>JACCHZ010000116.1:13376613-14792419 GCA_018907045.1 Wiebesia pumilae
ATTATAATTGAAAATTTTATTATATTGACAATCTATTATGTTGATAATTTTATTCCATTGTAATAGCTGTACGTCTTGTGAGGAAAATAGCTTGTGCCGCACACACAGCGTATAAGGGAAACAGCACGTGTCGCTTAAGCTCATACTTCACCCACCTCGGGTTACGTATACAAGACGTACGGCCTGTGCTAAAACCCTCCATCTCTCGTGAATACATGCACTGCTTAGACTTAAGCGGCTTGCGTGAGTATACGCTAGTTTCGTTCTGACTTTTGCAACATCCATGGACATGCGCGACCATCGCTCTCGAATAAGTACTTGAAAGCATCCGCGAGCACTTCACTAATGGGAATATAAGGACACACATGCCACGACTTGTCATTCTTTGCCCCAGATAATTTTAGAGAAACAATCACTTCTCTTCTGTTTAGGGAGACAGTCAAGGCTGCACCTATATTGCTCTTGCTGTGAGTTTTTGCCGCACCGAGTCCGTTCTACGATGAATGTTTTTGATTAATTCATTCTTTTAACAACAATCTTTGCCGCACTAAGTCCACCTCGTGCCTAAGACTTGTGCTACGACGAGTCCACTTACCGACACCGTTGCTACACTAAAAGATCGCTGATTATGACACTAGTCTCTCAACACTGGATAAGTTCATATAATGTGCTTTTTAAATTAAGATTGTTTAATGTATATTTTAGAGTAAATTTGTATTGCGTAAGTTTTAGAATTAAGTGTTTATCACGTGTATATTTGTATATACGTGTATATGTGTATATTTTATTTGAATTATTATATAACACTTGAACAGTAAGAATAAGTAATCGTATATTTTCTTTAACCAAATTTGCATTTCATTTACATCCACACTCACCATTTCCTTGCATTCGAACTCAACCTGACTCAATCCATCGAAACTGTGTGGCTATAACTACATTGTTATACTGTATTTCAAAGTATGAGTGAAATTTTTCGACGGTGTTCTACTGAGGCAGTCGCGCATAGCATTAACGGTTTGGTTGCAGAATCGAATAATACCAGCATTTTACGAAAAATTGTACAGAGGATAGTTTATTTTAATTTTCAGAATTTTTTGAATATCAGAATTTATCTAATTGTTTATTTTAGTTTATTGTTTATTCAAGCCGTTTAATGTTGCTACGGTAAGCTCCTTGTATTATCTAGTGCTTGCATGCACAACAAGTAAGTTATTTTCTCAATTAATTACTATTGTAATGTTTAATTAGATGTTCTGTTTTCTTTCCATATGTTTCTCTGTTGAATTTGTTGCCCCTTTCGTTATCATATTCTGTTTTAGCTTAATTAGAGTTGTCATAATTCAATATTTGGGTTATAAATTGTTCATATTCTATTGAAATTTTGTTAGTGTTCAATTTTAGAACTATTTGTCTAATTATTTCAAGTTTATCTTCGTATATTATTAAAATTTATTAAAAATTGTAATTCTTTCCTTTATACTTATTTTATGGAAGCATTTCTTTACGAATTCTACTTTTATCCATGGTGACCATAGACTATTTCTTTGTTTAGATGTTCTTATATTTTCACTAATTTTGCAGTCATTACTTGACATTTCGAATTATTCTGGAGCCGATATTTTTATACTTTAAATATTTTTTTCAATATATTATTTAGTAATCTCTCTTATAGCTTCTTCACGATGATGGTAGACTAAATTTGCTTTTATTTCATAAATAAATTGTAATTAGTTTAATTTATTTATTTCACTTGGTCCTCATATATTTTTTTATTCAATTTGTTACTCTTCCTATTTTAATGTTTCACATAGTATGTTCAGCGATTTTTTGTGTGTCAATGTTAAATCTTCGGAAAATAATAATAAATTTACTTACCAATAAGTAGCAATAAATATACTTCTGAAATGTAAATCCTTTCTCTTGTGTAGACAGTTCGTTTAATTTTTTACTTCGGAAATAGGTAATTTAATTTTCCAAACTCGAGTGCAATAAAACAATTGATGTAGAATTCGAGACACTATTATGTAGAATTCAAACGGAATTTGTCTATTGTACCAATCCAAGAGATAGACTTGCTTTAAAACATATGCGGACATCAAGTTAAATAATTACACGCGAATTAATTTTATGATGGTGCTAATTGATTATTTGTTTTATAACATACTAGATATAACGAGAAAGACAGAGACAGTGTGAGAAAGAGAAAAAGAAATGCGAAGCATTTCTATTTATGGGAATAATCTATGATTTTAGTAGTTTTCTAGTGGTTTGGCGGCTTCCTTTTTTCTCGATTGATGCTAAAGTTAAAGGGTGAATAGCCGTTCCTCTCTCTCTATTAATCAGACTTAACTTACCTCTTTTCGATATTCTTTCCTTTATTTATATGTATTATGTTATATTTGGGGAGATGTATTACAATTAATGCAATAACCTTCTTGTAGTTTATTGTATCGATGATTAAAGTTGCTAATCATGATTTCAATAGTTGGTTATCTTTCTACGCTTTTTAAGTTGATGACCCGCTTTTATTTTTAATATTAGTCGTATATTTTGATAAATCTAAATTCCTATGATGTATTGTGTTTTTCAAAAAGAGAAGCGTAATTATATGAGTGCAAGCGAGCGTTTGCCTTCTCATGTAAGCCTTTTGACGACAGCACCACGCTCATTGCGGATAAAGGGGTCCTCGACTACCGGTGACAGATCATTGATAATCGGTGTTTCTTTTAAAGATATGTTGCATCTACTTTGTCGTGGTCTGGACCACTGGCAGCAGTTAAGATCGTTTCTTTCTGTTTCTTCATGTTAATATCGTAAATTTAGTGTGATATATATGCTTGTCACCAATAGTTCCGTCTCCCTTAGATACATGCGAGCACATCCTCAGTCTGTATTCGAAGGCAAGATTTTATTTAAGACGCACCTTCTTCGTCTTATGTGCTCGATTGTAACCGACAGTACGGTTAATGAGATTATCACTACGCTTTGCGGATCAAGGACGCTAAATTCGGTACCGAGTTTTTCGCTGTGTTCAAAATCACATGTCACAAAAGCGAAACTTGTAAGGCTTACAGCGACGAAGTTGGCCACGTAGCATGGCCAGAAAAGAAGACTCTAACCTCCATATTTTCTAAACAGTGCGATTGTCATGTTCAGGCTTTGATATTCACATGTTTTAAAACGAGTATTTCCGATGAGCTGATCGCTAACCTCCGGTCTGTCTGTATATATCATTAATATTGTATATTTGTACATATATATTTTTTTCTAATTGAGTTCTGTATGAATATGCAAACGCTTTGTTCTGGCAAATGGCGTTATGTGTATGGAGGCGAACTATTATGAACTTCGTAGTGTTCACGCTTCGTAGCACAACCGGAAATTTGCTATCCATTACGCCACTTGTACATATCCTACACTTACAAAATTAAATGTATCATAGTACTCTATTTTCTTTTGTTTGTCTTCAAAATATGATAGTGCCGTTAGCACAGCAGGTTATTAATTAAAGTTCTTTTGTTTGTTTATGATTAAAATCTGTTCTAATTTCTCCTTTTTTATTTTTTTTTTAGTTTAATTTCTCTATTTTTAGTTACTAACGAGTTCAGTAAACTAATTTTGGATTATACATGCATACATAAAACTCATAAACTACTTCTTACTCCGGTATCCACTTGTATTTCATAATATTATGTGAAACTGTTTTTACTGCTTTTAAAAAAATAAATAATTTCATTATTATATCGCAGAGAATTATATTTATTTATTCTAAAGTACATTAATTAATAATTAATTATGCTACATGATTTTATTATTAGATTAATTAGATAATTAGATTTCGGCCTCCTTTTTTATTTTAAAGTTTGATAACAAATTTGAATATTTGAATAGATTTAAAAATAAGATTTAATAATAAATAGAATTATCTTTTAAAGTAAATTAATCAACTAAATATTATAATGGTAGTATAAGTTCATTCCAGTTTACGCATTTCTCTTTTACATCTATTTACACATATATTTATCTTTGTTTTCGTCTTCTTCATATTTTTGATAATTTCTTTTGATCGCTTTGTACCTGTTACGTAATCGAAGCTTATGAATTTTTATTTCATATCCTTACATGTATTCACCATAATTCGATTTTAATAACTGAAACTATATTGTATTCACTGGTTGAATTAATGACCAGTGTATCTTGTATAAAAGATAAAAATTCAACAACTCTGTACACTTTTTCTTAAATATATTATAATACAAGCTTGGTCTTTGATCTATATTCTATTATATACCTTTTACATCATAAAATTATGTCGGTGAACGTGAAACAGCCTCAAACTAGACTAAGCTAGTTGCGAGTACACTGTTGGTTTTACTTTCAAGGCCAATTCAACGCCAAAAAGAATTCAGCTATCTAATAAAAAAAACCGACAGAAGATATAATTATCCTAGTACTAGTTTTGTAAATATTGCCAAGTCCCTGTCTGAGATTCAAAACAACATTTAAAGTGAAGTATTAAGCTTTTTTAAAGCTCTACTCTCCATTTTAAGTTCTATGTAGTAATATATTAATACAGCAAAATTATGTTTTATGATTTAAGTATATTAATCAGACTTCACTAAAATAAAATAATAAATTATGAATTAATATATAATAAATCGCTCACATTAAAAAACGTTAAAACCTTGGACGGCATAATTTCATGAGTTATATTTTTTATTTACGCATGCGTAATAAGCCATATTAAGTAAAAGATTTTTATAAGTTATTTAATAATAAATCTTAAGATATATGATTTTCAACAGTGGTATTATTAAAATTAACAAGATTGCAACCTTTTAGAACAAATATATTATTAATACATTTAATATTTGAATAGACATCGTCTATTAATACTATGATAATTTATAATGTTTATTAGCTTTAACAAAAACTAAGGGGTGAAGAAGGCATACGAAATAGAAGATTTTTTTGAAATTGGAAATACGTAGGACTACATATATGTATATATATATGTTCATAAATATTGTTTTGAAAAAAGTTTATTTTCGTTGCTGTAGGGATTAAAATTATTAAATAAATAAACGTAAAAGTGATATAAATAGGTTAAGATAACATCTAATCATATTCATTTTTGAAGTAAGTTATTCCATATATATTTTTATTATAAACAAAATATAAAATTATAGATTAATGAGAATTTAAATTTTTAAATGAAAATTAAGAATTTCACTTATTTAAAATGTTGTAACATCATAATTATATATTATATGTATAATTTATGTACTAATTGATTTTAATTAGTTTATTTTATAGGTATAAGCAAAACTTTTATCACTAATTTGATTAATTTTATTTATTTAAATATTAAATAAAGATTTATTTTTAAACTATTAGCATCTTTATACCCATTAATGCTTTTTTACTAAGGTCATTGTGACAAAATTGATAAGGTTATTTATTAATAAGTCGCAAATTGAAATATTAAAAAACTTCTTAATATATTTAATTTTAAATTAATTTAAAATGTAGAAACATCTATTTTAATAAGTGAATTTAACAAATACAAAAAAAGAAATATTCAGTTTCTTATTTTTTGATTTAAGATTTCTTTTTATTGTAAACTTTAATATAAATTAAATTTTAATATATTAAAATATATTTTGTTGTTATAAAATATTATACAAAATTGTGTGAGATTTTTCTATTAGATGGAAGAAAATTGGGATGACGATGATTCTATAATAGTAAACAATCAAATTCAACAATCAATAAATTTTCAACTACCAAATAATGATTTTCATTATAAGCAAACTAATAAAGAAAGAAATGCCAGAACATATAAAAATTATAAAAATAACAAAAGAGATAAATATTATAATACAAATGAAGAAAAATGCACCTTTTTTGTAGAAACTTCAAAATTAGGTAAATTAATTGGCAGAAGAGGTTGTCAAATCAAAATGTTACAAGAAAAAAGTGGAACAAAAATTAATGTAAGTACCCATATGAGAAATTTGTACAAGTATTATTGTAAAGATTTTGTATTAGAAGTATTATTTTATCTTTTAAAATATTAAAATCTGTTGAATTGTCCTATTAACGTATTATTTTTTTCAAAATATGTTTTATTTTTTTTAGTTTTATTTATTTGTTTAAATTATTGCAAAATGTGGAAAACATAGTTAATTTTTTTTACATACTCACTTTATTAGATTAGTTGTTGATTTTTGTAGATTGTCGATTACTTATTAAACTACATATTTAAATATTTTTAAAGCAATTTAGAAGACTTTGTAAATACAGTAAAACTTTGAATATTGTGAATCCTTGAAAATTAAATAATTAAGTTAATATCTTTCATATTTAAACCATCATTTTTTAAATTTTTACTTTATATAAGTAATTAAAGTAGTAATATTGCAGCTTCTAGAAATAGTAGTTAGATTAAGAAAAAAAGAAATAATTAAATTAATCTGACGATAATAAAATTATTTTGACAAAGTAAATAAATTTAGTAATAAGTAATAAAATATTATATAGTATTTATAAATAAATTTTATAAATAAATATATACTATTTATAAATAGTAATAAAGTAATAAAAAAAGTAATAAGATAATAAAATAAAATTTATTACTGATAAAGTATCTGAAGTTTGTAACATTGGAACTCCAATGAAAAATGAAATGTTTAAAGTCTTGAAATTTATTAAAGAATAAACCATATAATTATTATGTAAAATTATTAAAAAGATAATATTATCCTAAAAATATCCTTAAATCTACATCTATTAGTGGATGAAACATTGGAAAATTTTGGAATTGAAAAATTATTATATATTACAAAACATTATTTATAATAATCATTACCAACTACTGATTAAATAAAAAAAATTATTGTAAATAAAAACTTATTAATAAAAATAAGTTGCAGCATGTAAGAGCACAAATTTTAACATAAAAAATACAAATTATAGTATCCAAAAACAAAGCATGTAAATAGCAATAACCATTTAAAAGAACATTTAGGAATATCGCATACAGGAGCTTTAAATAAACATGTATAAATAAGTATATTCTTATTCATAATACATATATACATAAGCGTATTCCTTCCACATAAATGTTTAACACAATCAGGATTCCACAACTTCTTATTAATGATTTTATTACTAACACAATAATCAATAAGTAAACAAATTTTCAAAAAAAGGAGATTCTCGTCATAGTTAAATATTTATTTAAATAAATCTTCTTACTTATATATTATTATGCGGTGTCCACCTAATTTTTTATAAAAAGTTCTAAATGTTAAATTGATAATTATTATATCTTTAGAATTATTTTTGTTTATTGTTATTAGGACGATTAAAAACACAATTCATTACTATACAAAATTGCAACTATGTCTAAAACATTTTTTTTACATATTGTATTACTCTCTATATATAAAAATTATTGAAATTTGCAGATGAAATCTTTTTAATAAAATATGTTTGACTAAAATTATCATATTTATTTATATTATTTGGGTATAAAAATTATAAATCAATTAAAGTAGTATAAAATAGAAAGTTATATTGCTTTACATATATAAGTAAATATAAGCTCTCACCAGTTTCAAGTTCATGTGTTATTTTCGTTAAACCAATAACTTTTAATTATACATGCATATTTAACTTATCATGGTCATAATTTTTTACAATTATCTTATTAGAAATCTATAATAACAAAAATGAATGAAGTAATAGAATAATTAAATGTAAAAGTAGTACACTCAAATTCGAAGTAGTTGATAAAATTGTTAGTAATGATAGTAAAACTGATATTTAACATATTAAAATCAGTTACCATTATATTCAGTTTTTGATACTTATACTACATAGCCTTTATCTTATAAAATTACTAAATAATTTATCTTTTTACTAAGTAATAAATATTTAATATTTGCAAATTCAACAAAATTTTTGCTTATCATTATATTTTAGTAATTTTAAAAATAATTTAAAAATAGTTTCATAAAAAATAGTAAAACTTAAATTTTATTTGAAATTTATCTTTAATTTCTTGCAAATACAAGATAATTTTTTCATAAACACAAAAACTATATAAATCAAATTTATGTAGAACATTTTGATTATAAAACATATTTTCTAGTTAAATTAAGATTTACTTTAAAGATTCATATCAGTTTATTACGCAAATAAATGTCTAAGAATTTATAAGCGTTCAGAATATATATTTAATTATTAAATATATAATTTAAGTTTACAGAATATTTATAATATTTGTTGAACTAAGATACAACATAAAATTAACGATACATTTTTCACAATTTCATAACAGTAAAATTCACTATAGTTTCTGTAATATAAAAACTCAATATATTAAAAAGAACCAAAATTGAGAAAATTATAAGTTCAAAAATATTGTGGTACTAGAAAATTTTATTTTTTTATTACAAATTTTATTTTATTACAAACTTAATAATCTTAATAAATAAAAAAATTTTCATATGAAAAATTGATCAAGAACATTATTTTTAAAAAATAGCTAAAAGTCTACAAGCATACCAATAGTTGTGTGCATAAAGGACATCTAGCGTGCTTTAATTGTATCTAAATACATATTACAAATATTTATTGCAGATTATCATGAGTCCAATAACTCCAATATATATAAAAATTTTCGTATTAAAAATCAATCAGGAATATGTCGTTAGCCAATATTAAATAAAATCATACGCAGTTCCATGCTTTTGCATAAAGCTTACTAAAAGTTTATAATTAAGACAGTTCCACAAAATTTTTTTCTGGAATATCGTGTTTTATATAAACATCAACATATCTATAAATTTTCAATATTAAATACGTTCCAGAACATGTTGTAAGTTATTAAACAAATTAATATTCGAAAATAAAGTTAGTAACATTGAAATAATAATCATTGAATACTGCTAAATGCAAAATGAAAATAATATATTAAAAAAGTATATATTTATGTTGCTTTGTTGCTTTGTATAAAATTGTGGTATGTACGTGTACATGTAGTAGATAGTTTATTAAGATCAATCGTTAATACCAAAAATGATTGATATTTTATTTTAAAATTGTAAAACTGTAATCAAGGAATAAATTTATATAAGTAGCAATGTTTTTTAAATAATATTGTTGTTACACTGTGTGAAGTAGTTCGAATTAGACATGTCGGAAATTTATAGGCGACTATATACGTATACTCATAAAAGGTGTACATTCTGTTATTTATAACAACTGTTCAATAATGATTCTAAGAATTTTAGAATTTTCATATAAATATACAAATAATTGATTTTTCAACAAAAAAATTATTTCTCGTGATCGTTAAAAACTTATTTGAACATATATACATTGATGTTCCACATAAATATATTGATGTTGATATATATAAATGCAAAGAAATGATTATAAGAAAAATATTTAATAAATGTGTTACTTGTATCGACGTGATAGTGTGTAGAAGAGTGGCTGCTCATAAGCTATAAAATTAAATAGTAATTCATCATTGTATCCGTTTAATGATTAGTTTAATAATATTAAATTTGTATACTTGTACATAATTTCTAAAAATTTAATTAAATATTTATTACAAAAAATTAAAAAATTATTTACCTACAACAATCATTTATACATAATTAACTTTCGATACAATGTACTGCGACACGTAAGGATATACCAAATATAAGAAAGTACGTGCGTGAATGTACATATTTTTAGTCTTTCGAGCCGGATAAGTAAAAATATTAACTTAAATAATTAAAAAATATTAAAATTTAAATAAATAGAAATAAATAGGATTCAACTGTTTATGCCCAGAAAAACTGAGACTTTTGCAAGAGTTAAGAGAATAAGATATCACAAATGCTTTGCAACGGTAACGAAAGCTTGTTAAATTAAAGAATCACAATAACATTCTTCGAATTTTTTTCTTCAAATCACTATGGTGTATGAAATAGAAAATCCAGACACGTTACACATTAAACTTCAACTAGATAAATTAAAAAATTACTAGACAGCATTTGATGACATTCAGAAGATTTTGATATTCAAGTACAAACTCATTTATAAGTACAAGATGATTTCTTAGACCAAATAACAAATACAGAGCACTTAATAATTTTCACAGTATCTAAAAATGAAATATGATGAATTAATAATAATATGGCATTTGTGCAAGAAACGCAGAATATGTGTAGTAACCATTTAGAAAATGTAATAAAATTTCCAAAAGCTTCAACTACATTTTACGGACAATATGAAGATTTGATTTTGTTTAACAATATATTTCTATTTATGATAGAAAGAAAGATTTAAGCGACATTGAAAAATTACGATATTTAAAATCATGTTTGATAGGAAAAAAGAAAATAAAATAATAAATATTAATATTACTTGCAACAATTACAAACGTACTTAAAATTACTACAGAAAGCATACGCAGATAAAAGGTTGATTATTTCAAGACACGTCTATGATTACCAACACAAAAAAGAGAATTGGCAGAATATTTAAGAAAACTCGCAGATAAAACACAATATATTGAGTCTCTATCGTCATAAGCTTCAACATAAATGAAGAAATAGTCGTGCAGAATTTAGAAGAAAAATTACATATAACAACTACTGAAAAATGGGAAAAATGCTAATACGTGGAGTTTGTTGTAGTCTTGAAGATATGCAGTGTTTGTCTAAATTTGCGTCAAGAATATCTAAGCGAAAACAAGAAAGATGTAAAAATCATGGAATAGACACAAAATTTAAAAAACTTCAAACTAAACTTTTTCTTCTTCAACGCAACGAAATTGCCCTATATACTTCGAATAACAGAATATTATTTTTTGCTACAAAAAATTTCATAATTTTCTTATTAAACAAAGGATTTAACCAGTAAAAGAAGCTTCTTTATTTGAAAAATGTCTACAGTCTCATGAAGATAGACAATGCACAATTAATAAATTTCTTTTGTACAATAAAGTACATAATGTTCTTGTACACTAAGAAGAATTAGCCATTTCATCATCATGACTCGAAATACTCGTAGGAAAATTGCAAGCTAAACTTTAATATTAACACAAGCAACAAGATATTTGCTAACCACTACCACAGTAAATACCAAATATTACTCAATACCAATTTAACAATGAATTTCATTACTGAAGAATTAGCAAACATGTTTCACATAAAAAAGAATAATGCAATATTCCTGTGAGTGCATTATTGTCAACTACAAAAAATATGTTGCACAGTACAATCAAGCTGTAATAATTATTAAAATACATTTGTTTTCTTAATCGCAAGAATTATCGCCAATCTTATACTATAGGAAAAAATAGCGAAATCAAAGATAAAAATTGTGTTTCAGCTAATCCCGAGTTTGACAAGCAACTCATTGCTTGGATTTAGGTCATCATTATCATTATTTTGCATTAAAGAGATTAATCTGTACAAAATGATAATGATCTTTATTTACAAAAAGGTCTACCTCGTGGGCTGTGTTTCAAGTGACAAAGTTAAATGGAAACCATTTAATCTTGCAACATTATACGAAAAGATAACGCGATGTTGGGAAATTGAAGAAGGTCCTTGACAAAAATTTCTCTCGAGAAGAACAAGACTGTGAGGGACATTTCTAACGGTATGTATCACGCAATGAAAATGGCTCATATATTCTTGTGCTGCCTTTTAAAGCAAAAGGTTTTTAATTAGGAAATGCGTAAAACGTAGCTATAAATATTTGTTTTCTATGGTTCAGCAAGAACAAGTAATGGAGCACATATGAAATACTGTTGATTATACAATAATTTCTTAATATGATACTTCCTACAATTCAGAACGACTTCTTTGCATATATTTCGTTTTAGACTACACAATATGTAATCAATGAGGATATAGAAAAAATGTTAATTCGCAAAGAAGATAAAAAATATCAATAAATCCTATTGGAAAAAGAAGATCAATTGATTGTGTTACAAATAAACGCGGTTTTCTCAGACTAGCACCTGTTCTCTCCATTCGCTGCTTACATCAACTTGCGTAAGGCAAAGACTCAATATCCAAGTGAAACGAAAATTTAAAAAAAAGGTAATGCGAATAATTTGTTGACAGACGCTGAAACTATAGATGAAACACAACGGATTCAAAAGCGAATGACGGCCTTATTACAATTCGAAGCATTTAACCTTTGTCAATGAGTGTCAAATGATATACAAATTTAACATAGTTTTGCCGAAAGCGAAATTGATACAAATTATCAATTAGATTGCTAAAATATGGTAACGGAGAAAAACTATATACATATTTATTGTACATAATTTTCAAACATTTTTTAACGGACTTTTAAATAAAAATATTTCTTTTAGATATAAAATTATTCAAAAACATCGAAATTTAAGTTGCAAAATAATAAATGCTAAATATGAATTATAACTTTAAAAATAATATTTTAATTATTGTATATTGTAGCAAACATTTTAATTACTTGTATCTCATAGATCATAACTACAAAAAAATTTTACATTGCAAGAATTTTTTCACTTTATGTTCTAAAAACAATTACTTGGATGCATTCTCCTACAATTTTAGATCTAAATAATATGCTAAGGTTCTAGTGTAAAAAATATTTTTAATATTTACGTAATAATTAAAACAATTAAAGTTTACCAATAATCATTTGTAACTGTAAAACAACCATAACTGATATATTTAATTATTTATTTACCATTGCTTTCCAATATGATAGTATTAATTTATTAGTGAAATAACATTATTTTCTAGAAAATAATATATAATAACAAATTAATTAATCATTAGATCAATAAAAAATACTAATTATCTATCTGAAATACTAAAAAATATCTTAACATTGGAAAACATTTAGAAATTATTTAGATTAAACAATATTTAAAAACTTCAAAATTAGCTATTTAATCTATTTTTGGTTAATAATATAATATAAGAAGTGAATATATTAATTTTCCTTTTAATGATTGATTTTATTTATATTTTTAATTTTAATCAGTTTTTAAACTTTTTTATCACATATCATTTGTGATCAATGGCACTCATAACTGAAGTACCCATAACTAAAAAATAGAATGCATCCATTCTATTTTTTAGATATGAATAAAAATATATTTAAATTTAGCCAATATTTTTCAAACAGCTCCATATTTATACATTTCTAAATAAAATCAAATTACAATTAAGAAAGTTTATAATGCAACATTTTTAAACATTACAATAATATTCTTCTAAAATTCATTTTAAGTTCTAAAAATTTAAATATTTTTTGAATAGACAGATTTTTATGTAATGGCAAGGTAATTCCATTTGTGACAAACTAATAGTATGTAATGTTGATGAAAACATTTCTGAAAGTACAGATATGATATTGGAAGTTATATTATAGACGTCTTATAATAAAAATTCAAAGATGCAGATTTTTTAAAGAAAATTTCAAATTGTAGTACTTATTATTTAACTTATTGTTAAAAAATCTCTATTATTATTGAATTGCCAAAAATACTATAATGAAGCTAATAACTATAATTTCAGTTATTGAATTTAAATAAAATTTAGATGTAATGTCCAATTACCTATCTTTAATTAATGTTCCATTAACTATCTTGAATACTCACACAAAACTATTTGTAACAGTAGCTGTCCTAAAAATACATTTCTGTACAAACGATAATACAATGACACTCTCTTGATAGTTCTTGCTTAAACAGTTACTTGTCAATTAAATGTAAATGTTAATTAAACTATTGTTAACTTGGTTTAAATTAATTTTAGATAGTCATAGTTTGATTACATTCTGTAAATTATATTCTGATAGCAAATTAAATCAATTATTCACTTAAGATATATATATCTTGACAATTATTAGTTTGAAATTTTATTTTAAGTATTGACAAAGTAAATTTAGTGTTTTTAAATTCAATATTGAACAACTAATTTAATTATAGGCTTAGATACCTCAAGATTTGGCTAATGTATACTTTTTGATGATTTATAAAATAGTTTATTGTCCCAAACATTTTAATTTTAATTATTTTATTTATAATTTTATGTCTGGTTAAATATAAAATATAGAATATTGATGTATATTAATCTATGCACATCATTTTCCTTAAAATTATAAACGAAAATGCTTTATCATTCTAGTATTAATCTATATTGTTTCAGATAAACAAAGAGTGCATAAATGGAAACAGTACCCTTGTGGTTGTAAATGGATCTGTAAATGCTCAAAATCATGTAAAATCTCTGATTGATAATTTATTATGTGACAAAGAATCTGAGTCTCAATCAAATGAATATGTAATTGATAAAAATACATCTGACATGGAAATTGACTGGGTGCAAGCTTCAAAAGAGCATGTAAAAAATATGAAAAATTTATTTAATTATAAATAATAGTATAATAATTAGTATAATTTATACTATTCTCAGGATGAATTTCAAAAACAAAAATGGGAAAAATATCCATCGATTAAAAAAAATTTTTATATAGAAGATCCCGATGTTGCAAATATGTCCCATGAACAAGTGGCAAAAATTAGAAAAGAAAATAATAATATTGATGTTCAACATATGTTTGAAATTGATGCAGAAGAAGTAAATTCTTTAGAGCATTACATTCCAAATCCAATTCAAACTTTTGAACAAGCTTTTAGAGTGTGTAAATGAAAACTTTTTTTATCACAATTAATGGAAAATATTTGTATTTTATATTTAATGTAATAAATTTATATTTATTTAGAATTATCCTGATATATTAACAGAAATTTCTAAAAAGGGATTTGTAAAACCAAGCCCTATTCAATGTCAAGCATGGCCAATTCTTCTCAGTGGTAAAGATATGATTGGAATAGCACAAACAGGGACAGGTATATCTAATGTGTTTATTTTGTAGTTATTATTTTGAATTTAACTACAATTGAATTATTTTTTATACAATGAATTTTGAATACTAAACTTTAAAGTTATTTACAGGCAAAACTTTGGCTTTTCTCTTACCAGCTTTAATTCATATCGATGGACAAGAAACATTACGTCATAATCGATGTGGTCCTACAGTTTTAATAATGGCACCAACAAGAGAATTAGCTTTACAAATTGAAAAAGAAGTAAATTTATATTATTACCATGACATTAAAGCGTAAGATATAAAAATAAATATTTTTATGGTTAAAGATAATACTTATAAATAATTAATTATTTTTATAAATCTGTTTAAATTAATCCTAAAATATAAAATATATACAAAATAAATATTTGCGTTTTAGATTATGTGTTTATGGTGGGGGAAACCGCAACGAACAAATAAATAAGATTTGTAAAGGAGTAGAAATAATAATCGCTACTCCAGGAAGACTTAATGATCTTTTACAAACAGGCATTTTAGATGTGAAGTGTGTTTCATACTTAGTTTTAGATGAAGCAGATCGAATGCTTGATATGGGATTTGAACCACAAATAAGAAAGACAATGCTTGATATTAGACCTGATCGACAATCAGTTATGACAAGGTATGCATATATCTACTATTTTTAAATTTTAAGTGTAGTTGGATAACGATTATTTGTTGTTAAACTTTTATGTATTTATGATGTAAATATACACACATTTGATTAAATAACAGTGCAACTTGGCCACCTGGTGTAAGGAGACTTGCTCAATCATATATGAAAAATCCAGTCACAGTTTCTGTTGGATCTCTTGACCTAAAAGCTGTTCACTCTGTTACACAAAAAATATACATTATTGATGAGGAAGAAAAAACATTCTATGTATCTATATCATAAACGATTTAAATTTATTTAAAATATAATCAAATTATTTTTAAACAATATATTTTATTTTTCAAACAGCTTCAAGAATTGTTCCAAAATATGGAACAAAATGATAAAATAATTGTATTTTTTGGAAAAAAGACTAAGGTTGATGATATTGGAAGTGATTTAGCATTAAATGGAGTGAAATGTCAAAGTATTCATGGAGGACGTGATCAGAGTGATCGAGAACAAGCTTTAGAAGATATAAAAAGTGGAGAAGTACATATACTTCTAGCTACTGATGTCGCTAGCCGAGGAATTGACATAGAAGATTTAACGTAATTATTTATTTTTAATTTTTCATAATAATAATAATTTAACTTGGTTAAAAAAATTAATAATTTTTAGTCATGTTATAAATTATGATTTCCCCCGAGATATTGAAGAATATGTTCACCGAGTAGGTCGAACTGGAAGAGCAGGCCGTACAGGGGAAAGTATAAGTTTTATGACTTATAAAGACTGTGCTCAAGCTGCTGAACTCATAAAAATTTTAGAAGAAGCTGAACAGGTAAATTTTATACATATTTAAAATTTAATCATTTTTTAATTTCAAAACATATAAAAAATAAATTTAGCTTTACTTCTAATATTATTTAAAATAAAATTTAACACTCATATTTTATTATTTAAAGAAAATTCGTAGTTTTATAAAAAAAAATAAAAGTTCATAGTTTTATTTACAATAATATTTTAATCATGCAAAGTTGATTTACAAAAGAAATTATACTTTATAATTACCAAGATTTTTAAATAATTTAAGCAGTTCTTAACATATGTTATGTATATCTATTGGTACTTGTAACTTTTTATAACATATAAATATTATAAATTTATCAACACAGTTTCTTTATAATTTTAAGTAAGATATTTACTATTTTTAAACAATTTCTTGCAGATTAAATAAAATTTAGATATATGTAATACAAATTGAAAAACTGAGTTTTCATGTAATTTTCATTACAGACTTTAAACTTGAGTAAAAGTTGTTTAATTATATACAGATTTAATGTAAACTGTAAAAATAGATTAACTAAGATTTTTTATTAGTATTAAAATAAATTTTATTATTAGGCGCTTCAAATAATTAATCAAACTAAAATTAAACTATGATTAATATTTTCTTATATAAAAATAATCTTTTACTATAATTTCACAATAATTTGTTAAGTAGGTATGTGTGCTTCATTGATATTTAGTTTTGACAAATCTGTTTATAAGTTATGTCATAATATAGCCTACCAAATACAATTAATTATATGAATAATTATTATCTATTGAATAATAATTTTATTCAATAGATAAATAATTGTAAAAAAACAGTAATATTTAAATCAAATTAACAAAATTATATCTTTAATATTCTATGAAATTAATTTTGTGATTCTATTATATATTTTGACAATTATATAATTATAAAAACTGATTAAACTTTAAACAAGTCAAATAAAATTTTAAGTTTGAATGGTTAAGTGTGAATATTATTTAACAATCCATATATTTCAGGAAATACCAGATCAACTTTATAATATGTATGAACAATATAAATCTGTACAAAAAAGAAAACTTGAAGGAAAAGATCGAAATTATGAAGATGGTAGAAGATATGGTGGGCGAGGAAAACTAGGAAATGGTAAAAGTCGTTACAGAGAAGATAGTAATTATTAACTGCTAGTATGTATATTCCTGATTCACAAAAATCGATAAAACTGTTCAACATTAAGATCAATAAAAATAATTTTTTGTTACTCTTATTTTTTTAATAAAATAGAAACATAAGATGTAAATTTAAAAGCTTAATTTTTGTGTTAATTCTTCAATTTACTCTTAAAATCATTTATTTGATTAATTGGCATCGCTAAATAATTATTAGCTCACAATTAAACTCATGTAAAATTTAATAATATATAATGATAGTATAAATTATAAATTACAAAAAACTTTCTTATTTCATACTATCTGAATTATAAAATTATTAATACTGATATTGTTTTACAAAATAGATAATTAAGGTAAATATAATGCATGAATTCTGTTAATAAAACTATCTTCAACTTGGTTTAATTATTAGTAAAGAAATAAAATAAGTATTCTAGAAAACAAATTATTTTAATACAGTATAAACATTTGATTTGAAATGAATTCACTTGCAATATCTGTTTCAATTATTCCGTTTTTTATAAATACAAATGTTTTGCGGATTGACATAATAAAATATACAAAAGAATGTTATTTAAAATTTAAAAATGTTGATAAATATTTTTCTTAAATAAAATTAGAATTATATATTACCCATACACTTATCAAAATTAATAAACTTTAAAATTTCGAGTTTTGGTATATTTCTCAGCAAACTGTTTTCCACTTGGTGTTGGTGTAGAAAAAGCAATATCCGTTGTAGACATAATATAGCCATAATAATAATTTGCCCTAAAATAGAAATTCTATGTTATTAATGAAAAAATAAACAATGAAGTATATAAATTATATTCTGCCATTTATTGTGATAATAATTAAAACACATTTTTTATATTATTTTATCAATGTATACGTGTACTCTTATTAATAGAAATGTAATACCTTAGTACATCAACAAGTTTAGTAGCGATGCCTTGTCTACGATGACTCATTGCTGTCCAAACAACATTTATACCACATTTTACTGGAGTAGTATCCGCTGTACAACAATTTAATTCAATTAGTTCTGGTATAATGTGAAATGCATGTTTTACATATTCGGCTACTAAGATACCAAGAATAGTTTTATTTTTCACATAAATATAGATCTAAAAAGTAACATAAACATAAAATTTTCAATATAAAAACTAAATCTATCAAAAACATAATTCTTTTATGTACCCTTTTATCTCTATAAAATGAAAGTTTCGTATCACAAAGCCCTAAATCTCGATCAACAATTTCTAACACTTCATTTACTTTTTTCCAATACAAATTAGAATCCTTGGGTTCAATTAAAATTATACGACTTGATTTATAAGAATCTTCATAAATTATGCGTTCATTTTTCCAGCCCTAAAATCAACTCATTATAAAGAACTATCGCTTAATATATACTTAAAATAATTAATAAAATCTCATACTGGAAATTTTAAAGATTGGAAACTATTGTGGTAGTTTAAATGAGCATTCTCATCATCTGGATCACCAATATAATATATTATTTCACATTCATTGCAACGAGTTGCACCAAACGTCCTTTGTCCTGCATCTATTTGGTACTGATTCTCAATGTTCTTATATTTTGCTGATAATTGCCAACTTGTGGTTCTTTTACGTTTTTTCGAATTAGTATCACTGAAAAAAGTTTTGATTTTCTAAATAAGTTTAATTAAAATAATAATAAATTATTATAACCCTTACACATTGATATTTGCTAAATATCCCTTAGAAAATAGTGGATAAAGTTTTTGATTTGGTATGTCAGTCACTTTAACGTTATTTGTATTATTACTTGTACAATCCTCTGCATAAATTGAAATATCTTTAATGTTCATAGTTGAAGCCATACTACTAAGTTCACTGGCTGGAGACATTCTCAGATCTTTCATCATGACATTCGATTTTTTTGGAGATAATGTATTCAGTTTTAAACAAACTGTTTTTGCAGTTTCCATAGTATCATATTCATCATCAGCCCAATCATTTTCTAAAATCTTTAAAATATTAACTACTTCATTTTGTTCTAACAGTGGTTCAATAAGTGTTTCATCAACAGATAAATCAGTAGCATCAAAAAGATGTTTGTCTAATCTAGTTTTTTTATGTATATGTTTAGTTTCTCTTTGGTTAAAAATTACTTTTAATTTTATTTTATCATTGACAGTAACAATTGCTTTTTTACTAAGTTTATGTTTGAAAAATTTTTTACTGTAGTCAATTTCATTTGATATTAACTTTTCATTATGATTATTTTTTATAATTTTAGTTTGAGGATTTAAATTCTCTTTAGATTCACAATTTTTATTTTTAGAATCATTTTTCGTTTCATCTTTCAGTATATTAGTCAATGATTGACGTTTAGGTTTTGGTCGTTTAATGCCATGACCAACTCCACAATTGATTTCACCTTTCTTATATTTTTTCACTGATCGTCTGGGTATGGAACTATAAGATGGTAAGCTTCGTCTTTTTTTTAAATCAATTAGAGGTTCTTTATAGTCCTGTTCAATAGACTTATGTAATTTATCACTAAAACCATAAAATAATCTTGGATTCAATGTAAATTTACTTTCTTTCTTATTTTTAACTTTCTGTTCTTGAAATAGAGCTGCTCTAGCTTTAGGTACTGAAAGTAATTCATTAGTCTTTTGATTCTTAATATTAGAAACTGATAATAAATCTTCTAAGTGTCTTTTTAAAATACCTTTTTTAATTTCTGGTGATATACTTTCATTGATTTCAAAAGGATCTAATAATTTTCTTTTGTGTATTTTAGGGATTGGAATACTCTTATGTAATGATCCCATAGGTGTAATTAATTTGTATTCTAAATATTTTTCCTTTTGTGGTGTTTCTGCAATATACGAATGTTGATCATCAAAATCAAATTCTTTTACAGATGTTTCTAAATCAATTTTATCTGAGAAAATACTTCGAACAGTGAAATCTGGACTTGTTATAGTACTATCTACTTCAAAATTTGGACTGGATTCAGATAATTTTGATTTAGGTAAAACTTCACATGATTTCTTAATTACTTCTGCAAAAGAATTAGATGATACAAGTTCACAACAGTTATTTCTTATAGAATTTGGCCTTAAATTATTCCAATCAGAAAGCAAAATCATTGGTAATTTTTCAGGTGTTGCAAAGGGAGATACAAAAGGTCTTCCTGGTGAACTATCACAGCTACTATGATCTGTAAGAGCCAGTGGAGACATAGGTCCCAAATCTGATTCAGTATCTGATATAACATCATCTCTATTCATTTCTTTTTCTTCTCGAAATAAACTTCGCTTACTGGAATTACTAGATGGTACAAATAAACCCTTTTGAACTCGGCAAGGGGTAGTAAGATAATTATTTATAGAATATGATTCAACTCTATTATCTAATAGCATTGACTGCTCCATCTAGAATACTATTAAAAATCAAGTAAAATAAAGTAATTTCAAATAGTAAATATAAATTATAAAAGTATAGTTTCTTTATTATTAAATTATAAATCTAAAAAATATAAAAGTATTTAATTAAGTTTATCATAACATTAAATGACACATAATTCAAAGAAGTTTTGAATAGTAAAGTATATACATTTTACTATTATATAATCAATAAATATATGTATGTATTCGAAAAAAGAGAGATTCGTTATTAGTATATACAGAAACTTTGAAAATGAAATGAATTTATGTATTTTTAATACAAATTTGTATTTGATTTCACTAAAGCAACATTTTTATTTACCAATTATGATCAGGTGAAAAAACGGCTTTTTTCAAGATAAATAGAAAGATCACCAATTCGATAATAAAAAAGCGGATCAGTTTCTATCACTACGAACCTAGCGGATTTTGCTACAAATCAATAATATGCGTAAGGATTATCGTAATCAAAGACACAGTAAAAGGAAGCAGGATGCGTAGTAGGCCGACATAATTTCTCTAATTTGACTGTACATATTTTTAAATTTGTTTTATCGTTGAATTTTCAGAGAAAAGTAAAATTGTTTTAATGCAAACTTCATACTTATATACCTTAAAAAATATGTTTTTTTAAAAGATTTGGAGTAGTAAAAAAATGCTCTCAATCTAACATAATTTGCTTCATTATCAAATATTAGTAAGTATTAAAAAAATTTGTTATTATTATTAAAAAATCATATTTTAATCCTACAGTGTAGATAACCTAATTTTAGAAAACGTACTACGCATGTGCATAACAATTATATATATATATACGTATTATGAATAATACGTATATCACAATGAGAAAAGTATTTATTTCATAACCATAAAAGTAATATAGTATATACAGTATATACAAGTAATAAAAGTATATACAGTTTTCTTAATTGCCTCATTCTATTTTATAAATAGTTAACTCAATATAATTTTTTATTACTAATAAACGTGAAAGACCACATTCATAAACGAAGAATATAATCTGGAAACCATTTTCTTGTGGTTTACATGAAGTAGTATGTGACGTCTCACTAATATTATACATACTAAATTTATCAAACTAACTTGCGCTCCATTATTCTTTTCAATAGGTCTAGCTAAAGGCTGGGTTGCCTCACAATTGATTAGTTCGTATTGTTAGTGAGAATGAAGAAAGTTTTTACCTCTTGGTTTTATTTAACGTGTCTAATTGATGCCTCTTAAATTTCTCGTGGGCTTGTTGTCCGTCAGGACGTTGTGGGTGATAGACAGTTTCTTGATCGTCCTGGTAGCTCTGCCATCACCACTTTGAGAGGTTGTTGAATTAAGATCCCGAAAAGTCCTGAGACGAATACTTTTCTGCAGGAACCTTAGAAATCCTTATATTGTCGATTCGAAAGTTTGAATTATCGCGAGTGAATTACAAAGAGACTTGGACTTTGAAAGCTTATTAACTAAACTTGAGTTTAACCGAATTTAGTATTTATTAAAAGAGCAATTTTTACTAAAATACAAATATCTCACAAGTATTGTGGGCGGCCTGTAAACTAACGTACTCTAACAATTCCGGTGACTGATTCTGATTTTTGAATAATGCTGATTGTTCTTCTCATTTTGATTGGCCTTGAAATCATTATCTTGTTTTGATTATGGTATCCAATCGGGGTTTTATTGTCTTTCTTCCAGGAAGTCGATGCGATTTACATAGTTTGATACAAGGTTTCAAGGTAAGTTTTTGGTTACAT
The DNA here is from genome assembly GCA_018907045.1 of Wiebesia pumilae. Lineage (NCBI taxonomy): Eukaryota > Metazoa > Arthropoda > Insecta > Hymenoptera > Agaonidae > Wiebesia > Wiebesia pumilae. Next base: position 13,399,362 of record JACCHZ010000116.1, read on the forward strand.
AAATCGTAGTTTAAATTATTAAGTCGAAGGCTAGATATTGAATATTCACTTAAGATCGTAAAGTTGTTGATAATACTGCTTCAGGTTACATATGTTTGTGGAATGTATACTTACAGTCGTAAACAACGTCGATACAAGTTGAAGGTTAAGGTAGTCGTTTACAGGTATCGCTTTTTGTAATGCCGTTCTTTTTTATGGAGTTCAATTACCCAGATTTATAGAATTTTCGCTTTCGGTAGTTAAATTTTATGATTTTATACAATGAAAATATTCTATCTTCTGTATTATACCATAAAACATGTTGACGCAGTTTTGAGAGTTACAATCGTTATTTATAGATTGTGAGTTATACACGTGTCGGTTAGATAACGCTAGTATTATGTTGCCATAAAACGTGTTGACGCAAGTTGAAGATCTCTATGGTCATTTACATGTGTCTACTTACTTAGTGCTATTTCAGAATTTCATAGAACTAGAAATGTATACATAAATATACTTTTACTATTGTTTTTTTATTTAGTTTTTAAAAAAACTACACGTAATGCGGTGTGACTCCTCAACAATTTTTTATGCACAAAAATCTATTGAACGAATCCGGTCTATTTAATTTATTCAATAAAATCGACCAAAAGTTGGTAATTAGCCAATTAAATGGTAAGTTCGATCGCTTAGTTTTTGATTTGTTAGTAGAAATAAAAGATTTTTACTTAACTTTTGGGTTGTTTTTGTTATGCGATTGAACATTGCGGGTGGAAGACAGTCTTTTGATCGTCCTGGTGGCAGCTGTCACCACTTCAGGATATTGAATCAGGGTTCCAAAGAGTCCTTTGGATGAATCTCGGGTTCGATTTTCAAAATAATTCTTCTGCAGGAACCTTATTTCTTTAATATTGTGAACGATTTATTAAGAATATTTGAATTTGAAGGTTTAGTATTAATCAGACTTGAAATGTAACTAAATTAAATATTTATTAAAAAAAGCGGTTCTATTAAGTTACATAAATTTTTATAAATCAAACATTACTAATCCGTTCTCATGAATTTCACGGGCCGCTTGTAAACTATTACTATTACTGACGTATTTTGAAGTCTCAATTCTATTTTTTCATTTTGTTGCTTTTATCAAGCTTATATATCTTTGAGGTACTTGTTTTCTTCAGTTTGATTGATTCTGAGGTCATTATCATGCTTTGAGTTGTGATATCTGTTTGCGTCTTATTTTCTTTTCTTCCTGGTAGTTAATATGATTTTTAGTTACATAAATTATCAAATACAGAGTTCTATGATTTGCTTTTCTAAAAATTGATAGTGTACAATGCATATTGTACACCGCACATTGTATGTTCGTTTAGCTTACAGTGGTTTATTACAATTACATGAGTAAAAAATACCATATACTTACTTGAAAGTATATAGCCTAATTCTTAGGTTACATGATTTCGTAGAATATGTGCTCATAAAATGTATTGAAGCAAGTCGAAGGTTGTGATGGTTTATATATATCGTTTCTTACAATACTAGTATTATGGTGTTTGGTTACTTTAGGAATTCTCGCTTTCAGTCATTAAATGTTATGGCTTTATATAATACTGATATTCATATTAGAATGTGCTGACGTAAGCGTTAAAATAATTATTTTTAGATCAAAGGTCTGAGAGATTATCTACAGATTTTCAATTTTTCCAAATCTCCAGGGTCTGTATTTTTCATGATTATTTGTTTAAGGATTGTAGACTTTATGGTTTGTTGCATGACCTAGTTGGCGGTTCAAATGATACCATTTTTCGTTTATTCGGAACGTCGTAGGTAGTATTCTCTTACATTCTCTTTGTTTGGGTTTATAAGTTATGATGTAAAATTTTGTGGCGAAGGAAAAGGATTGGTTTTTATGTGTGATTGGGATTTCATGGTAACAGGTGTCGTTTATCGATCTGATTTTTATCTCTATAGGTTAACATGATAAATATAACATGATAAATATAAATATTTTGTGTTGAAATAAATAGGTAGTGATATTTATCGTGCGTGTATCAATGTGATGAACTTTGAACAGATAAGGATTATCTAATTTAGTTTCGGAAATGTATATATATATATATGTATTTGCTCGGTTTTATAAAGTGTTAGACCACAGGTTACTTCTTCTTCGTGCGAGATATAGGTAAATTTAATTTCATTAGTTCCATTTGATAGATCTAGTGCTAGTAGGTTTTCATTATAAATTTTGATCGAGTAGCCTTGGTATAATATGGCATACGTATCAAATTTGCAGTCCAATATTGCTGGGTTTTCCCAGTACCGTAATTACCGTCTGCGTTTTGTCATCTTTCTTCGTTGATTGGACAAATCTTATTAGATAAAAGTGTTATAGTATCACGTGTTTTAAAGGTAGGGGCTGAATATGATAAAAGATTTATTTCTAGGTTGGCTTCCACAACTAAATTTGTGGAATTTTGGTATGTTTCTCCTTGTTCTGTCAGTTTGATTTTCCGTCGACTATATTGCATAATCTTATAGTTATGTAATTAGTTTGGTTTATTGTTAATTTATCAATCAATATGGTATTGGCCGTATTTATAAAGGTCGTCGCATGCGAGTCTACTTATTGATTCTAAGTAAGTTTAGAATGTCCGTTTTTATCTAAAAAGATGTGCGAATTGATGCCGTAATAGAAATGGTATTTGTGTAACTTTAATACAACCCTATCTGACATATATATTTCCATATTCTACTTTTTGTAACAAATTTACAAATTAATTTTTTTACTTTAAATTAATTTGTTTGAAATTGTATTCACCCACTTGTTGTAACGATATGATTGTGATGTTTGGCATTTTATTGGTAGTGCAGTCGTATCCGATGATCGCATGGCCATTTTGGGTTCTTAATATTGCGCAGATCAAGGTAACCATGATTATCCGCAGCTCGTTTTATCTGTAAACAAATTTAGGTTTAATTATTTTTAAGCGAGGTAAATCACAATTTATTTAAATGAACAATTCTCGTTCTATTATTTATGCTTATTTGAGGGTTATTATTGTTAAGTATGCAAAAAATTTTATGAGATCTGGTGTACCCAGGATGAAAGGGATCTTTAAGTGGATTTTTTGAAAGTAAAACATCATTACCAGCTTTCAATTGACAAGGATTTAAATTGTTATTGTAATATGTTTTTGATCGTTCTTTGGATTTAATTAAATTTTCCTTTGCTATTTCTTGAATGTTTAACAATTTCTTTCGTAAATTTATTATATAATCTCACTATGTGTCATTAGGTTCATATATTTCGTAGTTTGACAACAATAGAACTCTAGCTATCTTACCAAATATGTTCTCGTACGGTGTTCCTTCGTCAACGCTCGTATCGTAACAAAAAAAAGACAAGTTATCCATGTGTCCCTAATTTTTTATCTTTAATACAACATTTTAAATATTTTTTTAATATATGACGCATATGCTCAATGCTTCTATTACTCTATAGTCGATGTGCTGTGATATTTAGCTGTTTTATTTTGCAAAGCTTGGTTTAATTATTATCAAACGATGATAGAAAATTCGTGCCTTGGTCAGTTAAAATTATCTTTGGGTATCCGTAAAAGTTTAACAGGTTTTAGAATACAGCGTTGACTATATGTATTGTTGAGGCTTTAATCAATGGCGTTAAAATTATATATTTCATTAGTAGACAGTATATTGTGAGAATATATTTATAAGTAGTAAGTGGCAGTTTACCGTTTATCGGCCAAGTTTGTTGATCTGGTATGTCTTGAAGGTATTTATATAAACTTGCACTTCTTTTTTCAGTGAATTCTAATAATAATAGTCTCTGATTTTTCAAAAGATTTTGTTGACTTCTTTGTGTCCGTTTGTAAGTATTTCGTGTGTTTTTCTTATGATGAAAGCTTGTTGGCTTTATGGTGGAATCTTCACTAAATTTTTATACACAAAAATGTTGTTATTCGGTGACTTTTTAGTTACTTCCTTTAATAATACCAAGTTTGTTTCATGTGGTATTTTGGCGAGATTGGTTGCAGATATTCCGATGGATTTAAAATTGAGGTCACGTACTGATTCTCCTAGTATTATGTACAGACTGTGGAATTGAGATCAGACGACTCGTGTGCGTTTATTAGTTAAAGCTTTTCTGCATAGCAGGTTTGATGAAAGGACTCTGCGATATGCTGACTTTGAAAATAGAGTGTTGGTTAGTAGACGAAAACCGATAAACATACGCATATCCATCCCCAGAACTATTGAGTGAGCCTGCTTCTGTAAGATTACCATGCACCACTACATGATTAAACCTGCACGTAAAAATGTATGAGAAAGATCGCGAAAAAGGCTATCCGGCTACTGTCATTGAAGCCGAGGCGGAGGTTATTAAGTATATTTAAGGAATACCTATAGATGTCTATTATGAAGGTTTTCACACATTGTCTTTATCCTTTTCAGCCTTGGCGGAGTTGTAAACGTAGTTGATCATATAGATCATCGTTTGAGCTCAAGTAACTGATCTGAAGTCAAGGTCTGGAATAATTACATGACTATTTGTGATGGGGTTTCATGTCTTGTGCATGAACTTTTTTGTTTCTTCTCTCTTGGGTTCTTATTTAGGGATGCAGAGGAGTATCTGGTGACCTAGAATTAGGCAGTATTGTAGGCGAAATAGATCTCGTGTAGGTATTTTTGTCAATATTTGTGCTCACCTCCGGTATTTTGGACGATCATCGTCTTTAGAACTCTGTTTGTTAGCTTCACTGGATTGCAGTGTGGTGTGTAGGAAGGTGTTCGCAGGTGTTAGATTCTACACACTTTTAATTGGCGGAGAAATTTTTAGACCATAAACTGCTTACCATGAATACTGTTTTGAAGCAGTTATATAAAATCAAATGCGATAACTTTACATCGCGTTTACTAAAATGTTTATAACAATTACAGTTTTGGGATTCAACAAAATGTTTTTTCAGATTATCGTTCCCGATATAAATCCAAGTAAAACCACTATAATTTCAATATTAAAATCGATCCGGAACATTGTCAAATTCGTTGTTAAATAAAAAGAAAATCGTATTATTATATATATATATATATATATACTGTTGATTATTTTTTTTTCTACAAAACACAATTTTTACTGACATTTAATAGTCTATTGAAATGAGTGTTTATACATATGTACACATATAATACTAATATGTGACATGCACATAATTTGTTATTAATAAATTATCATTCTAATGTTAAAGTATGTCATAGTAAACTTTATTACTGTTAATAATTTAATTTATCTATATTTTAAAATGTTTTTATATTTATAATATTTATTATGTACTAGCATTTGTTTGTTATTTGATAAACACATGTACATTTCAGGAAATTTTATATATTATTTGACAGTGGTGCATTCAGAGAGAGAGAGAGAGAGAGAGAGAAGTACCACACGCAAGAGAGGCAGAAGAAACCAGAGCAAAAAAGATAAGTTGTAATTGTTATCATTCTTACATTGTTTCTTTACGGTCTATGGATCGACTCTTGAAAATATTCGAGTCCACGAATCTTGCCTCATTAAATAACTTTTATTAATTAACAATAATAATAATAACCTCCAGCTTCCTTATATATTTTAATATAATTTTACATATGAAATTTATTTGATAAATTAATAATTTCAGGATTGTATCTTTTTTATGGGATGTTTTTGTGGGATTTAAGTGGCTACTTCAAATTTTTTTAATAATAATTCTTTCAATAGTTAATATTGTATACATTCTGAAAATCTTATTATTTTGTTTAACGTAGTTAATTTTAGTACTTTTACGTTATAATTAGATCTTTTGCATAAAATTTACTAACTTAAAATATTTATATAACATGTCAAAAAATTATATATTTTCCATAATGCTTTGAAACTGTTTTATAATATTACTAGATCTTTATAACTATAAATTCGTCTATCTTGATCGGATATACGAATGTTTCATCTTTAAGTTTATGTATACATAACATCATTTCAAAATTTACGATCAAAGGAATTTTCGATTACTTATTTCCTTAATTGCAATAACTTTGTAAAATTGACTTATATAATTTCTTTATCTAATCTAAATGTATTCAATTTATGATATACACAATAATTTTTACTACATCATCCCTTTGGATTAGTAAGCACTTCACTAAAAGTTGTAATATAAATAGCGAATGGTAATAGAAAATCATCCGTTGATTCAAATCGACGGATTTTTTAATATTTTTTTATATTTTTTTATATTTCTAAGACATATAGTTGTCCGTTTTCCTTTTTCCCACTCGCTCTTTTAATGTCGCATACCTTATTGCTTATAATAACTGTTTAATAGGATTTGTAGATATTTTTATTAATTATTTATGTTAACAAAAACAAATAAAAAATATGTTTTTCAAGAAAAAAATAATTTTTCAAGATTAATAATAGTTTAATCAAAGAAGCATGTATACACATGCTAACTACCGCATATACATAATTATTTTAAATATATTATCAACATAAATGTTTAGAATCATATCTTTATAATTAATTACTTTAATTACAATGAAATAGTATAATTTATAAACTTTATATCTTCTAATAATTTTATTTATGTATATTTTAAGTATTTATTTATAATTGCATTATTTATTATGTATTGATATTCATTTCTTATATGACAAGCATATGTTCATATGAGGCCTATTTATGTGTGTGCTATACATGTGTGAATGTTTGTGCAGGATTAGTAGAAAATTAAATGCATAAAATTTTTCATTAAACAGCAAATTATATTTCTATAAAAAATTAATTTATATTTACAAATAATAAAGCTAACCTAGACCTAAATTTTAAAATGTTTTATAATTCTTCAATAGTAAAACTTTAGTATTCTATACTCAATAGTTGTGTAATTATATTTTTCAACCTCATTTTATATTTTTTATATGTTACCAAATTTATTAGTGTGGAAAATTTTAATGACTATATTAAATAATGTTTAGAACGAAGTTTTATTAAATATATTGTGTTAGAATAATATTTCAAATTAAAAATGCTAGTATTTAATTACCTATACGAGACAAGTATTTTATTATAATATATTAGTTATTTCAAATTAAAACTAAAAAAATTTGGTCGTAATACTGCATCTCAATATATTTATAGAAGCTAAAATCAATTAGTATTAATAATATTAAATGTTTAAATATAAATAATATAATTAACATTTAAAGTATCGAATGGTTTTAGACTTATATTTTTGTTAAACTATAATATTTAATATTATTATTTATATTCAAATATACATAGGCTTACATTCAGATAGCTGCTATCAAAACAGTATTAATGTCACACTGTCAATGTAGAGAAATTGAAAAAGTTTGTTCCATCACACACTCATTTAATGAACCCAAATAAATTTAAAGAGCATGTTAACCTGATTATTCCTATATTAATGTTCGTAATGTTTGTATAAGCCTGCAAAAGATTCAAGTGCAACGAGCACCGAATTTCGCGCCAATTTTCGAAATGAAATTTTGTGTGTACGTTAGTATATAAAAGAATACTAGAAAATATGGAATAAAACTGTGGAATCCCAAAACTGTAAATGTATTAACTTATAAGTTGGATAAACAGGGAAACATAGGCATAGCATGTGGTTTTGTTTAACAAGTTGCACAACAATGTTCCGGATGGAATTTAATATTACAAAAATATAAGTAAAATTTGATTTTACATAGGAAACGAAATTCCGAAATAATATTTTGTTGAATGCCATAACTGTGACTGTTATTAACAATAACCCTCAGTACAAATGCGTATATAAACGATTTTTTCTTTATTTAAAAAATAATTCAAAATTAGTTCAAAAGTCAGCTTTCAAAAATCACAGAGCGATACATTACAAATAAATGTGCAATATTCTATTAAATAACCTTTAATTATAAGAATGATACAGCTGCTTAAGTGCTGCAACAAATGAACTAATGTTCTGACTATTGAAAATGTGAATGCTGTTTATGGCTTCTTTCATCATTACAGACGCTGAGTTTACGGATATCATATTACTAAATTGCGGCTTAAGTTTTTTAAACAATCTAGAATGATAATATTAAATGCCTATTGTAACTCATCCCAGGCTTACGTAGTTTAAGATAGACTTATCTAGATATAATATTTCACGAATTGTTGAATTTACCGTCTATAGTTTTCTAAGAGTACTCAGAAAATTTTCTCGCCTTGATGTATTTCATGCCTAATCACGTTTTAATTTCACAATTCGTAATTACACTGTCTTAGATCGTTGCTCTAACGCTTTGGCTCATTGTTCCGTTATTTTGATTAAACATTCTATTCTAATAAGGTAAAAAATTGTTTCCTGCAAATAGTTATTGAAATAACGATAGTTTTTCATTTTATACAACTTTAATTACATAAAATAATATCATTTATAAAACGTAGACACATTTATGTATTTTTTTATCAAAGTAATTTAAACTAACTTAAAATTAAAGCCAATTTAAAAGTGCTCTTTTTGAAAAAATGTTATTAAAATATAAGTTATTCGTATCTAAATTAACATTTAAAATTAGTTTCTTGTCAAATATTTTTCATAAGAAGAGACAGCTAATTTTCATTTTTAAATTGAAAGTTTACATCCAAATTAATAATATAAAATTCTAAAAGACTCAATGTAAAAATTTTTAAGAAATCTTGACGGGTGCCGATATGGCTACGACCCGTGATAACCACGTTGCGCGGGTTCGGACCGGAGAGGTGACTCATCGGGAGTTGGTAAACAAGTAAATTGAAGCGACACGCGTCGAAGAAGGGCCCGTAGTTTCCTGCCAAGACGCCGCCGCGGTGATTGATGCGGCAGAGCTTCAGCGGGAAGCGCTCCTTTGGTGTTTGGCGCGGCATGGCATCGGGCCAGAATGATGGAAAAGCGCTCCCTACGTCGATCGAGTAGCGTCGCTTGATAAGGGAAACTCGTAGTGGCGAGAAAACGGCCTTCCGTATTGGAGCATCAAAGCTCTCGGCTTTTAGAGATTTAAAAACACGCGCGGAGGCTCAAAAAGTTAGTTGTGCGAGAAGAGCGCAGAAAAAGACGAACCTTTGAAGGAGCTACGGCTAGTTCGATCGTTTCAATGCTACAACCGTTTTGTTCTTTCTCTTGCAAAAATCCCTTTTTCTACCATACCATTTGTCTTTTTCAGGACAACGTAGAGAACAAATAAAAAACAAAAACAACGACGGAAAAACAAATCGCCCTAAAAAGGGCAATTTACAGACTGAGAGATCCTGTTAACTTAGAAAAAAGGTTAGCCGGAACTGCCATCACCAAAGCTGCGCGCAAAAGCGCATCGGCTACCGGAGTGAGATTTAAATTAAATTGTAATTAAATAGAAACCTCTTGGTAAAGGGCGAAGGCGAATCCTCAGACGAGGAGCTACGGTTCTTTTATCAATCTTAATAATTAGCCTTTAAAATACTGTTTTGAACAACATTTTTTAAAATTTTGAGTCTTAGACCATACTAAAGGTATAAAGCGTTTCGAAATTTTTTTACATAAATCTGTATCTCAAAAATTCTTGGTATTTTTTACTTAAAATATTAGAAAAAGATTTTTAAGATCATGTAATTAATTTAATTTGCCTAATGTAAGTATATGAAAATGTTTTTAATTATCAAATTTTATAATTTCTGAGTATCTATACTTTTAATATATTGTTGATAAATTGATATAATATAATTAAAAAATCCATCATTGTATAAAATTTTTTAATTTTATAAATATATTAAAAGATTTTGACCTACACAATATATTAGTATATCATAAAGTATATTAATTTTAGTTATATTTTAAAAATATGCTAAAAATTACAATATTATAAATAATTATATTTTGAAATATTATAATTGCATAATACATTTATTACTTTAGTGAAATTTAGATTTATATCAAAACTATTCTTCAAATACTTAATATTAGTCTACAAATCAACATTATGAAATTAAAATGTATAATGACGTTTACAATTATTGATTATTTTTTACTTTTACTATACTATACTAGAATATCATTTTATCAAGAGATTGTTTTCAATAAAATGTCCTTTTTCATTTTACATAAAAGTTCTTATAAACAAAATTAAACCAATTTTCAAAATAAAACATCATTTTTAATAATCCATATACAAATTAGAATATTAAGTACATTTTTAAATATAAGATACACGATATGTAGTAAAGTGTTAAAATAATTTTTCTAACATTTTTTAATGATTATTTATTGTTTAATTAAGAGTAACTGTAAAATAATGTTAATAAAATTTGCAAAATAATAATAATGAGTAACAAATAAGAACAAGTAATAATAAATAAGAGTTTTCATTTAAATTTTTAAATAAAATTTGATTAACTACAAATAACAAATGTATTAATCTTTTTCATTAATTTGATTGAATATAATTTAGAAACAATATAATGTAAAATGTAATTTAATATAATATTAAATTACATTTTACTGGAAATCTATTTATTGTTATAAATTGATTATTTTTCAGATATACCTATGCCCATTATATATGAATCAATAAGTGAACTTTTAGCATCTAACTATCAAACTTTGAATTTAGCTGTTTTATTTTAGCTAAGAATATCCATACCAACAAGCTTAGAATTGGATCTAATAAAAGCAGATATAATAAACTTCGACTTTTATGAATCATTTATTTTTTTCTATAATGTGAGGAATAAAAAGGAAATTTTAAATAATCAAAAAATTTTATTTTATACAGAAAAAAGAACTGAATGATGTTATTATTTTTATGAATTTCAAGAAACTATATGTTGGATATTATTAGAAAAAATAACTCAAAATATATTGTTATTATCATCAAAATTGTACAGAATTTAATGAAAATTTATTTAAAATTTAAATAAAAATATGTTATATATATTATGATACTAAAAATAAATTACTGTAAAAAATTAATAATTTTATGTTTATTTTGAATTATTGTACTATTAAAAATTATATGAACTATAATAAAAGAGTTTTTTAAATCTATTCAGTAACATTTAAAATTAAAAATTGTGAATAAATTCATGAATTGTATAATTCTTATTTTTTGATAAGTGAGAAATAATACATAAACTAATTTTATCAGCGTAGTGCCACTTATTGCTACTTTTTGGAAATTTTTATATATTCATACATGCTAATTAAAATTCATATATTTATATTATTATTCTAGATAAAACTCACATTGTTATTATAAACTTGATCATCTTGTAATTGTCATAAATTCTGCACTAACTAAAATTTAAGTTATCTCTCTATACATAATATTTGAGAGCAACCATATCTAGGACTAAATCCAGTGAAGTTATAACCTTTTATACTTATGTAATTATATTAGGTACAATGTTGATAAAATTTTCTTGAACCAAATAGTCTAATTTTAGGCAGATGTTACTGAATAAATAGTTTTGCATAATTTCAAACAAACACTTGCGTCTAATTGGAATTTTAAGATTATAGATTTCTCCTATCATAAAGATTCTTTATTTTAGTTTCACACCTTACAGCTGATATACTAGTACAACAATATCTGACCTAAAAATTATGCTTGTTTTATTTAAATATCACTTTCAAAGTGAATTACTTTTTTGAAATTCTGCATTAGTTCCTAAATTAATAATTTAAGTTATAAACAAAATAATATATAACATGAATATTTTTCACTATTTTTATCTATTACTCTTATATAAGTTATTATTGTAACTGTGGAACAATGTTACAGTTGTTTATAATAGAATAGCAATCAAACTATAAGAATAATATAAACATTATAATTTTCTTAACTTTATCATAAAAGTATAGAATAAAACAAGGAAAGAAACAAAATTTGTGCATCTGCTTTATATTTGTACTTACATATTAACTGATGTGAGTTACAATTATTTTATATAATCAATTGCTTAAGTTAATTATGAAATGTTAACTTTAAAAAGATATTAAATATGTATCATACAAAATTATTACATTCTCAAATATATTTAAAAAAAATTATAATTTTTACCATATCTATAACTTTATTATTTACAAATTTAAGGCTGAAAGCAAATTATCTAATTTGAACAGTTCTTTTATTTTAATAACAATATTGTTTGTTGCTCTTATATATTTACGTATTTTTAAAGATTGACTCCAAAAACTAAACAATCAGAATAAGAAATTACTTGTAGGGTACCAAAAATTGGTATAATACGTAAAACTTAAGAAGCGTTTTTCTAAGATTACTTGTTCAAAACTTGTGTGAATAATAGTAAAAACTATTTGTTCAATTGTAATAATTCTTTTTTTCATTTTAAGCTCCAAGATTTTCTACATGTATCTACAATATATTGAAACAAAATCAAATTAAATCATTTTTTAAGCTAATAGTATATTTGTTTAATTATTACTTGATGTATCAGAATCTTACATATTTATATTAAATATTTTTTTTTAAATTGTAAAAATATTGTATCCAACAATAATTTAAAATTGATATTTGCATTAAATTATTGTCTATTACATAAATTTATATTTAAAAAATTTAAAAAAAATTTAGAAAAATATTTTTAAAAGATTTTCAATTTTTAGTCTGTAAAGGTTTCAAATTTGATTGGGTATAATTATTAATTTTTTACATGTGCTTGTTTTTAAAATAGTAAATATTTAAATTTATTTATTATAAATAAGTTGCAAATATTTGTAAAACATGATTAAATAGATCAAAAATTAATAGTAGAGAATAATAGTCAAAACATTGACAAATTATTCTATTTATTCACTTTTTAAAAATAAATTATTTCGAAATTTATTTACTTATTGTAGATAATATTTAAAAATATATAAATTTAGTTATATAAAATATCAGATTTTATTTAAATGTTAAAATATATGTCTATGTAGTTTTTTTTATAAAGTACATATTAGGACAATTTTTTCAAATTATTTAATTTTTATTTATACATTAAAAATTTTAAATATTTAGTTTAAATTTTTTCATAAATTAAGTATAAAATATCTATTTATTATTTATAGCACATGAACTTACATTTATTGTGTTTTCATATGAAAAGAAATAATTTTTCAATTTTTTACACCTCTTACACTAAAAATAGTCGTCTTAAAACTAACAATATAATTGCAGATATTAAGGCTGCAATGAGTATACTCCAAAAAAAATCATTAGAAGACAAAATTTCTACTTGTGGATTTGTAATTATTTGAGATTCGTGTTCTGCATCTAAATTATCAATATTATTATGATGCCTTAGTTCATTTTCTTCAATAGTATCTGTACTTAAGGAGTAAGTAATTTCATGTAATATTGATTCATCAGCCTGTAATATTTTATTACATTTGTATAATTTGATTGAATTACATTTTTAAAGTTTACTCTAACCTTTAAAGCAATAGTGTCTAACATATGTTGTTCTTCTTCTGTAATCGGCTTCTTAACTTTATCTTTTGATAATAAATCTGCTATTTTACCACAACTACTGCATTGCCAACTTAATGATCTGTGCCAAAGACAAAATAATTTTGATGTAAGTTGAATAATAAAATGAGTGTATATATATATGTATATTAATCAACTATTTATTTTACAAAGATTAAAAAATGAAATATAGATTTTATTTGAAATTTAGTTCTTTTCATATATTTAAAGATACAAAAAAATAAACATTTTATTTTTATGTAGAAGCATACAGTTTTATGTAACTGTCTAATTATGTCCAAATGTAATTCAACGTAAGTGAAATTAATGAAATTAATTTAAATTAAAGTTAACTTAAAATGCAATGATACTGCTTTGAAATTATTTTAAATTAATTGTATTAATAAATAAAGATATTTATGTCTTTTTATTTACTTACGTCTGTAAGTAAAGACATGTTAACTAATAAACTTACTTTTTGGCAAGTTTTTGTCTCTCGTCAGAGCTGTAATCTAAAGAACCTATTGTTCCATTCCCAGGAGTAGGCATGAATGCTATTATAGCAAGTAAAGCTGTTCTTATACTCCAAGATGGTTGCCAGGTTTCTGGATGATGACCAGATATACTCAAACATATTTTCTTCTTTATTTCAAATCGACCATTAGGCTATAAATATAAATTAATAAATAAAATAAATACTATAATTTAGGTTTATGAAAAGGCTTTTTTAATAAATTTATTAACTGTTAAAAGAATAATATTTGGTGGTTTCATGGGATATTCTGGAGGCAATAAAATTTTTCCATGATAAATACCACCCTCAAAGTCAGTTGATGGTGGTCCTTGAACAGTAAAGTGCCACTCAAACAAATTTTCTTCCAATGGATAAGCATAATATTCATCAGTTGCATCGTGTAGTTCTTGAGCTTCTCGCATTAATCTTTTCACAGCTAAATAATAATTACTTTTTTAAAATAATCGATCTTATCAAAAAACAAATTAAAAAATATGAAAAACAAAATACATTTATATTTATTGTTTATTTCTCAATAAGTTAATGTTAATAAAACAATATTTTGTTGTCTTGTCTAATAAAATTCAGATAATAATCTAGTACGTGAAAAATGTATGCAATTTAAATTAAATTAAGTGAAATTATATTACCTGGGCTTTTTGCATTGTACTTTCCTTCAAAAGACATCATTCACGCAATCAGTCGTGTTCATCCAGATGGCAGCGAAAGTGAAAATACAATTTATCAGCTGTTGTTGAGTGTTGCGTTTAAAACTCGTGAGATAGCGCGATTCTACCTTGTGCAACGCTATTCTTGAATTAATATTCTTATTCCTCAATGCTTAGCTACAGGAACAAGTTGATATACGTAGCTGTTGTGTTATTATTTGCGCTTAACATTATATTGTATCGTATTTTAAGATTAAAGTGATATCGTTTAGTTTGGTAAGAAGTTGTGCATCATCTACATTAGGTTCCCAATAATTTTCTTAAGTAACTACTTAAGTTTAGAACGCTATTAACTAATTACATTCATTTTTTAGAGAAATTTAATATTTTAAATACGTTACTACATTATTTTTCTTTTAACTTATCTTTTAGTAAATATTTTTAGTTAATGTCAGTTTTAAAATAGCCTTATTAAATTTCTGAGATAAATAACATCTGTCGCCAGTGACTTGTTCGCACATATGGGAAAATAACTTGAAGTTGACTTTTAGTTATTTAAGATAATGTAAAATTCTATATAGAAGAGCATTTAATAATTAAAATGCGCGCAAATTGAAGAAAAAGAAATCGTCAAACTCGGAACAAAATACAGATAGTTGGCTATGCGAACAAATTACAATGAGTAGAGGAGATTGGGAAAGGTTACACGTTGAAGAAATAGACCAGACGTTGAATGATTCCTGGTTTGAACGCGAAGTAATATTAAATATACCTCATAATGTCGCACAAGAAACATCACCAATTTTGACCAACACATAAATGAGATAAAAAGAGAATTAAAAATCGATAATTATGATCCCGAATATAGACAAAGCTTAGAGCGCAAATTAAATAATTAAAGACAATTTATCATGTACTCATTTAACTGAACACAGAATGGAAACAAAAGACGATATTCCGGTCAATGTTAAATAATATAGATACCCCGCCATTCTGAAACAAGAAATAGAAAGGTAATTATAGATAATGTTGCAAGACGAAATAATACGCTACAGCGATTCACCAGACAACAATCCCCTATGAATAGTAAAAAAGAAAACAACCGATTCAGACGACAAAAACAAATGGAAAATAGTCATCGAATGAAGGGAATTAAATAATAAAACAATAAGCGATGCCTATTCGATCCCGAATATTACAGAAATAATCGATTAACTCGGAGGATTGAAATATTTTACTACATTCGATCTTGCATCAGGATTTCATCAGATCCCGTTGCGTGAAAAAGATAAACATAAAACAGCTTTCTCCACACTATATGGACACTACGAGTTCAATAGGATGTCATTTGTATTAACCCATGAGTGTGAGAATTATAGATTTTAAAAAGTGAATAAATACGTTAATTGTTAATTCAATTTGTTTAATTTGATAATGTCGGAAAAGTTGAAGTTTTTAGATAAAGAAAAGAGGATTCTTCAGTACTTAGTTGTTATCCAGATTTTCATTTTTATTAATCGCTTGACTTAATCTTAATGACGTTTACGCTTTTAATCAGTACCTTGCATTTTTCTTACTCTACATCTCTCATTCACGAATATAATTATAAGTTTTTCTTATAAATTCTTCGTGTAATTGTAACATAAATTAATAATAAAAGAATATGAAGAAATTTATTTTAAAAACAGAAAAATGAAAGATTTTATTTAGATAAATATGAAAAGGTGTTTTAAAATTGAATTTAATATCGTAAAAAACCATATCGTCGTACATTAATAAAATTATTTTCAACAATTCTAGGTGGTGGTGACAACGCTCTAGGCGTGATGTTTCCTGCTGTATCTCGCGGACGCTATAGGTATTTCAGCCGTTCTTCTAACCACAGAGGCCATGTGTGAAAGAGGTAAATTTTTGTCAGGGTTCATGATGATTCTAGTCTTTATCTTGCCTACGAAAATTGAGGGTGTTAGCGGCAGATTTTTCTCGGTCTCCCTCGCTTCAGTTCACTTGTTTTGGGCTTGTTTAGAGCGAAAAGGTTATGATATACTTTCTGCAATGTGGAGAGGAGGAATAAAGTAGTCATCTAATAACGTTTTTTCGAGAACAATGAGAGTGCAGTACATCAATTAACATGCTACGAAGGACAGTTACATATTAAAAAATGAGAAGTCAGGATAGGATGGGCAGCGATAGAGGGGTTGGTGATTTAAGGCCAAGCTAGGCTTTTTTGGACTACTCTGACCCAGCAGCTGCGGAAAATATTGTTCATCTGTACTGTGTAGTGTTTTATATAGCTAAGTGCGGATACGTCACACAAGTGCCGTAAATTTACAACGGCGGGTACTGCATTCTTCTCGCGCTTTCCGGAGTTGCGACTGTCACTGCACATTGCGGTGACGATACGCTCATTGCTCGATGGTCCCAATACGCGTTTGTGACCATCCGAGCTTCGCAATGCGCCCATCGGTTACTTCGCGAACGCTACCATTGCTCCAGGTGATGAGAGCACTTAACCTCTAACTGCTCTAGCAACGAGACCAAGGCAGAGTTTTATCATTACAGGATATTTTATAAGCCTTTTCAAAACTATATCTAAAAATGTTATTTATTAAAAAAACTTAATATCCATTTTTAAATTTTATTAAGCTATTTTTCTCAATTTCGTAAAGTGTGATTTGCTTTCATCTTCCCTACTGCTCTGCTCTGCTTACTTACTTGCCTTTCTAGCGAAGGCGGCGATTCAATTTTTTACGTTCCCTGATTGTCCAGGCTTGGATAGCTCAATGTCGGACCAGATTCGTGGCAGGAGGAGAAGGCGTGATGAGACAGGGACTAAATAAGAAAGACGGTTTTTAAATTAATATCAAAATTAAACTATTTTTATTTAATTTGAATCTTAGAGGTATTCCATTTTACGGTACGCTTACCGCTTACAAGACATTAGTGTTCCTTTTCCTAATCATGGCAGCGATTTGTACACTGTGTCGAGTCGCTGATTATTTTAGATAGGCTTTGTAATGGAGTATGTTACAAAAGTAATTCTGGCGGCGTTCGATACATTAGCGACGATTTACATTCTAAATGGCGACAGTACATAATAAATGCGGATCTCGTACATTTAGTCGGCAAGACTTACTTGCTATGAATCGCGGCATAAGACGGCGAGAATCTCGTATATTCAAACGGCGGGACCTATTTATTATAAATCGTTAATTTTAATAATCTTTCGTAAATAGTGAATAATGAATGTTGTAATAAATCCGCCCTTCGAATCACGAAAAAACCACCGTCGTCACCGCGAGCCCTGCGTCATAAATGTAGATATTAATAATTTAAATCGCAAGATAATAAAGTAAAGAAAACTGTAGTGATTTTGAGCAAAATATATTTAAATTCTTAAATAACATAAAAAAGTACCGCATTCATTTATTTAAACACCTACTAGAAATCCTGTTCGTTTACTTGGTTAGGAAAAAGCTAAGAAGAAACAAAGCAACGCGATGAAGAAAAACAGAGTAATACCATCACTAACTTACATTCATGAACAGATAAAACACTATGACTTGATTCATGTGTATATTCGTAGTCTTTGGCCTAAAGTATTTTTCGAGATAATATATCTAGTTAATCGGTTCTCACATTATTTTGAAAAATTGCTGTGGTAAGTTCTATTTGTCCAATTAAAACTCTTATATAAGGTTGTTTTTATTCTTGAGTTGATTTTTCAAAGTGTAATGTTCGTGTTGTTTTATGAGTTGTTAGATGTTGTTAGATGAGTTATTTTATCTGGTAATTATATCATATTTATTTTATTGCTTGTTATTTTAAAAAAATATTATGTTTTTCTAAATAATTATATTAGTAAAAAATATAAAAAATTAAAAATCCAATTTTATGAACAATTGGATAACAAACACAATTTAAAAAAAGCAATCTTAGTTTCCGCAAAACAGTAAACAAAAAAATCAAAACTTTCAATGACACATTCAAATTAAAATATTGTTTTAAGAATAATTAAAATTAGTGTATACAATTTATAAATGTACAATTATTTACAACTAAAATAAAAAGTATACTCAATTATTCTACCTCTAAGTATATAAATAATTTTTACTGGTATTTCTTATATATTTTGCTATTCCGTCTACAAGTGTCAATCGAAAAATTAATTTGTATATTTCAATATGAGCGTTCTTCTGACTTATATGTGGAAAACTGTTAGTTATGAAATTATACTAAATATAAGTGTATGATCGAAAATTAAAATTGTATTTATTGTAATAAATAAGTTATTGGTATAATCAATATTGATTCATTTAAATTAAAAATGATATTTGAAAATTACTTAATAAAGGTTAGAAAGATGTAATTTATTTATCAATATTTTGCAATGAAAATATCCATCCAAGAATTATAATTATATATATTTAATTATAATAAAGCATTATATAATGTAATACTAATATGTAATTTCTAATGTTTAGAATATTCATATGTATATAATTATATATTAACAAGTAAATGTACGTAGATAAATGTAAGTTTGTAGTGTCTAATGTGGAAAAGGTATGCGTGCGATGAATATGAAAAATCTTCTCCATCTAATTGTTTGATTCGAAAGACCTGACTGCAATCGTTATAAAATAGTAAATATTCTTTTGTTTATGAAAATGCTTCTAAAAATATTTTATTTCACCTAATAAAGTGACAAGAATATAGCTCGAAATATATAATTAGAAAATAAGGTTACGAAAGCGCACAGATAATGGTGATATGAGATCGACATAATTCTTTACCGCAACTTAAAGAATCTGGCAAAGGCGCCAATTCCCAATACTTTATTTTAACAATTTTGATAAGTATTATATAACTATCTTCAGTCTTGATGATAATAAACGTGAAGAAGCTTATTGAAATAGCAGGTAGCATACACAATATTACGAGAAATTAGAAACTGCATTAACAAGCAACAAGATTGAGTATAATTTACATATATGCTGCGCTGGATGATAAAGCAACTGATGGTATTATAAATTCATGCAATAGTAGGCGATAGCCAGTAATCTAGATAATTTTTCATGTGAAATTACACTCGACAACGAAGTTTAAGCCACGGAAAAGGTGAAAATCTACAACAAGGCGAAGAATATCCACGATTATTGATTCGGCGGAAAAACAAAGAAAGATATTTCTTCCTAAAATCTAAGCATTAGAAACGAAAACAGCCTCAAATTAGCAAAAGATAATAACGCAATTTTACTTCACATCTTTGTGACTGATAAGATGTTGTAGTTCTCATTCATAGCTAACATCGGTACTATTTTATGCTAAACTGATTGCAATAGCGTCAGGCTGTTTTAGACTTGTTGTTATGACAGATAGGTTATGTACTTTTGTCATAGATTCTTAGTATCCAATGGCACAGTAACAGATCTTAGTCGGTTACGTCATCCGTTAAATAACGCATTACGGTGGCCGTATTCCGAAATGCGGAAAAGCACGGCTCTTACCGTTTAGATTTTCAGGGTATACACGGTCAGGTTGCACATGAAAATAAATTCGACTATGCAACACAGTTTGCAACCACCTTTTTCAAATGTTCGCCTATAACATTCAGGAACATCCTGGCTAAGGTCGTCGTCGCTGCTCTCCACTACTTCTCAGTTTCGGCGATCTGACCTCTTGTAGCTATTTAACATGCTATTATGTTTTCTCACCCGACACCCGCTTACTCTAAAGACAAAGTTTACAAATCCTTTGTTTTAACTGTAAAGGCAGGATTTGAAAAGATCGAAGTAGGAATCGCTAAAGGCTAGGCTAACCTATTCGAAATACCTATAGGCTTGATGAGAGCCTATGACCAAATTCTAGTAGCGCTGAGCAAACAGTCAGCTTCTGATTATTTAGAAAGACAAATATGATGTTTAATTTACGTAATGACTCATAAACATACATACGCTTCGTTGATGCAATAATATGTAAATTAAATTTTACACATGTTTCATGGAGAATGTTTTAATTACTTAATACGTTTTGAAATAGGATCTGGGTCATTCAAAAATATTATTTATGTGATTGAAAAAATACCGCGTAGTTGTCAAGTTGGCAAAATGCATTTTCTGGTTGCGAGAGACCTTTTATAATGCACAAAAATAGCATTAAGCTATTTACAGAATGTGTTAAGACGATCGTAAAATTTGAACATTTATAAACTATTGATGAACTCAGATGTTACCTGAGATATTTAGTGTAATCGATTATTTGTATCTCAAACTGTAAGGATTTTACAACTATTTATAAATATTCTAGAGGAAAAAAATGAAAAGGTAAAGAATAAGTAGATTGGAATAGAAACGTGTAAAAACTGTCGAGAATCAACAAAGAACTCTTGTCAGCGCCACATTTCTCACTCATTCGTTATCTATTGCAGTAATAAACATTGTTAGTGATGCCTCGAACTATGCGAGAGGAGTGATGCTGTAACAGTTAATAGATAAAACAATGCAATCATGGTAATTAACTGTTTAAGATATGTGATAGGCAGTGAAGAATTTAGAATTTACACGACTTTAAGTAAGATTTAATTTGCTATAAAATAAAAAATGGTATTGAACGAAATAAATGTAAAAATTATCAGTATTTATCATTATAGTAATTATAAACCATAAAAATATTAATTATAACTAGAATATTACGTATTAAAACTACTATTACGACATCGTCTCACTAAAATTATCGGAAGTAAAAAAAAATTTTTTTTTTCGTAAAAGAAATATTTTTCCTTATTCTTTCTCTCTCTCTCCAATAAGAAAATTTTAAAGATTCTAAATTCGACACATAGGCCTGGAATATCAAGGCGAAAAGTCATAACCATGACATGTTTATGACTATACTTGCATTTTTTTTTAATTAACCAGAAGCCTACACTCACACACACGTATTGAGCGGTTGCACTCACAAGTAGCCGAACGCCATATACATATACACACAACGACATTTTTCCAATGCGCACTTGTACCTGCGAACAGCTGTGTGCCCACACATGCATACATGTACATTCTGCGACTGTACAAAGGGAAATGTATTTTTCACACATATTATTTTAATTTTTATTACATAATTAATTAAAGTAAAATTTAAATAGTAAAAAAAGAAAGAAAAACAAAATAAAATTGTAAAACTATAGTCATAATAAATTACTATACATATTTATTAAATAAACCTAATATAGTTAATATAGTTAATAACATGGAATTTATTATTTAAGCAAATATAAGTAATATTACAAGGCTAAATTAAATGTCACAATTATTATTATTTCTCACTGATTAGTATTGTTATATTTATATATAAATATAACAAAAAGAGGGAGTAGAATAGAAAAATGGGAGAAAAATAAAAAATTGAAATAAATAAATATTAACAAAAATAAAAAAACCAATATTAATAACGTTTTCTATACAATTAAAGAGAATACAATAATAAACAAAGAAAATAGTAACAACAACAATAATAATAATGCTAATATAAAAATTAGTAAAAATCAATATAACAAAAATAATAGCTACTACAAAATCTGAAGAAAATTTAAATGTAACCATGAATTATTATTAATTTAACTAATATCAATAAAAATAGGATAAATCTTAATAATTTTTAAATAAAAAACTGTACAATTATGGAAAAGGAAATTGCGAACCGAATTTTATAAGTAGTTAAGTAATTAATTAAATACAAGCGCTAATTAATTAATAAAAATGAAAATTGTATACAGGCTGTACAGACTTTTCCTGGAAAAGCCATAAAAATCCCGTCTTTATTTTATAAACCACCCTATACTGCCTGTGCTTAAAATTTTGTATAAAAAGAGCGCATTTCTCCATGCAAAACCATAGTTCACCTTCAAATCTTGTACCTAGCAGCTGACCTACTGACTTATATTAAAGAAGTGATTAATAAATACCTTTCTTTTAAAAATTTAAATATACAGTATATTTTGGGGGGGGATTCGACCCCCTGTCCGTTTCCTGATGCTTTATCCTGAAATCCTTTCCTATACCACTCTATATGACTCAATATTTTTCCCTTTTTCCATATTAACGGACGTGACGAAAGTCTACGTTGCGATATGGAGGATCCGTACTAGCATCCGTTTTCTTTATTATTTGAGTAGATCCTAGTAATATCAATATACCGATAATCTAAGAACATTGTGAAATAACCAAATAAGCACCATGTTAAATAGGACCGTTGCCGATCTCAGGCTAGTATACTTAACTGTATAGGCCTAAAAGGAGCATTTACGTCATGGACGTAACACTACATTATAAAAAGTGGCGTAATTATAACTGTTTAAGAAATAATTTAAATCATAATACTAAATGTAATGAAGTACAGAACATAAAATATTGTAAGTGATAGGAAAACTATTATTGCTAGAAGGAAAGTGATATAGTGTATGTAATATGAAGAAAATATGCGACGAGTATATAAAAACTACGGCAGCTAACCCTCAAATACGGAAGACCTGAACCTTGTAAGACAATAATAATTTCTTCTGCATCTGAAGACGATAAATCTCTTTAATTTTGTAATTTTAATTAATTTAATTAATTTAATGTAAGTAACTATGAAAATTATTGAAAACTAATAACAATACAAATTCAAATAAAACAGTTAAAAATGTGATAAAATAGTAGCCCATACATGCTATGTCAGGATCGCAGTACCCTCATTGGCGAAGTGTATTGCAGTTCCCGATTTACGCTCATTCGGCCAGGACGTAGTGTCCCTCTTCTAGATGCCTTCGCCCCACATTGGGCACCAATTGATAAAAAGGTCAAAGCTTCCTGCTTGAGAACTCGTTTTGGTTTTTTATCAAGTTACAATTTTCAGATGATCGTCCTGGCAGACCTTTTTCTTGGTCGGCCGGATTTCGATGTTGAAGTCCTAAAAAGTGCAGTTTGTTTGTTTGTGCGTTTTCTGGGTCTTTCCGAAAAGGACTAATGTTACTGGAAGGAAGAGGAATTTTAAAGAAAAAGAAAAAAATGAAGTATGGCTTTAAAATAAGTCAGTCAGTTCCGCCAGAGAGCCGTCCTCTCTAGTCTGTTCCTCGCATGCAACTGCTCCTAGGTCTCTACGCATGCTTCTCAATTCTTCAAATGCCAAGCATCGCATTTTAATCTCCGAATAGCATTTCCCTACCCGTTTGGATCGGAGTCACGCCGTGCAAATGGACGGAAAAATGTTTTTCCATCACTTCAATCCCAAGTGACGCAGCACAATCAATGCGAAGGCGCTCCCTATAATTTCAGCTCAAAGCCACGTCGCTCCAATTGCCAAAGGAACTCTTCTCGCTGAAGCTATGCCGCTCTAATAACTGCGGTTGCATCTTGGCGAGGAATTTCGAGCCCTCCTTCGGCACATGTCGCTTCAATTTATTTATTTACTTACTCCCAATGAATCACCTTCTCTTGTTCGAATTCGGACGGTGAGGTCATTATAGGTTGTAGTCATATCGGGGCCCTTCAATCCTTTACTCTCCTTTAACGTATTTTCTTCCTTGCCTTCGTCAGCTCTGCTTTATTTTATTTTACTTTAATTAAATTTTAAACAAAACCAAATCCTTACCATAGACTGTTCAAACCAAATCGAGGTTCTGTGGGTGGATCTTTTTGTTTGAATCAATAAAAAAATGGTATTTATTACGAAGAGTCCAGTATTCATTTATTAATGTTTATAAGATATGATTTAAAACTTAAACGGCATTACATTCGTTACGGAGCCTCGCGGTGGTTGCGGTCGTTACTGGGACGGTGTAAGACTTGACACACAAACCAGCGTTACCGAAGATAGGAAGACGCGTCTTTCTCGTCAAGGAAGTCAAAGAAAACGATCCTTTTTCGTGGGCCTTTACTTGTCATTTGCAGGGCTTCCCTCCTTGTGCGAGAGCAACAAAGGCCTTTTTATTTCGACATTTTTATCAGGACATTACATGGCGCCCAAACAGGGACTTTTAGAGTCCGGGGAAAAAGAGAAAAAAAATAAGAGGCCGCGCGTATGAAATAAGGAAAACAAGAATAAATAGATTATGCAAATTATAGTTGAAGAAAATTACAGTTAGACCTAAAGCAGAGAAAGATAAATCAAGGAAAATGCCATAAATCTGAATTTCGAGACTAACAAAACTCGAGATTATCGTCGAATTGAAGAAACAGCAACTTCCAACGGGAGGAAAGATCACAATTCTACGTCAAGAATTTACGAAGACGTCTAGAAGAACGAGACACTCCATCAGGATCTAAATGCGGATTAGGAGAAACAAAGACGGATGGCCTGGACGAGAAACAAGTACAAGAATGTATAGGCGAACTAGAACTTAGAGGCGAAGGTATTACGAAACATACCATATCAACCTGATCAGCAGCTTGCGAGCAACAGAGAGAAGTCTCCGCATCGCAGTCCGTCGACATCACCGTTCAAAACGAACCATTCCTCCTACAACCTGGAAATTAGAAAATCCCAACTCTCTCTAGGAATACGCCATACCCCCTGATTGATGCGAATAAGACCAAATGAAATTATCACTTCGATGGTAAGGATATCTAAGCATTTCTTGGGTGAATCGCCGAACTTCGAACAACATACAGGCTCTCGGATACGCAGCTCCTCTTAGAAACACCAGAGCTTCTGCGTAGTGAAACGCTGCTGAGGTACCAGAGTATCGAAATCATACGAATCTGAGATCAGCTTCGAAGATTTTTTTCCCTCTGGTAAAAGAACGGCGCTCTTACGGCAGTCAACGAGAGCCAACAGCACACAAACGAAATGTTCCGGTCGTTCGCGCTTAATCTGTGTATCCTGATATGCCGTCACAGAGGATACTTGCAAATAGACTAGATGGACAAGATTTGCAAATACATAAGGGCGGAGCTGAATATCCACGTTCCTAAAGATATTCTGGACATCGGAGATCTCATACAGCGGGTCAAAGAAATAGATGAAAAGCTAGGAAAGATCGAGCGTGAAAGAATAGCCTCTTTTTCAATGCCGGAATGAACCAAGGGCCTTCTGCTCCTCGCGCAGAAGAAATGGAATTGACTCGGAACTACTACCCCACAGTCTAGGAAAACGTTTAAGCCAGTATGCGATAGCTTAATTACTTTAGTCAAGAATTTTGTAATTATTTTTGAATTCGAAAATTAAAAAAGTACATACTTAAATATTTGTATTACAATGCAATAATAATTTATTATTATTCGACTAAATCATGTTTTATAAAATTTTAGAATTAGATATTACATTAAAGAACTAACATATAAGAGAAAATATAATTGCTAGGTATTAATAGCAAATGAATATGAATAAATCATAAATTAAATGCTTCTTTTTCGAACCATTCTTTACAAAATACTGTAAATATAGAATACTGTAAATATACAAATAGACAATAGTATTTGATTCTTGAAATTTACTAAACCTTTATTTACACCAATAGAATTAAAAAAATTAAAGAATATATTTTTCTTTTCTTACTAATTTTCAACTAATTTGAATATATTAAAATTAAATGTTGAATTCAGATAAAGTTATATAGCTGTTTGAATACAAATTCTTTTAAATACATAAAAAATAGCAACTATTTTAATTATTAAAGTTTAATATTATATCAGGTCACTAATTTCTATTAGAAGAGTACGCATTGTAAAAAATTGAATTTACACTTATTATATTGTCTTTGATTTGTGCTATAACGTATTAATAATAGCATTAACTTAAAATTTGTTAATAAAAGAAATAACATTTCATTATAATGGTAGTTTATAAACAAATTTCGTAGTTATCTCTTACAAAGCCTTGTTAATTTAAAACTGAAATAATTAAATAAACTCATATTAACATATAAAGTTATCTATGTCAAAACACACTAATTACTGTCAAATTATATCATCAATTTTTTATTACTTAATTATAATTGACATATTTTATATTATTAATAAAAGTTCTTTTAATATATTTAGTATAATACTATTTTACAATAATAAAATAGTACATTTTAACATTTTACTTATCCTCGAAAATGATTTTTTTAATATCTTGCGATATTTTCTTTCTCTTTTTTTATTTTGCTAACTCCTTTTTTTCTTCTCTTCTTTCTTATTTCTGGTACTTTCTATTATTATATTCTTTCTATATCTCGGCGGCGGCTCGTTCTCTTATGCTTCCTGTTTGTCCCGACCCGGATAGCTCGACGTCGGACCGGGTTCGTATCGAAAGGTGGAGGCATGAAGAAACTAGAATTTATTCTTGATCTAATTTACAAATATCATTCATTTGGCAGGCATACAAATGTATCCTGCCATTACAATACAATTCGCTTCAAATTCATATGGTGGCGGAAATTTCCATGTATCTATTTACAAATCTTTTCTTGCAGCGGTAGATTTTTCCTGGTATCGAGAACGCAATATTTTTCTATATAAAGAAGAACTTTTCTTCATTATTGTGGGTAATTCGAAGGTCGGGCCGTACAAGGACCGCACCTACCAACAGCAAGTTCCTTGATTAATTTGGCATGCTTTGGCGATTGCCGAAATTGACCGGAGGCTCTTGAACTTTTGTTTCTTTAGCCTAAAACTCAGCCTAGGAGCTTGTCCGGTGCAACGATTGAATGCCGCACCCCAAACAGTCCCGATACTTGGCTTCTCACCTTAGTTATCTTCTGTCGGAGGCTTTTTTCCTATAGTTTTCCTTGCATCGTATAGTGGAGAGATACTCTCCTACTTACACCTCTAGTGCAGTGCAAGCTTGTTGACAAGGGCCAACAGTGTGGCGGCGGTGAGGTTAACGCATTGGACTAGCCAACTCTCTCACTCACATGGCTGACTTTCCATGTGTTCTTTACGTTATCGCGGCATAGAGGGCAGCTTTCGCATTCTGCTATCTCTTCTTACACCGCGATAGTCGCTACCGGACTTTCGCAAGGGATGTTCCTGTCGAAATCTCAAAAACTAATTAAAATTTTGGAATAAATCCAACGCCAATTTATTTCACTTGAAAAAACACTTTTTTAAAATTGCTTCTATTTCGAAGGGTTTTCCCTATTTTTTATAAGGGTAAATATGACTTTTTTCTATATATAATACTTTAATATAAAAATATATAAATAATATAAGAAATATATTTGTACGTAATTATACGACCATATGAGAGTAAAAAATACCCTTACAGTTTACTCCTGAAAAATCAATATTAATTTAAAAAAAAAAACAATTTTCGAGTGTAAACTTTAAAGGTACTTTTCAGACTTTAAATCGCAAATTTAGTTAACATCTATCTAATATTTTTTGACATGCTACAACATATCACAATATGAAAAACATCAGTGAAGTACATTTCGGGATGTTTGTAAGTGTAAGAAATCAATACTTTTATTATAATTATACTCAAAATGAACATCTAATAAGTAAAATTTCAAAAATACGTAATTACGATAATCGATCTGAGAACAAATATATTAATTATAAAAATATAGTCAAATGTTGTGAATATATTCTTTGTAATTATTATAACATTTATTACTTAATTAATTTAGGTTTCTTTAAATTTTGTCTATTGACTAATAGTTGATAATCTCACGAATTACTTACAACTTCTACTAGTCTAAAATAGAATTACTTTCGGAAATAAACAAGAATATTATTTGTAGTTAGTATAATTGCTCTGATAAAAGGCGACATTTTGGAAACATATATATATATGTTTTTTGTAAAAAATTTAATGTTTCTCTTCTGAAAACCTTACTATTTATCATTTATTAAATTGCATTGAGTATGATTTTAAATTTGAGGTTTTATTTTTAAAGAAAGCAAATAAATATGAGTAGCAATCGTATTGAAAACTCTTTACATCACTCTTTAATCACTTCTTTACGTTTTCAGTACACTTTATAATTGTGACAACTCAGCATGTCTTTTGGATCCTCGTGGGATGTTTTCGGACAAATTTTTACTTTTGTTATTAATATATAAACAAATAAATTTATCTTTAAAATCGTACATAATTATTATTTTTTTTAAACTACGAATATATAATGTAATTTAAATTGATCATTTTTTCCAATATGATCATATTTATTAAATATTGAATTTAAATTTTTGTAAACTAAGACAATACATTTACTATTAATTTTCATAATATTAATTAATAAAATACATATCCAATCAAATGTATCAAATTAAAAAATTCTATAACCTCATCAAATGGAACTGAAAGAGTAGAACATTCGCTTATTATACAGTGTACTATGATGAATACGCATCACCTTTATTTTTTAATATTAATTTATCAGAACGTTTATTTTATAACAAATATAATATTTCTAACAGTATTTAATTTTTGTTATAGTTTTAAATACGAGTAAAAAATATAAATTATCAAATTCTGCACTGAATTTTAAGGGTTTGAGTAGCAAATATTGCCCTGTCAAGAAAATCCAAATTAACAACCTCCAGATAAAGTAAATACTACAAAAGAATTATGAGCAATAAAAAGTGAAATGAAATGTATTTTTACGCTTCAAACTATTTTTACGTTATATTGTAACTTCAGATGATGAGCATCAGGTAAAATTGATGTTAATCACTCATTATTATAATATTCATACACTTCTAAAACATTCTTAAAGTTTCTTTTAAATTTAATTTTAAAATAAATTTATTTATCTTCTCATATGCTGAATTATTCTTAATTCACAAAATTAATTAGAAAAAATCTAAAATACAGAATATAATAATTCTTGATTAAAGTTAAATGTTATATAAGCTTTATAATATTATTTGTACAATTGAACAATTAAATAAAATAGTTTTATTTATTACTAATAAAAATTATTTTCAGAGTGAATTTGTGGTTCATCGCGATAAAAGAAGAAGGTATATTACAGGTTTTAGTAAAAGTACTGGAAATATTCTAATAACAAGAAACATAGCTGTTTTATGGATAGATGGCAAATATTTTATCCAAGTTGATTCGCAATTTAATTGATTTGAATTCTTATGAAGTTTTTACAAGAAAATTTAATTAGTAAAATGCAATTGTGTTAATTATAGCTATAAATTAAATGATATACTACTTTAACGTAAAAAATTACAAAATACTATTAGAAAACAACAATTTTTGGTTTGTATGTATAAATATTGATTATTGTCCTTCCGACAATAATTAAGTAGTACATTTTATGTGTACTATTAACTTTTTACAATTAACTTCAAAAATATAATAATAATTTTTTGTAAATTGTAAAAATAATTTTTATGTTTAAATTGACGCGCGCCAGATCGAATTTGACTCGTGCAAACTGTTACAGTATAAGCTCCGATTCATACGGGTAACGCACGTCGGAAGAAAAGTTCGCCAGGCGACCAAGAGAGAGAAGAGAAGAATGCAACGCGCAGAAAATTCCGGAATTTTCTTTCCCGGCTAACAATGCGGCATGTGATTGACTCTAGCAAGCAGACCTGTGATTAATACGTATTGAAGTAGCGAGAAGCGCCTTATGCCGATTGCAGTGACATAGCTCTGGCAAATCGCTCATAGATAGATGTAGACTGTCTGGGCAGTTAGTGGATAGGCTAGGAAGGAAGGTGACAGACTCTACCATATCTGTTTCTGTCGATTGGTCTCTCAACACGCCGGGTGTGTAAAGTACGTTGATTTTAAGCTGTTTGGTGACGAAAAAAACCAATTTAACGGCTATTTTTAATTATTTTTTCTCTCTTTCGAAAATTGAAGAGCGAACAGGCTACTAAAACATGTGACCCATCTCTTTTTAGGACGATAAAGCTGTCCCATTCTTTTTGGGATGATCAAGTTATTTCGATCTTTTCAGGGCGATGGACGCAATATTATCCTTTTAAGGATGAGAAGCGCACTATTTTGTTCTATTAAGAACAAGGAGCTGCGCCTTCCACATAAAGGTAGAGACAAGTAGATAGTGCCGTAACCGAGCAAGATTACAGGTAATGGATGAAAAAAAACTCAACCACCTTAAAAAGAAATCAACCTTCAAATCTGTGGTATTCAATCATGTATCTTTTCGAAGTTGTAACGTTGCAAGAACCTCGTCCCGTCAGCCACGTGCCCTTTCGGACTCGTATTCGACGTTCGACGGGCTTCTTCTTCGAATTTCTCCGTCCTTGTTGCTTCGTCCCTCTGCTGTTGTTAGTAGCTTGATCTCCCGTACTCCCCGTCTGTCCCGTCCCGGAGAGCTCGAGGTCGGGCCAGGTTCGTGGCAGGAGGAGGGAAGCGCAGAGAGGCCGGGCCGAAATGAACAAGGCCTTTTTTCTTTCTTATTCTGTACTTATCGTGTTTATTGGTCTTAATTTACATTAGCCTTTTCGTGCGGTGCGCTCACCGCTTACAAAGGAGGCTTTTATGTTCGAAATCCTTAACTTGTATATACAGTGACGGCTACAATTAATATTTTTATTGCGGTGCGCTTACCGCTTACAACGGAGTCGGTTCTATGCTATTTACTTTTGCGGTGCGCTCACCGCTTACAAAGGAGTCTTATAATCTATTTCCCCGGTGCGACATTTTCTCACCATCGCTGTGCCGGTACGCTAACGCGGCGGAGAGAAGTCCAGCCCGATGGCTGCGACTCCGTGCACGCGACCGCGGCCCTAAACCTATACCGGGAGGTACGACACGAGTCGTGCCTCCGGGAGCCCCTAGTGCGCCAAAAGTCGCTCGACCGGGAAACCTGCGCTTCCCGAACTCCACCCCCGTCTCTCGATTTTACGTGAGCGCGCCCTTTTTATACTCTTCTCGGGCGCGCTTCCCCTCACGTGTCTTAACTCGCGGGCCTCGCGGTGGGGACACGCCGCCTAGCCGCTCTTGTGGGCCAGGCTGGTGGGAGGAGAAATAGTGGCGGAGCGAATGCGTCGCGCTTGCTCGCGTATCGCCCTGCGTTAGCTTGGCCAGCGCTATACGCAAGGTTCCCCTCCACGGCCCCATACTATATTTCTATGCATCCATTTATTCCTCCTTCTACGCCCGATGCTCACGCGCCGTACACCCTCTCGCCCTCACTCGCACGTTCACGCACTCCCTCTCTCGTGCCCTGTTTTCATGGGCAACGCTGCGTCGAACGCCCCTTCCACTCCCACTCACACACTCACGCATTTTCTCCCTCCCATTCAACTCCCACTCACAGACACCGCTGTGCCGTACGCCCCATTCCACTCCCACTCACACGCTCACGCACTTTCTCCCTCACACTCAACTCTCACTCACAGACACCGCTGTGCCGTACACCCCCCTCCACTCCCACTCACGCTCGCGCAAGTATTCGCATTCATTCGTCTTCTTTTCTTTGTTCTTTCTCTATGCATTCCGTTCGCTCTTTCTCTCTCACATTCGTACCTTACGTCTTCGGGCGTCGTAATCCGGTCCTCTTCTTTGCTCTCTTCCCGGCTCGGCTCCCACGGCAATGTTGTCCTTTCGCGACGAAGTTATTCGTCGCATATTTTTTATTAATACAGTAATTGATGATGATTTCATGTTCTAAATTCTTTTATTACAATGCTAAATAACAATCTTATTTCATGATGTCGTAAATAAAAGAGATTCATAACTCGATATTTTATTTTTCAGTCATGAAGTTAAAATTTTATGGGAACGTCACATCTTGTAAAGTCCCTTAAATTTTTAACTTCACACTGATCAAACAAAATAATAAGTTATATAACTGGATTACTTTCGACACTATGATATAAGAAATACTTATCACAACAATAAAGAATATAGAATACGATAAGAAGAATTACAAAGTGACTAAACACATGAAATAAAAATACAACGTATTAGATCAAGGATTAGATTATGCACAGTTACAAAAATCACATAAAAGTGAATGTTCTTATTTCAATAAAATTCGACTTGCATTAACATATTTTATGACCAAAAGCAGACATTCAATGTAATCCGATATTATGGAAAATTATATTTTGACATGTGTAAGCTGTTATCTTCATATTATGAGAATTCTACGAATTCATATTATATCGATTCATAAGCGAGAATTCACATTTAATAGCCATAAGCGAGAATTCACATTTAATAGCCATAAGCGAGAATTCACATTTAATAGCCATAAGCGATAATTCACATTTAATAGCCATAAGCAAGAATTCCTATTATATAAAACGATTCGTGTAACAAACATTAAAACCTCCAACATGCGTCAACACGTATTAGAATTTCTATAGAACATCATTTTATGACCAGAAGCAAATACTTAATACGAATATAAGTCTTATTTTATGATAAGTTAATAACTCAAAATAAAATTCAAGGAAAGTAATCGACATTATGTAAAAAACCACGTGCAAGTAATATATGTAACCTTCAATTTATTATAAAATGAAATCAATCACCGAGTAATAAATACATTATACTTTCTTAGAAATATTATAAATTATTTAAATCAAATCTAAACCGCAAACGGATGTCAATAAAATAAAAACAAGGCCAGTTCAATAATAAGGCAATAAAACTCAGGAATAATAAAAAAAACAATAAAAATTTTCAGACATCATTCATATATTAAGACGAAAGACTTTAGCAGTCAATCAGTATAGCTATCGTGTCACGTAGTCGGCGACTTTCACGAGAACAGAGAATTGTTCCATTTAATTTTGTAACGCGTCGTCCCGTCTCCACCAAGTGTTCTTTCGGTTTGTGTGACGTTCGATGCGTTTTAAGTTTTGTACGGCTTCGTTCTTGTTTATTCATCCTTCTGATGGTGGCGACGACTTGGTTTCCCGTGCTCCCTGACTGTCCCGTCCCGGAAAGCTCGAGGTCAGACCAGGTTTGTGGCGGGAGGAGGAGGAGACGCGAATAGATCGGGGCGAAATAAAAAGGCGTTTTTCTTTTACTTTTTAAGATTTAAACTTAAGATTATCTTTATTTAAATAAATCTAAAATGAAGTTTATTACAGGTATACATCAGTCGGTGACTTGCACTTTTTACATACTAGGCGGCGGAATTAAAAAAAGTGATAATAGATCGACTGCGCGACATTTTCGCACACACGATACGACGGGATTACAGTAAAGATCGGTACGACGGAATTATAATGTTTTATAGTAGCAGTGAATCACGTGAGTTTACTTGGCGGGATCTCACTTACTATTGCGGCGGAAGATAGCAGGGTAAGGAGAGTCTATCACGAGGGCTATGTCTCCGAATACGCGACCGCGGACCTATT
This sequence comes from Wiebesia pumilae, assembly GCA_018907045.1. NCBI lineage: Eukaryota > Metazoa > Arthropoda > Insecta > Hymenoptera > Agaonidae > Wiebesia > Wiebesia pumilae. The sequence continues at coordinate 13,433,318 of JACCHZ010000116.1, forward strand.
CCTATACCTGGGAGGTGCGCCAAAAGTCGCTCTAAGAATCGTGCGTCTAAAGTCGCACAACCTTGAAGCCTTCACATTCCGAGCTCCACCTCTTGGAGTTCCCCGGTATGCCTAAAGTTGCACGACCGGGAAATCTTCGCTTTTCGAACTCCACCTCAGTCTCCGATTTCGCGTGAGCGCCCCCTTTTTATATGTTTTCGCAGGTGCTTCCCCTCACGCGTTCGTACTCGCGGGCCTCGTGTAAGGGCCGCGCCGCCTAGCCATTGCCCTTACAGCCGTGGACCAGGCTGTTGGTGGGGAAATAGCGGCGGCAGTGGCGCAAGCGCGTCATGCTTGCTCGCGTATAGCCTAGCGTTGCGCTAGCTATGGCATAGCCAGGGCTAGACGCATAGCCAAGGCTCTCCTCCACGGCCCCATGCATTCTCTAGGTCACTCATTAATCATACTCTTTCGTACGTATCTCGGGCTGCTTCTTCCCACTACGTGGGAAGTCTCTCGCTCACTCACTCATCCTTCCACTCTGCGGCCAACGCTGTGCCGCACACACGCTTTCTCATTCATACTCACACGTTCGCGCACTCTCTCTCTTTCATCCTTCCACTCTGCGGCCAACGCTGTATGGCACGCACGCTTTTACTCACACTCACACGTTCACGCACTCTCTCTCTCTTACTCACACTTACACTCGGTGGTCACCGCTGTGCCTCACGCACGCTTTCTCACTAACACTCACGCTTTCACGCATTCTCTTTCTCTCATACTTCCACTCTGCGGCCAACGCTGTGCCGCATGCACGCTTTTACTCACACTTACACTTCCACACAATTTTTTTCACTTGCACTCCTTAGTTTTTCGGGCATTGGGAGACGGGCTTCTTCCTCGCTTTCCTCCCGGCTCTCAATCTACGGCAGTGCTTGCCTCTTGCGACGGTATTCATCGCAATTTATATAAACATTGTAATTATACTAAATCCGCAGATAAATTAAATAAAATAAATTCAATGACATGCTCAATAGTTTCAAATTATCTTTCACAAACAATATTCAATATCTTTTCAAAGAAATTAAAGTACATTTAAAGACATTATTCAATAATTGTCAAATTCCAATTCAAAATATCGGAAGTCAAGACAGAAGGTATCTTCAGAAGACAATGTATTCAAAAGAAAGCTAGATTTAACATAGAGCTCTTCGGGAACTTGACGCAACAAAATCCCGAATTGGTGATAATGATCAGCCAGAGGACGATTAATTATCAAGGATCATCTTCCACCTACATCGGCTCAATCGGACTTCAAGCTAGCAGCCAATCATTAAAACAGATTAAGAAATCTGTCGAAGAAAGTATAATTTCCATTATTTTATTCATTTCGAACGCGACAATTAGAAATATTTAATCAATTAATAAGAAAAAGAGTTAAGAACAATCAATCAACAGGCACAATCCGATTTCTGGATCTGATCAAAACTATATAATTAGAGTACGTACATTATAAATTATAAAAACACAACTTCATAAATTATATTCAGTGCATAATATTAAAGTTTTTCTATAAAGAATTTGAATAATATTCAATTTAATATCATAAATATCAGAAACAAATGACTGATTTATTATAAATATTCGACTCATTATCGTAAGAAAGGAGATTATTTTTCTTATTGCAAGGACCGTAGCCCATTTCTGACTATTATACTTAATTTTACAGACTAAAAAAAAGGTAATCACGTCGTGGACGTGACACATCAGTCTTGTATACCACGATCGACAAAATTACTCGTCGATGATATTAACTATTTCATATCATTATACAGTGAATTTCTCTATAGGACAATTTAAATGATCATTTATATACTCAAACACCCTTAAACTAATGATACCTTTACACTAAAGTAACATTTAGTTGTACATTCGAGTTGAGAAACGAAAATTCCATTCTGTCTGGAACCTTGATTCCCAAAGCTTTTCATAAAAAAACAAATTATTAATATTGTTCTCGCTTCAATATACCCACTTTACATTACAGAATAATTTTTGTTTAGTTAAAATTACATAATTATTATTGCACTACTTTTGAAAATGTATTATTTTTTACAATATTATAATTTTTACAATATTTTACACTATTAACTTAAGTGATAGAGAGATATTTACAAACGCAATGTAATGTTAACTGTGCAACTACCTGAAAATTATCTTGTATGCATTTTTAAAAACAATCAGAACTAGAATATCCGTTTATTAAAAATCAAAAATTTGGTTGACAAGAATACTCAATATAAAGGTAGTATAATATGATATAATTGTAAATTAACTATAATTAGATGAAAGCCATTCGAAAGAATCAAAAAATTGGCTATAAAATTCTTGGCAAGTCTCTTTTGTAATATATGTGGTATAAAATGAAAAAAATCCCTTAATAAAGAAAGAATCACACAAGATTATTATGAAACATTATTGGACTATTTAAATAAAGAAAAAGAAGGTAGATACATTCCAAAAGAAACAGCACTTTCATTAAACAATGCACTTATTTACACTCTTACGACAGCGATTTGATGAATCAAAATACAAGTTGTCAAACGAATTTCTCCAGATTTGACTTTTAGTAATATATTATGTTTCCCAATTTGAAAAGGTTGCTCCAGAAAAAGAGTTTTGTATCAATTGGGGATATCGAATCCGAAATTATAGTATAAAAATGTTGAAAAATGTCAGAAGTAGTCTACTGCACTTGAAAGAAACTATGTTAAAAAATATCTATTTTAGATTTGGAAATGTTTTCTCCGTTGTTACTTCTAGATCTTTTTATACTACTTGAAAAAAGTCTTTAATTACTTTCCAATATTAATAAACAATTCAAATTTTTTTTAAAAACTTCTTTCTAAATATTGCATTTTTACATTCCTTCAATATCTTACATAATGAAACTATAACATTAATTTTTTTAAAGGAAATATTATTATGATACGTTTAAAATTATAACACAGATGCTCGATTTTTTAATCTTATTTTTAATTAGTAATTATTAGTGTTAGTGATTATTGTAAGGAAATAAATTACGCGAAAATGACGAAACCCTTGCCAAGAATAGCTAAAAAGAATAGAATGTAGTTAAACTGTTGTTCGTATTCTTTAAAAAAGTTTAGTAATGAGACGGTGATACATAATTATCTTAAGCGCAATAGCAGGAAACTACAAGGTAAAGGCGTGAGAATTCTTTAAAGTTAAATACAAATGTCGTCAAACGTGAATACATAACAGAATCGTGAAATTATCGCGAGGTACGCGGTGGAAGCGGCGATTTCGAGGAGGGGAACGGTGTGATAGTCAGTGACACCGAGGCTGGATCCGGTGCGTCAATAATATCACTGGAGGCAGGTCGGTGCGTCAAACGACATAAACATGAAAGAGTAAATGAGTCGTTTCAGCCGGTCCGACTTGTCTGAAAGGTCGAGGAAAACGGCTCTTTCATTATGCGCAGACTGTTTTCTTACCCTTCGTACTCGCCCTCCTTACACCAGGCAACGTGGGAGTGTACGAGCAGGGGCGGTGCGTGCGAAGTCTGAGAGAGCGGCAGTCATTTACCGCTGTTACAAATTATTTATTAACTAGGCTTACACTTATTGGTACCACACACGCATATACACACATATCATGCACTTCTTGTTTACAATCACTTCTGTATAGTGATGGATATTTCCGTTGCAAAATTAGTTAATTTAATTTACTAAGAAAATTATTAATCTGAACTTAGTAAAACGATAAATGTGTTGGATTCTTTTATAGATAAAGTAAATACAATATCTGAGATAAAATATAAAATTGTACGTAGTAAATTAAACATTATTGGTAATACTAATTTAAAAATAAATTGAATGTTTTATTGTTTAAATTAAATGAGTTTTGTTTACAATTTTATTATATTGACTTCATTTCATTAACCTTTTTTAAAATATATATATTTTAATAATCTTAAATAACATTAACAAATAACACATAAGCACAGAATCTTCTATTTATAGAAAACAAATAAAATAAAGTTTTTATAAAGTTTATAATAAAATAAAATAAAATAAAGTTATATTTGTTTACTGATAAGGTATTATAAATTTTCTATTATATGAAGGTATGATATAATATTTCAATATAAATTTTTTTAGTCAAACTATATAATTCTAATAAGCTGTAACGTATAATAAATATTACGTTCAAATATTAATGATACATCAAGATTACATTATTATTGAAATATACATCAATTTATTCTAATCAAGTTATCTATTGAAACCAAAAAGAGTAGCAAATCTTTAAGTAACTTTAACAAATAAAAGAGATCTTTTTTTATTACAACAGTTATTATGATCACTATTATAATCTGTTATGAAATATTCTTGTCATTTTGTGGTAAATATTCGTTAAAAAAAAATGTCAGATAATTCTATACATAATCTATAATTATTTGAAATTTGAGTAATCTTAGGTTACATCATTATAGTTAGGTAATTCTTATTTCTTATTCTTTGAACAAAGACTTATTATATAAACTATGTAATTTAAACAAATATTTCATATTAAAATATAATACATTATTTTTTTTTAAAAATTTTAAATATTAATGTCTATTTTTCTTTCAATTTTTTCTTTTATTTTATAATATGAATATTGTCAATTCTTTTTTCAATAACAAATTATGTATATACATTGAAATGAGCTAAAGATGCTAAATAATTATAATTAAATATTGAGTTTTGTTAATTTTCATAAAATTTTAGCTATAATTTAACTAAATTTTTCAGTCATATATTATTTAATTTAATTTTTGTTAAAATAGCATTAATTATTATATCATTTTGTATCATTGTATATTACTTTTGGATTAGACATTAACATTTTGAATATTATTGCAATAGTTTATTTTAAATCATGAATAATAAAGTAAAATTAAAAAATTTAAAACTATTAAGAAAAGATATGAAATGTAATAAAAATTTCTTATTTATATGTAAAAATTCAAAGATTTTAAATTATGTATTTACTCATTTACAGATTGAAAAAAATTGTTTTTTTTTTCAAATCAAATTTATGAATTAAATATCAATTAAGATAAGCTATTAAAATTCAATGAACATGATTAATTAAATTATATTATTATCTTTTATAAAAGGAAAATTTAAATTGAATATTTACTATGATTTTATAGTATTTACAGTATTCAAGTTTTTCATTCAAGATTAATGGATAAATATATAATTTGAATACATTGAATGTTGGTATTGAAAATGAGATAATAAAGAGTGAGTCTTTTTTAGTTGTTAATGAACACAAGTACTTTAAATTCAAATTAATACTTTTCGAAGTTAGACTCAAATAAAATCTTTATAAATATTTTACATACCTTTTAAAAAAACTATTACTTAATCTTTTAATGATTATATGCAGAATTTAAAAGCCCATTATATTGACATAAAAACTAGAAAAATAATCAAATGATCATTCCTTTATATTTATAAAAATCTTAATTTAATTTGATTAAATTAAAAATTCAAAAAGTAATATTCGCAGACAAAAGTTTCAAATTTAAACAATAAAATAACATTTTTCTGTAATCTAGTTGTTTTTCAAAATAGTTTGTATTAAATTCTGTCATTTAGTTTTGCATTTCTCAAGAATATTTAAAAATATTCTTCATGCACTCTGTTGATATCTTTATGATTTCTCTCATTTTTAATTTGTGGTTATTCAAAACTGTACAATGGATTATTTTTAGTTCCTGAAGTGGTTCCTCCATTAAACATCTAGAGCGTACAGCATCGTCGTCACTTGTACGACCGCCTTTAAATTCACTCAACTATTGATATGTGATTGTTTAGATAAAGTAAATGATGCTATAATGCTTTTCAATCCATTGTTGTTACAAAAATTAAAATGTTGTGACTTTTACGATTCAAACTCATAAACAAAATAGTCTAAATTGTATGAAATTCGCCACGGAACTACTCAGGTTGATACTTTAAAAAATGGATATTATGTTAGTGCTGCCATATAAATGCTAATCCCAGGATTTTTCATATAGAGCTATAACTGCATCTGTAATATATATAGTATGTAATCAGTATTGTATTTTGCACTTACACAAAGCTATAATTATATTACCTGATGTATCTATTCTAGCTTATAGTAATATTTTTACTGAATATATTTTAAATTAATATGATTTATAAAAAAATCTCTTATAATTTGTTTAAATATTTTATACTTTGTTAATAGATATACTGTTTGTATTTCTACACCTCAAAAATAGGAACTTGAACACTTCTTATACTATTCTCTTAATATTTATTTTGACAATAATATATTAGAAAACATTTTATGATTAATCTTAAGGTATTGAATTTCCTTAAAATTTCTTTTTGTTTTTAAATAAATACAAAATTATGAATTACTATTTATAGATATAAGTAAATAAAAATTTCATAAACAACATAAAGTCTTTCTTTTTATTAGTTATTATAAACTGTAATGAATTGTAAAACTTTTTATTTGCATTTATTTGCTTTTTATGAAATTTATATGTACATATCGCACGCGTGTGTGTAGTGATATATATATAACAAAATCAAAACCAGATGACAAATTTTATATTTTATAGAAGATGTAATTGAAGAATATCTAAAAAAATTTTATTTATTTTTAATAGATCTTAAAAATGTTATTATGTATAAAACTTAATGACTCGAAAATTCAATAGATAACAAATAAATACTACTATTTTAGTATTCAAGGTTATATATTTGATTATAGTATGCAATTAATTGATAATTGAAATTAATTTTGAATTTCTTTTAACATAACATTTAATAAATCTTAAAAACAAATGATCATATAATAACAAAAAATATTATACGTACAATTCTCTCTTACTGTTTATCTCAATAGACATAGTCAAATAATTATATGATGTTCTTCATTAAAAACGAATCATCTACACAGTAAATGGCTAGTTTGCGAAAGTTGATCATTTTATACGCAAAATGATCATGTATATTTCAAGCATAATTACACAATGGTATGCTATTGGACCATTTAGTTCTTGCGTATAAGCAAAATTGTGCTTCAGCGTATAAAAGTTTGAAGTATCGGGAAAAAGTAAATATATATTCACAAGCAATGATGCAGGTATTTTCGTTGTTCATATGTTTTTACATTTTTGAGATAACGTTTAGTCAAGAAGTTATAACAAACGTAACTCAAGGAACACTTAAGGGTTTTCAAAGTACCACAATTTTTAATGGCAAAACATATTATAGTTTCAAAGGTATTCCTTACGCCAAACCTCCAGTCGGAACCCGTAAATTTGATGTGAGTAGTGGTAAAATCTATTTAATTTACAGTAATATTCTTACACTTTCTACATATTTTATATAATATTTTATTTAAGTTGATAAATACAAATCAAATTGTTAACAATTACTTTTCATATAGTTAGCTTAAATACATCAATGTTTAAACTATTTATTTTAATTATAAGAAATACAAATATAATGTATTATTTATTATTTCAATTTCTTTTCCTATTCAATATTAATTACAAAAGAAATATTACTATTAATTTCAATCGTTTTTGTTCCTTATTCGTTAAAATTTTTCGAAATTCTTTTTTGATTTTTTAATTATTATTCTTATTTAACTTTTATTTTTTGTTGGCCTTTATTTAATCACATGTAATTTAGATATAATTTTTCCTACACTTTAACTTCATTACTTATTGTCTAATATTAATATTTGCAGTAATAGTTTATTAAAATTATATGTATAATTAGACGTATATAATTCAAATTTACCGTCTCGTCTCCCATCTATTTTAGCTATTATGAATATTCTTCCTTTTATTTACTGACTTCTTTTGAAAACTATCCATTTTCATATTTTTGAATTGTTTTTATTATTTAATTATAATATTGTTATTCATTTTATTAATTAAGCGAATTTATATTTTTTATTTGATTTATTTCTTTCCCTTAAATAATTATTATTCTTAAAAATCCTGTCTTCATATGAATATTTTTCTCTTATTCTTGATACTATAATCATATTTAAATTTCATAAAAATAATTTATAATTTATTATTTATTATCAATAATAATAGTAAATAATAAACTACATATATAAAAAACGTTATATATATGAAAATTTTTTTTTAAATATAATAAAGTTTATAGCACATTTTATTATTATTTCTTTAAAATTAAAAATTATAATCTAAAATTTTTTGATGCTCTCAAAAAAATTATTAAAAAATTTATGCACCAGAAAAAACAATTTTTGGTTGAAAATGAAATGCTAAAGGAACGAATTAAAAATTTATAATTTATACATTTTTTCTAGAAAAATACGATTTTTTGCAAATTTGTTCAAATACTCAAGAATTTTAGAATTTCAATATAAATTAAAGGATGTTGTACGGTATTAGTTTTGTTTAAAAAAAAACAATAAATAATTAATTACTACTCACCTTTTATTATTGATTCAATTCATTTTTCCTGATATATTAATTTTTAACATTAATCTTTAAAGAAAAGTATAATTATAAACAAATAATTTCTTTAAAAATTAATAAGTACTCATAAGAATATACGATTTTAAATAAGATAATTTAACAACAATATTGTTATTTTTAATCTTATACAAATTTTTAAATATTTCTTAAGAGTTATTCATGTTTTAATATAAATCCTCGTTTAATAGCCTCCAGTTGTGCCAAATCCTTGGATTGGTGTACTTGATGCAACACAACACAAATCGACCTGCATCTTCTTCTGCATGATAAAGAAAGAAATTGTCGGTGATGAAGATTGTCTTTATTTAAACGTTTATACGCCTGATCTTAATAAAGATGCTAAACAAGCTGTTATGGTATTTCTGCATCCTGGCGGTTATAATTCGGGTTCTGGTGACGATGACATCTTTGGTCCTGATTTTCTTATCGAGCAGGATGTTGTTATTGTTACATTCAATTCAAGATTTGGCGTTGCTGGTAAGTTATTTATATTTAACGAGTTGTACTTACAAATATTCTGAATTTTAGAATTTCATATTCTAAGTATTAAGTAAATGTATTTATCAATTTATCCATATTTGCGTATTAATTTTATTACTAATATAACATCGAATTGTTACTATTCTATAATGAAATATTTTAATTCATTGTATATTTATTATATCAATGCGACATTATTTTATACATCGTTACAAACTAACCACAACAAATATTTCTTAATAGTCTTTTATAAACAAACAATATTTTGATAATAATAATAAATAAATTTCAATATTAAAAAAGAATATTAAAATACTCTTTACAATGAGGGAGGATTATGTATTCGTATATCACTCGTCAGTTATATTGACAGTAAGTGGATGGTTTCTAAGAAAATTAATATTTATGTTATATGTAAGTTTAGTATTTGCTTACTTTATATTTTTTTATAAATAATTAAATAACTTTAACCTCTATATATTAAAATAAATAAGTATCTCTGTTTTGAAAATATTGAGTGACTTAAATACTGTTTCTTTGTGTATATACATTTTTTGCGAAAATAATTAAAAAGTTGAAATGGATGAAGGAAAAATCATGTAGTAAAACGTATCGTTTGAAAAGCATGTATTATATCGATATCTATTACTATACGCTATACATAATGTATCGCAGACTATGTGTGGTCTTATTATTGGTCTTTTATTTTTATTATTTTATGGTCTTATATTGGTTTAATTTTATGGTCTTATTTTGGATTAATTATTATAAATAAATTGTTGTAAATATATATAAATTTTAATATAAATAGTTTTTATAATAAAAATATATTTTTATTATAAATTATAAAATATTATAGTAGAGACTCGTAATCTAGCTTGCTATTAGCTACGCGAGCTTGAATTAACTGTCTTGTCTGAATTGCTTGGCCATTGCTTGATGAAACTTTCAACATTTACCGTCAATCCACGGTAGAGCATGAAGCGACGGTGTGGGTAACAAAAACAGTATATTGGACACCGTTGAGCCTTGTATAGCACTAATAAGGAAACTGTTCGAGGCGTACCTTATCAATTTTCTTGATATTGTGATATATTGGAGCATATCAAAAATATCAGATAAGTGTTATTTTACAAACTAACTCTCTGATTTAAGAGATGAAAATCACCCTTAAAGTTTACCCTCTAAAATGGTTTCTTTTTAATATCTCAAAAAGGAATTAAAATTTCAATTTTTCCATTTGTAATAATTATAATTATTGAAATAAATGTAATATATAAAATTAATAATATAATATATAAAATTAATAATATAATATATAAAATTAATAATATAATATATTTGTATTAATAATTATATTTTTAAATTTTCAAAAACTATATTACGTAGTTGCAAATTATAACAGGATTGATGGTAAGGTTGCATTTTTTTATAATGTTAAAAGCTTACAACTGACCGTCGAAAAAAATTTCAGTCACTGGAGGAACCTGCGGGGGGGGGGGTCATTCACTCAAGCACGTCAGCTGCGAAGATATGAACTTATTCGTGGAGTACAGGGTATAAATGAAAAAATAAAAATATATTCAGCACAAAAGGAGGTTACATAATTCAACATTGCATTTTTTTTTAAATAGTTATTTTTTTTAATTTTTATTATAAGATATTTATATATAATGTAAATTATTTGATTCAGGTTTTTTAAGTACTGAAGATGCAAATGCTCCAGGAAATACTGGTTTGAAAGATCAGGTTATGGTTCTAAATTGGATTAAGGATAATATTGTGAATTTTGGAGGTTGTCGAAACAGAGTAACTTTATTTGGTATAAGTTCTGGTGCATCTTCAATCCAATTGCATATGCTATCACCGATGTCTCAAAGTAAGTTTACAATTATTTGTGTTATAAAGAACTATGCTCATATAAATATGCTGTTATAATAAAATTACTTTTTCGTAAAGGATTTACTTCTTAAGTTTTTTATATGCATATTATATATCTATTTCAATTTAATTAAAAAAGAAGATAAAACCAGGTAAAAATATATGAATTTTTTTAAGTTTTAGTACTATAAATAAAAAATATTATTTAAAAGTTGTAAATTATTATAGCTTTTATATTAGCTGTAAAAATAATTAAATGCATGGATTTTATTTAATACCTTGAATTTGATGACCTTAAATAATTGTATTTATTATTAATAATATACATAATAAAAATGTTTCAATTGAAATAACTTCGAAATATCTAGTATTTAATATCTCTAGATAATATATTTCTTTGAAAAAAAAACGCTATAAAACTGATTTATATTAAATATAATTTGCTTCACTTATGAGAAAAAATGTTTTGTACTCTATAGTTGGTAGAAATAAAACTCTTGAATAATATTAAAAAAAATCAAATAATAAAATATAAGGTTCTTTATAATATAAGATATAATTTTTAACAAAATAAATCATTTTTCTTCAAGAATTTATATGAATATTTATTTTTGAGATCTATTTAGAGGTGCAATTATTCAAAGTGGATCTGCTCTTAATACTTGGGCAATGCAGTATAATCCAAGAGATATGGCTTTTAAATTGGGTGAAGCTCTTGGTATTAAGGTTATTGATACAAAAGAATTAGTGAATAAACTTAAAGAATATTCAGTTCTAGAACTTGTTACTGCAAGTATGAAAGTTACAAAAACTTTGGTAAGTTGAAAAGTGTTATAAATGCAATCTATTCTACAAATTTGAATACATTTTTAATTTATATATTTTTTTAATGTTAGTATCGTTTTTTTATATATCTGAAATATTAAAGTACACAAACAAATTGTATAATGTAAAACAATTGTAATATATGTATAATGTAAAATTTTAAATTGAATTAAAAACTGTTTTTATTATTAAGTGAATTACATGATAATTAAATACTTGAATTTGAAGTTTTTTATAAATAATATTACAAGTTTTTTCCTTTGTAATTTATCAAGAATGTATTACATTAATTTCATTCTATTAATTGATAAGTACATTTTAATCACTTATTTCAATCTTAGAATCACATGAATGAGCTTTTGGCACCCTTTGTTCCTGTTATTGAACCAGATGTTGGACAAGATATATTTTTAAGTAATGATCCATGGACATTAATGAAGAATAATAATATTTCTGACATTCCAGTTATGATTGGAATCAATTTAGATGAAACTGCACATATCACTCCTTGTAACTACGTTTTTAATTACTTTTCATTGTTAATTCATACTCATTTGCTATTATGTAGCTTTAACATTTATTTAAATCAAATATAATTAAAAAATAAGATCTTTTTTCTTTTTCTACAGTATATTTGCCTAATGCAGAAATGATGGATCAGAATTTTGAATTGTTTATGCCAGATGATTTAAATTCTACTAATATAACGAAAAAGAAAAAAAGTGATATGATTAGAAAATTTTATTTCAATGAAAAACCACTTACAATTAACTCAAGCACATCTTTTACCATGGTATGGATAAATTCTAATATAATTTAGATAATTATGTTAAACTGAAAGTTATTAAAGGGATATAAAATGAAATATTAAGCATAACATAGTTCTTAATGTATATTGCTGTATAAAAAATGTAAACTTTAGAAATTAAATATTTTTTAACCATTTGACAGAATTCTAAAATAAGATTTAACTCTTTAGAATTAATTACAGAGATTGAATAAAAATATACCATAGTATTAATAATTATTATTTTAACATTTTTCAAATAAAAATAATTATGTATTATATTCATATTCACTTTAAAAATAATATCTTAATAAATATTTTATAGATGACCAGTGATCTATTATTCAATGCAGGTGTTCTTATGTCTTCTAAAATTATCGGGACAAGAAATTTGTCACCCATCTACAAATACTTATTGACATATCAAACTTCATTTGGGCCTTTTAAAAGTTTGTTTAAAGTAAAAAGAGGTAAGTTAATAAACTTTTTTCAATAATTTTACCTACACTTTAAGTGTAGTATAAATTATTTACATATTTCTAACAGTTAAAAATGTTAAAACTATTTTAATTAAAGGGTTATTGGATTATTTAATTGTAAATCACATAATTTTTAAATTGTAAATCATTGAAGTTTATAATAGCCATAAATTAATTTTGTTAATACAAATGTAACGTTACTCACTGTTATGACTGAATATCGCATTTTCCCTTACGCTTAGACAGCTAGATATCAAGATTCATTTGAAAATATCTTGTAAGCATGGGATTATCAGAATGAAAATAGTAAATAAATTTTTCTTCAATTTTCTGGATTCACATTTAGCTTGATGGTTGACTATGAAAAAATAAACAAAAAAATAGCAATCACAAAATGATAAAATGGAAAGAAAAATATTAAAAATAATTGAGTTTCTTGATGCTATATTCGATTTATAAATTCTAATGTAATGTAATTTTAATTGCTTATTGAAAAATGAATAATAAGAAAACAGAAAAATTATATGGATAATGCAAGAACTTATAATTAAGACAAGTAAGTAAAACGATTAGAATGGTGTCAGTCAATCATAAAACTTGACCCATCAATGGATATCACTGAGTTTATACCACATAACAACTTTATTACTCTTTCGTACTAAGAACAAAGACTATGATAGTTGGCTCTCCTGAGGAAGAACGAGTTATAATCTTGATATTCTAATGAATAAAAACTATATCAAATTGTTAATTTGTTTGGATAAGGATGTAAGTACATGTAGAGAAAAGTACGATCAATATTAATGTCTCGCACTTCAGTGTGCAATTTGACCTTGCTATTTAAAAAAAAAACATCTATGGCAAGGCTTTAATTACTTCGAAGTACTTATTTGTGCAGCATGGATTTCAGTGAATTCATATATTTACCTTTGTTATTCTGCAGACATATTTCCAATTATAATAATCCTTTGTCTAAATATGTATACCAAGAAATCATTTTTTGCATGAAGTGCTGATCAAACGTCTGGTTTCAGAAAATTATTGTTTTTTTTGTTGGACAATTAATAACTCGTTAATCATTCTTCATTCTTAAAATTATAATTTTTCCATTTTTTATTATAATAAAAATATGCGATGAATATAAGGTGAAAATTGAAATGTATAATTAATCATAATTTTTCTTTGAATATTATTTTGGAAAAATAAAACAAAAATATCTTATAGTTATTCATTTCTGATAAAGAATTTTGTAATTTAATTTTCTTGTAATATCTTGAATATTTTTTCGATAATTCTAAAAAGCAATAATTTATTGATCCGTAATTTTCTATTTGAAAGCAGTTGTGATGACATTCATAAAATATTCATATTTTTAACTTAATAAATCTGAAAATATAAAAAAATATTTTTTTAACTTATATTGTTAGTTGTTGCTCATGGTGATGAATTGGGATTTCTTTTTTATTCAAAATATTTTAATAATAAACCAGAACTTGGATCAGATGATGAAAAAATGACAAGAATATTAACAAAACTATGGACTAACTTTGCAAAGGAACTGTAAGAGAATATTTTTTCTTATACAAAAATTGATTTAAATAGATATATAGATTATTTAAATGTTATAATAAAATTATGCATTTATAAAGAAACCCAACGCCAATTCTGGATGATGATGTTACTGTTAGATGGACAACTATGGAGCCAGATGATAATTATTTAAATATTAATCTACCAATGAAAATGGAAAAAGGTCTCTTCAAAGAAAGAATTAATTTGTGGTCACAAATATACAATGATGTGTTGGGCAATTATACAAAATTATTTGAATAAAATACTGTTATAAACTTTGCTTAAAATATATTGAATAATAAAAAAATTCTATTATTATACAAAAACATATTTTTTTCATTTTTTAATTAAAAATATTGAATAATTTTAATTTGTATCCAAATTATTTTCTTTGAATGTAAAAATTAATATCAATAATGAATAACAGTTTTTCAACTGTTTGGAAATATATATATATATTTAAAAGTCTATTTACATGGAGTTGTTGACAAAACAAAAATAATAATTAAACTACTTAGGTTCTGACTCGCTTTTTATATAGGTTATTGGATTACTACTTTTTTATCTATATAAAAAGTGAATCAGATTATGCACAGGTCATTATGTTGAGTCGGATTCACATATATAAAATTTAATTAAAATATAAATATTAAG
The DNA here is from genome assembly GCA_018907045.1 of Wiebesia pumilae. NCBI lineage: Eukaryota > Metazoa > Arthropoda > Insecta > Hymenoptera > Agaonidae > Wiebesia > Wiebesia pumilae. The sequence continues at coordinate 13,448,556 of JACCHZ010000116.1, forward strand.
CGTACCAAATAAATTAGTTTCTAATTATGTAATGATAAAAGATTTTTATTATAACATCGTATCCTAGACATTTTTTTAATTGTTCATCACTATCTTTTATTTAGCAATCCAACTAAAACAAAAATAGAATTATTTTTATTATAAAAATGTGTAAAGCATTTACTATATCCATTATAAAATATTTAAAATTTTATATTTTATTAACATTCATAACGTAAATTACATTTATCAATATTGACTATATGAAAGGTGTAAAGTTGTGACGTCTGTGACGTCTCACTAATTTATGACACGTTAATTTTTATGATTCCAATTGACTGTGTAATTGAGTTTTTATGGGTTGGTTGTTATAGGCTGGTGTGCCTTATAATTATTAGATTAGCTAGTCCCGTTTTAATATTACTTTTGTAATTATTAATAAAAGTTTTATACTTAATTTAAATGTAGTCCGAAAAGGCTATGCGGGATGTTGAATAATTATTTGAATTATTCAAAGGTAACTGCTATCACCACTTCAGGAATTGGTTGTCAGGGCCCTGAAGACTCCCTCGATGATTATATGTTCAGGAAACTCGTTTCTCTAAATTGAAGTATGTTTTCGGAAGGAATTCAAATTAACTTGAAACTTATTTAAATATGAAGTATACATTTATTCACAAGTTTAAAGGATTTATAATAGGCGTCAAAAATTTTAAAACATATTTAAAATATTTAGTTTAAACGTATCTAATTCGTTCTCGCGAAACACGGGCCACACAGACGATACTCTGCTTTATTTTATATTCTGCCTAGATCTGTTCTCCCTTCTTTGTCATGCGTTTTTCTTTTTGATTATGCGCCTGTTCTTTTATATATTCTTGGTGTTATCATTTCCTTGCTTCTGATTGGCTGGTCGTAATTTGTGACGTTCTATTTCTTACGGGATGTTTCTACGATGCTGTTTATTTGATGCACATTTCCGTAATCTTATCCTTTACCGGATGTTTATTCTTGAAAGTACCATATGGCTGTCCGTGCGATTAGAGTATTTGTATTACAGTGGTTTCTTGTTTGATTTTGAAATAGGATAATTATATATTTTCATAGAAGAGACTTCGCACATGTTTCGTATTACAGTGACCTCTTTGTTTGATCATAAGTGTTTTATCAGTGTTACAATCGTAGCTTTGATTACATAAGTTTCTCAGAATACATTTCGGGTATCTGTTTTCTATCATTTCGAAGGTTAAACCTATTTACACGTATCGGTATTACAACACGGGCTTTGTATATTTTGTTATCGCTTTCGATTTCAAAACATTATACGTAATATTATTTCTAGGAAGAGGCTTGATTCATGTCGACTTTATAATATCAGTATTATACTTATGTGGGTTAAATGAAAACGAGTTGAAAACCTCCACGTGCAAACCTGCTTCCTGTACATCTGTTTTATGTTTATTCATTTTTAGATTTTGCTTCTGATTGGTTGATCATAATCTGCGGCGTTCTATTTCTTACGGGTTGTTCATGGCGGTGTTTATTTGATGCGTAATTTCATATAGTGGAATTTTATCGTTTACAGGATGTTTACGTTTTTCGTTGTCGTATAACGGTTTGTGTGAGATTACTTGAGATTACAGACGGTTCATATTTCACATGTTTTGTAGTTTTGTACAGTTATTTGATTTTCTTTATTTAATTTTGAAATGGAATGATTATATTATATATTTTCGTAATAGAGGCTTCGCATGTTTCTAGTTACAATCCCTCTTTTGTTTTATCGTAAGTGTTTTCTTAGAGTTTAGATATTCAGTGCATAGTTGTAATCGTAGCTTTTTTTTATTACATAAGTTTTTTAGAATATATTTCAAGTATTTGTTTTTTATTATTTCGAAGGTTAGACCTATTTACACGTGTCGATATTTTCTACAGCTTGAGCTTTGTACTCTTTATTATTTCTCGAAGAATATCGCTTAAGGTCAAACTCATTTACACGTATTGGTATGTCTTACAATATGAGCTTTGTATATTTTGTTATCTTTCGAGATTTCTTATTTTCGGTTACAAGAACATTATACATTTTGATTTTACGTAATATTATTTTTAGAAAGAGGCTTAATTCATGTTGACTATAATACTAGTACTATACTTATCGTATGTAGGTTAAATGAAAACAAGTTTAAGGTCTTTTGACTGATTCCAAGTGCCACTTTGCTTCCTGTACATCTGTTTCATGTTTATTCATTTTTAGATAAGCTTTGATAATCCAGTTCCATGATCTATTGCGTAGTATTTTCATATGTGTACATTAATATTCCAACTTATTGCGCAGTATTCTCTATATGTGTACATTAATATTTCTTATTTTATTGTGCATTGTGATCGGAGGCGATTTCTCATTTTTTATTTTATCATTATTAAGTTAGATAATGTCTTGAGTCATAAAGTGGTTATTTTCAACTCTCGTGATTTGGTAAATTGTGACATTGAAAAAATACGAGGATGTCACAAAGGAATGATTTTTGCAACCATGGTCTAATAAAATTCTAATAATAGTAGTTATATATAAATAAATTGATAGAAGCGGTTAATTTTTAGTAAGAATTTTCAATAAATAATAAATTAAGGATAACTTTTGAAATAAACTGTACATAAAATTAATGTTACATATTGTAAATGCTTTTTGCGAGTAATTTCGTTATCATACAGAAATTACATATGTTGACGTCCCCGAAAATTTTTAACTTTGAAATAAAATTTAAAATAGCGAGATACGGAATTAATTTACTACTACACTCACGACAAGATATTTGTCACATAATCATTATAGAATAAGGAAATAGTAATCGCCTCCAGTCATCATAATGTAAATAATGAATAAAAATATTGTGCCGTAAATTGAGAACTGGATTATTAGCATTTATTTTGAAATCTGAAATGATCATAATCTTACGCAAGAAAACACGATTGTAAATTTTGTGTAAAGGAAAAAGATTGACACATATGGATGATAAAATAAACATTTGTCAAATCCACCTAATCTGTCAAATTTAAATCTTTTTAAATTCGAATATTGCACAAAATATTAACTCAAGAAATCAAGGTCAAACATCATCAAGGGATTCTTCAAGACCCTTTTAACCAAACCTAAAGTGGTGACAGCAGTCACACAGTGGTAACTGCCTGGACGAGAAAACTGTCTACAAATCTTCAACGTTCAATCGGACATCAGAATTAAGTAAAAATCTTTTATCTTACTAACCAATCGATAACATAAATCTAATGGAATCAACCAATAACAAGGCAAGGCATATCAGCTTTTAAGGGCAAAAGCTAAGCGAAGCAACTCCTTCACTAAGCCTCGTGAGTTCGAGAGCGCAAGGGGAAGCTCGGTCATGGAATATGAAAAAAGCGAACTCGTGTTGAACAAGAGTCGGAGATCTCCCGAAATAGAGGACTTATTCTCTGCAGTTGTGTAAACTTTCGACGCGTGGTCTCTGGTGTAAGTTATTCGATGCACCAGAAAAAACTCAGGGTGTAGTCATTCGACGAACCAGGAAAAATTTAGTCATTCGACGCACCCTGGAGATACAGCCACGTGGCTTGACTTTCACCGTCGTAGCTTGCTCGTAGACTAATCCGCTCGAGAGTACTCACCCGTCGATTAATTCACCTCAGTAATTCGCTAAGATTTTGTAAAATAAAACGCCGTCAAAAACTCGTGATAAGTTGAAATCTGTGTGAAAATCCGTCGGTATAATACGTTAATCTCAACCGTAACCCGTGATAAACTCTGTACAAATAAAAACCTGCTGCTATATATAATTAAAATTATAAGAGAGACGCCGCAGCTGTGCTTAGCCATAATCTCTGTAAAATCACCGCCGCAGTATACCTTAGAATTAATAAGAAAACCGGCGTGATTGTTAAAAGGGAAAAATCCACCGCTAATAGTTCACTGTAAAGCTATATTTGTAAGAAAAATACCACCGTAATTTCACGTCTCCTCGTTCCGATAAGAACCCTGTCTGACGTTGAGCCATTCAAGGTAACTAGGAAGCGCAAGAGACCGTGCCGCCGCCTGTCGCGGTAATTAAAGAATTAGAAAATAAGAAAAGACCAATAATAGGTAAAATCGTCGCATGAATTAATAAAAATAAACTAAACTGCTGTACGATTACCGAAATATAGGAAAAAGTGAAAATCGTTACAAAGTTATAATGTAAATAACATCATCGCCGCCCATTACTCTTTTTCCTCAAACAATGTCATTATTTCTGTGTGTGTTATCGAAGAAGCCGGTGCGTTTCTTCAGAACGGTCAGTTGGTCGTTATTACAGACTCGATAACTGGCGACGACCAAATTTCGATTACGGGAGGGAAGATGTGTCAAATTTGTGAAAAAATCACAAAATAATTAAGATAAAGAATCTCTTTTTTTTCCCTTCTTCGGTTTTAAAATTACTAATTTGGATTAATTACAAGAAACGGTAAAGGAGTAGCGCCATGGTGTTTGTGTTAAAACATGTAATATAAAGTAGTATTTACAAGCTAAACAATTATTGTCGGACACGAAAGAGATTTTATACGCTCAAAATAATTAAAGAAACACGAAAAATTTCATTACTATAAAAAGATCCAACGATAAAAGAGTATTCTAACGCAGTCATTTATGTTCGTACGCTTTTAATCGGTAATGATCCAAAGCAGTGATGTTATATTAGGAACAAACTCGCTCAGAGTAAACTGTCGCCTGAAGTAATGGAGAGATCGCCATTAATCCTTAATCTTAATTATCCTAGTAATTTTAGGGGTGAATAAGGTGAGAGCTTGATCGGATCCACGGGTATTGTATAAGTTAAAACAGGTCACGTATATTTATAGCTTCCTAGGATCTTAAATAGACGAATCTTAAATGCCTTCTTACGGCCCAAAACGGGTGGAGTGATAGCGAGTCGAAAGAGCTCTGCACAAAACGGAATTACAACTTCGCTCGTTGCTCGTACACAACGTGTGTTTTATCTCACTCGTATACAAGCAAGTATACGTCGCGTGCTTTCTTATTTATACTTGATACGTATTGGTGCACTACGTGTTCTGTTTCACATAACAAGCTTCGAGATGAGCGCGCACCATGCAGCCTGTCATAAGGTTAAAACTTATTTAACAGATTATCATTGTATTAAATAAATTATTATTATTTTGATCTTTGTTTTTTACAATTAAAAACTTTAAAATATGTCTTTTATGCATAACAAATTTTTTCCTAATATTTTGATTTATATTTTACAAGTTTTTGTAAAATTATTAAAATATTTTATAGTAATGATTTTTAAATGTCAGGGTAAATAAAACTCTCTCAGTGTATAAAAAGATAAGCTGACTGTTAGTAAATACTTATTATTTCCGTTTTTAAGAGAACATTATAATACAGCATATAAAATCGTTCTTTATCTTTTGCAAAGTTTATAATTTCTTTTTACAAAAGTTAAAAGAATTTCTCTCTTTCTCTCACTCTCTTTCTCGATTTGGCAAAATTGTTTTTCAGAGGAGTACAATGAATCTACATTTGAAAAAGATTCTTTTATATTAGTAAACTTTTACCAAATGTCTAAGAACAACGTGCTTGAAAATATTATTATAGCCACTTTGATGTCGAACATAAAAAATCTGGTTGTACGTGTTACCCTAAGATTTCAAATGATTTACATAGTATTTTTCAATTATTATAAAATAGTTTTATGATTGCATTAATTAAAACCTCTTTTTCAAGAAAGTGAAAATATGAAGATTTCTGTTTGATTACTCTTTTTCATTTTTTTTACTATGTTCACAGTAACTTAATTTGGATTAACTGTAAAATGTATAATGATAATATTACTCTTAAAAAGTAATGAAACATAATTCTATTTTCTATATTACAAAAGTTTATCAATGATGTTTGGAAAATATACTGTTGTATTCTCTATTAAGTAATTCTTTTGACATAATTCGATTATTCGTTCTTGCAATTTAATTTTTAAGAGTAAACAATTAAGATAATCATTTTTTGTCGATTAATTGAAGTAAGCTTCATTTTTATGCTTGTATATTCAATGAAGTATAATTAACAATCGTAACTAAAATGATTGTTTTGGGATTCAGTGTTGACTTTGAAACAGTTAAAGGTTATTGTTAGCTATAAGCAACAAATTACCAATTGAAAAAACGTGTGTCTGCACGTTTTAGCAAGAAAGAAGATTTTATTTACTCTATAAGATTTATTGAAAAAATAAAAAATCCAGACTTACCATAGAAAAATAATTTAATACAATAATTTTAACTTTTAACGTTTTAACTACAACTTGAATATATTTTAAATGCCACTTACTTAATGAGCAACCTAATAAATCATTTATGAATTGAATATTCAAGTTTTGTAAATTCTAAGTCTTAGTAAATTATAAGAATTAATATTGTGCTATCGCTTCTATAAAATAAAGAAGCAACTATTAATTATTTTGTAATTTAGGACAGGATCGAACAGGATAGGGGTTTAATGGGGAGTTTTGCACTTTAGATACTTTAGATACTTTAGATACTTAAATACCAAGATCAAATGCTAAGAAAAACATGTTATGATATTAAATAATATTTCTATTAATTCCCATACTTAAAAGTAAGAAAAACTGATAAGAACAATCAGTTGTTACAAAGTGCAACTACTCATAAGCTATTCAATTAATTAGATTGAACTTTTAAAGATCTACGATCTAATCCGAATACTTTTCATTCCATTCCTAGTAAAGAAGCTAAGCATCTTTTATTTATAATTAAAAGCTTGAAGTAATTGCATTCTAACTGTATTAGATGCGTTATTAATTCGATGGAAAATACTTTTACGCGAACAAAAAATTAATTTTTGTACAATATAATTTTCGTCTAATAATGTGTTGTTAGTTTTTACTTTGGTTAAGAAAGGAAAAGAGCAAGAAATAAAATTTGCTTTCTATACAGTAGCTCATACTAAGCTAGTGAAATTAGGCAAAAGTGGAATGAAAAACAACGAACATGTAAAATCATGAAGTAGGATAACTGTATCTAGTGAAGCATATTATTTAATTATTAGACACAAAATTATCTTACATGGTATTTTAGAAATTTAATTATGGAAGCATATTCTTTTATTGTATATTATATACTTAATTCTTTTTAGTTGTTAAATTATTATTGTAATTAAATAAATCACAGGGATTTGTATATAATCAATATTTTATGAATAATCGAAAGTATTTTACAAATAATAAGCCTGTTTTTTTTATTTTATTGCTTTTATATTTTATTTGGGATCCAGTCTACCGAATTAAATGATGGAAATCAAAGCTTTAAATATTTTTTTGAAAAATACACGAAATAAGTTATAGACTAATTATAAACTGAAATAAGTTTCTTTGTATAAAACAAAAAATATATTTTTAATTTTAGAAGATATAATTTTCATTCAGTTTAATACACATTTAATTAATAAAATACATTTTTATAATTATTATGCATATATATTGTTAGAAACACCTGAACAACGTACAAATGAGAGGCAATTAAACAAAACGGAGAGTGAAATTGTTGAGTAGTCAGTATTTTATTGTTTATATATTAGCCTTTTAAATTTTATAAAAAATATTATATCAGCTATTTTTATAATGATATGAAATATTTAAATGTTAATATTAAATATTTAAAAGCTGCTAAGAAAAGTAAATAAGAATAGTTTTTTTATATAGATGAACAGGATTTTAATAAGTAAAGTACCTATAATAAACTCATTTTATAATGTGCATTCTTAATTATTAAAAAAAAATTACTTAATCTAAGTATTATAAATAATGTAATACATAATCTTACATATTCATGTAAATTTCATATTTAATATTAAAATAAAAATGCTGTAACAAGAATCTAAATTATTTTTTATTATTGCATAATATTTAATTGAACATTGAAATATTATTAGACTCTTTATTTTTATATACACTTATTAATTCACGATAAAATTTTCACTTATATTTACACGTAACTAAATATATCATTTTCTTAAAGTACTATTATAAATGTTAGGTTTCTTAAATATTATAAGTACTTTCATATATGAAAATATTAAATTATGTGTATCTATCGTTAATATCTATTGAGAGAGAGGGAGGTAAGAGAGAGAGAGAGAGAGAGAGAGAGAGAGAGAGAGAGACTGACGGACAAACAGACCGAGTGAGAGGTAGAGAGTAGAGTTACAGGTAATCTCCTGATTCGTATAAAAGCCTACTGGCTGGAATCGTCTCTTTTACGATTATTTATCACCCCCGCCGCTAATCCGCCGTAGGCCCCAGTCCAACAAGCTGCGCCGCACTAGAAATTTAAGTAGGGAGGTGTCTGTCCACTAGGCGGCGCGAGGAAAACTATAGGAAAAAGTCTTCTATAGAAGATAAACAAAGCGGGCGGCCAATCACAACATCGTTTGGAGTGCGGCGTTCAGTCGTCGTACCGGGCAAGGTACTCCTAGGCCGAGTTTCAGACTAGAGAGACTAAGTCAAGGAGCCTCCGGCCCATACCGCAAGCTAACAAGGCTTGCCAAATTAATCAAGAAACTCGCTGTCGGCAGGCGCTGTTGTTGCAGATCGTTATTGGCGGGTGCGGTCCTTGCACGTTCGACAATCAGACTACCCGCAATAGGGTTAGGAACTAACTCGTTGCTAGTGTGTGCGGTCATTGCACGATTCGACCTTCGAATTACACACGATAGAGTTAAGGTAGAAAAAAGTAGTTCGTTATTGGCGGGTGCGGTCCTTGCACGGCCTGACTTTCGGCCCAACCGCAATAGGGTTTAAAAGTAACTCGTTGCTGGCGCGTGCGGCCCTTGAACTGTCTGATCTCCAAGTTACTCGCAATAATAAATCGCAAAAAAGGGAACACCTTTTCTGGAGTAGAGGAGGTGTATATTCTCGACATTAGGAAAAAATCCATCACCAAAAAACTCCACAAAATCTCTTCGAAATGTACGCCATCATGTATTAATTATGACGCGTATTAATTATTATCAGTAAAATGCGGTCGTAACAGTATTAATATATAATTACAAATATTAATTGTACCAATAATTTATATTGTAAAATTTAAGTACGTTTTGAACAAAGTATATTTAAAATTAATCATTTAATATAAATAATAATATTATGTAATATACTGTAAGGTAGGTGTGGATGTAAATGTAAATAATCGGTATACGTAAGTAAGGAAGTAATACAGAGATTCTCTATCAGATGACTATTCCCCATACTTGCAAGTGCAAACGACAGGAATAGTAATTGATTAGTATATATGAGGCCTTAGTATTATCTATGTGATAAATCCTCAAGCAAAACAAAAATTACAAAGATATTGTGTATCTAAAGATTCAGCTAAAGTGAAAGAGAAAAGCATGTAAACAACCACGCAAAATAAGATCGTGTTAAAAAATAGAAATTTTGATTAAATATCGTGCGAGCTCCGTACATATAAATAAGCAAATATATTTTTAATAAAGTTACCCTAAATAGTAAGCAAATTTCTTTGTTTTCTCTATCTGCCGCCCTATCATCTACACATGTAGAAGTGATATTCTAAAAAATATTAGAAGTCTTCTTTGATACTGTATGGTGATACATTGCGATAGTTTAGTGTAAATGAGTACTGCTATTTAAAGTTTTGTGCCTGTATCAGTTAAGTGAGATTTGTATTTGATGCAGTATTTAGACAGAATTTTGAAAAAAAATATATTTGATTCAATTATGTCTGCGTTATTCTTTATTTGGAAAAGGATCTTGTGTGAGCAAATTTATACGACCCTGATTTAAGAATTGAACATATTATTCATTTCAAATTCTTGTTAATTTCGAACGATCACAGTTAACTTTTTTGAAAAAACTGCTTCCCGTTTAGAAACTGTTACAAGAATTTTTGAAAAGAAAAAGAGATACTGTAGTAAGAAATAGAGCTTGTATGACACAAAATTAAACTAAGAAACATTACAGCACTTTCAAAAAACTTGGTGAATGGGAAAAGTAATTGCGCAAAGTTCACAAAACGTTCTATTAGAGCGATTAGGAACCTTCTAAATAAGTTTTGTGGACGCGAAAGTACTTTTTTAAAGGTGAAAGCAGCTAGGAATATTGTTGCAATCAATCTACAAGCCTAACGAAAAGGATATGCAAATATTCATCTGTTAAGTCATTACATGAATCACAAAAGAAAATGTGAAATTTGAATTTGGAATAAGACAAAACGAAGCAGTTGAACGTTTAGAAGATTATTCGTTGATAAAGCTAATTCTTTTCGTGCATAGTTTAGAAGACGAAATGAAATTACATTGCACTGCATGAATTTTTTTAGTTCGACTTGATTATATTACAAGAGTAACCTGATGGATTAGAAGCCGATTTTTTTATTATAGTTAACGTACTATCCATGCCAAATCGAAATATCATAGTTTTTAATTGAAATGTTTCATATTTATAAATACTATAAAATCATTTGTAATTATTTAAGTAGCTTTACTTTTTAAAAAATACATAGAAATCATTTGATATGCTAAAACGTTGGAATAAAGATCTCAAATCGAGTTTGTATTAAATAATACTATATATTTCAACTCAAAATAATTCAAGGTGATTGTTATTTAGAATTAAATAGCAGAAGTGAATGCCGCTTTAAGAAATTTGTTTTAAAATTACAGTTAACAAAAAAGAAATTTATTATCTCTGCATGTTAAAGCGATAGAAAGCTAATCAAGCAACTAAAATTATTACAAGAAATAAAGAAAAGCATTTAAATAAAATATATACGATTACGTGGCGATTAAAAATGTGAATACATCTATAAGTGTTTAATTAATAGCTAAAAAAGGCATATGTTAAATTAATAAAAATCTTCTAAATGCCGATATGTGGTAAGCAATATTAAATGTTTCCAAAGTAATCCAAATAAATTTCAAGGGGGTTAAAATATCTACCATATAAGCCATATATTTTAACCTGAGAAAATTTGTAACAATTTTTATAAACATTTAAGAAAAGTATTCAATACAAAAAATTTATACGGCACTGAAAAATAACAGCATGATCGAGCTGTAAGCATCAAATTAAATTAAGAGATTAAGCACTAAAAAATTTCTGAAATATTTATATGAGGATATTTAAGAAAAAAACCCTCAAAAAAAAGCAAAAAATATAAAGCAAAAAATGTGTAATTTAAGATTTAACTGTGGTAGAAACAAAAAACAGGTAGACAATGTCGCTAATATACGAAAGTACTCGACTCATATAAATAGGAATTCCGATTGAATATCCTGTATGCAAAGTACATGTAAATAATCAAATATATTTCTATTATTAATAAAGGTACTCTAAATGTATTTCTTTATTTTCTTATCCGCCCGTTGCCCACAATATATTTATAAATGTAAGAATATTTTACACTAATAATATTTCAGAATTTATGTATTATATGGAAAGGTTTAAAAATAAAAAAAAAATTTTTATATAAAATATATTATAAATTACGTAATAATTATAACTAGTATTTATAAACATTTAAAAATGATAGTAATAAGTAATCCTTCATATATTACTTAATATATTAAATATATGCATATTTAAAGCAGTAATATCTTTTTGTAACAATTCACAATAAAAATAACTATTTTTATTTTTAACACAAGTATGAAAGTTGTTACGATATGTGTTAAGGAACGTACAAGTTCATCTGCTATATAAAGTACGATATTTAATTTAAATAATTAATGTCATACTTATTTATCTTTAATTTAAAAATAAATAAATAAAGTATTATTTGTCTTCCTTTTATATTATATATATTACGTTTAATTGTAATTAAAGAAGTAATTAATTTCATAAATAAGTTTATATTAAATATAATTTATTACAATTAGTATTTATGTTTAACTTTTTTTAAATATCATCATCGAATTTTTTATAATAGCAAGACTAAATAATAAAAAAGTCAAACAAATTATTTGACTTTCCTAAAGCAGTATTTATAGACTTTTCTAAATTATATAATTGATTGTTTAAACAATTGTATAAATATATATAACTAATAATTTAAATTTAAAGAAAATTGAAAAACATATCTGCATATAATATTGCATTAAATAATATAAATAGATTATCCTTGACTCATAGAGTATCAGAATAATAATATTGATTTTCATAAAGAATAAAACTGCTCATATTATCTAACTATATTTATTATAAGTTTTATGTTATAAAGCTAAAAATAAGTCTAATTATTAAGAGAAACTATTCTAAACATAATTTTTTCATACGTAATTCAATAATATAATTCCAATTTTTATTTATAACTTGGAAAAAAGAGTCATACGTATACCAAGCATATAAATTAGTTCAACACTTTAAAATAAAATTCATAAATTTATTGTGTTTGTAGTATTATAAATTAATTATTAACATTTCATTTAAATTTTCTTAAGCTTTATAATAAATTAAATAATTTTCTTATGACCTATAAAATAAACAAAATCGACTTGAGTCATAATTCATTTTCTTACAATTAAATTTTTATAATTAAATATATTTGAAGTTAAGTAAGAATCAATATTAAAAAATATAAAAATAAAGCATTCAATATATTATTTTTCTTGTAAAGAATATATACATAAAATAAAAATACATTTTACTTTCTTTTAAATGCCAATTCTTCAAAGTGTTTCTTTAATATCAATGAAAATACTTTGATTTTACAAATTATAATTTACTCTAAAACTGAACGTTTATCTGATTGCATGTAATGAATTCCGTTTCAGTAACGCAACTTATGATTTTTACTTGTAATTTCTCTTCTCAAACGTTCTTGATTAATAAAGATACATAATATGCATATGTTTGCAGTATAACAGTTTTACATGAAAAAATAATAAACTTACAAATATTTCGAAGAAAATATATATACAAGATTATACGTCATATTATTCGCATATTTCATCAGTATTTAGTTTTATTTTTAATTAATCTACACTACATTTCATAATATAAATAATTAATATGTTTTTATAGTTCATACATCATTGTATTAATAGCAAATTATGTAACAAGTGTTTACAATATATTAAGTCAGAAATAAATAAATATAATTTAAGTCAATAACTGACTTGATATAGTTCTAACTATAGGATTTGATAAATATATTTATATTACACTATTGTTATACTTTGCCTATTCTATTACGTTTATAACATGCATATATTTATTGTAGCTTGGATAGGCTTAAAATTTTGTGAACCATAATGAACGTCGTTGATGTTTTTCCTTAATAGTAGAATTAAATGTTATATTATTATATTATATTAATGATGTATACTGTATATTAATAACAAGATCTATTAAAATATACAATTTTGAAAATTATACTTACACAAATTACATTCAATATATATTCCTACTGAAGGACAATTCTGAGTTTTAAAATTAATAAAAATTTCATTTGGAGGTCTCCGGCCCATTACGGCAGCCACTCTAGCTCGCCGATTAAGCGAATAACTTGCAGTGGCAAAAGCGGCTTTGCATGGCCTGACCTCGAGTTACTTGTAACGTAATTCCAGGAAACTCGTAGTAGTTCGTTGTTGGCAATTGCAGTTCTTGCAGCCTGACCTTGGAGTTACCCTCGGCGTTTAAACTAGGACGTATGTAATAACTTACTATTGGCAGATGCGGTCATTGTACGGCCTGACTTCGAATCGTCTCCCGAATGTAGGTTTAAACACCCTTTGTATGAAAAGGAAGCTTCGTGCTCGACTTAATGTTATAAAAATAAAAACCCATAATAACGAATCAACGCAGTATTGTGAAATCCGCTGCATTTGTAATAATTTAAGACCAGATATACAAAATTATTCTTAACTTATAAAATCAGTGGCATTTTTTACTTGCCCGTCTACTTTACGCTCCTTCTCACGAAACGAACCCAGGCCCGACTTTGAGCCATCCAGGTCGGGACACCCAAGAAACGTGGAAGACCGATGCCGACGCCAGAAGGCAAAGGGAAAGAAGAAGGCAAGAGGTAAAAATTCAGACGATTACATCGACGCGGATACAGATCGAAGCAATCTGCCGATGGAAGCGAGATTATTAATCTTTATTTAATATCTTATTAATTTATTATTATTATTATTAAATAATATTATTAATCTTAAATCACCGATTTAAATCTTAACATTATGATGTAAATAAACTTTATGTATGGGCAATGATGCAATTATTATCTTACGCTGATATTAGTGGTGTAAAAATATTGATACAAACTCCTGTTACGTTACAAACCAATTTATGTTGGGCTCGTTGTTTTAAATTTATCAAAAATACTAGTGCATAGATTTATTATGATTACAAGAAGAATCAAATAGGTGAAAGCTGTAAACTTATGTACTGATCTGATAGCCTTATGTATGAAATTAATAATATTGATATTTATAAAATTATGAAAAATTATGATTATGAGTTTGATACATTAGATTATTCTGTGAACAGTCAGTTCAAAATATCAAGGATAAATAACAAAATTTTCAGTCTTATGAAAAATGAATGTAATAGAAATATTATGAGTGAGTTTATATGTTTAAAAAATAACATGCATAGCTTAAGATACATAATAAAAAAGTGGTAAAAAAGGATAAAGATGTGAAAGGATTAACATGAAAAAATATAAAATATATGAAATACTAATCATGAAATGATTAGTATTTCATTATATCATGTTTGTCGTCAAGCATTATATGACATGTTTATCGAAAATATAACTTTTACACGTGTACAACATAGTAATAGATAACGACTACTTACAATATGGTAAAAAAAATACATTATCATGGAGGCACAGTATTATTCCAGATACAATTTCGGAAAATAATAAAGAGACGAGCAATAGATACGTAGTGGGAATAGAGAAAATAGTGGGGAACTAACAAACCACTGAATAGGATGCTGAAAGAGGGTATTTTTCTAATAGCGTAAGAGTAGAGTGGTTGACTATGGCGATGGAAAAATTAGTAGGAAGGAAACATCTACATAAACGGATGCACGGATATAATTAAAATACTCATCTGAATATTCAGTCCAGAAAAAGCAACGAATCAACTAAGCTCATCAAAATATGTGAAATTTTTTCATCAGCCAAGAAGCTTACGGAGTTAGAGAAAGAAATACTATACATAGTGACAGTACATAAACAAGTGAGCACTAAATATTAAATTAAGACTGTATGCAAACTTGAAGCTGATTTCAAATATTTTTACCAAAGCAAATATCAGCGATATTTGAAAAAAATAAAAACTTTAATGGTAAAATAGCAGCTAATAAATATTAGTTATATATTATATCCATAGGTGAGAATAATATTAAATTTTTTATTGAAAGAGTTATTATATTTTAGATTATAATAGAAAAACTGCAATAAATGATTGAAAATATTTATGTAAATTGATGTTTATTTTTATTATCTAAACTACTAACAAATAACACATATTTAAACTTGAAGCAACGTTATTTCTACAAACTACAAAATTTTTTATTAATCCAACCGTTATGTGAGCTATTAAAACAAAGCCATTTTACAAAATGTTTATTTCTTCGACTTTAGAAAAATAAATGCACACTATTATGCATACCAATCTCCGTAATACTTTAGATGATATGTGTGGTGTTTGTTGTTGCTATTCGAGTTATTGTGAATATTTCAATTGACCATAACCTTTCTCAAATAATTACTTCAGCTTATGGACTCATATTTTATCATCATCTTTAACTTGGATGTTTTTAACTGTCTAATTTCTCAACTAAATTTTTTTATTTTTTGAGTTTCATTGGAAGATGTAATAATAGTAGACGTAACATGTACTGTAGCTTTAGGCTTCAAACCAATAGTTTTACGCTCTATATCGTTGTAAATTTTGATAATTCGCTAAATCTTTCAACGTAATATACTAATCATTAGGCTCTTTAAGAAAAAATAATTTCAATAAGCACTCAGTTTAAGAATAACTTTTTCTGTAAATAAATTAATTTCTAAACTTTATTAGAAAGTTTCCATTCATAAATGAAAAATTTTCATTACAAATTTCGTATATATAATCCAAGTATTTTTTGCGATTTTTTTGATGCATTAATAGTATTTATATAAAAATCCATTAGATTCGAGTATTTCATCATCTTTTTCTGCTATCTCAAATTAAATATTTTAATTATGAAACGTATTATCAACATCTTAAACGTTAAAATTTTATCAAACATACGATATTCAATGGCTTTGACTGTTTGATTATTTTAAATTCTTAACGGATTTATTTATTTAGTATTCTGCTCTACTAATTGGGCTGCACTTACGAGCTCCTGCAGTGATTCATCTATTGGTTTGATTATATCATCTAATTCTTTTTAAGCACTTCCCCATTTATAGTTCAAAATATATCCTTTATATTTACGTCTAATCACTTATCATGCTTTACTAAGTTATTCAAATACATATTTATCTCTCTGGTACTCACCCATGTTGAAAGTTCTATATAGCAAAACAGCAAAAACCTTTTATAAAAAACTATACCTGCCAGTATTTATTTATTTATATTACAGCGTGTTTATATTTTGACTTATTTAAAGACTATGAGTAAACATATACATATAAATTTAAACCTATTAGGATGCTTTATGAGTGCTAATGAGTAAAAAATTAGTAGTTTTACTACTGCAATGGAAGAATCCGTCGCTAGAAAAAATAGACCAAGTTGGTGTATGAGAGCGAATAAGTATAGAGGAGTAATAAGAGCACTTCATTAAGTAGATAATAGAGATAACATGACCTGGAGCTATATACATCTGAAGAAAAGAAGAATAGAATAAGTAAAAAGAAAAAAAACTGTTACATGGGAAAAACGTTACACCACAATTAGGTGGTCTACAGAATACAGTTCAAATGTTATCTGAAAGTAGCTCTCCATGACGATTTACTTATTTTTTTGTTCTACAAAATAAAAATTCTCAATTTCTAACTTGATTGGTTGCTCCTTGAAATCTATGTTCAATGTGTAATATTTTAATTACTGCTGATGGTAAAACGTATAAGTAACAAGTACTTATATATTTAAACGTCTGTTATAATTTCATATTCAAATCATAATGATTATAGACATATGAAAACGAGGTAGTGATGTTGTTAATAAACTCAGTAATAAGCTACAAATTGAATTACATATGCCTAGATATCAATATTGCAAACCTAGCACTGAGTTAGTTAGAACAAAACATACAATCATTGGAGGTGAATTAGAGCGATTCCAAGATATTCAATTCTTAAAAGATGTAGGTTTACAAGTAGCTCTTGGTCGTTAAAAACATGTCTATTTTTCTGTATACTTAAAAAAATGAAAAACATTCTAAGTGTTTAATCATTTGTCGTTCGACGAATCCATTGCATTATGAAATTCATGCACATCAATCTTATAATACAACTATTTTGTACAACACAGATAAGATTTGTAATAATATATCAATTAAAAAATGTAGTCTTGACTAGTTTTATAAAATATGGATTTTTTTCAATCAAAATAAAAAAATTATTAATTAAAATTCTAGGTAGATGGATATTAAAGAATTCGTCAGTAACTAACAATGATAAATACTTGGATATATCATTTCCACTTAATTTTATTTTCGGTTTTGCTGAGAATTATCAAAAAATTGTAATCAATGCAATACAGGAATTTATACATACAAGGTTGGGAAGTGATATAAATGCTATTTTACAAATAGCACTACAAAAAGAACGAGAAGCATATAACAACAAATTTAAATAATAACTAACAAAAACTGAATGTTTAATGTCCTATGTAATACTTCCCGATGGTTTTAAACTTAAGAGTCAAACTACATTTACAAATCTCGATAAGTTAACGTTCCTGAAAGTTGTATGAATATCTACTACTTCCAATTGAGTTAAGGCATGTTTAGATGATAAATTAAACAATAAAAAATGGTAAGGATTTTATACCATTATTAACGAAGTATTAGTACAACTATAATTTGTTATAATTATCGTGATTGATTACACTTAGCAAAAAGTCGTTGTAAAGTGCGTTTGTTGCGTTCACTGTCTAATTATGCATGATCATGATGATGTTAAAAAGTTTATATAAATTAAATAACATATAAATAATAAAATATTTTTCAAAAAAGAAAGGTATAATTTAAGTAATGTGGGTCGGGAGCAGAATATCCTACACTCATATGCTAAAATATTTTGAGGACAGGGATTCATCATTTCCTTCAATCAGAACTAGATCCTATGCGGATTCTAGCTCGATGAAAGGGTCCTATGCTGATTCTAGTTAAGTTTTTACTTATGTTTTATATCGTCAAAAGCAAGCCAGAATTAGAATAATTTATTTACTAGCGACAGACTACCATGGGTCGTATAAGCTAGCTACTTCCAATATTATGCTGTTGGACATTAATAGATAGAAAACAATATGGAACATGAAATCGCAATATAAAATAAAAAAACATTATCGTTAAGTCTTTCTTGCAAACTTAATAGGAACTCAACCTTGAGATCAAAGACACTTATCGGAATATCTTTTCTGGGGTCATCGTGATAATCAGCACAGTTGATCGACTGAACTAGAAGAACCTATAGTTGAATACATGCCTTCTCTACTTGTTCAAAGATATCACTGCCTGTAAAGACGTTGTATCATAGTAAAAGTTTAAAGGTAGAATTGAAAAAAACTCGCTTAACAACCTTCGAGTGACAGAAAATTGACAGGTAATAGGTAAACATATATTAAAAGGAATCAAAGACCAACTGTCTTTGGCAGAAGACAGTATAAATGTGGATTTAAAATTTTGGGTTTATGTGAAATGAACCTATAACTGGATACATTTGATATAAACAAACTTCCCTTTCTAAATTGTTGTTGAGATGTTGAGACATTAGGTTATTGAATAGTAAGCATGGTTAGATCGGAAATTATAATAATTTCAATTTATATTTAAAAGTTTTTCATTTATCCTATTAGCCCGAAAAATACAGAGCTTTCAGTTTTTTTAAAACGGTGTGAAAACTAGGAACAGTTGTTGCAGTAGGGGATGTAATACAAACGGTAAAGATAAAACAGAAATTTAATATATCAATCATTTAAGTAAGATTCTAGTATTTGAAAATTAAAGCCTACCTTGAAATACAAACTTTTCTTAATTTTTTCTTTTGTTATTACTAATTCATTGTAAAAACAACTAAACTTATTCTACTATTGTTCTAAGGAAAGCATAAAATCTGCTCTAAATATGACGATTAAAGGATCAAAAAATATTTAAGCAACTTATTAGAGTAGACTTGTTACTGTGTATAATGTAACATAAATCTACTTGTTAGATACAGTATACAAAAAAGGACAAGCATTTAAAACTAATTGGATATAAATAACCAACTTAATGTAAATGTACTAAATTAATGCACATAAGTTATAGTTAACTTATAATATACTACAAATAATTTTGAACAGAAAATGAGACTTATGGCAGAGAATAAATCATAAACAAAGCAACACAGATAAATAATGTTTATACTATGTAAAAACATCATAACTAAAGAATACAATTTTATCGAAATACTCGCTAAATTTCTTCTATCGAACATCAAAATTTTGTTGTGTCAAATAAATAACAATTTTGGAATCTAATCCTATCAAGTACAAAAAACGAAGCGAATTTTTGCATCACACTAATAATTCAATATTATTTTGCAATTTAATTATAAAAATTTTATAATATCTAAATATATGAATATTTTTTAACATATTATAATTAAGTTATGCTAAAAATCTAACGATAATAAAAGTATCTTAAGTATATAAATTTATGAAGATTGATTGGTAGAAAATTAAGATTAATATGAATTGCTTTTTATAATGTGATAATTGTTTATCTGAATACAATGTATGCATCTTCCAAATAAATAATTAAAAGCTTTTTCTTATCCTTACCGACATAGCATTTTTTCCAAGTTTTTCTTGGTAACTGTCCTTATGATACAGCTTTACGATTTCTATTTAAAATTATGCTTATAATTTCTAAACATTTTCCTTGAACTACCTCTACCTTAACTCCAGTTCATTAAGTTTGGTTTATAATCAAATAAACATAGATTAGACGAGAATAAGACTTTCATATAAAATAATATATTGTCAATATTTATATAATTCACCAATGATAAAATACTAATCACATAAAATTATCCAAGTATTGTTATAATTACTACAGCACATGTATGTATGGTATATACAATTTATCGCTATTACGTTTCTCATAAAGTACAAAATCATATTTCCTGATTATTCAACGTGATATATGTACATATTATAATATTAGTGATTGCAATTGTAACGTAAATATGTGAAAGTGTAGTCGACTTATAGAAATCATAATATACGTATGTCAATATTAGTTGATATCACTAATTTCGTTGTGTTTAAAATAAAAAGATAAATTTATTATAACAGTCACGAGCATCATACAAATGCACTTATATCAGCTACAAAGCAATTATCAGAAGTTCTAGTATATTGAATTATCAAAACTTGTAAAATTTGATATTTTTTCATTTTGTATTCACAACGTGCATAAGAAGAGAAAAACATATTCGAATCCAAAATCACATCACCAGAAACACCTGTTCTTTAATTCAAACATTTGACGATATAAATTATTAAATATATTTATTTACCAGTATATGTATAAAAATTAATACTATGTAATTTTTTACCTCTTTTTCTTCAATAATTCTGTTTAGACTTGAATCATTTATATATAAACATTCTAATTTTTTACAATTATCAAACGCTATATTTAACACAGTACTTAATTAATGTGAATTTTATAAATTTAAATATAAATAAATTATTAGTAATGACTAAAATACTTATAATATAAAGATATTTACTAATTAAAATGTAGATTAATCGGTCAGCCATTTCTAAAATTATTACATTTCGAATAATATTTATAAACCTTGTATTCTACTTTTTATTTTATAAGTAGTTTATAAAATCATGTAAAATGAAAATCTTAAAATATCAGTGATAAATATATAACAATGTCAAATTTTATTAAAAATATGATAATTCGCATATCGTGAATCTCTAATACGATTAAAGAAATGTTAAAGATATTTATTTTAAATCATTCTAACCTTTTAAACATTGGTTAAAATTTGATACTATGTTAAAAAAGTAGAGTATTGATATTATGTAATCATCCTGACATTATTTTTTTGTAGTAACACGTTAATGTCATTGTATCGGAAATATTCATATTTATATTTAACACTGGCAGTAATGATGTTATAACGTCTTGAGCGCTTTTTACGTATACGTGTTCATGCAATTATGCACAATATATTTGCAAATATATATATAAACAATGTCGTTGTTTAATTTACAGTTATTATTAGTTTACTCATAATTTTATATTAAACATTTAATATTAAGTAAATAACTTTTGAGTATGAGATTTAAAAGAATATATAATTTTTAAATAATAACTTAAATATTTTTTGTTCCATGTGTACTTATTCTTTCTTGCAGAAATTCACGATTTTTTAGTCTTAATATAATTAAATGCAGAATCATTATTGCAAATATTAAAAATCTCTTAAAAATCAATTCAGTGTATAAATATATTACTAATATCTCAGTAAAATTCAAAAATCATTTGTCTGTTTTTTATTATGTAAACATTATGGTTACAATGCTTTTTCAATTTCACAATAACTATTATTGATGATTTGATGATGTATAGATTATTTTAACAGTTATTTAAATTGAATTAAATTATGTATAATATTTGAAGTAAATATATTTCCATGTAAATGACTGTATTTCAAATGAACTACGTTTCTTTCATTTTCAATTTTATTTTCATTAAAATTGATATATTCGATCGATAAGTACGTAAATCGTGAGTAATTTGAAAATTATTCGTCTTTTTTACACATTTATACTCACTACTAATGTTACTTCTAAATTATTAGAACCGTATAAGTTAGACACGTAATTTATAAAACACACCACTCTTTCACATTTTTTCTCTTTCTCAATCTCTTTTTAAATCAATGAGTAGTTGTATTTTTGTACTCAATAATTACGTAGTTATTTTATCCTAAATATTTATTTTTTAAATCCATTTTTAACATATTCACACATATATAAATATATCAAATTGATACATCTTCAATTGTATCATTTGAAAATACATTATATTTTAAATTTTGCTATAATTAAAAAAAAATAATAAAAATTATAATTTCGTTAAACATATAAAAACTAATATATTTTTGTATAAGTATGCTATAAATTTTTATTGTTTATTGAACAAATCTAGAATTCTTCGAATTGAATATTTATTATTGTAAATTTACAAAAGGAACTTTTTTAATAACTAGTATCCTGTATTTAGAAATTACAAGTTGCAGAAAGTAGTAATATTCTAATTTTAAGAGTTACATTAGTTATACATGGACTATATATAATTAAAAATAATTTATGAAAAAAGTTTTAGGGAATAAAATTTTTAGAATTAAAAATGTGTTATGAGAACTATATTTTCATAATTTAATATATACTTTATATATATTCTACTAGAATTTTGTATATAAATTTTTCATGATATATTTGCAAATAAAATGGGTTCATTATATTATTTAATTTTATTTGTAATGCTTACTATATGGGGTGAAAAGCTTTGGGAGTCAACATAACATCAGTTTCTACTAACGAGGGTAAAAAAGTGATAGAGGGGGAGGAGTAAAGATATTACCAAAAATTCATGGAAAAAATGGAAAGAGTTTTCAATTACAAAACGAATATTATATACGTAAGCCAACAATAATTCTTTCATTGTTTTAAAAAGGAAATATGACTAATTGTGTATGAGTTCACATATTTTTCTTCAACTAACGATTATATAGAGGAACATACTTAATCTCTCTTTCACTCATGCACGCACACAATCAAACACGCAGGTACAATCTATTTTTCTTTTTAACAATTTTACATTTTCTTTCTATTATGTTAAGACAAATGTAAATAAATATTTTATTATTTATTTTATGATCTTTTAACTATAAATTTTCAAACTTATATTCTGTTCTTTTTATTTCGTTCGTTATTTCTTGTTATTATTAGTCTGTATAATTATTATTTTATTCATTTATAATAATTACGAATACAAAATATTGTTGATGATTTCTTTAATAACCATTATCTGTAATATTTATCAAACAAACATCCAATTACACTATTGAACTTTCTTTTTTTCTTTTTCATCCCCCCCCCTTCTCATGGTGCACAGCAGATGAGCCAATTTAACTATATTACATAAATTAAAAGATAAATATACATCCATAATGATGTCGCCTGTTTTACAAAATTAAACAATTCATTTCTTTTCGTTGTTACATACGAAGTTCACGATCTGAGGTCTCCGTATGTTGCATGCTGCCACAGTGTCAATAATTATTGTAATGTAGATTGTCCCAAATTTTATAAAGTAGGTGCCGAACGATATAGAGGATTTTTGCCTCTAATTGGAAGAACATGAGCTTCAGAGTTAAACACCCAATCATCGAGACTGATTAGTTCATCGTCGCTGAATAAAAGATACAGGTACTGAAAATGAACAGATATTAATATTTCATTTTTTTCAGAGTCTACACACGAGTATAATAGCTATTTTTAAAAATATGTTTTCTTTAGCATAAAAGTTATAGTTATAATAAGAAAATATAATATCATAAAAGTTATAATAAGGAAACCCAATTTTATAATAATTACGCTCTAGTTAATTTATAAATAAATTAAAATATAATTATAAAATATAATATATAAAATATAGTAAAATAAATAATAAAATATAATATATAAAATATAGTAAAATACATAATAAAATTTATTTTTAAAAGATCACATCTTAATATAAAGATTGTAAGATAATAATCATTATTACACTTCTATATTACACTATCATTATTACAATTTCTATATACGGATTTGTATTATATAAACGTTTCTAATTAACTTTAAGTTGTTTCTAATTAACTAATTTGTATTATATAAACGTTTCTAATTAACTTTTTTTTTCTAATTAATTATTGTGAAGAGAAATGAACATTTTATTTAAAATATATTTTTAAAATTATTATTGTGTTATGTTATTTATTTAAAATTTGTTTTCTATTATTGTAATATTATTACGTGAAGCTTCTAATAAACTAAATCTTATATTATTTTTTATTGCATCAGCAATATATTCAACATTTAAGTTATTTCAAATTTATTATAAAGTAGGTTAAATGTATTATCAGTGAAATTAATATTAAAATATTAATCTACAAAATATAATAATTCACAGTATAATTAATACATTAGTTAATTTTTTAATTTTTTATCTCATAATATTACTTAGTCTTAAATTATTGAACATATTTAAACATATTTCTTTTATTTATATCAGTAAATATGTTATTAAATAAAAAATTATAATTTGTAAAAAAAAATACTTTTTAGTAACACAAGAGAAATTTGTAAATTAGAGCAGATATTAGAGCGAATGATAATAGTTACTAAACAGATCTGAAATATAATTTAGATGGTGACATACCTTAAGTGTTTCAGCAAAAAAGTAGCTCTGTTGGACATCATCCTTTGGTGAATCGAGTTGGTAAACATTATGAAGGCCTGTATAACCCCCGGGAACACGACAATGTGTTTCTAA
Source organism: Wiebesia pumilae (assembly GCA_018907045.1). NCBI lineage: Eukaryota > Metazoa > Arthropoda > Insecta > Hymenoptera > Agaonidae > Wiebesia > Wiebesia pumilae. Next base: position 13,473,398 of record JACCHZ010000116.1, read on the forward strand.
AGCTTCAACCGCTTTCCATCCCCAATCTCGGTACTTCGGATCTTTCGTTAATCGCCACATTACAAAATATGATTCGAAAGTCTGTAAATATATTTAGATTTGTTTACTATTTCATATTGCAAATTATGAAATCAAGAAAAAGACGTTAATCTCTTAAATTTACAGATTTAGATATATTCTAACAGTGTATTTATTTTTAATAAAAAATAAATTAATATAAAAATGTGTAAATACATACGTATTAAATTTATTTGTAGATAAGATATATAAAATTGATATTTAATAATTTTTTGCTTCGCGAGAAATTATTATCGTAGTTGAAAAATAAAGAACAATTATTATGGAATTACCTCAGGTCGCAATATATAGTATTTCTCTCCATTCTTCAAACTTTTAGCCTCGTTACCCTCAATGAAGTGGAAGGCTTCGGGGCCAAGTTTCGTGACGCTGCGGTCATAGGACTCATGACAGGTGTTCGTTAATCCAGCTGCTATATCCATGTGTTGATTACTTATTTCATTTTCTTGCGTTTTAGCTCCGAGTGCAAACATACCTCCTAAGAAAAATTTTCAGTAATATTAATTACACAATATTATAATATAAAATGCACACTATATTCGTTATCAAGTTTTAATAATATTTACATAGAAATAACCATAATTATTTTATCCAAAGTATATTATTAATTGTATAATTATGATATTAATATCAAATTATTAGATATTTTGATCAATCAATATTTTTAGTTCTGAATAATTATATTTAATTCATTTTAATATGTAGTTTGATTTTAAAATGGTATTTTATTTTTATTAATTTCAAATAGTTATTATATTATATTAGTTATAACACTCAAATTTATTAAATGTAGATGTATACAATTTACCAAAAATCTATAATATGAAAAAATAGTTTTATATTTTTAAAGTATAAAAAATATACATATTATATATTATAACTTTCTAATATTTAAATTTTTTATTTTAAAGTATCTTATAAACATCAATGCCACTTTGTATTTATTACGTTGAAACGTATTTTAAAATTTGGCGCCGTCTGTCACGCAAACATAACCCTACCAAGAGGCCACAGTTAACGTATGCGACGGTCAAACTGTGCTTCGATAACGATCTTGAATCCGTGTATGGATACACTATATGCATAGTATATACTGTAGCAAAAAATAAAAACTCGTGCCAGTATAATTCAGTTGCTCTTGAAACAGGCATTATATCACACCCTTGTTTAAAAAAAATCTAGCATCATCGCATAAATAAATAAATTTAATCTATCTAAGAAAATAGTCCAATTTCCGGTATCCTTTCATATATATCCTTTATTTAATAATATTCACTTATCCATCGACGCAATAAGAATCATTCGCTTATTACGCGATTTGTCCAAGACAAATCTGAGTAGTTTTCACCACGCAAGGCAGTCTCAGTACCCCAAAAAGGGGATGCGCATTTTACAGTTCTCTTTTAACAATCCATTATCCAAACACTTGTTCGGCAGTTGGTGAGTAATACAAGACACGCGTTTCTCAGTCTTATTCATCAAATATAAACCCAAAACACATACAAATAACAGACGGTTAAACTCTCAAAAAACATGTATATTAAACAATTTAATTTTGTATTTTCTTAAATAGAGGAAAGGGGTTTTCACATCTCAGAGCCAAATAAACTAAAATAAATTCGCTCAAAAAATATTATCTCTTTTCTTTCGCCATATTTTCCTAAATTAAATCCATAAACTTTCTTAACTTCCGAGAAATTTCATAGTACAAAACAGTATTTATATTTTTTTAGAAATATATACCATAAATGAAATAATCCAAATAAATAAAATAATAATACATCCAAATTAAAAAAAAATCAAACAAAATTTTGTCTAATACAAAAATGGAATATAGTTTTTAGCCTTTTGTCTATAATAAATGCGGCGTGTAATATCTTTTCATATTGTAGAATTAATTTTATATAATAAAATTATACTAAAAATGTTTTGTACCTTAAAAACTTGATCGAATGTCATAATTACTTATATTTAAATTACTTTGTACAAAATATTCATAATATTCATGAAAATTTTCCTTTTTACTAATAAAAAACCAGTGATATTTAAGCTTTAATCGTTTCTCAAAATTACAGAATTTTCTATATTGCATAGTTATGAAAATATAATTCAAAGTTGAGATAAAAATTTTAATATTTCGGAAAATTCGGAATATGCTTATATTATTATATTTTGAATATAGTATTTGAATAATAAAATACCATACGGGATTGTACATTTTTTACATACAATTTCAAAATTAATTACAAGTAAAAAATGAAAACAATAATATTTACAAGGAATGGTCTAAAAATATAGCAATATTATTAATGAGATCTTGACTCATATTCAAAGTCTTTATATACGCAAACCTACGAGTTTCTGATATAAATTACGGACGTTCGCCTACTTAAAGATATTTTAATATGTACTGACGATAAAGTTGACAATATTTTCCTTACCAGCGAAACAGGCAAGATGACCCATTTTGTGCTCCAACCTCTCATACTGTAAGTCGGAAGCATAAAGAAGTCCGCTAGGAGATCTGATAATCATGTATTTTACAATTGCGTCCATTGCCTCGTCATACATTTCACGCGCCTCACTATCCTCTTTACCTGACTGAATCCATGCCTTTAACAGATATTCATAAAAGCTGTCACCCAGACCTCCTAGTGACATGTGATCTGTAAAAACATGATTGTTTTCATTACTTTTATTTCTCTTACCATTTGAAAATATCTTAGAAGCATTTATTGAAATTTCTGAGATAAACTAGATGAATTTACATGACATTTCCTTGGAAATACAACTAAAATCATACTATAACTATTATGAATTCTATAAATTAATATTAAAAAATGATATAATTTGACATACGCCAGGCCACTTCGTCTTGTGGCAACCGTTTGGTGCAAATTTTGACTCGCATGGGTGAGGCTTGCCCAAGCGACGCTTAACGGAGGAAAGGCTCTCCCGGTACATAAAAAGGAGGACGACGTTTGTCACGCGTGGGAAGAAGTCCTGTATTTTCCCGCCAAAAATGCCGACATGGCCGAAAAGTTTCTCCCGGACGCCTGTGGTTGACCCTACGCAGCAAGCCTTTATTGGCTTCGGCCGTAATGGTGGACAGTGTCTCACACCGACTGATAGAACCGATTAGTAGAACAAAAAAAAGCGAAGAATCTAGAGTCCTTCTAGCGATAACAAGCGCGCGCTATGTTATTTGGTTAGGTTTGCACAATAAAACACACCATTTTGTCATTTTCCTATTCACACTTTTCCTTCCAACGATTCGTCCTATTTAAGACGAAGAAACTATTCCATCCCGCTTGGAGCGTATATACAATCCGCCTTTGTCAGCGTAGGAACAGCGTAGACTGTTCTGTCCCTTTTGGGACTGAATGAAAAATCCGTCCTTTCGAGAAGATGAAATTTTCTCGACCTTCTTTGGATAACGAATTGCATTCGACGAAAAGAATTTGACGGGGTTCCGGTTTCCTAGGTTACCACTTATAGGTAGGAGCAAAAAAAACTCCTCCAAGCGGCTACTTTTTCGAGATACGGGCTGATCGACCGGTGCTGGTTTTATCGGCCTTTTCTCTAAATTTTTAAGGAATTTTCAGCAAATTACAAATGTAGCCACAGAAAGTCATGTACGTTCCCCCGATGTTATTTAAGTAACACTTGCTTATATATAAGTGAATTAATCTGAGAGAATATATGTTATACTGTAAATGCAAACATTATTTGTTTATATTTAGATTAATTTTCTACCATAATGCTTCATTAATTTATACATTTATTCGATTCATTTGATTAGAATTGTCTATAATACGGATTACTATTCTTATTGTGATCTCATTGACGGTCTGCTAAAATCGTTCAAAAAAGTTAATATTTTTGTACAAACGTATGTAGATAACATTTTGATCTTGGTTTTAGAGAGTGACTACAGCATACTGAACAGACTCATGCAGAATTCATAAAAATTACGTAAGGGTGATGATAGTTGCTCTACGTAAAGCGAAAAGGGTTAATTAATGACTTTATTAATATGTTCAGTAAGTTTATCCAAAATGCTTTGTTTAGGATACGAAATATATTATCTGAATCAATATTGATGCAATTTCCAAACAGGGAATAGTTCTAAAATACAGTAGACAAAACACCTTCGGTGGCGATCATGAGAATCCTTTAAGATATGCCAGCCTTAATGAATTGTACACAAACAAAAAAATGAAACAGGTATCACTCCATTAAAAATGATACGGTAGATACTTTTAATGAATTAACAGAAGTCAAAGACAATGGCCTAAACAAACTTAATGGAATTTCAGTTTACTAATCGGTAATACAATCAAGTAATCATCATTTATGAGAGTACTAGTTTTGAATGAGGTGATTCAATTCTGAAGTGAAAATGACTCGTTAGAATGTATGTAGTTTAATTCATTAACATTCTAACATCTTACTATATTTTTTTACCGCTTTATTAACTATGAATAGCTTGTTTACTATTGTTAATTGTCAGTGCGATTTCTTCTGTTATTTACGAGGGTCGTAAAAAACGATTAACAATTTTCATGAATATAACTATATAGCAATAAAGAAATTTCGGGAAAGAGTTTAAAGGTTTTCGATTGAAAAAACGTAAATTATTGCCAACTGTTATACTATCTAAAAATTCTCCTATTTAAAAATTGAAACTGGTTTTCATGAATAATTAAATCAGGGATATTATAGAATAAGTAAACTATTAAAGAATAAAACAGTTTGCAATAATACAGGGATATTACCCTGTACCTATATCTCATCTCACCGTTAAACTGTCAATTTTGATAAATATAACTAAAGAACAACAGTGCAAATACTCTTCCGGTTCGTGGAGTACATGGATTTTTGTCTTATTCTTTTAATGAGTAATATTTACGCTCGCAGTGTACTTCTTTTAATCAAGAATTCGGGCTCTTATCAAAGCCATTTGCAGATAACAGCAAGTAAACAGAGACCAGCGAAGTGGATAATGTTTAAAATTAGTTATGTAAATTAAGTCATGCATGCTTAAATATAGTAATCTATTTCATATAAAAAATGCGACCTTTACATACTTTAGAATAGGTTCAATTTAATCTTATAATTAGATAATATCTTATTTTTTTTAAATACGTATACGCTGTAAAATTAAATTTTCAATAGTTAATGTATTAGGGTTTGGATACATATAATAAACTTTTGTGAAAATGATTTTAAAGTTAAAACTAAATTATTATTTAATATTAAATTAATAATTTTTTCTTTATTTTTATTTATTTCTAGAAAACGCAAACTTTGATAAAATAAAAAATTTTAATTAATAAACATTACTCACGTCTTCCCCATTTTCCTGTTTTTGGATGAATGTAGTTTGGATATAAACCTTTCGGTTTCTCAAGATTTTTTAAAGTCTTTCTAACATGTTCAACTTTTTTTCTAAATATAGGATTACCTGTAACGTCACTTAAATACGTAAATTCCAAATGCATTGTTCCGATTTCAGAAAGAATACTACAGCCACTGCTCGCCCAACCATAATTTTTACTTACCTAAAAAAAGAATGTTTAGTTATAATAAATGATAAAAATTATTTATGATACATCTTATGTTCAAATATCGTATTTTTCTTGTATTACAAATTATCATAGATTTGTATGTACAAATTTTTCTCATTAATGTAACTGATAACATTCAGTATTAACTTGCTTTTAAATTTACGTGATTAAAAAATTTATAAATACATAAATTTAATTATTACTTAATATATAAATTTATATTATTTAAGAAGCATATTCCTGATACTTCATAAAAATGGTTTATTTTGTATAAAGACAGATAAAATTACCTTTATGAATAATTTAAATACTTTATTAGATTAAATTAGTGTATAAAATTAAATGCTTTTGCATGAATTTAAGATAAGCAAGAGAGCAAGAAATAAAATATAAAAGTGGGTAAAATTTAGGAAATCAGAATTAAAAGTATATTCAATATAATAATATTTATTTAATATATATCTTATAGTAGAATGTACTTTTGCAGACGCAACTTTCAAATTTTAAATACTATGCTACTATTTGAACTGTAATCTTGTAAGCATTTAAAAAGTAATATAATATTCTTTAAAATAAATTTAATATAAAAATCTACAATTTATTTTAATCAGTTAATAACTTAAATAATAAAAAAATAATAAAAAACAATCTTTCAAGTAAGTAAACTATGCCAATTTTAGCTCATTTTAAAAGTGAGCTAGTTCTTGTCTTTTCGTAGCTGATCGGTGATTTAGACTTTTCTAGCAAAGGACTCCAGATTCCTCGTCAAATCTACCCTAAAATCATCAAAGTTTAATCGAAACTTTCTTCGAAATTCATATGTTCAGTTTTTGAAAATATACTAAAATACACTGAACAGTCTAAATACATAGTTTAAAATTTAAAAGAGGTAGTGAAAATGGGATACAGAGGAAGAGTAGTAAAGAAACAAAACTTGTAACTGCGAATGCAATGAGTAACACATTTTATAATAAACATATAATGCAAGAATGGGAACGAGATAGCACAAGATACTTTACGCAGTGAACAAGAGCAAGACATAAAGAGAGAGAGAGAGAGAGACAGAGAGAGAGAGAGAGAGAGAGAGAGATAGAGAGAGAGAGAGCATTTAAGAAACATATTCTTTACGGGCTAATTATTAATTTATTTATCTTTCCATTAATATAAAGCAATTAAAATAAATGTAACTACTAGCTGCTGAGTACATTATCCTTATAAAATTAATGAGTGAATTGTTGCAATGAAATATTTTATTACATAGACAGATTCGATTTATAAAACAACGAACTTAAAGCGTGAATGACCCATCAAACAAGGTATGGATGAAATTGAAGAAAGGAATTCGGGGTAGATTTTATATTCCATTTTTAATCTTACTGTAAATATATCTAAGTATAGTTCAATTAGAGGTAGTTTATATATATGAAACTTATTATTGAAATTAAAAATAATGATAATCAATGTTTAAATAAGCGATGTTATCGGCTTTTCATCTTTGTAAGAATGCAAATCATGATTCAGAGTATACAAAAAATACTATATTTATATAAGTGCATACATTTTCCTTTATATATGTTATTGTATATTTTTTATATACATAAACACAAACACATACACACACGCGCGCGCGCGCGCACAAAGTTAATTATATATATATATATATATATATATATATCGAAATACTTCACAAAAATTAGGACCGTAGCCCATCCCTGCATATTGTACTTAATTGTACAGGCCAAAAAGGGGCATTGCTTCATGAACGTAACACATAAAATTAAAAATATATTATGTTTCGTTTCATTATATATTTCATATAAGTAAACACACACAAATATATATTATGAGAGATGTTTATATTATTTTTATACTCATGAAAAATTAACATTACATGTCGTTGATTGTGCAAATATAAATAAATATAAAATTATACTACTTGTAGAGCAGAATAAAATTCATTAATTTAAGAATTTTAAATATAAAGAGCGTAGTATTCTTTTTATAGTGTGCGTGGATTTTAATGTTTACCATAACTCGTGAATACTGATGAACTTTTACACAAATCCATAAAGTATGCAGCAAATAATTCTATGTTAAATACAATCCTTTAAACCAACAAAGCTTAGGAGAGATAACTTTAGGAACTCACTTTTCTAATGAGCTGAATGGTTTGATTATGGACTTGCAAACATTATTAAAGGGAGAATTTCTGTCTAAGCGATATCATTAAAATAGCAATGATAGTCTTTGATTCTAATATTTAGCAAGAAAAAAGTACCAAAAAGAGAGCTAAAACATTGGTAAAATTCATAGCTACATTTTGAAACAGTAAATAAATCTGTACGTTGATTTAACCATTAAATTTTTTAAAACAAAATTTAATTATCTGTTTTATTTTCCAAATAGAAGCAACTATACTTAATAAAATATCATGAAACATATTCTCATCAACCAAGAAACTTACTGAACTAGAAAAAAATTACCACATGGTAATAGTGCTTGAATATTAATTTCCAAATATTTGTACCATTGCAAATATGAATGAACATCAATCAAATAAAAAGATAAAAACGGTAAAATAGCTTTAGCCCTTAATAAATAAACTTATTTTTTATATACTTAGGGGACAATAATAATACTTTTTTAATTTAGTAAATTACTATATATATTGTAAAATTATTATAAAAGAAAAATTGTAATAATTGATTTAAAATATTTATGTGAATTCTTATTTTTGAAGCAAAAGTAAGTCATAGGATTCATTACCACTTCTTAAAAATTGAGAATAGTTCAGTTACCAAATTTGGTATATTCCTTTTCAAATAATTGCTTAAACTTACTGATTCGTACTTTAACATTAAGCTTACTTAAACTTGAGTTTTTAGATTCTCTGCTTAATTTTTTTAATTTGTTTCGAAATTGAGCTTTACTTAAAATTTTTTGTGAAAATTAATAAATTAAATTTTAACAATAAACTATTCGTTTAGCAATGAGTTTAGCTTTCTATTGCTTCATTAAATTTTAAAAACTTTTGTTATCAAATTCGTTGCTTTCATATACATGAATTAAAAAATATAAAATGTTCTATGAAGACAATTTTAAAGTCAAGAAAAACAGCAATCTAATCAGATATAACACTAACTATGCTTCTAATGATAACTTACTGCCTTCGGGATCTATATTCAAAAATCAAGTAGGTATCACTCAAAATATAAATTTAACTAATTCAAAATTTCGCATAGCGAAGTTGATAAGTTGGTCAAAAGCCCATTATTTATCAATTATTCAATGCAGGTTTGTTACAATTGTTGATATTGTTAAAAAAACGCGATTAAGTTTGATGTTAAACAGAGAAATAGAGGAATTAAATTCTTGTAAGATTTAATTTTTAGAGAAACTATTTTAATTATTATTAATAATTGAAAAAAATTAAGATTAATGGTGAAATGAGAACAGCTTTAAATTAAATAAATTTTTTAAAAATTAAACTAATTAAATGAGATAAAATAAATAAAAATGAAAATAATATAATACGCCTTGGAGGTAGATTAAAACTTTAATAAGTTTTCTACATAAACAACCTCTACTGCTAAGACATAACATAACAGATTAAATATTTGAGAGGTACATCTCAAAAATTAGTAGCAGGGAGTTCAAGTATCTTAAAATCTTGTTAAAAGAAATGCATGTTAATCATTAAAAATATCAGTTGTAAAAAATATGTTGCAAAAAACTAAGTCCTAAACCACCTAATTATATAATGGGTGCTTTACCAACAAATTGTATTTTATAAGACCTTTTGAAAATGTAGGTATAGATTACTACCGTCCAATTTTATAAGAGAGACGAAGTAAGGAAATACATTAGAAGTAAAAGCTTATGGTATTTTTTATATTTGTTTTACTATTAAAGCAATACATTTGAAGTATCGCTTATAAAATATCTGACTGAGATAGATTTCTAGAAAATAGCAGTAACCCTTTCTGGTTTGGTAACCCACTCGAAAGGTCAAGCAGTATTTTTAATAAGGTTGACATAAATAATATATTTATCAATAGCAAACTCGTAGAAAATGATACGTAAATTATACAGAAAAAATAATTTTCAATACGGTATAGACGGTGAAAATAATGTATCACCTTTATTTTAAAATCTTGAACGGATAATAGTATTTCTTTTGGGAGCTATGGGCATGGGAGTACAAAAATATTAATGTAATTTCAAAATTTTACATTAGTTTATTATAAAATATATAAAATTCAGAAAAGTAAATCGAATACGCAACTAACAAATATAATATAATAAATACATTTTGTAATGCAATTACTGCAATTATATATAATTTAGCCTTGAAACATAAATATTCAAGATGGGCGGAATACTCTGTACGAATAAGCATTCGAACCACTTAAATTTTAAGCAACACGTTTATCTAGATAAAATGGATAAATGAAAAAGTATTCTAAGGTATACACATGCACAATCACTGCAAGATTAAGCCCTACCAATGTATTGTCTTAAGGTCAGGTCAGCACAAGCAAAAGAGTAACATACACTATTGAATAGTAATTGCAAGTATCAGAATCGACGTTTACAGCTATGACAAAATTAATTCGGAATAGTCATCACTTATAAATAAAATTTTGGAAATTTTATAAATAGTTTTAGATATCCGTAAAATAAAAACTTTTTAAGAAATATAATATTTCCTATGTTATTTAACATAAGATTAAATTATCCTGTAAAAAGCGATAAAAATTATTGATTGCACAACAAAAGTGTATGGCTAAAACAGAATAAATGCATTGTATCAATTGCTATGCTGTGTACTTTGACATTGTTTAGTTGTTTATTTTTTAGATTATATTGTTTGTCTTCCATTACTTTGTAAAAAATATCTGGAGATCCTTGATTATTTTTAAACTTGTCTAGTTATCCTCTAATTCATCAACACTTGTTGAAAAACTGATTGATTGCTATTTGAGAGTAGTATATATAACCATCTTCCTGTAGATCTTCCTGTAGATACGACGTTGGTTTTCAGTGGACTTTCAGCTATAAGTAATTAAAGACAATTAACTAATTCGTTTTGATTACTCCAATGGGTATAATTTACAAAAATATTATTTCTAAATATCTTATATTCAAGGAAATCTAATATTCCTTCCATTTTTATAAAATCCTGAAAGCAATAAAAATTATTAATTTTTTATTTTTCAGTGCATTGATAGTACGCTTTCATTAGACATATAACTTGATATCAGTATTGAAGATCGGTCACTGAGTTAGTTAAGTACCTTGAGAGTGCTGATTCAAGAATTAATCCTCTTGATACACACTATAAGGAGCTTGATACAGCTTAAGTACAGAATCGTCATGATAGTTAAGCTATAATCGTTGTAAACAAATGTTAGCTGATAAAGCTTCTTAATGTATTTAGAGCACATTTTAGTGTTGGGAGAAGGTTGCAATTCGTGTTGTAACTAACGCGATGAATTGAGAGTAAAAAAGATATGGAATTTGACAAGAAACCCAAGAAAATAATAAAATTCTGAAGATTCGGGAATATAAAATTTAACACAAGTAATGAGGCAGAAGTTTTTTAATTTTATTCACTATTATGGTTTAAGTTTTCACTTGCATGCAATTTGCACGGAGTTAGAATCGAACTGTTTGAGTAACGGAACTCACGAAGTAGGTGATAAGGCTAAATGTTCGCCGCAGATTTGTACAGAGAAAATCTGTTCACGTACTAAGGCAGTCAGTCAATAATTGATTTTCTTACGGAAAACCTTAAAGTTCCAGGCAAAGGAATAGAATTTTGCTTTTTACATAAGGTAGTGTCGTTTTATTCACCATAAACCTTTGGTGACGTAGACATTGGACAATATCAACTCTACTTTATAATTTATGATTTGCTATAATTCTTACCAATCATTTTCACTATGAAACTTCCTTGTTCGACCTGTAGGGTACTAAATTTTATGAGTGCGCTGAATTGCAAAGAGATTTAGCAAAAGAATGAGGCATTTTTATTTGGATACACCTTAAATAATACATACAATACATAAAACAATTTAACTTTCTTTGATTTTTTCGTCGGTTTTGCAAACATTTCTAAATCATCATGCTCAGACGTCCCCGAGCACGAATTTTAGTTTTATAGTGTGTTGTAAATCTCCTTTTCTTCTTTTCCTTCACAAATCTAATCGCTATAAAAAATTCTCAATCTGTTACCAAATTCTCTTCCATGTTTTTTCGATATATCTCTACGATAATATTATAATCTAAAACTAATAATAAAATACGGTGTTCTATCGCCAACGCTCTTATTGTAGGGTCAAGCGGTTTATAAGTCTCCGCTTCACATTATTTCAGCTAATACATTAAATATTAGTGTAAGTTCAATCTTATCAATTTGAAACTGTAAATTAATTACATCTTGAAAGCCGGAATATTTAAAACGACTGGATTTTTTAATAACTTTACCCACAAGTTTTGTCTGATATTGATTTATGAAAGTATTCAAGGATTTTGAAATGCTATTATTATAACGTCTTCTTCTGAAGTATGTTATACATTATTCTGATTTATTGGTGACAATTCACGAAGTTAAGTTATAAAAGTTAAGTGCAATGTAACATCAGAAACCTATATAAATAAACCTCAAATACATACAATTTACGAGTTTCTTCTTACTGTACTATTAGGTTATTAGATATAATTGAATATCCATCATACACAAGTATCATTTATAATTCACGTAGATATATTAATAGTTAAAAATACTTTCAAATAACCAGTCAACAACTTGTGCTCAATTCAGTCAACCATCAACAAAACAGAAGACATGTAATTGACGTTATTAATAAGAATTGTTTTAACTCAAAACATTTCATTTTATTAATGATTTCAGGTAGCTCTTGGTGATATGTAAAGTGACTATTTTTTTATTGATTTCGGGAAAAAGGATGATATACTAAATGTTCAATTACTTATTACCTAGTGCGCATTATGAAATTCATGCACATTAATATACACTACAATCACCTTATTCAACAGCGATGAAATCCATACATCTATTTAAAATCAACACATATTAGTTTATCATCACGTAATTCACTATATGTATGAGGTAAACTGCCAACACTTCTAAGTAGCATTGATACATATAATTTAGTCAATAATGTCATCTGTTATTTGTTTAATGATATAAGATATGATGTTAATGCTTTTTTTACGAACAGCAGCAACAGAAGAAAGAAGAGCAGATAATAGAGAATTAAAATTAGAACTGATGAAAATTAAGTTTTCGTCAGTTCAAATTTGAATTCAAGTTTTAAATTAAATGTTCTCGAATTAAAGATTAAACGAATACAATAACAAAGAGTTTGGAAAAGGCAAAGAGAAGAGTCAAAGGGAGAGAGAGAAAGAGTAGAATTCAATTCGTGACCATCGATAGCGTGGCTTGAAGCAAAATTTTCAATGACCATTCTGGCCTTGGAGTGTCGTAGACACGCCACAGTGCTTTGTAATTCTAACCTGACGAAAATGTGTGCGACTCTTAGTAACAGAGATCATTGTCGCGTCCAACATCTAGGCCGCATGATATGTAATATTTAAAATCTTAAGATATATGGAGAAATATTTATCCAACTCAATTAGTTTCTGCATTTATATGAAATTGTATAAATATTCTCTACTTCTAACAACAGTCAAAGCATGTGTGGGATTTTAAACTCATCGTAAAAATCAAAGAGCTAATGTTAGTACTACCCCTATAGAAACCTAAACAGTAATACCGTCTTTTGTCGACGATGATAATAAGAGCAAATACTTATGGATATTCTTCAAAATTAACTTTTTGTCTGGTAATTATTTAATATCAATGCTATTAACAGAATAAATTGATTTTATAACATTAACATTGTTCATATCGAATACTCATCATAACTTCAAAATTATTTCTTATATGGTCAGAATTTTGAGCAATTTTTATGAAGAAATATGCGTATTAATAATATGTCACTTTTCTTATTTATTAATTGAGCAAATTGAATTATTGAAAAATGCACCGGTTAATGTTAATTTAGAATTTGAAACGCAAGATAATTTTCAAATAGGTGCATCAGTTTCATTATACACGATCATATAGTTTAGAACCATCCACTTAATAGCAATGTTAATATTTTATGTAAATTTAAAGTAAATTTAAATCTAATCGAATTCTGGATTATCTTTTAAGTGAGTCAGAATAGACATATCTTAAGTATTAAAACTTAATACTAAAAAACAAATTATATTTGGGCTGAAAATATTTGTGTAAGGAATAATTTTTGTAGTTATTGTTTTGTATGCAAAATGGTTCTTAAAATTACAAAATTTCTTGAATATTTTTTTAAAAACTAATGGTTTAACTTACTCCAGTACGTAAGTTAATAAGAGAATGAGGTATTCCAGTTTCCGTTTGAAAGGCTGGTAACATACGCTCTCCAAGCTGAGCTGCTTTATCACGAAACATCACATCTCCTGTTAGAGCATAACAAGCTAACAGGCTACCCATAAAACGAATGTTTGTCTCGAATAAGGATATTTCGGAATTCTGAAACAAAAAAATAAGTATTAATCAGGTAAACCAATTATGTAATTCCAATTTGATTTAACTTAAAAATATACATGAAAAAATTCCTACATTTTTTAAAGATTATATTATTTGCTACCGCATTAAAAAATAATAGTTATTCAATATTACTTGATTAGAATGGAATTAATTCTAGTAATTTTGTAGAATTTCTTTTAGCTATATATACATTTTACTTAGCAACATAATCAATTTAAATTAATGTTATTTAGAAATGATTATTTAACTAATTTTATGTTTATTTATATAGACACTTATAATTAAAAAATTACTCCAAAAGGAACAAAATCTTTTACGATTATATTATCTATTACGATTTATAACTAATAAGTCTTAAATATAATAAAACGTCTTTTTATACCAAGAAAGTTATGGTTTAAATAATAATTAATATTGCACTTTTAGTTGAGGCAAATCATTTATTATTAACCAGTATTGCAGTACTATAAAATAGTAATTGTAAATAAAATATTTTTTAAAGAAAAAATTTTGTGATATATACTTGTAAAACAATATAATAATTTATAATTTTTGTATATATAATATGAATAAAAAAGTATTATAATTATTAGTTTATAAGTATAAAATATTTATATAAAATTGTATAAATAAAAATTATTACTAACACTTTTTAATTGAAAAAAGTTTTATTAATTCGAAAACTGTCTAATACTATCTTTTGTCGCCGATGATAATAAGAGCAAACACTTATGGAGATTCTTCGAAATTAACTTTTTGTCTAGCAATAATTTAATATCAATGCTATTAGCAGAATAAATTGGTTTTATAACATTTATAAACTTTCTAAAAAATATTATTTAAATTATTTTTATTTATTTCTATACCAATAATTTTTTATACTTTGAAGATTATTTAGATTTGAATATTTTATCAATATGAAGTTATTATTTATTATATAATAATATAAATTAAGATAAGAATTGTTAATAAAGCAAAGCTGCAGTAAAATGATAATGAAAATAGAAGTAATTAGTTATTAATCTTGAAATATATAATCTCGTATATTAAGACCAGCATTACTATAGCATTCAAGTTTATAATTATATTGTATAAAAAAAATTTTATATTATGTACGCAAATGAATATACAGAATAATATGAAGATAGTTAACTAAAGAAAATTACTATACTTTATTGACATTGTTATTATTTATTAAAAGTGATAAAAAAATAATTATTAAATATTGATTAGACTTTAATAATTAATTTATAATAGTTATTAATAAGATTTGCACAATATATTGTAATGATTTTTCTTTTATTTTTGGCGATTACGTACTGTTATCTTGTATGACCTTTTTCGGCCTCGCTGGCCAGAGATTGAATCAGATTAGCAGCGGAAAAGAATGTGTAGTGAAAAAAGTGACTTGTCTGTACTTTTAAAATAAAATGATATTCTAAACAGAGAAATTCTCAAATTACAAGTAATAAAAAATACGCTTACTGTTATCGTAGAAACTAAAATTTTTATTCTACATTAGACTGTTATCACACATTGTGAACCATCTTACACCAAAAGTAAAAACATTCCACTTCGGCTAACATTATATTTCAGATAATGATAACCGGCTATTGGTACGTCGGCTTTCAAATGTTTTCATTATCAAAGACTTGCTCTATTATTTAAAAAGGTCTGTACTTGTAAGGTCCTTCCAAACAGATAGAATGTGGCACTAACAATCCCTATTAGGGATTGTTAGTTTGTTTTCTTCCTCTCACTTACTCTTGTTCTACTTTTTGAATATTACACCGGTCTTTCTTCTCGTACCGTTGACGCGTAATTTACTCTTGTCCAGGATTCTCTCTCTATATATTATTAAAAATTGTACATTTATACGTTTAACAATATTATGGCATTATATAGTATCTCACGAGAACTCACAATTTTCTTATCTTATTAACTGTTGTTGGTGGAAAAGTCATACTTTTCCTTGCTCTGAGACACAATTTCACAATTAGTAAAATCTGAAATGTAATGAATTTTTCTTCTTAAAGTATATCTCAAAGTAGTATATGATTTGTTTATAAGACTCCATACATGATCGTGGGATTATATTCCGATATCTGATTGAGAATTCTCTTATGATATTTGGTTGACATTATTTTACCGCTATCAGTCTCTTATTCGATTATTATTCTTTTAATAATCTTATGCTATGAATGTTATAACTAGTATGCTGTGTATTAAAATCTATTTAATCTCATATTTATTCATTTTATATTTGGAAAAAAATTGTATTGTTCGGTTGTGGAAAATAACTAATGTTTAGAATTTTTATTTAAACCTAACGGTAATATACATCAAAAGTTTGTTTAAAAAAATTATTAATTTTTTTATTGTCTAATTCCTCATAGCATATAAAATTTTTAATCATTAATAACATTAAGCTAACTTAAAAGTAAATTGTATTATAAAAATATAATATTACGAGATAGTTTTTTTTTAAAAATGTCTGTTACTGCCCTCACTCCCATACATTCCTCTATAATATAAAGACGTATGTAGTCTATTTTTCCGTCTGATTTACCTATTTGTTAGAAAGCTTTTGTTATACATAATAGTTCAGAATGCTCTCTTTTCCGATCACCTTTGGTTTTTAGCGCCAATTTCATTGGTTTTTCTTTATTTCTTCTTACATTTTATTTTTCCTATCTATATGATTCATCTAAAGTTTATTGTTAATAGTTTTTAACTACTACTTTTTTCTTCTCTGAGGCTAGTTGTGGTTTCTTAATTTGGATATCTTCTTTTATACACATGTAATACGGTCATTTGCAAGCGTGCAAGATTTTTCTAACTTTCTTGCATGTCTAAGTAGAAGTCTGATTCGTGGAATCGAGATCATTATTTGTGCTTACTGGCTTCTTCAACATAATGTTGTTTAGTTTTACCCTCCACGTATTTACTTCATTTTATTCTAATCGTTTGTTCATATGTCTCATTTTTTACTACATAGTCGTAACGTATTTCTCGAATCTTCGAACGTCAAACGTTTTGAGTAATTACAATCTCAAAGTGTTTTAGTTCTTTTACGTTTGATCTCTCAAAATACGACAATATTGCTTTTAGTTGTTCACACTTGTAATCTCTGTCGTATGCGCTCTTTCGTTCTTTTTTAATCGTACTCTCATACATGTTCTCTCTTGGTAGTATATGCACATATGATCTCTCACCCCTTCACACTTACACAATCCTTATTACTCTAGACTTCGTTTCTCAATCATTATACAGTCTCTTATTAACATCAAGTTGACCATATAGGACTCATATCTGTTACTTCGCTAATTTAAATAAAAAGGCTCGATACCTAAAACCAGTAAAATTCAAGCCTTGTGATGCTTTACATAATTTCATTCAAGAGGCAAACGAAACTTGATTAGTTTTCGAATGATCAGTTAACAAAATGAACGATTTTTTCTACTTTATTATGGTCCAACGTGTAAACTCTTAAGCGAAACGAGAACAAGAATTGTCGTTCAGTTTTGATCACACACATTACACAGGTTCATCTCTACAAGTTCCTTTTCTCGAGAATTTACCATTAGAACGTTCTCAATCGACGAGTTTAGGTGCGAGATCAAGTTGACAATGCAATCACTAATCACACTTTTCTTTCCATTATTACGTCGTTATATGATCCAAACGCTGAACAACTTCCAACGTTAATCATAATTTTTAATGCAAATTTTGCTAGGCTGAACCTTCGTTATTAAAAATGTGGAAGTCTATCTTTAACAACAACCTTCAACACTTGCATCTTTTTTCTTTAACTCAATGGAAAGATTTACTCGAGGTCTCTGCCTCTTACAGTTACACAGATTTGTGGATATTTCTGAATAAGCTTATGCTGTCTTAATGGCAAAATCAAGTACATATTGTTGTCATAAAAATCTAAAGTTTCTCTTCTGAAGTAATTTTCCTTCTTAGAACTCTCAACCATACTTCTTGTTTGATTTTGTTTAAAAAGTCCAAGAAATCTTATCGCTCTGTGTTCTTATTTTCCATCTGTGGTCTGATTCCACAATCACTTTGTTTTAAATAATAAACCATCCATTAGTCTGAAAAATTAACGTACATATCCAAGAAATGTCAATGATTTTGTCTTGTTATCAATACTGTCCTAAGAATTTGCAATTCTCCCATACGTCGGCTCTCGCCATCAACTTGTTAGCATGATCACCTGTACTTTAGTCAAATAAAAATATCTAATCTATTTTTTGATTTTATAAAATTTTATATATCTATAAACAAAATTGGCTTAGTTCTTTCATTTTAACTGTACTATAAATTAATTATATATTAATGTACAAATATAAATAGAATATGAAATAACTTTGTTATTTCACAAGTTTAGTGTTCGTCTACTATTTTGTTATAATTATAATATTTACAATATCTAGGCATTTTATAATTTTTTTAAGTAATATTTATTAACTTTTTCATATTTCATCATTAGATTGCCCGAGTTGAAAAAAGATTAAAATTCAAACTGTTGTATAATTATTTTTAGAATAGATATAATACAAGATAATGTTTTTTAGATTTCAAATAAATTTATATGGTGATATATAGATAGAGTTTTAAAATGAATGAAAGAGATGCTAAGAAAAACTATTAGTCAATAACAAATTTTTTAAAGATAAAGAAATTTAATTCTATTTGTTGCTGTAACGTGTATATTTTATAATAAATAGTAGTTAAATTTAATGAAACAAGTTTGTAATATTTTTTTATATATTTTATTTTTAAATTTTATTTCTAAATATTAAAAGGTGTTAATACGTATATTTTCTAAAATGCGTATTTGAGGTTAAAAATTCTTATATATATATATATATATATATATATATATATACTTTAATTATTAGAAACTTTGAATACTTACAGAAATACTTTTTTCAATCATATTTATAAGTACTCTCTATGCACTCTCCAGTACCTTTATATTATAAACGTTTTTTTATTTAATTTGAAATGCAATAAATATAACTACTTACATATGAAAAATATTTGCTACCTATCTAGAATAATTTCTTTATGAGGATTTACATTGCTAATTTATAATCTTGAATATTTTTTTAAAACCTTATATTCAGTTTTCTTAATATTTAGTATTAAATATTTTACTTAATATACTTTGAAAAATTTCTTGCTTGGAAATGTTTATTCGGTAGCAGCCAAAATACAATTATTTTAAATTCTAAGATTTGTATTGTTATTACCCCACGTGCAAAATGACTGGTAGTCAATCTCCCGAATATTTAGTCTTGGCATCTAAAAGAATAAGAGGCATATATTTTATTTATCATCTTGTTAATTTTAAGATGTTGAATAAAGTTTCTACATAGTTCAAATAACCTTTTCTATCTCAGCAACAGTTTAAATATTTCTTTAAATCATTTATTTATAAAAAGTTTATTTAAAAGCTTTTCTAATTATTTTTTAATTAAAGCTTTGATCAACAAACTTTTTGTTATAAGTTTTTGTTGTAATGTTCTACATCAATACATGTTTACACATACACATGTTATACACAGTTGTATCCAAACATTCACTTTTGATAACCTATAATTCATCATCTTACAAATATAATTTTTAAATATATTCATAAGTTTTGGATATAAGTTTCCAATTTAAATTTATAAGTTCTCATATTTAAATCATACTTTTTCAAGAGTAATAACATCTCTTTGGTTGAATCAACTTACATCTGGGTAGTGAAACCAATATTTTGTGCATTTATACTTTATAAGTATAAAAGTATTTTGATATTTCTCTTTAGTATACTTTAAAGTATTTTCGACAATAACTTTTAAATTGCTTTAAGGCTTTCTAAGCAAAAATAACATATGTACGCACTATATAATAAAACAATATCCATTAATTGTCAACAAAATTAAGTTAAATGTCTTTTAACGCATTCTATTCTATTTAATTCAAACCCAATAATAATTGTAGAGTCTAACCTATAAAATACAATGAAATTAGAAAATATTTTTCATAAAAAAAAAAGATAACAGAAGTAGTATTAACTCTTATAAAATAATCAAATATCTTTGCAGGCACAAAAAAATATTTAAATCTTTAATACTTTCTCTCAAATTCTCTCTACTTGCTTGGATATAATAAAAAATTGTTGCAAAAGTTTTATTTTCTAAAAGTTGAATATATTATTCGAATATGAATTCGATTCTTAATGATACTATATTTTTGTAATTTATGAAAAATCCACTGCTATTCTACAAAAAATTATAAAAAATATTTAAATTGTATTTTATATAATATTTTTTTTTTTTTTTTTTTTTTTTTTTTTTTTTTTTTTTTTTTTTTTTTTTTTTTTTTTTTTTTTTTTTTTTTTTTTTTTTTTTTTTTTTTTTTTTTTTATTTTTTTTTTTTTTTTTTTTTTTTTTTTTTTTTTTTATTTTTTTTTTTTTTTTTTTTTTTTTTTTTTTTTTTTTTTTTTTTTTTTTTTTTTTTTTTTTTTTTTTTTTTTTTTTTTTTTTTTTTTTTTTTTTTTTTTTTTTTTTTTTTTTTTTTTTTTTTTTTTTTTTTTTTTTTTTTTTTTTTTTTTTTTTTTTTTTTTTTTTTTTTTTTTTTTTTTTTTTTTTTTTTTTTTTTTTTTTTTTTTTTTTTTTTTTTTTTTTTTTTTTTTTTTTTTTTTTTTTTTTTTTTTTTTTTTTTTTTTTTTTTTTTTTTTTTTTTTTTTTTTTTTTTTTTTTTTTTTTTTTTTTTTTTTTTTTTTTTTTTTTTTTTTTTTTTTTTTTTTTTTTTTTTTTTTTTTTTTAACAAAATTTATTACAATGCAGCTATTTTAGATATTAATTCAAGCATGATAACGATTGAGACTTGGCAAATTATGTGCATTTCTATTTCAAATTAATAGATGAACGATGTAAATAATAAAAATTTTAGAAGTAATATTTAGAAAACTGAATAAATTATATGCTTAGGTAAGTATGCATTACTTCATAAAGTATAAAAAGATGTAATAAAAAAGGAACCTAACAGAAAAATGAACAAATAGAGATTATGATAATATTTAATGGTTTTTTTAGAAATTAAAGCAAGTTAAATAGAAAAAAAACACAAAACATCAAGTAAAACAAATAAGAAAAAAATTTAAGCAAAGATGATTTAAATGAAGAATTCAATTTTCAATGTCTTTTATTCAATATATTTATGTAACAGCTTATTTTCTACTTATAATCTACATAAAAAATTTATAAAGAATAAAGGATAAAAATTAGTTTTTATAGTTAAATATTGAAATGTTACTTACAATATCAAAATCGAGATATCGTGCAATCCAGTCCCTGCCCTGCTTGAATTCTTCGTGAAGTCCCATTATGTACAAGGTATCAAGGCCGTCTACTATAGTGGCTCCCATTGTTGAGCTGCCAAAAATACTTGCACTGTGACTTCGTTTAGAAATCGGTCGCAACTCATTTTTACCCCAAGCATATCGTACATAATTATCCCACCCATGTTTCATCATCTTGAACAAAAAAATTCATAATTTGAAATTGTAAATTTTATAAACTAAAAATGTTAAATAAATTGTTTGAAATACTATTAAAAAATTATTATTCAATTCTAAACATGATTTTCATTAACATGTTTTGACTTTAATATATTATTTAAATGGAAAATAAATTGTTGTAATAAATAAACCATTGCAAAAAATAATGGTAGATTATAGATAGCAGCTAAATAAATAAGTATGAGTGATATCCTTTTTTATTCACATTACAACAAATCAATAAGGTTTAGATTTATAAATTAAAAAATTTTCTAATGAACGCAATCTTCAGTAATCCTATAATTAGTGTTTTACATTTACTCTTGTTTTTTCGTTCGTAATATCCTTATTTTTATTTATTTTTTAAGCTTTAAGGTTGAAAAAGTTTTATTTTTTGTTTCAAAATCTATCGCTATGTTTTAAATATTGAATTGTTTACAATTATTAAATAATTTATATGGATTAAATTTGATGAAGCTTATTATTGAAATTATACCGAGAAGCATTAATGCATTTATGATGATAAGCATAAATAACGCTATGTTTGTTAGTATTCATGTATTTTCAACGACCACATAAACATGAACGCAATTACGACTCCTCGAAATGTTTTAGTTAAGCTCTGAGAATAACAACCCTTCATAGGCAACCACTTATTTCATGCGTAAAACATAAATTGTATGGGAAAATCATCACCGCGAGGGATAATAGATAAGAATTATATTAATCATGGTCGATTAACTATGATCTCCAGGATACTAGACATTTAAGACATGTGCTCTTCCTTCCAGTGGACGGCTGATTTTAGCATATTCTCTCTATTTCGCAAACTTATCCTTCAAAAACTTTCGAATCGTTTTCTTCTTTCTTATTCCTTTCGTAGCCATCCGCGTCGAATTTCATCCATGCACGTAAAACTGTAAAATACAAAGCGCTAGCTAATTTTATTGTATTTTGTATTATTAATTGTATTATGTATTACAATATTAAAATTATTGTAAATATCATTCTATTAGTATCGTACACTTACAGTATATTTATTGACCCGTTTAAAGAATAATTTCGAATAATCACTTTTTTTTTAGTTAATGTAATTATTGTAAATATCATTCTATTAGTATCGTACATTGACTATATTATTTTTATGCGTTTTCAAATAATTACTTTTACTTATCGTAATCGTTCACAAGTAAATAAGTAAATTCATTATTAAATAAAAAATAAAACCGTATTCATTATTAAATTTTGTTTCTTTGTTAAAATGAGAAACTAGAAGCCGCATAGTAAGTAACTTAGCATCTTTCAAAGCCACAACTTCGTATTAAGATCTCTGTAATACATATGAATACATTTCTTTTTTATTTTAAATTATTGTCTTATTTATTTAGCAAAACATATTTTTACTTTTAAGAATCTTAGCACGACTTCGAACTATCTAGTGAAAATAGATATTGCCGTTACATGCTTCCTCATTATAGGTCATTACCGTTAAAAAATTAATTTTTGTTATAAAATTATTAAGAATCTATTGTAATTGTTATATATTAAATACTTAATTACAGAAACACTGTAACATCGTATTAAAATTATTAAATAGCCAAATATAAAGAACATACATTATATTTTAATGAACTCTTAAGATAATTTAAAATAAATATTTCTTTTAATCAAAATAAATACAAATTATTTTGACTTAATTTTACTATTCGTTTTTCTATTTATAATTTTGAAAAGTTAATTTTGTAATATTATATAATTATTATATTGTTTGTTTAGTTGTGTATAAGCATAGAAATGTCGGAAAAATAAGTGAAAAAAATGAGAGATAAAAAAAGAGAAGTTGAAAATTGTAAAAAAGGTATGATGTATTATAAAAAGCGCAGAAATTCATAATGTAAAGTAGTTTAGACTTTGACAATTGCTACTAACAAAAATTCTTCATTAGAACGTATTTTTGGGTAATTTTTTTCTCGTATCTTTTTCTTACCTTCTCGTATACACGCAATTCAGCTAACGTGTCAGTACTTCGTGAAGTGAGGAAAATTTCGGGTCAATTTCTTCTTTATCAGAAGAACCAAGTCCAGAAATTAGAGTTCCCAGAATCTGCGTATGATGTGCAACCAACCCTTGTAAACATGTCTGAAGTTTCAACCGGTTGAGAACAAAAATTAAAGTTTTTTTAAAACGAACATTTACTTATAAAATTAATTGGAAATACTTAATAATTTCACAATATTAAACTATATTAACAATAATCTTTCCACTCTTAAAAACTACCACTACAGGGAGTTGAAAAATTAAAAAAATCGTAAGCCAGAAATTGATAGGATTCCACAACATTATATTTTCAATTAATATTAAGCACCAATAAACTGTAAGAAAAAAATTTTCATATTAAAATCGATCCAAAACTTTGTTTTAATTAACATTCTTCCGAAGGCTACATTGCGAGTCTATAAATGCATCAACTCTTATGCATGTAGCAGTATATCTGCAATATTTTAATTGTTAGTTAAAATGATACGGCATTCCAAAATCCAAATATGTGGAATTCCAAAACTGCCTTTGTTATTAACCAACAGTATACTAAGAAATGGATTTGTATAATAACATTTTGTGGTATACCAAAACTTTGTTATAAACATTTTAGTAAACTCCATGTAGTCATTGAATCGTATATGATTTTGTTAAACAATTTATAAAACATTGTTGTTGATTAATTTTTTATCTAAAAATTTGTATGTATATACATACATATATATATATAATGTTTTGAATGAGTCACGATATTTTGCAATTAGAATTTGTGGCACATATTAAATTAGTCT
Organism: Wiebesia pumilae; assembly: GCA_018907045.1. NCBI lineage: Eukaryota > Metazoa > Arthropoda > Insecta > Hymenoptera > Agaonidae > Wiebesia > Wiebesia pumilae. The sequence goes on from JACCHZ010000116.1 coordinate 13,498,055, forward strand.
CATAGCATGGTGTTCGGGTTAATATTGCTAAAAACAATGTTTTGAATCAATTTTTAATATGAAATTTTTTTCACGTATAGTATATTAGATACTGAATGCTAATCAAAATAAAATTTTGTGGACTTCTATTAATTTCCGACTGATAATTCTTTACAAATTTTCAATCTTCTGTAAGGATGGTTTTTAAGAGTGAAAATATTATTTTAATATATTTCTTTCCCGTTGTGACATTCTTAAGGGTTTCCAACCAATTTTGTAAAGAATTATTCTTTTTTAAAAACACTTCAATTTTTATTGGGACTCAACTCGTGAAAGTTTTAGTCACGTTCTTGAAAGTAGATGGGCTTTTGTGAATTGTGTCTTCCAAGAACCTTAAAGAACATCTGACCATCCCTGAAGATTGAAATTTTTTTACCTTTATCTTTGTAATATCTCTCGACCGCTAACTCTTTTTAAATTTTCCAGCGACGTTTCTCTTTGTATATTTCTTTTTAAAGAAAAAAACTTCTATTTCGCAGAACTCATCCTCTGAAACTCAATTAAGCAGGAAATATACTAGACATTTGTGCATTCATAATGGTTAATTGACTAATTAATCAGCTCTGTTTTAAATTTATTTAATACATTAACAATATCGACTTTAAATTTAATATTGCGTAAAACAACTGGGTGAAAGTTACCAATGCAAACACATATTAAGGGTTATAATGCGAAATAATCACTTATCCAAGAAGTGGAAATAAAAATCGAACAAACAGAAGGAGCAACGAACGATTAGTTTATTATTACCGCTAGATTATCGTAGATAGTGAAGATTATTACAAATTTCAAACAGTTCGAAGACATTTAATAAGACTAGGTTTTGAGATGTCCATTAAAATTTGAAATTAGGAAATTTTAAACATAAAATAAACAAATTTCGATATTATAAAAATTATTTTTTATCTAATCGTTTGTTTTATGAAATTAATTAAGGTCAAAGTAGCAGTTACAAATAGTAAAAATTTAGATTCTTAGATGCGTAAACCACTGCCTGAGACAGACTATCTTTAACCTGCACATTCAATAATATGTACTCGAGTGGATAACGTTTTTAGACCGACAGACGAGCCCTCCATCATCAATTTCCTGTACTATTTATCGTCTATATGAAAAATTGTACAAGTTGTTTTATAATATAACATTAAACATTTAATAAATGTTTAATCTTTATAAAGTTCATTTCCACTGCAAAATTTTTAATCGGGTATAATCCTTTTGGCTAGTTGTCCAGTCTGGTTAACTTAAGTAATAACTTAAGTAGTTTTTAACAAAGTACTTGCAGGGTTATGTCTATCTAATGACCAGATTCTAATATGTACCAATTCTCTAACGTTTCTAAGGTTTTGTTGACTTTTTCATAGTTAGTATCTAAAAAAATTGCATAATTTATAATAATTTTGCTACGGAAAAGTTTATTGCGAGCTTACGCCGGTGCCGCGGATCTCAGAGTAAATGCAGCATTAGGGTATGTGTGAGTGACGCTTATGCGGCATAACGGCCACAAGTGACATTGAATGCAGAACATTGTACGTGTGAGTGACGCGTGCGCGAAATAGCAGCAGCCGATGAACACTGCATAATGTGTGTGTAAAAATGCGGAGTGAGAGAGCGCAAGAATGCCCCGAAGCGGGGAGAAACTGCGTAGTACGTGTGTGAAAAAGAATGCGGAGTAGGCGAAAGAATGGAACCAAGAAGAGGAGCCTTGGCTATACATTAGGCCTCGGCTATGCGCTAGGCCTTAACTTGTGTATTACCAAACCAATATACGAGCAAGCTCGACGCACTTGATTTATCAATGTCATTGCTTCCTCGCAGCTAACCTTTGCCCACGGATTGTAAGGGCAAAGATTAAGTAGAGCCACCCCTTCGTGAAGTCTCCCGAGTGCGAAAGCATGTTTTATCCGCTAGACGATATAAGGTTAAAGCGAAGGAAGGAAAGCCTTTCTTAATAGATAAAAGGCACAAACTCGAGTAGAAACAGCGAGTTTGAGTATCAGAGATCTCCCGTAGTCATGCTGCCATTCGGTGCGTTCCCAGCCGTGCTACCGTTCAGTGCATGGTTTCCCTGGTGTAAGTCATTCAACTCACCCTGGAAATAAAGCCATGTAACTTAACTCTCCTCTCCGTTACTCACCCGTGAAGTCGTCCGCCATCGTGATTCGCCGGTAGTCATTCACTGCCACGAATCATTCTAAAAAATTGTATAGAATATCCAGAACCGCGACTTATTGTAAAGAAAACCACCGCTAAATGGATTCGCGTTAAAACTGGATGTAAACCAGTAGCGATAATGCGTTAACCGTCGCCATAGCCCGCAATAACTAAGCGCCGAATTTAAAATAATTCGCTGTAAAGATATATTTGTAATAAACCATCAATATAATTTGTTATGAAATATATTCTCTCGACATTGTGAAAAAATTAGATTAATTTTTATAAAACACGCCGTTCTTATTCATCCCCTCTCTTCATTTCTACCCCTCCGGATACGAACCCGGTCCGACGTCGAGCCATCCAGACCGAGATATTCAGGAAGCGCGAAAGACCTAGCCGTCACCACCTCAATAAGGAAAGGATTACAGTACATTAGTAAAAATAAGTCAAAAGAAAATATAAAGTAAAAGAAAAACTGATAGCAGGTAAGATCCTTCGTAATCGCTGATGAGACTAAGGAAAATAAAATCAAAGTAAAACGTTACATGGCGTCCGCGTAGGTACGCGAAAGATGTTTAATCGTTACAATTGTAACGCTATATACAATAAATATACTATAATTACAAAAAATTTTAATAATTATGTAATAAAATGACCATCACTTTAATGATTGCATAATAAATTATGTGAATTATTAATATTTTTATGAAATTATTTACGTACGTATATATATATTTATCTAAAATAGGAGCCTTTAATCCAGATCCAGGTCAGGCTCAGATCAACTATACATTCTGATTTGCAATTAAGATTTTCAATGCTGACACAAAGTAATGTTATGTCTCTGCGGCTTTTTGACCTTACATCAAGAGCTTGTCCTCAGCCAATCCACTCTTGAATGAACCGGAAAGAATCAACTATATCCTCAGTTCCAAAATCAATATAATTCGTCTAGGAGTCAGTAATTTGCTTAGCAACTCCATTAATGCTGCTAGTATTCGACTCAGTAATTGAAAGATGTGACTTTTTAAGATTAAGAAGATTCTGAATACCCATCGCGTCATCGTGGATAAGGTAATGTCTGTACTCAGCTAGAAATTTTTGAAGCTCGAAAAAGTATGGCCGTTGACGTATGCCTCTCAAGGAAAAGCATACCTCATTCATTTCAAGACCGTATAGAAGTGAAAGCCGTGCATATCAAAATTGTTTCAGAACTAATTTCAAGTAGTTTCAATATTTAACTGCCTTTACACGCTTTATACGTTTGAGACTTATGTAAAATACTGTATACAAATAACGCTACTACCTTTTAGGGTACCAAGGTTGAACCTTACAGATTGTTTAATTTCATAAGGTCATTAAGTACGGAAGTTACTGTAATGAATATCAAAGCCAAAGATGCATAGCTGTATATTTTACCACGTGCACTGATTTCTTTAGAGTTATCGAAGGCAAGTATCAAATCATTAAAAGGGTATTTTAAATAAGCGGTAGGCAATAAAATCTTGATATCCAAGGAATTTACGACTATTGTCCTTCAAAATTCAACATAAAAAATAATACCTCTTGTTTCCTGATACTTCGTTATAATCACATCTTGAAATAGCAGATTGATAAAACTTGACCATTAAGATGAGAAAAACTGTCACAAATACACAAGTAGTTTTAAATCCAATGTCACCAAGAATTTTTTATCCAGTTAGAGCAATGCAATAGATGGCTGCAATACAACCGATCCTTGTGATTAGAAGGATTAGAAATCCTGTTTAAGAACGCGTTAGTGTCTGCAACGTAATACCCGATTCCCAAAATCTTACGCACTACTGCGTTAAAGTATCTATGACCTTTTAACAAATTACATTTCTTTTTGCGTATCAAGAATCAGCTCATCTGCTTAGGTATTACATATTAACCTAATCCGCTGAGAAGTTTCACGGTAGGCAGTAACGATATACATATATACATATCAAAAATTAATAAACAGTCACTCGCTTCATTACATGAACATTATAGTTATGGTTATGATGTGTATTGTTGACACATATATGTCAAAAATACACGGAGCGATGAAAACGACGGCAATGCGTCTGATAGCACAGAAGCAAAATTCGGCTGATTATGACATCATTAGAACAGTCAAGCGGCACGTGCGCAACAACATCGCCATGCCTACCACTTAAACTCACTAAGCATGTGCGATCGAAATATATGTGCGTATACATTCAGTTGTTGAGCCCAGCTCATGACTGGCCTTCAGCCTCTCCTCCCCTCAACAAAATAAATTCACAGATACTACAAAAAATCTTTCCTTTCAAAAATAAAAACCCAAGAAGACACTCATTGTTTTATAAGTAGGCTGCCCAATAACGTGGAGCAGCAAAGATGAAATAGATTGTCTTTGGTTGGAGCGACATAGCTCTACCAGAGAAAACAGAAGCTAGCGTTCTTCTGTTTTTACTTAAAATAATTGTATAGTTATATGATGAAGTTTTCTTGACTTTATTTAATATTATTTACAATTATTTTTTATATTTAATTTATATTTAAAACATATAACTAATATTTTTAAAAATATCTTGTGAATATCTTTCCAATTTTCTTGTTGTGAACATTTAAGTGTATAAGACTAATTAGTCTACGAGAATTCTTTATGCAAATCAGGGCGGTCAAAATAAACTTGTTAATTTCAATGTTTCAGTTGAATTTTTATATAATTTTTCATATCGTATCTTGCATACTTATATATCATCTTAGGTGAATTATCTTCAAGGTCGTTGGTTGCACCAAATTAGTCAGGTAAAAAGTCAATTTTTTATTTTATGGGTTTTTTATTATAGCATCTAGGTACATTTTCTGAAAATATCAAAATCTGCCAAAAAATGAAAAATTTATCCCGACTTCCTCTACTTACCTCTTCTAAGTTGGTTAATCGCTTTATGGAGATCATAAATCATTCCATTTTTCAGATATGAGTGTTTTTTCACGACGATGCACCAGCAGCTTTCATAAATATGTCTGGAATTTTAGCAATATATTATTTAAACCCGTAACTTGATATTAACATTATTCGAACTTCTGAAACCTTTTCTCATGAAATTCGTATAAGGTATCAAAGCTTGTTTTATCAATACTGTAATATATATTACATCAAATTTTTCCTTCCTTGCCAAGAAAGTTTAAGATTACTAACTTACTAATGATAAGTAAAAAACCTCTGTCATCTGAGAGTTAGAGCAAAAATTTTGCATTATAGTTATCAATATTAAATAAAGTCTATATAAATATGTAGCTAATTCGTTTAAGTACATATTGTTTATGTTAGTTAGCGTATACGCAAAGCAATTGTAGGCAGTTCGTTTTCCATAAAATTAATTTGCATACTGCAGTCTACGATTTATAGCAGGAAATGAAATTCATTACTGAGATAAACTAATACCAGTACCTTATTCGTTAATTTTTTTGTTTATGCTAAACAGATTTGTTTGTATAAGAATGACGTGCACCAGTCGCATCTAGTGTCGATCAAATACCGTAAGGGAGAAACCTACGACTGATGCTAACTGATAATATGCAGGCTTTGATTCACACTGGCGAGAACTGCTCTTGCAGTGCGTAGTAAAAAAAGGAAAAGAGAGAAATGAGCAAACATGTGTGGGAAAAACCTGAGCTATTTCCGCTCAGTTGACGCAGTCGCCCATGATTAGTGTTACAGGGCTTTTTACCAATTTGTTCGGGTAGCAGTAGAAGGGAACTTTCTAACTCGACTGAAAGGGCGCTGCTCGGCCCGCAAAAAATAAAAAGGATACACGGGACTGCACAGGCAGAGGATGAAGAACCTAAGCAAAGCAGTGACCAACACAAGAACGAAAACGAATCTCTGTTCCCTCCATTTCACTTAGTCGCACTACGACAGGCTATGAGAGCGACTCACTGGTGTTATCACTTGTGAATAAATTGACCTAATTTTTCTTTACTTGTTCTTCAGCTTTCAGTGAGACAATTCGTCCTCATCATTCTTCACGAGAGTTTCGGGCACTTACAACAATACGCTCTTATCAAGGAGAAATAAAGTATTTTGTTATCTTCAAGGAGAAGCAAAGCAAGCTAGTTGGGAGTATAAAAAAGTAGCTTAAAAAAACCTCAACCCGGACTTCATCTTGGTAACCGACAACCACAACGTAATATACGGTTGACATATATAAAGTTTTTTAATTATATTTTATTATCTATTTCGTTGAAAATACTCAAAATGATTTTTTAATACAAGACATAATGTTTATATATAAAAGCATTCAATTGAAGTAAGAATAAAAACTATATATATTTATATATTAACTTTACATAGTATTACTATAATAACACATTAAAGTAATACTTAATTTATACAATACTCTTAGGCTTTTATTCTTAATAAATTAAACACGCATAATACTGCACATAAATTAATAATTATAATACATTATAATACATTATAATAAATTAATAATACGCATAAATTATATTACTTATACAATAAAAAAGTAGTATTGATTAACTTGCTGTCTTTAGATAGTATTACACCTACAAAACCTAAGGTAGATAAAGATTTTAAAAAATAAATATGCAGAAATAACACGTAGAAATTGTTTTTAAAATAGTAATAATGAACATTTGAAATATTGTATTTTAATTATATTACGAAAAAATATATCTTTTGTTCGTATCAAAATTAAAAAAATTATACACATACAAATTGAATTGACATATACTTACTTGATATACAATTGCAACTAATTATGCAGAAATGACAAGAAAAATTAATTCATACATAAATTTTCAAAAATGTTTGATGTTCGTTATATATTTAATATAATCTAACCTCTTTAATTTTGTTTCTTCGTTGACGAACGTCAGGATCTTGATCCTCGCCTCCTACAGTTTGAGGCAACTTATCCGCTGATTTAGTTGGTACAGTTTCGCGTAATTTCATCCACTGTGAAATTATGAGAGTTGGTGATAAACTACTAGCACGTCCTCGCGATTCACTAAGTACATCCGGTTTTTCCAAAGTTTTTTTATTTTGATATTCTGCATCAATTTTGGCCTATAATGCAACATTTATATATTATTGTATTTTTTAATGTATATATAATAAGAGAACGGTGCAAAAATTACAAAATCCTTGGAAACATTTAATAACATAAGCAATAGCAAATTGCACAACCATATTCAAAATGAGATTCAAAACAAAACTTCTATGTTGAGATTCTTATAAAACGATTTTTCTAGAAGAAATTTTAATTGTCTTTATAAAATTTATTCTTGACTATTATACGCAGCTGATATGTATATACATGCATAAAAAAGAAATATTCATAAGAAATTTTATTAACTCTATATTCGTGGCTTTTATGAGTTCATTTGATTACAAATGTATTTACAATATGCAACCGTAAGTTTTACGTGGATTTTCAAAGCAATTTTTTAATTTCTATTTAAAGCTTAAATTAAACTTTTCAGATTTAACATCTACATGTCATAACTCATGACTTTTTACAATAGAATTTTTTAGATTTTAATGTTATTGATTATTTCTACATACATATTTTGTAGTATATATATAGACACTTTTTAATATCAAACGTAATATGTAGAATTAAATATTTTAGAAATTAATGATTAGGAATTTTTTTTGATCATGGAGTATTGTTCTGATATGAAATTAGTCTAAATCTTATCAGATTAGTATAAGAAAAAGTCAACAAAAATAGCGCTAAACATGCAGAAGTTAATACGCTACGTCTGCTTGTGTACACACACTTAAAAGCAAAAAACATGACAAATATTAACCAAATTCATTTTTAGTTAATTGAAAGTAAAGATAAAAAAAATATTAACATTGCTGAGAATAATCTTTCAGTTTAGATAAACAAATGTTATTAATTCAACTTGTTTACGTTCATCCAAAGAATAAAGTTTAGACATGTTTTTTGTAAAGCGTCTAATATACAATGTAGAATTTTTATCTTATAAAGACTTAGTTGATACAGTTACTATAAAATATCATCTGTTTTTAATTTAAAAACTTACTCATATCTTGAATATACTATTTTATTGTAATGTTATAAAGCTTTTTTATTTGAATAGCTCGAGGTCATGCTAGGGTTCTTTTGCTAAGGATTCATATTTGTTAAAATACTTTATAAACAAGATAATATTTATTAATAAAATAACAGAAGATGCTTTGTTTTTTTGCTATTTTTAATAATTAGCCCGAAATAAGTTCAATTACAGGTAGTCGATTTTTTTTTCTTTATCATCTAAAAGCGGTATTTAACAAAGAGATACAAATACAATAATTAAAGGATAAGATCTTTCTAATTAAATTGATCGATGAGTTACTTGAATTACACAATAAAAGTTATACAATTAATTAATTTAACAATATTTTACTAAGTTACATATAAAAATTATCAAAATTTGCAAATGAAATGTATTTGGTAAAATACGTAAATTTGACTTGAAAGTATATATTATTTGATGATGTATGATCTTATATGATATTATTTGAGTATACAAATGTTATAAATCAGTCAGTGCAATATAAGATGGAAAATTATAATGCTATACATGTATAAATGCATGAGTAAACATGAGTTAAGACTAGTTTCAAATCATACGCAAAGGCGCAGTACATCTCAGCTTATTCACTTTATGATTTTATGTCTTTATCTTATTCGAAACAAATATATGAATATAAATTTTGTTTCATCTTATGATAGTTTAAAATCAGCTAATTTATTTAAGAAAGTAAAGTTTTAAAATAGTCTGAATGATAGTGAAATAATGATGACTATAGACATGCAACAAATGTGTGGAACACATTTAATATAAATACTCTTGCACAATACTCAGATGTACACTTAAAGACATGTTTTTGAACATTTTTGAGATAACTGTCTAAATAATATGTTTGATGCAGTGCACTACTACACTACTCTCGGCTTAATATGGTATGCAATGCTAAAGTTTACTAAAATACAACTACAATTGCTTACTGACGTAGATATGTTATTATTGCAAAAACAAATAATATCTACATGGGAAAGAATTAGAAACCTCTTAAAGAAAATAAGTATTTTATAGATTATGACGTGAATAACCTTTATGTATGGGCAATGATACAATTATTACCTTACGCTGATTTAGGTAATGAAAAACATTGATACATGCTCGTTTTACTTTACAGACCAGATTATGTTGGATTTAGTATTTTAGATTTATCAAAAACAGTAGGGCATAGATTTATTAAGATTACAAGAAGAATCGAATAAGTAGAATAGAATTGTAAATTTAATTCTACTTATTCTTCTTCAACATTTATTCCAAAAGCCTTATGTATGAAATTAATAATATTGATATTTATAAATTATGAAAAATGATGATAATGACTTTGATACATCAGATTATTCTGTGAACAATAAGTTAAAAATATCTAGAGTATATAAAAAGATTTTCGGTCTTATGGAAGAGAATATAATTGAAATATTAAGAGGGAGTTTATATATTTAAAAAATAAAAGGCAGAGCTTAAGATACATAATGAAAAAGTGATAAAGAAGGATAAAGGTGTAAAAAGATCAATATTAAATAATATTACATTTCTGATTATATGACATGTTTGTTGAAAATATAACTATTACACGTGAACAACGTTAATAGATAACAATTACTCATAACATGATAAAAAATATACGTTCTTTATGAATGATGGAGATCAGCAATGGATACGTGATAGAAGTAAAGAAAGTAGTGGGTAACCAATAAACCACTGGAAAGGATGCTGAAAGAGGTTATTCTTCTAATACGTTGGAGCGGTATTTGAAAAAACAAAAAATTTAATGATGAAATGGTTATAGCCGATAATAAATATTAGTTACATATTATATCCATCAACAAGAATTATATTAAATTTTTTATTGAGTGAATTTCTATATTCAAGATTACAACAGAAAAATTGGAATAAATGATTAAAACTATTTATGTAAATTGATGTTTATTTTCTTATTATCTAATACTACTAACAAATAATACATATATAACATTGGAAAAATTCTTCAGACTACGAAAAATTTTTATAAATCCAACTGTTATGTGAATTGTAAAATCAAAGCTATTTTACAAAAAGTTCATTTCTTCATCTTTTAAGAATGTTTACTACAAAATAAGCATCTGAACATGATTTTTTAATAGTTCCTCTTAATGAAAACCACCAGCTATGAGTTTATCTCTGTAACACTTTAGATGATGTGTTGTGGGTTTGTTGTTGCTACTCGATTTATTGTGTATTTCTTAAATAGCTGATTAAGCTTACTGATACGTACTTTATCATCAAACTTAAACTTGGTTGTTTCTAACTGTCTAGTTTCTTGACTGAATTCTTTTATTTTTTGAGCTTAATTAACAGATGTAACATACTTAGACTTCAAACCAATAGATTTTTGCTCTATATCGTTGTAAGAATTTATTAAATTCGGTAAAAGATGTAAACATTTGTAATTACCTCGTAACCAAAACTGCATTAATATTTTATTTTTTAACATTCCATTAAAGCTTTCACATATTTCTAAATTACTATACGTAGAGTGGTTATTCTTGTTTTACAAAAAAGTAAAAATTCTCAAATTCTAACTTGATTGGTTGCTCCTTGAAATCCATGTTCAATGTGTAATATTTTAATTACTACTGATTTTAAAACTTACAAATAGAAATAGTTTTACCATTGCAATGGAAGAAAAATGTTGGTGTATGAGTGTCGCGTACGTAGTATAGCGTCGACCGCAAGTGAACAGTAGATGCAAGAGCGTGTGTTGAGTGATGCGTGCTCGGCACAGTGGTGGCTGCAAGTGACATTGGATGTAAGAAGGAGTGAGAGTGAGTGTACAATGAGTAAAAAAATGCGTACCCTCATGGAAGGGTTACACAGCGCAGCGAGTATGAGAGAAAAAGTAAAATGATTTAGGAACATGACCGGATAGTAGTTGCACGTAGTTTAGCGAGTATGGGAGAGAATGTAGAATAAATTAAAGAGAGTATTTCCGCATAGTGAGAACACGCAACACAGCAAGAGGAAGAGAGAGTGCTGATTGAGAGAATGAGAGAATAAGAGCCAGAAAGAGGAAGCCTAGCTACGAGCTAAGGTTTTTAGGTCTGGTAGGGAGTCTAAAGTGCTCGTCCTTACCACCGTCTCTTGCCGACGAACTTGTGCCGACCTAAGTTTGTAAAGAGGAAAAGCGAAGATAAAAAAACCTTCCTTAGTACACAAGAAGGGCGATGGTGCAATGGCGCAAGGATCAGGACCGATCGGGTTACGACATTCTATTGTCGCACCGGGGTAGACTCTGAGTACAGCCGTGGATGTCTTCTGACTTTCTAAAGTACTAGCGAAACCTTGGAGATTCCGGCTCCATAATGGCTGCTTTTTGGCTCGTCTTTGAACGCACAATTTTTCGCTGTAGTGGATACGGTCGTTTGACATACTTAAACGCGAATTTATTGAGAACGCGCTATTGAAATGTGGAGTAGCTCGTTGCGGTGGTTAAGGTCGTTTGACATACCTGAACATGAGTACACTCAAGGCACTTACTCTCATTTCCCTGGAAAAGGACGCTGCACCGCGATCGTGACAGGACCCATAATTCAACAATCCACGCCGTAAAAGAACCCGTCGTTAAAATGTATCCTCGGTATAAGAAAGCACCGCGAACCCGTGTTATGCATAAATTGCCGAATCAAATGTGAAAATAATATTGTTTTTATTCAATAAAAATAAAAAAACTATGAATCAAAATGTTAGATATTAAAGAATCACAGTCGATCAATAACAATGACAAATACTTTGATATATCAATTTCACTTAATTTCATTTTTGGTTTTGCTGAGAACTATCAAAAAATTGTAGTCAATGCAAAACAGGAACTTACACATACGAGGTCGAGAAGTGATATAAATACTATTTTACAAATAGCACAATCAGATGAAAGAGAAGCACATAACGAAATATTAAAATTATAACTGGAGAAAATTGAGTCACTAATGCCCTATGTAGCTCTAAACTTAAGAGTTAAACTACAACTCGGTAAGTTTCCGTTCTTGACAGTTGTATAAATACCCACTACCTTCAACTGCGTCAAAGCATGTTCAGAAGGTAAAAACCTCAAAGTAATTAGAAAAACCACACTGCTGTACTAGGACTTCCAATTCATCGTAAAAATAAAAAAAGTTATACTAGTCTCTTTAGTCACTGCAATATTAGAAATATGAAACTATTTCTCAACTCCCTATACTATTCCTATAGAAATCAAAACTTTAACATCACTCATAACGATGATACTGCATAATATGGTATGTCTGTTAACTTCCAATGTATTTATTACGAAGCGGATGCTAAACCATTATTTACAAAGTATTAGTACATCTAAAATACGTCGCTTATCATGATTTATTGCTCTAAGAAAAGAAAGTCATTGTAAAGTGCGTTAATTGATGTCTATTTGGAATTTTAAATACGAGATAATTTTGCAGAAAATGCATCAGCTTACTACCTGATTATACATAATCGTAAGGTTCAGTATAGTCCACTCAATAGTGATGTTAAAAAAATTATTATAAATTAAGTGCAATAAAAAATTCTAAAATATTTTATTAAATTATGTACGGCCTGACTTCGAGCTATTCACAGCATTAGTATTAAGGATCCAAGGCAACTCGCTGCTGCCAGTGCGGTCCTTGTACGGCCTGAACTCGAGTCCACCGAGAATTTAACGTATCGTTAGCATAGACTACTCGCTGTGGCATGCGCAGTCTTGTACGGCCTGATCTCGTGTCTTCTTCCGAACGTATTCTAAGACACCTTCTACATGTAGAGGAAGCATCATGCTCGAAAAAGAGATGTAAAAATTCCGATGCAAGAAAATCCGCCATCGAAAGAATATTTGTAAAAAAGCGCTCTCATAAATTCGCTGAGCAATAAATCAAAACGGTATCAACGCGTTACCATACTGTAATATTAAGAACCGTTATTTAAAATATACGATAGTTTTCTTTTGCCGATAAAAACATCGTCGTTCTTTTTGTTCATTCATCTCTTCACACTTTTCCTCCAGTAATCGAATCCGTTTCGACCTCAAACTGTCCGGGCCGAGACAGCCACGAAGCATGAAAACCAAGTCGTCGCCGACAGAGGAAGGACATAAAGAGAATCCGTCAGAGCCAACAGAGAAGTAAAGAAGGCAAGAGGTTGAAGCAGAGATCAAACCATCATAGGGAATTAGAGTATTACAACACTTAGATTATTTAGATTATTATGAATCTAAAATAAGATGAAAAAGCAAACTTAATAGCTATGCCCTAGAAATATTTGAAATATAATGATCGTTTTAAATTGCTATTATTACTATTTAAATGATTTTATCAATACAAATAATTGGTATGCAATATCAAATTATAAATATTCCTTGCACGCTAAAATAAATCTCTTTGCATTTGTCATAATAATTTAGTGAGATATTTATTCATCAATGCGTAGCGCCAAAAAACTGCGTTTTCTTTGAAAGGCCTTATGATTTTCTTTTAACTGTCTGTCTCTTATTATGCTCAGTGTTCATCATTTTAGTAAGTATTTTTGTAAAATGACTACACGGATTGAAATGGTTTATATGCATGACAGCCTCTCGCTTGCTACACTGCTTACCGCACTGTTTTAACTGCATAGCCTTTTTATTTCTTTTGCTCTATTGTGTAAATACAAAAATTAGGAAATTTATTTGTAAATTTATTTTATTCATTATTTTATTTGACCAATCCTTTTGTATTATGCGTCAGTAATTGCACTAAATAAAAATTAGAGATTTTTTATTAATAAAAAATTAAATTAGCATATAACTGCAAAATAATACATACAATTTAAATTCAATACAAGACTCGATTTTCGGTGCAGTAGTTGACTCGAAGTAAACTTGAGACGATTTTTTTAAAAACATTAACAATGTTACCGCGCCGCTAATTCGAAGATCCACGGATCGACTCGTGAAAGTCTTCAAGTCCAGAAGTCTGTAGAGTTCGAATTCACTTGTATATGTATGTCTTATCCATTTAAGGGTGATCGGTCAAAAATTAAATGCATAAAATATTTCTCATGTTGCAATTCAACAGCAAATTATATTAAAAAAAAAAAAATTTATTTTATATTAAAAAATATAAAGATAACATAGAACTATTTGAAAATTATTTTCAATTATCCTTAACTGAAATAAATGTTCCCATATACTTAAATATTTCCAACGTTAGTAAACCAACAAAAAAATCAAATTTTTTAAAACTTGAAATTTCTTTTTAAAACTACATAAATCATATAATTATGATACAATATTAACAAAAAACGATATAACTCCAAAGAAACCCAAAATCATTACCAACTACCAAAAAAAAGAAAAATAATTTTTATTGCACATAGAAACTTATTATAAACAAACATTAATATGTATTAATACACGTGTGCTCGTTCTTGATAATGGTTTACGCAGTTTTTTAAAAGAAATTTCAAGATTTAAAAAATTTTTGTTAGTGTTCCAACTTTGGAAACTTTAGACTCATTTGAACTATTATAACCTGAAACAGTGAACCCAAGGCAATTTTGTCCACGCATGAAATTTATATTGCCTTTATTAATACACAGGTAAACGTTCTTTCATGTATGCACTGATACGCCTAAAACACTATTTATACGACCTTCATACACTCATATGTATTAAAATATAAATAAATAAAATGCAACGAGCATCAAGGTTCGCGACGATTTTCAAAATTAAACTTGCGTATATATGTCCAGAAAATGAAATTAATTGAATTTGAAAAAACATTTAATATAATAATTCTATGAGAGATATTTTTATCAAATTAATCTTTCTCATATGTGTATATGTATAACATTGCAAATTTATTCCAATGCAACGAGCACCAAGTTCCATGTCAATTTTTCATCTGAATCTCTCTCTCTCTCTCTCTCTGTTTGTTTGTTTGCGTGTGTGTTTAGTACGTAAAAGAACACCAGAATATGAAAAGACATTTTGTGCAATGTTTTTCTGATAGTTATTATTGAAAAATGTAGACAACGTACGCCTCTATCCATATCTATGCGTGCATATGCAAGTAAATGCATTAAAGTTGAAGTTCCACGCCGATTTTCGAAATGAAACTTTGTATGTGTGAGTAGTATATAATGAGGCACCGGAAGCTGAAAGCAGATTTTGAGCAATGTTTTTGCAAGTTTTTATTCAATATTATTTACGCGGATATGTGGATGGAAATATGAAATATAAATTGCACTTATGTTTATACATTGTTATTATCAAACTTTAACTTCTTTACGTTTCTTGTTTACGTTATAATTGCTAAAAACAAATCTTAAAACTTGTAAAAATTATATTATTTTTAAGGACATTTTAATTATAATTTATTTATTTATAACATATACTGTATTATATACGTATATTTTTTCCTTGCATTTGATACCCTTATCATAAAAACATTTGTTGAAGTTTTTACTAATTTTCTCAAGCATTCTTATCTTAGTTTCTATGGATTTTCCTAATTTTACTTTTCTTCCGGATTCTTATCAAAGTTTCTACGGATTTTCCTAATGTTACTTTTTTTCTGCATTTTTATCTTAGTTGCTACTGATTTTCCTAATCTCAGTTTTCTTATGCATTCTTAGTTTTCACCAAGACTGCTCCCCACCACTCTAAGTTTTCTCACCATAAAATATTCCCTTTATCTGTTCATTAACAAACCCTTGAAAGTATTTTCAGTTTTTTAGACTGGCAGATTTTCACAAGCTCCCGATTCGTAAACTTTATCGTCTCCAATTGTTCTATTCTTATTAAATATATCAACACCTCTTATATTCTGTTTCTAACTAATTTATTATAAAAAAACATTTTATACATAAAAAGTGAAATTGATTCTTTTTTATCGTTCTTCTCTATATTACTTTACAAACTCATGTCAGAAGTGGGATTATTTCAAGTAAAAATTAATTAGTTTTACTTTAGGAAACGCAAAAACAAAGGAAAAAAACTAAAACGTTTACGTCAACATTTAAACATAAATACATCTTTGATCGCTGTTAAACTAAAAATAATTAGTCTATTACTGGCAGAAAAATAATACCATTTTTATCATTCTTCTCCTTATCACTTTACATGTTTTATATGTATTTTCAAATTTTTAAATTATGTATAAAATAATGCTGTAAGCAAGAAATCTATGATTCATATCAACCGGTAATATAGAAGCCTCGACCTGTTCATGTGACACCTAATCTTGCATGTGCACCAAGGTATTTCACTAGCGAAAAAACACAGGGAAAAAGTATGAAAAAATTTCTCGAATTTTCTCAACTTTATAAATAAATTTTTTTTTAAAAGACATATATAGTTGTGATTATAATAATTATGATCGGAAATAATAAAATATTAAGTTGACCGTAATTTTCACCTTCAAGGGGGTGAAAATTTTGAAAACTCACAAGAATCAATTTTATTATTGTATTAATATTTATTAATCAGAATAACTGTATATAAAAAGCAATAGCCAAAAGAAAATCAACACAGAACATTACTTTTGGTGCACTCTAGCCAAAAATTAGAATAAATAAGCAATTTTATTATACCAATAAATTTTATCACAAGATATGAAAACTAATATAAAAGGAAATATATTTTATAAGTTCTGTTCAAAAAATTGGGCATCAATTTTCTCACTTCATTAAAAGCACATGTACTCGTAAGATATTTGCACCTACATGCATTTACCCATATAGAAAAATGCTCTAAAGATAATGTTCTTTAAAAATTTTTTAAGTCATTTTTTTTATATAAACAATCATCTTGATTAATTACATTTAGTAGTCTAATACAATTGACCCCATTATGATTTTCAGAAAAATCTTCCCTAATATGATCAATAATATATCATTCTTTAAATCTTTGTTTACCCTTAGCTAAACAGAATGTTATCCATTATTCTTTAAGATTTTATCTACATATAAACATAAAATAATCATAAATGTATGCAACTATGGTCTTATGCCTAACTAAACACTTACTGAACAACTGACACAAATTACTTCAAGTGAGTGGAATAAACAAAAGTTTGACCTCTTTCATTTTATAGAAAAATAACACACAAGACAGTAAGATTCTTAAAAAATTAAATGCCTACAACTACTTAACAACAACAAAATTATTATTCATATTTTATCACGTTAACACCACAAAAAGTAATAGTTCCTACAAATTCATATTTAAAAAGATATATCAATTTCCAGCTGATATAGAAATACTTTTGAGGTTATATTTTTAGAAATATATAGCAGACATTTAAAAATGAATATATTTCTCTCGATTTCTCATTTTACCTGTATTTTTATCTAAAAAAAGAAAATAATGAAGACTTCGTAAAATGAATACTACACCTGGAGTTTTTGCTTGTCTTCGAGTAAGTGTACATCTTCTGCTCTTATATCTCCATGATGTACGGGAATTGCGTTGATCTTGCTACCAGTATCTGTATTCTCATAATCAAGAGATTTTGGTGGCGCCGGTATTAGCAATTCTGGACCTGCCTTTTGTATTCGTTGGTATACTCGATATACGCTGTTTACACTTCCATGTCCACGAAAATCTTCCGGTAAGAAGAAAAAAGCGCCGAAACAAACTATGCCAAAGGTCAAGAAAACAAGGAGTATGAGGTATTTTTCGCGTGGGCGAAATGAGCGCCGGGCAAACAGCTGGACTGGTTGTACACCGCTTACGAAGCGCTGATAGCTTGGCAAAATGCCACCACTGCTTGTGGACGACGATGTCGACATAATCGTCGTCCTCGTCACGTTTGGTGTATCCTTTCCACCGTAACTACACTGTTTCCCTTATATTTTCGCTTTTCTTATTTGATATATAATTTTACTATGCAGTATATACTGGTACATCTACACCTGTTCCCACTGTTCCCACACACAAAAATACGCGCGATGATGACGATAATACACAATGAAACATAGGTTATATTGCGCATGCACATATGAAAACAATTTGAGCATTGAAATGTTACATGCTTTTATGATAGAACATCGGATATGGGGATTGTAATGTGAAACTACTAACGCCGCGACGTCAGAGATAGCGACTACTTTGTTCGTTCATTCCAGGTCGTCCATCAGCTTAGAATAAGAAAAAAAAGAGGACGCTACGGAATACGACTTCGCACGAGGAAAAAAGAGATAAAATATAATTGCTTTTAGTTGCACATATAATTAGCTCCGTGTACCGCTGTATTTAGTCATAACACATCACTATAAGATGTACTATTTTACTGAAGTGACTATTACCTAGGTCTTTCATATAACGTATCAATATTTTATTCTATTCCTTCATAAATTCTAACTATCTTCTGTAGTTTTATAAGATGTCAATGCAACTTCGATTCTGATATATTAGTGCTGACATCTGCATATGTTGAGTAAAGCGCGATATTAATAAAAAATTCCTTGTAGTAAAAGATTATATAAAGTAATGCAATGATCACTGTAATTGAAAAAATAATATAAAGAACAAGGTAATCATCGCTGTAACAAATCATATTGTTTACTTTCATAAAGATATTTTGGTGACATTTATATCTAAGAGCAATTACAGAATTTCATTCTTGAAACCCGACTGAATGCTGAAATTATTAAAATATATAAAATAAAAAGTTAAATTTGGATGTCCAAAAAGAGTGTAATAATAATTTTGAACAGAATACTGTGTGTATATACAAAAAGAGGTATTAAACATGTTATTAAAAAAGGTGTTAATTTACAAGTAAACTGATTAATTTTAATAAGTTATATGCGAAAACATTAATAAATTAGAATTCAAAACTTCAAATCTGTTAAAAATTCAATAAAATTTATTTTAAATAATTCACTACTATAATTATAAACTTGATTATATCTAGGTTTTTTTAAATAAATTATATATGTATTTTTTGTGAATGTAATACACAAAACAAAATTAAATACTAAAAAAATAATAATAAAGTTGTTTTATTTATTTCTATTTACATTCTAAATACAATAAATATTTAAAATAAAATGTAAATCATTATGTACCCAATAGTTATATAAATTATCTTTGAAGTTTTTTTATCTTTCAGTCTTGATTCAAATGTTTAATTTATTTTACTATTTACAGAGTTTGTCTTGAAAACAATGTATTTTTACAGATTTTCCAGCCTTACTTTATTATGTCACAAATTACTAAAATTTATTTGGTTTGAATAATTACTGGTATCAGTTATTGGATAAAAGAAAAATCTTAATGATAAACCATGTTATTTTTATATTCTTACATGAAATAGGGATGGTACTCAAAAATATATTTAAATAATTTAATTATACTTAATTATATTTTTACAAAAATGATATTTACAGAGTATTGCTTAAACTTTTTTATTATATTAGAAAATTAAAGTTTTCTGTAAAAATATATAAATTTTATTCTATTTTATTTATATCCGATCAAAATTAATGAAATTTGAACTATTATTTTAATACTTGAAATAATCGTATATAAAAGTGTGACTGTAGAGCCACAATATCACTGTAAGGTTATGTTCTTTAACAAGAAACAGAACAACACCTAACAGCATTTTTCGCGCCATCTTTTCTAAAATTATATGCTCATATAAGGACTGTGTGTAAATAATAAATCTTACTGTACTAGAACAAACTACACAATACGTCGAATCGAGTTAAGCTTTTCATTTCGTAAACAAATTTTTTTGAGCCACGTATAGTAACGCGTGCATGACAAAACTTCGGGCACATAATTAAAAAAAGAAAATAAGTATTTTCATTTCATGTCTATACAAAATTCTCATTTCGTGTCTACCCAAAATATCTACATAAATTTAAAAAATTAAGTTTTCTATTTTAAAAAAAAACTTAACTAAATTAAATTTCACCCTCACTAGAAGTTCCTAAAACAATATCTGTTTTAAACATCTAACTGCTTCTTCTCTAATTTAACACTATACTAATGCGAAAATAAAATGATTAGACAACTATTAGTTTGAAACTAAATTTTATTAAGTAGTCTGATCATTATTAATACCATGAGTTCAAATATTTTATAAATTATATTTAGTAAAAAAGATTTTTTCAAATTATACCCTCGCAATTTTAAATAAAACTGATTTTAAATGTGTCCAACTATCTCATTGAAAAGTATCTCGAGGAAAAATCGTGATTTCGGCATTAATCCTTTTTCTTTCATTATAGCTCTAAAGCGTTCCTAATCACATATTTGTTAAAAATTTGATAAACTTAAAACTTGCAAGAAAATCTTTAAAATTGTACCATTTTAATCATACAATAAATGAATATAGTCTTAAACAAAGCAATATCATTGGTATTTAAATGGTGACAATCGATTAAAGCACGGAGGCTTAAAAGGAATTATAACATATAAAAAAAATATTAACAAATTATTCAAAAAATTTTGTTTTATTTGGCAATTTATCTTGCAGATTGACGAAAAAGCAACAAGAAAGTATGAGTACAATTTATATCCACGTACATATTTATAAGTTCGTTGTTTCATCACTTCGATAATTTGTTATAATTTATTAATAATCTCATTTCTCATGAATAGGTCTTTTGCTATTGATTGATGCCGCGTTAAACTCATACATTTCTAAATATTTATTTATTTGTATTATCTAAAGATTTATTTATTTGTCTGTAAACGACCTTATCATTTATTTGCTTTCTTTATAATATAGTACATTTGAATAATACTAATGTGCAATATAAAATAATTTAGAATTTTTATATAAACATTCATTTTTATAGTGATTCAATATTATTCACGCTTTAACCTTGTCATTATCATCGACGTATATAGCCGCCGCAAATATTAGGTATTCAAGTATATAAAGCATGTGTTTCGACTCCGTCTCACTGAACTATCGATAATAAGAGAGAAAGGCAAAAAGTTTTTCTGTAGTGAAAATTTTTCTTCTTTCTTTCTCCAATAAGGAAAATTTTAAAGGATCTAAAATCGATACCTAGATCTGGAATGTCAGTATAAGAGGTCATAACTCTGACATGTTTATGACTGCGCTTGCACGAAGAATTCTACGGCATGTACTCATACGCCCTACAACTTTTATTTGTTTATAATAAGTTTCAATTTGCAATAATGTTTTTTTTTATTTTTTTATAAGTTGATAATGATTGTTGTTTATAATAGTTAGTGAAAATTTCAATTTTTTTCAATATCTATGATATTGGGATAATCTTGGGTGTGTTTATGGGTTACATATATATATTTTTTGATAAAATTATATCATAGTTATATGGATTACGTTGTTTTTTGAAAAAAAACGCATATATAAATTTTTATTTTAAAAATTGAAGCAAAACTGATGTTTCTTGTATTTTACTGCATTTAACTTTTATGTACATGAGCAAATGGATTGCCGTAAATATAGAGTTTTAGGCATATGAGTGCATATATGTATGAACATTTATTAATACATTAATAAAGACAATATCAAGCCACGCATTGGTCAAATTTGTTATTTCTGTTCTGATAACATACATTGGAAAGTAAGTCAGTATATATTCGAATGTAAATAATAATGTTAAATATTATAATTTAGCTGGGAAAGAAGTATAAAATCATTCGCAGTTTTAAATCTTAATGATATTATTACTATTTAAATATTCAATATTAATAAAATTAGTCTTCTATATAATCAAATTAGTCTTCTTATAGTATAGTAAGATGATTCATTGTTATGACCGAAATTCTTTGGAAATTTAAATTATTTATATTCACTCATATATTACAATAAAATACTTTTAATACAACTTTGTTATGTATATTAACTAATATAGTATTAAAGATTTTCTATAGTAACTGAATAAATTTACTATTTATATATATAGAAAATATAAAATTAGGATGAAAATGTAATTATACAACTGATGGGTGTGGAATATAAATATTTTCTGTTTAAACTCATGCACTTTATATAGAAATAATCATAATTCTATTAATATATAATACTATAATTATTAATCCTTAATAAATATGTTTAAGTTTATGGAAATAATTTATTTTAGTTAAATATAAAATCAATTTTTTGTAGAAATATAATCTTCTGTTGAATTGCAAAATCTAAAATATTTTATTCGTTTAATTTTCGACGGACTCTACCTTTTTGAAAATTTGAAAATACATATAAAACATGTAAAGTGATAAGGAGAAGAATGATAAAAATGGTATTATTTTTCTGCCAGTAATAGACTAATTATTTTTAGTTTAACAGCGATCAAAGATGTATTTATGTTTAAATGTTGACGTAAACGTTTTAGTTTTTTTCCTTTGTTTTTGCGTTTCCTAAAGTAAAACTAATTAATTTTTACTTGAAATAATCCCACTTCTGACATGAGTTTGTAAAGTAATATAGAGAAGAACGATAAAAAAGAATCAATTTCACTTTTTATGTATAAAATGTTTTTTTATAATAAATTAGTTAGAAACAGAATATAAGAGGTGTTGATATATTTAATAAGAATAGAACAATTGGAGACGATAAAGTTTACGAATCGGGAGCTTGTGAAAATCTGCCAGTCTAAAAAACTGAAAATACTTTCAAGGGTTTGTTAATGAACAGATAAAGGGAATATTTTATGGTGAGAAAACTTAGAGTGGTGGGGAGCAGTCTTGGTGAAAACTAAGAATGCATAAGAAAACTGAGATTAGGAAAATCAGTAGCAACTAAGATAAAAATGCAGAAAAAAAGTAACATTAGGAAAATCCGTAGAAACTTTGATAAGAATCCGGAAGAAAAGTAAAATTAGGAAAATCCATAGAAACTAAGATAAGAATGCTTGAGAAAATTAGTAAAAACTTCAACAAATGTTTTTATGATAAGGGTATCAAATGCAAGGAAAAAATATACGTATATAATACAGTATATGTTATAAATAAATAAATTATAATTAAAATGTCCTTAAAAATAATATAATTTTTACAAGTTTTAAGATTTGTTTTTAGCAATTATAACGTAAACAAGAAACGTAAAGAAGTTAAAGTTTGATAATAACAATGTATAAACATAAGTGCAATTTATATTTCATATTTCCATCCACATATCCGCGTAAATAATATTGAATAAAAACTTGCAAAAACATTGCTCAAAATCTGCTTTCAGCTTCCGGTGCCTCATTATATACTACTCACACATACAAAGTTTCATTTCGAAAATCGGCGTGGAACTTCAACTTTAATGCATTTACTTGCATATGCACGCATAGATATGGATAGAGGCGTACGTTGTCTACATTTTTCAATAATAACTATCAGAAAAACATTGCACAAAATGTCTTTTCATATTCTGGTGTTCTTTTACGTACTAAACACACACGCAAACAAACAAACAGAGAGAGAGAGAGAGAGAGATTCAGATGAAAAATTGACATGGAACTTGGTGCTCGTTGCATTGGAATAAATTTGCAATGTTATACATATACACATATGAGAAAGATTAATTTGATAAAAATATCTCTCATAGAATTATTATATTAAATGTTTTTTCAAATTCAATTAATTTCATTTTCTGGACATATATACGCAAGTTTAATTTTGAAAATCGTCGCGAACCTTGATGCTCGTTGCATTTTATTTATTTATATTTTAATACATATGAGTGTATGAAGGTCGTATAAATAGTGTTTTAGGCGTATCAGTGCATACATGAAAGAACGTTTACCTGTGTATTAATAAAGGCAATATAAATTTCATGCGTGGACAAAATTGCCTTGGGTTCACTGTTTCAGGTTATAATAGTTCAAATGAGTCTAAAGTTTCCAAAGTTGGAACACTAACAAAAATTTTTTAAATCTTGAAATTTCTTTTAAAAAACTGCGTAAACCATTATCAAGAACGAGCACACGTGTATTAATACATATTAATGTTTGTTTATAATAAGTTTCTATGTGCAATAAAAATTATTTTTCTTTTTTTTGGTAGTTGGTA
Organism: Wiebesia pumilae; assembly: GCA_018907045.1. Lineage (NCBI taxonomy): Eukaryota > Metazoa > Arthropoda > Insecta > Hymenoptera > Agaonidae > Wiebesia > Wiebesia pumilae. The sequence goes on from JACCHZ010000116.1 coordinate 13,522,380, forward strand.
ATGATTTTGGGTTTCTTTGGAGTTATATCGTTTTTTGTTAATATTGTATCATAATTATATGATTTATGTAGTTTTAAAAAGAAATTTCAAGTTTTAAAAAATTTGATTTTTTTGTTGGTTTACTAACGTTGGAAATATTTAAGTATATGGGAACATTTATTTCAGTTAAGGATAATTGAAAATAATTTTCAAATAGTTCTATGTTATCTTTATATTTTTTAATATAAAATAAATTTTTTTTTTTTTAATATAATTTGCTGTTGAATTGCAACATGAGAAATATTTTATGCATTTAATTTTTGACCGATCACCCTTAAATGGATAAGACATACATATACAAGTGAATTCGAACTCTACAGACTTCTGGACTTGAAGACTTTCACGAGTCGATCCGTGGATCTTCGAATTAGCGGCGCGGTAACATTGTTAATGTTTTTAAAAAAATCGTCTCAAGTTTACTTCGAGTCAACTACTGCACCGAAAATCGAGTCTTGTATTGAATTTAAATTGTATGTATTATTTTGCAGTTATATGCTAATTTAATTTTTTATTAATAAAAAATCTCTAATTTTTATTTAGTGCAATTACTGACGCATAATACAAAAGGATTGGTCAAATAAAATAATGAATAAAATAAATTTACAAATAAATTTCCTAATTTTTGTATTTACACAATAGAGCAAAAGAAATAAAAAGGCTATGCAGTTAAAACAGTGCGGTAAGCAGTGTAGCAAGCGAGAGGCTGTCATGCATATAAACCATTTCAATCCGTGTAGTCATTTTACAAAAATACTTACTAAAATGATGAACACTGAGCATAATAAGAGACAGACAGTTAAAAGAAAATCATAAGGCCTTTCAAAGAAAACGCAGTTTTTTGGCGCTACGCATTGATGAATAAATATCTCACTAAATTATTATGACAAATGCAAAGAGATTTATTTTAGCGTGCAAGGAATATTTATAATTTGATATTGCATACCAATTATTTGTATTGATAAAATCATTTAAATAGTAATAATAGCAATTTAAAACGATCATTATATTTCAAATATTTCTAGGGCATAGCTATTAAGTTTGCTTTTTCATCTTATTTTAGATTCATAATAATCTAAATAATCTAAGTGTTGTAATACTCTAATTCCCTATGATGGTTTGATCTCTGCTTCAACCTCTTGCCTTCTTTACTTCTCTGTTGGCTCTGACGGATTCTCTTTATGTCCTTCCTCTGTCGGCGACGACTTGGTTTTCATGCTTCGTGGCTGTCTCGGCCCGGACAGTTTGAGGTCGAAACGGATTCGATTACTGGAGGAAAAGTGTGAAGAGATGAATGAACAAAAAGAACGACGATGTTTTTATCGGCAAAAGAAAACTATCGTATATTTTAAATAACGGTTCTTAATATTACAGTATGGTAACGCGTTGATACCGTTTTGATTTATTGCTCAGCGAATTTATGAGAGCGCTTTTTTACAAATATTCTTTCGATGGCGGATTTTCTTGCATCGGAATTTTTACATCTCTTTTTCGAGCATGATGCTTCCTCTACATGTAGAAGGTGTCTTAGAATACGTTCGGAAGAAGACACGAGATCAGGCCGTACAAGACTGCGCATGCCACAGCGAGTAGTCTATGCTAACGATACGTTAAATTCTCGGTGGACTCGAGTTCAGGCCGTACAAGGACCGCACTGGCAGCAGCGAGTTGCCTTGGATCCTTAATACTAATGCTGTGAATAGCTCGAAGTCAGGCCGTACATAATTTAATAAAATATTTTAGAATTTTTTATTGCACTTAATTTATAATAATTTTTTTAACATCACTATTGAGTGGACTATACTGAACCTTACGATTATGTATAATCAGGTAGTAAGCTGATGCATTTTCTGCAAAATTATCTCGTATTTAAAATTCCAAATAGACATCAATTAACGCACTTTACAATGACTTTCTTTTCTTAGAGCAATAAATCATGATAAGCGACGTATTTTAGATGTACTAATACTTTGTAAATAATGGTTTAGCATCCGCTTCGTAATAAATACATTGGAAGTTAACAGACATACCATATTATGCAGTATCATCGTTATGAGTGATGTTAAAGTTTTGATTTCTATAGGAATAGTATAGGGAGTTGAGAAATAGTTTCATATTTCTAATATTGCAGTGACTAAAGAGACTAGTATAACTTTTTTTATTTTTACGATGAATTGGAAGTCCTAGTACAGCAGTGTGGTTTTTCTAATTACTTTGAGGTTTTTACCTTCTGAACATGCTTTGACGCAGTTGAAGGTAGTGGGTATTTATACAACTGTCAAGAACGGAAACTTACCGAGTTGTAGTTTAACTCTTAAGTTTAGAGCTACATAGGGCATTAGTGACTCAATTTTCTCCAGTTATAATTTTAATATTTCGTTATGTGCTTCTCTTTCATCTGATTGTGCTATTTGTAAAATAGTATTTATATCACTTCTCGACCTCGTATGTGTAAGTTCCTGTTTTGCATTGACTACAATTTTTTGATAGTTCTCAGCAAAACCAAAAATGAAATTAAGTGAAATTGATATATCAAAGTATTTGTCATTGTTATTGATCGACTGTGATTCTTTAATATCTAACATTTTGATTCATAGTTTTTTTATTTTTATTGAATAAAAACAATATTATTTTCACATTTGATTCGGCAATTTATGCATAACACGGGTTCGCGGTGCTTTCTTATACCGAGGATACATTTTAACGACGGGTTCTTTTACGGCGTGGATTGTTGAATTATGGGTCCTGTCACGATCGCGGTGCAGCGTCCTTTTCCAGGGAAATGAGAGTAAGTGCCTTGAGTGTACTCATGTTCAGGTATGTCAAACGACCTTAACCACCGCAACGAGCTACTCCACATTTCAATAGCGCGTTCTCAATAAATTCGCGTTTAAGTATGTCAAACGACCGTATCCACTACAGCGAAAAATTGTGCGTTCAAAGACGAGCCAAAAAGCAGCCATTATGGAGCCGGAATCTCCAAGGTTTCGCTAGTACTTTAGAAAGTCAGAAGACATCCACGGCTGTACTCAGAGTCTACCCCGGTGCGACAATAGAATGTCGTAACCCGATCGGTCCTGATCCTTGCGCCATTGCACCATCGCCCTTCTTGTGTACTAAGGAAGGTTTTTTTATCTTCGCTTTTCCTCTTTACAAACTTAGGTCGGCACAAGTTCGTCGGCAAGAGACGGTGGTAAGGACGAGCACTTTAGACTCCCTACCAGACCTAAAAACCTTAGCTCGTAGCTAGGCTTCCTCTTTCTGGCTCTTATTCTCTCATTCTCTCAATCAGCACTCTCTCTTCCTCTTGCTGTGTTGCGTGTTCTCACTATGCGGAAATACTCTCTTTAATTTATTCTACATTCTCTCCCATACTCGCTAAACTACGTGCAACTACTATCCGGTCATGTTCCTAAATCATTTTACTTTTTCTCTCATACTCGCTGCGCTGTGTAACCCTTCCATGAGGGTACGCATTTTTTTACTCATTGTACACTCACTCTCACTCCTTCTTACATCCAATGTCACTTGCAGCCACCACTGTGCCGAGCACGCATCACTCAACACACGCTCTTGCATCTACTGTTCACTTGCGGTCGACGCTATACTACGTACGCGACACTCATACACCAACATTTTTCTTCCATTGCAATGGTAAAACTACCAGTTTTTTACTCATTAGCACTCATTAAGCATCCTAATAGGTTTAGATTTGAGAATGCATATGTTTAATCATAGTCATTAAATATATATAAATATAAACATGTCGAGAATTTATTAAAATCTTTGAATGATATAATATTTTCCGTTTAGCAACCACGTTACTGTAGAATCTTTAGATAATGTTATTCCCAACTCAATTATAATATTTTATGATATAGGTTGTGAAAAATATGACCACAGAGCATTTTTTTGTATGGAAAGATTTAAGATTGTTAGATGTACATATTACAAAATATCTTATAAGAAATAATGTAACATTATTGATATTATTCGAATAAAATAATGTAAACTTATGTCATGGGTACGATGATCATATAAATACAGATAATTATTTTATACAGTTTTAAAATTTAAGCACAAAACAATGGAATGTTTATAAACATAGTTTTATTGCAATTAACAAAGATTGATCAATAAATACTGTTAGGTATAGTTTTTTATAAAAGGTTTTTGCTCTTTTGCTATATAGAACTTTTAACATAGGTGAGTACCAGAGAGATAAATATGTATTTGAATAACTTAGTAAAGCATGATAAGTGATTAGACGTAAATATAAAGGATATATTTTGAACTATAAATGGGGAAGTGCTTAAAAAGAATTAGATGATATAATCAAACCAATAGATGAATCGCTGCAGGAGCTCGTAAGTGCAGCCCAATTAGTATCGCAGAATACTAAATAAATAAATCCGTTAAGAATTTAAATTAATCAAACAGTCAAAGCCATTGAATATCGTATGTTTGATAAAACTTTAACGTTTTAAGATGTTGATAATACGTTTCATAATTAAAATATTTAATTTGAGTTAGCAGAAAAAGATGATGAAATACTCGAATCTAATGGATTTTTATATAAATACTATTAATGCATCAAAAAAATCGCATAAAATACTTGGATTATATATACGGAATTTGTAATGAAATTTTTCATTTATGAATGGAAACTTTCTAATAAAGTTTAGAAATTAATTTATTTACAGAAAAAGTTATTCTTAAACTGAGTGCTTATTGAAATTACTTTTTCTTAAAGAGCCTAGTGGTCAGTATATTACTTTTGAATGATTAATAGAATTATCAAAATTTGTCCAGAAACTAGCGCTCATAAAAAATACAATGAAAATTAATTTAGCAATGCATTGAAAAATAAATAATATATAAATTTGTCTGTATGATTTGTCTGTATGTATGATATTTGTCAGATTATTAATAAATAAATGAATATAAATATATATTTACTTTTTGGAGTGATTTAAACGAATTGGTTGATGGTCTTAGATTACTTATATCCGAAAGATTCGCCGGATTCCAAAGTGATATCAATGAAATTCACTTTATTTTAGAAAAGCTACGTAAACGTAGTTACATAACATTTTTAAATCGTTTCAAAATGAGCGTTTATATATTTGGATGTTAACTAGGTAAAGTTACAGATGATCGAGGATGTCCAAGTCATGGTTATAAAGTAATAAGTGATGGACGATATGAACTAGATAATAAACAATTGAAAAATGTTGCAGCTCCCTACGAAGCAAATGCTGCAGTGAATTTATTTAGTTTTAGTCATATTGTTACGTCCATGACGTAAATGCCTCTTTTAGGCCTGTACAGTTAAATATACTAGCCTGAGATGGGCAACGATCCTAGCTAAAAGTAGCCTTGTCTCTGGTCATACGCGGTGATAAGATTGATAAAACTCAGCTAAACATTCCAGCAATTTTACAATGGAGAATATAGTTAGATTAACACTATATTAGTACTACCAGAATTGCGTCTACTACGCAATTAAGTACATAAAAAAATATTAGAACAGATGCTCTGTAGCGCAACTTAGACGTTTTCGTTTAGTCCGTAAATATAGATAAAGATATTAGTATTACGTAGAAAAGGATTTTAGGATAAGGAATTAGGAAAAGGGTAGGGGGTCGATTCCTCTTTAAAGAATGACTACATATTGAATTTTAAAAGAAAAGTATTTATTACTAACTTCTTTGATACAAGTCAGTAAGTTAGCTGCAAGATTTGAAGGTGAACTCTAGTTTTGCATGGAGAAATGCGCTCTTTTTATACAAAATTCAAAGTACAGGGGGTATAGGCAGAGAGAGAATTTTTATGGCTTTTTCTGGAAAAGTCTATACAACCTGTATACAATTTTCATTTTTACAAATTTATTAGCGCTTATATTTAATTAATTACTTAACTGCTTATAAAATATTCGCAATTTCCTTTTTTATAATTGTTTATTTTTTTTATTTATAAATTTGTTAATATTTAGCCTGTTTTTATTGATATTAGTTAAATTAATAATAATAATTTAAATTTTCTTCGGATTTTTTAGTAGCTATTATTTTTGTTACATTGATTTTTATTATTTTCTAGGTTAGTATTACTAATATTATTATTATTATTACTACTATTTTCTTTGTTTACTATTATATCCCTTTAATCATATAGAAAACGTTATTAATATTTGTCTTTTTTGTTACTATTTATTTATTTTTATTTAGATTTTTATTTTGCTTTCTTTTTTCTTATCTATTTCCCTTTTTTATAAATTTTTATAAATATAAGAAAAATAATTAGTCAGAATAATGATTACTGATTGTGGTGTTTAATTTAGTCTTATAATATTACTTATATTCGATTAAATAATAATTAGAAAAATTCCATGTTATTAACTGTATTAAGTTTGTTTTATAATTATATTATAGTAAATTATTATAACTATAGTTCTACAATTTTATTTTGTTTTTCTTCCCTTTTGATTATTTAAATTTCTCTTTAATTAGTTATGCAATAAAAACTAAAATAATATATGGGAAAATATATTTTCCTTTGTTAAATGCTATTGTGCTGTTATAGAATATGGTTGTATATATGTATGCATGTATATTGCATGTCCTTATATTGCAAGGAAAATAGGTGTGAATAAAAAAATCATATGTTAAAATATATAGAAGAGAGACATAGTATCCAATAATAGTAATTGTAATAGTGAGTAAAAATGATGCAAGTGAGAAATATGTAAATCGCATGCTTAAAATTATTAAAAAATTGTGAAATAAAGTTACGTATTCTATTACTTTATAACTGAGCTTAAAAACTTAATAGTTAGAAAGTGAGGAAAAGAGTTTACGGAAGTGGACTTCTGTGGCTTCTTTTCAGCATATAGGGAAGTAATGCAGACGCTTGTTGGCATATATTACGTTGCAGAGAAATATAATAATGTATTTTCGAGATATTATTTTGAGGAGGTGATTTCTGATATTATTGATGCCAAAGGTTTCATTGCTATGAAGGTTGAAGATTGTATTTTTAGCTCCGTTGGTAATTTGAGTTTAACAGCGCTGTTGTTAGGAATGTTTGAGAAGGGTTTTATGTTTAAATTATTTAAATTATGTCGAAGGGAATTTCGTAGGAAGGAAATATCTTTTGAGATGGTGGAGAAACCCAGGGGTTTGTTTATCGTTGAAGATTTTTGCAAATATAGTGGGTATTGGTGATTTGAAGAAATTTTGAATCGCAGAGAATTTGTTTTTCTGATTGGAGAGACGGGAGAGTAGATAATTTATATGCAATGATAACCGTTGAAGAGAGAAATGTTCGACTGATTTACCTTAAAAAACATGAAATGTTTCAAAATCGAGGAGTTGTTGGAGTTCTAAAGGTTTGTTATTAAATCTCGAGAATTCCACTTTAGGGGGAGGAAATTATGATTACTATAGAGACTATACATTTGTGGAAGAGTGGAGGCAATTGGAGTTGGTTCTTTTGAGTTAGAGGAGTAGGAGAAAATAGACTCGTAGAGGGTGAAGGTTTAAACAGGTCAGCATAAGTATGAGTTGTGTTTAGTTTCTTTTTGGTATCTGAAAATGAGGGAGGTATTAGCAATGCAAGAGATGCCGTATTGAAAACGTTGGATGTGTAGAATAGGAATGGTTTATATGGGGATTACGCGCATCCGCGGTAGGAAGTCCGGTATTTTCCTTGGCAGTAAAGTACATGTTATGATAGCTATTATTTTTTTAGGGAAAGATGGGATAACGATATTTTTTGCGCAAAAGGTGCAAACTGATACCACGTGGCAATAGTTATTAGTGACATGAATCTTTCAACATTCCTTATATACTTTATTCGGCGTGTCTTATTGTAAGTATAATTGACAGAGCGCCACCAAATTGATATAATTAGGAATCACTATTCAGTTCTTTAACTTGCGAACAGCCTTTCAGCATATATGATGCCGATACGTAGTTATACACTTATATATATTTTTTAAGATTTTTTAAAAATATTAAAGTGTTTTTGCATTATATTTCTTTATTTATTAGCATGCGACGGAATATTTAATATAATCAATACAGTAGCAATGTTTAAATCTTGAAGTTGTTTAAAAAAAATGTGAAATAAGAAATTACAAAATATGTTTTTTAAAAGTGGAAGGGGAGATAAAAATGAAATTTTAATAATTGAAGAGAGGTAAACCATGATGCAAATTGCATGTTACCAGTTGCGAAGAGCTTAACGTTGGCCGTAGGACCTACCGTTTACGGAAATATAAACTAGGAGAGCGCAGTAGTTTACTCATATAAAAATTCGTAAGGAGGCAGAGCCTTCACAAATTCCTCCTATTAAAGCTATGTGGATTTGGCACAATATAATTCTATGCCAATTCTTGTTTATTTTGGAAATAAGCCAAAACTTATATTACTTAACTATGATTGAATACATTAAAGTATTTGTAAATTATTTTTCTTAGAAATACGCATTTAAATTGTTTTTATGGGTAGAATATAAAAAATAAGCAAAATCAGCTTCAGAAATTGTCTGGAGATTTGATTATTAAATAAGTATTTTAATAATAGATTTTTAAAATATTTTATTATAAATGTTTAAAAAATTGAATTGTATACTTTAATGTTTATATTAGAACATCAAGATCGTAATAATAGTTCTGTACAATTTGTGATTTACCTTTTCTATTAATTCCGTGATTAAAATTTTTCCAAATTATCGAAACTTTGAATATTTCATTATTTTTAATAAATATATCAAATTTTCTTTTCTTTCTTCTTTATTGGCATTAAGTTTCTATTATTATTAAACATCGGATCTTTAAGATTTAATAAATGTAAGAAATAGAGAAAGTAAACGTATTCTACTGCAAGGTACGTCTTATGACTGACGTTTAAGCTAATACAGATATCGTCAACATTTGCAAGAGAAAACGTGATCGTAATCGGTACAGAGGAGATAGCTAAACCGCTCTGTCGAGGCTGTTTCATATATTACGTATCAAATCCTGATACAAGACTAGTCTCGTCATTATTCACGAATTTTGTTGCTCCAGTGTGGTTATTTGTATACCACTACACGTCGAATAGAAAATCAAAAAGCTGTCAGAATATTTAAAATATGCATTCTTCAATTTGATAACTTCGAGTTTTCCGTATTCTAGGTACATACTCCAAATGAAGCATTTCATACAACTTGTAAAAACCAAAATAACACTTTTGAATAAAAACACAAAAGGCCAGAGAAGCTCTCTTAAGCCTTGGAAATTTTGTTGTTCCAGGGACTACCATTGATACTCCAGCTCCATACTAGAAGCGCGCTTTACATTGTAAATCTATTACATCTGTGGTTCTGCATATAATGCCCAAATATATAATACACTGTACACTGTGTGCATATGCAATAGCACTTAAGTTTTCTAGCTTGATTTTAAATACCCGAGTACTTACGTAGGATCATCAATATTAAACTTCCTCTAGACAGTTTTGAAAATAACTAAATACTCTGCTACTTTAGTACTTATGTACGTTTATTTCTGTTATATATATACGGTAAAGAAACATTTATTTGTATTCGTAGGTTAACGCAGTACAGTCTGACAAGAAGGAGAGAGATGCATAATACTGGATGAGAAGGAAAAATAGTAATGGATCATATTTTACTGTTTATTGATTTATTAATCAATTTCAATAAAAATATTTTTTATTTTAACTTTATTTACATAGAAATGTTTGGTTTGCTATAAAATTGTTTTATGAATTCGATTTTGAAAAGCTTTTAAAAATTTATTACTTATTATTGAATTATTAGGTAAAATATTTTAAAGCAAAAGTAAACCGATAAGTGTTCTTAAGTATTATATTGAAGAGTGCAGCCGATACATTATCTTCTTGCATTTTACCATAAGCATCGCCAGACATAATTTATTCGGGCTATTGTAAGTTATAATTATAAGGCGATATGATAAGAACGCCTGTAGAAAACTGTATTTTTTTAAATAGCATTAATCTAAGTAAAAAATTCATATTTTTTAAATAGTATTCATCCACAATAAAATATAATGGTATTTTTATGATTCAAATTCTATTAATTCTTGAATTAAATGCTAATGCTAAAAGTAATAATAGTTTTTAAAAAACAAAATAGTTTATACTCTATAAAAACTTACATGACTGACTTTCTTAAAAAAAATCTTTGTTATATCAAAGAATCAAATTTTATCAAAACTACTTAACTATCTATATTTATATATAGATCTGAGGTTGAAGTATTAGTTCTTTTAAAAATAATACCTACAAAGCATCGTTCGTTCCTTATATAACTTAATAATCCTTGATATAAGTTCATATAATATAATTTACTTATTCAATTTAATCAAGAAAGTGTTAAGATTGAAATTAATGGAGTGTGAAAAAAATGCAAAAATAAATATATTTCGACAAAAGGAAATATCAGCATTTAAGCTTTTAACTCACGAGATTATCGCTGGTCCCCTTTATGTTCTTATAAATCATCATATTTTATCGGATAAAGGTAATAAACGAGGTCAAAGCATGGTGTTGCATTTAAAATTTTCTGTAATTTGGATATGCATTTTCAATAAAAATAAAAGTCCATGTCTACACATTAAATTTAAAAATTATGTTTCTAAAAATAACATATATATTTATTCTATATTATTTTATAATATATTTTACATTATTTATATTTTGTTTAAACAATATATTGGGATATCAATTTTATATCTTATATTTAATGATTTTGAATAATAAACATTCTTAAAACAATAAACAAAAGATAATTTATAGTTTTTTCGTATAATTTTTTATTATTTAAAGGATAAAAAAAAGAGAAAAGTATTTCTAAAACAAAATACTTATACAAAAAATACAAAAATTGTAATTTATACATAATATGCACTTAAAATACGTACAAAACATAAGTCATATCTATTAATAACGTCTTTCAAAAAGAATTTAATCTCAATTCATAATAACATAAAATAAAATTCACGATTGTCAGAGATCAAGATGCTTTCTTTTTTTATATTGCTAAAATATTTAAGTATTAAACTAATGTTTATATATACAATAAACATAAATAAGAGTACTAAATTAATATTTTACACACTGCAGCTAATATCACAATTCTGATATCGTATAAATATTTCACTTTATAACTAAATTAACATTCTGTTACATAAATATTTTTAAAACAATTTTTATTTACAAATTATTTAATTAATTAATATTATTAAATTTTTGCAACAACGTGTTACTTAAAATGAATTTATAATTTAAACTCAAAATATATATTCTAACATTTAAAAATAATTAATGATAGCATCAAATCTATAGACTTTAATGCTATTTATTATTATTATTATTATTATTATTATTATTATTATATATATATTCTTTTTTTTTGAGTCATGATTGCTGATCAAATATTTCAAAATTGTATTATGAACACTCGTTTTTAAATACTTACGCACTTACATTATTTTTGTACATTTTCGTTAAACTTAAAGAGCTTAGATTACTAATATATCAATAAAAAAGAGTCTGCTTAAATTTATAAATCTAAACAATTTATGACTTAATTATCAGTTAAAATTTTTATTACTTTTAAATCCTGTATAAGGCTTAAAACAAAAAGATAATAAATAAAAACTAATTACAGAATGTATTTAGTTCTTCGGACGGAAGCGTGACATGTAGAAGTCGCAATCAGAACAATAAATTGCCGATTCACATACTTGTTTCTTACGACACAGATGACATGGTGTTACTTTTGATATAACAGGTTTTGGTAATTTTCGTCCAGTTGAAACGCATTGATTAATGATTGGAGATTTTTTCATGTTCTCTTTTACCACATGCATTTGTTGTTCTTGCATTTGCTTTATTTGTTTCGTTTGCTGCAAATGTTGATGAGTTGAATACTTAATGTTTAGTGGCGTCTGAGAAGTTGAGTAAACTTGAGTTTTCAAATGCATTACTTGTTGTTGCTCTATCTTTTGAGCCTGTTTTAGATAATTTTCTACTTTTTGTTGATACGCGATTGCAACTCCTTTTTGTAGACTTTGATGTAATGATGAATGTTGGTAATTACCTACTGAATTTGGGGTAACTTGATAATAAGGTAGATGTTGAGTTTTGTTTTGCTGAGATACCAACTGATAAGGTTGACCTTGATATGAATATTGTGAATTTTGCAGCATATATTGTGCATATGAACTTGTTAATTGTCCATTTAGAAAGCTTAATGATTGTTGTTGTGGTTGTACAGTAATTGGACTTGAGCTTTCACTTTGTATCCTTTGATGCATGATATTTTGTTGTTGCTGTACAGATATCGGGTTAGCAGTTTGCTCTTGTAATCTTTGATTTGTACTATTCTGTTGTTGCTGTTGCTGTGGTGATAATAATTGTCTGTTCATCTGATTATTTTGTTGCTCTAACTGATAATATGATGGATGTACATTTTTCGAACAATGAATTTGAGGTTGAAAAACATTTTGAACATGTTGTTGACCTTCTATTGATGTTTGATAAAGGTTTGCTGGTTGTTGAATTTGAGAAGGTGGGTTACTTTGATTTCTTTGATATAATGTTTGAATTGATGGGTGTATATTTTGACTTTGCCGCAAACTTTTCTGATGTGGTTTTGGATAATTATTTTGTATGTAACGCGTTTGTTGTTGAAATAGTGGAGAAGTTCGTATTGAAGTTATTCTTGAAATATTATTAGGAGTAGTCGAAAACGCTTCCTTTTCAATATCCTCGTTATCTATTCCGCAAGGATATAATTTTTTATTTCCTTGGATTATTTCTTCACTCGAATTATATTTTGTAAAATTAGGTTTAACGATTTCTACAACTGGATTAATGCTTCTTAGTTGATCTTGAAATGGAGTTGCAGGCATAGAATCAGCTTCATTTTTAAGAGGTAGAGTATGTTGTTGAAATTTCAGCGAAATACTCATCTCGCGGTTCAATTCAGCTTGTTGCAAACTTCTTATTTCTCGCAGTACTTGTGCTGTCTCTGGTTTATTCATTGCTGATCGAAGTACTCGTTCCAAAATTGGATTTGGAATACATGAATCTATTTCGTCATCTTCTGCAGTTGCGACAAGAACAACTTGATCACAAAATGAAACGCTCTTTTTTTTACCGATGCGTTTTTTCATTTTTCGCGGTGCAATATCATCTTCACAAGGTAATATTGTAGTATTTTGAATAGTATTTTGCATGGCAATTTCACTAATGTCATTTTCCGGACAATCAATAGGTAATCCATTTTCATGAGGTAGAGTCAAAGACATTGATAAAATAGCAGCATTTAATCCGCTGTCATTTTTCTTAGATATGTTACTCACTACAGAAACTTCAGGAGTATTTTGACTTGAAGTTGACTCAGTAGCAGAATTTACTACAGTATCTATATAGTCATTTTCTACTTTATTGGTTATAATAAAATTGTCCATTAGCATTGTGATTGATTTGGATTCTTCCGAATTTTGAGAATTTTGCATAATGTTAGGAGAATTTGAAAAAACATGAGTTGGTAGTTTGGCATCTTCAGCTTTCTGTTCAAATTTTGCAGCTATATTTTTGACAGTAGAAATAAGTGTTCGTGAGCAATCTGTAACATCTCGTCCAGTATTCGTATTTACTATTGAATTCATCATAAAATCACTAGTTTTCCGTGCAATGGTTGTACTTAAACCTTGCGGTATAGAGTTCAATCTTATTTTTAGAATATCCTGATCGTCCGTTTCTTGCTTTTTAATTTGCCTTTCAGCTTGTTTAACTTGTAGTTCTTTCAACCACGTTTCATTTTGCCACTTTTCACTTTCATCTACGAGAGATTCTCTCATTTGTTTTTCTACAGCTTCAGACATGAACATTTGCTCCCTTTTTAATTTTAACTGAGATAAAAGACTAGTAATTTGTTGCGATTCAAATTCCTGTTGAGGTTGTGATTGTAAGTTTTGAGGATTCATACTTTCATTTATTTGAATTTGATTATTATTTTCAATTGGTGATGGAGGTGGTGGAAAATCTTCACTACCTTGCCGTGAATGTGAAACTGAAGGAATAAGTGGATATGGCGGAGGAGGAAATTCTTCACTAGGTTGTTTCGAATGTAATACAATTCCATTATCTGGATAAGGTGGAAGATCAGAATTCGATTGTTCCTTAACTGGAGTTTGTTCACTGTGAATATCAGCTCGAGTTATAACAAATGTTGGTTCATAAAAAATACCGTTTGCATATTGAACAACATCATCTTCAATTCGTGGTTGACTATTACAATTATTTTGCGGCATTGATGGTGATATTTTGTTTGGATTTTTATCTAAACTGTATACTGATATAAATGACAATGAATGTAGTTCTGAAGAATAGTCAGAGCAATTCATTTGCAAAGGAAGTTTAGCACTCGTATGATTCCAGTATGTATTATTCTATAAATTACAAAATAAATATTAAATTATTTTAGTTTTTATATGCTTAACTATAAGTTAAAAATACAAAATAATAAGAAATATAACCTCAGCTTGCGTTTGTTTAGAAATATTCTGTTCATTGCTAAGTGGATAGAGAAGCTTCTCTGTTTGATGTTCGTTGTGGTGCACTTCGTTCAATAAATTAGATTTGCTAAGTTGAGAAGTTGTTCTGAGCGGTGGCGGTGGCGGAACCTTTGCTACATGTAGTGCTTTACTGACGTTACCATGAAAACTCTTTCTCATCAGACGACTTCTTTTCAAGTTCGGATTACTTGAGCTTCCACTACTGTTAATACCTGTAAATTCCAAATGACCTTCAGAAAGATAGCCACTAAGAGTTCCTGAGATGACATGGTCTTTGAGACCAACAGTGGAATCATCAACCGAGTGTTTAGGCAAAATGTTAATACATCCTTCGGAACTTCTACTACTTTGGCTATCTTGATTTTCTCGTAAATCTGGCATACTTCGATTTTTTCTTTTTATTAGTCCTCCCATCAACAATTTTCTGCGAATCTTGTGTTGCTTTTTGCCCTGTTTTTGATCACCTAAACATGTAGAATTTATTTGCTCAGTTTTTAAAGAGTTTGGAAATTCGCTTATTTCTTTTAATTTTTCTATTTTTAATATCTTAGGTATTGATTTTGATGGAACTATTGAGAATTCTTTAGATACATTTTTATTGCGTTCCTCACTACGTGCCCTTTTCTTATCTTTCTTTTCTTCCTCATAATGTCTTGAGCGACCAAATAATCCTATTCTTTGCGTTGGACGATCATAAAGCATATATTCTTCATCTTCAATAACATTTACTGTAGTTATCTTGTCTCGTAAAGTTTTTTTTTTTGGTAAAGTTGCGTAGATTTCAATACTTTTAGTAACTGGCTTATCTATTACAACAGGCATATTTACTAAAATTTCTCGATTACTAGGTTTTAAATGGCTTCCATTATCACGAGAACTTTGACGTGAATGTTGTCCAGATTTACCATTTTCACGTGAATGTCTATTTTCTATTTTTTCTATAATACGAATAAATTAAAAAATTATTGAATACTTAATAAGGTACTCATATCATATAAAAATACCTTGTAAAATATCTTATAGATTTTTTAAATAAAAGTAAATATGTAATCATTTAATAATATTGTTTGAATAGAATATTTATCTACCTTCTTTATCACTATTTGCTATTGCTTGCTCTTGTTTGATTTTTTTTTGCAAATAACTCATTCTCATGACACAAAAGTTATGCTTCTTTTGAGCTAAGTCTATGGTATTTGAATTACTATATGGAACATTCATTGCTTCTCTTGCTTTACTACTTGCTGCTGTACACAAAATTACTGCTGTACCTAAATCTCCATCTTTCTCGGCTACTTGTGCTTTCCCTATTAAAGCATCGGTTTCCATCCATAGTCGTTCACAGTCATCACTTGATATTTGTTGATAGCCTTCAGGTATTTGTGCAAGCTGTAAAAAGTTGAACAATTAAATAAATGTTAAGAGTTTAAAAAACGCAGTTAATAAACAACAGTGTAATTGAATAATATAATTGATTAAAAACTTAGTAAATATAAAATATATATAAAATTGAATAAAATGAAAGCGAACTGCAAATTACTGATTAGTAATAATTAAAATAAAAAGCACTTGAAAATAAAACAGCACACCTGTAGATTATGCTTAAGACTCTGCTGTAATGGAAGGCTATCCGTGGAAGACAAAGAGTAAGAATCATAGCCAGCATCATAATGTCCACTACTACTGCTAGAAAGTTCACCAGATTTACTTGTTGGACTCTTAGGTATTCCAGAATTTTTTTGCATTTTATTGACGATGTACAGATACGAATTATCCATGGTTGTGGAAGAGCTGGATGAAGCACTGTTACGGTCGCCAGACCAGTTTCCAGAGTCCCGCCGTCGTGGAATGTTCAGATGTTCAGGTATATTTATATTATCATGAGGCGAAGAGCCAGCACTAAGGCTACGTGTTAATTGAATTTGCTTCTTCTGTTGATGCATAACATTTTCAACTGTCTGCCTGCTAATGTACTTTGAATCAACATCACTATCAATAACATCGGTGCTCTGTTAAAGTTAATTATTATTAAGTATTAATATTATTTTTTATTTAAGATATTAATTTATAAAAAATAATTATAATAGTGAAATACAAACAATATTAAAATAATGTATTCTAGTTGTATTCAATGAAAAAATATAACTAATTATTATTAATAGATTCGTAAAATATTAATAAGTTCCTGCAAAATTTAATAAATACTAAAAAGTTTTACCTGATTTACAAATATGTTATTCTGTATATCTGTCAGATTCTGGTAGTCATTATATATCCTCCTTTGGGTAAAGGCGAGGGGCGGACTACCCGGATTTGGTGTAATTGCTCGTCTTACTGTATTATTAATTGATGATTTCTCAGGATTCGGAGTAATTGACCTTCTTAACGTATTACTCTCCTCACTATTTCTTAGGCTAGTAGAGTTTAAACTCTTCATTGCCCCACCTTCTAGGAACGTTGTCAAGGCTTTGGGTGCATTCTCCGTATTAACCGGAGTGTCACAAGGTGCTGCATATAAGAGCAATAATGGCTGGTAGCGTCCGCGGCGACATTTATCAACAACTTGTTCCCATTTAGGTCCTATTTCCTTAATGGTTGCATCATCGAAATGGATCCAGACCTTCAGTTTCGTGTGGAAGAAGAACGTAGAGTAATGTTTGCCATAATATGTTACGACACCCACAAGATTATGAATCGTTGAAATTCCCCAGCACGAGTCCACGATGTTATGAAATACATCGTTGAGTTTTAGAGATACACCAACAGAAGAAAACACGTCCATTATATGCTCGAGAGAGGGACGCTCACTATCCCAAACTATACCAATCGAGACAATTTCAGGGCAATTCATCAATGTTCGACATATTTTAATTTTTGCACCACAAGAGCTCTATAGATTAAAAAAAATTTGTTGATAACTTTAGGTAACTTTTTAGTTAAAATTAGTAACTTTCATATTTAAAGTTAAATGATTTATTTACTTGTTGATAGATATTCATTTTTCATTTTAATATTGATAAAAAATATTTCTATTAATTATAGACTTAAATTATTTATGTTTTAAAAATTAAATTAAAAGTTGAAGAAAAGTGATAATTAAGTTATTATTACTTATTTAATAAATTATAAAATTAAACATGATTATAAATCAATTCATAGTAATTCAATCAATAATGTAAGAAAAACCTATTATGAAATTTATTACATAAAATAAATAACTAATTGATTAATAATTACGCGATACAACTATTTGATTAAGAAATTTTTAGGCGTACATTTTCCTGCAATATTCACTTACAGGACATTCACGGATATCTTCCATTCCGCAAGCTCGACGCAGTAGTTGACCAAACAAATCTCGACTATTTCGAGACGTCGGCAAAGTTTGTCGTGCTTGTGATGATAAAGCTGATGATGACACGTAGTGCACCATCTAAAAAAAAAGAATTTTTATTTTATTCATTTGTTTTCTTTTAAATTTTAATTAATATTGAAAATATTTTATAATCTATATATATACTGTAAATAAATGTATATAATAAAAAATATCATCAACATTAAATTATATTAAATAATATACGTATACATACTATTTTATATTTATAAAATATTCATTTAAAATAATTATTTTATAGATATTTCAATACAACTATTTAAATTATATATAAAATCATTTGATTCATTGATCAGATTTGTACAAAAATTTTGTTTCACTGGCGTCAACATGTACCTTATTCTGTACAGAACGTACTGACTGTAACTGATTAAAATATATATTTTACAATGACAAATTGCTTCCAAGTTCTCATCGCGACTTTTAGTATATTTGATGAACTATTACAATTTCGAGCAAATAACTACTTTATCAACTCTTTCTTTATTAATATTGCCTTTGAATAATATTTGCATGTAAGAGTCTCGTTCCTTTAAAATAATATTGAAGTTTGTAAATTTAAAACATGAATAGTTGATAAAATTATTTAAAAATTATATTAATATTATTTAATATAAAACGTTTTATAATGAGTTATATTATTTATAATATTAAATGAAATTATTAGACTTCTTTCAAATAATTTTTACCATATTTGTTGTACACTTAAAAAAGTATTGAAAATAATGGTTGCTAAAACATAAATGTATCTTTAATCTTTCTTAAACTGATAAAACTAGTTCAGTTAATCATTATATATATCTTTGATAGTATATTATAATTCTTAAAAGGTTGGTCCTTAAAATTTGTTTTTATTTGTTCACACTACTAATGGTTAAAATACAATTTCATTTTAAAAAGAAATAATATAAATAAAACTTATTTTTTTATGATATTAATGAGTTATATATGTAAATATTAAAATTTATAATTTTTTAAAATGCTTTTAAATTTTGTCTACAGTTAATGAATTATTTTTAATAATAGATATATTTTAGATAATGTCTTGATAAATATAAAACAGAATTAATATTACTTTTTAAAAGAAATAATTTTGTAGTTTATTTTCTTAAAATGGATATTTAATCATAAATTATGAGTTATTCAACAAATATTTAATTAAATCTCAATATTAATGAATTTAAAATTATAAATATTTATTAGTATAATTACTTAATGTGAAAGTGAAATATTTATAAATTTATCAAGTATTCATTTTATATAAAATAATATGGGTCACGGATTTCTTTTTTTGTTCGGAAATATCCAGGAAAGCATCTCATTTGATATGCTTGTTTTCACGGGCATGCATTCGACGCTGTAAGAACCGAGATCTACAACACTGGGCTGACTCTTTTCCCACATGCTTTTAGATTTAATGTATGAATCAACGTTTATAGTAGTTGGCTAAAGGAATCATTAGACTCCCTCATGAAGCTTGACCTCACCTGTGCGTTTTCAAATTTTGAATTACGTTTTTCCGGAAGTATCATGTCTTAAGATCTATGGCCCTTCTTCTTTTGTTTCTCTTTTTCTCAAAATGACCTTACTTATATAATAAAATCTTATGACCTTCCGAAAAAATTTTCTTCGTTACTCACTCATCTATTTATACCCGTTTTTTTTGCATTTTTCTTTCGAAGTAAAGAAATTGAGAAATCAAGCTCTGTTGGTGGATTTGATGTTGGATTTTACATGGGAAAAAGTGAAAAGCATGGTGTATGTGCTAAAATTTCATTTTCTAGGTTCCAACATTTTCAAATGTGACATTTGCATTAAGTCTTATGTACCCGCTGTATTCATATTTTATAATATTATATTATTATAAAAAGGAAATATGTTCTTTTTTCTTTACATTTCTTAGCGTAATGAAAAAGTTCCAAATGATTAACCTTTGACTGGGCAGGAATGCGATTTTACTTTTCATTAATTGAATTGGATCGTTGTTTCAAAATTTTTTATCGTATGCATTATTAATAATCTATATAATCTATTGTTAGTCGTAAGAAAATAAAAAATAATTAATTATTTTTAAATTTTATATTAAGTAATAAGTATAATTTAATTTGCAATTGAGTTATAATATGTTAAAACCTTTGTATAGTTTAAAGGACTTTAAATCAAACAAATTTATTTTTCAGTGATACTTTAGTAAGACATATTGCAAAAATAACGAAAAAAAAGATAAGTTTGGTAAGAAATCTTATACTAAAATAAAATACGTTATAATATCAACTTTAATTTGTAGATGCTAACCTGTGTGAAAGGTAGAGGTTCAGATGTCGCACCACAAATTCTACAAACGCTTTGCTCAACTAGAGTCATCGCAAACTTTTGATGCGGCACACAATGTCGTGCATTACAGATGTCTTCCGCCTCGCTGCTCGCAATATGCAGATGAATACGCATTAGAATATTTTCCTTAAATTGAAGTATTGAAACATGTAATAAATATTATTTTCTATTACAAAATAAGTAATAAAAATTTTAATCTGGAATTATTCATTGAAACAATATATTTTTTAAAAACATTTTATTATTTGAATAATTTATTATTATTTTATTATTTGAAATATTTGAAGAGTTAAAATTACTTAAAATTATTTTATATATAAGGCTAAATTTATGTAATGCAATTTTTTCTGTAGATTCTAATAAATAATTTATAGAATCTCTATTAAAACATAATTATCACTGAAAATAGAGAATATTTGTATGCATAATATAAACTGATATCTAAAAAAACTTAAAAACTATCGAATATAGTAAATAGAAACAAATGATTTCTAAATATAAAAAGGACCAAACTTACAAAGCATTCTGCAGCGTCGTCCATAAAACCAAGTTGAAATCTTTGCTGATCCAAAAAATTATCAACAAGCGCTCGACGTAGGGCATCTGATGGCAAAGCACTTTCCTGAGAAAACTGTAGTTGCGAGAACAGGTTCTGAAAGAGGACAATATTAAAAATCGATTATTTACTATTTTACTTTCCTCGTTGACTATATATTTAAATCAAACTCCTTCAAAACATAAATAGTTCAAAAACAATTTTTCAATAATTCATTTAAAATATGACAATACAAAAAAAAATTTAAAGTTTTTTTTAAACAAGAGTACAAAAACATATTTATGATTTATGATTTATAACTTAAAATTCATGATTGTTAAAATAGAAATTTATATCATAATTTTATAATTAAATCTCTAAACATCTGTTATGACAATAAAAATATATACTTCTTTTTATCAAAGTGATTGCCAAAAAACGAAAGAACTATATTACAAGGAACTAAAATAATGAAGAATGTATAGTTATTTCAGAGAAACTATCATGATAAGGTATCGACTATAATGTGTATTTAAAAAATTAATTATGAAATTGTCATATCATAAATATCTGAAGTATCTGATATTTATATAGAAATATCAGATACTTATTAAATATAGAGATTTATATAGAACAATATTGAAAAAGTTATTGTATTGTGTTTATTATTATTGTACATGAAATAGAGTTAAACATCGGAAGAAACAGATTATAAAATAAGTACAGTATTCAAGGTTTTATCAGTTTCCCGACAATCTAGTACGACCATTTTTAATTCTTGTATAAATTAATAACAAAGGCCACATTACATTTCTAACGAATTCTAGACGAGGCTTTAACAATTTATATGTAGTGTTTATAAATAATTTTATTTTTATTCAAAAGACGTAGCTGCAATGGTCTATAGAATTTACAATATAAAATTACATATAAGTTTAAATTTATCTTATGTAAATAAAAAAATTTGCGATTCATCGTGTGCTTTTTAGATGAATTCACTTAATTTTAGGTGAATTAACGGTTGTCTGCATGCGTGGTTCTACATCTATATTTACCACATTGCAACTTTTGTGAAAGCAACTTTTTAAAGGAAGGCAGAATGTTAGTGTGCAAGAAAAGAATACCCACCAAGGAGAGTGCACACATGTAAAAGTTTGTTGGAAATAGAAGTTAAATAATCTGTCTCATTTGAAAGATTTTTTCTTTTGATCTGAAATTTAAATTCGTAAATTCTGGTAAAATTGAAAAAGCTTCTGTTCCCAAGAAAACATGTAATATACGGAATAGTTATATTTAAAAAATATAAATAAATTTTACCATCACATGTCTATTGCGAGATATATATCAAGGTACACATCAAATTTATATATAGATATAAGTTTTATATCAAGGTACACATCAAATTTATATATAGATATAAGTTTTATATCAAGGTACACATCAAATTTATACCTAGATACAATAAGCTTTGAATAAATAAATCAGATTTTATTGTATTTTACAATACATTTATTTTTTACACATAAAAACATTTAAATTATTATTAATAAGAATTTAAATTAATTATATAGACGTTAAAATATCATAACTTGTACCTAATTTAATTTAAACTGTTTACACAACTTTAAAAATAAGTATAGTAAAAGGTAAATAAGCTAGATGTATAACGTGTATATAAAGCTTATAAAATTTTGAAGTTGTTATCTGTACATGCAACTTTAGTTATATCATAAAACAAATCGACATGTACTTTTTACATGTACAATAAATATTGATAATATAATTTATCTTTTATTATTCAGTTTATTTATTATTTATTTAATTATACATGTTAAATTTAAATCTTTTTGTTTAAAATAAAAATACAGCCTTACTCGCAGCCATATATTTATATTGCTAATCTCTGGATAAATATTCTTAACGTTTACAATATGAATTAAATATAGCCTAGATGTAAGCGTAAATGCGATAAAATGCGAAAAGAACGCGTTTGTATTAATCAAGCTATAAACGTATTACTGACCATAGCAGGTGAGTTAAAGAACAGTTTGTTCAAGCATTCTTTTAAAAATGAATTCAATAGTTAGATATATATATATATATCTTATTATTATAGTAAGTTCGACATTTTTTTATTTATATAAAAGTAAAAGTTATCTCGACCTGCACTTTAAATTCTGTTGGTATCATTCGACCAACATAAATTTTGAAACACATTATATTTATGATAGTATTTCAGAGTAACATCAATAACGATTAATAAATGAGAATATGAGTTAAATTAGAATGAATATCTTTAATTAAAAATAAAATCGGTTTCATAAAATAATTGTCGAACAGAATTAAAAATACTGAAGTTTTACAAATGATTTTTAAGCACTTTAAATTATCCTTGTTTGTATATTTAGTTACAGAAACATTATATAACAATTTCATTAAAATATTTTTTTTTTAATATTTTGATGTTAGTTATAAAGATAAATGGGAAACAAAATAACCAAAGAAAAGAAAAGCATTAAGAAACGGGAAAAAAGGCACACATGCGGACCAGCGCTAATACATTTTTTAAGTTGTTCATGAAGTTGACTCTAAATTCAGCAGGCGAGTCTAGTTCTCTCTCCATGCCACTATCGTTCTCCACCTCTTTTCTGTGGTTAAGTCGTCTCTGTTGCTGATATGATCGCGATGTGGTCATCGCTGCTGTTGTGACAATTGATTGTTGCTGTCGAGGTGCCTCCTGACGAACTTTAATCCATTTGAGCATTTTGCGTTTCTCCTCGTCAAGCTCTTTAGCTATTGTTGGTAACAAAACGGAGGCATCTTCTCCTTGATATCTTTTATGGTTCTTTAGAATTTTTAGAATTAAACTGTTATATCGCGCGTATTTATGTTTCTTTTTTCTGCTCCTTCTTTTCTTCTCATTAGATGTGTTAACAAATTTAACGTCAAAACGCATATGTGCGTCATGACTAATAAGACATATTACCATACGTATTCCACATAGAAGCAATGAAAGGCCCTTGACCTCTTTGTACAACGACCTTTCGAGTCATACTCTTCTCCTTTTCCTGACACTGGTATATGGACACGTTCAATATCCTATCAGCAGAAAAACTAAAGCAATTAATGCTGAATTCAACATAGACTATTATACCACACACTATCTTTTCCTTTTTAGTCCCTTATATACCTTGTTTTTCTACAGACTGCAGCTGCCATCGGTATTACAAACACACATTCACCATCAGTCAGGACACTACAAAACTTTTAATAAACGTTTAACTCGCATATATGCAAAAAACCGACACTTTAAAGTAGAACACTGGTCAAAAATATTTTCTTGTAATAATTCACTAAGATAAGAAAATTTAAAATAATTTCGCTATAAAAGAAAAGTACGTTTGTTCTTTTAAAGTTCGTGAACCTACATTTACCTGTGTGCTCTTGGTTGTATAAAAGAAAACGAATGGCGGATACAACGACGATGGCTTGTGATGGCGCAACAGTACAACAGCATCAGCTACCGAGTCTCTATATCTAAGCTAAGCAACATACGAAAGAACGAAAAACTCGACGAACAGTTACCCCCACTCTTTTCGGGGTCGCTGTCGTTATCTTTCTCTTTTGCGCAGATACACGTCAGCGGGATCTCTCTACCTGCACCCGCCTAAGCGAATGTAGCCTCCTTTCCTTTCTTTCAATCTTTCACATAAATACACCTATGTGCTCTAGTATACACAGGTTTGTGTGTATTATTGGTATTCATATGAACTATGTAACATGCATTTTTAAGCACTAACAAAAATAAAATGTAAATTAAAGTGAATTTAGTTGAATGTAATCTAGTTGAGGTATATATTATTGTAATAAAGTTCAATTCAATATTTAAAAATAAGAGTAAAATAAAGTATGTAAAGTAAAAAGAAGTAAAGAAGTATAATATTAAAACATCGATCTTGAATTCTCGGATGTTTAGTTTATTTATATAAAAATATTGAATTCAATAGAACATATTAAAATTATTAGATTTTAATAAATATTTCATTTTTAAACAATAAAAGGAAAACATATCCTCTCATTTTTTAATATTTTTTACACAAATTTCTAGTTCAAGAAAGCATTTGAAGTACGTATATATATGTCGTTCTTTCGAATGGATGCCAGTTATTCATATTTTAAAATTATCAACAAACTTACTTTTATATGAAAAAAAGTAATTTTTATTTCTTTAACAAATTTGACGAACACTCACTTTACTGAACTAAGATTATTTTCAAGAGTTACGAATAAAAAATGGTACACCGTACCGAGAAAGATTACACGTTGAACTTTCATTTCTATAAGCGCGTTCACAGCACAGCACAGCACGACATGCGTTTTTTGACACTTCCTATAGCGCTCTTCTCTGTGCATTCCAGCGGTTCTCAACATTGCTTGAAAAATGTACGTTGCAATGGTACAATACTTGAAAAAGAAAAACATTCAAGTGCACTTGCTTCAACGTCATCTTTTCTTACAACGAAATGTCTGCGAGGCGGAGTAATAGAGAAGATACAGAGCAGTCCAGAGATTTCAAGCAAGGTTTTAATGGTCATGTTCGAGTTGGATTAAATTAATTCGAGTAACTATTTTACACAATATAATAATTCACATCTAAAGAGGTTTAAAAAATTTCTGTACATGACAAAAGTATAAATAATGTATAAATTAATGTTTTTTCCGTGTAATATCTACATATATTCTTCTTAAGAAGCTTGTCTATACATGTGTGCTATATATGTGAGAATCTTTGTATACTAGCCGATTGAAGCACGGTCAGTAGAAATTATATGCATACAATTTTTCATTAAACAGCAAATTATATTTCTACAAAAATTAATTTTATATTTATAAGTTTAAGTTCATATGTTTTTCAATTCCAATTTAGTAAAACTTTAGTATTCTAACTCATTAGTTGTATATAAAATTTTTCAACCTTATTTTATTTATACCTTAATTATTATATTGAATAATGTTCAGAACGAAGTTTTATTAAATATATTTTGTTGAAATAATATTCCAAATTAAATATGCTGGTATTTAAATATCTATACTAGACAAGTATTTTATTATAATATATTAGTCATTTCAAATAAAAACTAAAAAAAGTGTAAAAAAAGTACTGCGTTATCCTACATATATTTATAGAAGCTAAAATCAATAAATATTACTAATATTGAATGTTTAAATATAACTAATATCATTAAGATTTAAAGTAACGAAAGATTTTAGACTTATTTTCTAGCGAAATTATAATATTCAATATTATTATTTTATTTCGAATGTTACTTAATGTACGTCTGCTTACATTAAGATGATTGTTATCAAACAGTTTAATCTCACACCATTAAAGTAGAGGGGCTAAAAAAATTTGATCTATCATAGTCTCAGCCAGAGAACCCAAGCAAATTTAGAGGACGTGTTAATCCGATTATTCCATTATTAAAATATACGTCAACGTTTGTATGTTATGTACACGCACGCCTAAAACATTGTATATATATATCATACGTGAGAAGAGTACATATAAACGATTTTTTCTTTATTTAACAACAAATTTGACAATATTCTGGATCGATATTAATATTGAGATTAAAGTGGTTTTACATTTGGTAAAAAAAAAAAGAATTGGTACGCTTACAGACTCGTATCGTGGCGTTCGGAATATTGTTGTTAAAAACAATGTTCCGAATCGATTTACGATATGAAAATTTTTTACGTACAATTTTGTTGGTACTTAATATTAATCGAAATTAAAATTTTGTGGAATTTTAATAATTTGGAACTTACGATTTTTTAAATTATTAAACTCCATGTAGGAGTGGTTTTTAAGAGTAGAAATGGATTTTTTTATAATTATTTATTTTATGAAATGATTAAGTGTTTCGAATTGATTTTGTAAAAAATATTCATTTTTAAAAAACTTCAATTTTTGTTGAGACTCAACCGGTTGAAAAAAGAGACACGTCTTCTTAAAATAAATTTTATTTTATTTTGTAAATTAGATACCAACTGTTCATTACTCATATAATAATAGATTACAGATTACATTCAAAATAATAATATCCTCCTTTTCTAAATTTAAATTAAGTATTCTATCGATGTAAATATTTTTAGGATACAAAAAATCAATTCTTTAAGGTATATCATAATTTACGCTTAAATTTATTTTAATTAAAGTTATAATTTATTACATAATAATATAATTATAATAATATATAATTTATTATATATTATATATTATAATATAATTTATTATTATAAGGAATTATTTTTTTTTATTTTAGAAAAAATGGGACTGTGATTTTTTCATCGAATCATAACAATGTAAAATATAATATATAAATTACTATAATTTAAGCATATCTTGTTTTGTGCAAGTCATAAATGTTATTAAGAAAATTACACAAATTTATTAAATATTATATAGCAATTCTGAACAGTAATAGATCTCTAAAATAAAAATCTATTTGAAGAAAAAAATGTGGCTTAATTTCTTAAAATAGTATAATTACAATTTTAATTATTTTTTATTATTTGACACATCGTTTAATATATGCTTAAAAATTTTAAATCAGACGAGAGATATTATATTTATTAAACTTCTTTGTACGATTATTTAGTGACTAACATTTGTAAGAAAAATTTTTTTCAAATTCTCTATTAGATAAATTGACATAATATTCGTTAATATATTTAGTTATAAGTATTAATTAAACCTTTTTAAAACTTTTCACATGTTTCATATACAACATAAATAATAAAATTTTTATTTAATATTCTTATTAATGTTCATTTTTTTAATATTATTTTATTTACAATTTTATGTTCTACGTATCTTAACGGTATATTCTTATTTATAAAGATCAACTTTTTATATTATTTATTTAACTTATTAATTTATTTAACATTTGAACGAGAAAAGACTTTATAAACCATTAATTAGAATCTATCATATCTCATAAATAAATTCTTTCCAACTTCACTACTGACATGTTTTATTAGTTACATATAATTTGGGATTTATGTTGGTGGATCAAATGTTGAATAATATATGTAGAGAGTTGACCGAGTAGAAATGGAAGTTAAATTTCATTATAGAACTGGTAACAATAGTAAATGGTAAAAACATCCACATTATTTTTAATTTATGATATATACTTTTATAAGGAGTCTGAAGTCTGCAACGTTGGAGTTGCAACGAAATTTGAATATTTTCAAAATCGATTTTTTTTTTCGAAAAAAATTATAAAGAGTTATCACTTATAACACAAAACGATTAAAAACGATTTAAAATTAATTCCATCCTCAAAAACCACCCTTATAAGGGGGTGAAAATTTCGAAAAATTGTAACTTCAATAATTTCATTATTTTTTAAAATATTATTGATCAGAATAATAGTTTATATAAAAAATAACTATCAAAAAAAAATTGAAAAAAAACGGTGAGCAACATGATTTTTCATGCCTTTTCAGTACATACGTAATTACGCGTATGAACAACGGTACACTAGTTAGATTGTTAATAACAAGTTCCTCTAAGACATTCAAAAGAATTTAGTTTTTGAAATTGTTTAAATTGTAGTTATAGATGTTTTCTAATATAATCATATATTTTTGGCCCAAAAACGGTGTAATTATTATAAGTAAATTTATAAATTATGTTTTCGAATATTGCGAATCGCGTTCATTGAAACGAAAATATTTATGGAAACATCGAATGAATTAGAAAATTGATGAACTCGAGGAATATTTAATTGTATTGCTTCTATATAGAATGTACATAAGATTTAAAAAAATTGATTTTTACTTTAATGTTTCTTAATTCTTCTATGATTAAAATGCATTTAATATAGCTTGTTGTGTACATGATAATATTTCACATTAGATGTTTGTTTTAAAAAAAACGACGTTGTCGCTTTGTAAAGTGACGGTGCTTCGTTAGCGATTCGCCCAAAGAATTGATGTGTCTCGACTATTTCGGCCGTCGTTTCGAAAGTTTTTGCTTGAGTTAAGCAAATGTGTAAATGCATGTAAACTTAGGCATTGTGTCGTACTTCTTTCCGCCTTACTGATTGATGTATTCATTCTCTCATTTTTAATAATATACAGATTAATTTGTTTTCGTTTTTTTTATAATTATTCATATCTTATAATGATAATATTAAATGGTTATGCATAACGTTTGTTATAGTTTTTCATGTGTTTGCGTGAAAGAGAAAATTTTTGCTTTTCTAAATGTAAACGAAATAAAATAGAATTAACTAAAACTTCAGTAACTTTGATAAATTAAATATTTGAAATGATGCTTGTTATAATAATCTAAGTTGTAACTGTAAGATAATAATAATACAAATCATAAATTTAGCTAACGAAAGTGAGAGTAAGAAAGACGAATGGAAAATAAACTAAAACTCGACAAATTAAAATATATTGTTTTTTAAAATTCTTTGTATCTAAAAAATGAATTATTTTTCATTATTGTTTACACTGCTGGATTAATTTTAATAATTTACGGATAATAATAAACAAACTTAATAAGCATAATAAAATAGAGGGATAAAGAAACGATTAAAAGAAAAAATATTGTAATGTGTATTTGGGAATGTATGTATTATGTATCTACACTTCGTAAATTGAAAAGAATCAAAAAATATGTAGTAATATATATTACGCATATGCATCTGTTGCCTTCACTATTGCAAATTCGGTTGTTTGCATGTGTCGTTTATTTTTAAGATCTCCGGTTGCAGTATGCATTTAGAAGTTTGTTTATAAAAACAAAAGAGCGACATTGAGCGACTACTAAGTGTCGGAGTTACGGGGACGAATCGACAAAATTCTATAGTCGAGCTTTAAATCCAACCGTTGGATTAGGTTTATATGCGGCAGAATATGTATGAATTCGTTTTTATTCACTCTCTTGTAGCAATGTGACTCAAATTTCTTTCGGACTCGCCGACTGATATACTCAAGTTATAACTTAAATTTTATAATATACAAGTCTTAATAAATAATTTGCTTATCTTTTTATTAATAATCAATTGTCTTATAAATATCTAAAAATACTAATATCTCATCTGGAAAATTATTATATTTTAAAACAAATCTTTTCGGAAATATCCGGAAATTGTAATGCACAATTTTTTACTCTACGAAATTACAGATGCAAATCAAACACTTTTGCACATTCTATTACACATTACACATAAAAATCAAATAAAATTGCAAATAAAGACAACAATCGAATTTAGTGGTATTAACAGACATAACTTTATATAAAAAAAAACAAAAATTTAAAAAATTATAAGTACGAAAATAACTAAAAAAATGTTCATATCCGGAACATTATTTTTAACACTTTATTCCTAACACTAAGATTCTATAAACATAACAACTCTTATGCGCCTATCAAAACATTTAACACACTTTAATTGTTAACTAAATATATGCTTCAACATTTTATTGCTAAATATTATGATTCGAACAAATACAATTTATATAGAAAATTTTTCAAACAAATAAATATCTGAATATAATGTTTCTAACTTTGAATCTCTCGAAAAAATAAATTTTTGAAACATGAGATTTTTCTTTAAAAAATCTTTAAAATTTTATAATTATGATATGAAAATAATAAAAACGTAATTTTGACTTTAAGCAACCGCTAAAACAACCATAATTATAGGATAAAAAATAAAAAAATTTATAATTTGCGTGCGAGTACATGTACTAGATTGTCTGCTACATCAATCGTCAATGACATAAATTATTGATAATTTACGCTTACAATTATAAAACTGTCGTATTAACAAATAAATTTATGTAAATAGCAAAGATTTATTCAAATAATATTATTTAGTTCCACAATGCAAAAGCGTTTGAAATATACGTTAAAAGCATATAGATTTACTATATACGATACTCATAAACGGTGTATAACTGATTGTTTATAACAAATGCTTTATAGACATTCCACAACTTTTTACTAATAATTTTCATTGTTTGTACAAAAGCATACGAATAAATGATTTTTCAACAAAAATTAATCTTTCTTAAACATTAATAGTTGTTTGATAATAGTGTGTAACATATGCATTTATTATGAGATATAATTTTTTAAGTACTACATTAATATTAAATATTATGAGTAGTAACTTCTCAATCAATCGTTTTATAAATGAAATTACTGGTGTTACATTTCAAAAATTATAATTTATAAATTTTCTGGTTATTAGTAAGTTCTATATTACGTACAGGCATTTATTTGTAATATGATAAAAACAAGTACGTAATAGCAATTCATTATAATATTTGCGAGCGGCCTAATTTAAGAAAGATAAACGATAACAATATGTGTATATATATAGGTAAAATGAGTAAGAGAGAGAAAAGATAGAAAAATATTAAGAAAAGATTATTACAATTACATTTAAACTTCTATAAAAAGATATACGTAAAATTATTCAAATTAAATTCTTTAAGTCTTACAAAAAATGAAAAAGTAAATAATTGTAATCCTTTTCGTATCAAAAATTTAAAATTATACTTTTTCACGGGGTAGTGGACACGTAGTGATATAGAGATGCTTGTTTAAAAAAAAGCGACGTTGCCATGTCGCTATGTCGATGAGCTACAGATTGACTTGTGAAAATCTTCGAGTCCATGAGGCTTGCAGCGTTGAATGCCGCTTGTAAAGCCTTTCTATGTGTCCTATACGTGTGTGAATGCGTGCTACTTCGGCTTGAGTCATTTCAACCCGAAGTTAAAACTATGAACTTATTCATTTTTTGCCAAAATAATTCGTGCGTAACATAATCTTAGAAAAAATTTGCTTTTTCATTCAAAGCAAATAATATTCCAAAAAAAATATAGTGAAATGTCTTAGGGGTACTTGTTATTAACAATCTAACTAGAGCCCATGTACTCATGTGTTAAGACTGCAGGTGCATTAAAGTACAGCTAACACCTCGTTCTAAACCGATATTGATAAAAAAATTTTTTCGTATGTCTTTAGAATGTAGAACTAAACGATGTTCTCGAATAAAATTCTTTTGAATGCCTTAGGGAAATTTGTTATTAATAATATTTTATTGCCCGTATGCATGTTCAATACGAGTGCATGTGCATTCTAAGACCGGCTATTATTGTTATTTTCAAAATTTTGTTACCAATTTTATCTTCTCTAACATATTATGTCTCTTATTATGCAAGAACATTTTTGCCAACAATAAAATTATATGTTTTATAACGTTTTTTGTACAATAGTGTACTGTTTGCTTATACGCGTAATTACGTATGTACTGAAAAGGCATGAAAAGTCATGTTACTCGCATTTTTTTTCTCGATTTTATTTGATAGTTATTTTTTATATAAACTATTATTCTGATTAATAATATTTTAAAAAATAATGAAATTATCGAAGTTACGATTTTTCGAAATTTTCACCCCCTTAAGGGTGGTTTTTGAGGGTGTCATTAATTTTAAATCTTTTTTAATCGTTTTGTGTTATAAGTGATAACTCTTTATAATTTTTTCGAAAAAAAAATCGACTTTGAAAATTTTCAAATTTCGTTGCAACTTTAACGATGCTGACTTCAAACTCCTGTTATAAAATAAATATTTTGATTAATATAAACCCATTAGTCATAATAAATTTTTCTTTATTAACCAATATTTAAATATAATGATATTATATCATTATCTCTAAAAATAAATAAATAATAAGTAGTTCTTAAATTTATATACATTTATTTGCCTTTTAAATAATTATACTCAATTTTGCTTGGCATCCTTTATTGGCTTGATATTTTTATTTGTTTTATTTAAATTATCAAAAAACAGAAAATATTAATAAAAAGTTATAAATAATATTTAACTGTTACTATAACTATTAAAATTTTGACTTCTTAAAATTTTTGTTTTTAATTTTAAAGTATACTTATTTTTTGAGGTATGGTGCTTTTTTTGGTGCCTTATTTTTAATTTCAAGATTGATAGTAAGCTAAAGGGTATTATTGTTTCAAGGAAAAGAAGTGCATAAGAGCAAATATACGTATAAGTATAGTATAAGATAATCTGGAATCTCTGAAAGATTTAATGTGTTGCAAATATGAAAAACTTTAAAAGTATGTATTAATGATGCTTCTCGTATATATAAAATTTATAATAGATAACAAGTTGTATCAATGTTGTTACTAAATCCAATATTAGAATAAGTATAATCTTAGAAAAGTGAGTCATGTTGTTGAATTAAATTAATTACTTAAGAAATCTTTATTTACAAAAATAATTGTTCTTTAGTACATTCATCCAGTAAAAGACATACTGTTTTGTAGGTGAAGTTATGCAGAATTATAAAGTTTGTAATAAGTTTCTTATATATTTTTTCTACGATATAATTCAAATATATTTGTGATTTATTTACACATTTCATTTATGAAAAAGTTATATTTATAAAAAAATAAAAATCCGTTTGTGTTCAAATACTGTTTATAATAGGACAACATTGATCAAGTCAATACAAAATATTCTTTTAGGTATTATATTTAAAAAGATTATGAAGTTGATTTTCATTTTTTAAAACATCTAAAATATTAATAAATGAAGTAAATATTAGAATTAAATTTGTATATTGATGAAATAATTAGTGTGATATCTTTAAAATAACGTTTAAATTATTTTTGACATCTTGTTCAACAAAACCAATTACTTTCAAAATACATTTAGAAGATAAAAAGTACATATCAAATGCACACAGGGAGAAATTATTAAGTCTATAGAGGCTAAAGAAATATAGATAAAAATTAAAAAAAGGTAACCTAATGTAATGTAAGTAAAAAGTGTAACCTTGGCTATTTGAAAAAGGGCTATTCTCCTTGGTTTCTCTTGTTTCATGGTGTCGATTTATTTTCGTTATCGCTTGAGTGCAATTGTAGGTGCTTAAAAGTCGTGTACGATAAAAATAACTTTACGTACGCATGTTACACTAAAGCAATCCGTTTTTTTGTCACTTGCTTGTCACTCACATTTATTCTCTTGATCATGGTATCAATTTTTAATAATCCATTGTATTTCAATAATAACACTAGTTTAATCGGAAAATGACACCTCCTTTGTTAAAGATTGCATAAATAATCAGAACGAAAGAAGGAATGACAATTTATAAAATAATACTACAAACCACTATGGCTCTAGTTGGAGAATGTAAAGAATATTTATGAGAAAAGAAGGTACTCTGATTAGTTTCTAACACGAGCGTTAGTGCAACAATGACGCAATAGTAAGACTTAAGTTGCTGAAACGACAATAGCGACACGACATATCGCGTGGCCAAGTAGGCAAGTTCGTTAATTTTTTCATATCGCTTTTTGTTACCTTTCAGAGGGTCACTTGTGTCCGTATAATGTCCGTATTCTAAACAAACGACGATAAAAGACGAAATAATTACAAACATAGAGAAAGAGAAAGAAAGAGAGGAAGTTGGATTGTAGGATATAGTGTAAAGAAAGAGAGAAAGATGTGGAAATGGGTGGTACAGTTGGGGAGTGAAGAAAAAGGTAAAGAGAAAAATTATGATGCTGTGTGAATTTCAAGAATATCTGTAGAAAATATGCGCTGTCTCTCGATCTTTACGATTTTTAACAACGTACATGCGCTAAAGGAAACTTTAGACGCTCTCGAAAAGTTATGCATAAGAGGATCCCCACGTTCTCAATCACTTAATTTTGTAGTTTTATATAAACTATACGTGAATGCCCAGAGTGTTTTTGTTAATATATTGAACGAATAAATTTCATAGTTTTTTAATTAGACATTTGGAATTAATCTAAATAGAAACTGGAATTAACCTAGAATATTTTAATTCAATAATAATATCTTAAAAATTTTACTTTTATATACAAAATTTAAGTAAACAGAAATATTAAATTCATTATTTATTGATATTTATATTATCGAAATAATAGTAAAGTTTGTTTTTAAATTTTAGTAAAATTATATTTTACTAAAATATATTTTGTTATATAATATTCTTATTATATGGCTGAACAGGTTAAATATTGAAAAGTCTATGTTAAAACTGTTTTGTGACTTTAATCTACTAGCTTTAAGAGAACAAACTAAATATTAAATTAAATTTAAATGACTACTTAGATAATTATAATGTTGGAGTAAATAGTATTTATTATAAGAAAATTTTACATATTTAATAGATTGCCTTAAATTGATTTATATTTTAAAGTAATTTAAATTACGTATTGGTAGGATAAAATAAAATTTTTTTTTACATAAAAAAACTTTTCTAATTTTCATAATTTCATTGACAATTAAGGCTATTAAATAAAATTTTAAATAAAATATTCCTAACAGCATTAAAGATTAATTTTAGGCAGAATAAAGAGTTTTAATGGTAATTTAATAATTACATAATACCTACACCTCTTCTCATTCAAGGAAGCTATCCTAAACTGTAACGTGCGCGAACCCTTTTCTGGTTCTTCGTAGGGCTCTCCCTCCTTGACCTGGTACAACAAAGAGGGATATGTTCGAGGCAGAGGCATGCGTAAAGCGCGAGAGAACATAAGGGAAAGCTCACCGCAAGTTACTGCAGCCTACCACCGCTGTACCTTTACAATTATCTTACAATGCTTGTACTTACAATATTTGTTCTAACACACATATGCATAAAACTTATTGTTTATAATAGTCATTAAATGTTTAGCGACGGATATTTTCGTCGCAAAATATTGAAAAAGTAATAAATAAAAATTTATCCAAGAAACGTCAACTTTTATTGATTGCGATATAGATTTTATATAATTTGAGAAAAAATTTAAAATACTATTTTGTTAAATACCAAATATAATAAAAATAATGATAATCGTGTTCTTTTGAAACGATATATATGATTTGATATTTTTGTTCTTATTATGTATTTTTTTACAAATATTTTTTTACTTCGTTTCTTTTACAATGATTGGTTCGTTTCGTAAGAAGTCTGTAAAGACGATTTGATGGTGTTTTGTAGTAGGAATGCATTGGAATACATCAAAAACATTTTAAAAATAAATGGGCAAACGAAAAACAAACGATGTGAGCTGATTAGACTTTATTTGGAAACAATACTTGTTTTCAAATGAGTAATATTTATACTACTGTTTGTAAATATGTATTGTATAACCAATAATTCTCTTAAATTGATTATAAATTTGAAGAATTATATAAATTTTAATTTTCAATAATTAGAGCACTCATCTATGCTTCAACCGATTAAATAGATAACAGAAGTAAGAACAAGTTGAGAAATCCATGAAATTAGGAATTCTAGATCTTTTTTTAAAGACACAAACATGAAAAATTAAGGGCTATTTTGAATTATTACAACATTCTCTTCCATATCCAGTTTTAATTATAATATAATAATATAATCAATTATATTATTATAAGGATAGTTGTCTAATCCATAACGACCAAGTCATAAGTATTGCAAATAAAGTTAAATATTGAAATCAAATGGGTCAGAATGGATTATAAAGAATTTCTTATAAAGTTAAACATTGGTTAGAGTTTCCCTAATGGTGAACTTATTTTTTGATAAATATAATTATTTATATAATTGTAACATTTTAATTTAGCATTTATTACAATTAAAGCATTTCCGATTTTTAAATGTCTGAATTACCGTGTTGTATTTATCGATGTAAATGTTTGCATGGGTGATTGGGTCTAATATCTATGTATTTATGGAAAGACGAACGACAACGTGTCAGATTTTTACATACCTCTCCTGAAATATATCTTAATCTGATCTGTACCATCGAGAAACGCATAAAATTATACACGTAGAGAATCTTGTTTTAATGAAGAGTGATAAATAAGTTTATACAAGGACGAATAAATGTCGACGCAAGACGAGCAAGTTTCTATCATTTAAAAAGAAGCTCCATAATAAATATCTCTAAAGAATTTAAATATGATTAATTATAAAATATATGCATTTATTTAATAATCATATAAGGTTTTCAGTAATTTATGTTTCAAGGTAAGGACTATATAAGGCATTGAAAATTTAATAAAAGATTGAATGTATAGTATTTTATTTTAGAAAGAAATTGTACCTTTTAAAAAATTTATTTTTTTTAAATACTTACGGTTTTTAATATTTTAATTATTCGATCATTTTTAGTTGAAAAATGAACTCGGTTTGATGATTAATATGTACATTTGATTGGTGAGCTTCTGCGAACATTTCTTAATACGTTCCAGTTTTATCATCTTAGAATTTATACTAGAAAACAATTTTTCACATGCTTACTAAAGTGGTAGTATCCACAGAACATAAATTTTAATATAAGTATTAATTAGTTAATTTTATTAGTTAAAGTAATAATTTAATAATAATAATGTTTAATAATAACAAAATGAGAGAATGATTATTGAGGGAGGTAAATTATTGGTCTATTTCGTTCCTCCCTTCTACTGAGTATTGTCGATTAATACGAAAATACAGTAAACGTTCTGTTATTGTATAAAATTACTATACTATATATATTTTTTTATGTCTTAATTACTATTGTTACTATTTAATTCTACAGTTTTCATAGAAAACTTACTACTTAAAAGTTTATGATAATTTTTCAAATAATCAAACAGTTTGTGCTAAAGTTACACTAAATTATATAATTACATTTGTTTATATAAATAACATCACCAGTTATAATTTTAAAGGCTTATGCGAAATGATAATATACAATTTTTTCAAAATATATTTATTCTATAAATAAATAACGTTATATCTAAATTTCTATAAAAATAACCATACTGTTTAAGAAAAATGTTATTTTAATTTTTTAATATAAATAATATGAAAATAAAATTAAATAAAAATTTTTCCATAAAAAGTTAATCTTAATTTATGATATATCTTTAAACAGATGTTTAATGAACTTTCCGAAAAAACTACAACGCAATATCTCTTCTAATCCCAATTTTGTAGCTCTCATCGTTTTGGTGATCCATGTGCGATAGTTGAATACATTTGTATAAATACCAGGGTAATATTGAGAAGCGCACTCCATGCCTGAAGATACGATACCAGCTAAATAGCCGTTTATGACACCAGGACCTCCGGAATCTCCTTGACAGGCATCGGTAGTTCCTGAACCCGCACAAAACATATTTCCCGTAATTGGATCGCCTTGATATTTAATTTCGCATGCGCTATGATCACTTACAGTAACGGTTGCTTTTTCCAAAATGGAAGGATATCCTTTATATTCCTAAAAGATATAAAAATATTAAAATTTTATTAACATTTTAATTGGCTAAATTTGAAATTATGCTAAAATTCAATACTGTTAACAAAAGTACTGGATTAAATTTTAATTATTATAAAGTAGTTCAACACATCTGAATCGAAAAATTTTGATCATTTTAAATACTACTAATTATATTTTAGTACAACAAAGGAATGAAAAGTTGATTATTGTAATTAAGTAAAAGAGATAAGCAGATTATAACCATTATATAGTCTGCTTAAAAAGTTTTATATAACATATTAAGTTTTAATAATAAATTAATAAACAATAAAGTGTTATAATTCAACGGCTACTACAAAAAATGAGTTTTTCATTAGCAGCATGCAATAACTGAAATTTATCAAATGCTGCCAAGAGTGTTAAAAATTTATTAAAACACTTGAAATACATTAAAATGTTAATTATATTAGAATAAATATAAAAAATAATGAAACAGAACCGTTTACAATCAAGAAAAAATCAATATACTACTAACTTATTTTATCCATTTAGTTTTGACATATGTTTTCAAATTTGTACACGAAAATGACAAAGGGTTTTTGTAATAAATTTAATGATATATCAATTTAACAAAAGTAACAAAAGGTTCTTATAATAAATTTAATATCAATTAAAAGAAATGATTTTAATATATTGGAAGATAATGAAAAAAATGTGATTGAAAATGCCGAACTTTTGCTGAGAACGGAAAAATTCATCTTCGACGAAGAAGGATACAATTATCTATTGGATAGTTATCTATCTAAATGTTTCTACTAATATTAGTGAAAAAGTGGATGAATTTAAATATCTCAATATAATAATAAATAAAAAGATGAAAAGATGGGATTCAAAAATATATATTTGTTTTTTGCGGATAAGTTATTGAAATAGTAGTTTTATAAAAAATTTGAAAATTACTAATATTAATTTAATATTAATGGTTCATGAACTCTTATCTGTTGCGTACATTTAATTAATTTTTTTAAAAGAGTTTTAAATCGCAGATAAAAAAACTGACTAATTATATAATATAAGGCTTTATATGAAGTTTTTTCATCGTATTTATGTAGTAAATAATTGATATAGAATCATATGCTATTTATATAGTAAATGATCATTTAATAACAATACAATTTTTTTATCCAAAGTAATTTAATTTACTGCTTTTATTATATAGAATTATCCATTTTTAAAGTAATAAAATTTTATAAAAATAATAATTTTATATTTCAATATATATTATTTATTATATAATTAATAAAGATTTAAGACTATATAATGACTTTTATTTCAAATTTATTTTTGTTTTTAAGATGTTGCATATATTTTAACACAATTTCTTATATTAGAGAAAATTATGGTGTTGCAGAAAATATACACTTTACAATTTTTTAGTATCTAACTATTATTGTAATGCTGTTGAAGAAGGTATAAGTTTATTTTCCTGAGGATATTATAATTCATATTTTAATGTCTTCGAAAAAGTTTTGTTATATAAACAATTATGGATATATTATAGATAATTATGAATTAGAAAGCTTATTTTTATTTTGAAAAGAGAATGCAAAATATATAGCAACAAGAGTATGTTAAGGATAGATAAAGTTATAACGACTTTTAAATGCTAATGAAATAAAATAAAAGAACTCAATAATTATTTTAATATATTAATATAAAATTTATTAAATCCTTGATTAGAAATAATTTTATAAATATACTATGAAATTCAATATAAACTTTCTATATTTCTGAATTTTTAAATTATTTAACTTAGATTTTAAATTATTCAACCCTGATTATACTTACACCTAACTTTCCAAATCCAGAAATCGTCATTTTATCTCCAGTTTTTGGAGGTACTGTTGCTAAAGATATAGATTTTTTGTGTCGATTAAACACAATAGCTTTTTCTAGCTAGATATCCCAAATAAATATTTTATATTTTAATAAATAACTTTTCGTAAATCCGTAACAAATAATCTTTGTAAAATATTTTATATATAGATTCTATTGTAAATATTGGTTATAAAATACCTTAATTAAAGCAATATCATTATTTTCAGTTTTATTATCGTATTTAGGATGCATAATTATTTTACTAATTTTATGGTGCTCTCCACCTGTCGATACGTCTGCTGATCCAACAATGATTGACCACACAGGCCTAGACTTGCTATTTAAAAATAATTAAATGTGATTTATATTTATACAAAATATTCAATCAGTTAATAAGAATTTATATAAATAAACGAACTTGCGCAATTAATTCAAAATTTTTCTCTATTTATTAATAATTTTTTAATTTACATACTGAATACAGTGAGCAGCAGTTACAATCCATAGCTTAGAAATTATTGTTCCACCACAAATAAGATGACCATTTTGAAGAAGCTGAGCCTACAATATTCTTTCATATAAAATAATGTTTTTTAGTTAATGAATTATGTTAGAACTGTTACAAGATTTGGTTATTATTATTTGAAATTCATTTAAGTTATAAATCATTGCATTTAGTTGTATTTATTTGTATTTACATTTACACTATATCACCAATAACATCTAGATTTGAAATAAAATGAAAGAATTTACAGTAAAAGTCGCTTTAAAACTAAATTTAAATCGGAATGAGAAATTAAAATAATTACAATGAAAAAATTAGTCAAACTAATAGCTTAAATCACAAATGAAGTCGAGTATAAAATTCAACGGTATTTTTATATTTTCAAAAATTCTAATTAATTTTATGATTTTAAAATAAGAATAAAAATTGTAAAATATTATTGTGTTATATATATAGTTTATAATTTTATCTTTATCGGATTAAAAATTAATTGATAAAAGACATCTAATTATGTAATATAGTTTATAAAGATAAGAGTTTCGAATCGTTTCTTTATTTTTATATGTATAACTAACATTCATATAAGTTTAAACTATATGAAATAATCAATGAAAAGTTAGCGATGACTGTTATCATGGAATGTTATTGATTATAAGTTACTAATATCTATATATAAATATTTAAACTAATATTCAGGTGTGATGAAATTATGTTAAAAGACCTAATTGGATATGTTATAACAATTTATTGAAGTATACTATATATCATTTTACAATGAAAGTAATATTTTCATGTGATCAGTAATTTTTATTGAAATTTATTTTATTTCCTCCATAACTTATGAATGAAAATGAAAATTTTATAATATAAATATCATATCTACATATTTAATATGCCGATAACAAAGTCTTCATTATTTTTTCAACTTTTATAGACATAAAATCGTATTTAATATGTCTAGGTACATGAATAACATCTTGTTGTAGATACAAACATGTGGATATGAATTTATATTTACTTTATTAATATAACTTATGTATTTTTCATTTATTTGTCATGTGTTTTCATTTATGTGTCTATAAAGTCTGGAAGTACAATAGCATATGTAATATATGTCAAAAAAAATTTAATCAAGTCCTTTAATGTGATTTTATTGTAGTTGATAAAATTATAATAAAAAATAAACATTTCATGGATATTTATCATTTTAATGAATTATTGTGAAAAAATGACTTTATAAACTGATAAGCTTAAAAAATTAATAAGTAATTATCTTCTAATTTAATTTAAAATAATTTAATAGATATATTAATAATTAAGATTTCAATTTTAAAATATATTTTTAAAAAAACTTGAAATTCACCAAATAAATTTTATTACGAAATGGATGAATATTGTCAGAATTGAAAAAACCTTAGTAACCGACGTAAATTGAAATTAATTTTAATATGAGTCTACACTAAATATTTTTAATAAAAATACCAATATTCTTTTACAAATACCATTTAAATAATTAAAATATATTTTTAAAACATAATTTTAAGAATAGAAATAATTATTATTACATGCTTCAATAATAATGTATCATGTAGAAGTCGATTTCTGTTAATTTCATAGCCATAATTATATTCTTCAATAGAATTAGGTACTATAAATTTTTTACAAAAAATTAATTTATTATGAAATATTAAGTTTATTAATGTAATATTTATTTTTTCTAATACTT
The DNA here is from genome assembly GCA_018907045.1 of Wiebesia pumilae. Classification (NCBI taxonomy): domain Eukaryota; kingdom Metazoa; phylum Arthropoda; class Insecta; order Hymenoptera; family Agaonidae; genus Wiebesia; species Wiebesia pumilae. The sequence goes on from JACCHZ010000116.1 coordinate 13,564,699, forward strand.
ACTTGATATGGTAAACTATTTATGGAAGCATTTATACCACCGACTATTCTATCTTTCTTGTGATCCTCTGAATTAATATCTAAACAAACTTTTAGATAAGTTATGTCTTAGATTATTAATGATTTAGTCAAAACTTCTTACTTAATATAAGAGAATTTATATATACTAACCTACGCAATACAAATTTGAAGCAATAATAAAAAAAAAAAGATAGAGTAGATTGACGATTAAAACGACAGTACTCATTTTTTGGCTGTTCTTGTACTAATAACTAAAATTACACGTATAACTACAGTGATTAGACGCATTATTTTATCGATTTTAAACAAAAAATGTAAACACTAAAATGTGTGTTAATATTTATCTTATGGTAGTAGTTATAATAACGTTTTATATAATCACTTGGTATAATAGCGTGTAAAGATATTTTTATCATATTACTTTTATCTATTAATGCAGTTGATTTAACTGGTTCTTTTTAAAATAAGTGATGATACTCATTAATAATTCTAATATAAAAGAAATTATTAAGTAATAAAAATTAAATACAATAAATCAATAAGAAATTTATATATATATCTATACATTAAACTTAATTGAATTACAATTAAGAAAATCAGTTAATATCATAGTTAATTATCATAGTTCATATCTAAGATAATACAATCAATATTTAATTGTATTATTAATAGTGATTATTAATTATTTAATAAATTTACATTATTTAATAAATAATTATTAAATTTAATAAATGATTCATATTTTTTAGTTATGCAATGAAATTTTGATTAGACGCATTGTAATGATATTTAATAACCATATAAAAAAAGCTGGTTGCCATAAAATTTATAATAATTTTTATACATCAAGTATTTTATTATAAAATTTTTAAATATAATAGTAAATACGTTATTAGCAATCTGTAAAATTTAATATATAATATTTTAAAAAATATTATTAAAACTAAAATTTAATTTAAATGCAAATTTTTTACGTTTGATCTCCCAAATATTATCAAAGAAAATCAATTATTTAAAGATTAATTTTTTTATTTTAATTCATTTATAAGTTCAAAATTACAGTAAAAAAATTAAAATACATAAATTTATATGGATTTGCTAAAAATTGAATAATTTCTTATGTATGCAATAAATTTAATTTGACTTAATACTTGCCTATATATAGAAAACTTACATAAATAAAGCAAACGACATACTATTGATATATTTACATAATCGTACTTCTCAATTTAAAAAATTAATGAAATAATTAATAAAAACTATTGTTTAATTTGTTTTGAATGTTTTTACTAAAAGTAAGTATTCAGAATAAGATATTTCTTTTATTCACGTAACCTATAATAATGAAATGTTTATCATCAATTTTTTACTGGATAAGCGACTCGTAAAAAGAATTGAATATATTACAATAAAAGTATCATAGTTCTTTATGTAAAGTTAATTATTGTTAATTATATTCAAAGAAGTTAATTTGATTAATAGCTGGATGGAAAGTCTAATAAATAGTAAGATTCATTACTACTAGCAATATGGAAATCTTATTCGTGTGCCATAAATAAGATAAAATATATTATTTTTACTATATTTTTACATAATTAAACTGCGATGGAAACGCCTGTCGCGAAGGCTTGAAAACATCATGGATCGCGGGGTGGCGAACAAAGGAGGAGATAAGCCGTCCTTTACGTCAAAATGGCACAATGCACGGTTCTTTATGGCTCCGAATACGGGCGAAGTATCTATAACGAAGAAGTGTTACGAAGGAGGAATGATGAGTCGTTGAGAAGCGGAATACGCGAATGTTAGTGAGAATGTGTGTTGTGAGCGTGAATGAGTGAGAAAGAGGGCACGCTAGCGCGAAAGTGAGAGTGTCGTGCGAGTGAGAAAGATCTAAGGAACAATGTTATGCGCTAGACTAAGACTCTGCACTAGGCTAAGTTCTGAGTTAAGGCTCAGGAAGCAGCATAAATTCGAATAACTTGTTCGCGCCGTCACCATCACTGTCTCCCCCATCACCATACTTGCTGCCTTAGCCAAAGCTAAGGCAAGGGAATATTGCCCTTCCATTGGGTTGTGCTAGTGAAAAAACGCGAGTGAGGAGGCCCTTCCAAGTTTATGAAAAGGGCTTAAAGCGTAGATTGAGATAGTTGGAGGGTAGAAAACTCTCGCCATACCAGTGCAGGGTCTGAGTACTCCGGGCGTTAGGGATACCTTGAAGGCGTACACCACATAAAGTTTTTCGGCTCACTCTCTCGAGCTGTCTCCAGGCTTTCGTTGCAGCTGGTGTAGGCGTTTGATTTACCCTATCTTGAGTTGCCTCTAGGGTGCCAGTTCAACTGCCTGCATTTATTACCACACCCAGAGATGTTGTTTTTCGTCGTGCTTAGAGATTTTGTTTCACGCCACGCTCAGAGGTTTTGTTTCTCGCCTTGACGGAACAGAGCTTGTAAAAGAGTAGTGAACTACCACGATACTAGTCTTCATGACTCTTCAAACTTATGTACAAACCGTGACTCTTTTAGACATTAAATTCAGTAAATTTAGTTTTAAAAATCGCGTTTATACGATATAAGAAAAACTGCGATTGAATTTAAGCTTATAGTTTATATCCAAACGGAAATCATGTTGACCCAATTCGTTTCATTCCTTCCCTTGGAAAACGAACTTGGTTTGATCTCGAGCTTTCTAGACTGGGACAATATAAATGAAAAGACCGAGCTACCGCTAACATAACAGGAAGAAATGTTCAAGCTTTAAGATAAACGAAGAAAAATCGATACAACAGAGTACCGAAAAAATTAACATGCACTTAAAATCACAAAACTAATGTATCAGATAATAAATTATACATATCATTTAGTTTTTTACATAATTATTTAATGGATAATTCTACAAATTATAATTAAAAATTATATAACTCTTTTATTTTCTTTGTCTCTTTTATATTAAATTATAAGCAGTATAATTTAATTAATGGAAAAAATTATTCTTTTAAAATACATATTTTCATCATTATTAAACTTTTATATATCGACCGAAGGGCTATAGTCTTTTTTAGATGCTTCTGCTAAATAAGTTTTGACAGGCAACTACTGGGTTATTCACTTATTGGTAACTAGATAAATCTCTTGTAAAATCACTTTGACCGCTGCTACAACTGGTGTAGCATTTCTCGTCGTCAACGATGCTAAAAGTGATTCCTCGTTCAATTTAATCTACCTTCATTATTGTACAGAAGAGACGGAATAATCAGTCGCAACAAAGGATTCCGAATATACTTTAAGAGAAGTATCTATTACAAAATGCCCTGATATTAGGACGGTTTCGTACTCAACGGTCTTAACAGCTTCAAGTTCAAGCATGTTTTAATGCACGTAGTAAGTGTGGTTATCTTTTCAAAAGTTAGTTTAGTTCGTTCTATGATACGCTGAAAGTGATGCTTGAATATACGTACTATAGTTTTCCAAAGGCTTGATAAGTGGAAAACTTTCTGAGGAATACAGCCTCATTTCACCTTTTCTGCCTCGATTATTTTAGCAAAAGTTTCCTTTGATACCGTTGTCTTTTGAAGCTCTGCATTTACACAGCAGTCGAAGACCAATTCTAAATGGACAGCGCGGGTGCAAAAGTATGCAAAGACAGCGACATAACCTTTCATCACCCTGTATCCCCAACTTATGGTTGTGCGGAGACAAAAGGGACCGGCAAAATTGATACCTGTATGTGAAATGGTCTAAAAAGCATAATCATTCTTGAGGCAACGAAGCTATCTGTAAACCATATTCAGATGTTGGAAGCTGCAACACGATGCAATCAACCTTTTAGACGATTTTTCACTTGGAAAATTTGGAATCGACGTTGTAAGTAACTAAGCATCAACTGTGAACCTCCATGTAGCATGCTGATTCGTGTCTTTCACATTAACAGACTGTTAGGTGAGTGTACAATTTTCAGATACTATTCTTTCCTTTCCAGACCAACAAATTTCAAGCCATCTTCAACTTTCAATAGTCCGTTATCGTCGAAAAAGGATAAAAATCATCGAATGTGACTGCTGCTTGGGAATGGTTATTGTCCAACAGACGACTTTTTATTACCATAATAGGTTTTTTGGACTTGCAATAAATTGCATTGCCTTACGCGCCTTAGTTTTTCAGAACTCAAGAAGGTTACACAGGGAGAAAACGTGAAGAGTATTTTTATTTTTCGATCAAATCAGATTGATATATAAAATACATCGTCTTGGGAATCTCCTCTATGTCATAAAATTGGCGCAACTGCTAGTCGATGGTTTCGCATGCCAAGCAAGATTGAGCGTTATTGGTAGTACATCGGCTTAGAGCTAATAAATGCAACGTTCCTGTTAGGATTTATTTCATTTCTGTGTTTTAGGCAAGGATAGCTTCAGCGGAATTATTTGTTTATGTATTTGCATAATAGTTATAGGTAGATGTCAGCACCTCAAATACTGTCTTCTCTGCTTGGACTCGAAAACTTCAGATTTACAAGTGGCAATTTTTGAGTATGACTGGACTTCATTTTCTTGTTAGCTAACCTTGATGCTTAGTCAAATCTGAAGATGCGGGATTGCAGACTCAACTTGGCAGATTCAGTGGTATTTGCCATAACCATACTTCTAATTCTGGATATTTGTAAGATGTATAAAAATTGCGCTATAAAAATCATCCAATGATGCTAGTATGAAGCATAATAAATTGTCACTTGGTCAAATGAACGTTACTAAACAAGAACCGCGCATGTTAAGTGGTGCAACGCAGGCCAACGCGAAGCATTAAGTGAGCATGCGTACACTATTACTGTAAAATAAATAAGAACTATGCAAACTAAGTCGTAGTCAATCAACATTGATTGTCAAATAATTTGGCCTTGAAATTTCGCAAAGATGTCAGATTTTACGTTTAAATAGTATCAGTACTATATACCAGATCACAACAATGCTTCAACTTGATCCTTTTTTATAAATATTCCACGTAATCATATATTAGTTTCTTTGAGAAAAAAGATACTAAACTCTTCAGTGAAATTATTTTAGCCATCAATAAAAGTAAGTCTATTGTATATCTAAGTTTATACATTTGAAAATTGAATAAATTATATATATATATATATATATATATATATATATATAATATCAAATTATAAATATCTTTAAATATTTACATAAATTCATTTATGTTTCTAATTTCTATCCTTGGATATTAATAATCAATATTATTTATTAGAAAATAAATTCATGTAAGATAAATGTTTCACATATATATATATATATATATATATATATATATATAAATTCAAATTTTCAATAAAAAATACTTAATATGAAATTTAGAAAAAATTATTTTTTCTTTGAACTTTTATCTTTTTTTAATCAAAATTTGCGTAAAAAATTGAATCTAAGCCATTTTACAAAAATCTATCTCGTCGTTTTTTCTCTATAAAATTTATTATTTACACACTAAGTTTTCAACAGTTCTTGATCATAGAAAGTACTAACAATGGATTGGTTTTATAGTACTTTATATTTTAAGTTATAAGTAATTTAGCTAGTAAGATAAAAATAGAAAATAGAAATTATAGATGGTATCTTTAAAATAAAGATATTACATTTGCAATGTCTTATATTAATAATGTAAAATGGTATGAACTTTCTCGGATTTTGAGAACAGAGCCAATAAAAATGTACATTTTAAGTTGTTTATGTTTTGTAATAATTCTATTCAATAATTATTAACTGGAATACAGCTTTTTTCATTATAAACCATAAAGTACTCAGAATTTATGATAGTTGATTATAAAAAAAATTTGTGAAGACGTTGAAACTAAGTAGAATGTCAAAATATTTTAACAATACAAATATTTATAGATGTTCAGAATTTTTATATCAGAACAAAATATGTTTTATTCGGAGCATTATTTGCGCTTGAATTAAATTAAATTCTAAACAATTTAAAGAGATATTATATAACAGTTAAATTATATAAAATTATATAAAAGTTAAATTTAATAAATGATGTAGTGAAATCAGCCAAGTTCTAGTCTAATAAAATTGTATTATAATCATTTTAACATTTTGAGCACATACTTTTAAGGAATCTAAAAATATATCTGAATTAAATATATCTAATTATAAGTTCATTAAATTTACTTTATCTTGTTGAAATATTAATAAATCTACATTTATACTAACAAGATGTTTTAGAATATAAGGATATGATTAACATAGATAAAAAAAATTTGCATAAGAATATTACTTTAAGTGATTGATAATCGGTACCTTTAACATGGAGCTAGAATCAGCATGTTTTATCTTTTAACACTCATTTTTTATTACTAAATTAAAAATATAAATGAGTAAAAGAAATTCTTTAATGAAGAATTAACATATTATATTGAAAAAGAACATACAATATTTTAGATTCATTGATTACATGATTGTAAATTCTTTTTCATCGACTTCTTATTTTTTAAGTCGTATAGTGTCTGTTTAAATTTTCTCAATATCATGTATTTAAATTAGATTAATTTAAAAATATAATGAAATATATTCATTGATATTACACTTAGGATTACGATCTATTTTTAAAAATGTGCAAAACTATAAATTATACAGATTTCTAATTTATTTCATAGAAAAATAATTCTTAGATATATTATATTTAAATTATTTATTATTATATTATATATTATTTTCATGAAAAATAATAATTATTTTTGTTATTAAGTTATTATTAGTTATGATATGTAAAAAAGTTCCTTATTTTAAGAATTATTGAAAGTTCTATATTTTATCTATGTACAATGAAAAAACTATAATCAAATGACGCTTTTCACTAATGTAAAAAGACAAATTTTAATTAAATACTTAAACGAACGTACTAATAATTTTATTCTTTAGGTTAAACTTTGACTGGGTAAAGTTGTCTTCATAAATTATACATACATAAATGCAATCGAAAGTGATTAAATTAATCTACAAACGTTTCTTTCTCAGTCTCGCTTCGTAGGATTTTCCCACGTATGGCTCATGCGTATACCTTCGAACTCACATGCTCACACGAAAGCAGTTGTCGCGTTTGCCGTCTCATTCTTCCTTTCTTATGCAAAGAAACTGAGTAAATCCTTGTTCTTTTATTTCTATGTTATTAATAGTGCGTCTTGTGCTTGAACAAAGTAAATATGTATTCAGATTATTTTTAAAAGAATATTTTTTATTACTATTTAATTGTTTCAGAAATTCTTAGATTTAATGTAACTATGCTTAAGCCTTCTACATTTTTTTAAATCTATAATCTTATTAACTTTTTATATACATAATTTTGACTTTATATCATAAAAAACTAAAAAAACTTGATTAATATAGAATTGCATGTCTGCATTAATATGTATTTCATTTATTACATCGAATTATGAATACTAAAAAATGGAAATAGAATTAATTAACACTTTAGCTTTAGTATATATATATGTATATTGCAATTGTAATACCTATGTTTTATTCAATTACAAGAAACATACGCGTAATATATCAAATAATAAGCTATTTATTTACATTATCTGATATCATAAGTTGCGTAATTCTGTTAAAGATCTATAATATATTCTCAATATAATAATTTTTAAATTTTCTAAATTTTCTCAGAATTATAATAAAACAAATTATAAAAAAATATTCGAAAAGATATTTACCACTATTTTCATAATATTATAAAAGTACTAATGATATAATAATATAAAATTAGAATTTGTAAAAAAAATTTGTAAATTCAATAAAAACTCTAATACAAATTTTTTGATTGTGTGTATTTTACTTTTTATCATGTAAAACATAGGTAAAAACTAAGCTAGAACTCTGATAGAATCCTTTCACATAAAATAGCATAGCTTTAATCATCATCGAACAAGTCTTTTCAAAACAGATGGACCATTGAGTTTTATTAAAATTTTTATCGACAGCCAGCCGTTATTCTTTAAGATAGTACAAAAAAATTATCTTATTACCCATTATATATAATACTCTGCAACTATGTTTAGTAGAGAACAGTTTTAGATATAATTATTATTATAATTATATTATTGTTATTGTATAGAGATATTTGGGTGTTTGTATATAAAAATAATAATTAATATATACACGAATATACATAAGGATACTAATTTTATAAATAAATTTGAAAACAATATTGAAACAACATATTTTATTTAATGTTTTTTCATTCATGTTAAATTATTTTTTTAAACGTTTGCTGCAAACATAAATCTCTCTATATAAATACACAATTGGATTCAATAATCTAATGAATATAAGAAATATAGCATCTACACGACAAAGTCTTATAATACTAGTAAGGGATAAATAAGAGTTGTAGAGAGATGGAGAAAAAATGTTGTGATTAATCATGAAATTCCAGTAAGCGTGAAGAGTGACAGAGATAGAGAGAAAGTGGTCAATAGCAATTAGAAATGGCGTTATATGCAGCATGCGTAAGAGAAAATTTTTTATTGAAGCGAATATCAGCGGCATTTGAAAAAAAATGAAAACTCTAATGGTAAAATGGTCATAGTCGCTAATAAATAGAAGTTATATATTGTAATCATAGGCGAGAATGATTTTTTATATAAATATAGAAGAAATTTTTTATTGAGTAAGTTATTATATTTATAGATCATAAGAGAAAAATTTCAATAAATGATTTAAAATATTCATGTAAAATTATGTTTATTTTTTATTATCCAATACTATTAATAAATAATATATATTTAAACTTGGAAAAAAACTATTTCTTCTGTCTACGAATCATTTTTATTAATACAACTATTATGTGAACTATTAAATCAATTTAACAAAAAGTTTAGTTTGTCTTCTTTTAAGTATCTTTTCTACAAGGTAAATAGCTGAACATTGAATTTTTAACAGTTATTATTAATAGATGCAATCAGCTATGAGTTGATCTCTGTAATCCTTTAGATGATATATGTGGTGTTTGTTATTGCTACTCGAGTTATTGTGAATATTTCAGTTGACCATAACCATTTTCAAATAACTGCTTAAGCTTACTGTCTATTGTTAATTCTTGATACGTGGGTAAAATTGCGCCATATATTTCCTTTTGAAAGGTGCTTTATTTGTGTGTGTCGTCCCTGTGGCTTGCGCTTTTTGCCATGCGCACTACGAATCTTCTCCAGGCGAGCAGTTTTGGTGCTGTAAATTCTCATCCGTCGATATCTTGTGATACAGCGTTGCATATATATCATTCCATATTTGCTCAATTGAATCAGGATTCCGACGAATAGCTTAAGCAGAATAAATAAATAATTCATCAATTAATTTATCTGTTAGTTTACCTTTTTTCCAAGCCCTATTATATTTTTTTGTCATAATGCGAAGGCGAATGCCTGTTCACTTCTGGACATGATCGATACATTCTTTTTTCGTTATTGTACAATCATCATAAGGCTCTGAATCCAAAATACATTTTAATATTTTCAAATCTCCGTCTCCTATGAAATTTGAATATTTTACATTATACGAAGATTCTGAGCTTTGAAACATTTAGATGACGGCATTAATCTTCATCTCTCCGGAAAAGTTTTCGTGGTTAGCTTGGCATTCATCTCCGTGTTTTTCTGCCCATACTTCAAAGTTTTCAGTGCCTTGCTGTTTTTTCTAAAACTCACAAATTTTACAATACTTAGATTTTATAAGAACATCAACGACTTTGCCGGTGAACCATCTAATAAGCGACAAACATGAAAGTGAGAAATCACGCTTTCTCCATGAACCATCGCCAGATACAGTTTTACCATCCGTAATCCTTTCCTCAGAACTTTTTGTCTTCTCTTTTTTCAACTGCAGTTTTTATACTCAATTTAGCAATCTTCTTAGCTTAAACTGCCATTCTTTGGATGATTTGATCATAAAATGATTGAGAAATTGGCCGCGGGAGATCCATGAATGCGTAAAATTTCATTATTCAATTTAAATCTACTCCAAGTAGCCACAGAGCAAGCACTATTCTACGATTAATTTCGTATCCTTTTTCGATAAAGGGAGAGTTAGGAATGTAAATTTTAATACAATTTTGACAAAAAATCACAATCTTAATATCCAAGCCACGCTTCGAACTTTCAGTAAATGTCACTTGTGATTTACACGTTTTACATACAACATCTGTAAATATGGCAGGGAAAACAGTCAAAAATTCTAAAATTTGATATCCGTATTCTTCATCTATGCAATATGAAGCAAACATAAGTAAAGCTTTTTCCTTCTAGGCTTTTTAGAATAAATAATAAGAAAAAGCTACTTACATGTTAGTTCTTCAAGGAATCCTAAAAAATTCTTTGGGCTCTACATGGAGAAGAGATCCGGTACAGCATCGTACAGAGCAGCAGACAACACCAACATTTCGACATGTCCCCTTCGATAGCCGTAGAGCGAGGATCAATAAATTGATCTTTCCTTTTCAGGACGAATAAGATATTTTAATTGTGGGATAATATGAGCTTCACTGTACTTCTATCTGCCATATTCAGAACGCTAGTTTAATTAATCTCGTCGAAATTTAAACGGTGGGCTCAGGACTGTTACATTTAATAACCAGGGGAAATCTTTATCAATTTCTCTAGCCTTTTTCAATGTACTGCGCATTTCGGCAAAAGAAAAAAACATGGTGGATGTCATGTCGGAAAGCGAGAAGAAACTCGTACAGAGCAGCTGGCTTGCGATCACAGCCGAGTGTTTTCGCAGCGTTCCGAGAGCTGAGTACAAGAATGCAAGTACGAAAGCGCTCAGCTTGAGTGAGAGAACATGGGCGCACATTAGTGTGAGTGAAAGTATAACCGAGTTAGCACCCGTACCGTACCACCGGCAGCTGTGGTGTATACCAAGGATGAACAATCGAACTCTGCGATAATCGAGTGCGTCAATTAAATCGACTAGTATACAAAGATCAATGTGATCAATCCATCGCAAAATAGCCGAATTGCACGGCTACGAATTGCCGTGCACACTGTATTTGTGGTCGGTTGCCTGTCAGCAACTATCAAATTTACTTGAACACCCTCCTGACTTTGGTCCAATAGCGGGATTCGTGATTCGTGTTGTACTCTCTTCTTGGAGCATCAGTGGTTTGCTGCACCGATCCTAATTATCCCCGAGAAAAAGCGTGATTAAAAAAAAAATCAACACGGGCTACCAAAAAAATATGTAAATATATAAGTAATAATACAAGCTAAGTTAAACAAGAAAGAAATGTTAGTATTGTTATTGATTAAATATATAAAATATAGATTAGTACGTAAAACAAATGTAAAAAAATATTAAAAAATAAGCGATTATATTTATAAGGGTATAATATAGTACTAATAGAAAAAAGCTTATAAGTAGTATTAAGAAATTTTTATAATAACTTATAAATAGTGAAATTTCGTTTTTTGTATTATTAGTATAACTTAGTCTTAAAAAATATTATAATAATATTATATTAATATTATATAAGTTAGCGCTAAAAAAATCATAAAATAATCTCAGAAATAGTAATGAAAGAAAGTAATGTAAATACTAGTGTATAAGATTATGAGTGAAGGAAAAAAAATGATGACAACAGAAATATAATCTCTGATATCCGAGTATAATTCAGCTACTGTACATAGCTATAATAGATCTGTAAGAAAGGGAAAAAGAAAAAAGATGATATCGATAAGAAAAAACCATTTTAAGGTGGTAGAAAATATTAAAGAGGAAGCCAGTGTTAGAAAAGTTTTCGAATTAAGAAAAATAATTGGCAGAGTTAATACCAGAGTTGAAGGGAGATGGTTTCTTAAAATTTGACTTGAAATTTGACCAAGAAAATAGAGAGAGGAGAGAGAGGAGAGAAAAGAGGTGAAAATAAAGGAACAAGGAAAGGAAATATCCGTCCAGATTTCAATATCAGGAAGTGCCTGAGGGCAGATAAACGGAAAGTCCGCTCTATCCCTGATATCAAAAGGTAAGAAAGCCATCCATGCCACGCTGTCTTCGCCAAAACAGGCGTATCTACTAAGAGCTACCAACTGCCGAAGGAAGTCGTTAGGATTTCTCGCAGTAAGCAAACCGAGAAGATTCGGAGGGCGGCTAGAGACAAAGTATTAAATGACAACCGATTAACCGTGATCCTTCGGTGATACGCTAGATCAGGTATAGCTTCACCTAAGCTAGCCGACAATGGAAAAAGAAGGTTACTGTTCGACACAGCCTGACAGTAAACAAGGCACTATTCCGTACCGTCGCTATTCAGATGCGGGAGTATGAATAGTGTCCGTGACAACCTAGACAGAGGAGCTGCCGCTGACACAGAAACCAAAATCTTGGAATTACGAAGTGGGATAGAAGTCTCGATTCTGCGTGGAGCTAACTGTTATACCTAGTTCTCGGAGGAAGGCAAGAGACGCTTGCGGCTAACTAAATCGCCACAGTTCTATTAAAAATTATAAAAGAATTCGAATATTTTAAATAATTCATATTTATAAACAAACGACTTAATTATGTACTTTTATATTTGTTTGATGTCTTAGAAGTTATATTTTTAATTATTTATATTATAACGTCTCCATAAAAATGTTACCTTTATAATGAATATGAAATCTATTAATATACGTATTTCAAGTATAAGAAACACATTTAAAAATACATGAATAACTGACATAGCGACACATTTACTTGAACTACTTGGTATACATGACAACTACATTAAACAAATGTGTATTTGAAAAAATCGTTGTGAATGGCCAACAGAAATTAACGGAACTGTTTTGTGTAGACACTTCTCTGCAATAGTCCATTGATTGGTAGGGTACAATAACCTTTTAGCCAATTAAGTTCTTTTATATCTCTCATTACCTGAATGTCGGTGTGTACATCGTTAAATTGTATCTTTCATTGTATATAATGCACATAATCTAATGATTATATAAGGCATACTTTGCAAAAAGTATTTTAATTCAAACATTTATAATAGATTTATTAGCATATCGACTACCATTTAAATTATTGGACAGTACTTATAATTCATTAATTCTTTATTCTTTATGTCTTTAACGTAATCAAAGTTAGTATCAAAATATTTTATTTCGTGAGCACGTCTTTTATTATCTAATTATTTAAATTAGCTTTGATTTTTTTCATATATTAGTGTCTTATATTGCATTCTTGATTTAAAATACTGGAATAAGTACTATAGCTACTAGACGTTTCTATTAGAAGATAAAATAGTAATAATGTGATATTAAACTATCTCAATTTATGACTTATTCATGAATTTATTTGTTGTGATAGATAAAATTTTATTTATGGCGATAATATGTGACGGTATAAGAAGAATTATAATATTGAACATTTTTTAATAACTATAACGGATTCTTAACATTATTTAATAAACTGAAATAATATTAATATTAGTAATTAGTATCGAATTTTTAAAACTATTACTTTTTTCAATATTTTTTAACTATTTTCTTGTAGAATTTATTAAATTTATAAAAATGTTTACATAATGTAAAAAATGCTCTATAATTAATGTATGCTTTAAAATAAATTCGAAGTTGGATGAGTTTTGCTGACGATGTTCTTTGCGTTCCAAACGATGATGAAGTAGAGCTTATAATCTTTAACCACCTTAGTAATGAGGTTAGTAGAGCTTGGTGTTGTTGCAGAATTATCAAAAAATTATTAAAGTTGACTATCTTATGTAAACTTACTTGCCCGTTCGCTCTAATTAGTTTGTTTTCATCAAATATTGTAACAAATTTCTCTAAAAAACTACCGTGGTTTATTTCCTTTCGTTTCCAAAGATTGTTATTTCTGCACCACTGAAACAATTAGATTGAATTATTCGTACCCGGTATTTCCGTTCTTTTTAATATTACATACAAACGTATCTTGATTCACTACTTCCTTCTATCGGTCAAAAATTTTTCTTACGTGACTAACGAGGCTAAGTAAACCTGTTCATTGTGATAATTTTGTCACAAAGGAAAAATTTAACTGTATCTCTGTTATTGTATAAATACACATTCTCATATTTGTATTAATGCAGAGGTATTTTCTTTAATTAGAGATTTTGCTACGGGCTATTTATTTTTCTGTTTGAAATAGATATTTTTGACCTCTAAACTATCGAGAATTTTTATTCAATCTCTAAAATCATTCTATAATTCTATTATTTATAATCTAAAAAATGATTTCTTCTAAAAATTTTTAATTAATATGTATTTTTTAGATAATTAATTGAAATTATTGTATATTAATAACTATGTTAAAAAATTTTATCAGATATTTGTATAAATCATTTAGGCATAAATATCATGAATGTAAATAAAAGTTTTAATTAGAAATAATAGTAATAATCATTGTAGATGATTGAAAATGGTTTAAATTTCAATTTATTTTAATATTCCTTAAAAACTCTGGATACTACAAATGTATTAAATTTGATCACGCTTCGTGATTTAAGCTTGAACGCCGTAGTTTACAACTACATCATCTTTATCGTTCTCAAGGTAGATAAAAGGAACTTCTAAGATCAACGTAGTCGAATCTTTAATATCATTTCCCAATTTTTTTAATTAATTGGGATTCATCAAGGTTATCAACTGTATGCACTTTCTTTGTTCATGAAAGATAATAGTTATATCTGTACCACAATTATGTTTTACTTTAATGAGTAGACTGATCGACTATATTCAGAGCCAAATAGAAAATTGTTTAATTGAAAGTTTGTACATAATTAAATTATCCCTTTTTTATTTATGCACTTTAATTTATAACAGTAATTTTTTCTTCAATTTTTACTATAAATAAGAAAATAAAAATGTTTATTACTTTTTTTAATAATGTTGTGAATCATCTTTTTCTGCTAGGCAGTTACGTCTTTAAACTAGCGTTCGTTTTTCTCAAGAGCAGGATAGATACTCGATTAGCATATGTAGCGATGCCTTCTAATCTACTCACGCTGTTTAACATAAAAAAAATCTACGTACATGTACTATCGAGTGTAATAAACTAACGCAGAACGAAACTATCCTAATCAGAGGATAGTTACATTCCATACAATGTAAACTGAAAGGCACGCAGCAAGTTCTTTCTGATTTTAGTTATTCTCAAGGAAATAAAGCATTATAACTATTAAATAGTTAAATGTAATTCATTAATATTTAATAAATATATTTTTTTTATTGAGTCAAATAAAAAAAGGTTTTCGATTATTTTCTTGCATTAAAATATTAAAATTTAATGATTATTTAATTTTCTTTGTGTAGATATTATTGTTTTATTTGTAGATGAATTTTTCTAAATGACTTTCAATTATTTTCGGCGTACTAAAAATTAAATTTAAAAAAATTTTTACTTATTGGTTGTTAGACTTATCATGTATTAATATTATATTACGTAGTATATTTTACGCTGTGATAATTTAAACTAGAATTTAATTTTGTTAAGTATATAACTCACTTCAACGTAAATATTAACTTAACTATAGATACATTTTTTAAATATATTTATTCAAGGTTATATACAGATGTATCTTAGATTCAGTGGAATTAAGCATTTAATATCTTTAATAAAAAAAAAATTAAATATTGACAAGTTATCAAACAATTTATGTTTTACTCTTCGAACGCTAGTTTGTAGATTATATTATTTCTAATTCAGAATTATCAAAAAATAATTTTTTTATAATTTCTGAAAAATTAATAATTGACTTTAAAAATTCGTTATTATAAATGGATACTAAAATTATAAAGTAAAGACAAAAATTAAATTAACGAAAATTATTTTAAATCAATAATTTTAAGAAAAATTCTCTTTATTATCTCATGCAAAAGAAATAGTTATTATTTGGGAGCTTTGTTTTTATCATGTCAGAACCATATGTTTCACCAAGAAAATAATTTACGGAACTAATTTTTTTTATGTTAAATTATTTTTGCTTTTACATAAATCAATCGAATTTAATTATAAAGAAGTATCAAAATATTAAGTTATAATAGCAAAACCGTAAATTTAATTCTTACATGATTGATTATATATTTTTCTATCACAATATAAATATATTTATCTTATAAATTACAAAATATTTCTTTAATTATAATTTATAAATGTTATATAATTATAGAAAATTTGGTGAATACATTCATCTATCATTAACTAACCTTAAAATATTTGATCTGTTTGAAAAAAATTTGCTTATTAATAATCTTTCATAATAAAATTATAAAATAAAAATAAATTATTAAATATGAGAATATTTTTCAGAATCAGAGTTGATTGCCATGAGAGTATGAAAGAACGATATTTATGTATTTCACGCATAGGATTTATTTAAAGATAATTCTAACCTATCCTTAATTAAGAATTGGAGGATTCGGAGACTTAAGCCAGTATTTAGTTGTGTTAATTGCGTTCAATTGTGGCAGCAGTCAACATTGACAGAATGACTTATTCTTAGATATTTAAAAAATATACATAAAAACAAAATTACTAATTTATTTAAATATATATTTCAATTATATTATTGAAAGTAAGATTTAGTTACTATATAAAAGAAATTCTTAAACTAACATTAAAAATAAACGGTATAAATATTTGTATATAGATATTTTGACTATTTTTATAATAAAAAATACAATAAAAAAAATTTAAAAACTATGAATATATTTAAATTGAATGAATACGTCAAATAGTTATTTTGCAATCAAATCTGACAATCTGAAATTTTTGAGAAAAAATGTTTTTTATCTTAACTTCGAAATTGTTACGTTGAAACGTAATTTAAAATTTTGCGACGTCTATCGCACATACATAACCTAAAAAAGACGCGACAATTGACATATAAGACGGTAAAATTAAGGATCTTGAATCCTTGTATCGATATACTATACGCATAGTGTATTGTGACGTCTCAATAATTATTTGCGCGTTCAATTTTAGTAGCTTGATCGACTTTATTCGATCTTATTTATTTATAAGGCTGAAAGCTGGTGTGCCTTATGATAGATGTATTCTGTTGGTCTTGTTTGATTATTGGTTATTAAAATAAAAGATTTTTACTTAACTATACGTTGGCTTGATGTCCGAAGGGCATTGTGGGCAATGGATGGCTGTATCATTGGATTGTTTGAGGCAGTTGCTATCATGACTCCAGGAATTTTGTAGACAGGGTCCTGAAGAGTCCCTCGATGAGTATCAATGCGATTCCAGGAGACGCGATTTATGTTTTGATAATAACATGTTAAAAAATTAGGACTTCGGCTTCTTTAAAAAGATATTGAATTTAAGTTGAATTGAAATGCATATATAAATTCATTAAAGAATTTAAATATGAGCGGCGATACAAAGACTTTTATATATAGTTTAAAAGAAATTAATTCGTTCTCGCGAAAAGATGCGGGCTACAAATAAGACTATGACTACGAATATTTTGACGCTTTGTGTCTATTTCTTCTGTTATATGTGCTGCTTGCATCAGTTTTTATATATTCTTGACGTCGTTGCTGCCATGCTTTTCATTGATTGATCGTAATCTATTTTTGTTCTGTGATGTTCATTTAATACGCAGTTTCATTTCGTATAATTGTTCGTGTGTTCGCTTTTGGTCGTAAGAATATTTGAGAATATATCTCTTACTTTTAAGTTCACATAATTTAATTTTAGAAGAAGCTTCGCATGTATTTTGTATTCGATTTTCTTAGAAAAGGCTTTACAATCATTGTTTTGTTAGACTTTAGAATCATATGATTACATATTTTCTTAAAAGAAGCTTTCAATGTGCTTCGTATTATAATCGTTTTTTTGATTAATTATTTTCACATGATTTTTCGGAATATGTTTTTAGAGGTTCCGCACGTGATTTGTAGCTTTGTTTGATTACATAAGTCTTGCGTGATTTTTTAGAATATATTTTTAGAAGTTCCGCATATGGTTTGTTTTACATTTTCTATTTTATATTCTCAAAGGTCAAAATTATTTACACGTGTCAATATCTTACAGTACGGGCTTTGTATAATTTAACGATGTTTTGCTATTTCTTAGGAATTCTCGCTAAGAGTAAAAATGTTATAAGTTTGCGTTGACGTTAACTTTTCAAATATTATTTTTAGAAAGAGGGCTTGATCCGTGTTGATTTTATAATGCTGGTATTATATTTACCATATGAGCATGTGGATTGATATAAACAAATTGAAGGTTACTACTTACATATTTTAGCCTGCTTTCTGTACATGAGATTCATGATTGTTTATTCTAGGTAAACGTTGATAATCCAGTTCCTTGATCTATTGCGCATTATCTTATATATGTATATATTAATCTTTCCTTATCTCTTGTTGCACAATGTGACTGAAGGCGATTTCTATTTCTATATTCTATTATTATTATGTTAGATAGTTCCTTATGTCATAGTATCGTCATTGACAAGTTCCATAATTTGGTAAATTGCGTCTTCGATCTGAAGTTTAAAATTACAGGGACGTCACAATATGCTATAGAAAAAAGATAAAAGCTCGCGCTAGTGCAGTTCGGTTACTCTTGAAAAGAGCATTGTAGCATATCATTGTTATAAAAATCTAGCTTCATCGCATAAAATAAAAGAAATTTCAATTAATCCAATAAAATAATTTAGCATCCGTGTTCTGTTTGTAGATTTTTTTTATTTAAAAACACTCATTATTGTTCTTTTTATTTATTTCGTTCCTTTTACGGTAAATTGGTCGAATCGCAGTAATTTCAATAGTGAGAAAGTGAAGTTATCCAAACGAAAGCGTGTCAGACATTATGTTGACAGTAAGCACTAAACACTTACTACTACCTACTTACCTATCAAATAATACAAACACAAGTATACACATATAAAGATCATCCAATTCACACTTCAAGAAAAACATATCAATCAATTAAATAATCATGTATTGTATTCCATCAGAGAAGGGTTGTATGCCTCTAGGCTTTCCACTCTCAGAACGAAATAAATTGTGATGTATTGGCTCAAAAAATAATGTCTCATTTTTGCGTCATCTTTCATAAATTCTAAAATAAATTGAAATAACGGAATTTCTTAACTTTCGAGAAATTTCGTACAACAAAATAAATAAAATTAATTATTGTCAGATAACAGTAATTTGACTCTATTCAACTGTACGAGATAAATAAAATAATTTTTTAAATTCTTGAAAAAGCTTCGACATGGATTCTCTCACATAACTTGATACAAGTGATTTTTGCATCCATATAATTAGTAATTTCAATGGTTTCAGCATCTGAATGTAAATATATCTTGAAATAATACATTATACTATATTAAATTTCAAACCTAAACTTTCGTAAATTTTGATGTGTATCTGTCCAAAATTCTCGTTATAGACTCGTCAATAAAAAAAATTTTATAATTTGAAATAAATATATTTTTAGTTTTATTTAATAATATGAGAAAAATGCACAAAGATGATAATTGAATAGAGGATTAAACTATCTGCTATTATCTAATATTATATATAGCATTCCCATAGTATACTTTTTCTTTTCAATAATAGAATAGTTATTGCAAAAATTATAATAAATAGTTAGCGTTTTATTAAGAATACGAGTTAGACTCCTTTTTCACTAAGCTGCTTTTTCTATTTAATTTCTATTTAATACTTCTACATCAAGTGCCTATTTATTTTTACATGTTTCATTCGCTAACTTATATTAAAATGGCAATCATCAAAACAGTTTTTTTTAAATATCAGAAATACTTCGAAATTCTTCTATCCCAATATAATTCACAGTATTTTAAAGCAAATTTATTCGACTTAGAAAATATTTCATTAAATTTATTTCTGTCTTACTTACTGAAGTTTTGATTCACAAAATATTCTACTGTATGCTCTTGATGTCACTCTCTATGCTCTTGTTATCTTTTTTGAATTCCTATAGTGTATGCTTAGAAATATGAACTTTTTATTATAATGTCTATAATTTTATTACTTTAATACTCTACAAGGATTATTACATTCACTAAAGTATAGCAATTTTTTTCATGAAGTACCACCTGATCCTATTTAATGTGTTTTAGTTTTTTCGAATCGTTCTTATCGAATTTAAATTATAATATTAGAAAATTATAAATTATAGTTTTAGTAAAATTGCAATATTATGACAGTACATTAATGCGGCAACATTAACTAAAATGCAATAAAAATTATGAAACACGCGTTTACTGTCAGCACAAAAAAAATATATAAAGTTGTAACGATTTAATCTTCTTTTCTATAGTCTGATGGGTCCTTTGCGACGGTAGCGGCGGCGGCGGCTTAGGCTCTCATGTTTTCTAAATGTTCTGGACCGAATTGCTCGAGATTGGACCAAGTTCGTATCAGGAGAAAGAAGCGTGAAGAGGCAGATCGAATAAGGACGTCGTGTTTTAAAAAGAATAAATTAATTTATTGATAACATCTGAACAATATATGTCGGCGGTTTACGTAGTTAAAATCATACAATTTTTTACAGTAAAATATACGGTGCTTTTTATAGGCTACAGCGGAGGTTAGTACGTTACTGCGACGGACTTACATGAAGTTCCTAACGGCGGTTTTCTTTACAATTTCGTCGCGGTGGTGGATATTTTACATAAGTTATTTATGGCTAATTTACACTGATTCGTGGAGAAAGGTAATTACGAGTAAGTCAGGTTGACGAGAATCGAGTCGCGTAGCTTTCTCCGGGGTGCATCGGACGTATACACTTTGAGGTTCCTGGTGCGTCGAAAGATTACACAAGGGGCTGCGCGACAAAAGGCTGCACAGCGTTGTGCTTCTCGCAGTACTGCGAGAATGTCCACTTTCATCACTGAAGGATGAGCAATCGTCTTAAGATCCAAATAGTTCTTTAAGTTAAAACTACTATTATAATAGTTTAACTGTAAAAATTCTAAAAGATGATAAAAAAAATGTATGGAAGTTCTACGAGAGATCATTTTTTATCTTCAGATAGTAAAACTAAGTAAGATTCTATCCAGAAAGGAAAACACTGCTAGAAGATGAGTAAGAGATCAATTGGAAAACTGTCTAGTCAGTGTTGAAACTAATGTAAATGTTCTAATAAGATTCCACATCCTAGATTTCGGGGACTCGAGAGAAATATCTGCTCCCGCATAAAGTCGTATAGGATTGAGGGAAATTATTTCAGGCTATATTAGGATTAGAATTGAGTTCCTGGGTCCGACTGTTACAAAATTATTCAGTCTAGCAGGAAAGGACATGAGAGAGGTGGAAAGTTTCTAAGATGGACATTATCTCAACGGGCTATGAAAGGATTAGACTAAACAAAAAATTATTATTCCATAAGTTTCACCTACTTATTATTATAGATTTAGAAACATCCTTTTAACCAGTCTTCTAAATACCGATCAATAATACGTGAAGTTGTAAATATTCTTGAAAAGGGAATGTTGTTGCAAAATATGATGTGATTTTTCTAGAATATTATAACAGTTTTTAATAACATAACATAGAATAATACTCAAAAGAAAATGAAACAAAAATAATACCGCCCTACATCATTAGATGGACTGGATTGATGATCAAATAGTTATGATAGAAATAGAAGGATGTACCGTAAGTGAAAAAATCACTAAGAGATGTCTACAAGTGGAGTTCTACCATTTTTATTTGGAATATTTTCGTTTATTAATTATTTTTTAGAATAGAGGGCGAAGGTTGCAAGGTTCAAAGTAGTATTCGGACGACATGGTTATACATATCACCATGTAGAGCAGCTCAAAATCCTCTATCCAACAGAGAGAAGTGGCTTAATTATGACCCGATGCATACCTTAAGGGGAAACTATGGTTTACAAGCAATTGGAAACTGTAAAGAATATGGGATATCGTGTCTGGGCAACGAATATCAAAATTTACAGGTTCACGGTCTTTCTTCTAGTTAAATTTTATAATGAAGTAATGCCCTACTCATGGTAACTACTTTATTACTTAAAAATTAACGGTGTTGAAAAAAGATTTATATATACTCAGATAATACAACTGTGCTATGGACACTGGCTTTCAATATATGTCGATCTAAACTTAACTGACATAACTAACTGTATGAAATAGCAGATTTTCTGGAAATTCAAAAAATGCACTATACAGAAATAATCAAACTGACAAAAAGTAGGCATTAGATATAATTTAGATTAGATAGATTTAGATTTAGATTTAGATAGATTAGACAAGTGACTTACACCAACGTTGAACATTAAAAGGTCTAGAGAGATAATTAATCTTATTAGATCTAGACGAAAGGTCTCTAAGATGTCGTTAACAAAATATCTATTATTGTAACACCAGCTTTATATAAAAAGACAATTGACAGAACATATTATAGACTGTACGGAGACCTGAAGAAAACTTATCGTCAACTTGTCTACAAGTGCTTGAACATCGCTTAAATTAAAGCATGAGAACTGAAGAATACATTGAGAATTGAAATCACCTGTTAGCCAAGTTGTTTATTTCATTGCTAGCAAGGTGATTCGACTGTTAACAATGTACTAAAGGAACAGAAAAAGGCATGGGAAAATAGATTTCATAATCTACATATATAACGCTCCTGTTTTACAAAAATTAATAGTAGTAGTCTTCGATTGGTGCTTTATCGGACTTCGCATTAATGTGACCGTGGGTTTATTTGACAATAATTAATTTATAATATTGAAGTAAGTCATAAAGGAATTCGATATTAAATTATATTCTGAGAAGTGTGGACTGTCAGGTAGAGATCGAACCCTTAAATTAACTAATCTTCATTATATATCTGTTTTTTAACAAAGATCAGCAGAAAGTATGTTCTGTCTGAAGACGCCATGTTCTATAGCGTCTGCCTTTTGTCCTCGGTCTTTTACACTCTTCCACTATCAGAATGATTTTGCTTCTCTTTGGAAGTGCGCCCTTCTGAATCTCTTTTAAGAGTGCTGCGCCCAACCAGTGTCAAACATTATTTACTCTAACACTCCTTTAGAGCAAGCTGCACACAAGCTGTGTAATTTTTTTGGGTGTTTGCTTCCTGAAAGTCTGCTGCAACTCTTTCACACTTACAATAGCGCTTAAAAATTCGTCCATAATTCTAGAGTAATTCGCTTGTAAGCATTTCGCCTCAATGAATCTCACTTTATCCATAAAGTTGAACTAACTTTTAGATGAAACTTATAAGCCTCTACTTTCATATATACTAATCGTACGGACGTAACTATGTTTCTCTGATTGGTGGGTTAATGGCACAGGCGTATTATTGGTTATGCATTAACGTCTTTTTCGTTAACGCATAGGCTGACTTTCGCTGTTATACAAACATGATGATCTGCCGTTTGTTTACTTCGATAACAAAGTTAACTCAGTGCTTTTTGTTTAACTGTCTGTCATAGAAATACGTAGATGTACGTGTCAAGGTTCTTAAATCAAAAAGTCTGTCTCTTGGTATGATTAGTAATAAACTAGAACCGCTTTAATTTGAGTGAATAAAATGTTTTGATGAGTAATTGGATGTTTGTTAGCGAATCTTTCAGCGTAAAAAATTTACAGGTGCATAGATTCAGCAAGATCGTTAGCAACTTTTTATCGCAGTTGATATCAATAGCGATCTTGAACAAGTAGTGCTATTTTCCTATCATACCGGTAGCGATAAAATGACAGGTGCTGATATGCGCATAATGGCAGCAAAATAGTCGAACTATGAACTGCGAAGATGGCAAATTTGAATTGCATACTTTTGTTTATTGTTACGATTTTTGGACAGCCATACCTTGCAATCCAATGACTGTAAAACATTTCCGCGGCGATGTCGAAAATCTAGCATAGTCAAACATAAACTGAATCCATTTATTTAAGGAATTGGACCAATGAGATCGATGTAAACATATTCAAACCAATGATCTGGTTCGGTAAATGCACTGACTAAATGTACGTAGTATTTTCCATTGGCGTAAGTTGTGTTGATGTAAGATGCATGCCCGAATAGATAGCGCGATCTCAAGGTTGATAAATGACCAGATATACATTTGACAGATTAGTTTATGTATTATCCTGCTGCCAGAGTTGTTTGACGTAACAGCGATAATATTTGATAGCGTTTAGAAAATGGTGTAGTTCTAGGAGCATGAACGGATTCTTATATTTGTATAGAGCTTAGACTTTTTGATAGCAGTACTGTACCTTTCGATATTATTGTGCGACGAATACCTTCGTCGCGAGAGGCAAGCACTGCCGTGGATTGAGAGCCGGGAGGAAAGCGAGGAAGAGGCCCGACATCCAACGCCCGAAAAACTAAGGAATGCAAGTCAGAAAAAGTGTGTGGAAGTGTGAGTGTGAGTAAAAGCGTGCATGCGGCACAGCGTTGGCCGCAGAGTGGTAGTATGAGAGAGAGAGAGTGCACGAACGTGTGAGTATGAGTGAGAAAGCGTGCGTGCGGCACAGCGGTGGCCGCAGAGTGGAAGGATGAGTGAGAGAGCGAGAGAATCCCCGCGTAGTGGGAGTAAGCGGCCCGAGATGCGTATGAGAGAAAATGATGAATGAGTGAGCGAGAGAATGCCCGCGTAGTGGGAGTAAGCGGCCCGAGATGCGTATGAGAGAGAAAGATGAATAAGTGAACAAGAGAATGCATGGGGCCGTGGAGGGGAGCCTTGGATATGCGTCTAGCCCTGGTTATGCCCTAGCTAGCCCAATGCTAGGCTATACGCGAGCGTATTGCGCCACCGCTGCCGCTATTTCCCCGCCACCAGCTTGGCCCACAGTCGTAAGGGCAATGGCTAGGCGGCGCGGCCCCTCCACGAGGCCCGCGAGTACGAACGCGTGAGGGGAAGCGCCCGCGAAAACATAAAAAGGACGCACTCACGCGGATTCGAAGACAGAGGTGGAATTCGGGAAGCGAAGACTTCCCAGTCGTGCAACTTTAGGTGCACGATTCCTGGAGTGACTTTAGGCACACCGGGGAATTCCACGAGGGAGAGGTCGGAAAGCGAAGGCTTCTCGGTTGTGCGACTTTAGGCGCACTAGGGGCTCCAGGAGGAGCGACTTTTGGCGCATCTCCCAGGTATAGGAATATGTCCGCAGTCGCGTATCCAAAGACACAGCCCCCGGACTAGATTCTCCCTACCCCGCTATCTTCCGCCGCGATAGTAAGTGAGATCTCGCCAAGTAAACTCACGTGATACACCGCCACCATAAAACATTGTAATTCCGCCGTACCGATCGTAAAAGTAATTCCGCCATACCGATCTTTACTGTAATCCCGCCGTACCAATCTATACTATAATCCCGCCGTATCGTGTGTGCGAAAATGTTGCGCAGCCGATCTGTTATCTCTTTTTTAAAATCCGCCGCTTAGTATGTAAAAAGCGTACGTCACCGACTGACGTATACCTTTAATAAAACCTCGCCGTCTAGTACATCAGAAGTGTCGTGAAAAACCAAAACCGCTTAAAGATCTGCTAAAAAATAGAATCACTATTTGTAACTATAAACTGTTAATAATTCTTTGTAAGCAGTGAGCGTACCGCAAAACAAACTTCATTGTAGATTTATTTAAATAAAGATAATCTTAAGATAATCTTAAACTGTCGCTTTAAATACTCACTCACACACACACGCGTCTGAACTCCATCTTAATATTTATATTAATTAAATTTTATTAATAAGAAAATTTGTCAAGGCCAAAGCTCCTTAGTTACATTTGTTTTTCCAATTGAAGGTCGTATATCACGGAAAACCGCATTGCTTGTTGAATGAATAAAGAAAGCATGATTTTAAAAAATAATTTAAAACATATAATTTATTATTATAAATTTTGTTTTATCACTGAAAACCACTATATTTAGAGTTATATTTAATGTTCTAACCACTTTATCATACATTTCTTAGTATTTTATATTAAAATTTCGATTGATCCACTTTCTTAACTACTCCATTTCAATATTAAAATTACTTGAAATTACTATATATAAACTACAATACGATTCAAAATAACGTGCTTTATTATTCGAAAAATGGCGCGTAAACGTTTACGTTGCAGCAAGTGTGCAACTTTCATAAAATGATTGTAAATCGCAATGCACGAGTAACTATTATTATTAGTACTTATTAAAATAATAAGAAAAGGATTGAATAGAGAATTGAAAATATATATTAAAAAATGTCCTATTTATTTCAAATTGATTGTGTTCGATATGCATGTAGTTGCGGATCTTTAAAATCTATTGCTAAGATTTATTTTTGTAGGCATTGCTTAAATATTCGATGTGGTTACTGTGTTTGTCATGAGGTAGGTATAAATATTGGTAGTAGATATATTTGTTTATATATCTACTATATATCAAGTTCATTCTTAAACATTCGGGTTATTTTCTATATTTAAAAGTTAATTTAATTTTGTTAAGAAATAAATTTTTAAATGAATTGATTACATTTTTACCTTTTACTGCTGTGATATAGGTAGATTCATACTACTGTCCAAATTGTTTGGAAAATCCTCCTCCCTCAGAGGTTCGTTTGAAGAAATATAAGTAAGTTTTACATATATACACATGACTATTTTTTGTTTCTAAAAATTTAAATAATCAAAAATTATTTAAATTCCATTTCTTGAAATTAAAACTAATATATGGAGGTTATATTAATATTATTTTTCTTTACTTATAGCCTAATTATTATATTAAACTCTTGATATATTTTTTTATTTATTTAGGTGTTCTAACTGTTTTGATTGTCCTTGTTGTTCTCAAACATTATCAATTCGTTCTGGACAAGTACTAATAAAACCAGTGGAGTTAGATGGAGAAGAATCTAAACCAACTACAAACAAAATTTATTATTTAAGTTGTTGTCTATGTCGATGGAATTCTAGAGATGCTGGTATTCCTGACCAAACTGTGGGTGAGCAAAATAAAATGTCTTAAAATTTAAGTTAAAATTATTTTAATAAACATTGGTAATGTATTTATTATTTTCATATTTTCAGCAACTGGAAGTTGGAAAGAACAAGAAAATCCACATATAAACAGGATTACAGCACTAATTAATTTTCATAAAATTTTAGCTTCTGTTGAAAAACAGCAAAAAGAACGCAAGAAGTTCCAATCCAAGCGTATTTTTTTACAATTTGTATGTCCATTTCTTCCTTTATTTAATTTATTTTATAAGTAATTTTTTAAGGTATTATTTGATATAGGAAAAGTTTGGAATTACATCTGCATTGGCCAGAAAACGTGCTGGTCGACCATCTTTGCCACAACCAAAAACACAGATCAGCGATCAACCGCCACCTTCAGAAGCTACTGAAGAAGTTGAAGAACTTCCACTAGATATTTTTATTAGATCTGTGGATATTACTAAAAGTGGGGAAAGTTAAGAAAAAAATAAATGAATAAAATAAAGTATACATTTTTATTCAATTATAATCTTATTACAGTTACAACTTTGGATCAAAGATTACAACATCCTGAGTTACAAGTTGAAAATATCAATGAATTAAGGCCACAAAGAAAACAATTTATAGTAAAAAGATCCCAACGCTGTAGATTTTGTGAGCACACTGTTAGCAAACCTGACTATTGTCCAACATCAACTAAATTTAAAATTCAATTAGCAGCTTTGTATGAGAAAATATTAATTGTGAACTAATTCAGTATAATAAAAGTAATATCTATTTTTTTTTCAGTTATCATGTTCCAGAAATACGTATTATTACATGTGAACCTTTACGTCTTGGAAAATCTAGTGAATTACTTCTAAAATTTTGTAATCCTACGCAGCATCAAACACAGATAATGCTTTTATCTTTAGATACTCCCATGATATCAACCATGACAACTGTACAAGGTATTAAAGAAGAAATGAACCAGGGGAATGTTCAAATGGTATTTTTAGTTTTGATTTATAATACATTTTTTATGTTTATTGAATAACAAATATAGTTACTAGATACAAAAAAAAGTGTATAACCAGTTATTAGTAAATGCATATGTTTCTACATTTTCGTTTGAGAACAATTACATTTATATTTATAATTTTTAGATGTAGTTGAAAAATCAAAGAACAAAACATGTGATGAAATTTAAACGAAATTTAAGCCAAAAAATTGATTAAAACATTGTATCATTTGAATCAATTTAATATTTTTTAACATTATTTTATCTGTAAATCAATGACTTTCATACTCTTTCAGATTGAAGTTTGAAGTACTGATGTTTCATTTCACATTTTCTTTATATTTTTAGTTTATTTTAATTTTTATAATTTAATATTTTTGCATTTTTCAAGATACATTAATTTCAAAAGTAATGTTTTATAAATTCGAAATTTCAAATAATACAATATCTATATTTAAAATATTTAAATTTTTTTCATTTTTGAATATAACTTTTCCATAAATTTTTTTTTTATATACTTTATTTTTCATATTAGATTATTTACGTTTGAAAATAGTTTAATTAAAAATTGAGTGTAATTGATGCATAAATGAAGATATTTTCAATAGAATTAATTTATAAATAAGTTTATGAAAAACTGAAAGAATATTATTTCATTATGTTTTCAAAAAAGCTATTTTGTTATTAATCTATATATTCAATCTTTATAATATATAAATCTGATTTTTGTACTTTTTGAAATTTAAGTAGTAAAAGTAGATATTTATAAATGTCTTATATGTTCTAAACAGGGTTGTGATTCTCCAAATTTACTACCATCTGTTGTTCGGCAAGCAACTGTAATTGAAGAAGGAAAATCAATAATAATTATTCCAAGTGGTGAAGTAATATTACCAACTAGTTCTTTTATATTACCTCCTAGAGATGATGCTGCTGAATATGATGATCCAAGTGATATTCAAAATTCCCAAGATGATCCAAAGTGATAAAGATATTTTAAAATTTAAAATTAATTTGATATTTACTTTATTTGAATTTTTCATTTCTTGTAGATTAGTTGTATGGAGGAAAGGTAATAAGGCAGTTATTAGATTACATGTATTACCTTTTATAGATAAAGAAAGAAGAGTTAAAAATGAACCCATTGTAATTGGTTTTGTTATGCAATATGGTTATGTGAACACAATAGCAACATTAGAACACAAAGCCCCACAAAAATTGAATTTAAAAGTGAAATTATTCTTAACCCTTGGTAATTTAGTTACCATGTAATATTTTTAAGCTTCAACTTGAAATTTAATGTATCTGATTTAAATATTAATAAATTTATACTTGTAGAATTACGATCAAATATTTAGTTTTTCACGACCTATAACTTAATGTACTACATATCTTATTTTAAAGATAAAAACAAATAGACTATACATTGATACCTTAATGAATTTGACCAGAAATTAAATATATTATACGATTTAAAGAGAATAAAAAATATAAAACAAGTTGCGATTTATTTTAAATGTTTATTATAACAATATAATAAACAATACTCCTTAATAAATATATGTTTTTTTAAAGTCTGCGACCACGACGACCTCCCTTTCTACGTGTTGAATCAGAAGGAATTGGTGTAACATCTTCAATTCGTCCAATTTTCATATTTGATCGAGCAAGAGCTCTGAGTGCAGATTGTGCACCTGGACCTGGTGTTTTTGTTTTGTTACCACCAGTAGCTCTAAGCTTTATATGCAGCGCTGTGATTCCAAGTGATTTACATTTTTCTGCAACATCCTAAAAAGTATATTATTAATAATTCTTATAGCAAGCTCTATTGATCAATAGTAAATTAAAACAATAATAAATGTATTCATTTTAAAAATTGTAATACTGCGTTCTAATATAACAAATGGAATTGATTTTCCATAAATATGAATGCACTCAAAAAGGTATATTATTAAGTGCTGCCTGAGTATGAATATTAAAATTATATTTTATTTAGTATAAAAATTGTATAGGTAGTTAAGAAAACTAAAAGAAATTCACCTGAGCAGCCAGCATAGCAGCATATGGAGACGCTTCGTCACGATCAGCCTTTACTTTCATTCCTCCCGTTACACGAGCAATGGTTTCTCTTTAATAATAATGTCCAAATTATGAATAGTATACTACAGTTATATCAAAATAATCATTATTTTTAAGATTTGAGTTCTTTCATTTATACACGCCTATGTTTATAGTTTATTTAATACTAAAAACTTACCTGCCCGAAAGATCGGTTACATGGACAAAAGTATCGTTGAAACTGGCGAAAATGTGAGCAACACCGAAAACATTTTCTCCTTCCCGTACTTGTGGTCCAAGAGAAACTTGTACTTCTTCTTTTTGAACTTTACCTCTTTTTGGTGCCATGTTTCTATAAATATAAAACTAAGTACTTTTTAATTAAACAGCAAAATTTAATAATTATGATCATACAATAATGTCCTTATTTTAAAAATTATATACATATTCTGCTAAAGGTTATGTCACGATAAACTCAACATAGAGAACGCCCTTACGGTCGACTTTTAATCCATAAAAATCCTAATAAGAAAGCAACGAATTTGTTAAATTTAAATTTTTTAATATAGTCGTACTTGTATTTTACTAATAATATCCAATATTTATCAAAAATTTTGTTCTAATACTACGAAAAATAATACTTACAAAATACTCTTAAACTCCCAGTACAACAAACCTACCTAAAATAGAACTTCCGGTGCACTGTTTTCACGAGTTAAACTATTGTTTGCAATTAATTATGATTTAGGAATTTTTTCCATTCTTTAAATGGAAATAACTTAAATGTACACTAGATCAATTTAATTCAAGAATACTTATCTATAAGTACTATTAAATAAGAATATATAGAAAATTGTGTTCTAAGGATTTTTAAAATTATACAGAACGCCTACATAGTGGAAAGGGTCAAAATGGTGTACTAATCTAAAACGTGCATTATAAAAGTTTAACTGATTGGCCTACGCGCAAGCGCATAATATGATTATCAAGTTGCAAAGGTGTTTACGAATATCATTAATATTAAATAATTATTTTAAAAATCTATGTTTATAATTTCTATACTTACTATAAAATAAGAATTGATAAAAATATATAAAATTATGGAGTATTATAAACATTTTAATATAAAATATATTAATAAATGAGAGAATATATAAAAATATATAAAAATATATAAAAATTAGTAAATAAACTAAACTTATTTCAAACAACTTTCAAATAGTACGAAATAAAATATCTCTATTTAATATAATTAAGCAAATTACAAAAATTATATTTTTGATATGTGCATTTTATTATAAAATTAAAAAAATGTACAATATTTCATGATTTTTCTCCATTAGAAACTTGGAATATATGTTAATATAATAAATAGTATTTTTTATATTGAAATTAAATAAAATATTTATATTCTTTCCTTTCTAATTTTAATGACAGTTTTCACTAACTTTTTCGAAATACAAAGAGGAAAGATTGCGTAAAATTATCACCCTGTCGTTGGCAATTGAATACCTAAATGTATGGTTGTTACAAAACTCTTACTAAAAAAAGAAAGAATTAAAGATTCCTTTAATTCAAAATTATCATTTTAAAATTTCTAGAATTATAATTTCTCTGTCTATAGTTATAAAAATCTATCTAAAATTATAAATACCTTTAAATGTTCATCTAAAAACTCTCAAAAAATTATTTATTTTTAAAAGTATATAGAATTATAAATATATGAGCTAGCTATTCAAACATTTCGGTTCTGAAGCTTAAATTGTAAAAAAGCATAAAGGTCGCAAAATTTATATAAAACAAAAAAAAATAAAAATATTTGCAATAAATATAAACTATTAATGTAGATGAAATTAAAAAAATGAAAGATAAAATAAAAAATTTAAATAATCTTAGACTAAAACGAAAAAATTTCAATATATTGTTACGTTTATTAGCTAGCCTATTTACTACTCGGAATTCTTGACACCACGATTACCCAATCAAGGCACAAAAACGTGCTATATATAATGTTTAAAGTTCTAATATAAAAATCAGCAATGATTCAGATAAGTAAGTAATATTGAGGCCAATGACAAATCATCAGTACAAAAAGTCTGAAGAAGCAGCAAGAAGTCGACCAACTATCAAATTTTTGAATTAATGTATCAGCACGATGGGTTACAACAGAGGCATTGAAATTATCATAACACAGTGTCAATCAATGAAAATAAAATTCTTAAGTAAAGGAAGGAAGTCGAATTAAGAAGATTCTTTGATTAATAGCCAAAGTGAATAGATTTCTTCGTCATCTGTAGAAATGAACCCTTCATCATCTATCATAGTAGACTTCTCCAAAATATCGTATTCTTCTATCAAATGAAGAGAACAGAAGCCGTTTGAACTAAAAGGGAACTAATGAAGCTATTGACACAAGCAATACATTTATAGGATCTATTTGGAGGATAATAATATCCATTATAAGATATTATTATGATCTACGAACCACGAATAGCCGTACGAAATGAAGTATTAATGTACATATTCGATGATTTATTTGATAAGTAGTATAATATTGATGTTCATATATGAAGACAAATCGAGCTTGAGATTAATGCGATAGTCGAACTCAAATGAAGTTATACTTAACAACACATATATAGCATTTGCACAACATGCAAATATCAAAAATATAAAATATAAGAAAAATATACCTAAAGATGTATTATTCAAACTTCGTGTAAACAGAAATAAAACAAATAATTATAATTTTACAATTACACTTTTAATACGCGTTAGGCGTTTGTCGGTTTTGTGAAGTCGAGAGTATGGGAAAAACTGATGAGCAGAAAGGAAGACGCGGCATTCCTACTATTTAGTTATATTATAGAACGCAGATACGAAGAGGATTTGTCGACAATTTATAACTAGGAAACATTTGTTTTTTAAATAAGAATAGGTAATTGTTGCATAATAGAACCGGTGTTGCTCAATTACAGGCACATACAGTTAAATTCAATTTCTAAACAATCCAGAATTTTATATGCATTAAGAAAAAGATATTGGAAAATTTTTACCGGTGGATCGGTCATATAATTTTACGATGACACAGATGTGACGTCTCAATAATAATTTACATTCAAGAATTTATTGAGTGATACTGCTCTATTTAATCTTTTTAATAAAATGGGCCAAAGACTGGTATGCCTGTTAATAGGTTTATTCCAACTGCTCTGATTTCTAATTTGTTATTCAAAACAAAAGGATTTTATTTAATTCTTGTGCTATCTTGTTGTCCGATTAGGCATCGGGAGTAGAAGTTTCTTCGATTGTCCTGGCAGCTACTGTCGCCATTTTGGGATTTTGAATTAGGGTTCTAAAGAGCTCCTGGTATGAATCTCAGTTTTGATTTTTGAAATAATATTTTACAGAAACTTCGTTGCTTGAATATTGTAAATTTGTTTTTGAAAAGACTCAGACTTGAAAGATTAGTATTACTTCAACTTGAGTTTTAACTGAATTAGATTTTTATTGCGAAAGCGGCTTTTATAAAATTAAGTTACAAAAACTTTAGATTCATTGTACAAATCCATTTTCGCGAATATCACAGGCTATCGGACTTCTAAACTATTATCGTTGCTTGTGTTGCATTTATATATCTTCGAGGTGATTACTGTCTTCATTTTTTATTGGTTCTGGAGTCATTATTGTATTTTAACTTGTGATATCCGCTTCTATTTTATTTCTTTCTTCCAGGAAGTTGATATGAGTGTTACATAGTTTTATAATTTGTTTTATTAAGAATTTATAGTATACAAGGTTATGTATTGTATGTTCGTTTGGCTTACAGACGCTAATTATGATTACATGAGTTGTAGATATCAAATGTTATATTGAAATCGTAAAGTTGTTGAGATTATTTGAAGGTTATATTTTTATTCGGTGCTAAGTCTTGTTTTAGGTTACATGATTTTGTAGAATATGTGCTTATAAAACTTGTTGATATAAGTCGAAGGCTTACACGTATTGCTTCTTACAATACTAGTATTCTATCTTATGGTGTTTGATTATGTTAAGAATTCTCACTTTTGGTTATTAAATATTATGTTTAATGAATGTATATATGCATTGTAATTCGAGTTAAATTCAATATCTCTTTAAAGTAGTCCGAATCCTAATTTCTAAACATATTATTATCGAAAGATAATCCGAATTTCCTGGAATCGTATCGATACTCATCGAGGGAATCTTCAGGACCCTGTCTACAATATTCCTGGACTAGTGACAGCGACTATCTCAAGCAATTTAAAGACACAGCCATTGTCCATACTGTCTTTCGGACATCAAGCCAACGAATAGTTAAGCAAGTCTTTTATTTTAATAACCAAAAATAAAATGGAATCAACGGAATACACTTATTATAAGGCATACCAGCCTTCGGCCTTATAAAGCAAATAAGATTGAATACAGTCTGATGAAATGGGGAAGAGAAAAAAAGGACACAATCCGTTCTCTTTTACTGTCAGTCAGCCACGTCTTGCGGTTTCGACTCCGTCACTTAACACCTTCAACTCGGTCCCCGCGACACCTCCTTATACCTTTCTTTCTCGAATACCGCAGCTCCTTTCCCTCACCACGCGCCACATCCGCCGCATAATGCCTTCTTAATTACAATGGCGCCGTTATGGAGGGGCAACCCCGTGCCCTCTTTTCCCGGTGCGAATCACTCCAGTATACTTGCACTGGGTGACTCACCATAAGTCACTCTTTTTGGTCCAAATCCGCACGGCGCGATCATTTCGAGTCGTCGTGAAAATCGGCGCGCGTAAAACGGCGGGGAAATCCAGGGGCTCACTTTCCCCAGCACGCGTCATCGGTGCGCGTCAAGTCGATCAAGTAACTAAAAGTTAATTATATAATAATTATTATATTAATAATTATTAAGATGTCACAACTTAATACGTTAAATAATAAAAAATAGAAATATATAAATCGAGACCGATAAAATTTGTGACAACGGTGGGATCGCTAAAGAGAAAAATTAAGAATAAAAATATTTTAAACCCGAAAAATAAATAAATAAAATAAAAGAAGAAATGGTATAAAATAAAATAAAACGACTAGTGTTCTGTTTAAAAATAAGAAGACAGGAAACTCTAAGAAATAATCTACTAAACTTAAATTTTATATAAAGAATCTTGAGACTAAGGACTTGTATAAATCAACTTCTGATAAAAATAAAGAGATTATTAACTTTGTTATAACAATATTAATTAAAAGAATTTCATTAAATAATTAAAACTAAATGCTCAACTCTATTTCAAAATGACTACAATTACTCTGGAATAATACGTGATTATGCTTGAGAAAATAAAAAAAATAAAAAGACTAACGAACCGTGAAAATGAAATTGAAAGGGAAAGAGCCAAAACAAGAAATAAATAAGGCGAAGGTCATGCAGAGGATTGAAAAATTAGCAGGAATGATATAAGAAGAAAGATGGAGGAATCAGGAAAAAATAATACCTCATGAAGAAACCAAACTAAATTCAAAGCTTTCGTTACATAATACGATCGAAAATAATATAACAATAGATAGAACGTACGCGGAAGGTCCAATACATCACAATACGTTTACTAATTATAAAATAACGCAGAAGTACTTAGCCAGGATACAACAATTCGACGATAAGAATATTTTTAAATTTACTAGAGCCATGTTAAAAATAAAAAACATATTCCCTGTTGAATAAAATCTCGAAATAATATTAAGACTAAAACTCAAATTAACTGATCATGTTTACGCCATTAGAATTCCATACAATAGAAGAGTTTATATTCAGATTAAAAACAATATTCGCGACCCCATACTCATCAGGCTGTTATAGAGACAAATTGGTAGCTTAGTAAAACGTGACTATGAATCGATAACCTTCATCAATCAATTTTCAGAACTCTATAACTCGTTACGGGATTGTATCTGTTTATAAGATAATGTTAAGGACCTTACACCAAACGAACACGCGAAAATAGAACGCGAAGCCATACGCTACTTTACCGAAGCAATACCTCTTTATTTCAGATATTACACGAATCCGCATGTCGTGACATTAGAAGAAAAATTATTGACGCGTTTGAAACGGAAAAAAGAGTTGAATTAGATCACAAAAACCACAGCATTAAACATACTTCTGATCGCTCAAATTATTTAAAACAAGAAACGTATAAACTGCGACAAAACTTAAACAATTAAAATTAAACTCAATATAAAAATTCTGAATTTTAAAATATTTACCAAAACTGCAACGATTTCCCGCGAAAAAAAACACACTTACGAACAATCTAAATATAATATTTATGAAAATATAACAAGAAGTAAAATTTATCATGATCGTTTAAAATATGATCACGCAAAAACGATAATAGATCCCGAGATAATGAAGGAAAATGCAAAATAACCAGAACGATCAATGTTCATTCTGCAAGAAAATAGAACATAAAATTTAAAATTTCTACTCTAAAGGAAACGTAAATCTACGAAATAAAAATAGCACTTAGGAAAATGGGCTAGGACCCCAGGCTATGGTGAGCACGCTGAGGGTCGAAAGCAGAGCTTGCGAAATAAATATGATCCAAGAAATAAAATTCGAGATGCAAAATACGATGCTGAGTATACTCTGGAAGAGTAGGAACGTTAAAAGAAATCCCGATAATAAAATTCGAATCAGATTCAGTAATCGACAAATCATTCGAAGTTATCGTTGATTCGGGCGTTTAAACAAACATAAGAAAAATCGATGTTTTAAAAAACACAGTAGAAATTGATAAATCACAGAAAAAGGAAATGGTAGAAATTAATAATATACCGAGCTCAGAAGTTGGCAACGTAAAAATAAGTTTAAATAATTTCAACAGATCCACAATATTTTTAATCATATCGGACGACATATTCAATTCAAACAGATGCGCTAATGAGTGCAAAATTTTGCGAATTCTGCGACGCGAATATAAACTTTTTATCGAATGAAGTAATACTTGCAGGGAAAATATTTCAATGATTGAGGAAAAGACCATATGTTCTCCAAATGCAACAAAATGGGTCGAAGTCCCTACGAAAACGGACTCAAAATTTAATTATGTACCAAAAAAGAAGTTGTATCTGGAGCAAGTATTGGTGAAAATTGGATCAAAAATTACTTTAACGGGTGATAGTACCTTTAAATAACAATAATGAAATACAGAATATTATGTACTAAACGATCTAGAGAATTTTGTAATTGGCGGGTACGAGGGAATGATTAAAGATAATGATAAAGAAAATGATGAAACATTGAGGGAAATATT
Organism: Wiebesia pumilae; assembly: GCA_018907045.1. Lineage (NCBI taxonomy): Eukaryota > Metazoa > Arthropoda > Insecta > Hymenoptera > Agaonidae > Wiebesia > Wiebesia pumilae. Next base: position 13,602,048 of record JACCHZ010000116.1, read on the forward strand.
TGAAAAATTAAAAGAAAATAGTAATGAAAAAACGCGCAAATTAAAAGAAAATAAATCGTCAAACTCGAAACAAAGTACAGATAGTTGGCTTTGTGATCAAACCACAATGAGTAAAGAAGAATGGGAAAGGTACGATGATAAAGAAATAGAACAGACGTTGAGTGATTCTTGGTCTGAACGCGAAATAATATTAAATACAGCGCAGAATGACTCGCAAGAAACATCACCAATTTTGACACATTAATTAGGTAAAAAGAAATCGACAATTATAAACCCGAATATAAACAGAGATTAGAGCGCATATTAAAAAACACAATGAAATTTTTAAAACGAACAAAGATAATTTATCATGTACGCACCTAATCAAACACAGAATTGAAACAAGAGATGATATACCAATGATATGGCAGGATACCTTGCCTTTCTGAAACAAGAAATAGAAAAAGCAAATACAGATAATGTTGCAAGACGAAATAATACGCCATAGCGATTCACCATACAACAGTCCTCTACGGTGAAAAAAACTTCAGTGAAAAAGAAACTGATACGGACAACAAGAACAAATAGAGAATAGTCATCGATTATAGGGAATTAAATAATAAAATAATAAGTGACACCTACCCGATCTCGAATATAACCGAATCAATCGATCAACTTAGAGAATCCAAGTACTTTACAATGCTCAATATTGCATCAGGATTTCATCAGATCCCGATGTGTGAAAAAGATAAGCATAAAACAACTTTTTCATCACTATATGGACACTACAAATTCAACAGGATGCTATTTGTATTAAAGACTAAAGATTAAAGGATTCGCCAGCAACTTTTCAACGACAAATGGACAACGACAAATGGACAACGTCTTCAAAGGACTGCAGGGATATTCATATACGTAGATGACTGCGTAATATTTGCAAAAACGTTAGAAAAGCACAATGCTAAACTAAAAATGGTTTTGAAAAGACTGAAAAAAGCAAACATGAAATTATCCCCTGAATAATGTAAATTTTACCAAAAAAAAATTATCTTAATTAAGTCATCTAATAAGCGAAGATGAAGTTAGAACGGATAAAAAAATTAACACTATAAAAATTTTCTAACACCTAGAAACCAAAAAAATTTAAAGCAACTATTTGGTTTAGCAAGATACTATGTAAATTTATTGAGAATTTCGTAAAATATACAAAACCGTTGAGGAATTATTAAGAAATGATACCAAGTTTGAATGGGGAGCGCCCCAAGAACGACATGTGAATATTTAAAAGATAAACTAACTTGAAATCCAATATTAATTTACCCCGACATGAGTACAGATTTTTTACTAACTACAGATGCATCAAACTAAGCAATAAGTGTTGTATTAAGTCAACAGAAAGAAGGACTTAACCTTCCAATAGCGCTTTATTCACAAACTTAAAAGTGCTGAAATAAATTACTGTACCATTCAAAAAGAAGTTTTAGCCATGGTAGAGACAGCTCATCAATTTCATTACGTACTTTTGATCGCAATTTTATGATTAGAACAAAATCAAGATTTTTAATACAAAATACAATACAAAGAATGTAAGACGAATTATGTAGCAAACGCTTTATCAAGAAATCCACCATAACCATTGGTATAACATTTTACATTGCCAAATGAACAAAACAATGTAATCGAAATACGAGATAATGCTCTCATATTCAGCAACAATATTATATATTATATCACTGAAAAGAACGAACCTTTATGCTACACAGTTACATTAATGAAAAACTCAAATATTCTTCCATACTATCAACGTTTAAAAATAGGAGAAGTTTAAATACTAATGGACAAAAACAAATTTAAAATAGCTCTATGTGTTGCAATTAATAAGAGCACAAGAGTTGATCGGTCTCAGTTACACAATACTTATATAATACTGGGAGAAACATTGCGTGATATGAATTTAAAAATCCTAATAATATCTATAACGAATTTTGCTGATATACCGCATGAGGTAAATTTAGAATTATTAAAACAATTCTCTAAAAGAGCTTCAAATACAAAAATTTAATATGTAAAAACATAATATAAACTCCACAATGAAACAACGAGTCACTATTATAAAAGGAATGCATGAAGCTTTAGCAAACGACATAAAGAAGTTAACAAAACCTATTGGAGAATTAGAGAAAATTACTATTTAAACATACTGAAAAAAGAAATACAAGAATTCATATGCACTTATAAAATTTGGCAGAAAAATAAACGTACCCGTCAAAAAATAAAACAACCTTTAATACTGACAGATACACCAGGCGAAGCTTTTGATAAGATAGCATTCTTTGATAAGACATAGTTGGACTTCTACCAGTGACAACCAACAAAAATAAATATGTTCTCACTATGCAAAGTTTATTAACAAAATATATAATCCTAACACCATTACAAGAAGTTTCATCAATAAACATAGATAATGCTATATTTCAAAACCTTTTTAATATTTATGGATGCCCAAAAATAATTTTGACTGATCATGGCACGAATTTCACGTCATCATTAATAAAAAATTTAACCAAATTATGTAAGATAAAACAACTGAATACTACGGCGTATCGATCACAAAGTAATGAAAGTATTGAGCGCATGCATCATGTGTTAAAATATTTAAAATGTTATGTTAAAGACGAAAATACTTGGGCTTCTTTCTGTTATAAAACGAGTGTTCACGAAGGAACTGGTCTAACACCATATGAATGTATTGTTGGAAAAATAGCTAGGATCCCACTAACCTCAAATTGCAAAGTATACGAACCTAACGATACATACTCAGACTATATAATCACAATTTACGAAAGAAATTATTAAATGTACAAGAGATAGTGCAAAGAAATTTAATCAAATCTAAAGAAAGATCAAAAATATATTATGATAAAAACCTAAATTCATGTGAGTTCAAAATAGGTTATGACGTTTTACTTTTGAAAGAGCCACGTAAAGGACTCTTTCACTCTAAATATACCGGACCACACAAAATTTTAAGAATATTAAATAATAACAATACAGAAATAATCGTAAATAACAAAACAAGTATAAAATAAGTCAAGCATTTATTGGTTACTGTTGTTCAATTGATAAAATACCTAACATCACAACAATATCATTACAACAAGTGGGCGAATACGATTTCAAACAAATTCATATAAAATATGAAAATAAATTTATAAACTTGCTGCAAAAAGTGGAATATGGTAATATTTATATTAGACAATGTCGTATTAAAGTTATGCAAAGAATATTTTATCGCGGAATGAGTTCGCACATTTCATTGTTTAAAAACGAGTTTAAAACGTATTTACAACTAATTAGTCGAGAGGTTTGCGGCTATCTCCACAACATCGTTATCTCCACATATGATCAATATCGTATAAGTGAAAAATTTATTAATAAATTAATTGTAATCACACAAATCATAGAACGATAAGATTACTTAGAACAATAGATGACAAATCAAATTGTCAAGAAGAAACTTATCAAGACTTCACGAATGTAGTAGTAGAAGCTGATCACAAAATAATCTTTTATCATATTCTCCCCCTATCCATGACACTATAAGTTTATTATCAAATACAGTCTGTCAAGACAAAGAAGGGAAATGCCAAGACGCAGATGGCACTACACTTATTGGGAAAATCCAGCAGCATCCAATTGAAAATTTAATTCTTACGTTATATTTTATCAAGATAACGTAATAAAAATTTTTAACAAAAACCTTCCAGCCTTATATTTATCTAACGAAAAGAATGAAATTAAATTCGCATTTACTTCGTACGGGGAAGAAATAACGCGCGGATTAACTCTTCGCAAAACAGAACAAACCGACATATATATATTCGAAACAAGATTAGATAATCTGTATCTGACTAAAGTTCGTCACATTAATACCCACGATATATCACTACATGTTTATTTTAATACGAAAAGCCTATATTTATCTCATCATTTAAAAACGGAATTAAACTCATTATATCAGGACGTAATAACGCATAGAAGTCTATTCGAAAAATAAGTAATACAAAATAATTTACTCGCTACTAATAATCCTGATGAATTCGCACTTGCTGTAATGAAAACGCCAGAATATATGACAATATTCGCCGGAGAAGTAGCCCATCTTATACAATGCCAAACCTCGGAGATAAAAATTAAATCGGTAAATGACACGTGGTACCATGAAATTCCAATTATGTACAAAAATCAATCACGCTTTTTAACTCTTAAATCTTATATCATAATCTCTAAGGCTACACAGAGAGAATGCAATAGAATTCTACCAACGATATTCCGAATAAATGGAAAATGGTATCAATTTAATCCTCAATTAATTGACGCGCAGACAAACCCCAAATATTCCAATCCTTAAACAAACCAATGTGAAAACATACTCACTCCGGAGATTTAGAAAAATTAGATATTTATAGCGACCAAGATCTCGAAAACTTAAAATACGTAATCATGTTCCGGCACAGAAAAGCGCGATACTAAATAAAATAGCAAGAGGTGCGAATAGAGAGAAGATCAATACAGAATCGCTAAGAATATTTAATTTGCTTGACGAAAAAACATTAGAGAAATTTACTGAATCAACAGCATATAAATTTTAGACTAAATTCATGAATTTTAGATTAGCAAGCGTAGGAATTACAATGATAAGAATAATATTCTAAATTTTTAAATATATAATAAATTCAATTATTTACGGATATACTCTATACTCTATTTACGGTTGTAGAATTTCCATGGTAGGAACCAGATGGAGTACTGTAACTATAATTTTAATTTATTTAAGTCAGAGAAATTTACAAAAACTTACGACTAAAAAAGAATAGAAGCCGATAGAAACTAAATACATGGAAATAGCCATAAGGGCAAATTTCGAAAAACCATCCGAAGTACCACCTCTTATAATAACTGAACAATCATATGCTCGATTTTGCGGAATACTCGAAGAAGAATTTAGAGAAAGAATAAGAATAAAATCAAAACCTTAAATTCGTGAAACTAAGCGGTTTTTATCTTAACAGGGGGTGTGACGTTCCCGCAAACTTTTAACTTCATATCAAAGACACCATTTACCGAGTTTCGGAACTTATCGATGACGATACTATGTCATAAGTAATTATCTAACATAATAATAATGGAATATAGAAATATAAATCGCCTCTAGTTACATTATGTAATAAGAGATAAAGAAATATTAATGTATACATGTATAAGATACTGCGCAATAGATCAAAGACCTGGATTATCAACGTTTACCTAGAATAAAAAGTCATGAAACTTATGTACAGGAAGCAGGTTGACACGTGTAAGTAGTCACCTTTAACTTGTATTCTACATGCTCATATGGCAAATGCAATGCCAGCCTTCTTTTTAAAAATAATGTTTGAGAAGCTTACGTCAATACAAACTTATAACATTTTTGTTCTTAGCAAGAATTCCTAAGAAATAGCAAAACATCGTTAAAGCTCATATAAGAAGCTTCACATGTGCTTCTTGTTATAATCCTTTCTTTGTTTGATTATTTTCATGTTTTTTTTTAGAATAAGATTTTAGAGATTCCGCATCTGATTACAATCATAGCTTTGTTTGATTACATAAGTCTTTTTTTAAAATTGGATTTTAGACGTTCAGTTTCTTTTTTTATATTCTCAAAGGTTAAACTCATTTACACGTGTCGGTATTTTATAGTATGAGCTTTATATATTTTATGATGTTTTGCTATTTCTTAAGAATTCTAGCTTAAGGTAAAAATGTTATGCATTCGGTTTGACGTAAGCATCTCAAATATTATTTTTAGAAAGGATTTATCCATTGGCTTTACAATGCTGGTATTATATTTACCATATGAGTGTGCGGATTGATAAAAACAAGTTGAAGATCTTTTTACTGACTACACGTGTCAGCTTGCTTCCTATACATAAGTTTCATGATTATTTACTTAAGTAAACGTTGATAATCTAGTTCTTTGATATATTACGCAATATCTTCTATATGTATACATTGATATTTTTTTATCTCTTATTGCGCAATGTGCTCGGAGGCGATTTCTATTTCTCTACTTCATTATTGTGTTAGATAATATCTTGTCATAGTATCGTCATTGAAAGTTCCGTTATTCGGTAAATTGCGTCTTTGATATGAAGTTGAAAAATTACGGCGACGTTACAATATGTAATATGTTAATATTTACAATTTGTTAGGTGCTAGTAAATGTAGTCAATTTTATTCAGAAACTTATTAAAGCTATAATAAATATAGTAAGAATAATAATAGAATAATTATAATAAATAACAAAAATTGTATTCATACTAAATATTTATATGCTATTGTTGTATTAGTATATTTTTTATTAAAATATTTATACTAATTTTACATATGATAAGATTTTAATAAATTAAATTTTGTAATTATTTCAGAATATCCAAAAAAAATATTCCTTGAGAATATTCCTTATTGCTATTGATGCTTATGAAACACTAATAAATCGATACTCGTATCTCAGATCGTGCTAGTGTGAGGTACAATAAGCTTAGATCTGTCTAACCGGCCAAGATTTATAATCATTTTAATTTTATTTAAAATAATATAAATTCATATATAATAAAATGTTAAGAAATCAAAAATCAGCTCAGGAAGAAACACAAAGTAATACGGAAATATTTGCTGATGAGAATAATATTATAAAAATTTTAGTTGCAAGTGATATTCATTTAGGTTATGAACAAACGACTAAAAGAGGTACGGTGTAAGTTTGTTATATACCATGTAAATCGTATTTAAAATTTTTGAACCACTTGTTTTTTAAGGTTTATACATTTATACATATGAATTTTCTAATATTTTCAGGCAAAATATACATAATTACCTCTTAATAGTTTAAATATATTATTTTTAGCTCAAGAGGATGATAGCTTTATAACTTTTCAAGAAATTCTTCAATATGCAAATGATAATGATGTAGATATGATACTCCTAGGAGGTGACTTGTTTCATGAAGCAAAACCACCTCACAAAGTAATCATGCGCTGTATTAACTTATTAAGAACATATTGCTTAAGTGATAAGTAAGTTTTGTTTATTATTATTTATTTCTTAATTATTATATAATTAAGTTTTATTAAGCAAATATTATATAATAAATATAATAAATTAAATATATTTTTTATATAATAGACCAGTGAAAATAAAGTTATTGACTGATCCAGAGTTAGTTTTTAATCACTGCAATCACAAAAAAGTGAATTATGAAGATCCAAATTTAAACATTGGAATCCCTATTTTTTCAATTCATGGAAACCATGATGATCCAAGTATTATTATCTAGAAACTTTCAATTAATTTATAAATAATAAATATAAAAGACTTTTTATATTACTAATTATATAGATTTTGGTGCTATTGGATCTCTCGATGTTCTTGCTGCTACCGGACTTGTTAATTATTTTGGAAAATGGACAGATGTTACACAAGTTTCACTTACTCCATTATTAATTTCCAAAGGTGTTACTACTATTGCTCTCTATGGATTAAGTTACATGAATGATCAGAGATTATGTAGATTAATGAGAAATGAAAAAGTGATTTAGATTTTGAATAATTATTTTAAATTAACACTATAATAGTCATTTATAAGTTTTATGAATAGAAAATGTTTTATATTTAGTTTTTTATGCTGAGGACTGATGAAGTTGAAGATCCTTTTAACATCTTTGTTTTGCATCAGAATAGAACACCACATAGCCAAAATTCATTTATTCCAGAGAACTTGTTACCGGATTTCTTACATCTTGTTATTTGGGGACATGAACATGAATGTCTCATAACACCAGAAAAATCAAAGTTGAATAAAAAAATTCATATTTGTCAACCAGGTTATTATTATATGTCTAAATTTTTAATAATCTATGTATTATTATAATATTTATTAGAGTACTTATTTACATTATAAAATAATTCAGGAAGTTCTATAGCAACATCGTTAGCTTACGGAGAATCAGTGCCAAAGCATGTAGGGATTTTAAGTATATATAAAAATAAATATAAAATGGAACCATTAAAATTAAATACTGTTAGACCATTTGTATTTGAAGATTTAGTTTTAAATGATTATAATGATGAAATAACAACATTTAAAAGTCGATCTGAAGCAGTAGAAGAGTTTATTGATTATTATATTGAAAATACAATGATACCGTTAACTATGGAACAACAAACAGGTTTGCTAAAATTCTAGTGAATTACTTATAGAAACAAAAATTAAATAAGTTATAAAATTACTTTTAGGCCATCCCGAACAACCTGAAAAACCATTGATAAGATTAAGAATTTTCTATAGCGAAGAGCAAGATATATTTAATACTTTGAGGTTTAAAATTAATTCATTAACTCATTATTATATCATATGAAATGACATCTTTTTATTTATTAGGTTATCCCAGAAGTATTGTCATGTAGTAGCTAATCCAAATGATTTAATACTATTTCGTAAATGTTCTTCAAAATTAAAAAAAAAGGATGTAAAAAAACTTGAAAGTCAAGATTTTGGTGAAATAGAAGATATATTTTGCTTTGATGATGTAGTTCTTTTCTATAAGTACATAATAAATTTCAGTTTTAAATATTTATTTCAAATTAAAATTTTTAGAATTCAAAGAATTGGAAACGAACTGTTCAAAGTGGAATGATTGATTACTTTAGTCAAGATGATAAAGTTAACAAGCTGACAGTATTATCATTGACTGGACTCAATGAAGCATTGTTCAGATTCGTAAATACTAATGATACAAAAGCATTTCATGATTTAGTAAGGTAAAAATTAGAAATACTTTAAATTGTACTTAATTAAAATAATATAATTTTTAGGCATCAAATAAAAAAAATAGTTAATTATTTGATAAATAATAATTATAAAGATAAAACAGAAGTTGTCACAGCTATTAAAAATTACCGAAATTTAAGATTGCAAAAACAACAAGAAGAGAAAATGGAAGTAAATTACTTAATTTATAATTTATAAGTTTTTATAAATATAAAATTTGACATTTTTTTAGGCACAATGTTTTTTTGAAGCAAGAAGAAATATAGCTTCTAAGCCTATCAGAAATAACTCTTTATCTCAAGAACCAAATAATGATGTATTTAATTTAAATATGGATAAAGAGGATAAAAATGAAATTATACCAATAAAAGTAGAAATTCAAACAAGAAGAAAAAGGCGAAGTAATATTAATACTAAAAATGCTATCAATAATTCTATAAAGCGAGCTAGAAATGAAACATCATGGAATAAAGTGTTTAATTTAACAACTTCTGATGGAAGCAATAATTCAATCCTTTCATGGAAAAAGGTATAAATATCCAGATAAATTAATTCTTATTTAATGTTTAAATTAACTATTTCAGCAATCTCAGGGTAGTAATATCACTAATAAGCAAGCGATTGATGGATCGGTTATTCTTGATTTGGATTCTGATTGATAGACTATTTGATTTTAAAATATATATTTAATATTGGTATTTATAATTATAAATAATAATGTGTATAAAATATTGCAATCAAAAAAGTATTATATGATATTTTAAATATTAATAGGAATTTATAATTTCAGTTTAAAAAATGGTTTCAATAACATATGGTAAATTATATGTATAGAATTTGCTTTTTGTCAATGTAACAATACTGTAAAGTTTATTTCGAAATTAAATAATATACGAAATATTGTAATAAAACAAATTATTGTTTGAAACTTTTATCATATTTTAGTAGCTTTTAGATTATATGATAAATGTTCTAGTTATAAGTGATTATATTAATTTAAAATAGGTGGGTTATTTCATTAATAATTACAATGGTTAAATATGTCTATTAAAAAAAAATAGGTAGCTTTAATTGCATTTTTCATGCTCTTTAGTTTCATTTTATGGGGGAATTAAATTGAAATTCGGGATACGTCAAATGATCATATATAAGTGATTTGCTCTTATGTCTATAGCCATAATGTATCCTGGATCTACATTTGGTGGAAAGTTGACATATTTATTCAAATTAATAGATTTTTTAATTTTTTTTATTTTCGACTTGAGAAAATTGGAAGTGATTGGTAAATAAAAAAATAATTATAAGATGTTCAAGAACGATGACACCTAAATTTTAATGTATTTTTAAAATAAATATTTTATCATTTTTTCTAAGTAATAATTTATTAACTTGACAAAAGATTTACTTAGATGATAATTGGAGAATTTATATTCATATATTCTTGATGTTCAGCGTTTTACGTTAAATATGATTTAAAATACAAAGAAACGTATTATAACGCGTGTCATACTAGAAAGCGTAATCGACGCCATGTTGAAACTTAAAGAACTAGCGGTAAAGTTACTGTCAGTGTTCCGAGAATCTAGATAATAGCTCGTGAATTTTAATAATTTAAAAATCCCAAGTATACAGTTACGTAGAACATAGATATTGTAAATACAGTTAGAATTATCGCTCCGAATCGTGACTAAAGATAAGCTACATTTATAAGTAAATATAGTAATAAAGTATAACGGTAAATGAAATAATATGAGCTGGTCTATCAACTCGATTTATTCACTCGATATTTGAGATGTTTTATTACTACGCATCAAATAGAGCAAAAATACTTTGCTCTAGTTGCCAAGACTCACGACATAGCAGGTGAGCAAAGGTCGAGATGTTTACCTGTAAAGATGAAGCGTCAGACTCAAAACACCAATCGTCACCAACCTTCTAACTATACGATAGAACGACAATCGTTGATTGGGCCACAACCTGGAGTACATTCACATCAACGTCAATTAATGCCTCGAAAAAGCATCAGAAAATGATAGAAGAGATCGAGCATAGTAACAATAAGGGAGTTTGTTTTTAATAAATTCCATTATTAAATTTAATAACATTTGTGTACAAATTTCAATTCGTATCGTTTAACGACCAAAAATGAGAATTTCTTGAATCCAAGTATTTAACACCATAGAAAATAACATCAACATTACAAAAAGCGACACGTGTAAACGACTACTGCAAACTTTAATTTGTATCGACACGTTTAATGACTGTAAGTGCATATTTCACAAACCTATATATCCGAAACGATATTTAACAGCAGATAAAGATACAATATGAAATAACTTAAGACACATGTCAACATCTTAAACGATCTTAAGCGAATATTCATTTTATTCAATACCTAGCATTGTAAAAATATAACCTTCGATTCATATAACCACATTTAACGACCTTGAGCAAAACCGACATACAATACGTAGCACTGTACAATCACACTTTTAATTTGTAGAAATGCGCTCTACTACAAAATTATAAAATTTAGTATTACAATACTCAACGCTTAATAATTATAGACTCATTGCCAAAGTCATATATCAACATTAATTTCCTGGAAGAAGAAAATAAAGCCACGAGCGGATATCATAATCTAAAACATGATATAAATTAAGCAATAAGATAATAACCCCAGGATCAATCAAAACTAAGAAAGCACTCAATACTAGGATATATAAGCACAACACAAGCAATTAAATGTGGCTTACAGTTGCTTAGAAGCTCAGTTGCACAGTACAGTAATTTACACACGGCCCGTGATATTCACGAGAACGGAGTCTTTGTTATGTTTGAAATACATAAATTTGTAACTCAGATTTAGTAAAAACCGCTTCTATACCTTAAATACGTTATATATTAAATTCTATACGTTAAATATTAAAGTCAGTGAAATTCAAGTCTCATTCAATAACCAATTAAATCCAAATCCTTGAAACTCATTTAAGAAAATTGAAAACATTCATTAAAATTTGGGTTGATCGAAATCAAGAAGATATCGGAAGCTTCAACGGCCCTGACTCAACAATGCACGAAGTAGTGACAGTTTCCTACTAGGGCAATAAGAGGAACGGCTGATCAGATAGAAGACCACTGCATCTGCGTAAGGTCGTAAAATAAGCATTGAAACGTAACACAGTAAAAAAAATTAAAAAATTGTAGTTTTTGCGAAATAAATATTGATTTTATTTCTGATAAACTGATTTTTCACAAAACATTAAAGTATGTTGAGATGTAATAAATAAAACAATATCATATATATTTATTTAACAATTATTTTTATATAAATAAAAAATAAAATATATATTTCACAAAAAGGAATCAGAGGGATTTTTCTAGCGACACGTGTGAATTTATGAAGTTATCCGTGCGTCAAGCAACATCACCGGGGTAAAGAGCGGAACTCAGTACGCCAACCAGTGTTATCGAGAGGATGGAAAACAAGTCTTTCCAGACACTGCGACTTATCTGAAAAGGCGAGGAGAATGTCCCTTTTTCACTGCACACTGGCCCCTTTCTTGCTCGCGATTAAGCTTAAGAGCTTATGCCAGGGCACAAGGAGAGAGATGCGCAAGTTGGAAGCGCATGCGAAGCGAGAAAGGTAGAGGAGGGGGTAGATATGTTACGGCGGCCAACGTGCTTGTCGACATCGTTCCCTCTTACATAATAAGTACATACTTATACTTCTCCAAGAAACGCACTTATACACACTTTCGTTCACTCGCACCTTCACACACAAAAAGACTCTTCCTTATTGTATCTTTTTTTCTAGCGACGGACTCGTCTGTCGCAAAGTTCTTATGATACTTTCTAAACTGACTATTGTTTAATAATACAATAATACAATAATTTAAAAGTGTAATTTTATGAAATTTTACACAAAAGAATAGGTGCAAATATAAATTTGTTCTGGGGATAATATCATTAGTAAAGACTTCAATAGCCAGCTAAATATGTATGCATTTACTATCTAAAAAGAAAAACTTTGATTTGTGTAAGATCTTCGTGTTCTCTAATGTCTTAGTTTCGTAATGAAAATTTATGCTATCAGTCTTGATACAAATTTTTACAACTGTACCAGATTCCCCATCTTTAACTTATCAAACATAAATATATCAATGGTGATATTTTATTTATCCAGTCACATCGGTTAACATATTCTAAATTCATTAAAATATAACAGTAAATTAGAATTATCTAACTTAACTAGCAATATTGTAATTCCATTTTATACAATTGGATATTGCAATTTGCAAAATTACAATTTCATACAATTGCATTTTGATCATATTGAACATTGAATTTGTTCAAAGAAAAACGAGTCATAAATTTTGTTTTTTATATAAATAAATAAAATATATCTATATAAAAATTATAAAATATGAACACGTAGATTAAGTATTGAGGTAGTTATTTTACGATTTTAAGAAGTTATTGCAAATATCTATTCTTAATTTCTTGATGATTTAGCTATAAATTGGTTTATATTTTTTAATATTTTTAATATTTTATATTGGTATTAAAATTTTTAACATTTTTGAATTACATTTAATTTTAATTAGGATTGAAATAAGTTTATAGTATGAGACAGGTAAAATTTTATTTAGTATAAAAATGTTACAATATTGTAACACGTTTGTATTAAAGGTTGATTTAGTTTTTTAGGTGCTAAAAAGTTAAACCACATTATCAAACTAAAAACTGATAGAAGTACTTATCATTGTATTTATTCAAAACTTTTAGTCGAAGAAAGAGGATTAACTCATTCTCAATATTGTAAAAATGTCAAAAGTATTCCAACACTAGGAGACATTTAACAGCACTGTCCTTAAATTTTACAATTACAGCCACATATTTTTCTATAATAACATGGCATAATTGTTCATTCCGATTGTTTAACGATAGAGAATACAATTTACAATAGTATCTACATACAAAACGGCCACTGATGCCCCTTATTTAAGGATATTTATTTAAATATCCTTAAATGCATATTTATTTAAATTCGCAATGAATCCGTAAATTATTATTTTTTTGTTTTCCAACTTTCACATGTCATAACGTTCAAACAGTTATCAAAATATAATCTGTGTTCCGAAATCATTAAATTCAAATTTTTTACCTGATTAATTAATTAATTATTTACGTTTGCCGTAGAACCCGTAAATGATTCATAATATAATAAGATGGCTATAAACAGCACAATAAAAAAGTTTTTTTCCATTTATATTTATATTTAGTTAAAAACTAAAATGAATAAGTAAGAAAGTAAAAACACATCAATATGGTGACGTAGTGATTGTTATTTCCAGAGCATCAACTATAAGTACAAAATTAATAGCAAAAGCAAAAGAATAATTTAAGATAACAGTAATATTATTAATTAATCACTTTTTTATTTAAAATTTGAAAAAATTTAAGAAAACAGCTAATCAAACAATAGTAGTCGCTTCATACAGCCTGAAAATATACTGTTGTAAATTTGAAATTGCAAAGAGGGATTTGCCCACGCTTTTAATATCATTTAGCATTATACAGTTAAATTACTTTTTATATTAATGTTAAATAAAATGTGTGTTATAAATATGTATATAAAAGATTAAGCAAATGTTTTGTTAAACAACTGATCGAGACAAACAAATATTAGGAAAACTTAATAAAGGATTTTTCAAAATAGTTATAGGTTTATTAGTACATAATAAATAAGTTAAATTTCATAGAAAATAGAGAAATATAGATAAAATATAATCTAGAAATAGAAGTAAGTCTTGATGGAATATTGGCAAAGTAAACATAATTATTTAATAATTACTTTCAAATGAATGATTGTATTTAAATAAAATTTCTTGAGTTAATTTTTCTTAACTACAGTTATTTTAGAAATATATTTATTTAATCATTAATTTAACTCACTTGTAACTATTATATGAAATATAGTAAGTTTAAAAATGTTTCCGCAATGTAAATTTTATTAAAAATATCTAAGTGTCTTTCAAAATTATAGTTTCTTTTACGATGTTTGATAATTTTTATAATTCTTACACTAATTTATACTTCACTAAAATCAATTTTGATTTTAAGATTAATATTTTCTGACTTTGTTTATTATATATTTCAAATATAATATAAAATTATTATATACGTTATTTATTTATTAACTATTATATTGAATGTTATATATTTGGTAATTAATTCAAAATATTTTCAGTTTTTTGATAAAATTAGAAATTAGTATCCGAGTTTTAATACTTTCTCATGTTTTGATTTTATTCAGATGTTATGCTTATATTTCGAAAATCAATATATTTTTAATAATCCAAAAGCGTTAATCGGGTACAATATTAGAAAAAAAACTATATGAATTTACTTCTATTATTTACATTATTTGAATATTTTAACTTTATAATCCTCAATAGCTATTAGAAAAACGTAATGGGTACTGGAACAGATATTTTGTTGACTCGTATTTTGATGTTTAAACGTTGTCTTCAAGAATATTACATCCCTGGTATCAGTCTTATGGTATAAAGATAAACGGTGGAACGAATAATTTAAAGTATGATTACATGCATTTTCCAATATGGTAAATGGCTTATGACAAGAATGCTGTTATGGAATGTAAACCTTCAAATTCGAAGAAATGATATTGGCTTTGGAAAAGTAAACTTTTTCTTATAAAAATTAATTAAATCACATCGTAATATAGCAAATATGATGTAGTCCAAAATGCATTATATACTTCAATAATGGTGTAAAGATTACTTCAAAAATGAAAGACAAAAATATCGGTACTCATTTGCAGAAATATTAATTCCGAAAACAGTTCACGCGTTTAACTTCTAGCTGAATAAAGCTGTGTGCTAAGTATATAGTAAAGCTCTATAAATAATTTTTATAGAGAATATATAGAAACAATTTCTTTTGAATTATATCAAAAGCTGAAAAAAGATTTTTTTAGGGAACTCAAAATCAACGTATCACGGTTCCAACAGCTTTATCAAAGTTATACATGTTACTTTGATACATCTTTATACCATTATCGAAGTACATAATGCATTTTGAATTATATTATGTTTGTTATATTACGATAATATTTAATTAATTTTTATAAAAAAAAATTTACTTGTCTAAAGCCAATATCATTTTCCTGAATTTGAAGGGTTACATTCCATAGCACAGCCCACTGGTCATAAGTCATCTACCATATTGGAACACGAATGTAATTATACCTTAAATTATTCGTTTCACAGCTTACCTTATTTTTTTAATTAGACGTTGTGACAGTTGGGTGTGGTTTATTAAATAATGATCCAATTCCATTAATCAAGGAAACAGTATGATTGAAAATTATTACACACGTTTATTACATTCATGATGCAATGCCCCCTTTTGACCTATACAATTAAATATAATAGTCAGGGATAGGCTACGGTCCTGACTTGAATTCGTATATCTCGATATAGCTACACAATGTATAAGTGAAATTTACGTATTTTTTGAGTATAGTACGCAGGTAGTTCTTTAGTTTCGCCCGTAATTATTTGAATTTAGAAACATGAAAACGCAG
Source organism: Wiebesia pumilae (assembly GCA_018907045.1). NCBI lineage: Eukaryota > Metazoa > Arthropoda > Insecta > Hymenoptera > Agaonidae > Wiebesia > Wiebesia pumilae. The sequence continues at coordinate 13,618,508 of JACCHZ010000116.1, forward strand.
CCAGACCTTTCGTCTCACCCGCAATTATGTTGAAAAATTTATTAAGAGAAGTTGAAAAAAAAACAAACTAGAGTAACTCTAGTTGAAACTAGAGTGAGTTAATTATATAAAGAAGGATCTTCGTGACGGGGAAAAAAGGTAGGGGATATCCCCTTAAAGAAAAAACTACATAATGAATTTCAAGAGTATTTTTTACTCACTTCTAATATCTATATTATTAAGAAATAAAAATTTGATTTCTTGTTTAATTATTTGCAATGATAAATATTTATATACCTTTTGATTTTAAAGCAAAAAGCTATACTTAGCACTCCGTTACTTTTTCAAAAAGACTGATTATAAGTAACTTAAGTAATTTATGCCATTGTCGATGTATGAAAAGAAAAATTTATGTTATAATATAATATGTTATTATATTAATGCTACTTATATCTTCAGTAATCATGTTTCTATTTATGTATAAATTGAGGATAACGACAATTATATTTAACACGTACAATACTCATGAAATATTAAATTTCATTTTCATAATTTCATAATTTTATTTATTTCATAATTCAATTTATTCTTAAAATCACTTTATTCGAGCTTTCCAACGGCAACGCATTATTTGTAGAGGACAAGGAAAACCTCGGTTGCTGAAAGCAGGCCATGTTTTGTTCTACTCAATAGAACTTGTAACAAATGGCATTATCATGCCTTATGCTGATGTAACAAAAGGAAACTGACTAACTTATATGCACTACTCGTACATGAGAGTCATTATTAAATCGAACTCATTATCACTTTTATATGCATCAATATTACTAATTTTATATCAATTTATCGGGTTTTTTGGAACAGTGTGTAATAGTTTACAATATTTACCACATCTTTCATGTACTTTAATGAAATTGATATACTAATATCTTACATATTTCGAAAATATTAACCCTAAATATAAACCGTAAATAAACATTGTAATATTTAGTTCTTTCTTTGATAGTTTACTAAAGATAGAATTTTTATAAAATATTCAATGATAATTCTGCTTAACAATGTAAGTCTCTACTCTGTGTTGTGCAGTATATTAAATAATAAGCTTAAAAACTACGTGTTTACGTTCATTCAGTATCATCTTGGCTTGAAAAGCATTATTAAAAAGCTTATAAAGCGTTATCTTCAATTTATGTTTGTATTTTTCCATTTTTGCTATTAAGCTCAATATATTCTATATAAGGTTTTTGTCAAAATTATAAAGCTTTTTTTGAACAAAGTTCATGTTTACACGTACAATAATGTAAGATATAATGCTCTTTGTTATGCAATTGGATATCTATATTGTACATTAAAAAATGATATATGAACGAAAGTATGTATAAGAGTTTTTTACCAATATAGTCTTGATGGACGTACTTTTTGGCTTTATAGTTATCGATCTTAATTATCTAAGACGTACTTTACTTTCTAAAACATTCTGTTGAACATGCGCTCTAGGTCCAAACGTTCTGAATTATTTAACGCATGCATTTTTTCCTAGTGTATTCTATTGAGTATATATTCTGGACGATTATTTTATGTTTTCATTACGTTTTACAGTGCGTAATTGTTCCACACTAGCACGAGGTAAAGCAAGATAGAATTTAATAGATGCATTAATTCTTTTTTATATTGTTAGTTTTATATGTTTATTTTTTTAAGGGAAAGTATAAATTTGAATACGGTTTGCAGATTTGTATGCTCAAATCTATATTAGAACGTAATAGAGTAATAAAAGAAGGATTGATGCATGATCTTCGCAGTTTGGAGATACACGTTTGAAATTTCACTAGATTATAATGCGATTGTGAGACTACTAATATTGAAACATTTAATCTAATAAAAGTGTATTCTATTGAGTATATATTCTGGACGATTATTTTATGTTTTCATTACGTTTTACAGTGCGTAATTGTTCCACACTAGCACGAGGTAAAGCAAGATAGAATTTAATAGATGCATTAATTCTTTTTTATATTGTTAGTTTTATATGTTTATTTTTTTAAGGGAAAGTATAAATTTGAATACGGTTTGCAGATTTGTATGCTCAAATCTATATTAGAACGTAATAGAGTAATAAAAGAAGGATTGATGCATGATCTTCGCAGTTTGGAGATACACGTTTGAAATTTCACTAGATTATAATGCGATTGTGAGACTACTAATATTGAAACATTTAATCAGGTATAAAAAATCTTCTTTCCTAATGAATTAAATTTCAACTGAAAAAATTTTATATCTCTTATTATGCAATATTATTATGCACGTGCAAAATTTGCATTAATACATTTGATATTTAATGTATGTGTCCATTATTAATGGTATACCAGCATAATAATTATTTTTTAATTTATATGTAAGTTAAATATTATTGGCATGGATAAACTTCTTTTAAACAAGAAAAACGTTTTCTTTAAATTGATCATTATTATTAAATTATTAAATATTCGAACATAATTATAAATTAGTCTAATTATAGGTAAAAATTCAACATTTTATTCACTTCTTTACTGTTTATATATAATGTAGGTATAATTCCTACGCTTAATCATTATAGCTTTGGTTCAAACTAATTAATTAATCATCAATGTTCAGTTTTACAGCTGAAGGGGAGGTTCCCATTACAATATAAATACTCATTATCAATGATGTTTTGATGCTCAAAAAATCTCTATTGTTACGTTTTGGAAAATATTGAAATTAGTAAGTACTGTAGTAATAACATAAAAATGTGTATTGAATTTGATAAAATATTAACGCATAAAATATTTACTATGTTGAAAATGATCTATTTATATAAGGTTGTAGTAACTTGAGACGATCTTCGACCTTAATGCCGATATTTAGCAAAGGCTTAGAATGATTATAAAATAATTTATAATTTTTCATTTATTTATATATTTTTCATTAATGTTATACATTTTAATTATTTATATACATTTTAGAATAAATGAAGTTAGTATCAAAAGAAGTAAGACTTCTATATGGATAGGTAAATGATAGATAAAAATAGATAAATAAATGCAACTTTGGTTGATGTTTGTGGTTAATAGCTAATTGATCTATGTGGTTAATTTTATTTATATAAGAATATTCTTTACAATTCATTTATTAGACAAATGTTATACTTATGTAATCAGAATTAGACAGATTTAAAGAGAGCCATTCGATTTTGAAATAGAACTAATTTTGAAATTAAGTATAAAATTGAAACAGGAAATGTAGAATATTTTGAGAAATATTTTTTAAAGGTTGCAAAAATCCAACAGTTATAGCAGGACATAAAATAATATTATTCAAATATTTTCGTAAATATAGCTGACATTATCAAACTTTTATTATTAGGAGATTATAAACATTTTAATAAAATAAAGAGTTTAAAATAAGTAAATATATATTAAGCTTATAAATATATGCGGAAAACAAGCTTAATTGAAGACAGGTTAACTAAAAAATTAATGTAAATTAAAAATATATAAAATTTTTATTCATAATTTTATACACATTTATATTTTATTTGTGTAAAATCTACTATAGCAAATTAAATAATATAAATAATCAAACTTTCTCGATAAGCAGGCATTTTCCCTTCTCTCTAAACTGTCAATTCAGTAACAGTGTCGAACAGCATGATCATTTATCTTTTACTAATATCAAGCCCATTTTATATATCTGAAATAGTTTATAGAAAAGTCATTAAAATATTAAATTATAATTATTATGTCATTAAATTCAAGAAAAGAGTATAAATAAAGCGAATCATAATACAACTATAATTTTCTTATAATAGTAAAAAGAGTTCTATGAATTAAAAAGAAAAATTTTTTCATTTAAAATGTGTATTTATTTACTACGTAATAAAATTTGATACTCATATTTCAACAGTTCTTTTATATTTTAAAATAATGTATTATTTATATGGTAATATTTAAAAATTTTTCTAAAATATAGAAATAACGGTGAAAAAGACTAGAGGAAAGTTTTGTTCCAGGTACTATATCAGTCCTTAACGTTGGTGTTTATAAATCAGCAGGCTGTGATCAATAGTTGCATGAAGGATATTTTAGCAGTCATTGCGACGAATGCCTATTGAATCTACGTTTAGAATGGCTAGTTGACTTAAAAAAGACATAGTGTGTTATGTAAGTTACCTTGCAGCGGTTACCAGAGGAAACGGTTTTCTAATTTAGTGTCCTGCGCATTGATTGTAGTGGGTATTATGTATTCTCAAGGAAAGTATCACTGCTCTAATCAAGTCGGGTGGTCAAGTGATGGCATTTCTTCGATTTCTGCTGGTGTGTTAGTGACTGGCTGCCGTACTGCTTATTATATTTTATATTTTTTATATGTTATACTCATTGCCTGAACGAAGCGAGATTTATATTAACGTACGCCAGTATATTATATACCTCACGGTCGTTAAAAATAACTTTTGACATATTATACGTAATCAATCTTTACTTTTTACTTTACGACCTTAAACATCCTAAATTTCAATATAAATTTATGTAATTAATATGTTTATATTTGTAATCAGTCTAATTTTTTCAACAATATTAAATGTATTATTTAAAATATTTTATTTTTGTTTAAAATGTAATGGACAAGAACATATAATATACGTTGCAGTGTCATTTTTAAAATTTATATGTAAAAAAATATTTTATGGTACTTTTTATTTATGCTAATAATTATATAGGCAGTATACATACGCATTATTCGTACTGACGCATGCAGGCCGCTTCTGATCGCTTCGTTTTTCGTGGAAAAGGCTCAAGCTTGTGTACAAAGCAGGCCTCGGCTTGTACGAGCCAGGCGGTGGCAGGTATGAGTTAGCCCCTGAGGCTGACTCCGTTTGGGCGAGCGAGCGAGAGGTGGAGGTTGAGCACCGGGCCCGGAGAAAGTTTGCCGAAATTCGTTGCGCGTAGCAGCTTCACTTATTGGGTCCGGTGGAATTGGAAGGGCAGTCCGCAGTGTAATTGGTGCGGCGCTGTTCGCCGTGCAGCCAGAAGAGGAAGGGTTGCGTGGCCCCGAGCACAGAGTAGCAGTGACGGCCAACGAAAAAGAACGCCGACTCCGAGAGGCAGAAGTAGATTCTTCACACACTATTACTTCACTCTCTCCCCAGAGTTCTTGGGATCTTAAATATATTTTTCGCGTACTATAGCCTCACCCTCGACCAAGGTTATAAACTGTATAATAAACATCTCGCGTTTTATTATTTACCTATCCCATTTCTCTCCTAAAATTGCCTTTTTTAGGGCGTTGTAAAAAAATAAACTATTCTTCGGATCAGTTGACGTATGAACTCTGCTTTTCTTATCGTAAGTAATCTTATCGATACGGCTAAGACATTTTACTCATATTATTCGCGTTTATGCTGGCCATTCAGCTTATATATGTTTCAAATTATTCTTATTGTACTCATCTTGTTCTTTATTGTATAAATGGATTCAAGAAAAAAAACATCTGCACGTCTTGGACACAAGTCGCGCTTGGCTATACTCGCAATAGTACAGAGATATGACAACAATATGGGCCGTGAAATTATAGTACACTTCCACGGTATATCATTGCCTGTAGTAGGCAATTAAATACAATTATGTTTTTCTTCGTACTTTTAATGTTTAATATGATAAATACTTTACATTATGAATATATTTTAGAATATAAGTATAATAAATTATAAATATATATGTTAAACTTTAGATCGTCTTTCAGTACCTTTTTATATTTTTATTCAAATTTTTAAATTAAGTTGTAAAACAAGATAAGTAGTCTTTAAAAAATTTATATTATACAGGAGATTTCAGCAATATATATTCATACACGTACACTTTAATTGTTCTATTAAACCGAAAGTTTTTATCTTGCCTTCTTAGTAACGTATTAATTAAATTAATGTATTAATCAATAAAAGAGATAATTACATTTAATATTATTTTGAATAATCTTAATACAAAATTGCAACTAGAATTTATTTTAAAAAATACATGTTAACATTTTAATATAATTGTAATTTTGAAAAAAATATATATTATTTATTTAATTTTTTTAAATTCAAATATTTTATAATAAAAGATATTAAGATATAATATAAGACAATAAATACAAACATTTCATAACAAGAATATAAAAATATATCTGTTATTAATTTATTCATTATAAATTATTATTTCAGCGATCTAATTAACCACATGTAGGTATTATGATAATTGCGACAGTATTAAAGATAAATAAGAGAATAATTTATTACTTAATTAAAATAAATATTATAAAATATTATATTGAAAATAATTACTTCAGACTACAATGATAATTAATTTCTTCTATGATTAATAAAAAAAAGTTACATATGAATTAATTAAAAAAAACGATATTTTAAAAGGATCATTTTTAAAAGATATTTAACTATTGTATTTCTTATTAACATTATATTAAAGATTTGCTTAAAATTAATTATTATTAAAGCAATAAGAGATACTATTTTGTCACTGCTAAGTTTGAAATTTCTTTTAAATACTATATCTTCAAGTATAATCAAATAATAATGAAATACAATACTTACTGAAATTTGTAATTTTTTTATTATTTATTAGAAAAATACAATTTCTTACTGAATAAAATGGTGTTTTCAAAATAGCTGCTGCAACCATAAGAGGGTGGTAATATTACAGCTATTGGTAGTTACATGTATTAAATTAATAAAACTAATAATTATATAACTATAAAAAATCATTAATTTATAACTACTACTTATAATAATGTATATTTTTAACATGATTAAATTTTTTTCTAGTTTATTAAAAATTCACTACAATTTAATAAATAATTAAAAATTTTTTTCCTTTAAAACAATGAGTTTCAATCTTATACCGTTAATATTATTTATTTAATATCACTTCTCAATTTTATGTTCTTAGTACGTAGGGTATGTTGAAATATTCTTACTGTTGAGGATACTTAATAAAAAATTATATTTAAAAGATTTACCTTAAATAAAAACACTTTTTGATTATTTTATTTTTGTGATAATAGTTAATATTTATGTATAATAACCATTTTTAATAACTTGAAAAAAGTATCTATTATCTAAAATAGAGTATCTAAAATATTAACGAAAAACAACTATTTATATTTTGTGCAAAATAATATCCGAAGATTCATTAAAAGCAATGTTATTATTTATAATATTGTAAAATCTTTTGCATAGTTAAATATAGTAAGAAGGAATAATTACATTTTTTTAAACTATGTAGATCTGTTCTAAGTAGAATACATTACACAGCATGCTTTACTTGGATGTGTAAACCCGGAAATACAATACCTATGTTGCGGTACAGTCAACGTGCACACCTATTTTTGCATTTTTAATTATATTCTATGGTTAAATTTATATATATCATTTATTCATCACAAATTTGTCTATATCCATATATAAATAGTTTTGTATATTTGTTCATTCATTCATGCGAGCGTTAATTCGCACACCTACCTAAAATTTTAACGACAAAGCACTGTATACTTATTTCGTGTCATGCACATCAACTAACCATTCTTAACGTCGATACAAAACCGAGCATAACATCACTGTATGTTACACCAAGTTAACCACAGCGCCACTCAGTCGGCAGGTCGACTCAGTCACGAATATTTCGGGTATTGCGCAGGATCTTTATTTTGCCTTGATTTGGCATATCACTTATCAGCGTTGATACTTATACCCTTTAAATTGTTTATATTTTTTGCATAAAAATAAATTCTCTTTTAAACACATTTCATCTGTTTTTTTTAATATATAGGAACTCTTTTGAATATATATAAAGGGAAAGAAGTTGCCTAGTGTGGTGCTCTATACAGTAGCTGCACCGTTCCGTTAAAAAAACGTTCTTGTGTAAATAAAAAGACAGGAACTTAAGCAGATTGTTAAGCTAGCTGCGAGTCAATTACTCTTTGTGCTTTTTTTCAGATATTTAAGTTGAGAAAAAGTGGATATGCATTTTTCTTGGTTTTTTGTGGCGACGGTCCTCGGCTGCTGTTGCTTTTTAATTGCTTTCACATCTCCAGTTAATGCGAAAAGCATCAAACGAAAGTTTGATGGGGACTTCGAGTTTGCTGAGGAGGTGAGTTTTGCTTGTTGTTATTTTATTCTTTCATCATTTTTAGTTACAATGAATTGCTGGTATTCCTAAAGAATAATAACAATAAATGATAACTATTATGTGTCATTTTCTTGACTTAGAGTTTTGAAAGGTGTTCCCAATTCTGCGCCATTTTTCATTACATATATCATGCGCCACCTTTGCCAGGAAAACCTAAATTGAGACTTGTTTCTATATGGTTTTCTATTTTTAGTTTTATAGACGAATTTACTTCTTAAAAGACAGTTAATGTGAAGTATTTTACTTATCAACATTTTTTTTTAATTAGATACAATTAAAAAATGTTTTCATTTGAATGTTAAAGCATTACATTTGTTGTGAAATTGTTTTAAAATAATGGAAAATTTCAATAATTATGGAACAATACTTAGATAATGTATATAATTGAATATATGAATTTGAATTGGATATATGCAAAATATAATAAATATAAAAGAAATATAAACTATATTATATTATCAATAGTTTGATGTTTTATTAATAATGTTGTTCGTTTTTACTTATAAATACATACCGCTTATTTCCAGATTTATATAAAAAATTATAAATATAATTGTATCATAAATCATTAAATCATTTTGTTTACATAGATTTTACATTGTATATCACATGAAAATGATTTTTTTCTAGAAAGGACAAATAAATAAATATGAATAAATAATTAAACAATAAGATTATTTTTATATAATAAATTATAATAAATTATTTTTATTATTAAATAAGAGTTATTTATTAAACTTCATTAAAGTTTAAGGAAATATTTTCTTTATATATACATATTCAAATAGTTAATTGCAGCAGCCTTATAGAATATTGATCATAAGTATTCTAAAGAATGTTTATTTCAACATGTACGCAATCCGCGTTTTCAATGATTGTCTACACACGTGCGAACAAGAATCAACGACGTTCTTATGCAGCATTAAAGAAGTAAAAAATAGATCTTTAATTCTTGCAATATATTAAAAAATATTCGGAAGACAACAAATAATTTTTCGATTGTTAAAAATATTATACAATTTTATTAGCATTATTTTGAAGTAGAAAGAATGCAAAAACATTTATGATATTTCTTAGATTGATATTTTAGCTCAATTATTTTCCTACCTTTAAGATATAATAAATTTCTGTATTTTATTTTTGCTTTTCCATTATTCTATTTCACTAAATAGATACAAAGATAATACGTATATATAATATAATATATAATATATTTTTTTATTTAAATACAGTGGTAAAAAATTATTATTGCATATGTCTGTATATCAAAAAATACCGTTTTCCTAATGTCATTAATCTTAAATAACTTTTAACTTGCCAAAATTAATCTTGTAAAAATATTTTTTTTTTAATTACATAGTAAAATTCAATGCTATTTCTAACTTTTTTGTTATTAAAATATCATTATGAGTTTGAAATCAGCATCGTTGCATCTAAAGACACTTGTTTTTGATTATAACAAGATTTTTTCAGACATTATATAAAATGTTTTTTTACATTCAAGTATCTCATAATAAACTAAAATCACAAAGGGTTTAATTTTGAAAGTCAGCTTGAAACTTAAATTTTTTATATTTGTTTGAATACATATGCACTCCGACGCGTTTAAGAAAATAAGACCTTAATCTGTATATCATTAATGTATATTATTAATGAACCATTTGAAAAGTTTAACATGTTTTATATATTGTTTGAAATAGAAGGAATGAAACAGTGAAAAAGATAAGTTATAATATATATATATATAGTAGAACTAATATTTAGAAATTCGATAACTGTCCAATTGCTACGAGTTTTTGAATTTAGATAGTATAGAGAATTGTATTGATATGCCTATGTTGTTTACTGTAATATTAAACTTTTTTTATGGTAATGGACTCCATTAAGTTTTAGATGTTTGAAAATTAAAAGTTATGTCGTCACGCTGCAAAGTAGTAAAGTTACAGTTGCGACCTATATAAATCTTAAACCTTATAAAAATCCATGAGCCTTGTTGTGTTCACCTATTGCTTTAAAGGTCTTTCCATGTGTTCACAATGTGTATGAATGCTTTTCTACTGAAGTACCCAACAACATTAGGCCAGACGCTTTTTGGAGGCGGAAGGACACAATGTTAAAATGCTGATATAATCTAATACCAGTGCATCTCAATGTTAAGTTTTTTAATTTTATTATAAATATTTGAGATTATTCATATACATATATGTAATTTAAAATTGATAATACTTGAGATCATTTTTACATTTTTTATATAAAATTTTTCAAAGTAGCGGCATTTCATAATACACGATCTTTTACAAAATTGCGATTTTACTTTCATTTTTTACTATAAAAGTATAACTATAAAATTATTTATTGTTTCCATATATTTTAACTTTCCACTTTAGATATAATAATTGAACGTACTAATGGAAAAGACTTTTTTTGTAACTATTATACATCATTTAGCTCTTTTAATTTTTTTCAGTAGTCATGTTCATTTAACCTTTTTTTTATTTCCGAAATATTCTTTTGTACCGGATTAACTTTCGATTCAAAACACCTTTAAGTTGGTACAGAGTTTATGGGAAGCCATATACTTATTGTTAAGTATAAGAGTGCATATACGTACGAATCTTTACGTATGCATTTATGAAGGCAATATCAGGATAACATGTCCAAATTCTCTTGGATTCTTCAGCTGTGGATGTGATAAATCAAAGTTTTTCAGCCCCTTTACTTTGACAGCGTGACTTATTAATACTGTTTTGATAACAACCATCTGAAAAAAACCGGTGTAAATTCGAATATAAAAAATAATGTTTAATATTATAGTTTAACTGTGAAATAAGTTAAAAATCATTCGTAGTTTTAAATATTAATGATAATATTAATATTTAATATTTTAATATTAGTAATATTAATCAAATTAGACTTCTTTAAACATATGTAGGATGACTGAATTATTATCATGTCGTTATTATGATGACTGAACATTTTTTTTAATTTAATTGATTTGAATTCACTCGTATATTATTATAAAATACATGGGTAGTATAGGTAATTAAATTCTAGCATTTCAGAATTTTTAATATTATTTCAATAAAATATATTTAATACAACTTTGTTCTGAACATTATTTAATATATTAATAAAGATTTTCCAGAGAAACAATAAATTACGTATCTGAAGTTTAAACAAGTTGGTCTCAACAAAAATTGAAGTTTTTTTAAAATGAATATTTTTTTACAAATACAATTGGAAGCGCTTAATTATTTCATAAAATTAACTAATTATAAAGAAAAATAACATTACCACCCTTAAAAATCACACCTACAGAGGGTTGAATAATTTAAAAAATCGTAAATCCTAAATTATTAGGATTCTACAAAATTTTATTTTCGATTAATATTAAGATACGTACAGAACTACATGTAAAAAAATTTAAATATTAAAAATCGACCAGGAACATTGTTTTTAACAACACTTTCGAATGCCACGATACGAGTCTGTAACAGCACCAATTCTTATGCGCGTAACTGTATATCTACAATATAATAATTAGTAAATTAATACATATAAATTAATTATATTTATATAATCAGGAAATCCTCATATTATTTGACAGTGGTGTATTGAGAGAGAGAGAGAGAAGTATCATACGCAAGAAAGGCAGAAGAAAACAGGAGAAAAAAAAGATAAGTTGTAATTGTTATCATTGTTACATTATTTCTTACTGTAAACATATTCGTCTCATTTTCAATTCATGTTATCTTTAAATATTAGAGTAAATAGACTACAATTTTAATAACCGTATTCTAAATCTATGATTACTCTTTTTCGTGAGCTAGTGGACTCAAAGTCAATTTGAGTTGTTTGTTTATAAAAATAAACGACGTTGCAGTGACGGTCAAACAAAATTTACGGTCTATGGATCGACTCTTGAAAATATTCGAGTCTACGAGTCTTGCGGAGTTCGAATGTCGTCCTGCTAAAGCCTTTCGATGAATGAATGTATGCTAGTTATTTATATAAACTATTATCTTATAATAGTATTTAATAGTATATTTAATAGTATATTTAATAGTATTTAATATAATTATTAAATTATATAAACTATTATCCTAATTGATAATATTTAGTGACATAATAAAATTAACTTTATTTCGATTTTTTGAAATTTTCACCGCCTTAATATTTTCTCAATAAGTAACGTATTTATAAGGGTAATAGCCAATAGTATTAAAACATGTGACGTACTAGCTAACAAGTAACATATATAATGCTTATTTATACTTTTAATATACTATTTAAATATTTTTTATTATTTTAAGCTTGTATATTCTAGACAACTTTGAATGAAATTGGTGAAAAATTCGTCACTTATATTAATTACGTGTTTGATGATATAATATAAACAATTATGTGCCAGTTATATTTATTTTATCTTATTTCAATTAAATAATGTTAATATGAAGTAAGGTTACTGAATATATTTTTTAATAAAATTCTTGCAATTAGAATTTAGAATATTCTAAGGTATTTAGTTACAAGTTTCATACAAGATTACTAATCTTGTATGAAACTTCAAAGAAACTATTTAATTTAATTAGAAAACATAATGAAAATGTTCTAATTCCCGACCGGGCTTCGTCGAGTTCATTTCATCACGTCTATGCACCCTTTTTATTTGTTTTCTTTCTTGTTTTCGTCAGTTCTGCTTTATTTTATTTAATTTTACCTTAATTTTAAACAAAAACAAACCCTTTCTTCAAACAGCTGGGAGCAGACAGAGCTTCTTTGGGTGGGTCTTTTTGTTGAAATCAATGAATCCATGGTATTTATTAGGAACAGACTTGTATTTATTTATTACTTGTTAAAAACAAAATCTATAAGATAAGATTTAAAACTACACAGCGGTTATATATTCTAACGCGAGTACGAATATTTGGTTATAAAAAAATACTTACAAACGTAGATTTAAAACTAAACGAAATTTTAGTAATGGTTATATTATTTTGACGCGAGTAAAATTATTGAATTTTTTCTTTATATTCGTGACGGAATTTCGTGGTGGCGGCAGTGGTTATCGGCATAGTGTAGGACTCGACAAGTTAACCAATGTTGCCGAGAACGGGGCCCGGTGTGTCAAACAACGTCACAGGGGAAAGGTGAGAAGCTGGGTACGACAAGCAGAATTACCAAAGGGAGGAAGACGAGTCTTTCCAACCAGTCCGACTTTACCAGGAGGCCGAGAAGAACGACCGTCTTTCGCTGCGCCCGTGCTCTTTTCTTGCCCTTTACAGGACTTCCCTCCTTGTACTAAGGCAACAAGGTGGAAAATATGTGAATTGGAGGTGCAAGTAAAGTGAAAGAAAGAGTGGAGAGGATAACGCGTTGCTAGGAGAGAGTTGGAGCTGGGCGCTCGTGCGGCGTGCCGCGACGCTTGATTTACTAGTCTGCCACCGTTCACTCCAAGTTAAATTTTCACATATATCGCCGCATAGTTATACTATACATCTATATTTATACACTCACACATCGATAAACACGCACTTTGTTTATGTTTTTTAGTGACGAATTCCTCCGTTGCACGATAAACAAGACTAATTAATTATATATACACCGTTTAAGAAAGTATATACATATATGTACGTATATGGACTTGTTTGCGACATATTATTAACAAACCTAATAACCCAAATACACATATATATGTTATATAACATGTTTATATAAGTCTTCCTTATGCAATATTCTTATATGTTTTTTTAATTGTTATTGCTATTAATATTTTTTGTCCTTGGACTTTGTACAAAATTTTATAAATATAATATTAAAATATGAATAACAAATGTCAATATAAATTTTTCGAGGCGGTCTAATATACTTGCTCAAACATGTTTAAACTTCTTTTTATTTAGAACAAATTTGTATTTGTAATACAATTTTTTTTTAACATTTGTTGATAATGATTATTAGTAATAATATTTGGTTAAAATCTAAGAATTTTTAAGTTTCAAATTTTTCAGTTTTTCATTCTCTAGAAGGGGTAATTTTGAGGGTATTTTTGCAATTATTTTTTTTTTTGTTAACACTTATAATTATATGGTTTACGTGTATTTAATGAGAAATTTTATGTTTTGAAAACTTTAAGTTTTTATTGGTGTTTCAACGTTGTAAACTTCAGACTCATAAAAATTGAATTCTTAACATACAATGTCTAGAGAAAAACTGTTTTACTTAATTTGAAAGTTTTATTTCTTGTAGTTTTTATGAATGATCTGTAATTATTTTTGATTGTCTTTAATTCAATATTTACATTTAATTAATAGATCTTTATTATTTACTTAACATTTATTAAGCCATTAATTTATTAAAATATAATTTTAATTTTAAAAATTATTAAATAGATTCAGTTTTAAAAAAGTATTCTTATTATTATCAATGCTAAGAGTATAAAAGTGAAGTCATATTTAGAACACTTAAGTGAAGTTCAGAGCAGCTAAAGATGACAAAACTGAATGCACAACAAGAAATGCTTTCTTGTAGATATAAGTATAATGTCGACATACTGTTTGCTCATTTCAGTTTTTTGTGAAATCTGAAAATTGATTATTTTTCGTAGTGTTATACTCGTCATTCATCCTTACTTGCATGCTTTGGCATTCATTATCGATCACTAGCTGAATTCAATGAATAATATAATCACAATATCTTAGGTCTTAATGCCTCTTGGTAATTAACATAATTACTATTACAAAAGCTACAGTTGTTTTTAATTAATTAGTTACAACTTTCAAAATTTTCAATTTGTTATTATTTATTGAAAAAATTATTTTAACTAAATTATTATTATTAATCTATAAATTTAATTATCTTGAAAACTTTATACAACTGTTCTAAAATTTATAATTTAGAATAAAAAGTTTCAACTTGTTTTATATTTCTTCATTAATTTTTATTGGAGTGAAGAAATTACATTACGTTAATTTAATTAAGAAAGAACTATTTTAGGAAATGTGCAATTGAATGCTATTATCTTGTGCGATAAAATTTATTAGAGTTGGTGGTTAAAGCTGCTTGATTTTGATCTTGATTCACATGGAGGAGTAAGAGAATTTGGTTCTCGCCGAGAAGAGACATATTATCTCCGGGGTACATATAGCAAATTTACTCAAGGTGTACTGAACAGTTGTGTGTGGTTTGCCAAGATCAGGGCTTTGGAAAAGTTAAGGTAGTTATAAGCTATATACAGCTATATACTGTAAAATACATACGATAATAACTGTGGAATGAAATAAATGAACTTAAGTTACTGTCTATTTTTTTCTTTTTACTAGGGAAAGAGATATTTTACGCCAGAATCAAATCTTTGCTTACATTTATTTATATTATAGGTTTGCTTGACCTGATTACACACACCTCATTAATAATAATAATTTATACCACATAGTTAGAATGAATTTATATTAATCATAATATTTGCATAAGATTAAAACAAATAGAAAATCTAAAAATTCAAGCATATATCTATTGATAAATAAGATATTAATGGTAAGAAATTAAACTTACTCGCTATATCAATTTAACTTTTTTATTTGCAGGATGATTCAAGAACTACAAAAGTCAGTTATAAGAAAAGATTGATACATGATCCAAACAGTAAGTTCCGTTTAACTTCTATAAGCCGTTTAACGTTCTATTAGTTATAAACTAACTAAGAATAAAAAACTTATTTATTATTATATGTAATAAAAAATGTTAAAATTCAATCGAATTTATCAAATCATTTAAGTATAAAGCACCAGCATTTTTACTATTCTATATTCTTGAAAGATTTTATTCAAATACAAACTTACACCATGGCTTGTTTTTATTCTTACAATTGTTTAAGTTTTCTAATAACTCCTGCTTTTTAGAAATACTAATAAAGAAATAAATTTTCTTTAATAAAGTGCCATTAAACTTATACAATTTTATAACCCCTTAATCCTCGCTAATAGTAGAGATTTTAGGGCGATATTTTTCCTTTGTTGCTAATACTACAAAATTCTCAGGTAACCTCGTGATTCATATTAGTTAAAAAAATATATTAGATTTCAGAGTAAACTTTGTGATAATGATACTTCTATTTTTTGAACATTAGCTGTATTATTATTTCTATATTTTAATAAATTAAATTTCGCGGAAAGTTATTTTTGTAACTTATGCTTATACGATTTAAGTGACTTATTCAATTGCTGCCTGTTTTAAGCATCTTACTCTTTAAATATAAATATTTAATCAACCTAGTTGATAAGGATTTTATTTATAATATAATATCGAAACGCATTTTCATCTTTTGAATTATATTGAGATCAAAATGTTTTTATTAAGATTTTCATAGGTTCAGCAGTACATCGTAGCTGCTTCGTATTGACCGGTCTGATGGCGACTGTATGATCGCGACATGTACGCGGCCGTCAGATCCGTATAACCGTGGAGTACATGTGCGTGAAGTGACCATCATTCTATCGAAACGATTAACGGCATGAGTTATAATATGTCTATTGTTGTACCACCGGGATTGTCGAGTAATGCAAACATGAGGCAAGCGCGTACCATACCAACAGATGCAAGGCTATCGCAAAATATTATTAATGTGCACACCAAGTGTGAGAGTAAATAAATGACTTTTCGTCATTTCTAGTGACTTGTAATTTGGACCTTCACTATTTCCATTCCAGTTCTTTATTTCCATTATTAAGAAATTATCACGTCTATCTTTCCTTATTAAGCATATAAACGCACTTTTTTCGCCACCATTTGATTTCAAAATTAGACATGTTGAACACATTTATCCTCGTTTCATTTAACGATATTATTAAACGTATCAATTATTCCCATCCATAACTCGTTTAACTACGGTATTAAATGGGTTTAATTTTTTTTCTTGTTTCTTCTCAGCTAGATTATTCGACGTATTCAGTAATTAAATATTTTACCAGTCTTTTCTTCTAATTCCTGTAGCTTGTTTTATCCAAAGAGAAAATTCCAGTCTCTGTTTTTGGAATTTCTCTTCGATGATCCACATTCAAACCTGTGCTACTTACCTGCTAATCATACTGGCATAGTATGAGACTCTTTTCAGATATAAGTGCTTGTCTTGGATACGTTGTTTGTATTATGTACTTTACTCAAAAAATCGCATTTGCACTTTACTTCAATGTCATCTGCTGAAGAATTTTAATATAATTTAATGCAAAATTTTTTACATTCAATTTTCTTATCTACATATATAATATTAATTAAAATTAGTAAATTTCATTTTCAATATATTTAATGCTGACTAATTTACAAATAAATTCTTTGTACTTCTCAGAGAATATTAAAATAATAAAATTGACCAACAAGAGCAGAGATATGATCTTTATATACGATAAAAAATTTATTAAAAATCATGATTAGTTAAAAAGCCAATGAAAGTATACATTTTAAAAAAAAATTTCAAGTTACTTTATTAAATTTACATTTATACTTTTTATTATTATTATGATACTATATTAAAATTTAAGAATAAGTAAAATTTTAATTTATAATAAAATGTTAGATACCAAAAGAAAATTATGATTTTTGTGAAAAAAATATTTTTATGAAAAACGTTAAAATATAAGTTAAAAAAGAAAATGGTATAGATTATTTATATTACTAAATATTTATTATCTTGAAAAACAGATAAAGCGATTCAAATATAAATTATTGCTTTATTATAAATAAATAGTATGGTTTTAAGTTATACAAAATCGTATATTTGATACTCATATATAACATCTTTTTTCCTGGATTGCTTCTTGCATTCAAATTGTTATACGTTCTTATCCGTACACTAGCTTCTTATTTGTCATTTTTATGAGCATTTAGATCCTAATTTCTTTTATAGCACTTTAGTTAATGTAATAATACTCTTAATTTTATGTACAAATACATAAATATGCGACTTTTTTCATTTTTTACATAAATCTTTACTACTTTCCTAGTATAATTGCCAAGTAAATATGTATATTTAGGTATATGACATGCTTTGTTCGATAAATTCAGTACTATATTTTTCATTATTACGAATTTTTATTTCACAGTTTGTTTTGAAAGTATCTAGCATTGGTATAAGTATCTAGAACCGTTGTGTAATTAAATGAAAATGATAGCATATCTTTTATTGTTGAAAAACAGAGACAGATCAATTACTACAAATGTTTACATATCAAACAAATTAATTCGTAACATTTTTATAGAGAACACAAAGTTATGGTTAATTTCATATTATTTATTCATATAATTACGTGATAACATTTACTATGATACGTATTTTTCATGCTATATGTCAACTTTAAATTCAATAAAAAATAAAAAATTCTTCACTTAATGATATTGACTCAAGATTAAGCAATATCATCTTAGTAATTAGAGATTTTCTAGTATTAGCATTTAACTTTCTTGTGATTATTAAATGAAGCTTCGATATCGACGCCGCTACTACCATCAGTGCTAACGTTCGATACTCCAATCTTTTGCTAAGGATATTGCGTAAACTCCAGCTTCGTTGGGCAGGGAGTGCTGTTTCGCAACCTGTCCTCTTTTGATTAGCATAAGGCCTTCGATACGCAGAGAATAATTGGTACGAATGATAATTGCATTTTAACGAAACTTCAAAAATAGTTGTTTTTGTATAACAGATAAATAAACCAAATTTCAAGTAAATATATAACAAATTATTTTAAACAAATACCTCTAAGTATACACATATTCATACAACGTACATCTCATCGTTTAAAATAAATTTAAAATGTTATAATTATAAATTTAGTGCAGGTTTAGTACGTTTCATGGTCGGACGACTTCGGAGGGTCTCACCAACACGGATTGTGAAGTATCGTGCTTTGTACGTGATACACTAATAATTTATTCATAATAAAAATCTGAAAGTAAACCGGTGATTACTTGAATATAAATAAAAAAAATTACAGTTCTACCAGTAAATATCAAAACCATTATTCATATATTTAAATGAAAATTACGTTTGAATATTTTAACGTTTATCATAAGTAAGATTGATTGAAAAAGGCTTTTGTAAACATTTATATGACAATAGATTATTATTTGAGTTTTTTTACGTTCTTCCTAATTTATTATAAATTCTAACACAAAATTTGTAAAGCATAGTAATTATAATTTAATCATTCGTTTTTATTTAAAATTTATTTTATATCTGATAATAATTTGTAAAAATTATGATGCGTTAGTTTCAGACTATATTGTAAATGTAAAGGTAGAAAAACTAATATTTACGTTAAGAAAAAAAATCTGTTAGACTTAAAGCTCATTTTCTATCTTTTAATTATTTTATGTCAATAAATATTAGTATGTCAATATAAATAATATATAATAATATATTAGTTATGTGTGTATCTAATACTTAATATTATTCTAAGCAGTTATAAAATAGAAATATTTATAGTTTGGTTATATTACCAACAAAAATTATTATATAATAAATATGATCTAATATAATTCAATTTGTGATAATTTAATTAAAGTTACAATAAAAGTAAACTTTAGTCGATAAATCTGTTAATTGTACGATTAATTATTTTACATTAATAATTACTATTACAACAATTTTGTAAAAATACATTATTGAATAATCTTTTGTTTAAATTAAAAGACTTAATGAATAGCGAAGTAATTTCAAAATTAAAAATTATGACGAAATTTTGCTTATAATTGACAGTAATCTACGAAAAGAAAAACTCAAAAATAAGATTTGAAATCTTTAATTAGTTTTATAAATAAAATACTTTGACGTTTCTTTGAAGCAATAATTAAAAGATATAATAAATTATAGTAAATTTTATTAGTAATATAATTGAAAACTTTTAACGTATGAACAAATTTTCTATCATTTATAAAATTAAAATTGTAACATGTATATAGTTGATATATACATGTAATAGTTATTGTTGAATGTGTGTGTGTGTGTGTGTGTGTGTGTTTAAGAATAAAAAATTTGAATTGTGTGGTAATAATTAATTAAAATTAATTGTACAGATATACAAATAAATAAATATATATATATATATATATATATATATATATATATATATATACATATTACTTTCAAGTAATTAACGTTTTTTAATTTATTGATATTTACAGAAAATTACTGAAATATATATATTTCTTTTTGCTTTTCATTTACGTATTAATAAAATAGTGCTTCGAATAGGCGAGAATAATATTTTTACAGCTTCTTATTTTCTCTCTTAAATCTTTATTCTTTTCTTCTATTCAATTTTTGGTCTTTCCTTTTTTCTCTAATGTTTGTTATAGGAGTAAGAGAAAGAGTGCATTTTCTTCTCTCTTCTTATCGCCTTTTCTATTTATTATATAACTTATTCTTTAGTTTCCTATATTCTGATTTATCTCTGTTCCGATCTTACTTTGTATTCCAAAAACTTTCTAATCTGCATTAAGCTTCCTTTTTCTTTTTACTTTTCGTTTTGTCTTTTTCTTCTTTTTTTAACATATTGATCTAATTATTATAAAATTAAGAGTTTGTCATAATAAGAATTGAAATTATTAAAAGTTTTAACTATTAATTTTTTGTTAATTATTTTAAATTTAAAAATTTTAATTACGTATTTATGGTATTATAAACTTAAAATTGCAGACATAAAAATAGAAGAAAATATGAAGTAAAACAATAATTTTAATATAGCTCTTAATTTGTATTTTTCTGTCCCGTTTCTCTTAGCCATCAATTATTTTCTATTATAAGATTATTTTTGTCCCACAGTAAAATAATTTTATTATTAAAAAGTTATAAAACTTATATTAAAATAAGCAAATAAAAAATAGTTACTAATTCTAATAAAAAAATTTCTTGAAAAATTGTTACATAAATTAGTCTGATTTAAGTTTATTTTTTTTTTTTTTTGCTTAAATACTTTAAGAACTTTAAGCCAATAATTAAATATTTTCTATCATTATTTTTATAGTTTTAATATCACATTATGTATATTAGTTAATTTGTAATTCTTATAACTTGAAATTAGGCGTGTGCATTATTTATATACACAAATTTTATAAACTTATATACTTGTATACAGGCCTTAGTTTCATTCATAAATGTATATGACTGTCAAAAATATTTATTTTTGCTAGATCTTGTGTATTTAGTGTTAACTTTCAGTAGATAAGCTGTACCGTTACTGGTTAAATTTTAAATGGTTCTATACTAACTTGGCTCACTTGGAAAATGAGTCAGAATCAGTAATAGCTTTGATAGGAGGAAATTGTGGAGGTTCCATCTTGCATGAGTTTTCAACATTCGAGTCTAAGACCCATTTCAATTACTTACCGTGGTATATTATTATTTTTTTATATTATATTATTCACTCTCATAATTGTAATTATTATAAATGAAAACATTGAAAATATTTGCGTGTTATTATTGCGATTATTATTTTAAAATGAATATTAGATATTTGTTCATCAAATTTTTTACATTGTTAATATTTATTAAATAAATATTTTTATGAGTGTGCTACACATATATACATCCATATGCAGCTTAACAGGATTTAAGTATTCAGTGTCTATAAGATACATAACATCTGATAAATCTTACAATATAAGAAAAAGTTAAATATAAAGAAATATAGGGAGGTAGGAAAAAATTTTTTGACTAGTCAAACAACACGTAATTCAACACATGGTCAAATATAGGCATATGAGAGTGAGAGAGAACGCTGCAATGCCGTATGTAATAAGTATATAAGGGAGAGAGACAAAGCGAGGTAACATCTTACGTAGAATATGTACGAATCGTTCTCTCTCTCTCTCTCTCTCTCTGACATTTACTATTTTACTATGCATGCTCTGTCTCCCTTGCTATTGTACCCTCATAAACTTGATGCTTACAAAGATGCTATCTATTCTCTCTTTTCTTTATTTCTCTTCCTTCTTTTATTTTTATACGCAAACACCAAATAATAATATTATTTAAAGGATTTTTTCATTTAATTTTTTCAAATAAATGATAATTTTTATTTATTATATATATATAATATATATTTTGTGTAGTACAAGCGATTCTCTTTAAATGTTTCCCTTTTCTTCTTTTGGTTGTTAATAGATAGTTTAAATTGTACGTAGAGTATTGGTTTTGACGAGTATAAATATCTGCTTGTCTAAAAAATGTCTGCAGTACATATAAAAATTTTACATAAGAAATGATATGAAGAATATATATTTACAATTTTATACAATTTTCCTAATATAGGATAATTCTGAGTTCCGAGATTAATACCATTTTTTATGATTTTCTTTAATTATATAGTTTTTCTAATCCCTTCATGTAAATTGTGCGATTATTGCATAAAATGTTTAGTATAGTTTCATTAATTATATTTCATGTAACCTCGTTTACAAGGTACATTATGATACTTCAATTTTAACCATCGATTTATATTTTGTTATACCACAGAAAGGTTCCATTCCTGTGGTTATTTGTTACACATTATTCACAACTTATTTTATTAGATACTACATTTTCTTTCTATAGCCTTTCGCTTGCAAGAGGTACTTATCCTTTCTCATTTTCGTTGCAGTATAAAGAGCTCTAGATTTAGAAATTGCATCTGCTGTTTTAGTATTTTCTAATACTTTAGTCAAAAACAAAGATATCACATATTGTAAAGATGAACTCAGATGCAATGTTTCAAGACATAATTTTGCTAAATTCTGTGATATACGATATTTTTAACCTAACAATCACTGGTATAGAGAATATTAGTATAAATTTATATAAAAATTCATATTATAAATATTTCTAAGTATTATACAATTTATAGTTCCTTGAAGAGTATTTAATATCAATTGACATATAAAGCAAGAATATAGACTCAATCTTCTTGAAGACGGTAATCAACAAAGAGATGGAATGAAATGGGAAGACATCTAATCGTTTTTTAAAAATTACATTCTTTCTGTACTGATTACAAATTTTATATGTGAAGATATAACTATGAAGAATGAATTTGAAATTTATAAATAAATAAATTGATTTAACTCTTAATCCATATAATACTTTTAAAGTATTATAGTTGTTGATTAAGTATACAAGTAATATAATTATAAAGTATACTAGTAGCTGAGAACAATGTCTATAAAAATAATGAACAGATTGATGAAATAAAGTACTTTAATACAAAGTCGAATGTGATTTATAGAAGAACTTAATTTATGTAGTATTATTACGCTGTCAGTGTTGAAGAATCTATTATTAAATGTGAGATGAAAGTATTTAAGGTGATTCACGGTGAACCTTACATTCAACATTAAATCTTACTTTAAATATATGCAAATTTAGTCCAATCAAAGGTAGTTTGTATCTACAACTTCCTATAGAAATTAAAAAACACGCATATTAATGTTCAGAATATTAGTGTTGTGATAATAAAAATGTAAAATAGTGTTCCAAACGAGCAATATTATGGGCTTTACATCCTCACAAACTAGAAATCGTGTTTCAGAATATTTTAAATTTGAAAATAAACTAAATTATTAGAAATTAAATTACCAATATATCGAAGAAAATTTCAAAATTTGAAAAACAAAATAATTTATCTATTAATTTGTAAATACTGAATATAAACAGAAGAAATTTCTATGTATTTACTTTTCACATAATTATTTTAAAGAAAAAAATACGCATAAAAAACCTTTTTTTATTATAAATCTCATGACAAAATAAGTATTTTTTATGTATTTATAAAGAATTCTTTTTAATACCAAAAGATCATAAATTATAAAAGGTTAGATTTCGCTCAACCAAAGCAAAAACTATCGATTCAAGATGCTGGACTGATGTATTTTAAAGAAACAGCCAGTGACTAATCTTAAAAGATACTTTGATACATCAATCGACCACTCACATTAATTTTCGGCTTTACTGAGAATTTTTTAATAATCGCAGTTAATATGAAACATGAGTTCATAATTACAAAATCGAGAAGTGAAATAAATGCTATTTTATCTTCTACTATAAATAGTAGCTTAAGAAGAAAGAGCAGCATCTAATGAAAAATATAAATTAGAGGTGACGAAAATTTACTGCCCTAAGTTCTATTTTCTGATACCACTAGATGTAACCTTTTAAGATATATTGAGAAAATCCATCCATTTCAATTTTCACAGTTAGGAACTCTGTTCGTCAAAATCGCTAGATTGTCGTCCTAGAAAATACGGGCGGGTCTATACATTTTACCTTAACGTCCTGACGAGGACGAGTAATTTGACATAAGTGTTGTTTGTCTTTTTTTCCTTTACCAAGGGTAATTTAGACGTGACAAAAACGGAGAAAAAAATAAAAAAATAAAAGTAAAATAAAAGAAAAAGACCTAGCTGTCCTTTAAAGTGAATAAAGGGTACTACCTTATGAACAAGCGTTCGGAAGAGCGGTCAAGAGTTTATCGAGGTAGTCGGGTGTAGCACTTGATTGGTGCTAGCGTCCGCCTTGGACGCCAACTATTCCTTCATTAGTCCCTCCTATTTCTTCTTCTATGGTTTCGCTTTCATTTTCTAGGGCCCGTTATATTCTTCTTTTCAAATCTCTCCATGCTGCCTTGGGGATTTTTCCTGATGGAGCTATGTCGCATCAAACTTAGACTTATTCCCTTTGTTTGAACTTCCCTTTCTAACCCGTCTAGTTCAACTCGAGAATTTTGGGTTTGCAAGATTTATGAATATCAATATACTCGTTGAAAAAACCAAAAAGGGGTTTGTTTTGAATAAGAGATATGGTTTCTCGAGTTTTTGTAACAAAAGGATATTATAAAAAAAACCCGTAATTTTTAAATTAATGTACTTTAAATTTGTACAAAAATTTTATAATAAAATTGCCATAAATGTATAATTTTACATTTTATATAACTCTTAACAACAATTGAATTTATATAAAGAATATTGTTCATCTAAATTTAAAATGACAATGAATATACAAATAATTTTCAATTTTTAGAGTTGTTCTACTGCCTTCCCCTTCCTCTGTTATTAATTTTAAAAAAATTATTAATTTATTTTAAAAGTGAAATATTGAATATTTGCAGATAATAAGTTTTTAATAGGATCAGATGAATGTGGATTAATTATTTAAATTTGGAACAACCTGAGCAAATATAAGTAGCAATATTCTAAATTTTATTTCTTATAATATAGTATAATATTTTTTAACAGTATATGTAATTGAAGCTATTTATACGAGCAATTGAATAAGTAGTACCACAGTAATACTTACACAAAATGATGATTTAAGAATTAAACTTACATAATAATAAATATATCGATATATAATTAAAATAATAGTCAAAAATAAAATAGAAATCCGTATTCGTTAAAAAAATCAAAACGTTAAAAAAACAATCTTTTGATTTAAAAAGCGATATTATTTACCATAAAAATCCGTAAGACAATTTGTTGCAAAATGTATCAAGTAAAAATAAATTTAAATCTAAAATAATATTTTTAAAAAATGAAGCTGTTGTAAATGTGATTGATAAGTTGTTAATAAATATACTATTTATATAGATTACTTATAAGAATTGCAAATAGAAACTTTTATGAATTAGCTGATGCTATTAATCAATCTTGAATGTATAATAATGTGAGCTCATTCGTGTTTTACTTCCTTTAATCTATTGTAAGACTATCCCTTAATTCTAATCTATTATTTTGTCACTCACTCTTTATTATTTTTTTCTCACTATTTCATTCCTTCATACGTTGTCTCTTTATCTATCTCGTATCAACTAATGATCATTTTTGTACTCGATTTTAAAAATAAATCTGTGCGTTATTAGTCTACTAAGAATTACCTAAATATTAAAAATTATCTTGTTTAATACCTTCGAAAAAGTTGTTATAAAATAGTATACGCTATCTTTTATGCATTTGTGTATAAGTACATGCGTATAAAATAAAAATAAATGAATGTTCAATGTCAATTTTCTTCACGAAAATTGTTTGTATATTGACTTTAATATAAATTTCCATAATTCATAAAATATCGTGAATACTAGAATATACCGGATTATGATTTTTGAAAAACTTCAATAAATTGAAGGTGTATGGGTAGAAATCTAAGTAAATTAATATTTTATAATTTTATAAATGATGTATTGAAAGCAAAATGTAACAGGATAATAAACTAATAATATATATTAAAATTCTAAAGTCTTTCAACTGTTAAAAATTATATTAATCATTTTCTAAAAATTAATATTTTCACCATTTCAAAAAGGTCGTTCTTTTTTCTTTTTATTTTCGATAAATGTTTCTGCGGCCACTAATAAATTCTTAGAGGTGGTAGGTATAGGATAGTTGGGTAGGTATATCGCATAACAATTACGTATAACCTCAAATAACAATTTTGTAAATTCCACGAGAGAGAAATAGGTACAATCGTCGCAAAGACCACTATTTGTATTTGTTTGTATATTATAATTGGAGATTAACGGACTATGAATTAATGTTTAATATTCTAAATTAATAAATATTATTAATTTAGAATCTATTTAGTTCTGAATATAACTCAGTGTTTTTGTCGCATATTAGAGCAATTATGTATGTGTTCTTTTTTCTTTTTTTTTTAGTTCTACGTATTGCTTTCTATTTTGTCATATGTAATTCATATATCTGCTTTTAGTTACATAGTAAACCATATATGAACTTCTTAACGAAAAATTTAAAGTAAAACACTTCTCTTTATTTCATTTCGAAGTTTTTATTCACTTACGTTCTCGAGCGACATCTTTATCTGCTGTTGATTAATTTTATTCAACATCTGTCACTTTTCTTTCACTTCTTAAATTGTATTTTTATCACGTCACTTTACCCATCCCAGACAAGTCCTCAAATATGTGGGATAATGTTTTGATAAATTGTAACGTTTACTTTCTTGAATCCCTGTTCGGGCACCATGTAACGTTTAACCGACTTTAACTTTCTATCGTAATGTTTTTAATATAATTTTCTATCCTAACGGCAATTATTAAAAAATCTTACCTATTATTAGTTTCTTTCTATTTTATATTTCCTTTACTTATCGCGACGGCGTAGGTTCAGTCTTTCGCGCTTCCTGGTTATCTCGGCCCACATGACTCGACGTCGGATCGGGTTCGTATTGGATGGGGGAGGCGAGTGAACAAAAAACACGGAGTGAATAAAAAAAGGTCAGCGTATTTTACAAAGATTAATCTATATTTGTTAAACTTGATCTTACATCGGCGATTTTATAATTACATAAATAAGATTTGACTAACGACGACGCTTAAATTTAGTTTTGGTAAACTACTGTGATGGGTTTTTTCCCTCTTTACAGATCACAGCTATACAATTTGTTAATTACGACGACGATTTCATTGGTACAAATCGTAGCGGTGGTTGTTCATAATTTATCACGTGTTACGGTGACGTTTTATACAGACTTAATGATAATGAATCACGGCAGTGGTTATTTTACAGTTTTGACGGCTTTTTTACAATGAATTACGAGGATAACTCTATGAGCGAGTTATGGCGGGGAGAGTCCAGGTACGTGACGATGTGTTGAATGACTAGGCCCTGAGGTTTCTGGTGCGTCGAAAGACTTACACCTGGATAGTATGCCGAAAAGCTGCACGGCGTGGGAAAGCGTCAACAGGCTGCACTACCTGGAAGTACGGCGAAAGGCTGTACTAGGAGTCAAGCGCCAAAGGCAACGCGAACTAGAGAAGCAAGTCTTCTGTTTCGGGAGATCTCCGACTCCTGAACCCCCAGTTTCTATGCGATTTCGCCCATTTTATACGCTTTACCAAGGCTTTCACTCACGCTTTTGCACGAGCAGGGCATCGTGGACGGATTGCTCTGCTTAACCGTTGTTCTTAAATTTCTTGTGGAAAGGCTAGCGGCGGAGAAACAGTGGCGGTGGTCGTCTTATGCAAATAAAGCATCGTCGAATCCAGTGAGATTCTCACTGTTCCACAAAACCAATTTTATTGATTACCTAATACAATTATTGCAAATATTATGTTCAATTAATAATTCAATTAATTTTTCATCAAAAGATATAATATTATCAAAATAAAGATTTTCTTTTTGTATCTTTTTTTCAAAAAGAATTTAAGTATTTCCAAGAAATTTTGTTGAGTACGTTATATTTTTCTGCATAAAATAAAAACGTAATCTGTATTTAAAATATTACAGAAATATCTTAGGAATAAATAAGTTTTATTTTTTAGTTATATAAAATATAAATTTTTTATAAATTAATACAAATTCTAAACATTTTTATTATACGAGTATAAAATAAAAATAATTTAATAATATAATTTAATTTTCTAGACTCATACAATATAATGTAGTATTTTGTATTACTGTATCAGAAAATATTTGCGATTGAAAATAGAAAATGAAATCTTTAAAAGAAGGAAAGTTATATTATAAAGTTTTTTTATACAAAGAAAACAATATTTGAATGTAAGTTCGTGCTGTTTCTATTCACAGCAAAAGAGAATAAAGTACTTTAAACAAGTGAAAACTAATATGCAGAAGTTGAGCACTTCATTTTTTAAGAAAATTAATCATTTCTACAGTTTTCCAATGAGCATACTTATTATCATTCTTGAAATCTTTAAATATGTATGTCTAATTATGCATTATTTTTCTAAACTATATTATTCTAAAACATATATAAAAGTAAAACGAATATGTAAATATGTGTTGTACACATATATTTATATTAAGTATTTAATAAATTAGAATATCAATTAAGTATATAAAAATTACAACCTAAAGTAAAATATACTATAATATGTAAAATAACTACTTTACTAATAAATAATAGTGAGTCATTAAAAAGAATTAACCTTAATATATATCATGGTCTTCATTTTACATTCCATTTTACAAAAGCTCAGTATTCTAACGCAGAGCTTTTTCTCAGGTGGTATGTATTTAAATAAAAATGTTGCCCTATTACAGCAAGTCTTTTAATAAATTTAATTAATATTAAATATTTTATGTAATTTATTAAGATTATCGTAGTTAATCGTAATCATTATATATTACTTTTTATTAACATACAAAAAATTATAATCATTCAAATTATAAATGGATTACTTTAGATAATTATATATTATAAACACTCTTTTATAAACACTACTTTTTATACACATTGTGAAATTTGCTAATTGATATTGTTCAAACAGTATTACTTTGGATTTATTTTATTTGCTTATAATCTGGGGAATAAATCTGTGTAAGGTAGTGGTATTATGCTGTCTTTGTTTGCCATGGACAAATAAACTTTCAATTTACATCAATGACGCGCCTTGTCACATTTCCAATACCTCGGCTATGCATTTGTGTACATATTTTATGCTAATAATTAAATGTAGTGTCGTCCCTTGTTGAGTGTCAATTGCTTATAGCACTATCCGAACTTCTATCAGAAGCACGGCGGACAGGATCATTCATCGCGCTCAAAACACTTTTTAAATTCAAGTTTGTGCATACGCGTTTTCATCTTTTTGCGGTGTCTAGGTTTACATGTTTACAACATGTTTATAATTAAAACTTCAAAAATTGATACAAAATAATATTTTAATAATTTTTTTAAATTAATGTTTAATTACATATCATTTTTTATTTTTGTTTTTAATTTACAATATTTAAGTGCGTGTGTGTGCAATTATAAAAACATTCATTAATATGTTTCAATTATTATTTACTTTATGAAACTGTTAAATTACTAAAAAACAGACATTTTTAATAGAATTGAATATTTTTTTAAGAAGAACATTGTCACGTTCGACCCCCAAAACCTTGTTCGGTGATCGCATAATGTTTTTACTTAGTCCCTTTGCGCACCCTGATTATCCCGGCTCGGATGGCTCGATGTCGGACCAGGTTCGTGGCGGGAGGAGGTGCGAAGAGACTGGGCAAAATGATAACGGCGGCTCTTTTCAATTTGCTAAACCAATATTTATTCAAACAGATTTACAGCTATATCACTTTTTCTTATATACTAACGGCGGTGATATTTTACATACGTATAAGTTAATTTCTGTGGCGAATAATTTACTTTGTTACGGTAAAGATAATTTGCTCTGAGTGAGTCAAGAAACTACGTCAGAGACCATGGATCAAGAAATGTGTATGGCAGAAAAACGAGCTCTAGCTTTAGGCTAAGCTAAACGAGCTTAGGCTGCACTCTTGGAGTTTTGTTTGCGTGTTAACAACCTGCACAACTCAGAAAGATCTCCTTACTCCGAACCAAACTCCGAATCCGCCGTCTGGCGGATGAAAACTTTACTGTTGCTCGTGAAGGAGCGGCCCCGCTTAGCCTTTCCCCTATCGATGACCGACGGTGGGGAATGCAGCAGCGGCGGTGGCGCAAGCACATTATTCTCTTTCACACATACGTACTTTCGCCGTAGCGTCCCGCATGTCCGTAAGCTTCCATTTTTACGCACACTATCACGCACAAACACCTCACTACACAATCACTAAGTTCGCGAAGCACTTTTTCGTCGCAACATCATTCCTAGAATAAATGCGCACTTCGTTTCTAAATCCTAAATTAGATCAATATATGACTTTTTATTTTATAAAAATAATTTATTACGTTACGAAAAAAATACTTTATAATAATGTATTTACAGCAAATTTAAAATTAAATGCTGATGTTTTCTGTTCCAGATGAACTTTGTCGTCCATTAAATTGTAAGAAATCGGAAATTTGTCTTCTTGAAGATACATTTACCGCAATTTGTATTTCTAAAAAAGAACTGCATAAATCAAGGTAAATATTGAATAATTTAAATAAGTATTTACTAATTGCAAATTCATTTTCTAAATTAAAAATACTTCATCAATTATTATATAATATTATATTATATTAATTAATAATATATTTATAATGTACATAATATATAATTTGAACAAACAGATATCTATTATTAATAAATATATATATATATTGAATGTAATTTTTTTCATATTTGATATTGAAAATGAAGTTAATATTTGTTTATTTTCAGGTAATTTTTACGTAGATTTTGATAATGATTTTGTAATGAACTTTTTAAAATTTGAAATTTCATTATTGCATTGCTAAAATTAAAAATATTAGATAACACTTTTAGAAGTATTTTTAATATTATGTACAAATAATTAGTTTGACTAAGAACACAAAAATGTAATATTTACTCAAATGGATGTATTGTTAAGTTGGAAATTTTATTTTTTTATTTTTCGGTAAATCAAGATCTATATAATTTTAAGCATTACATAAATATAGGTTAATCGAATAATTAAATAATGAATTGTTTATGCTGCCTTATACATTTTATATTAAATTAACGTTATTATATTTTATATCATAATAATTATCATTAATTGATAATACTTCTTACAGTTTTTATATTAAATTTATATATATATATATATATATAAATTTAATAGTTATCAATTTATATAAGATTTTAATTTTTATCTAAATTTTGATTATAGGTCAATCATGGTTTCTAAATCTCGTGCAGTACAACGTAAGATACAAACTGATACTTCTGTTAATGTAGATGACGATGATGCATTTTCTGATTCTGAGGATGATGATGAAGATCAATATGATTCAAAGTAAATTTTATTTTTAACATATTTTTAGCAATAATATTATATAATATTGTATATACTTTTTTGCAAAACTTGAGATTATTAAAATTTATATCGACTATATTATTATAAATTAAAAATGCGGTTATTTTATTTAAAACAAATAGAATACTAAAGACTACTTAATGCTATGTAGTTTTAAATATTTAATTGTAACTTAATTTAATAGAACGTCGTAGATCACAAATAAGTAATTTATAAAATCAGTCTCACCTCCAGTGACCTTGTTGTATCGTTATTAATTAGATAATTTATTTTTCGCTTTACCGTACTTTCGTGCCTTATTTGCGTTTATAGTTATAAACTGTAGTTAATAATTGTTTTATAATTTCTTTAGATCTTTATATAAATATTCCTTAATTACTTCTTTTTAAAAGTGAAATGTTTATTAATTTCTTACGCGATAATATTAGAGACTTCGTTCCCACTTACAACACTTCACAATTACTCATTTTTTTTTTAAATATTATAATAATTAAAAATAGAATAAATAAATATTCCGTTTTCAGTTGTCGAGAATTCTCGAGAAGAAGTGAGAGGAGTTAAAACGTCCTCTTGCCTCCTTGTTAGGTGTTTTGCACGGGGCCCGCCAAGGCTTCGTCTCCTTGCGCTGCCAGGCTATTACCCGTGTTCTGTGTCCTTTCCCTAAATGCAGGAATACCCTCTTTGTTTGTGAGGGCGGCAGATGGGAACGATGTTACTACAGTGGAGCCTGCAGTGGTTCCAGGCACTGTAGCCTTCTCCTTGACTGCGGATGTACGCTGCAATTCTTCGACCCTGCTCTCTATTATCCGGTCTTGACAAGAAAGAGAGAGGTTTAAGTACGTGAGATAGTTTTTCCTTTTCTTGGTTTTCTGGGGAGGGGAAGAGAGTGCAATATGTTAAAGCACGTAGTACGAAGGATAAATGTACAGTTGGGTTGGGTTAAGGAGGATAGTAGTAGCGGCTAGTTAGCGAAAGACAGCAAGTTCAGTGGACTGAAACCAAGCTTTTCTGGACTGCATTGGTTGAGCACCCGCGGAAAACGGTGCTGTAACGTGATTTTTAGCCACTTTTATAAAACAAGCTTGACTCAATCGCAATTACACTCGCACTCATTTGCTTCCAGAACATTTGAGAAACTTCGAGAGCGTTCAGTTTCACTTGCTAACGTCGTCAGTGTACACGGTCACGACGAAACGCGCGTCAGTTTACGGCAAGTCGATGTATCTAGATGGACCCGTAGACGTTTAGCATTTAAATTTACGATAATTAATTCTTTTAATATAGACATTAAAACATTTTACTACATAAAAGTATTAATTAATAAATAAAAAATTAGAATTGTAGTTTGAATACTTACAGAATAAACGCAAATAGTATATTATTTTATTTATATCAGGATAGTCACGGACTTATAATTATATAATTGTTACTAATAATAACACGTAAAATCATGAAATAAAAATGTCTTGCAACCTTGCATGTTGTCTCAAAATTTGTTTAAACTCGTGTTTATTCAGACTTTATTCATGTTTACTCATATATAATAAAATAATATTTCATAATAATAAAAGTTGATTATTTAAAAAAGATAAATAATAAATTTTGTTATGTTCGTATATTAATTTAATTTAAATCTTATGCACATACACATACAAACATGCACATACATTTGTATTCGCACATATTGACTTACTTGAAGTACTTCATGCACATGAAGCCTTAAGTACGATGGTCAGATTTAGTTAAGACCATCGCTCTATCAATTTAATGAATCGAAAACATGACACCACCAATTTACGATTGGGCAATGATGCTTTTTAGATTTTCAAAACAGCGTACCAAATTCACGTGGAGTCTACTACCCTAAGAAAATGTGTAATATTACAATAAATATTTCAAATTTAAATATAACTCACCATACTTCAATATTCCGTTTCATAAATGAATAGAATGACATACAATTATTAAAATACGAAAATAATAAAATAAAACAAGTACACTCATAACTATACAAAATTAATATAGCTCACTGAAATGACTCTGAAACTTCTAATGTTGCAACTTCATTAAAAATCAAATTTTTCAGCACTTAAATTTCTTTAAAAAAATACTTTAAAAATAAAACAACGTAAATTATGTAATTATGTAATATTAACAGAAAGATGATATTACCCTAAAAACACCCCCCCCCCCAACACTACAGGTTTTGTGGGATGAAAATTGGAAATTTTTTAAATAGAAAAATTACACTGAAATTTACAGACTCCATACTCTATGTATATTGTAAACAGCGACCGTTTCAATTAATAAAAAGTGTTGTCGAGATATTCCACAACTTTTTATTATTAAATATTGTTCGTTATCAAAACGAGCACCCGAATAGCAACAAAATCAGATATGCTGTAGTTAAAACATTGCTTAAGTAAGACTCCGTAGGTATATATATATACCATATATATATACTATTGTAGTATACTGAAACGCAAAGAAAATTAAAACGAGTGACGATAACTGCAGAAAATTTACAAGCTTACCTTTGAAACAAGGACCCACATTGTTTAGGCTGATAAAATAATAAACGAAAATTTATGCACCTGTATCATAGAAGTATAATAACAGAAAAAGAGAATATCGGTAGTTGCCAAAGCAATAAACGGAGGAAAAGGTAAATCTTTTGGTGTCCGCAAGGGAAAAAACAATGCAGTTGAATCTGAGTCCTCCGTATGAAGAGTCGCTATTTCGGAAATGCGTTTAGCGAGTCGTTGGTATGTGCACGTTACAAAACCACGTTAAAATATTTAATTTCTTTGTATATAAATATATGTTGCAGGTATCTTATAAATAAATTGTTATAGCTTGAAACCCTTTTGTTTTTACTCAATATCAATTCACCACACCACACTATATACCGCGGCAGTTTATTGTTGATAAGAAAGATATCGGTCTAATTTGAACTCACGAGGTAAAGTAAAATATTAAAATAAGCTAATTGAAAAGAAAGAAATGTTTTATATAAATGTACAACGTATACAGCGACTCTTACTCCACGGCACTATTACCAAATTTCAATAACTTGATCATCTGTCCATCCAACAGCTGCTTATGACCTGATTTTCCTCAGAGTATAAATACTTTTTCATTTTATCGGGAAATGTGCCAAATTTTAATTCATGATTATTTGTTCGAATTATGTTCGGACCCCGGAAAATATCTGGTGTTTTTTAAGACGATGATTTTTCTTCCAACATCCCGCTTTTAAATTTCACATGTAATAGTTAAATTAAAAAAAATTTAATTTCTATATATATCTGAGGGTTGA
Organism: Wiebesia pumilae; assembly: GCA_018907045.1. Taxonomy (NCBI): domain Eukaryota; kingdom Metazoa; phylum Arthropoda; class Insecta; order Hymenoptera; family Agaonidae; genus Wiebesia; species Wiebesia pumilae. Next base: position 13,653,725 of record JACCHZ010000116.1, read on the forward strand.
TTTATTATATATTTGCGTATCTATAGGCATTTGAAATTTTGTTTTTCATTTCTGGTTAGCAAGCTAATTATCGGAATATATTTAAAAATTTTAGAAAATATGTTATATTTAATAATATATTTTCTTTATTCATAAAAATATTATTATTTATGTAATTAATAGGAGTTAGTACATATCATACTTGCAGCTTATACTTATTTATTGATTTTATATAGGAAAAATTTTTTTAACACCAAAACAGAAAAAATATAATCAGGATGTAGATAAAAATTTTAATTTTAGCGGGTGATATTTAATAGTATCTTTGTAAGCTGAATATAAATATGTTAACATTTTTTCTTTGTGTATTAGAGATATTACAAAAACGGTTCTTAAATTTTTTAATAAGGGTAAAAATTTGAAACGTTAGAATTTCATTATCTATACTGACAGATTATTTTTACTAACTTAAATATTTATTAGTATACTTCACTTTTAACATAGAAACTTATACTATGATATAATAATTATAAGTTTAAAAAATATCTAAGGAAAAAAATTGTTTTTTTAAATATTAAATAAATTACAAATAAAATGTGACTAAAAATAATATGTTTATTACAAATTTTGAGATTTTATTTTAGCATTTATATCATGAAAGAGAAATGCATGTATGCTTACAGAAGCCTTATTTGATTAATCTTACTAATAATAGATGTTAAAATATTAATTATATATTTAGCATTTAAAATTATGGTAATTTACCTTTACAATATTGAATCTCTCTAGATATTGAAACATTTTACAAAATAATAACAATAATTAAAAAATTCGAAATATAGTTTTGATATTTACAGGTTAACACAAATATTATATTTGTTTATTTATATTAGAGTAATCATGGACTTATTTTTATATGCTTGTTTTGAATAAAATAACGACATGTTAAATTATAAAATTATAATGTGTTGAGCCCTTGTATATTCTTATATGATATTATTAGAATATGCAAGAGTTATAAATCAGTCAGAGTAATGTAAAAAAGAAAATTATATTACTCTACGTATATGAGTAAACATAAGCTCAAACAAGTTTTAGGAGAATATGCAAGGGTGCAATAGACTGTGATTATCAAACGATATCCCTATTCATATTTACGTATTTTATTCAATATATTTAATTTACAAGTTTCAATAATTTTTATACATACTGTTTAAAACATTTACATTTAAAATTTTTAAATGCAATTGTAAATTCATATAATAAAATTGTGTATTACAAGTACGAATTTAACTAAAAAAAAATTGTGCCTTAAAATATAATAAATGTCTTAAAAATGATCTTTTTCTGTTCGTATTTTGTACAAATAAATAAAAAAATTAATAATAAATTTTATTATGTCCATATATTAAAAATTTTAGTTTAAAATAGGATATCTATCAGTTGTTACGCTTTAAATAATTCCGAGTCAAACCCTGTTACAAGCGCGTGAGTACACTTTGCACACACATATTGCACATACACATGAAGCCTTACGTACAGTGGTCAGATTTAGTTAAGATCATTGCTCTATCATTTTGACGAATCGACAATGTGACTCCACTACTTTGCGATACGACAGCGCCGCTTTAGATTTTCAAAACACATGTTTCAAATTCGCATAGAGTTTACTATCCTAAGGAAAGCGTGTAACATTAAAATAAGCGAAACTAATATAAATATAATTCACTATATTACACATTCATATTCAGTTTCATATAATTAAAAAATGAATGAATTTTTACAATAAGAAGTAATGTACAAATGTAAAAAATTAAACTTAACGTTTTTACTAAATATTCTCTCTCTCTCTCTGTCTATATATTTTGTCCTTTTTCTCGTGTACATAAACCTACTCATAAATTATAAATACATATGACTTTGTATTTGTAATTATAGAAAAATCCAAAATAATTTGCGAGAAAGGTGCAGGAATGAAGTAGTATTATATAAAACTCTAATAAAATTTATTGATAATAAGTATAATCTAAACTCAACTAATTCTCGTCGAAGCGGACGCCGAAATCGACACCGACAAAGTGGTCTCACGGTAGTGCCGACTCATCCATACCTCGAGTGCAAAATTTGTGATGTAAGAAAGAGGAGGTATCTTCTCTAATTTAGGGGTCGTTTGGCCTTTCAAAATTAAAGCGTCATAACCAGCTGACCTTAAGTGACGTCTTAATGTAAAGCCAGAACGACCAGGCGATGCAAATACCTACGATCTAAGAAAAGAATGAATGGAGCACGATGAACTGTAACGAACCCCACTAACGATAGTGACGAGATAACAATAATACACTACTGGTAATTTTGGAATAATTGGTGGCTTTCAACTCAGAAAAACCAAATAATTGAATGCAGCAGTCTTATTACCCGCGGAAGAAATGGCAGCTAAGGCGCGTCGGCTATCGGAAGCAACCAATTTATTATATTTATAATATATTATATTATTATATATTATATATTATACATATTATATATTATACATATTATATATTAATTTATTATATATTAAATTGTTACGTACTATTACAATAGACGAAGTTAATCCAGAGGAATTTTTCAAATAAAAATACGAGGTTACCGACGATTTTTCTATAGATACAAAGAATTTTTTATAAAACTTTTAACGATCGCGAGTAGTAAATGTAAATTTCCTCGAAAAAATTACGGAGGAGAGTGGCCCACTGGTAGATCTGCAGGAGACTTTTCCATCTCCTTGGGAGGAATTCAGTAAATTACTGTAAGAATACTTAACTGACGGTTATTGACCCAATTATCTGCCTTTTGTACCTCGATATACAATCTGAACTCGAACCCATTGTGCTATGATTCTGCAAGCGTAATCTGTCAGCGTCTCGCATGCTATAGAAAACGAAACCTGGCGAACTAGTCTCAATTTTGATCAAGACAATAACGCTATCTATCCGATAACTCTTGCGTGGTTGGAATCTGCAGTTCTTAGCGAAATCAGTATTGTTGATCAAGCGGATAAAAGCCGAAAACATTGCTATCAACTGACCGACGAAATAACGACCTTAGGTGAATCGAAGATTTCCGCAAACCAAGCCCCAAAAAATTAAATAGGCTTACATCAACCTGGAAAACATAGAATTTCTGATGATAGACCACTGCGACAAACAAATTTCATTGAATACAACATCGAATATTTTATAAATAATTCGCCACGAAGACTAATATAATACAAGAACAAATGACGCAGATGCCTGCCGACGAGATTATAAAGACGTCGTAGTCGTCGTATTTGTCGCCTATTATCATAGCAGGAAAAAAGATGGCTTTTGCATCAATTTTTTTGCTACCAGAATAGCATCACTCTGAATTTTTTCCAGCACCTCCCACTATTTCAGGATGTTATTAAAGATTTTGAAGACACGAAGAATTTGACGATGCTGGATGTAAGTAGCGCATATTAGTAAATCTCTTCAACAGAGGCCAATGCGCTTGCAGGATGACGCTGTTTGGTTAATGTAGAGAAAAAAGGACATACGCCAAATTTAGAGACTAGGAAGTTTTAAAGGGACTGATGCAAGACTGCTGGCTTAATTACTTCGACAACATTTGCGTTTATTCGCAAAACTGATTAGAGCATCTGCTGCACCTCGTCTTCGTTTTTTACTGTTTGAGTTTGTTTGTTTGGAACGATCAAAGTCTACTACTTAGACCACATCGTATTGGATACTCGGAATACAGCAAAATCAGAGTTCGTTGGAGTAGCTTCCGCCTGTAAGTGGCAACTTAAAAAGTCGAAAACTCGGAAACTAGTTACCTCCCTGAAATATCAGACTGCAAGGACCAACCGGTTCTTCTCTATCTCCGGAGGACGGACGCAGTTCCACATCCGAAGAAGGTCGAGATATATATCTCATCTTAAAAAAGACGGATCTTTCCCTCAGACCTGAAAGAGATAAGTTTTCTCGCCCTTAACAGGACGGAAAAACGTGCGCTTCTACATCCCAAGAGCTCGAGCTCCAATCAGCGAGAAGCGTTTTTGGCAAGGAACTCCGAGCACTCTTCTGCGCGCGTCGGTATACCCCCTGTCACTTAACCGGGTGGACCTTCTCTCCGTTGCGCGCGCTTCGTTATATCACCTGCGTAAATCCAGCCCACATCATGGTTGCCTCGAGTTGAGTTGGCCTGGCGCATATCAAGCTAATATTTAATGAGTACGTTCTAAAGCACAGATATTAACTTGAATTTTCTAAATTTTAAAAGTTTTAATGCATCTTTAAATAATTTAGATGTTAATTCTTTACCTTAGTCGGTTATAATACTATCTGGTATACCAAAATTACATATTTATTTATGCTAAAAACACGAGCAACAGTTTTTGCTTCATAATTTCAAAGATCTACGGTAAATTTAGAAAGATCATAATAAATATATAAAATTAATTGATTATTAAATTTTACAAACACAAATATATCTGTTTGCATATTATGGCATCACATTTATGCATAAGACACTGAGTGAATACTGCCGACCTAAGACCGATGTCTTAGCCATCTTACCTAGGTCGTTGAATTCTTTTTTAATTGAGTCGTTGAATTTTTATTTCAGTACATACTAAAAAGGACAAATTAAAATATCCTTATCACCTGTTTGTCTTTCGGCTTAGGGTGGGGGTTACATAAAAAAAATTCAACTTATATGTGGTAGTTATCGGGAGATAGCCACACCAGTATGTTTTCCTATTCCGATGCGAATGGTGGTAATTCGAGAGAGAGAAAAGGGTGATCTCCTTCTCATTGTCTCTTCACTAATCCACTAATTGTACAATCCCCATACATCCATCTATATAAAGAGCGACGAAGCTACGTCGCCTTAATCAATGCAAAGCGCGCCCATTATTGCTGCCCTACTCAAACGGGGTTTCGTTCGGTAGAGCAGATCATGGGCAGATGCGAAAAGATTTCCCACCGTATCGTTAATACGGCGGTAAAACTCAGAGTTTTCTTAGCGCGTGGCATCCCTCCTCTGTCTTTCTCAGTCAATCCTAAATATCTTTTGCCTACGGAACTATGATTTATTTAAGGATTATTTTGATTTCGTTAATTTTTGAAACATACTTATAATTCAAAAACATATAAATCGATATGTTTGTATCCTTAAAATATAAAAAAGAAATTGCATTTAAATTTATGGATAATAATTTGTTGTTAGGTTGTCAAATTTTGTTTTTATTAATAAAATTTATTTCTAATTGCAAAAATGTTTCAACAAAATTTCGTTTTTATAGTGATCCTAATTAAAAATTTTTATTACAAGTTAATAAATGTGGAAACTTTGCTTTCGTATGCATATAATATCGCATATATTGGAATTTTGTGATACTGAATGTTTGTTATCAATTTTAGAATTAAATTCTATTAGGAAAGTTTTACTAAATACAATTCTTTTCCTCTACAAATGGCATTATTATCTTTTAAAGAAAATATTGATTCTTTATATTATTTATCTTTATGATTAAAAATAACGGTTGATATGAATTGTTCTTTAAATCTTTAAATCTAGATAAGAAATATTGAAGCGAAATAGATTTAAAATTGTTTCGAATTTTATTGAATTGGAGATTTAATTATTAAGAATTATTAAGTCGATATTATTATTAAATTTTCAAGAGAATTTGTATTGTATATTCATTAATACAATATCTTTTGTTTCCAAGTATAGGAGTCTGTAAATGTTATTTTGAATATATTTTTCCTATTTTATATTCGACTACAAATTCATATTCTTTCAATTTTAATCACTTTTGAAAAAGATTTGAATTTATATCTTTAATGTTAAATAATCAAATTAAAGTTTTATGATCGCTTATAATTTTGAACTTATAACCGTACAAATATGGTTGAAAATGTTTAACTGATCAAACAATAGCGAGTAACTTGATTCTGTTCGGTTTGATGCCCTGCTAGCATAGATGATCGTTGCTCATCTTGTTAGCTAACATAGCATCGATAAATCGTGTAGTTAGTAATCTAAATTAAAACAGCACTGATGGCAAAGTTACTAGCATCTGTAATGAGAATAAATTCCTGTTTAAAATCCTGTTTAATTCTGTTTAAATTGTATAATTGATGGCCGTCTTTTTAAATTTTTAAATACTTCTTGCAGTTAGCTAGTTCATTGAACATTATTCTCTTTTTTAAAAAATAAACTTAATGATTTTAGTTAGTAAGTCCTAAAAAAAACTCAAATCGTTTAAGAGAAATCTTGAGATTTTTATACTGGATAATCTGACTTTGTATTTGTAATTACAGAAAAATCCAGAATAATTTGCGAGAAAGGTGCAGGAATGAAGTAGTATTATATAAAACTCTAATAAAATTTATTGATAATAAGTATAATCTAAACTCAACTAATTCTCGTTGAAGCGGACGCCGAAATCGACATCGACAAAGTGGTCTCACGGTAGTGCCGACTCATCCATACCTCGAGTGCAAAATTTGTGATGTGAGGAAGTGCTGGTATTCTCTTTATTTAGTTGTCGTTCGAATTTTCTTTTTTAATTTTTGTGTAAAAATTCTTCCTTGCCTTAAATCTTTGTAGACTTTATATATAAAAAAATACATTATACGAATACTCTGAAAACGTTCCGCGTTATATTTATTCAAATAAAACAAATCCCACCCAATGCACCTCAGTCTGTTCCGAGTTATCTGTAGCAAGAGTTTTAGTTTTGTAGAAAGAAAATAACGTAAAATAGAGCAAAGCTGACAAGGATATAAGACGAAAAAAAGATATGACAGATAGAGAAGTAAGAATTGCAAAAATTCGCGTAAATCGCAAAAAATTCGAGTTAAATCAGGAAGACAAAACGTACATAAATAATTCGAACGACAAATATTACAACTCCTAAGAAGTTTGCTACAGAAATTATAAATAAATTTTTTAAATATTTATCAATCAAATTATTATCTTTGATATCGTTAAAACTATAATAATAATAATAATAATTATTATTATTATTATTGTTATTATTATAATTATTATTGTTATTATTATAATTATTATAGTTATTATTATAGTTATTATTATAATAATAATTATTATTATTATTAAATATTATTGTAACATAATAATTTTACTTACTATAAAAAAACTATTTTTAGAATATAATATTTGTCGATATGATACTCAGAATTTATAGTAAACAATTAAGTATACAATGCTTAAAAGTATGCGCATGTGGCATACGAATATGGGATTTTTTTAAATAAATTTTCAACTGCGAGTAGAATTTTTTCTTTTGTTTCTATTAGGGTAATTTATTCGTTTCAATATAAGGATAATTATACAATAATAAAAAATTTTAGAATATTTCTGTAACCAACTGTTATTAACTATAAGCTGTTGCCGTAAGTAGTACACATATCCGCGGTATATAGTATATGTATATGTATAAAGTCATTTAAACAATACTTTATCTATGATAAGTATCTCTGTTTTTCTAATAACTTGTGTATTTGTTAATGACAAAAATCATGAATACAAAGTCGTGGAATTCTAAAAGTATGATTGTGTAAAACATTTATGTGAGAGACGCATGTGAATATACGTAGAGTCTAATATAATTTTAAAGATAAAATATTAATAATTTGTAATAGAGCGTTGTTCGAGGCGGTTTTCTTTTTGTTTAAAAGCTTTTATTTGTAGTAAAATTAGTTTTTAGTTTTTAGTAGTTAGCATTGATAGTTTTTAGTAGTTGAATATTTATAGTTTTATACTCTTAATTGTAGTTATATGGGTGGACATCTGCATGTTGTAAATGTGTTTATGTTTATGGTTGTAAATGTGTTTATGTTTATGGTTGTAAATGTGTTTATGTTTATGGTTGTAAATGTGTTTATGTTTATGGTTGTAAATGTGTTTATGTTTATGGTTGTAAATGTGTTTATGTTTAATAGAATAGAAAGTAAAGAAATAAATTAATTTATAAGTCTAAGCCAATAAATATACACTGTTTAATATCTTAATTAAATCAATTATTAAAATTAAATTTTAGTTGATCAATTAAATATAAATCTCTTTCTACCATTAAATGTTTTTAACTGTAATTTTAAAAAATTGTATGTTAAAATAGACTTTAATGTAATTATTTTACTACGATTTTATTGTTTATGCGTTATTTACAGATGTCAAGAATGTCCTGTTTCAAAGCCGATATTTATTTGCGGTAGTGATAATCGGACATATAGTTCTCCATGTCGTTTGGAATATCATAACTGTATTCATCATACTTACGTTCACATAAACTGTACAAGTTTCTGCCCTTGCAAATGTAAGTAACAACATTTTTATAACAGTTTTAATATGACTTTTTGTGTCTTAAAAAAGTAAAAGCTACTCAAGTTCTGGCTTACTTTTATTTTCAAACTAAACCTGTATGAAGTTTTATTGAAGAAAGTCTAAAAAGTATTGTTTTAATTGTATTTTATTGTGAATTTCCTCCACTTTAAATAAGACTTCTATTATCTTCCTTTATATTAATTATACTTTCTTTTTCTCCCCCTTGTTAATTACACTTCTTGTTTCTCTTTTAATTGAAGTGATTAAAATCAGTTCTTTTTTAAGCTATGTAATTAGGAATCCTAAAATGACAAGGCATGGCTTTTCTAGTTGTATTGATATTTTTACTGTAAAAAACTACTTTGACGTTATCGAAAAAAGTTAATATTCGTACAAACTTATTGCAATTGGTTGATTTTTTCAATAATACTTAATAATTTGAATTTAGATACATCCTTAAAAAGTATGTAAGGCATTAAAATCCTCAAACTTATAAATTCCAATTTAAATTTTTTATAAGTGGCGCCTCCTTTTACATCAATGATATTTGACAAATATTAATTTTATTTCTTAATGTTTCTTATAAAAAAAACCTATGTTTTCTGAGTTTTAATCATATTAAGATTGTTAATTATAATTGAAGTTTACAATAAAATTCTGATTGAACATGGCCCCATATTATTTCCTCATAGCTTTTAATCTTTTTATCCTTTTATCCTTTTATTACTTTAAATATTAATAATATGTACTATTATTTGCTTTTTAATACCTATTAATTATATAATATCTATATGACTTTTCTAAATTTTTGCTAATACTTTGGATGACCACAATCTCTATCAGAGTATTATATAATAATATATATAACGCGGAATTTCAACTGTATTTATTTAATACTCAACAAATAATATAACAATAAGAAAATTTTTGCTTTCGTATTTCATATATAAATGTTTACTAGACTATTTCAACAGATTAAAAATACCGATGCAACTTCTGAAACTAGGTTTCCTGGTATTATCAGAAAATGAAAGTATACGTTACTGTTGAATATATAATAGTTTGTAAAATTTAGTCATAAAAATTATAGCTAGGACCTATAGTAGACAATAGTAGAAGTTTAGATAGTAACGAAGAGTAATGGAAGTAAGAAATATGTGAAAAACGTAGACAAGATAATATGAAGATTCTATAAAGGAATTATAGTAGCTTAGAGATCAGGTTTAAGTAGAAAGTCAGTGTGGGAGTAACAAGTGCATAGAAGATATATGATATCACACTCTGAAAGAATAGAAAAAAGTATATGTTTAATAAGTTTAAATTTAAGAATTTTAATGATTTAAAATGCATTTATTTTATATTGAAATAGACTATGAAGTAAATCATCATGATTTGTAAGTTTTCCTAGAAAGAATTTTCTAAGTTTTTCAACAAAATTGTTTAAAATTTGTTTTGAAGTTATCAAAATTTTAAAAAATATTTTAAATAATTTCTGTACTTTTTTATGAAATAACTAAGAAAGCAATAATATGGTTAAATAAAATGATAAAAAGTTAATAATTAAAATTTTTCTGCATTAGAAAAATCGAGCCCCCCCTCCCACGGTTCCCGTGTATTTTACGAGAAATTAACCTTCCCTCCTACGATTATACCTGCGCGTTCGACACTTTCATTTAAAATCCGTACTTAACCTAATCTGTACTTACATTAATTTACACATTTGAAACTTATAGAATTATTTTATTTAGTAAAATAAGAAAAACTAAAATCTGCCAAAAAACCGAGCATTCCCGTTACAACACTTTTGTAAGTGTTATATTAAATATATTAATACGAAAATCACAAATCTTAAAAATAGCTACTATTATATAGAAATAATGTATTTGCATCATAATAATTAAAATAATTTATTCTTATATGTAACTGTATGGTATGTATGCATAATATACATCTATGGTAGGTATATCTTCTGTATGATGTGAGATTTTATGTAGTGCGTGTTATTCCTTGTGAGTTGTGTGCATCGATCGTGTTCGTAGTATCATTAATTATTTTATTATCGTTGTAAACTTAGATTTAAATTTCGACTCAATTGAATATTTTTATTTATTTACTATATTTCTTTCATTTGTAGCGCGGTACGATCAAACTTTAAGTAGGTGTAACTTTAAAATTATTACACGTTAACTCGACATTAAAATATCTACGCCTCTTTTTGCCCCAACCCGTTATCTGTCGAGTTGTCTCGGATCCGTGATAGTGGGTCCGAAAAGCGTGTAACGTCGTGTCGCGAAGGTCGTTCACCAGGCTTTAAGTCCCTAGAACATTAGTCTGTTCAACGAAGTAAAAAATCGACCAAGAAGAAAAAATGAAATTGTGAGATAGCACTCGAACAGGGGCGATTGAAACCGTTCACCGCAAACACTAGTAAAATCAGCACAAATTATTAATCAATCATGCTGCCTGGCCTTTCAATATAAACAATTTACATAAAATATCAATAAATTCTGATAATCCTAGAAATTTTAGATTCCAGAATTATATAATTATATAATTCTGACTACTGTATCATGGTAATTTACATAAAGATGTAACAACCTTTATAATAATTTATTTAGTGTAGAATTTCAGCACATTGCAAGTATAATTAATTTATTATACAAAATGTCGATTAAATATATTAATCAAAAATAATTTTTCTAATTCTTGATTTTAATTTTAAATTGAAGCATTTAAATAATGTATTTCCAAAGAAGATGAAGACAGAATCTTGAAAGAGCATCGTTATTGCGACTCAGAAGAACCGAAAAACCTGAGTCCTTCATTTGTTTTTCTTTCTCTTATGCTCATGCTCTCACGTAGTTGGGCATGTCTCTTATGCTCTCTCATTTGGCATTCTCTCTCATACATGCGCTGTACCCATGCTGCCAACGCTATGCCGTATACGCGTCAAGCACATACATTCACTTGTAAGTTCACGATAAACTTTTCCGTCATAACATATTTTTGAATTTTCGAAAAAAAAATATTCAACGGAGTAACTAACTATCTCTAATAAGTATTTCCTGAAATGTACCCTAAAAATTTTCTTAATTTTGTAATGTACTGTAAAAATGACAAAAATATAAGAAATATATTTGTACGTAATTATACGACCATTTGAGGGATACAAAACATCTTTATAGTCTCTTCCCTGAAACAAATGAAGATACTATCGTTGGAATACTACTCGAGATGTTGAACCCAGACATCAAGATGTACCTGCTTGGAGTAAACTTCAGTTCATGAATATGATGTCATCTGATAACGAATTGCTAAGAAACTCTCACTCAATGCCCTAGCCTCGTCCAAAACGTCTAAGCTAATGACATACTGGGTTATCCCCCAACTTCATTGAATGCTATGGCGCAGACAAAAGGATGCTATCGGAATATCATTTCTACTTAGGACAATATAATATAATTATATTACACTCATACAAGGATTGTCCATGATTGGCCGCCAAGCAGAAATAGTTCGAGACAAAGACATGGTGATTTGCCCCGAAGTTGATTCGTCACCACGTAAATAGTGATGTTAGTGGTACAATTTACCTGTAGCTGTGACAATATCAATAAATCTCTGGATCATGGTTATGATATTATTGCACTGATCAACTCCAGCATCAACGATAATTTCGCCCAGCTACGATTCATGTAGTTGAAAATACCGGTTGAAGCTACAACGTAACAACGCATCTTACTGATGGGAATTGAACTCAATGAAATTCAAGGAGGATGCCATTTTTTGCCATCATAGCCAATATACACTATATGACATTATTCATACCAACACTGGATCTATATTTAAGCAAACGTTAACGGTGCAATACCCTTTTTTGGCCTATAAAATAAAGTCTAATAGTTAGGGATGGGATACAGTTCTAACTTATGTGAAGTATTTCAAAATATATATATTTATGTATATAAAAAAATATAATTACATATATAAAGGAAAATGTATGTACAATATACTGTATAAATATAGCAAGAATAAAACATAATATGAAACCAGACTTTTCGTTTGGTCCGCAATTATGTTAGAAAATTATAAAAATTAAGTATTACGAGATTAATTATTTAAAACTAGAAAGTGGTAATCATAAGGAAAGATCTTTAAGAATGGGAAAAAAGGAAAGGTTGGGGTCAATTTCCTTAAAAGAAAAAGAACTACATAATGAGCTTTAAAAGGTATTTATTACTCACTTCTTATACAGATCACTAGATCTACTGCTAAGAGCGAAATATGAAGATGAACTTTTTTTCGCATGGAAATATAGGTCTTTTTATAAAAAAAAATACAAAAAAGCATAGGCGGTATAGACAAAGAGGGAATGTTTATGGCTTTTCCCGGAATATTACATAGAGCCTGTATAAATTTTCCAATTTTATTAAATAATTTGCGTTTTTATTTGATTAATTATTTAACTATCTATAGGATTTGATTAGAAATTTAGTTTCTCATAGTTGTTCAGTTTTTCTTTTATCAATTTGTTAATATTTAGTCTAATTTTTAAATAATATTATTTAAATTAATAACAATTTATAGTTATAATTTTTTCTCTGGTTTTGTAGTAATTATTATTTAGCTATAATGTTTATCGTTATTTTATATATTAGTAGTATTAATATTTTTATTTTTGTTATTATTTACATTGTTTATTATTATTATTATTAATTTTTCTTAATTTTATCAAGTCGTTATTTAATGTTTGTCATTATTTTTATTATTATTTATTTAATTAATTTTATATAAATATATATCAATAAGAAATACAACTAATCAATGTGATAAAAAATAATAATTACGGCGTTTTTTCAGACTTATAGTATACTTATAGCCGCTTTATATTAATTAGTGAGATACAATTTTATTTTAGTGTATTATTGTTATTACTTATTTTTAGATTTATTTACATTTATGTTTTAGCTTTTTATAATATATATTTTTTCTTTTTCTTTTTATATATTGATTATTTATTATATAATTAATTTAAAACTATTAATAATAATAAGAATATATAGGAAAAATAATGTATTCTTTGTTAAGTGTAATTGCGCAGTTAGAGGTGTTGCTTTATGTGAGCGTGTACGTGTAGGCCTCCGGCTGCTCAAAAGTGCAAGTGCGAACATAAATATGTCGAAGTTATGATCTCTTACAGCTGATATTCCAGGCCTAGGTGACGATTTTAGATCTCCTAAAATTTTCTTATTGGTGAAAGTGAGAAAGAAGAAAAATTTTCTCTACGGATATTTTGTTTTTGCTTTCTCCTTTTTTTTATGGAACGGTAGCTTACTGAGACGGAGTCGTAACAAGACAAAGGAAAAATTATTTCTTATACTGCACCGTAAACTATATTTCATGTATGATTTATAATCTAAGCAAGATTTCCCGAATAATTCCAAACCGAACTCTGAAAAATTTTTGAAAGTACCCTATACAGGTACTCGTCAGTGAAAAAAATTGCGATCCAGTACCAGCTCAAAAATATATTATCAAGTATGATTATTAAGGATAGATTATCTCCTTACTCTTTACTAATCATCATAGTGGCTGAAAAGAACTAGAAATTTTTTTCTGCTTAGATTTCAGACATCTAAACAGCATTATCGAAGATTTGATACAACAGTTCTTAGTCATCTACGAGATTTTGAAGGATTTAAGTGACGCAAATGTATTTTCCACCTTGAATTTGTGTAGCGATTATTTTCTTTCTTCATAACGCCCGACAGAGGTAACTACAATTTTAGGGTTACATCTTCCGAAGATCTTCAGCAAAACTGATTTCGCGCAACAAGAAGGACCTCCACACATTTTTTGGTGTTAAAGGTGGCTAAGAGTAGGTTTTAGGAAATTTCGACAGTCTCGTTGTTACTTACTGCGTTGATGAGATTTTGAGATTTTGAAAATGAATGATGGGCTATCAAGTGTCTTTCGAACAGACGAAATGACTGTTTGAATAGCCAATAGCAGTTCACGCTGCGTATCAATAACGTCATATTTATGAGGTTGGACAATATTTAGGATGAATGCAGAAAATTGAACAGGTGGGCCTTACTCCTGAAGTGTTTCCGTTTGGACGTAAAATATATTCTCGACTGAAACAACGATTTGCTGTTTGATCTCTTCCGCTATTTAAAGGAAGAAGTTTTCAAAGAGAATCTGGCAAAGTTGGATGACTTCTTTCCACCGAAACTTGCTGACATAGAAGGTGCCGCAATTATAATTCCATTTCGCTACAGATAACCATATACAGCACGTAATCTAAGCCTAACGATCGAGCCCCTGGTTGAACGATATTCGTCTAGGAATTCAATGTTTCTAACACTGGGCTGAAGAGAAAATCGGAGCTAAAGGTAGTACCTACCATTTTTAACCTAAACGACGAACACTACCAGAACAAAATCAGATCTGACAGCTATAAGTCTCTTGGGAGATAGAGACCGTCAACCAATTTGCCCTTAACCCCATAAGAGAAGCGCTAAATACTGGTTGCCACTAACTTGTATAAGTCCTTATCCTTCGGCAAGGAAGAGTTATCTTGCATTGACGTCGGCCTGTATGGACTAATTAGTGCTGGCCTATATCGAGTTAACTTTCGTATTGAATATACCTGCATATATGTTTGCATTTTTTTAAATGTATTTTCAAATTTATAAAAATTTTTTTGATTAAAATATTTATTAAGCTTGGTATAATATACATAATTATAAAATATGTGTTAGAAAAACAATTTTTTCACTATTTATGATTTAAAAGAAATAGAATGATAAAAATATAAGCTGGTATATAGTTTGTAATTAAATTTTTCTAATATCTCGATAAAATAATTAATTCACCAATTCTTCAAGGAATTTACTTTTTAAATTAATATTAAACTTATAATGATATGGTAGTACAATAAATTCAAATTTTTTAAATTGTAATTCATTGTTTTAGTTTAGAACTGTTAATTGTTGTTTATGGATGAATTATGTATCACACATTCCTAAAACAGATTATTAAATATATAAGTTAATTATTTGTTAAATTCATATATTGCTATTCACTTTTACTTTTACTTTTACTATTATTACTACTAATTGCTGTATGTGAGTACAATCAAACTTTAGTATTTATTGTGTATTTAAGTCCACATTTTTACTAAAGTAAACTTTTTTAGAAAATTAGATAATTTTTATTATTAATTTCAATTTTTTTGTTTTTAAAATAACAATAATTTAAATTTATAAATAATAGATAAGAGAAAAAAACGAAATTGCAGCTTAGTTTAAAGCATTAACTTATGAAGTTCTTAGCAATATTTCTCAAACAAGAAAAACATAAAGTAACCTGAGTTCAAAGATTTCTTAAAATCAAAAAATCTGTTGTTTATTACACACGAATTTTATCAAGCGAACTGATAAAAGTCAATATGTCGACTAGCACTCTTAGCGTACGATCTATGAAAGGATAGAGGTAACAACAGAAGACAGTCAATAGGTTGCTTATATGCTTATCTGCGGAATAATTCGTTGACAACAAGCTTGAAAATAAACTAGATTTCATGTACTGCTGACGGTAAAGTATAGAAGTGACGTTCAGACATTATTGATTTAATCGAGTAGTGATGCTTAAACGTCTTTAAGAAGTACTAGCGGTGGTATCACCATGTCATGTCATTTTTTTGCTATTGGTTTTGAAGTTTATTTATGCGTCTGAGATTCCCACTTTTAGTTGCAGCGAAATTGTATTAATGAAATAGGAGCTTTCTCACATTCAGAGTCTTTAAACCAAAAAACCATTCCAAATACGTAGATTTTAATTATGTTCGTTAAAGGTTTTTCTAAACTGTTCTTTCGTTAAAAAGTCAACGTCTGGGTAATTTTCCCATCGATACAATTTTGTATCTGTTTGTTCCTTCCAAAATAAAATGATTGTAGAAGACAAGTATGCATTACGATGATTCTCTTTGGTATATGTCAAAACTGTATATTATTAAGACATTACTTTGAAATGTACAAAATAATCATTAAAAATTAAATAAATAAATAATTAAACTGAATAATATTTCGAGAAAATTTAAATTCTCGATACTTTCTTAACAAACTATTTATATTATAAATCACTTCTAAAAAAGAATATAAATTTTAATTCTTTGTCCCATTGCTACTATATTTGTTACTACTATATTTGCACGCAAACAATCGTAATTCAAACATATAATATTTTTTTCGTATCATTTAAATATTTTGTATACGATATTAGTCCCATTTCTTGAGACTGATGAGTTACAATCGCTTAACTGTATGGCCAAATAAATTGTTGATTCATAACAGTCGCTTAGTAGCGTCTATTATCGATTTACGAAGCGTTTTGGATACTATCTGTTATTGTCCTTCTAAGGCTATACTCTCGTACTTAATCAGTTCTACTGATATTATTTTTTGACTATAAACCATTTTACTGTATTTTAAATTAATGTTTTTCTAAATATGCTTTCTCGATTTACCATATATTTACCCTAATTCTAACGAATGATATACCGTAATGAGTCTTTTCACGACTCTTGCTACGAATATCTTTAAATTTCTGTTTTTGTCATTCTTAGAAAGCTACAACAATAATAATTTTTTCTGTTACAGATTCAGATTTACGCACGCATACAAAAAAATTGCAATTGAAACGAGAAAAATCTTTGTTGGTCAAAAGCAAGAATAGCCACGATATAACTTTTACTCCGCGGTATTTTAATTATGACAATCATCACTACCAGTATATTAAATATTCAAAAAAATCTAAAGTAAGTACTTTTTGTAATTTATGTGATTTAGTTTAAACTTTACTCTTCAGTTAATCATTATATATTTTATAAAATTAGTTATCTTTTTTTAAAATCAATATGAATTATTAAAATATTTTTAGGATAAAATTCAGAGCAATACAATATCTTTAAATAAGATACTAATTTTTGGATATATATGTGTGATAAGGAAGGCTAATGTTCCTGCTTGGGGATTTCCTTATACGCTTTATCGCCCTAAGAAGGCGGTTTGTTTCTTCATTATATATTATTATATTTAAATATCTTCCTCGTCCGTACGTTTTATTTATCGCCCTGAAAAGGATGGTTTATGGTGAAGGGAAAGGGATACTTCATCAAGATACAAAGAAATGACACGAATGTTGGCCAGTCAGTCAGAAGTCTATCCTAACATGTTTCTTCCGTACAACTTCCCCGGAGCATCCGCAATGCTCTCACAAGTCTTCAAAATCCGACAATCGTCGCTCCAATTATCGTGCAGCGCTTCCTCCTATCTCTTCAGCTCGATTCCATGCCGCACCAATGGACAGAAAACCGATTTCCCGCCATTCTAATCCAAGCGACATCACTCGATTAACGCGGTGGCATCTTGGCAGGAAATTTTGGGAGCTTCTTCAGTGCGCGTCACTTTAAATACATTTGTTATTGACTCTTGGTGCGTCATTTTCTCTGGTCCAAACCCGCCCGGCACGATCATCACGGGTAATCGCCAAACCGGCGCACGACGAATGCATCCAATTTACTCAGTTGTGCTTTTAATTTAAGTTCCTATGATCAATACATAACATTATTTTTTTAGTTTTAATTGAATTCCTTAAATAAAAAAATAAATAATTTCAATTTGTCAATTTAAATACATTATATAAAGCTGTATAGTTAAAAAATTTTATTTTTGAAAAAAGAAACTTTAATATTTTATGTACTATCTATTAAAATCTCAAATATCTTTTGGTTAAACTAAATATTTTATTTGAAAATATAAAAGTTCTTTCTACTGACTTTTCAGTAAAAAATTTTTAATAATCTACTACACTTTTACATTTGCTATCTATTATAGTAACATCGAATATTATTAATATATATTTATTTATTTACATACTATCACTAAAAATACTTTAAACCTAATTCAGATATTTTTATTCAAAATTAAGTAATTTTGTGTTAATACGATTATTAGTTTTTTCCTCTTGGAATCCATAAATTATGTATCAATTTATCAATTAATTTTTTTTGTATTAAGTTAGATGTATAATTTATTTAGATATATTTAATATATCATTCTAATATTCAATATAAATATTACAAACTTTCAATATTTATTATTAATATTTTTTAAAATTTTAACACGAATAAGTGAAAAAAACTTATTAATATTTAGTAATGAACTGAAACAACTGAACTTACAATTGATAAGTACTTAATAATATAAAAAGAAACATTTTTATAATCATATATTTTATGTTATATAGGGTCTGAAAGCCTTAACATATAATGATAAGTATTTTACGAATATTGAAGGAACAAAGAAAAAAACTTCGCCAATAGAATTAAAGAACATCCAAAAGTTATCGAACATTGCCGACTGTCCATTATCATCAAAACCAGCTATGGCTAATCGTCTTCTTGATTGGTTTTCTGTTGTTATGTCAGATTCAAATCATCAACATCAGAATTTAAAATCAAGAGGTAAATATAATTTATCGCAATATTTATTATAATTTTAAGTGTTTGTCTTTTGAACAATTCGTATCTTATTCTAAGTTAAGATTAAATATATTGTTAATGTCTATTACCATAACATATGAAATATATAAGAAAAAATAGTATTTTCGAATATAGAGTATCGAATTTAAATTAAGTAATATACAGATAGTGTGTTGAAAATTTGTGGATTTTTTATTATGCACTAATATTATAATAAACTAAACAAATATATCAATTTAAATAAAATTTTCCTGGTCTTTATATCTCACTCTATATTTTAGTTATGGTCGACTATGGTTCTCCAAAATTTTAATACTAATTAAAATATTTTTTATTTACGAAATTTATAACCTCTTGCTTGAGCATAAAAATAACTTTAAATTTAACTGTATATTCGATATACATGCTCACTTGCCATACTCGAAAAAATTGAGTAATGAACTTTGTTGCAGTTACTATTTAACGAGTTAACACAAACTCTGCATTAGATACCTTTTCATTAGAGATTGGTAAAGACGTGTTTAAATTGTTTATGTAATAATGGATATAAAATATATTTTCCTTATAAATTTAAATATCAACGAGTCGAATTTCAATACAAATCGAAGTTTGCTAAGACCAAATTTTTTTTAAATTTATTTATATCAATAAAAAATTTGTTACGGAGATATCCGTCATTAAAGAAAAAGATTTAAAAATTAGAAACACTAAGTGTGCATGAACGTTCGTGTGTTAAAAGTATATGCGAGTGTTTGAGAATATAGATGATAATGCAGTAAGACACGTGAGTACCTAGTATGTAAGAGTGCAGAGGTGGTGAGCCAACAAGTCGAGCCACCGCGGCGCGCCGCAGTGGTACACAGCTCACGTCCACTCTTCACGGCGCGTTACCTTCTCCACTCTGTGTTAGGCTTTTTACATTCTTAGCGCATCTCTTCTGAAAAACTAAATATACAATAGACGTAAAAATAAAAATCTAAAAAAGTGAGAATCGGAGAAAAACCGGTGTTTCCCTTTTACAAATTACATTAAAGAATTGTTCTTATTTATACCCTCAAAAAGTTCCTCTAAGAGAAAAAGAAATAAAATAAGTATACATTAAGAAATATAATTATTCTACAGAATTTAATATTGCATAACATTATCTATATATATGATAAATAAATAAAATTTATGTCAAAATTAGATACGATTTGATTATTACAAAATTAATTATTAATTTTTACAAGTTTCTTCAACTATTTCAAATAGTACAAATTAATACCTGTATATTAATATATATGAAACTATATCTGGAATATTTAAATGTTAAGAACAAACAAATGTAACATATTCCACAAATTTCATTATAGAATATCGGTCTTGTATAGACTGTGACGTACTATAGGAAACGGAAAAATTATATGCAATTATGGCGCAACCTAATTCCTGAATATCGAACAGCCAAGTCTAGGCGATGCAAGACAATAAAGCTATAAAGATTGTGCAACGGACATATCCGTCGTCTAACAAACTAAAGAACAATAAGCGTACGTAAAACTATGTGTGTGTTAGTATGTACGTGCATAAATTGAACAAAACGCGTAAGTACCTACATGTAAGATAGATTGTAATAGTTTAGCGACGGCAGACGTTCGTAAAAAGACGTCTCAGCGTGTTCTCTTTTTCTGGCTTCACACGCGTTATTTCACGCATCTGCTTCCTTGTTGTCTCAGCATAAGAAGAGAAAGCTCTATGAAGAGTAAAAAATGGGCTCGCGTGTAGCAAAACTCCTTCTTCGATCTCGCAGATGATTTAAACTAATTAGAAAGACTTGTTTACTACTCCCCTCGAATCATTGTTTGATACACACTTCCGCTTCTATTTCCGGTGTCGTTATTTGACACATCTAGTCTCGCTCCTTCCCATTTCAATCCGAGCTGTCCTCGGTAAGGGTTTTTCATTTCTCGTACGACTAAATTCTTATTTTAGTAAATTAAAAAGTAAACCGCGAAAAAGTGAGCATTCTCGTTACATAGCACTCAAATAAGGACTGTAGTTTAAGCGAACACTTTTATTAAAAATAAAGATGATCTCGTAAAATTTGGTTAAACTTACTAATGGTTAGATAAAAGATTATTTTTATTATTAGTAAATAAAGTGGACTTAAAAGGATGCTATTTGTCTGGATTGCGAGGTTCAGAAAGTCCGAGATTATTACCAAATTGTAGAAGCAGCCACTTTTAATGGAGGGAAATATCACCATCTTCTGACAAAAACTCGCGGGATTGGTATACCGGAATCAATGCTGCTGGAGAAGCAAGAAGCGCGGACCCACTCGGGTTCAATATCGGAACAATCAAGGACTTCCTGCACCTCGCGCGGAAGAGATGGAGAGCTAAATCGGATCTTCCACTCCGCAAAATAAAAAAACAAAAAGGGATTCGACAGATTTGTTTCGTAAAGATAACCCCCACACTTGGAACAACACTACAACATTATCATCATGTAGTGTAAGTATCCGTCAAATTTGCGGACGATGAACGCCAAAACATAACCTTACATCTACCGATGTTTAGATTAATTTAACCCATTTACCAATCTTTGAATCCATCAGTAGAAGAACCTTCCTTCATATGAAGAAAGGGATAACTTGGAATAACACGACCATCTCGAAGAATCGAATACGGGTGAGTAGATCTCCACGTTATTGTTGGGGGTGACTCTCTTAATCGTCAGACCTTACCAGGGTAAAAAGATTCCTAGGTAAGATCTGACGTTGCCCAGTGAAGATCACGAGGAGGTTAAGTCGTCACTTCAAAAATCAAGACTGTACCTTAGTAGCCCAATGACGTAGCGCGAAAACAAAGGGTAGATAGTGCTATTAAAATATAAGTTGTATTCTAGCTTCCAGTGAAAATCGACTATTTTACAAAATATAATAAATAAAAATCATTAACCACTATTAACCATATAAAATATGTTTAATATTAAACAAAATAAAACTTATATTGCGTTGCCGTTTTTATTAAAGTTGAATGTATGAGTACATATAATGGGCTGCCGTAAAAACAATAATTATTGACATTTATCATAAAAATTGCAAAACTATAGTATCAAAAAATAAAATCTATAAATATTAATACCTATTTAGATAATAATATTTAGAAATATTGCGTAAAAAAGCCTTTAAAAAAAAGTAAAATATATATGTGCGTCTTTCACATAAATAAAGTTATGTCGGTTTTTAAGGAAATTTTAGATTTTTACTAATAATGTAACCTTTTATGTATAAAATATTGAATTTCTTATAGTCACTTAGAAGATACTGATACTTTCATTATAAAAATAATCATTAAGTACAAACAAATCTTGAATACTTAATTCATTTTATTTTAAACATTTACATCTTTCTTATAAACACTGGCAAATCTTATATTATATAAAACGTTATTAAATTATAATAAATATACTTTTACTTCTACTTTAATCTTATATAAATGAAAAAAATAATTTTTAATACATTTTCTTATTGTGATTAAAGTTTGCTGATTTTAAATGATTAGTCTAAATAATTTTTACAAAGACTTATCACTCATATAAAAGACTCTAATAGTCTCTAAACAAATATATAAATATCTAAAAACAGTACTTACATATATAATAATCGTTTATAAATCCTTAATTTTTTTAAATGTTTATGAAAAAATGTTTCGACTTTTAACTATTTGACTCTAATATAACACTCTTACTTAATCATTGTCAATGATTAAGTATTGTTGTGTTATTGTGTAAGTATTATTGTGTTTCATTTTTATTCACAAAACTACAAAATATATTGTAAAAATTTTTTTTACTATATTGTCCCTTTTGTAATATTAGACAAGTATTTGGTTTGCAACGTTTAACCCCCAAAACCCCGTTTGGTGGTCGAATAACGTTTTTACTACTTATCTTTCTGGCGGCGGCGACTAAGTCTCTGCGCACATTGGTTGTCCTGGCTCGGATGGCTCGATGTCGGATCAGGTTCGTGGCGGGATGAGATGCGAAGAGACTGGGCAATATAATAACGGCTCTTCTCGATTATTAAACTAATATTTATTCATACAGATTTACATTTATTCCGCTTTTGTAGATGCTTATTACTTACAAAGTAGAGGATAAATATTTCTTTAGTCGTGGCGGCGTTCATATCCTTTATATCGGCGGCGAAGTTCATAATACCAACTGTGCTCCGCAACTCATGTTTTTATTATAGACCATAGATGCGGCACTTTTTCTTACATACTAAATGGCGGTACTTTACAACGGTCTAAGCTGATTATGGCAGCGGATAATTTACATTGTTTCGGTAAAGATATTTTGCTCTGGGTAACTCAAGAGACTACGTCAGAGACCGTGGATCAAGAAGAGTTTACGGCGAAAAACGAGCTCTAGCTTTAGGCTAAGCTAAACGAGCTTAGGCTGCACTCTTGGAGTTTTGTTTGCGTGTTAACAACCTGCACAACTCAGAAAGATCTCCTTACTCTGAACCAAACTCCGAATCCGCCGTCTGGCGGATGAAATCGTTACTGTTGCTCGTGAAGGAGCGGCCCCGCTTAGCCTTTCCCCTATCAATGACTGACGGTAGGGAATGCATCAGCGACGGTGGCTCAAGCACGTTACTCTCTTTCACACATGCGTACTTTTGTCGAAGCGTCCCACATGTTCATAAGCTTCAAATTTTACACAGCTTCCAGTTTTATGCTACAATCATGAATAGGGTAGACATGAAAAAATAAATGTGCGGGTTTTGTTAACTAATTGTAAAATCATCTGTTTCAAAAAATTGATAGATCCTATATTCAAATTAAGTAAAAGTCTTTTATTTTCCAGGTTTGCGTCATAATTTTTATTTTTAATATAGTTTGTGTTTTTAAAATTTTTTAGGGTTCTTTATAAATGCTGTGTATGTTATTAAATAAATATTATTTGAATTAGAATTACATATGTATGATAGCTGCGATATTGAAAAATAATTTTGTGATGTATTTCATACAGCATCTATAATGATTTATAATTCGAGTATATTTTGTTATGTGAAACAAATTCCCTTATAAATAATGTATCAATATATGTACGTGAAAAATATTAAATATATTCATAATGTAAAAGAGAATTATTATTAATTAATTATATATAATTTTTAAATATTAGATAATTTTCCAATTGGTTGCCAAAGCGAAGTGCAATGGATGTTCGGACATCTGGATACTGATAGTGATGGAAGAATATCTTTGTTGGAGCTGTATGGATTGGAACACGACCAAAATGAACCATGTCTTAAACCATTCCTTGACGCTTGTGATGTCGATAGGTTTGTTTGTTCCTTAAACGACATACAAAATTACTATTACATGAATCCTACACGATCTTACATATAAATTATAAAATTATCATATACATAAATTATTTCAGTTCAAATCTAACATTCTAGAAAATGTATTCTTAAATGTATATATATTTTTATTTCTATTCATTCGTGTTCATATCTATTAAAAGATTTTAAATATGACGGTTTTTGCTTTGAATTTCAAATAAAAAGAAATATTGAAAAATTATCAAACATTAAATTTTTTCTTTTATGTATGAAAATATCAATTTGTTGATTATACTATTACTATTACCTGAATCACTAATGAATTGCAAGAATCCTAATCTACATAATTTTTAAACTAAATTTCGCGTACAAAATTCATTTAATATACATTTTTGTATGACTATACATCACAAAATTAAATTTTTTATTTTGAAATTGAGTTTTTCTTTAATTGCAACGAAATATTAAAAAAAATCTTTAGAAATATTTACGATTCGAGATTCTATTATTAACATATTTATCATATTATATCTCAATAAAAAATAACATATGTTGATAACTATTTTTTGTAATTAGATTTGTAACAAATTTTTTTATTTTGACGTAAGTTGATCTAAATGAGAGTTTTTTTATAATAATGTAATAAATTTAAAAATCGTAAGCTTAACGCTTGCACGAAGTTTTCATAAAATTATTCGTACTTACGAATGATTGATAAAAAATTGACTGCTATGTATAAAAATAAAATTTTCATTTCAATTGAGAATTTAATTTCACAAGATTAAGAAAACGCAATAATTTATCATTAATTAGCTACAGAATTATGAAGTAAACAAATATATTTGCAGTTTACAATAGCGTCATTTTTAAATTTTAAAGATAATTTTAAAGAAAAAAATGTCATTAATTAAGAATAAACTAAAAAATTATTCATTTCTTGATATGTTATTATTATGCCAGATACATAAAATTTCATTATTTTATTATCTTCGTCTGCATTAACTTTGATGGTAAACATTTCTATCACCGCAATATATTATTACTTAATAATATTAAATTTGTTTTCATTAGAATACACAGGTTAGTTAATTCATACTCAAGAAGAGAAAGCAGCTATTAATGCAGTTTTTTAGAAAAGCTTATTAATAGGTTTAAAAATAGATTTTTTAATTTGTTGAAATAAATTTTAAGATTTTTAATTTCTCATATTTATTTTTTTTTTAATATGGAAATTCATAGTTCTTTACCTAAGAACTATAACAGCATAACCTAATTTATTATCTAGCAAATCTAGAATTTTCACAATGCTGAAAAGATGGTTTTGTTAGTTGTCATATATAATAAACTAACCTTTGGAACTATGCTATTCAAAATATTTAATAGTCTTCTAAAGAGGTTGCAGTTTATGAAAATAAAAAATTAATTTTTTCAAAATTAAATTATATCTAATATTTTAAGGCTATTTTCAACTTTAGCTCGTTGTTACATGTGCCATGAATTGACATCAGGAAGATATAATTTGATACTCTCTACAACTAAAACCATTTTGGGTTTTTGTAATATCTGTTTTATTTTATCAACATTTTCAAGGCTTACAATATTTTTATTTATTGTAATAATAAATAAAATATTGCAAATATTTATTGTACTTTAATGTCAATTTTTGTAATTGTCAAGTAGAGAAACCTAAATAACATTTCCATTTAGACCCATTCTCTGATATAGTAATATACTAATAATTCCTTTCTTAATAGATCTGGACTTCCCATTTACTACAGTTAGCATACTTTAATTACATATCTCATCCTCAGACATTGAAATAATTTTAGCTTAGCCGTAGAAAATTTCTTGAGCGTAAATGATCCATAAATGGACCAAACGTTTTCATATTATTCAAGCCAACGCTTAATAATCGCATTGCAAATGTAAATGGGCAAAAAATATAAAATATGAACCATCGTGGGCTTAATCGATATTAATCGCAATATTAACCATTTTCATTAAAACATTGATGTTTTAAAAAATATATAAAATTTAAAAATAATATATATATATATATATATATATATATATATATATATATATATAATAATTTAAAAATGCATTAAAAAAATTTTAACCCTGAACACCATTTGTGGTTTTCATAAAAGTTATATCGTTTAGCATTTATTAAATCCTCTTACTTAATAAATTGTGGTAATCGTATATATAAACTTAATAAATCAATAACTAAATATATCTTATAATTTTATATCGTAATAGTTAATACATAATTTTATTTTTGAGAATACACTAAAGCTTCAAAACTCGACTCTACTTCATTTTTAATGGCTGCTTCTTTGACTTACTCTTTTTGATACTTCTTTATTTTAGTTTTTCTATATTTAGTCTTTTTCTAATTATGTGCATGTCTTCTGTTTTCACTTCTAATTATTATTTAACGATATAACGTTCTATGATTATACTATGCTTGTTGTCGACGAATGTTTCGGCGTGTATATGGTGAGTCTTTTTTTCTTCGTTTAACTTATCGGTGTCATTTCGGTCTCCTACGCTTCTTGGATGTCTGGACTGGGCAGCTTAAGGTCGAGCAGTGTTCGTTACGAAAGGAGGAGCGTGAAAAGTTGGGGCAAGTAAAGAAATGCGACTTATTTCGGATTTTAAAAAAGGATATATTCTGTAATGAGTTTTAATTTTTAATATAAAAGAATCTAGGTAATTTTTATGCAGTTATCTCACTCATTCGCTCTTTCACTCTTGCTATGCCGCTTTCTCCTACCAAACGCTCATTCTCTCTCACTTGCTCAACACTCTCATTCTCGCTGAGTGACGTGTCCAAAACTACGCGGGCACACTCATTCACTCCGCTTGTCCCTCACACGCACGTTCTTACTCGAGCTTCACCACTTGTCCGCATTCATACTACACTGTATCGCACACTCATTCTCGCATTCATTCTAGCTCCGCTGCATTCTTGTGCTTCAAGTACCTTCGATCATATCCGGAACCATGTTGCGTTATTTTTTACGCCACCGCGGGTGGCCCACCTCAGCCTTTGCTTATCACTCTGTGACCGACAGTGACAGGCCTTCGCGACGGGCGCTTCCATAGCAATGTTATTGTTGATTCATACAGATTAAATTAAATGAGACAAAAAATTGAAAAATTTAAAGATCGGAATAAAATTTCGTATTATCTGTAATAAGTATTATTTAAATATTTATATCGTTCTATAGTATCATTATTTTTTAAAAAGGTCAAGTAATATTATATATACTTTATTTATAAACTTTATCATATGAATGTAAGTTACCTATTGCATGAGAAAATTTTACCTCTAAATTCACACGGCGATTAGATTGTAATACATTTAAAAGTGCACTGCAACATGATATTCAAATCTCTCTTACAAAAGTTATTTTGTTAATTATTATAAATTATTACTATTATTAGAAGCTAAATAAGGAAAATATATAGAAAAACTCAAAATTATAAAAATAAAAACAGTACATAAAACATCATTAATTCTTTATACAGTGACATTTTCGTGAATAGTATTGAGTGGTGTAGATGTTTCTCTAAAGCTGAAAGGCCCTGTGCAGCAATGCGCAGACGGTCCTCTCCTGAGGTAGTACCGAACTGCGATTCAAGGGGCTACTACAAGAATACACAGTGCCACTGGAGCTTGGATCTGTGCTGGTGTGTCGATCAACATGGTATCGAGTTTGCTGGTACACGCGTACGAGGAACTAAACCAAACTGTGGTAAGATATTTAAAGTTATTCGCCTTTTTAATATAAATGTATTTCTTTTTTGTATCTATTATAAGTTAGTTTTGGCTTATATTATATTTCATATCTATTGCGCTAAATACATTTTTTTTAAACAGATTAATAATATTATCGTAGAAGAATTTAATTCTACCTAAATTATTCTAATTATAAACCAATTTATACTTTTCATACGTCTATGTTACAGAACTTATATTTTTTTAAATTAAAGTTGAAATCTTTTATATTTAAATAAATATTTTCTTTTAGAAAAATAAAAAAAGAATAGAAAAATTCAAATAAAATTTCTCTAATTTGTGTAAAATATAAAATTCAATTTTTCCTCCATCATAAAATAATTTATTTTAAAATGTATTATAATATTAGTGCAATATTTTTAAAAATTGTGATTTTGGTTTTTTTGTTCATAATATTTATTAAAATAAAAATGAATTAATTACTAATTCAACAAAAGTAAACAAAAAATGTTTAGTAATAAATATAGATTTTATATCTCTTCTTAGAAAGTAAATTTTTTATTTAATTAATGATTTGTATGTAATTATAGAGATAAATTTTATTTCTTCTGCCTAATTTTTTTTAATTCTTATTTAAGTACATAATATGTATTGTGCCAGGTTTATTTGATCTTGTCTTTCTCGTCGCTTTTCTTGTTGTTCTTGGTTTATTTTCTTTACCTCGTGAATCTTTGCTTTGGACAGTTCGGGCAGGTCAGAGTTCTTGTGTAAGGTTTCTCGAAGCGTTATAAATAAATGAAACGCGGGTTTTTAGTGTATTATTCAAGGTTTACATGTATTTGGCTAAAATCAGTTTTATAATTTCCTATTCTCTAATTGGTGATCTTTCTTATTCCTACTTACATTCATATCACGGGGCTTGTGGTAACGGCGTTTGGTTTCCCATAATTTTAAACGTGAAGTCGTTATGTCAAGCAGCGTTACCGAGGACAGGACCTGGTGCATCAAGCAACAACACCGGGGTGGAGCGAACTTGGTACGCCAAGCAGCGGTACCGAGGACGAGTTCCGTTGTCCTTTTCCACATTCACATTTTCACACACACACACACTTTCACTATATTGTCTTTAACTCGTACTGTAAAACTAGCGACGGATTCCTTCGTCGCAATATTTTTAAATAAACACAGGCATCATTTCGTCTTTAATAGAGATAGAGTGTTCTTAATAAGATTGTAATGTTCTGTTGTTTTCCTACTTACCGGCGACGGCATGGTCTTTCACACTTCCTGGATATCCCGGCCTGGATAGCTCGAGGGCGAACCGGGTTGGTTACGGTAGTAGTAGCATAAAGAGACGGGCAAGCAAAAGCAAATTACTTATTTGGTAAAAATAGAGTAATATATTCTAAAATGGGTCTAAGTTTACAATACAGTGGTGAAACTTATATATTTAGTCCTTATATATTTTTTATTCGGCGAGTCAAGGGCGGCGAATCTTACGGCAGTGAGATTTTTCTTACATATTATTCAGCGATATCGTGTAACACGAGTTTGCGATGCTTTATTATTCCTAAGAAATATTTTAACGACGGATTCTCTTACGGCGCAGATCATTGGAGGACGGAACTCAGTATTAGTGGCGATCAGAAGACTGGAGAACTACGTTCTCAGTAGACTCGGGGTCAGGTATGTCAAAGGAATGTACTCACTGCTGTGAACCACTTTAACATAGATGAGTAAATTTGTATTCAGGTAAGTGAACGAACGTTACCCACCGTAGGAAATCACTCCGTATTCAAAGGCGTGTTATCAGTAGTTTCGCGTTTAGGTATGTTAAACGACCGTACCTGCCGTAGTGAGCCTACTTAAACACAGATGAGTAAACTCGTGTTCAAGTATATCAAACGACCGTACCCGCTGCAATGAGCTACTCGGCGTTCAAGGTCAAGCCAAAAGGCTGCTACTCTGCGGCCAGAACCTCCAAGGTTTCTTTATCTTTTAGGAAGTTAGAAGACTTTCACGGCTGTACCTAGAGGCTGCCCCAGTGCGACGTTAGAACGTCGCACTCCGATCAGTCTTAATCCTTGCGCTCTCGCCCTTCGTGT
Source organism: Wiebesia pumilae (assembly GCA_018907045.1). Classification (NCBI taxonomy): domain Eukaryota; kingdom Metazoa; phylum Arthropoda; class Insecta; order Hymenoptera; family Agaonidae; genus Wiebesia; species Wiebesia pumilae. Next base: position 13,683,796 of record JACCHZ010000116.1, read on the forward strand.
CTACTAAGGAAGGCTTTCCTTCTTGCACTTTTCTTCGCTCTGAAAGTCTAGTGTAGCGGAAAAAACGCTTTTCCTCCTCACAAGCTTAGATCAGCACGAGTTCATTGGCAATAAGGTAGTGTCAGTGGCGAACACTTATTGCTTAGTCGGACTGGGCATTAGCCTTAGCGTGTAGCTAGAGTTCCCTCTTCGGCTCTCATGTTCTCACTCATTTACTCTGCACTCTCTTTCTCATTTTCGCTGCTCCGCATGCACCCACTATACGGGCATATATTCGTTCACATATTCTGTGTTCTCTCTCATACGCATACTGCGCCGCATACTCCCATTAACTCACGCAAAACTTTCTCATTCACAATGTACCGCAGGCCTCCACTATGTGAGCATGCTCTTGCTTACTCGTTCAGCACTCTCATTCTTATCGTAATGTTTTCATACGCGTATATTTTTGCTCGAGTTTCGCCTCTCGCCCGTATACATTGTTCAGTACATATTTATGTCACTTTAACATACGACGGAAAAGTCCGTCACGAGCTTATGACAGTACCGAACGTAAAAGTAAGGGTGCAGAAGTATGTATACGGGTGAGCAGTAAAACCCGAGCAGGAGTGCATGTGTGAGTGATGCATACGCTGCATAGCGTCGGCCGTAAGTGAACAGTAGATGCAAGAGTGTATGTGTGAATGACGCGTACGCGGCATAGCTTTGGCCACAAGTGTAACACAACAATAGATATAAATGTATATATATAAGTGAAATGTACGCAGCAAAACGTTGGCTGCAAGTGACATTAAATGTAAGAGTGTACGTGCAAGAGATAATGCAGAGTGAGTGCGCGAAAGTATGCCTCGGAGTAGAAGAGTACTGCGTAATGCGTAGCGTAGCGAGTGTCTGAGAGAGAACATCGTATTAGTGAGAGATAAGGTCATGGAGGGGAGCCTTGTCTATTCGATAGCCCTAGCTTACGCTAGATTCGCTGTTAGCTTAAGATTCGCTTACGCCACTGTCGCTGTTACCCCACAGTCGTACTCGCTAGCCTTTATTCACAGATGCTAGAGGTAAAGGATAAGCAAAGCAACCTCTCTAAGAAACTTCGTGAGTCCGAGAGCGTTAAATGAAGTCTGGGCAGAGCATATAAACAGAGTGAGCTCGCGCAAAACGAGGGAATACGAGAGTTCGAGGTCTCTCGAAGCAGAGGATTTGTTTTCTGCAGTCGTGCAGTCGTTGGCATGCAGCCTCTGATGCATCCTTTCAATGTGCCGAGAATTCAGAGGTGTAGTCTTTTTTTGCGCTCTCCAGCCGTGCAGACTTTCGACACGCCGGAGATAGAGCCGTATGGTTTAACTCTCCCGCCAACGCAATTTACCCATAGAATAATCAGCCGATGTAACTCGTCATAAGTTCTGTAAAAAAATCTGCTGCCGTGATTTGTTTTAAATTTAAAAAATAACCGCCGATGTAACTCGTAAGTTTTGTAAAATCGCCGCCGGAATAAAGTATCTTATTTTCCCCAATAAAGTACTGTAAAAATCGCGGTAGTAATTTGTCTTATACTTTATAAATAAGAAAAACCATTGCCGTAACTCTCTAATAATGAGACACCTGTCTAAATATAATTAAAATTGTATAAATTAGAGTAGTTCTTTCCTATAAGAAAATATGCTGTCTTACTTGATCCGAGCTACGATAATCAGAAAGCGCAGAAGACCAAGCCGTTGTCTGCCATTGTAAAACAAATGTAGAAATTCTCTCGCGATAAGGAGCTAAGTAGGAAAAAAGTAGAAATCGTTACAAACATTTACTTTTCTGTTGATCCTAGTTCCACTGTAATGGCGTAAGCTTTTGACGGAAAAATCCGTCTCAAGTTTGATATTCATTTAAACAAAGAGAACTTGCATAACTATTTTTCATTTTTTATATTAAATTCATTTTGTTATATTCTGTTGAAGTATTTATTGATTTATTGACGGGAAAACACACGTGCGTCTGAAACCGCGGCACGATCACGATGTGGCCAGCGCCATGTTGAAAATGAAATATGAGGGTGTGCAGTACGGTATGAATGAGTGAGAGAATGGAAGCGTAGGAGGGGAGTGTAACTACGCGCTAAAGCAGAATTGTGCGCCCGCCTTACTGTAGTCTCCTCACCCACGAACTCGTGCCACCTAGTGTAAGCAAGAGAAATTAGTCTTCCCCTGCTAGGCAACGGAGGGATAGCCTCCTTCACTTTACAAAAGAGCGTGAGAGGAGAACGAAAGTAGCGTAAAATTGCGCCGGATTTGGAGCAACGGAGAACGAGCGAAGGTAAAACATGTAAATTCCTTACCGATATTAGAGATTTGCACTCTCTCTTTTTGGCGAATTCAAATCGCTACGCTATCCTTACCAATCTGAGAGAGACAAAATTTGCACTTTCTCCTTTAAAGCAATAGCAGTTTGCTACGTCACTTTTACTGTTGAGAGTAACACAATTCACACTTTCCCTTCTCGGGCGGAAGCGATTCGCTACGCCATCCTGACCTTCCCGAGAGTAACATTTGTAACGTTTTTTCGTCCTAGCCACCAGCGCATCCCTTATCCAGAAGGGAGTAATGAGCCTATAGCTCCGTGAACGTAGAAAGTCGTAGATATGCGACATAAAAACTCGTGGATACTGATCATCGATACCGCTGATATATACGAAAATTCCGTGAATATTATAAACCGACACCGTTAATGTACTCGAAAACCCGGAAATATTGTATCGCCGACCGAAGTAGTATAACTCGTCATATAGCTAACACTTGTAATTTCTTATGTCGGTAAGCGGCAGAGAACGAAGAACAGAATAAAGAGGCTATAGTCAGATTTTTTTTAATTCTCAAGTAGTCACTTCACGACTCTTTCTGAAATCCACTCCTTTGCCGTCCTAATCAAACTCTGGCTGATGAGCTATTCCGGCTTGCAAAAAGATAGCAGATAAAAGGATGGGACAAGGCGGGGGTCTCACTAGGCCACGTGCTCACCCACCAACAAAAGCTGCAGGAGGTGAAATGCAAGAAAATAGGACAAATAGTCACATCTTTTACGATTTTCGAAAAATTCATAGATATTAAATTAATTAAAGTATTGACTAGTGAAGTCGGTAATAATTAAAAAAATTTATAATAAATTATTTTAATTAATACTTAACATTCGCTATGACATCCCGACCTTGGCATATATTTACTCTCTATCTCGACACATAATACATCGTGCATATATAGACGAAGCGGGTCTGAACTTGCACAAGCCTGATTCAACCAGTCCTGCAAGTCGGTCAAATGCTAACTGGAGTAAGAGAGAATCCAACAGTGGAAGCCATAAATGAGGAATGAGAGTAACACGGCAAAGCTTCCTTCAGAGTACGTCTCGAAAGAGAAGATGAAATCGCCGCTCGTGATTGGTGCGCACTAGCTTTTCTGAAGAAGATAAGAACGACACCTGGAAGACCTGGGGCTACTTGCCACCGATACCTCAAAGAAAACAGGAAGAATCCTGGAAGCAGAGTTTCGACCATATCTCTCTCTCTCTCTTTCGGGGTTTTAATGATAGCACACCATTAGTGGAGTGGCTTCTGAACCGTATCGTCCCATATCTAAAAAGAAATAAAGGTTCTTTTTTGTGTGTATTTCCTTTGTTTATTGTCGGACATTTTCAATCGCATCAATTTTTACTTGATTACATGAATGAAGAACGTCATTAGCACTTATTAGGACGTCATTTCCTATCATAAGAACAAAGGTGTTAAGCATGCATCCTCCGCAAGGGAGAGAAGTGCTCAACTTGGTTTCAACACTAACCTCCAAAGACCAATTGCATATCAATCGAAGTCATATTCTTTTTGAGTAGCTATTATGAATTATCTGAGATAAATAAAATAAAAGTATTTTAAGTTTTAAAATTAATAGATTTATTTTTCATTTAATTATTAAATATAAAATTAATTAAAAATGATGGCTAATGCAAATAAAATTTCCGAAAGATTTAGTTTTTCCATAAAATTGAAAATCTAATTCATAAAATAAAACCTTCGTTAAAGAACTGGCAATTTATTTTAATAACATCTAGAATTTTTTATATAAACATTTATGATAAATAAAATGTTTACTTATTACCCTACACAGGATTATCTAATCTTATTCAAAATAATTTATTTTTGAGTTCCATAACCACTACTCTGTATCGTTATGCAATATATGTTTTGTTATGCATGAAACATTCTTCTTTCTAGACTCAATTCTTGTGTGAGTTCATTATATTTTATTATACATACGACATCTAACAGTTTTGTCATTTATACGGCTTATTTACAAATGTATAAACTTTTGTGCATAACTTACACAATAATTCAATAAGCATATAGTTTTTTGTTTATGTTGACATTTATTCTTTTTTGACATTAATTTTATTATTCTTTTTTCGAACATAATTTTTATATTAAGTAATGGAAAGACACTTATCGGATATATTTTCGTATCCAAATATTACAATATTCATAAGATCGCCAAATTTTTATTTATCTTTTAAATCTATTATTAATTATCATATGAACACGATTCATAATATTTATATTATCACAAATATAAAAAAGAAATTTAATTTAATATTTCATAAAACTACATGAAGGAATATGTTTAATCATCCAATTTGTTACATGGTATTATAATCCTCACGCACTTTTTTCTTGAAATTTGAAATGTCTAAAATAGTTTTTACACTTTATAATATTTGTAATTGCAGAATACGCAGTTCAATAATTGAAAACTATAACCCATTCTAGAATCTCAAATTACACCAATTTTTTGTCTCATAAATTTTCTTCAGGAACACTTTATCTTTACCATTACGAACCTTCGAATGTGAATTATGAATATGTATATATTGCTTTTTGATAAATATTTTCACTGTCTTATTATGAATATTGTTTCACTTGATCCTTTCGTACGATCTGATATAAATATAAATGCTATTAAAAACAATTAAAAAATGGATATACTAATATGACTTCAGAACACATGACAACAAACACCCAAGTACTGAATATATTCAGCACATAACAAATTAGTGTTAAAGTTATAGATCTCTAGCCATGACACCTGTCTATGAGACAGACAGGATAGTGAAAGGTAGATTCTTGGATGCGTCCTTATCTTACGGGTCAAGGAGAATGCATGTGAATGACAACGTTACGTGTTTTGGTGAGAGATCACATAATCTACTTATTTAACTCTTACGGTATGTTGTACACTAAGTAACCTAGCTTGATGGCTCTAAGATCAATGTCAATTCTTTTATAAATCATAGTGCAACATTGGGATCACATGACTACTCAGTTCTTTATTTACGTAAGCCATCAACACCACTTACATATGTGCATATTTTAATACTGTATTTACAACTGTTAATCTGTTGATTAACAGTCTGATAATCCAACATTTCTTTTATAAAGCTTTGTAAGTCATTTTTTGTTTTTTGTTTTTCTGGGCTCTTTACTTGGTATATTTGGTTAATTTTTTTCTTTGATTCTTTCTGAAATTTGGATCGTGTTACTCCACGGTAGATATTATAGAATTTACTTTGTGGCTGAATTGAAAAAAGCTAGAAACGTCACGATGAAAAAGCTCGGAGCATAAATTATATAGACTGGCTGATCTCTAGGAAAGCTGATGCCTTTCTGATTCTATCATAAGTCATTGTACTGCTGTCGAGTAGTTGGAAAGAAATGCAAAAAGCGATCACTTATAATCTCGACATAATCGTCAAACAATACTCGACAAGAATCCCATGCTTAACAACAATAAATTTATTGTACGCAACTCGTAGATAATTAATGCAATGTCAATTTCTAAATAAAGATAAGATTTAAAAAGTTTTCTGACAAATAAAATGCGCAGCATTTGAACTGGCGACCCACTACACATACACGGAGCTGGAGGGTTCTATGAAATAACCAAAAAAAAGCGAATGCCGTGAAGTTTTATAGCATGCAGGTGTAAGAAAAAGACATGCTGGGATCTTAGCGTTAATAACTATGTGTAGTGGTATGACACGAAATGAAAAAGAAAACAAAAAAACAAAAAATTAACATATTCGAAAGAGTTTGCTTATTTAGTTTACATTAATCTCCCTCTAGCTTCAAGTTACGATAATCATTTTAGCTTTCAATAAAGAAAAAGAAGCAAGACAGTGAAAACTACTCTTTTCTGTAGCATCAATCATAAAAACAACTGAATGAAAAAAGGGAACGATGCTTGATGCAAGCCATATGCCTTCTAATATGTGATTAAAGGAGATCACAGAAGTTGATAGTCTCAGCAGTGTGACACGTTACAGAAATCAAAATCAACTGTTCTATTCTACGTATTGACATTGAAAACTTCTTTAATCGTATAAAACTTTTGTCCACAAAAGTTTGAGAAGCTCTCAGAAACTCCAACGACATAAAACAACAAAATAATCGGTTTTAACAACTCGTTGTTTTGCATTATTAAGTAGCTGATAAATGTTAATGTATTGACTCAGCCACTTTAGAATTGTAGCCTTTAAAAATACTTAAAAAGAGTCCCGTTCTCTTCAGTTTTCCATCACTTATGCTAATTGGGGCTATTATTACTTTACTTTTCTTGGGGCAGGCAATGACTGTACTGTAGCAATAGTTGTTGAATTTTTTTTTGACATTATTAAAACCACTAAACTTTGACATACATTAGGTAGATTATTAGGTAGATGTTCCAAAATTTTTGAAAATGATAGTCTTTCGAGTACGTACATGAAGTCAATGTCTACCAAAATAATGTTTAACAAGACTTCAAACTCAAATCGATAACTTATACCTTTTCAGTTTCATCATTAATTATTAAGTATGAGTCCTCTTATTCATAATATTGATCGTAATCTCGAACGAAACATTTTAATTCATATTGTAAATTTATAAACTGAATTTACTACACTCTCTCAGTTTATTTAAAAAATTATTTTATTTTCAATTGTAAATTACTTGCCAATAAAAGGATAATATTGAATACTTTACTATTTCTTCAATTTTTAATACTATTATGTTAATACTAATGCATTTTTTGTACAAATAAGGAATTTATAGTTGTTTATTTAATTATATGATCGTTTTTTCATTTAAAAAATTATAGTTTTGTACATGTTAATATAAGACAATATTTATAAATGTGTATATATATATCAATAAATCGGATAAAATAACAAAATATTTTACCTTACAGACTCTATCGTAAAAAAATTAAACAATAGCGGATTAAAAACGAACAGTGTCGATCTTGAAGACGATGAAGACTTATCCAAGGACTTAGAAGGCTCTGCGGATTCCCCTTTAGATTTTTAAATAAAATTTATAATTCAAGAATATTACAAAAAATGCTATAATAGGTGAAAGACGCAGTTTCATCTCGGGTATAACAAAGATGAAGGTGGTTTTATCTAACGAGTATTTGAATTAATTCAACCCGGAAAGCAGTGGCTTATAGTCAGATGACACTTTCGTATACAAACTAAACTTGAACGTAAATAATATGCGCTTATTTAGAAATAAGTTTTAGTACTCCGAAACTATTAAAGTAAATCATCCTTATGACCGAGGTGTCCTAAAATATACCACTGACGATGTTTTATAATAAAAATAAATAAATAAATAACTACTCTCATGGTTCGTCATTAAATCTGATAAACAACATATCGTACATAGAAAAGGAGAACAAATGAATATGCTTAATTATGTATGTATGTTTTTCATTGAATCAACCTTTCCAATGCACTACGCATTGTTATTGTGACATTTCTCCAGAACTGAAATAAAGCGGGAGAAAGAAACTGAAATAAAATCTAATTTAATCATTTGCGCTAAATAAATTGCTGTGAAAATTTCGTTTAGAATGTATTTAAAACTAACTATGTATTAAAGTAAAATTATTTAAAATATTTTTATTTAATGATCTTATCCAGTAAGAATATTCCATAATTCTATGTGGCTTAATTAAAATATTATAATCACAGTGTTATAACTATTTTTAAAATTACTTCAAAAGTTCTAAAAACAAATTAATCTTAATTTAAATTTTAAATTAAATTTTAATTACTTTTCATTTTGTTGTATTTATAGTATCCTATAATATACAAACTATCATTTTGGAACTATATTATAATGTTAATTACTTGATAATTATTGCATTTATTAATTTAATTTCAGTTGAATACTTGAAAACAAATATAGCAATTTATATACCAAATATATACAATAATATAATATATTAATAATCAAATCGAAATAATATGTATGAAAATAATAGATAACTTAATTCTTTCAATTAAGTTTCAATTAATGGAATACATTTTAAAAACTTTCCAATATTAAATAATTAGATTGAAATTTAATCATTCTGTTAATTATATAATAGTACCATGATGATATGTCATAGTTTTAAAAGTTAAGAAACCTATTTTAAAATAATTTTGTAAGGGAATTGCTTTAATTTTTTATATCATTATGAAGATATATATATATGCGTGTGTGTATATATGCTAATAATTTTGAAAACTAGACTGTGCACAATCTGTTTGGTATTTATCAAAAAATGAAAGGAGTCCACATATATAATTTTGATAAAATAAAGAAAGAGTAAGACAAAATATAAAAAATACAAAGTAAAGTAAAATGAAAGAAATAAGATTTACAGTGAAAGCTATTATTTAAGAATTCCAGTGTATAAAAAACGAACTTAAAATAATATAGGTAACAAACTTACATGAAAAATAACGTCGAATGATCTCAAATGTTTAAATAATCGTACCAAGAATAATGTAAGGATATGCGTATTGTGTAGATCTCAAAAAAAATTTGAATCAAGTAAATTATAATATCACGTTTATTATACAAAAATTGATAATGTTTTCATTTATAAGTGAATGTTGTGCATCGTATTATTTAAATCCTAAGTCTACCAATTTATATATGAATATACAAAATACTTAATTTTCATTAATAACATACAATTATTAAAATAGAAATAATAAAATAAAACAAGTACACTCATAACTATACAAAATTAATATAGCTCACTGAAATGACTCTGAAACTTCTAATGTTGCAACTTCATTAAAAATCAAATTTTTCAGCACTTAAATTTCTTTAAAAAAATACTTTAAAAATAAAACAACGTAAATTATGTAATTATGTAATATTAACAGAAAGATGATATTACCCTAAAAACACCCCCCCCCCCAACACTACAGGTTTTGTGGGATGAAAATTGGAAATTTTTTAAATAGAAAAATTACACTGAAATTTACAGACTCCATACTCTATGTATATTGTAAACAGCGACCGTTTCAATTAATAAAAAGTGTTGTCGAGATATTCCACAACTTTTTATTATTAAATATTGTTCGTTATCAAAACGAGCACCCGAATAGCAACAAAATCAGATATGCTGTAGTTAAAACATTGCTTAAGTAAGACTCCGTAGGTATATATATATACCATATATATATACTATTGTAGTATACTGAAACGCAAAGAAAATTAAAACGAGTGACGATAACTGCAGAAAATTTACAAGCTTACCTTTGAAACAAGGACCCACATTGTTTAGGCTGATAAAATAATAAACGAAAATTTATGCACCTGTATCATAGAAGTATAATAACAGAAAAAGAGAATATCGGTAGTTGCCAAAGCAATAAACGGAGGAAAAGGTAAATCTTTTGGTGTCCGCAAGGGAAAAAACAATGCAGTTGAATCTGAGTCCTCCGTATGAAGAGTCGCTATTTCGGAAATGCGTTTAGCGAGTCGTTGGTATGTGCACGTTACAAAACCACGTTAAAATATTTAATTTCTTTGTATATAAATATATGTTGCAGGTATCTTATAAATAAATTGTTATAGCTTGAAACCCTTTTGTTTTTACTCAATATCAATTCACCACACCACACTATATACCGCGGCAGTTTATTGTTGATAAGAAAGATATCGGTCTAATTTGAACTCACGAGGTAAAGTAAAATATTAAAATAAGCTAATTGAAAAGAAAGAAATGTTTTATATAAATGTACAACGTATACAGCGACTCTTACTCCACGGCACTATTACCAAATTTCAATAACTTGATCATCTGTCCATCCAACAGCTGCTTATGACCTGATTTTCCTCAGAGTATAAATACTTTTTCATTTTATCGGGAAATGTGCCAAATTTTAATTCATGATTATTTGTTCGAATTATGTTCGGACCCCGGAAAATATCTGGTGTTTTTTAAGACGATGATTTTTCTTCCAACATCCCGCTTTTAAATTTCACATGTAATAGTTAAATTAAAAAAAATTTAATTTCTATATATATCTGAGGGTTGATTTATTATATATTTGCGTATCTATAGGCATTTGAAATTTTGTTTTTCATTTCTGGTTAGCAAGCTAATTATCGGAATATATTTAAAAATTTTAGAAAATATGTTATATTTAATAATATATTTTCTTTATTCATAAAAATATTATTATTTATGTAATTAATAGGAGTTAGTACATATCATACTTGCAGCTTATACTTATTTATTGATTTTATATAGGAAAAATTTTTTTAACACCAAAACAGAAAAAATATAATCAGGATGTAGATAAAAATTTTAATTTTAGCGGGTGATATTTAATAGTATCTTTGTAAGCTGAATATAAATATGTTAACATTTTTTCTTTGTGTATTAGAGATATTACAAAAACGGTTCTTAAATTTTTTTAATAAGGGTAAAAATTTGAAACGTTAGAATTTCATTATCTATACTGACAGATTATTTTTACTAACTTAAATATTTATTAGTATACTTCACTTTTAACATAGAAACTTATACTATGATATAATAATTATAAGTTTAAAAAATATCTAAGGAAAAAAATTGTTTTTTTAAATATTAAATAAATTACAAATAAAATGTGACTAAAAATAATATGTTTATTACAAATTTTGAGATTTTATTTTAGCATTTATATCATGAAAGAGAAATGCATGTATGCTTACAGAAGCCTTATTTGATTAATCTTACTAATAATAGATGTTAAAATATTAATTATATATTTAGCATTTAAAATTATGGTAATTTACCTTTACAATATTGAATCTCTCTAGATATTGAAACATTTTACAAAATAATAACAATAATTAAAAAATTCGAAATATAGTTTTGATATTTACAGGTTAACACAAATATTATATTTGTTTATTTATATTAGAGTAATCATGGACTTATTTTTATATGCTTGTTTTGAATAAAATAACGACATGTTAAATTATAAAATTATAATGTGTTGAGCCCTTGTATATTCTTATATGATATTATTAGAATATGCAAGAGTTATAAATCAGTCAGAGTAATGTAAAAAAGAAAATTATATTACTCTACGTATATGAGTAAACATAAGCTCAAACAAGTTTTAGGAGAATATGCAAGGGTGCAATAGACTGTGATTATCAAACGATATCCCTATTCATATTTACGTATTTTATTCAATATATTTAATTTACAAGTTTCAATAATTTTTATACATACTGTTTAAAACATTTACATTTAAAATTTTTAAATGCAATTGTAAATTCATATAATAAAATTGTGTATTACAAGTACGAATTTAACTAAAAAAAAATTGTGCCTTAAAATATAATAAATGTCTTAAAAATGATCTTTTTCTGTTCGTATTTTTGTACAAATAAATAAAAAAATTAATAATAAATTTTATTATGTCCATATATTAAAAATTTTAGTTTAAAATAGGATATCTATCAGTTGTTACGCTTTAAATAATTCCGAGTCAAACCCTGTTACAAGCGCGTGAGTACACTTTGCACACACATATTGCACATACACATGAAGCCTTACGTACAGTGGTCAGATTTAGTTAAGATCATTGCTCTATCATTTTGACGAATCGACAATGTGACTCCACTACTTTGCGATACGACAGCGCCGCTTTAGATTTTCAAAACACATGTTTCAAATTCGCATAGAGTTTACTATCCTAAGGAAAGCGTGTAACATTAAAATAAGCGAAACTAATATAAATATAATTCACTATATTACACATTCATATTCAGTTTCATATAATTAAAAAATGAATGAATTTTTACAATAAGAAGTAATGTACAAATGTAAAAAATTAAACTTAACGTTTTTACTAAATATTCTCTCTCTCTCTCTCTGTCTATATATTTTGTCCTTTTTCTCGTGTACATAAACCTACTCATAAATTATAAATACATATGACTTTGTATTTGTAATTATAGAAAAATCCAAAATAATTTGCGAGAAAGGTGCAGGAATGAAGTAGTATTATATAAAACTCTAATAAAATTTATTGATAATAAGTATAATCTAAACTCAACTAATTCTCGTCGAAGCGGACGCCGAAATCGACACCGACAAAGTGGTCTCACGGTAGTGCCGACTCATCCATACCTCGAGTGCAAAATTTGTGATGTAAGAAAGAGGAGGTATCTTCTCTAATTTAGGGGTCGTTTGGCCTTTCAAAATTAAAGCGTCATAACCAGCTGACCTTAAGTGACGTCTTAATGTAAAGCCAGAACGACCAGGCGATGCAAATACCTACGATCTAAGAAAAGAATGAATGGAGCACGATGAACTGTAACGAACCCCACTAACGATAGTGACGAGATAACAATAATACACTACTGGTAATTTTGGAATAATTGGTGGCTTTCAACTCAGAAAAACCAAATAATTGAATGCAGCAGTCTTATTACCCGCGGAAGAAATGGCAGCTAAGGCGCGTCGGCTATCGGAAGCAACCAATTTATTATATTTATAATATATTATATTATTATATATTATATATTATACATATTATATATTATACATATTATATATTAATTTATTATATATTAAATTGTTACGTACTATTACAATAGACGAAGTTAATCCAGAGGAATTTTTCAAATAAAAATACGAGGTTACCGACGATTTTTTCTATAGATACAAAGAATTTTTTATAAAACTTTTAACGATCGCGAGTAGTAAATGTAAATTTCCTCGAAAAAATTACGGAGGAGAGTGGCCCACTGGTAGATCTGCAGGAGACTTTTCCATCTCCTTGGGAGGAATTCAGTAAATTACTGTAAGAATACTTAACTGACGGTTATTGACCCAATTATCTGCCTTTTGTACCTCGATATACAATCTGAACTCGAACCCATTGTGCTATGATTCTGCAAGCGTAATCTGTCAGCGTCTCGCATGCTATAGAAAACGAAACCTGGCGAACTAGTCTCAATTTTGATCAAGACAATAACGCTATCTATCCGATAACTCTTGCGTGGTTGGAATCTGCAGTTCTTAGCGAAATCAGTATTGTTGATCAAGCGGATAAAAGCCGAAAACATTGCTATCAACTGACCGACGAAATAACGACCTTAGGTGAATCGAAGATTTCCGCAAACCAAGCCCCAAAAAATTAAATAGGCTTACATCAACCTGGAAAACATAGAATTTCTGATGATAGACCACTGCGACAAACAAATTTCATTGAATACAACATCGAATATTTTATAAATAATTCGCCACGAAGACTAATATAATACAAGAACAAATGACGCAGATGCCTGCCGACGAGATTATAAAGACGTCGTAGTCGTCGTATTTGTCGCCTATTATCATAGCAGGAAAAAAGATGGCTTTTGCATCAATTTTTTTGCTACCAGAATAGCATCACTCTGAATTTTTTCCAGCACCTCCCACTATTTCAGGATGTTATTAAAGATTTTGAAGACACGAAGAATTTGACGATGCTGGATGTAAGTAGCGCATATTAGTAAATCTCTTCAACAGAGGCCAATGCGCTTGCAGGATGACGCTGTTTGGTTAATGTAGAGAAAAAAGGACATACGCCAAATTTAGAGACTAGGAAGTTTTAAAGGGACTGATGCAAGACTGCTGGCTTAATTACTTCGACAACATTTGCGTTTATTCGCAAAACTGATTAGAGCATCTGCTGCACCTCGTCTTCGTTTTTTACTGTTTGAGTTTGTTTGTTTGGAACGATCAAAGTCTACTACTTAGACCACATCGTATTGGATACTCGGAATACAGCAAAATCAGAGTTCGTTGGAGTAGCTTCCGCCTGTAAGTGGCAACTTAAAAAGTCGAAAACTCGGAAACTAGTTACCTCCCTGAAATATCAGACTGCAAGGACCAACCGGTTCTTCTCTATCTCCGGAGGACGGACGCAGTTCCACATCCGAAGAAGGTCGAGATATATATCTCATCTTAAAAAAGACGGATCTTTCCCTCAGACCTGAAAGAGATAAGTTTTCTCGCCCTTAACAGGACGGAAAAACGTGCGCTTCTACATCCCAAGAGCTCGAGCTCCAATCAGCGAGAAGCGTTTTTGGCAAGGAACTCCGAGCACTCTTCTGCGCGCGTCGGTATACCCCCTGTCACTTAACCGGGTGGACCTTCTCTCCGTTGCGCGCGCTTCGTTATATCACCTGCGTAAATCCAGCCCACATCATGGTTGCCTCGAGTTGAGTTGGCCTGGCGCATATCAAGCTAATATTTAATGAGTACGTTCTAAAGCACAGATATTAACTTGAATTTTCTAAATTTTAAAAGTTTTAATGCATCTTTAAATAATTTAGATGTTAATTCTTTACCTTAGTCGGTTATAATACTATCTGGTATACCAAAATTACATATTTATTTATGCTAAAAACACGAGCAACAGTTTTTGCTTCATAATTTCAAAGATCTACGGTAAATTTAGAAAGATCATAATAAATATATAAAATTAATTGATTATTAAATTTTACAAACACAAATATATCTGTTTGCATATTATGGCATCACATTTATGCATAAGACACTGAGTGAATACTGCCGACCTAAGACCGATGTCTTAGCCATCTTACCTAGGTCGTTGAATTCTTTTTTAATTGAGTCGTTGAATTTTTATTTCAGTACATACTAAAAAGGACAAATTAAAATATCCTTATCACCTGTTTGTCTTTCGGCTTAGGGTGGGGGTTACATAAAAAAAATTCAACTTATATGTGGTAGTTATCGGGAGATAGCCACACCAGTATGTTTTCCTATTCCGATGCGAATGGTGGTAATTCGAGAGAGAGAAAAGGGTGATCTCCTTCTCATTGTCTCTTCACTAATCCACTAATTGTACAATCCCCATACATCCATCTATATAAAGAGCGACGAAGCTACGTCGCCTTAATCAATGCAAAGCGCGCCCATTATTGCTGCCCTACTCAAACGGGGTTTCGTTCGGTAGAGCAGATCATGGGCAGATGCGAAAAGATTTCCCACCGTATCGTTAATACGGCGGTAAAACTCAGAGTTTTCTTAGCGCGTGGCATCCCTCCTCTGTCTTTCTCAGTCAATCCTAAATATCTTTTGCCTACGGAACTATGATTTATTTAAGGATTATTTTGATTTCGTTAATTTTTGAAACATACTTATAATTCAAAAACATATAAATCGATATGTTTGTATCCTTAAAATATAAAAAAAGAAATTGCATTTAAATTTATGGATAATAATTTGTTGTTAGGTTGTCAAATTTTGTTTTTATTAATAAAATTTATTTCTAATTGCAAAAATGTTTCAACAAAATTTCGTTTTTATAGTGATCCTAATTAAAAATTTTTATTACAAGTTAATAAATGTGGAAACTTTGCTTTCGTATGCATATAATATCGCATATATTGGAATTTTGTGATACTGAATGTTTGTTATCAATTTTAGAATTAAATTCTATTAGGAAAGTTTTACTAAATACAATTCTTTTCCTCTACAAATGGCATTATTATCTTTTAAAGAAAATATTGATTCTTTATATTATTTATCTTTATGATTAAAAATAACGGTTGATATGAATTGTTCTTTAAATCTTTAAATCTAGATAAGAAATATTGAAGCGAAATAGATTTAAAATTGTTTCGAATTTTATTGAATTGGAGATTTAATTATTAAGAATTATTAAGTCGATATTATTATTAAATTTTCAAGAGAATTTGTATTGTATATTCATTAATACAATATCTTTTGTTTCCAAGTATAGGAGTCTGTAAATGTTATTTTGAATATATTTTTCCTATTTTATATTCGACTACAAATTCATATTCTTTCAATTTTAATCACTTTTGAAAAAGATTTGAATTTATATCTTTAATGTTAAATAATCAAATTAAAGTTTTATGATCGCTTATAATTTTGAACTTATAACCGTACAAATATGGTTGAAAATGTTTAACTGATCAAACAATAGCGAGTAACTTGATTCTGTTCGGTTTGATGCCCTGCTAGCATAGATGATCGTTGCTCATCTTGTTAGCTAACATAGCATCGATAAATCGTGTAGTTAGTAATCTAAATTAAAACAGCACTGATGGCAAAGTTACTAGCATCTGTAATGAGAATAAATTCCTGTTTAAAATCCTGTTTAATTCTGTTTAAATTGTATAATTGATGGCCGTCTTTTTAAATTTTTAAATACTTCTTGCAGTTAGCTAGTTCATTGAACATTATTCTCTTTTTTAAAAAATAAACTTAATGATTTTAGTTAGTAAGTCCTAAAAAAAACTCAAATCGTTTAAGAGAAATCTTGAGATTTTTATACTGGATAATCTGACATTACTTGAAATGTTTGTGTATCTAGTTAAACATCTTTTTGTAATTTTTCAGAGAATCTGCATAATATATTATGTCTTAAAGATAAAGCATAAAACGTATGAATACCATAATATTATACCAAAGTATAATATTCATTGTTCATGAAAAATTTGCAGGTACTTTTTTAATCCAAATGGCATTCAATTAAATTCGAAAAAACAATGTATCTGCCGAAAAAATGATTTTTTTTTGCTGCATTACGTTAATCGATTCTTATTTGACATAGCACTCCTTAACCATAACTTTAACACTACAAGTTAAGTCAAGGGTTGTCAAACATTTAGAATTTTCTAATTTCTAGTTGGTTGGGATGTCTGAAATATTTGGTATAGAAAACATACCTCCTATAGTAACTTCGTAGAGTTTTTCGTAGTCAATTACAATTCATAAATCTGTAGTCTCCAACGTTAGAATTCCTACAAAAAATTAAATTTTTTAAAACTTGAAATTTCTTTTAAAAATCATGTAATCCATATAATTTATCATGTAATATTACCAAAACTATAATATTCAAAAATATTATCAAAAAACAATTCCTATTAGAGTATAAAAAATTCGAAAATTTAGAAAATAACACATTTCAAAATTCTATTAAAAATTGTTAAAATAATCATTATCAACTACTATAAAAAATTAATGCAAACAAAAACTTATTATAAAAAAAAAAAATTTGCAGAATATATGATACATGCAATAGATTACCTCGAACAACACTATAAAGACATTAATTATTGATATTTTATCACTAAAATTACAAAATAACAGTGTCGAAGAATAAAAGAGAGTAATAGTAATAATAGTTTTAAAAAAGTATTTTTGAAATTCCATAAAAGAGCCTAAAAAAATTAATTTTACAAATTGTAATTATTATATTACAACTATTTCAATGTAATAGTCATAATTTCATTAGGAAAAAATTAATTTTTAAGGTACAACTTTTAATATTTAATATTTATAATTTATTTAAAACAACTATGTTTAAGTCATATAAATATATGTATATACACTTGCTTAAATAAATTATTATTTTGTTGAATTTCTTATGTAAGTAAGAATTACTTACGCAGCTTATGAACTTGTTGGTGAAGAAATTATTTATGGCCATCTCTGTAAATCTAACTAGACATGGTCCGAGAAGCCAAAGACAGACAATGGAGATCAAGGACTGATTTAAACAGGGTCATAAAGACCTTCGACGACTAGTAGGTATAGACAGGAGGAAGGACAAGATGTACTATGTTTCTCGTC
The DNA here is from genome assembly GCA_018907045.1 of Wiebesia pumilae. NCBI lineage: Eukaryota > Metazoa > Arthropoda > Insecta > Hymenoptera > Agaonidae > Wiebesia > Wiebesia pumilae. The sequence continues at coordinate 13,701,771 of JACCHZ010000116.1, forward strand.
CAACTCTTTTCTTTAAATTTAAAAGTTAACAGAAAAAGAATTTATTTGTAAGATACTTCAAAATAAAACATAATACGGAATTATTTCATAATATTATTTTTATTATATCCGCAAACATTATAAATTTAAATATAATTCTTTATACTTTCTAATATTCAAAGTTTCATAGAATTAAAAAATGTTTAATTCTAAGAATTAATGTAGAAAAGTAACAATTCAAATTTACCGTTTTTATTCTCTCTCTCTCTCTCTCTCATTCTAACAAAATATGAAATTATTTCCTATTACGATATTGTATTTGTCACTTCAAAAAAATCCAGAATATAATAAATATTATAAATATAATCAAATATTATATGTATTCTTAAATAAAATTATTCACATTAATTATAGAAATTATAATTATTGAAACATAATAGTACTAGATATTATAAACTTTATTCTTAGACAATATAATTTTGTAATTGTAAAGTTAAAATTCTTTATAGATTGTTGGTGGTCTATGTATATATGTATTCATACATAAATATATAAAATTTTTCTTTATTTAATTAGTAGTTGAAGATTATTATTAATAATATTTAGTAAAATAGAATAATTTTTCAATTGTAAAAACGTTAGTTTTTAGGGGTGTTTCAAGATAATATTATCTTGTTATAAATATTATACATGAAAATTGTATGGTTTATATAACTTTTTAAAAGAAATTTCAAGTTTTGAAAAATTTTACTTTTTGTTGGAGCTTTAAAGTTGCAAACTTTAGATTCATTCAGACCTTCTTTTTATTATAAAATAAAACATTAAGATAAATTAATTTCAGTTAAGTACTTATTGTTTCTCTAAATAAATTTATGATATCAGTTATGTAAATTCCTTATATATGTTTTCATCTACTCTTACATCCAGCTTAATTTAAAAATTGTACCATATGATATGAATATTATGTTATAAAAAAAATAAAAAATAATCTGTTTCAAACTTGCCAATTGTTTGATAATTATGGTATCCCATATCTGTTATCTTGATTATGATTCCCCAAATCATATATTTGTTATTTATTATAATGTTCGATGATTCTTCCAGAAAAAAAAATATGAAAAAGCTTTTGAATGATCTATTTTAAACAATCTCTTCAAGTAAAGATAAAATTTTAACTTCTGAACATTGTTGATTTACAGAAAAAGGTGAGAAAATCAATGGAAAAGCATTTCCCTACAAATTTTTTTATTTAAATGATATCTATCGAGCTTAAAAAAATACTAAATTGAATTAAATACAAGTAGGGATAAATAAAGGTTTATACTATTAATTACATTGTGGAATTGTTAATATCTACACTTATTAAAATAATAAGCATTTTTACTTACCTTTTACATAAAATAAGTATGTAACAAAATATAAACAATTAATAACAAACATAATTATTATATAGAATTCATATATATTAAGTAAATTTAAAATAAATATAATTGTGTTTTTGTATATAGTTACCCTTCATGTGTAATGTCTAAAGAAAAAATAGATAAAAACTTTTGCAGCTAATCGTGAATTAGTCCAACAATCTTATATTTGAATTGAATTATTGGTGTTGTAATATACAAAGCTAATTTTAGACAATGTTAATATAAGTAATAGTATTATAATTTTAATGTTACTGTCTATAGATTTTTCTATGATTTTGTGTATTTATCATAGTTCAATAATTTTAGTAAAATTATTTAAATTTATTGCCTGGTTACTATTTTCATTTAAAAGAGATTATACCACTTTAGTGGCTGTAGACCAAAAAATATGTTCAAATTGAATAATTTTGTTTAGGTCAAAACAAATTTTATTTTAAATTATATATGTGTATGTGTGTGACATACTAAAATAAAACTTTTTTTTAATATTTTAGTTGATAATTGTGGTTCACAAAATCTTAAAAAAATATTTTTTAAATTAAGAATAGCAGCATCTAATTCCTTATTAATTATTAAAGTGCAATAAAATTTTTGTTTTTGTTATTCTCCATACTATCTATCACTAAGAGATTTTTAAAATATTTTTAAGTTAAAATTTACAAATTGTAACTTTTTTATCAGTATAGATTTTATAACATTAAGTAAAAAATAATTTTTCGTTTTTTTAATCACTATGGTTTATCTTTATCACTGTAACATAAAAAATTATCAACTCGTCAATAATTTGACTTGAAAAAGCTTTCCTTTTCTTCTGAATCTCTTTGCACTTTTTAGATTTTAAAACTAAATCTCGTATATTTCTGTTCACAAATAATACACTCTTGTTTATGCACTTACATCAGTATAAGGTTCAAAATAAAAATTTCTTTAGATGTTTTCTTATCACTAATACAAATAGTATATATATTTAAATAAACTTCTATTTTTATTGTAGAATATTTGTTTGACATTCTGTTTTGTGTAATTAAAACTATTCTTCATATTCTGAAGTACCTACTTTTTATTATGTAAGTTGCATACGAAATACGAAGCCAATAGCTATTATAGGAAACTGTTTCAACTAAACAATAAGTCAAACTTTCATATTAGTTGTAATAGTGTTGTTTTCGATATTTGTATTAAGCTATATTACTTTTTTATTAAAAATTATTTGGACAGTTCATTCTAAAACTAATTACCTATTGCAAGTAAAACTTCAATATTTATTACTAAAGGCATAAATCATATTGATGGACTGTTAGCTCAATGCCTTGTGATATTGAAGACTAGTTTTCTTAAAAAGTTTTTCTTAATATAAGTAATTTGAACTTATTTTTAATATATTAAGAAATTATTTAAACAAATGGATTTTTCAAAATTCTGTAGTGTATAACTACTTAAAAGTAAAGAAAATTGAATACATTATTTAATCACATTTAAAATTTGTTTCTTAATATATTTTTATTCTTTCATAAATTTCTTGTAAAGTAACCATATTTTTTAAAATTAATGACACAGATATATGGTTAATTATCTTTTTTACTCTTAAATTAAATGATAAAAATATTTCAAACAAGTTTGTTAATCTATGAAATTTTAGTTACACAATTGACAGCTCAACTAACACTTCAACTTTAATAAGTATTTTAAAAAGACAAATAGTGAAATAAAATAAAATAAAGTTATAAGATTTTTAATAAAACATTTTATTCAACTGTCTATAAAAAATATAATGAAATATATTTTGAGTAATATACATTATTAATAATTTATTATTAATTTCAAAAACTGCAGTATATCGCTTAATTGTAATTGCATTGTATGCATATATGATTGTAAGAGTTCTTTAAAAAATAATGAATATTGTACTAGAAGAAAATTTTCTATATACTATATAACGAAATTAAACTTTGAATAAAAAATATGTAAAATAAAATATTATGACTCGATTGTGATTGTTATATATTAGTAAACTGAAAAATTTTTAAAAATTAAACTTTTTATATCTTTGAAAATATGAAGTTAAATTAAGTAGTAAAATTATACCCAAATTTTGTTTATTTATGGTATTAATAGATTGATGTTTCAAACAATGTATACATATATAATTTGGTATTAATAGATTGATGCTTCAAATAATGTATATATAAATATAAAATTTTAAATACTATTAATAATGTAAAACTGCTCTCAAACTGAAAAATAAGAAATTACTTTAAAAAAGAATTTTTTTTAATATTAGTAAGAACGTACCAATTTCCTGTATGTAAAAGCTCAAATCCATCATTGATTTTATCAAAAGACAAATTGTGAGTGATGAATTCATCTAATTTTAATTTGTTAGTAAGGTATTCATTTACGAGTTGAGGTACACTATCTTTAGACTTCCATCCTCCAAAAGCTGTACCTTTCCAAGTTCGACCAGTTACTAATTGGAATGGACGTGTACTAATTTCCTGACCTGCAGCAGCCACACCAACAATAACAGATACTCCCCAACCTTTATGACATGATTCTAATGCAGCTCTCTAAATTATTAAAATTGTGAATTATTTTTATAAATAATAATATATTTTTCTTTCAAAAAAAGTATAAATTGAAACTTATGTTATGATCATAAACATACAAACCATTGCTTCTACATTTCCTACACATTCAAAAGTATAGTCTAAGCCACCATCTGTCAATTCAATAAGCACATCTTGAATTGCTTTATTATAATTTTTTGGATTAATAAATTCAGTACAGCCAAATTGTTTAGCTATTTATAAAAAATATAAAAATAATTTTCTATAATCATAATTTTCATTAAAATAAAATATTACCTTTCTCAAACTTAGCTGAATTTACATCAATTCCAATTATGCGAGAAGCTCCAGCAGTCTTGCATCCAAATGCAACTGCTAATCCAACAGCTCCTAATCCCCATATAGCACAAGTACTTCCTGATTCGACTTTTGCAGTATTTAAAGCAGCTCCATAACCTGTTGACACACCACAACCTAACAAGCATACCTTATCCAAAGGAGAAGATGGATCAATCTAATAGAATTTAAAAGCAATTGAAAATAGTTGTTCAGAAAATTTTTATTTTAAATGATTTTTTGCAATAAAACATATTACTTTTGCAAGAGATATATCAGCAACTACAGTATATTCGGAAAATGTTGAACAACCCATGAAATGATACAGAATTTTTCCATTACACATAAAGCGTGATGTACCATCAGGCATTACACCTTTACCTTGTGTAATTCTGATTTTACTGCAAACATTAGTTTTTGATGATTTACAAAATTTACATTGACGACACTGGGGAATATATAATGGAATAACATAATCACCTATAATAAGAAAATAAAATTTTTTTTATTAAAGTGTACTGGATTATAACTTCAATTTATTAAGTAATAAATAATTATTACTTATTTATACAATATTTATACATATATACATTATATAGTGATATAACAAAGTAAAAGAATAATTCAATAATTATTAGTAAAAAACATACCAGGTTTAAATTCAGTTACATCAACTCCAATACTTTCAACTATTCCAGCACCTTCATGTCCCAAAATGCAAGGAAAAATTCCTTCTGGATCTAATCCATCAAGAGTATAAGCATCAGTATGACACAAAGCAACAGCACTGATCTTAACTCGTACTTCATTATTTTTTGGAGGAGCTACTTCAATCACTTCTAATGTTAAAGCTTTCTTTGGTTCCCATGCCACTGCAGCACGGCACTTTATAATCTAAAATAAAAATTTGTTGATCCATTAAGTAATTAATAAAATTCAATTATATAATTATAATACTTGTATTATCTCAGAATAAATTTTTATTGGTAACAAAAAAGTTTACATAAGTTATAAGTTGCGCGAACTTACTATTAATCATTGTAATATCTAGTTATGTAATAATTTAACAAACAATTTATTTTAAGTATTTTACCTTGCCAATAGTATCTGCCATTATTATAAAATATTTTTTATTGTATAATAAATAGCGAAACCATCATACTTAGATTGGGCAGACCGCGATATCTGACATTATCGCAAACGCAGTAATTTTCACGTTCATTAGCTTTTGTAAATATACGTTGTGACGTCCCCGTAAAATTTTAACTTCCAAACAAAGAATTAAACTAACGAGTTATGAAATTCCCTTACTACGTCACTCATGACATAAGTTATTTGTAACATAAGAAGTTTAGTATATAGAAACGGAAATCGTCTCCTGTCACCATTACATAATAAGAAATAGGAAACAATGACGCACGCGTAAACTAAATTATTCGGCACGCGTAAACTAAATTATTCGTCGAGAATCAGGAACTATTTTATAACATTGAGACGTTATAGACGTCTTATATTTTATGATTGGATTTGCAGAAGGTTGGTATGTCTAGTGATTGGTTAATTTTACCTAATACTTTATGTAATATTGCTTTGTTTATCAATGTAGTAATATAAGAATAGTGTTTATTTAATTATTAGACAGGTTCCTTAACCTGATGAGTCGATTGGTTGATGTGTCGTTGATTTGTTGTAGGCTTGTTGTCTGATTGGGCGTTGTGGGTGGTGGCAGGCTACTGTTACCACTTTGAGAAGTTAAAATAGGGTTTCGAAGAACCTTAAGATGTATGATTATTTCAGGGTATCTTTTATTGAAGCTTCCGATATTTTCTTGATTTTTATTTGAACGGGGATTTTAATGAATTTTTGAAATTATTTTAAGTTAATTTTAAAGGATTTAGATTCAAAAGGTTATTGATTAAGACTGGAGTTTTCACTGAGTTTTATATTTATTGAAGAGCAGCTTTTACTTAAACAGAACTAACAAATTATATATTTTCAACGGCACAAAGACTCAGTTCTCGCGAGTATCACGGGCAGTATTATCTGCATAAGTTACCGTACTATCTACACTGCAATTTGTCTCCCATTGTTTGTATTGCTCTTATATGTCTTATTATTTACGATTTACCAGGTTATTATTTACGATTAATGATAACTTATTCAATAAGAAGTATTTTTATAAAAAGTCTAATATAATTCAGTATTTTAAACAATCTTTGATTTAAAAATTTTTTTCAAGAATCGACTTTGCAACTTGTTATAACGAAAAATGTAGCCTTAAACATGATCGTTATTTCTTAATACTAAATTGTATATAATAAATATAAAATTTAACATTATGCATAGTCTTTCATTCCCTCTTTATACGTCCACATTAATGAGCGATTTGTTAGCAAATGAGTCTAAAAACGATCTTGGTGGCTGTGCTTGTTTTACATAAATTAATATTTCTAACATATAATTTAAGGTAAATACAAAGTTTAAGTTTTATTCTTACTCGCAAATAAATGTACATGTAATTATTCAAATAAAATTATTTAACACTGACTAAAACATATTAAATAATTTATTTACATTTATTTTTTACGTATTGAAATTTTAAACTTTAATATTGTAATTATTATAATATTATTATAATTTTAATAACAATGAAAGCAAAATTTACTTTATTAAAAGGACAGTGTTATCGATTCTTCTTTAAAGAAGTTGTGTAACTTGAAATTCATAGTACAAAGTCAATACATAGTACAAAGTAAATTAGCTTATGATTCTATTGTCTAATCTTTAATCAGAGACCGTAGCAAAGTTTATTTACATTACATATTTTAGAATATAAAAAAGAAAACGTCTCTTTTGGAGCTTTGATTGATCTATTCTGTTTTATCCATTCCTGGCATTGATTTGACGCTGAAGTATCTCTGCTCTAGATTGTAATAATCTTAATGTAGTAACTAAATCTTCTTGTTCTTGGTGCATTTGTTACAGATATAATTCACCATTACGTTTTATAACTTACTTTACTTTTGCTACGCAAACTCCCTTTCACGCTAAAATAATCACGACGCCAAGGCATAAATAACGGAAATAACTTGACACCTCGTCAAGAAATTGAAGAGTATAAGTGCTATACTGCTCATTAGGCCGAAAAACAGGATCCGATGTACCTGAACTAGCCCGAACGCCATATGCGTAAGTGAAAGACAGTAAGTTTATTTGGATTGAGAGAATGAAAAAAGAAGAGCTATTGGTGGCTGCGATGTGCATCACGAATGCGTGAGCGCATGTCGTGAAGTCATGCGCACAATATGAGATGTCTGACGCATGTGAATTCTCGTAATGGATTAGAGCACATTAGTTTGATATAAACCAGAACGAAAACAAAGCTCATTGTTGATTGCCTTCCAAAGCCCATCTAACCAAATCAAACAATCACGTGATTCGCGCAATCTCGTTCTTCGGGCACTAGCTGTTTGTTGTGCACATTCCTGACCATGGAGAACGACTTTGATAATGAGATACACGAGGTCGTGTATGATTGTGTTCACGTATAAATGTTACTTGTGTATGTTGTGAACGCGAAACTAATTATACCAGCATTATATGAGATTGTTGCACGGTGCAGGTATTGCTAGATTTGTAGAATTGTATAATAGATTATGCAAATTACAAAAGATAATTTGTGTTTTGTTATTGTAGTTATGACCGACAAGGTACAAGAGACGGATAAAAAAAGTTAAGTTAATCAGCATAATTACTCGTATTATCTATTTTGTTAATTCACGTAGAAAATCCGAAAACCTCTTCTTGCAACTGAAATCTGGCCGTCGAGAGTTGTCTTGGCTCTCACAGCGGGAAACGGGTATCGTGGTGCTACGGAGACCCTCTGCGTTGGAAACCATTAAAGAACAACGATTAGCCTTGAACGAAGTAATGATCCACCGCACCACTAAATCTCAAGCGACGATAAAACTACCACACTTCTAAATCTATATATACATTCCAATATAATTATTGTGACATGATAATATAAAGTTTGATATTTGAAAATTTCAAATTGCGAGCTATAATCTAGTTTTTTTGCAGAATGATGAACGAGACATACTACAAAACAGCATAATACAAACTTCTCTGATATTTATTTGTTACTATTAGGTGATAGTTTCAATTACAAAATTTATTACTTTTCATTGTTGGTAAATATAGACTTTACATAAACCTCAACCATATGCATTAGTGGCTTAGGCTGATTGCTTAGCGATGCGTAATCTGTAAAAACAAAGATCGCATCAATATTATAAAATATTTATTTTAATAGAAAAATTTTTTATTAACTATGTAAGTTAAATAAAAATTTTCAGTTCAAACGTCTAAAATTAAGAAATAGAGATTTTTATTAAATAGTTAAGAAATCGGTAATTAATAGAGATAATGAATAGAAATCTTGATTACACGATTATACTGAATATAAATATATGTAAAATATAAAAAGATTATTAAATAAGCTAATAATTATTTCAAACACCTCAAATAAAAAACCAATCCAATTTAAATAAGTTAATGTACTACAAATTTAGAAATTTGAAATGTGTATCATTATTGTATAAATTACAGTAATTATTTTAAATAAGTTTCCAATTTCATGATTGTCTTCATCTATAAATGTATAAAAAATGATATTAGTAACACAAATTTTTAGGCTTTTTAAAATGTTATAAATAAAAAGTGAAAGAGTCTGATGATTGCTAGCAGTAGTCGATCAACTCATATCTTGTAAAGTTAATTGCTCTTCTCATCCTTGGAAAAACGTAACGTACATTCCCATCAAAAGGAGGACATAGTTAACGCATTCTGAGAAGGACGAAGTGCTCCTTTAGTCCCGAAAGAGACAAAATAATTTTTCCTCGTTTTACGAAGAACAAGACCGTTCGTTCGTCTCGAAAAGAACAGAATAGTTTCTGTCGGCATGAAAGAGATGAATTATTCCTTTTTCGTCAAGAAAAAGATGGATACAATTTGTAAGGGAAATTTGAAAGAAAAAGAGCGAAGGATATTGTTCTACTTCTGCCAGATAGCACGGGCGTACACTTCCCTCGAGAGCTAGTTATCTGAAGGACTACATCTCTTCTGCTTATCGCCACCATACCGGCCTTTCTTTTCCTGACATCAAAAATTCAAAGCCACTCCGCTCCAACTGGCATAAAGTACTCTCTACTACCGCCCCCCGAGCCAACCACCAGCTTACTTGCAAAACCAATCACAGGCGACTGTAAGAAATTTTCTCGATTGCGTCAGCGCTTTGACGAGAAAATCCGTTTTCACTTTTCAAGCTCGGCGGTCTACCTTCCTTTTTTTGTTGCCGGAGGAACCTTCTCTCCGTTGTGCATCGCTTAGGTAAGCTTTCCCGTACGAAATAGAGCCTGCACGACACGGTTGCCACGAGTTGAAGTGGCTCGGTACGCATCAATACTAATATGTTTTGAGAATTGTATTCATGATTATTCTACCTCAATTTTTTAAGAACCATGGTTCGCATCTCAAAAAAGTTTATTCTCTATAACAATGTAATACTAGTAATATTTAATGAAACTATGTATAATATCAAACTCATATTACACAGTTAATATTAATTCAATGCGTTCATTGCTTAAAATCAGTTCGGCATTTATAAATACTTAATTGCCTTTTATAAATTGATATCATGTACCTTTTTATCGCATCTGCAACAGTAATCTTGTACTTACTGTTTATCTTAGGTATATTAATTTGAGTAGTCATTGATATATATATATATATATATATAAGTATAAAAACCATTATACTGCTACATATTGAATTTTATGAAGTAGCAATAAAAATGAAGTTACTTGTAAAAAATGCTGTTTTTTCAAAACTTACCGAGCTTAATATAATTAAAAATAGAATTTTCAACACTTGCTAAAGAAAAACTTACAAATTATTTAATAAATTTTTTATAGTACTTCATTTAAATTATTTAGTTAATAAATTCTTTCGAAACAGCTTTCATATAAATTTGAATAATATAAATTACATTGTTAATATAAAAGTATAATATAATATAAAAGATAGTTTATATAAAATACGCATATGAAACTTAGATTTAACCATGTAGTAAGAAATATATTTTTTAATTAGTTAAATTTGTTAAATTCAAATTGAATTTATATTATTTGGATTTATAATAAATACATATTAAAATTAATTTAAAAAATATTTTTTAATACTGTTCAGCAAATTTTTTATTAAAGCATTTATTATTTTTCATTATTAAGTCTTTAATAAATTTTATAATGAGCTGAGAAACATTGCAAGTAAATATTTTTTGAGAATCATATTATTGGTATTACTTCTTGAAACATTTTTTTATTATTCGATATTCATGTCGTGCATATGAGTGAGGTCCAAGAAGCTAATACTATTAGTGCCATAGTAAGATGTACAATATCACATCTATAGAAATTAAAGAAAGCATTAGCGTACTCAGACACAAATGTTATTAGTAACTAATCAGCCTTACGGATACTCAGAAGCTAATGGTACTTTTAAAAAATTGACGAGAAGTAGAACAGTTATTTTCGTATCTTTGAAAAATAAATTCAGATATGCAAGAGCTTAACGGTAAGAAAACTCATGTGACAAATGCAAGTGAAAATATTTCTTTATTTTAAGCAATAAAGATCTTTGAGCTATATTATAGAACCATGCCCACTTTCTTTTTTATAAATCTCAGACTAAGAGCCAAGAATGCTATCACCACAGTATAATTATGTGCTTACTCAATCAGCACGATAAGAGACGAATGCAACCAATTATTCTACTAGTGTCAATAGTTAATCTCTGATGATTCCTTAGAACACTGTTAGATTAGATTAGATCAAAAAGTGAAATTACTACGTAGATAGATATTCCAATAAACGATTGGAATTTCTATGCTTTTTTAGAATGAATCGATTTGCTTCAAGCCGTTCGCAAATTATCGACAAGTAACTTCTTCTCGGAGCAACTAAACTATTCCATGTCAATTTATTGGTATAGAAACATGAGCTACTTACTCTTTTGGAGAAGGTTCCAGCCTCTTTTCTCCGATTTTTCCTGGGTTCAGGAGCAAAGAAGGGTCTCTTACAACAGATTTTGGCATTAGTCCAAATGCCAAACAAAAGCTTTAAATCATTAGCTCTTGCACTTATGATCATCATTATAAATAAAATTTATTGGATGTTCTCTACCAAGAATATGTTCAAAAGTTCTCAAATTCTTTTAAAATAATCACGAATAATCATAACATCAATTATAAAATCAAATTTATCTATTATTCGTCTTACACTAGTATACTATCGATTCATGTTTTTCTCTTTTCTTGGCAAGTTTTTCGATTCTTTTTAACAAAAATAAAAACATAAACAGATTATTTACGCAATAAATTAACAACGACCGTAATTCAAATTTTAATGCTTTCATTCATACACGATCAACTTACAAGGAGTAGATGTTATTCTGGCACTGTTGCCTTATTAAACTTAAATTCTGAAAAAAACCTCAAAATTTTTCATTTTTTCTCTCTCACTCTTATACAAGCAAAATTTTTTAGTTTTAAAATCATAAAATTGAAGAAGAAAAAGGAAAGATTGTCATTGTGTAAAAAATGACATTATTATTTATTATTTTTAATATATTTATTATTTATATTTTCATATTTTAGAATTTGTAATTTTAAACAGTTGTTACGTCTTTGACGCAATGCCCTTTTTTGTCCTGTACATTGAAGTATCAGAGATGGGCGACGATCCTAAAGTAGTAATAATAATTAAAAAATATATCTTTATAATATAATTATTAGAAAAGAAACATAATGCGCAATCAGACTTTACGTCCTATCTGCAATTACGTTAAATAATTATTAGAAAAGAAGAAGTTATGTTGAAAGAATTATTAAAAAAGAGAAATACTACAAGAACATTTGCTTAAATTTAGAGTGCAATAATTATACAGGAAAGGATTCTAAAGAAAGGAAAAAAGAAAGGTTTGGGTCAACCTTCTTAGTAAAGTACTACATTATGAATTTTAAAAGTCTTTATGACGTAATTATTAGAAATATCGCTACATCTACTTCTTAAAATGAGATTTGAAGACAAACTTAATGGTACTATGACAAATTTGCTCTATTTATACAAAATTTAAAGTACAGGCGATATAGGCAGAAAGGAAATTTTTATCTCTTTTTCCAGAAAAATGTATACAGCCTGCATATATTTTCCAATTTTATTGAATAATTAGTATTATTTTATTTCATTAATTATTTAATTATCTCTAGAATACGATTGGAAATTTAATTACTCGTAATTGTACAGTTTTTGTTTCATTAATTTATTAATAATTAGCCCGTTTTTATAATAATTTGCAGATACAATTTATTTTTCTGGATTTCGTTATTATAATGATTATCGTCATTATTTATATTATTATTACTATTAGTATTATTATTCTAAATTCATTGACATTTTTATTATTATTTATTTATTAAATTTTTTCTTATTTTGTGTTATATATATATATATATATAAGCATATAAATATATATTAATAAGGAAAACAAACAATCAATTTGATAAATCGTTAGAATAATAATAACATTCGCGATGTTTATTTTAAACTTATATTATACTTATATTTTATTATTATACTTATGCTTTATAATAAGTAAGAAGATCCAATTATATTTACGTGTATTTTTGTTAGTATTTATTATAACGTTTCCATTATTATTGGTTACAATTATGTTTTATCATTGTATAATTTATATTTATTTAATTATTGTATTGATTATCTATTACATAATTAGTTTAAAAGCTACATAATAACAAGAATGTATGTATACGTAAGAAAATATTTTCTTAAATGCGATTACGGATTTAAAATGGGTAATGCAAGATACGATGTTTTGTATGTGTGCGTATGTGTAAAGTTATCAGGCTTCCTCTCTTTCGAGTGCACATGCAGATATACACATATGAAGAGAAAAAAGAAAAATTTTCTTACGGAATGTTTTTTATTTTTATGAAATAGTAGCCTAGTACGACAGGGTCATAACACAGTGAATATAAAAAATATGTTCAAAATGTTAGAATTACAAACAAATAAATAAGTTTCTAATATTTATTAATTTCAGAATTAAATATATTAACAAAGATAACAAAGATGTACCTCTGCTTAAATTCATTTTAAACCGTTATTAAAAATTAATGATAATAAATATGTTAATAATAATATAAAGAATAATATCTGTCATAATATTAAGTATTGCGAAAATCTACAATGTATTAATCAGTATTAATATTAAACTAATACCTTACAGTTATTAAAATTTTATATGAGCAATAGTTTAAAACCTCACTTAATTTTAAAATTAATAGTCATAATGGTTGTGTGTAATATTAATAATATTAAGTAAATATTAATAATGGCGTTATCATAGCGTTAATAATAATTACACCGTTTAAAATTTTATAATATTAATATTAATTAATTAATTTAATTTAATATTAATTAAATTTATAATAATTATAATATTTAGAATATTATTATTATTATTAATATTAATGCTCATTATAATGACAATTTTTCTTAATAGTATTAATAAATTTAAAGTGATAACAGTACTAATATTAATAATTATAAATAATTGTAATATAAATGAAAAAAATTATAGTAATAACAACTTTAATTGTAATAATTTAAAGGATCCTCTTCCGACTGGAAAGACCTTTTCATCGGAATGGGCTGATTAGCTTCCGCCCATTCTAAAAGGAAGAAATTGTTCGTTCGTCCTGAGAAGGAATAAGATAAAGAAAAAGAAAGAGACTAAGTTTTGTTCTTTGAGTTCTGTTCTTCAAGTTTTGCCGAAAAAATTCAAGGTTTTCCTCGTGGATGACGTCCCTTACTATTCTCTCTCCGTCGGCTCTGGGATTTTACCTCCGGCATGTGTCGCCCGGGCAGGTATTGTCTGTGATTATACTACATGGTTGACACGAGTTGGGGTCGATCTGGCACACGTCAAATTATTATAATGAATTGTATACATAAAATATAAATTATATTGTAATTTTAAAATGATTGAATAATATTATTTAAAAAATAGCGTAAAATTTAAGTAACTATTCAAACAAAATTCATAAACATGTAAATAAAAAAATTACATGTCTTTATTAATAACTAACTAATTGAATACTAATGTAGAGTTGCCATTCACTTAACAAAATTAAGAAATTATAAGCAGGCCGTATTAAATTTTCCGGAGAAACTCGTAAAAATCCCCCTCTTTGTCTATACCGCCTGTACTTTAAAAATTGTATAAAAGAATAATTGTATATTATTGTGGTAAATAGACTTTTATTTTGTACTTAAAACGGTGATTTAGAAATTCGTATCTCAAGTAAGTAAATAAATTTTTTAAATATAAAATCTAATAATTATCTCGAAGGAATTTTCCTTTGAATCTTTGCTTTTCCTTCATTTATTCTACTTCCAATACAATTGTAATAAGCCTGATTTTAATATCCGGTTTCACATTGTATCTTTCTTTTAATTAAACAAATACCATCTTAATATCAAGTTTTGTGTTGTATCTTCCTTTCAATTAAACGACAGTAAGTCTGACTTCAATGTCAGGTTTCGTATTGTAACTTTCTTTCAATTAAACATTTACAATAAACCTGTCTTAAATATCAGGTTTCGCATTATTTTTTTTATAATTTAATTAACATGACTGTGACAGACTCAGACGTAATGTTGAGTCTCGCAAGCATATATTTTAATCAACACATATATATTCTTTTAACTTTTATTTTATCGTGATTAAAATTTAAATAAGATCTAGAATCATAGTGAAACTTATTTTCAACTAGTGTACCTAGTGAACAAACCGATAAAGGGCAAATCGTGTCGAAGATGTGATATTATCTTTTCGAGTGCTAGGTCAAACGACAACTTACCTTTCATATAAACTAACCGCTCCTCACCGATACACTTGATGACACATCAAATATTAATTCATACAGACGCAAAATGCTCATCATACATAACTCGACTAAGCGACAAAACGAAATAACGTTACTATATAATAATATGTGATAACAACCCATAATGCAATACCTCAACGTCAGTATCACAGAAAAGGAATTTCTGACAGATTAAACTCAATTCTCTCATTAGAAAACGTAATTTGTAATAGTTTTATTATCATAAAAACTACAAGAATTAATAGGTTCAGAAGAAGAGATTGTTTCCCGAGGTTCGTTAGAAGCAAACAACCTCATATTGTGGCATCCGCTTCCTTATATTCTTTTAGGAAGAGAGTTTACGAGGCTTCTAACGCGCGTCTAGAAGCTGTGCGTACCCGCGCAGGTTGTGCAAGTTAAGACGGAGACGTTGCTTGACGCACTAGGCCCTGACCTCTCGGTAACGCTGGTTGGTGTACCGAGCCCTATACGATTCCGAGAAACCATCGGCGCTACTGTGAGCTCCACGAAAGTATAAATGTAAAGTTACGTTAAAATGTCTCTGTAAGTCGCGTTAAATCCTTTATTGCAGTCGCGTTAAAAACATTCTTATAAAATATATAGATCGTTAATAAAAGTCGCGTTAAACCATCGTAATTATAAGCCACATTGAATTTTTTTAGACTCGTTCTTTATGTATAAATGAATACTTCAAACATATTACCTCTTTATTCTCATTTCAACAAAACCAGACCCACCCAAAGAACCCCGGTCCAGCCCGAGCTATCTAGGCAAGGGTTTTCGGTTTTAGTAAAAATTGGATAACGCAAATTGTTGAAAGCAAAGCCGGTGAGGACAACAGAAAGGGAGGAAAAGTAAGCGAAAATAGGAGAAAGAGAAACGCAGAATAAGACAAATTGAGAATAAAGGTAACGAAACGTTACACGAGAAGCAAGAAAGGCATCAAACGTTATAAATGGTATTATAGACAATAAAAAAGCGAATTGGAGCACAGGATATATTAAGCTTAGGAAGAACTTATATTAATATTTTCCCTCTTATTTAGGCGAAATTTGTTCCTAATGCATTAAAAATCAAACAAAAATGACAGCTTATATTTGTGCAAAATATAATTCTATTTTAAAACACTATGTCCCAGTATAAATATTTATGTTATACATGTCATTTCAAATATACTTCAAACTATTCAAATTGAACTATCAAATATATTCAAACTGGAGACTTCATAGAATTTGCAAAAGTACATCAAATTTAATTGAATAACAATTTTTTTATCAGTATAAAATGTTGTAAGTTACTTTAAAGAATAAGAAAAGTAATTTTTCTCACATATATATTATATAATGTAAAAGATGAATACAACAAATTTAGGATCCCGCATGATTTTTGAATATTTTATTCTAAAATATCTTGATATAAATAAAAGTGGCAAAGTATATAATATTCTAGTCTTTTTATTATAACTAAGAATCTTATAAACGATAAAAACAATAATAGAACTCATATAAGGAAATTAACGATAGAAATCTATCAAACGTTCAATTATTATTTTTTTCAAAGTTATACGTTCAACAAACTTGGAAAAAAATGAGTTATATAATAAAGTAGCCGTAATATAAAGATTTAATAAGATACTTAGCCTTACTCTTTTTCAAAATCTGATACATAAAAAACCCGAAATGCAAGGTAATATATAAATACGCTGGAGGATTTTGGTTGGAAAGTGAATTTCTACCAATTCTACTAATTATCTTTAGATGATTTAAGGAGAAATTTTTCTTCGGAGCGGGAGAACTATAATAAATTAAAATCTCAATTGGTCATAAACGTATATAAAGCTAAAATTTTCAATGCTTATAAGGTGCCTATGTTTCACCATTGAAAGGAAAGTAACTAAAAAGGTTAAATAAAGTTTAACAACGCTGCATAATTATTAATTTAACATATAATGAACTGACTATAATACACATTTTGGTAACCTTCAAATGATTGAAAAAAATTAATCAGACCTATAAGTTAATTAATAAAACCTATAAGTAAATAATATCTATTAGTCTATTTAATAATCTACTCAAGAAATAGATCATATTTTTAATAGACACAGGTTGCTATTTAAATCTAGTTAAAAAAACTTAGATTTAGAATCATATTTTAATAAATCAAAAAATGATATTTAATTTAGTAGGTGTTAAAGACCATCTCTTATGAAAATGTAGAGAAATTAATGCTGTCTTCGATAAATTTAAATTAGTCTTCAATGGTTTTCTTATACATGTGCCTGATATAATAAATTTTAATTTAAATGAAACGGAAGAAGCTTGTCTTACATGTCATAAATATAGCAATGAAGAAATTTTACTAGATCCAAAATTGTATCCCTTTCTAAAAAAGATCAAAAATAAATTCATGAAAAATTGATGTAAATCTAGATATTTATGTAGATGAATCCCCTGCATGATACAAAATGGTGTTGTACATGTTGGTACAACAAAATCATCAATCAAATATATTTTAGCAACTATCATGATTTTCACTTTGGAAAAAAAGAATCATATAACACTGATAACGATGATATCAATGATATTTATGTAGGTAATAACAGTAGTAGAACAAAATAATTAACATTGCCATTAGAAGACATAATCGATAATATATATATAATAAGTAATATATAATAAATATATATATAATAAATCAATAATCTTAACAAATAAGAAAAGAATAACTTTATAATTTTATTATAAATTTATAAGTTTAATATAAATGGGATGACTGATGATATACCAATTTATATTAAATAGTATACATATCCTCACATGCATAAACAAAAATAAATAATCTCATTCAACCTACCACTCTGTATAATTCATGTTCTTTTTTTATTCTTAAAAATAATAATCCTTCTATGAGTTATTTATTGTGACCTAAACAAAAAAGTTTTAAATGTCTTATATTTACCAAATATTACTGACATTTTGGATCAGCTTGGGGATACATAGTATTTTTCAACACCATATTTAGCTTCTAAAATCCATCACAACCAACTTCCTCCTTCCAAATTGAGGATAAAATTATCAACCTCATTATGTTTATAGAATTCCAATGGGCCTCTGTAAGACTCCTTTAATATTTCAATATTTAATAAATAAAGTATGTTTAAGCCTTCAAGGTTTTAAAATATATATCTACATTGGCTGTGCTATAATTTTCTTGGATAAATTAGGAATTTATATTAGAGCATTAAAGAAATTTTTCAGAAAATGAAAAATGCAAATTTTATTTTAAAACAGAAAAATATTTGTTACTATGCAAACAAATTATATCTAGCACAAGTAGTTTCTCTTCTTTCACATATTCTTTCAAGCGAGAAATTAAGATTCAAGAAAAGTTTTAGCTGTCAAGCTTTCAAAGATCTAAAATAAATAAATAGTAGAATTAAAGATTGAAATACATAAGTAAATCAAAATAACTATAATTAATAAGAAAGAATTGACTAATGATATCTATAAAATTATTAATAAAATGATATACATAAATAAAATATTAGACATGACAAAAATATACATGAAAAATAATCACTATTAAAAATAAGATATAAGTCTATTGATTTCTAATAGTTAATGCCAAACTTGCATTGAAGATAAAGAAGTAAAATTATCATGAAGTTGTATATATTACTTTGTATAAGTTGTCATATATACTTTAATATTAAGATTATAAATAAATATGCTTCCATGTAATTCCAAGTAATTTTTATTGTAAACGAATTTTTAAAATTAAACATTAAGTTACAAATGCTTTAAACAATTTTGTCAATACATACATACATCTAAATTACTATATAATACACAATTTTGAGAGATAAATTAAAATAATAAATTTAATATTTCTCAAAAATTTAATACAAGAAGTAAAAATTTATTAACTTTAAAAGAATATTACAATAATAAAAAATGGAAGATTATTTATCTATTAAAATGAAACATATTTATATGGAAAAATGAATAAATTATCATTTATTATTCCATAAATCTTTCAAATGTTAATTTAATTCATCAGTACATCATGTAGATGTAAAACTGGGTTTTTTAATAGTATATGGGATCTGAAAAGATACATGCAAGTTATTAATATCAAGATATTAGGCTTCTCTTTTTGTTTTATGCCAATTTAACCTATGTTGTATATTTCTAAATGCTCATGAACTGTATACTATCTACTTTTTTTTAATATAGTACTCTTTTCTATAATACAGCTCAATAGGACTGTTATAAGATAAATTCATTGGATAATATTATGTAATTGTAATTAAGTGTTTTTAAATCACATGCATTATAAAGCACATTGACTACTTCTAATATTCATAGCAACTTGTTGTAGATTGAGATTTTTGCTGTAATTGCTAAACAAATTTAATTTAATAGTAACTTAGATGTAGAGTTTGAGCTTAAAATGTACAGCTGAATATTAAAGTAAACATAATGCTAAAAAAATGAGGTAGTTTTTGAAATAACAAAGATAAATGATAATAGTTTAATGACAATTACGTTACAAGTAAGAAAAAAAATCTTTTACTTTTTACTATATCTCTATACTAATATCTATATAACCTCGATGTCTTAATACTTCAAAATGTAGTTTGGTTAATAATACACGATTTAAATCATGCAAATGATAAATGAAATTAAAAAAATCCTGTGCCTAAGAATATTTTTCAAGTAATTCGGCATGTAATTTCGAATTTTTAATTACATTAATACATTTATCCATTAAAATAAAGATGAGTTTTAGAATAAAAACCAAATAAATTAAATTTAAATTCTTAATCGTGTAGTTTTTAAAATAACTTGTAACTTTATATTATTCTCTATTTAATAAAAATGAACTTATTTTAATTTAATTTACAGTTGAAAAGTCATATTTAAAACTAAGTATCGTAAGGATGTATTATAGCAATGTGTCTGATCAAAGTTTACAAGTTAGAATACTTGCATTACTTAAAAATTTATATAATTATGGTTTTTAAAAATAAAAAACAAACTTTTTCAGAATTTAGTTATTGCTTATACGATATAAAAAATTGATAAATAGGTTATAAATTAATGTTTTATTAACAATTTACATTTTAATTTTCATATAAATAAAATCTCAACAAATTTTAAGTGTTTCGTTTTTCTTATATTTTTTTCTAAATTTTATCATAAAAATGTTTAAAATAGTAATAAAATGTGCAATAAAATAGCCAAGAAAAGCACCCATTATGCAAGGTGTAGGCCAAACTTGCCATGGTCGATCCCAATCTAATGGTAGCACAAAGGCACTTAGCCATGTAGCTAATAAAACAGTTTTTATGTTCAACTTGACAATGTCTATAAATTTTCCTTTCATTGACAATTGCGAATAAATAAATAAAGATAATGCATTGTCTATTCCTAAGTGTAAACTGGCTGGAATCAATGTAAGGGTTGTTAAGGTTAAAGCAAGCATTAATGTTTTTTTACAATTAATAAACAAAGGCGCTCCATATAATATAATAGTTACATGATAAATTAACGTTATTCCAATAATTGCTGAAACAAATTTTATAATTAATTTTACAGTTTTGATAAGATTTTTCTTTGATTTTGTTAAATTATTCAAATCTAATTTGTTCACAGATAAATTATTTAATTGCCTAATGGTAAAGAATAATTTCAGAAGTTCCACAAAAACTAACGTTGATAATATAAAAATTAACTTATATGTTCCAATATTATGTAATTTATCACTAATACACAAATAAGTCAATATTCCAAAATAATAAATGCACGTTATTGAACAATGCAAAAATATTTGATGATCCTGAAGATGGTCCAACCTCATTTTTATTTTCTGAATTAACCTAAATGAAGAACAATTTATTATTTATAAATCGTATTATAAAAGTAGTATTTTAAGTTCTTAAACTAAAATGGTTATTTTCATACTAAATAATTATTAATAAATTGAAAAAGATGTTCATTGAATTGCATTACTTGTTTTATAACATGACTTATAAAAATATTTTAATATAAGAATATTTAATCATTACTTACAATGTCTATGTAATAAGCAGAAAAAATAAAATGTTATGGATAAACTTAGTTTCATTCGTAATATATTTATTATCAGCAATATTGATTTCAAATTATTTTTAATTTATCTATATTATTTTATATTAGAATTCGATAATGAAAAATTAAATTTTTTATTAACTTAAATATTTTTCAGTAAAAATATCGAATTTATTGTACAGAATAACATATTATATTTAAAAACTTACTTTATTAACTATAAAAACATCCATAGTTATAAACAGTGATGCCATAGATTTAAACGGAGATCGTTGGTCTAAAACAGCGATGTGAAACGGGACTTTTTGTCGCATGTGCAGTAGAGGTTTCAGCTTATTGGACTTTACAAATCCACGTGATATAAGAAAAAAATCACAACATTATTTTTTAAGGAAATATTTGCTTTAGATTGTACATGTTTTAGGGAGAAAGAATCTTACGATAAAATTATTTCTAAATAATTTCTTCATTAAAAGTGAAAGCAGACCGTATGCAAAATAATGTCAAGATTATAAGCGACTCTGTGATTTCTTGTTGAGGTCGTCTATTTATTACTCTTTTTCGGTTATCTAGTATTATAATCCTTGGGCAGCGATGGAAAAATTTGTCGACTACCCGTTTAATTGTCTTGGTTTTACAGGTGTGGCTGTTGCTAAGTTTTCTCGACATTGGCTCGAAATTATTACTGCCTATAAAGTGTTTTGAATTAATTATGAAATTTAATTAATTACATTCTTATTAAATATAAAATTAATATTTGTTTGGTGCCTATATTGAAATATTAAAATGCAAGATATAACAATACTTTCATGATTGGAAACTGACTGATGCATTAATAGTCAAAAGTTATGTGAGAAGTTTCCTTGGTGGCATGCATGTTGCACATAGTTTATGATGAGGAAACGCTACTTCTAGAGAAAATTTTTCACACGTTAAACTCAAAAGTATTGTAGCATGCATCCAGTTGGATCTATAAATATCAGTGAAGAAAATAAAACGTAGAGTTTTTGCCTTAAAATTTCCTAGGGTAAACGTAACCGTAATCTTTTCACTCAGTTTTATATATTGTATTATAAAAATATTATTCAAAACTTAACTCCAATTGTAGTATTTATTTAACTTTAACTTCACTTCATTAAAAAAGTATAAATACACTTCTTAATATTCAAAAGTTGTACATGTTTTGCTTAAGTAACATTAAAATATTTTATTGTAATATATGCACATACACAACTCATCAAACGCAATGACTATAATGTACTTTTGTACATTCAGATATACAAAAGAGTAGCATTTACAATGATGTATATAATTGTATGTTTTTGTCATTAATCTGTGCTCATCACTGATGATTAATAAATATTGCTTAATATACCAGCGCAACTTTCCGGTTTTGGGACTATCGGGATCATCGATAGTTTCCGTTTCTGACAACCGAACGTACATTAAGCAGTTCATCCAAATAAACGTAAATACTATAGATAATTACTATAGAATTGCCGACCCCATATAAGTGAAACATCATACTTTTTTTCGCAAAGTTTGAAATATTACCTCTTTAGTCGAAAAATGGTATCCTTTATGCTTTAAAGGTAGCTCAACGGTTGATGATTCATCATAAATTTAGTATTTAAATTTTTCGCTATAATAGAACATTTTCAACATTCTTTCTTCATTAGATAGTTTATCTTAATTTCATTAAATACGCGGCTCGTGTTCTTTCCAACGAGGGTTATTTCGTATATTTTTTAGTTAAGTTATATCATCATAATAATATTAAAATATAAAAGTGTATAGATTTATGTAAAGTAATGACAACTGTATACAGTTGAGATTATTGTTTGAAATTTTCACTCAAATAAGCTGCACTTAAAGGTAAGCAAAGTTATAAAATATATTGGTAAAACATAATTTTTAGTAATAAGACAATAGCAAGTAAATCCAGCCGACTTGTCGAACATTGGCAATTCCTGAAAAATGCCTTTGAACAAGTATTTAAAATTGAAATAAATATAATGAACCCAAAAAAATATTCGTTAACGACAATGATAAATAGTTTTCTTGAAGATTATAAGAATTATAATTAAAAGGGATATCAATAAAATTGAGTACTTCAAAATATAAAGTTCGAACATTTTTTCATTTTTATAATAACAAATATTTTACTGCAATATAAGCTTGAAAAATAATTTAACCTTATAGTTATTAACTGCATTAAGTATATTTTACACAATTATATTTACATAAAAGATTTTATTTATTTTATAAATAGAAATGTAGTAAAATACAGCTAACAAACATTAGAAATAAACACTTATTAAGAGGAATTGTTTTTAATTAAGACAAAAGTTTTTCCTAATTTCTAGAAAAGAGTAGCAAATTAAAAATTCAAGAAAGACTGATAAGAAACATAAAAATTTACTTTATTACATTCGTTGTACAACATCTTAAAATAGTAGTAAGGTTTATATGGGAAGAATGTATGCGTATGATATTACTCTGGCCTTGTCTTAGTTCTTGGCAGAATTATAAATTTATTACATCTGACTACACTGAAATATATAGATTACTGTTAAATCTTTATTTATTGTTTTAATAATTTGTTGTTTTCTATAACTCCGAGACAAGTTATCGATGAATCCGTTTTGTTTGAATTTGTTTCAACTCGTTTGTATTTCACTTGCTTAGAGCAATAGCATGTACTGGAGGCATACGTTCTATACTAAAACTTTGGACAGTTTGAGAGCATACGCAAATGCAAGAATCCCTGCTCGTGAAACATGCAAGTGCATGAGCGAGTCCTTCCTTCGCAGAAATAAAAGGCTGTGGGAAGAGTAGCTAGTAGTCTTTCACTCTTAAAAATACTTGGATAACAACTCTTTCCCGCCCTAGCTACAGTCTTGACTGTACCTTTCCAACTCTCATGGTGATGATCTTCGTCGCACCAAATTCGTTCTTTCGTGATGATTTTTGCTATTCCGAATCAGCTTCTGATAACGTTGCTTCTACCAGGAAATTATTTGATCAAACCACACAAATGCAAGACAAAAAATAACGCTTATGTATCGATTTCATAAGGAAATCGCGTGTAAAATCTAGCGTTTTTCAATCTTGGTATAAACCTTGCATTTTTTAAACACTAATATAAAACATAAATTAAGTTTGCGTTTTTTTTATTAATCACTTCTAAGTTGTATCATATTCGTATATCCTCTGTTTTAAGATGAATACCCTATTGCCACCATTGTTCCGTTTTCGTAATAAGTTACAACCATAAGTTATAAAATGGGAAGTGTGGAAATAAACGTATTCTATTTTTAACATATGCAAAAATTAAAATCTTTAAAAACCCGATACACCCCCACTCCACAACCAATCTATAATTTACTCCAATTATTAAGGTTGCAATAGCAGGGAGCTGACCATATCAGAAAAAAAATGTAAGCATTTACATTTATTAGTTTTTGTCGTCCGGCATCAACTTACAAGAATAAAAGAGATCGTAAATGTAAGTTAAATTATCGTTAGTCCTGCGGTAATAGACGTTTTTCACTTTTCGTTACTCAGTGACGAAGAAAGTAAAGATGATTAAATGATAGCCCTTCGCATGATTTCGGATCTCTTCAGTTCTTAAAAAATGTCTTTACCCACTTGTTCTAGGAGCTAACTTTTCTCTTTTCAATTAACTGGTGATTTTATTTTCAAAGGAATGTTACACTTAAATTAATACAATAAATTTCAGACTATCTACGTAATACTTCTTATTAACTAATAATAACAAATGTTTACACTTTTGTTAATAATTTTTGTTTTAAAACAAGTATAAAAATGATTCAAAAGTGTAAATGAATACATTGAACTTTTTGTACATATCATAATAGAAGCTGTCCAAATTGAGATCTTTGATGACTACCTAAAGTTGTCTCTAAGTAGTTGACTTTTTAGATATATTTGCTCGTTTCATATCCATTTGAAGGCTATGTAACTAGTTTAAAGTGATAATATCAAAGTCTGAACCTAAACTCCGGAAACTTTTTTCTAAAAATAAAACTGAAGACATATCTACCGCCATTGCTAAAAAAAGTGTATCTTCATCGAATATACCCTCATATCTCCTTAGCTTTAAATAACTATAGGAAGCTAATGGTAAATTTTTTAAAAGAAATTTTTATAAGAGCAATAAAGAAAAAATAAACTGACATTTAAGCAGTTTAAAACCGATGCTTAAGAAATATCCATTTGTCTGAATTTTAGACTCTTTACAGTTATTCGTAATATTCTTGAAGATCTCTTTGCTTTAACTGCAATTCATTTGACACGTTGATGGATTTTTTTACCAGTATTCTTTAGTGAAACTATTAATTTTACAAATTCTGACAGGTGAAAAGCCCTGACTTGTAATTGTAAACATTGTTAAAGATGGTATTTTGAAATCTCGAGTCAGTTACATCAAAATAATAAAAAGTTTATACCAAATCTCGAAATGTATTTGGTTCTAATAAAAATGAATTGATGCCTGCTTCCAAGTCACTTACTTGAATTACTAAACTCTATCCTAGTCTCGATGGATTCGCGAAAGTATTTATTGTACGTTCAATGAGTAAAATAATAGTTCATTTTTATAAATTATTAATTTAAAAAAAATATTTCTTAAAGAATTAAAACTGTAATGTGATAAGAAATATTAATTAAAAATAAGAAAATGATTACATAGAAATATTTTAAAAAATTGTTTAAATATAAATTAAATATTTTCTTCTGAATATTTTCTATTTACTTCATTTTTAGTCATTAATTCTTTCTGCGTACATATAACTCAATACTAGTAGCAAAAAATTATGTATATCAATATGTATTTTATTAACACAAGTTACGTTAGATTGTATTAATTTATAATATGGAGACTTCAATGATATACCGATATTTTTGAAGTTATACTAAAATAAAATAAATATTTATTCAGATCGATATATTAAATTACAAAAAAATAGAATAGATTTGTTCACAAAAAATAAACATATTAGAGTAAACTATAAGCGAATGATTATCTCCTGTATGGAGTGTAAAAATTATATGAAAATATGTAATCAATCTAATAAGTTCAAGTATAGTCACGGTACCATTCGAAGACATCTTTCCGCAAACGTGTAAGTGTTTAAGCGTCAAAAACACTGAGTATGCGTATTGCGTATATGTGTGTGCTATTGGAATTGAGACAACGGAGAGAGACGAGGACTACCATAGCTAAGAAGAAGGGAAGAAGTAATTTCTTTCTTTTCATAACCGAACCGACAGCTTTTCTTGAATCAGCACAGCTTATTTTCGTTACAGCATTAATGTATTATATATATCTACTGTTGGTACATCTATAATATGTAATGAAAGCTTAATTACGAAAACTGCAAGCACATTGGATGACGCTCGAGAAACTGAATCAAGTTTTGACGCGTGGCGCAAAGAGAACGTAGAGAGACTCGATTTTTGCGCTCGCACTTGTCAGTTATAGCTTGCGGTGTTGTTGACGTGTGTAGATGCAAATGAAATTAGAATTACTTTTAGAATCAATGTTTTGTGTTTGTGCTTGTTCTTTTTTACCCTTTTGGCTTAGCGGGAAGTTCAGTGTAGAAGAAGCATCGGTGAAACTTGCCTGCAACGAAGATACAAAGGTATCAAACAGAAATAAAACGTGTTGAGAGAGTAAATGAAACCGATGCTAGATTTCGATAACTAAAGGTGAATTTGATCCACTTATTTATTATTTTATATTAAAATAATTCGTATTTGCAGTGAATCAAAAGCGCGACCGTAAACATCTTCTAATGAGTAACTAAGTGGTATTGGTTAGAACGTAACATATGTTTACCCTTAGTTCTTGGGTATTTTAAGTTGGATTCGTATAAAATTCACTAGAGAAAGCATTGCTAATAAGAATTGTGGTTGAACACCTATACTGATCGATGATCTTCCTTTTCATTTCTAACAGTATCTGTATGAATAATTTTGTATATATGCGCATGTGCAAAAATTATATTTTTTTGTATTTGAAAGAACTTTATTTTAAAAAGTTATAAAAATAAGATAAAAATTATAAACAATTGTAAAGTATAAAGTCTCATTATATTTACCTTCTAGTTTTGGTATTTTTTTCAATACAATAATTATAGTACTTTGAAGTCTTAAATTATGTTCTAAATATCAAAGTTCCCTTAAGTTTATTCCCCACAGTGTAAAAAGTATTCAAAGAAAATTATGTTATTGAATTCTATTATAGAATTGAAATAATTTGTAAAAAGACGCGATATTTTTATTTGCAACTATCATTATCATATTTATAGTAATTTTGTAATAAATAAATTTATTTATGGATACAAAAATATAATATGAAATTTATGTATTTTGTGCATAAAAATATAAAATCATATTAGTTAGACATAAAATTTTGTGTATGCAACAAAGGTTAAAAATTTGTTCATCAATCAATCAAGTTTTATGCACACATTTTGTTTGCAAATTCATTCATTTATAAAAGATAATTCGAAAATTAAAGGTTTATCATTTAGTTTAGAAATTAATTCAAGTTAACTCAATTAAGCTGATCAACATTTTTAAAATTGATAAATTGTGAAAGAAGGAAAGGAAATAGTGAAAGGAAAGTAAACTTGAATTTTGACACATGCGCAAAAGTATATATGTATGTACAAACATCTATAAATGCATCGTCGCGGCTGCAAGCGCTTAAGAACTTTCATAGTGTGCGAATTTTCGACATTTACGACATAAATTTATTTTTAGTATTCATTGCCCTTGCTTCGAAATAGTCGAGACAATGATTATTTTAATGAGTAGCTCCTTAGTAAAATTACGCGTAACTTGGGATTCGACACAATAACGTGAAGAGCGCATGTTATTCCCGTCAAGTGATCTTTACGCCGTATATTTCTTTAAATTTCATTAGACTGCTTGTCATCTAGACGTATTCTTCATAGATTGTGCATGTTCATTTTGTCATTACTTTATTCTTCGGTAGGTAACAAGAAAAACTTTTTTATTCACACAAAATTCAGAAAAATTACATTGTGATTGCTACTTACGTTTATTCATACACAATTTTTTGGTTGCTTGTTAGCGAAAAAAATGCGAAGGAATAAGGCAAACGTTTTTCAAGATATTTATAATCAACCTTATAATATCAATACAAGGATCAAATTGTACAATAGTAGTAAATGTGAGTTATTCTTGTTTAATATTTATAATCCTGCATTCTAGTAAACTGAAAGTCTGTTCTATTTTGACCTGTTTAACAATTAATTTAATTGAACTGATTGTACAACTTCATTTTTATTTTCTAGCTAGCTTGCAATTGATGCAACGAATGTCATTGTTAAAAAGATTAAAAATACACTATGGGTGTGTTAATTCAATTTGTTGGAATAGTACCGGTAATTTAATCTTATCTGGAAGTGATGATCAACATTTAGTACTCACAAATACTTACAATTACCAAGTAATAATAAATTCAAAGATTAAAATACTAATTTTTATAATTTGTAAGATGTTTAAATATTTTTTATTTAATATTATATGTTATTCATGGTGCATTTACTTTTTCTTTGGTTTGAATTTTAAAATGGACTAGCTCCAACATTTAACTTTGCATTATATCTACCTAAAATTACTTTGTGCTTCAAGTTTAGACATGTCTATGATCAGGTTATTTTTATCTTTGAGATGTTCATGAGTGAGAACATTAGTCTAATAAAATTATTTTTAATCAATTTATATTATATAGATATATGATTAAAATTTTTTAATTCTACTTTTACTAAATTAAGGTTTCTCATTTTATTTATTAATATAAATTATTTAAATTAACTTTAATTTTTAAATTATTTAAAATTATTTATCTAGGTACTTTCTGATTATAAAACTAGTCATCGAGCAAATATATTTAGTGCCAAATTCTTGCCTAATAATGGAGATCATCGTATTATTTCTTGCAGTGGTGATGGTATTATATTGTACACTGGTGTGTGAATATATAAATATAGTACTTTTTTCTTTGATTTAAAGTGATTTAGAATATTTTAATTTCAGACTTAATGAGAAAAACGGAAACCTTCCATAATAAATTTACATGCCATAGTGGAACAACATATGAGGTGGCAACAATTCCTTGTGAGCCACATAGTTTCTTGAGTTGTGGAGAAGATGGAACTGTTAGATGGTTTGATTTACGTATTAAAGATAAATGTAATACTTATAGATGTACAGAGGTTTGTAAAATATTTTTATGTTAATTTATTGTATTAATTTAATTATAATTTATTAAATATTTCATTTTATTAGGATATCTTAATATATTGTGAAAGAGCAGCAACAGCAATATCAGTTAATCCTACAATGCTACATCAAATAGCCATAGGATGTTCTGACAGTACTGTAAGAACATTTGATAGAAGAATGCTTGGAACAAAAGCAACAGGTATATAATCTTCTAATATTTACAAATATCATTTTAAATATACTGATTTTTCTGTTAAAATAAATGTTTTTTTATTTTATAAAAGGCATGAGATTGTATAAATGTAAACATTTCTATAAAATGTTTTAAAGAAATTAAAAGTTTGAACATTACATCATAAATTAAAATTAAGTTTCACTAGGTATCATTGAATGTAAATGTTTAATTTGATTCCAGTAATTTACATATTTTAAAAAACTCAGTTGAATTTAATAAGTTACTAAATTAAAAAGACATTATAATTTAGGTTGGACAAACAGGGGAACTAATGTAAAACCATTATACAGTTTTACTGTACCAGACTTTGAAGGAAATTCTTATAGAATCACATCATTGAGTTACAGTCCTGATGGTCAAGATATTCTTGTTAGTTATAGCAGTGATCATCTATATTTATTTAGTACAAAAGTATGTTTGGTTTTTAGTAAAATTATATAAATATTACAACTTCTATACTTTGTTTTAAACATTTGTTGTAAGGAACATGGTAGTATTCAATTAAAAAAGGAAATAATATCTGGTAAAGGTAAGGGAAAGAGATACCCTCTTAGATCTCCACAACCAGTTCGACGTTTAAGATTACGTGGTGATTGGTCAGATACTGGGCCAGATGCTCGACCAGAACGAGAAGGTGGTCAGCGTAATGGTACAGGTGAGAAACCTGCGAGATGAGAATAAAATTTTCATTAAAGTACTTGTGAATCATTGAAAATGCTTAAATTTTAAGTTTAATTTTTGTGATAAATGTATTTAAAAATCTATTATATTAAACCAGATACGATTAGATGTGATATGATTTTGTATCTATACATTTTATTATTGCAACATAGCATTTTTAATTTATTTTTTATTAATTATAAACTTTAAAAGCTTAAAAAAATAAAAATATAATTTAACTAAATAAAATAAAAAATTAATGAACAATTATTTTAAAATGACATGACATTTATTACCTATTCTGTTTATTTAAATATAATATTTATAGAATAACTAATATTTTTAATAAATATTTTATTTTAGAAATAGCTCAAGCTCGTCCAGTTTTATACACTTCTTTAATGCAAAGAATGACTGATGTATTAAGTAGTATATTAAATGACCCTGCAACCCGAGCTGCTCTTAGCGGTGGCGGTGAAGATAGTCTTGAGCGTGTTATAGATCAACAAGGAGTAAACAATCGTCAGAACAACATTAATAATATTGATACAAATGAAGAAAGAAGCAGTGATACTGATGAAAGAGAACAATCTACATATAATGAATCATCTAATGAAATTGAAAATGATATTTCTACCATAGGGAATGCAGAAAACAATCAAGCAATTGTTAATGAATCTATAGATGAAGCAGCTTCTTCACCAGAAGCTTCATCTATTGGTGAAAAATTCAAATATAAGTCACAAGTTCCTATAGAAATTGAATCTTGTCCTTCAGATGAGATAAAAAATTCTGATCAAACTGTTACAACTCAAAATGTATTTCAAATTGAATCTACTGGTGACCAAAGTTCAAATAAAGCAGAATCTTCCAGGGCTGAAAGTAGTAATAGTATGATGGAAAATCTTCAAGATAGGCTGACTACTATGAGAGACGGATTCCTTGAAAGGTATACAGTATGAATTATATATCACATAAATTCAATTTACAAATAAACTTAATTATATAATATACAGATAAATACAAGTTAATTAACTTTAGATTTAACTATAAATTTTTAAATTTAAAATATCTTTTTCTTTAGACATGGAAGTGAACCAACTGTAAAATTAACTTATTCAGATAAAAGTTCTACAAGTGCCACAATTTCTCTTGGAGTTGCAGATGAAGTATCAAGAGACAGTTCTCATCGAGGTAATTATACACTGTAAATTTTATAAAACTATAATTTAACTTTTAATACAATTAATAAATTTTCATTTATTTTGTTAGAAACTTCTGGCGAATATCCTACAAATAATTTTTCTAATCCTGGACCAAGTAATTCTCACTCTAAGCAATTTACGTACAGTACTAATCAAGAAGGTTAATACATAATATTTTAATATTAGTGCAAATAATATATATACATATATATATTAAATTTTATATTTATTCTATTAGCTACAGATGAAGATATTTATAATGATAGCGATGATGAAGAAATTGATTCAAATAAACGGTATATATTTTTAGTAGCAATTTATTTCTTTAAGATTATAATAAATTAAAAAAAATTGATATATACTTAATAGAATGGTTAATCCTGTTGAAACGGAGATAGATCAAACAAAAGAAAATGCTCAAGCTATTGAAGATCTGGAAAATTGTGATAACATTTATCAGTCAGATCCACAAGTAAAGCAAAAATATATGGGTCATCGCAATGCCAGGTGTGATTTTACTATTCAAAGAATTTTGTTTAGTGAATTTATAGTGAATACATTAGGTTGATTTTTTGAAACATGTATAAGAAATAAATTCTTGAAGTTTCATAGTTAGCTTTTGTCTCTATTGAACCTCTGTTAGTATTTTCCTTTAGATACAAACTTATATGTTATGATCAAAATTTATCAAACATGATTCAATGCTTATCAAAGTGATTAAATAGTAACTAAATAAACAAATTATTTCACAATTAACCTTTTTTATATAATCACTATTTTGATTTTTTTACTTATTTTTTTATTATATTTAAAAATATTTGTTTAGAAATTTTTTTCTTTTTATTTTATTATTTTTACTTAAAATAATTTATTTAATTTAATAAAATTTAATAATTTAATAAGACATTAGTTAGAAGATTCTATTGATTATAAAAAAATATTACCTTTATAAAAGCTAGTCATTTTAATTGTAACTAAATTATTAAAAGTAAAACTAATTTGTAGGAAATAACTTATTTGATTTAAACAGTTTTTTATAATAAATTTATATAATATACAATACAAATTTCAGTTGATATTATGTAATTACTATAATTATAATTTAATATCGAGTTATATATGTGAGTAACCTTACAGTAATTAATAATGTAATAAATAATAGAAATATATTAAGAGTTATTGAAATATTGTTAAATTTAAAAATCAATTTTAACAAGTTTTATATATATAGGAATATTATATATTAATTTTTTATTAATTTATCTAAGACCATATTATAATGCAAAAATACATTGTATTATCAAAGGTAGTCATGCAGTGTGTAGTGTTTTTTTACAATTTTTTTTTACAATTCTTGTCAAAAAAGCAAAGTGGACAGATGGGCCATTAATATAAGCCCAAGCTTTATATATTACGTTTCCTTCGTGTGTGACTCTAGTTTCTTTAGGACCATGATCAAAGAAGCAAACTTTTGGGGTGATGACTTTGTAATGTCAGGCAGTGATTGTGGTCATGTATTCGTCTGGGAGCGTGAGACAGCAAAACTTTGTATGCTTCTTGAGGCAGATCAGCATGTTGTCAATTGTTTACAACCTCATCCATTTCTGCCGATGTTGGCTACGTCAGGCATTGATTATGATGTCAAATTGTGGGCACCCATTAATGAAGAATCCAAATTTGATGAAACATTTGCTGAAGATGTAAGTACACACATTTTTTTAATGAAAGTTGTAATACAAATATTAGTAGTATATAATTATAAAACATAATTGTAAGATATAACATCCTCTAATTCAGTAAAATAATTTTTTTGTATTTACCTTTTTTCACTTTTACATTTATATTTAAAGATCAAAACTAAAATTCAATTTAAGTATTTTTTTTATCTATGAAGGTATTCATTTAAGAAATGTTATAGTTTCTCATGAATTTGATATTTCTAATTTTTAATTTAAAATTTTAAAACGTCAAAATACTTTCTTTAAATAATTTGGTCAATTGATTATATTTTTGAAGTCATGAATCATAATGCCTACCTGTTGTATTTACATCATAAAATATATTAAAGAAGCAGTTGAAAATATTTATCTATAAATTTTGGCTATATTAACAATTCTGTTCTTTTGAAAACAGAATATTGTAATTACAAAAATAATATGAACATATTTATATTCGTATTTAAGCTAATGAAATAATAATAAATTATCACAAGATATCTGCAGTAATTAAAATATGTTTCTTTATACATTGATTGACATTTTTTAAACTATCAAAATATCAAAAATGTATTTATCAAAAATATGTTAAGTGTGGTTAAGATTAATCATTAATGACTAACAATGAATTGTTGAAAATATAGATTATATCATGAAAAAAAATATTTTTTGCATCATCATTATGGTAAAATCAATGTGCAAAAATAAACAGTTTTTAACATTATATGTATATCAATATTTAAAATAATAAAATTATAAGAATAAATGAAATTAAGTAAATTATTTTTTTGATAATTATTATATTAGGATATTTTTTTGAAATAATTGATAATAAATAATACAATATAATATATTATTCTTAACTTAAATTTAACAATTTTATTTATCTAGAAGAATTATATTTAACACAAATTTTTTTTTAATTATATAAAATTAATCACAATTTTGTCATAGCATGTTTATAATTAGAATATATAAATCCTATAAAAAGTATGAATTATTAAATTTATCTTTTTCATTTTATACATCTGTTTAGTGCAATATATTTATTTTCAAAATTAAATTGCAATTTTCATAAAATTAATTACTGAAGATAAATATAGTTTTTAATTTGAAATTAAATAACAACTTATTTAATAAAAGTTAATTAGTTGAATTTTTAGCTAAAAAAACGAAATGCTATTATGTTGGAGGAAACTAAAGACACCATTACTGTACCAGCAGCATTTATGATTAGAATGTTGGCTTGTCTTAATCAAATTAGAAGAGGTAATACTAATTAGAATATTATTTAAAAATAAAAACTATAAATACAAAATATTAAAAAAGTGGAGACAGTAAAAAATTTAAATTATTTAGATTATAATATAGTAATCTTTATATTTTTAAAAGAAACAATAAAAAATTTAATCATATATTTATCAATAACATAAATAATATACATTGTAAATTATAATATAATAAATATAACAAAAATCACAATGCTTAATTTTTATTTGTAAATACTCTGAAAATATTTTTAAAAATATTTTAGTTACAGTAATTAAAATTTTATAACATATCTATATTTCATTGTAATATTAAATATATGATTATTGATTGAGTATCAGGTAAATATTAAAATCAGAAAATTATAATTGTTTCTTACTTTGTAAAAAATTCAAAATTAAAAAGATTGTATAATTAAAAATTAATTTAAAAGATCTTGTATAAACTTAGAATTTGTTCTTTGTTAATACTGAATTTTATTGTAGTAATACTTATTGCAGTAATGTAATTATAGTATATAAAAAATGTTGAAATTATTTTCAACATAAATGTAATAAAAACTAGAATAACGAATTAAATTATTCTTTTACTAAAATTTATATAAAAATATAAAAATTCAGTGTGATTCAATGTAAAAATTCAATTACAAAGAACTTAAATTCAATGCTATTTTTTTCGTTTTCACTTTTTTTATACATTTCTAACATTAATTTTTATTTAGGTCGAGGTCGAACTGTGAGAAGGAGTGGAAATGATGAATAAGGATAAATATTTTCTAATAAGTAGGTAATTATTTGTATTCAGTTTCTTATTGACCGTGAATATTTACTTGTTTTTAATATTGAGAAAAGTAAAACAAAATTTGCAATTTGTATACAAAAAATGCTAAAATAATTAGTGATTCAGATCCAATGTAGTAATTTTTTGATGAAATGCAATTAATATAAATATCTGTTAATTCTTCAAATTTGAAACATGTTTTGCCTAATATAATTATAAAGATTTATATTTATTGTAGTTATTAAAATATTATTAACTAATATTCAATTGGAATGAATCAAATCAATTCCATTGAAATAATATAATTTAACAAATAAACGTTAATCCTAATTTATTTAGATATATATATATATATATATCTTAAATTATCATACATTAAAAATTTAAATAATTTTCCTTTAATTCTGAAAAATTAAAAATGTATTATTGCATTAACTAAGTAAAAAATATGAAAAATTATTGTTTTCATTTTTGTATGTCATATGTATTTATTTAATTTGCACCCTTTGTTACTACATCAAACTAATAAATTGTAATGATTTAAATACATAATAAAACAGAAGAAAGTGAAAAATGAATTACAATATTATAATTTACTATTTTTAAAAATATTATTAAATTAATCATAATTACAATTATATTCAAAAACATTTTTAAAATGATGCAAATTTTTAATATTGGGAATATAAAAATTAGAAAAGAAAATAAATTGTATATTGAGCTTAAATTTGTTAAATAAATAGTGAGATAGTTTTTGTTCATTTAGCATTTTAATTTTTTAATATTGAAAAATATAAATACATATAATTTTTATATCAATTAAAATAAATGTATTGTAATATATTCATATAAATCATTATCTTCATGAAATATTTTAATTAAAAAATATATAATGAATTGAATGAATAAGAAATAAAAATAACATTTACAATATTATTTAATATTAAGTAACTTATTCTTTCAGAAATTGTATATTTTGTTCAAGTATTTTTAAGCTTTTAATAGTTATAAAATCAATTTTTGGCAATTTTGCATTAATTGATATTATTACCAATTATTTAAGCAAATTATTCATTGTTTAAAGAAAGATATTACCTGTGCATTATCAAGCTTAAATTAATTTAAATCACTTATAATATTAAAAAAAAGAAATTTAATTTTAACAAAAGTAAATAAATTTTGATTCAAACATAAATTTACATAAAACATGATACTTAAGTTTTTATTTTTAAATAGAATTTTTTCAAAATAATATTAACATTCAAATGAAAAATTATATTTAATAGCATTGTTTGTTACCATTATATATGTAGAATCAAAATTATACTGAAATTTAATTAGTGTGAACAAATACTTTTAAATAAATAGTTACAAGAAGAGTCTTTTATAATGAAAGGAAATGCTTATTATTATTTTATTGCTTTTGTCTCATAATTTTTTTTGTGGTACTGAAAATAAAGCTCATTGGACTGGTATTGACATTAAAATGCAGATGTATAATAAATAAAATGGTAAACAGTCTTTGTGATGAAATCCTCACTTTTAGTTTCATAAAACACTGTTTTATCATCATTTACCATTGTTTTATCATGCAGTTAGCAACTGGGCGATATACCGTTGTTTAAATTGCTTTCCATCCTATTAAATTAAAAAATTTACTCAAATCGAGATTGTGGTCTAAAACTATGATGTTACGTACATCATAAGGTAAAATATTGATGTTGTGAAGTGTTCTTTCTACCGCTTCTGCTAATTCTTTGGCAAAAGAATTGTATTCAGACGAGTAATATTTGGATTTGTCTTTACAACTTAGAGGTGATTGAACGACTAAGTCGATACAAAAATGAGTAAAACGTCTATCCGGCGAAATAAAGTACGAGGGCAAACATGTTTATAATGCGTTATTGTAGGCTATTAACATAACAAACATCATTTACACGACAGAGTTTAATCGACCACCATTCTTCAGCATTATTCATTATTTTAATATTATTAAAATAATATCATTATCATTAATATATGAACAATTATTAAATATCGAGTTATGCGTTTAGTAGTTTCACATTTATTTGCCCTCTCAAGTATGCGAGATACGTGTAGATACAGCTAAATATACCACTGTATATGGTGATGTAGTAAACAGATTACACACTAATTATCATGATAAAAATAGCTTTAAGAAGTGTACTTAGCTTATTATAAATACAATATTTAAAATACGTAAACAACTATTTTAATAAAAAGTAAACTCAAACAATACTTGAATAAAAATATTTATTAAAGCAATAATTTTCAAATTTGAGATAAATTTTAATAAAGAAAATTCAGCATGTATGTAAAAATTGTAAGACAATATGTGCGTAAAGTAGTACGAAGAAGAATTATAATTGAGGTATTTTTTGTTTTATATTACTATAAAATGTTCATTAACAATAAATTAACAGTTAAATTTAAGAGTACGGAGTTATATGTATATAATAAGAATAGAACGTTCGAAAATGATGAAGTTTGAACGTCGGAAATTTGTGAAAATCTGCCTTGCTAAAAAACTGACAAGACTAAGGGTATCAGTGAACAGATAAGGGAAGTATTCTATGGTCAAAAACCCGTAGAGTGGAAGAGACCTAGAGGGAGCATTTTTGACGTAGAATAAATTAATAGTGCATAAGAAAAATAAGGAAAATTAAAGAAAAAATAAGTAACTGAGGTAAGAATATGTGAGAAAAGTAAGATTAAGAAAATTAGTAGAAGCAGATAAGAATGCCGGAGAAGAGTAAGATTAGATAATTCGGTGAAAACTTTAACAGATATTTATTATGATAAGAAATATTAAACATTATTAAATGAAGGGCTACTTTTGTTAGTGCATACAGTACACTTTTACCTCCCTAATAAAAGTAAAGAATATTTTCTTTATTAAAGAATATCCTTTCAATTTTGTATCGTGTATCACAGTGTTCTTTTCATTTTGTTTGATTAAAATACTTGAAGGCGAGATGATTCTTATTATTTTAAAAAGATCGATATAATCAGAATTTATTTTGTTTTTATTTAGAAAATTGTTCTTTTTATATATATTTTATCACCGATTTAATATTCATACCTTCTTAACTTTTGTAATTATAACATTTATTTTTAATTTTAGAATTCATTAAAAATTTTCATGTTAACTTAATTTTTCATAATTAATGAGTTGGCTTAATTACTAAGATAACAGTGCATGACAAAAGTAAAATTAAGACAATTGGTGGAAATCTTAATAGATATTTTTTTATAGAAAAGGCATTAAATCCATGAGAAGAAGAAATATTAAAGTTTATTAAATGTAATGTTACTTTTGGGTAGGTGTACATTACAAAATACATTACATATGTAAGAATTACTTTTGCGTTTAGGTGAGTCCGTTGAGGAAGTCAGAATCTATAACCTTTCCATTAAATCTAACTAGGTATGAACCGAACAAGGAAAAACCAATGGACACCAAGGTCAATCGTCAGAAACAGAGCCATAAACGATCTCGTCAACTGTTGAATTTGCAGCGGCTGGAGAAAAGAATAGACAATCTTGTAATGGCAGTTATACCCTCTTGGAGGAAAATAAAGTTTTATGATCCTAACAACACTTGAAGTGTTTTATTTTTTTCCCTCCCCTCTCTTTTAAGAGAAAACTAACATACAGTATTTATTTTTTTAATAAAATTAATTAGATAGTTTACTTTTATCTTCTCTTACAAAATACCTAGTGAAATCATATAATATTGACCGTACATAAAAATGATTACATTCGCATTTATTTTTGCTTGTTTAACTTTTTGGGAAAGTATGTTACATTTTTATATTTAAAGTATTTTCATTTATTAATTTGTTTAAATATTAATTGTATTTAATATTTTAAAATATATATATGAATAATTAATAACATAAATAAGGAAATAATCTATTTCATATTAATATCATTTATTATTAATAATAAAAAATTTTAATATAATTTATTTAATTTATTTTTAATAATAAACATATAAAAAATACATTTATAAAAAACTTATATTATTAAATATTATTAAAATTATAATATTCTTGATTTTAAATTATATTAAAAACAATTTAATTTAAGTAAAATAAGTTACCAGTTCAATGTAAAAACTTCAAAGATACATTACAGATACATAAAGCATTAGAACAAAACATTCGACGGTTAAAATATATTTTTATAAAATATAATTAAACATTAAAAAGTAAATAAATTAGTGTTTTCGTTATGTGGGAATTACTTAAAAGTGTAAACAACAAATTCTATAAATAAATACATGCTCTATAGACCACTGAAACTATATGTAGTCTGTTCAATCATCGTAGTATCGAAAAACTTTATATGTTTCAAAAAGGCACAGTATAGTACTCATGCAAAAAGATGGTTCTAGAAAAAAATTGTTTATTTTTTGTAGATCACTTTTATGTCCTAAATATGTATGCTTGCATTAATCACCTTTTTTCCCACCCCAGATATTTATATTTGGCTAACCGAAGAGGAACAGCGTTTTTCTTTACCATAGACAAATTTGTTGAATGTGTATAATTATAAGCTTCTCGAGTTTCGACAAGTATTAGAAAAATATAATATTCAGAATAATTAATGTAATTAATTATTATGACGTAATTCTTAACAACAATATAACTTCGTAACAAAATTTACTTCGCGCCTTGAAAGGTGCAGTAAATTGCTAAAATGCAATTCATATTACTATTAATTGTTACACGTATGTTGTAACTATTAAGTGTTATATTTTATTATAAATTTAGCAGTTAATTAACAATGCTAATAATATGTTGAATAATTCTCATTTCTACAAGTATATTATGAATATTATGAGTTATAATATTATTATTTAATGGTACATATTTATTATTTAGTAGAAATAAAATTTTTAGTTGTATGAATATAAATATTTCATTGGTTTCCACTAATTAGTTGGAACTCCTTTTATAATATTTATTGGAATTTACCATACGTACGATATTATCCGATCCTCAATACAACGATGCATCTAAGCCACTATTTTCATAAGATGAATATTATCTTCTTTAATTGTGATTGGAGCTTAGATTATTATTTTATTGTCGTTTTCATCATACCATTTTCTGCGAGTATGAAGATCATTTTTATAATTATATACAGGTATGGCTAGTAAGGAAGCTCTAATAATAAAGTGAGCAGATATGAAAACAGAAAAGTTATTGGAAATGAGAGTTAATGGTCGACAATTAAAAATTGATTCTTCTTAAATAATACATGTATTGAATTGTTCACATTTAAATAAAATATTTTCTATTGTCCTGAGTAATAAAAGATTTTACCTTCGACCTCTTAAGTATCTTCAAAATTGATATTATTATTTTTTATTATTATACGTTTTATTGGACAGTAGAATTACTTACACCTTTAAAATGATATTTTTTATGCCAATAAAATTAGTTGCGTTGTAAGAAAAAATATTACTAAGTTTGTCAATCTTTCCAATAATTTGCTTTATAGCTTCTGTAATTAAATGTGTAGTTAATTCCAAATGCACAGCGATTGTTGCAAAGCCACATATGCTTTTATTTGTTGTTTATTTCTAGACTTTCATTTGTTTATAAAAAGTGATCCTCAATAGTCTAAATAATGCATACATAATGCATCATCACAAACAGAAAGTGTACAGAGTTAATGAAAAAAGGAAAAATATGAAAACATATCTTATTATAAAACTTATATAAATAGCAAATATTCCTATGTAAAAGCTCAGTACAGAATAGTACGTAAGGACGTAGCAGTTTAGTGTAGTACACTTAGGCATTCAGTAGTCAATACAAAAATTAATTTAAAATCATTGTTACGAAAATTCTAAATATATATATATATATAAGTACAAATATTAGTACCATATTATAGTACAACTCTAGTTAAACACAGGCAAGAAAACAAATTGTTTATGTTAAATAAAGTTTACAAAATTAAATAAATCATAATATATCATTATTCTATATTTCCTTCTTTTTATCTATTCATATTTCATTTTATGATATATGACCGTTAAAGTACAGAGCTTTCATTATTTTAAGTATTGTAGAATCGATCATTTACGCCGTAACTTATAATACATGACACTTAACATGGATTTTGAAAATTATAAATTGTATATGCAACAATCCTTGAGTTCATAATTCCCTTTATACATGTAGACGCGCATATGCATACATCTAATTATATCAATGTATCTAAAATCAATATAATTATTAAACTTGGATTAATAATCTCGAATTATAATTAGAAATACGTCTGAGTTGATTAATGGAATCATCTAAACTGACCAATGTTCTTGAAGATGATTGGAAAGTAAATGACGTTTGACTTTGATTCAATAATGTTATAACCTGGAGGCAAGTTGGAAAAAACTCTTGAATTGGTTTATTTATACAAGTAAGACATGGCTACTAAGAAAAGAATATCTCTGTTGATGATTATGTATCTTGCAAATATTTCTCTATATCTATAATCTCAAAACTACCAGTGGATGGTGTAATTACTTCATCATCTACATAAAATTTATTGTTATCTTAATCAATATTTGGTATAGAGTCAAAGGTTAAAAGTTTCATTAAGCCTAGCACATAATTGTTATTTTCTGCAAGTTCAATAAAAGGAAAGTAATTCACTTTAAGAATAAATAAAGTAGATGTAAGACTTAATATAAGTGTTTAATAAAGAATAAAACAGTAATCGTTAACCATCATATTAATATAGCTTAAAATTAACCTTTTTTCACAAAAAGTTTAGATTTAAATGTACACAATTCTAACTATTAAAATCTTAATATATACATAATGAAGCAAAATTTCATAATTTAAAAGAAATTTCATTAAATATAAAGGAGGCTTAAGATTGCGACGGGAACGCCCGTCACGTGAATCCGAAGCCAACTATCGCGAGGTAAGAGGGGACAAAAACAAAAAACTGCTCTCTATTCTGCGACAGCGTAAGAGGCGCATCGATGCATAATGTGTAGTTTAACGGGCGAACGTTAGTTCCGGACTAAGTGAAGTGCGTGTATAAGAGTATGAGTGCAGAGTGAGGGGACTCGGCTGCGTCTCAGAGCTGAGTCGTTCGCGGTCGTCCTTGCTAAGGCCTTCTGCCAACAAACTCGCACCGCACCAGAATTATAAGTAAGGAAACGTCATTCCACTAGGCGGCGCAAAGAAACCACAGAAGGAAAAGCTTCCTGTAAGGAATAAGAGAGGCGGGCTGCCATTTCGAGACCGTTCGGACATTATAGCGTCGCATCGGGCAAGCCTCTAGGCTAAACTTCGACAGAACGGAATGTCTGGAGGCCTCCGGCCCATCACGGCTACACTAAGGCTCGCCAATTAAACAAGTAACTCGTTGTTGACAGGTGCGATCTTTGTACGACCTGATTTCGAGTTTCCTCCATATAATAGGATTAAACCTCCCTCTTCATGAAGAGGAAGCGCCGTTGAAGAAAACACCTCAAATTTGTTTATATGTAAAATATTTTACCGCCGTTAGTTTCCTAAAGAAATTTATTATATAGAGAAATGCGACAAATACGTCACGAACAAACTCACCGCCGTTAGTTCCGTAAAAAAACCTATTGTATAAAGAAACGTCGCGAATATGTCACGAGCAAACCCACCACCCTAAGTTCCACCATCGCAAATTTGTGGTACCTGATTAGAAAAATATAATAAATATAATAAGAAAAATTCCACCGTGAATAGAGACAAGGAGAAACTCTGTATTACCGTTGAAAAGAGTAATTGAAAATGCGCGCCGGATGACGAAACAAAGCGTAATACCTTAATGTAAAGAAAAGATCTATTTTATTTTGAATATAGAATGAAATTTTCGCCGATAAAACCGTCGTTATCCTCAATTCAACTTTCACGCTCCTCCTTCCAAGACAAACCCAGGCCCGACTTCGAGCTGTCAAATCAGAACATCTAGGAAGTTTTAAGGATCACGCCGCCTTCAAAAAAAGTAGGTAAGAAGAAAAAAATTCGAAATCATTGGACAGGATCTGCATGCCGTCGGAAGCGAGATTTATTAAAATCATCGATCTAAATCTCCTTTCCCTGTTAAGAAGTAAAATATTATTACGCCGTGAAAGAATAAAGTGGGAAAATGATTACATAGCGCCCGAACAGGAATGCGAAAGATTAAAATATACAAGACTAACGAAACTATTAAAATATAGAGCTCTACCATATATACAATATGCGAAGCAGTGTGTTTCAGGTTCGCTTAAATTATAAAAATAAATTATGGCTGACATTTGGTAATGAGATTCATTACTCGATAGAGCATTTTACATAAAAATTTCTTGAAACTATGTAATTTTCAAAATTTTAAATACTTTAGAAAATCAAAATTACTCAAGGCTCTTTTTGCTAAATTAATGTCAAATAAATTCTTTCCTTTCTCAAACCTTCATCAATGAATGATTTTTAAAAAAGACTAAAGCGTTGTTTAAATGATTTTAAATAGAGATCTATATCAAAAACAATAAATTCTATTATGTATTTGACTTTTCCAAAGTTGTGGTGCAGTTGTTCATTTATTGTCTTAACTATTCCACCAATTACAACGCCGATTGCACTTGAAACAGCAAACAATGGTACAAAGAATGGTAAAAATCTACCAATTTTAGAAAAAAAAACTGATAGAATAATGGATTCTAACGTTTTATTTTGTTACGTCCATGACGTAAATGCCCCTTTTAGGCCTATACAGTTAAGTATACTAGTCTGGAATGGGTAACGGTCCTATTTAACTCGGTGGTTATTT
The DNA here is from genome assembly GCA_018907045.1 of Wiebesia pumilae. NCBI lineage: Eukaryota > Metazoa > Arthropoda > Insecta > Hymenoptera > Agaonidae > Wiebesia > Wiebesia pumilae. The sequence continues at coordinate 13,746,189 of JACCHZ010000116.1, forward strand.
GATAATTTCTCAATGTTATTAGAATAACGGTATTGATATTATTAAGACCTCATAAAGAAAAAAAAAGGATGTTAGCACGGATACTTCATAACGCGACGTAGACTTTCATTATGCCCGTTAATATGGTAAGATTTAATGGGAATCCCATATCGCGGCGTAGATTTTCATCACGCCCGTTAATATGGATAGATTTAATAGGAAGCCCATATCACGGCGTAGATTTTCATCACGCTCGTTAATGTGGAAAGGATTTTTAGGAAGCCGATATTGCAACGTAGACATTCGTCACGCCCATTAATATGGAAAAAGGATTAGTAGGATAAGACGTTGGGGAAAAGGGTAGGGGATTGAATCCCCAAAAAAATATACTACATATTTAAATTTAAAAGAAAGGTATTTATTACTCACTTAATACAGGTCAGTAAGTCAGCTGCCAGGTACAAGATTTGAAAGTAAACTCTGTTTTGCATGGAGAAATGCGCCCTTTTTATACAAAATTTAAAGTACAGGCGGCATAGGCAAAGAGGGGATTTTTATGGCTTTTCCCGGAATAGTCTATACAGCCTGTATACAATTTTCAATTTGACTAAATAATTAGAGTTTGTACTTAATTAATTAATTAACTGTTTATAAACTTCGATTTGCATTTTTATTTTTCGCACTTGTACAGTTTTTGTTTTATAAATTTGTTATTATTTGGTCTATTTTTAATGATATTAGCTAAATTAATAATAATTCGAGGTAACATTTAATTTTTCTTCTGGCTTTATAGTAGCTATTATTTAGTTATAAAAATTATCATTATTATATATGTTAGTATTACTAATATTATTATTATTATTATTTTCTCTGTTGTTATTATTATTTTCTCTGTTGTTATTATTATTATTTTCTCTGTTGTTATTATTATTATTTTCTTTATTATTATTACTATTAGTTTCCTTTATCGAATTAAAAAATGTTAATATTTGTTTTTATTGTTATAATGATTAATTTACATAACTTTTTTCTTTTCTCTCTTTTTTTTATTTATTTCTCTTTCTGTTATAATTTTATGTAAGAAAAACAATCACTTAAAATAATAATAATGATTGCGACGTTCATTTAGACTTATAATATGCTTATATTCGCTTAATAATAATTAGAGATATTCATTTTTGTCTCAATGTATTATTGTTATTAGTTAATATTAGATTTGTTTTATAATTATGTTTATATTTTATTACATACACACACATATATATATATATATAATTTCCTTTTTTATGATTGATTATTTAATTTTTTATTAGTTATATAATAAAACTAAAAATAATATATAGAAAAAATAATATTAATTTTGTTAGACGCAATTGTGCAGTTGAGAGTGTGGCTGTGTGTATGTGTAGGCGTGCAATTGTTCCAAGGTACATGCCCTCAATTGAAGATGTTGATGTACGTGTTTGTGTGTGTAGACCTCTGGCTGCTCAAAAATGCAAGGGCAGTCATAAACATGACAAAATTATGACCTCTTATGAAGACATTCCAGGCCTACGTGTCGATTTTAGATCCCTTAAAATTTTTCTTATTAGAGAAAGAGAAAAGAAGAAAAATCTTCCCTACAGAAAAACTTTTTGCCTTTCTCTCTTATTTTCGATAGTTTCAATGAGATGGTGTCGTAACAATATCAAGGAATATATAATTCAATAGGTAATTTATTGATTTTTTTAATAACATCACTACTATGTACATTCATTATTTGAATTTAATTTGAAATTTAAATTTGAAGTTTAAATTACATCTAATACTCAAATATATAGGTATCTGCCATTTATACTCTACCATCTGTTGTAATTCAAAGATTACATAATCAACATAGATTTTGAGAAGGAACCAATTAATTTGGAAATTGAGAATTTATAGATCTATTTTTTGAGAACTATTTCCGAATTGTATTCGATTTGCAATCTATGAACCATCCAATAGGCTATTAGTACACATAAGACACCTTAATACACTTAGATTTGAAAATAGGTTTATTCAAAGTCATTAAACCAGTCAAAATAAAAATATCTCGTGAAACTCGTAAAATCTGTGGATCGTAAACAATACTCTCTTTTTAGTGGTCATGAGACTATACTGTTCTCGGATAATGCTCTTCTTAACTCAATTATGATAGTTGATGATATAGCTTGTGAAAAACAAGTTAATTCAGAGCATTTACTTTGTATGGGAACACATAAAATGTTGACTCTTTTTATCTTCGACAATTATATGCGCATACTCCAATACATCTTGTAAGGTATAATGTAAATTTATTAATATTTTTTGAATAAAATTACGTAAACTTAAAACATACGTACAACAATCATGTAAATTCATATATGTCTTTTAAACAGTTTAAAAAATTAACAAGGAACGTTTATAAACATGGTTTTATTGTATTTGAAAAAAATTGGCAAATGTATTATAGTAGGTATAAAAAGAGTTTTTACTATTTGGCTATAAATCTAAGATATACAATGAATGCAATATAATTTATAGAAATAAAAGGCTTAAACATAGAGAAATATCAGCGCGATAAATATATACTTGAACAACTTACTAAAGCACGAGATATAATTAGATGTAAATTATTATTTTTTAAACTAATCATTGTGACAATTAAAGAGCTACTGATAGCAGCACAACCTATAAAGAAGAATTCAAAATAAGAAAATTCAACAAGAATTTTCAAAAATTAGCAATAAAATCTAACGAAACTTCAATATTTGATGAAACTTTCATCAAATTCATTTATAGCTGTGCAAGCGTTTTCATTTTTGGTACAAAGAAAAAAATTAAACAAAAATAAGTAGAAACGAAAAATTACGCTACGCAAACCAAACAACAACAAAATAGAGCAAATAAAAAATGAAAACTTTATATAGCAAATAGCTGTGTTTAACGGCTATATATATAAATAATACAAATACAAAATACATGATGCTCTAAAGTTCAGTGACCTGTCGACCATATCACTTTGCGAATTTCGCTGCTGTAGTCTTATTAGAAACACCGTGGATTGCATATGGATACACAATTACGAATATGACAGAAGACTTGGCTTCGAGGTTAACGATTTCATGCTACGATGCATGTTGTATGCAGATACGAATCGCGTTACCGGTTGCACTCGGGTATACTGAATAGATAGAATACGCCTAAGAAGAATCCTCTTGATACTCAGACCGAAGATGTGCTCGTGCGTATTTCAAAGGTGCTGCGACACTTCTACAAAGACCTCTTGTCGACGAGCACACGCATCGAATAAACTAAAAATAAAAAAAACTGAATAAACTATATGGCGATAACAGGAAAAAGAGAAAAGAACCTCGCCTACTAACAGCGATCTGCATCACGAGAAAGTAAATTTCTGATGAAAAAAAATAGCTTACCACTAACAGCTGAGGTCCCACTGGGCATCAAAATCATGGTCAGCTATTAGAAGACTAGGGCGAAGTGGCCGAGCATATGATGGAGTTTTCAAAATTATGCTTTTTCTTTTTAATATGAAACTGTGATTTTTGGACTGTAGTAACGCCATGCTAATAGCGCCATGCTTTGGTGCTGAAATTCAAATTGAGCATTTGTCAAAAATGTTCGAAAACTCCCGAACAATAGCTTAAGTTGCATCATAATATAACATTGAATATATGCACTAATAATATTAATAATATACATTTATGAAGCATTGTATAACTTTTTTTCTTTTGACCATAAGTTCATAAATTCTATTTATGTCGCTTGATAAATAGTTAGAAATATTTTATTTTCTATAATTTTCAAAAAAAAATTTATAGACTTAAAATTTCTTTTAATACAGTTTTATGTCTAAGAAAAAATGAAGGTTTTCATTTGTAACTAATTTTTTACAAAATTAAAAAAATTTGAATTTTTATTTTCATAATTTGAATATTTAGTGTTTTATATTTCGTTAAGAACATAATGTAGAGATATAAGTATTTTCAATTAATTGAAAATAAATATGAAATAAATTTTGAAATAAATATTTTATTTGTATTGGCAAGGTAACTATCTACATCCACCAGCATTTAAAATGAGAAATTTAGTTATTTTTTACTATACTTGAAACTGTATTCCAAATGTCATCGATCTGCAACAGTTTATAAGTTTTTCCCTCTTTCGCGACTAATTATAACAAATACTTGTCGCACCTTCCTGAAACTAAAATTATTATTGCTTTACAAAAATTAAGCTTCTTTTTAAATATTTTAATTTAGTAAGTATATACGTTATTATAGATTACATACAAATCGCTTTCGCTGTTTAGACGAGTTTGTCGGAAAAGTCAGTATTTATGATCCAACCTGTAAGACCAACTAGGTTCGGATCGAAAAGGCAAAGGTGCGAGTAAGGACAGGTAACAGATGGCAAGACCAGATGTAGGCAGAGCCAGAAGCCTCTGTGATAATCGTTTCATCTGTGGTAACTAGATGATTCTGGAAAGAAAAAGGATGAGCACTTTTGACGGTCATTTCGAAGCATTTAAACGAAAATAAAGGCGTACAATTTGACCACTTTGATTATTATTTGCTGACCTTTTTTTATATTCATATAAATACTTTTTCTTTACAAAAATTATGTCTATAATTGAAAAGATAATTATCATATCAACTAAATTTAACTACTTATTCCTGTTCTTTGGTAACTAACATTATTTTTCTGAATTTCGCATTTTGCAAATTTATAGTAAGAATTTATCAAAATTTTCGAAAAGGGCAAACAAATTAATTATTTTTTATATTCAAAAGAAATACAGTAATATTAAGAAATGGTGTTAAAACCTAATTTAATGCTAATATTAAATTCATTATGAATTCAGATTAAATTTCATAGAAATTATATATTACTTATTACTTTATACATAATTATAAAATACTATATGAACATAATATATTATGAGAATTTTCAATGATCTCAAACACATTTATGTATTCATAGTTAACAACAGTAGCACTTAATAATAATGCATTTTCATTATTATTAAAATAATGAGAAATATTTATTTTTATTTATTATTAATTATTTCAGATAACGTTAAAAATTAAAAAAAGACATTTAAGTTGGATAAATATCTATAGACATTCATTTTTTGAAATTAAAAAAATGTGTAATAATTTGCGAATAATTATTTTTAAACTGATTTTATCAATTTAATATTATATATTAAATTTTTTTTTTAATTTCAGACTAATTTTATTGAAATTTAGATTAATAGAATATATTTAATTGATCAACATTTTAAGTGTTATTTTATCAGTACCGTAATTATATTTCAGCTTTCTTCTTTGTATACGTTTTCCGAGAGAAGTGTTTCTTTGTCAGTTAAAAAAGTATCTTTTTTGGTTTATATAAAGAGGCCACTAGTATTTGTGACATTAACAATTATGTTCTTCGAAGCCGGAACACAAGAACGTTTGATATGAAAAGATTTTTTTGCCGTTGCGTACATTACTTGCCTTATGTTTGTTGAAACGCCGTTGGTATGTTATAATATCAGAATTAATCATATTTCTTGCTTATTTAAATATATGATTACTCCGACGAGAAATAAGAAAGTGATCTCTACATATTGGAGTCACACGACGCATGTCAGAAAAGATCCTTAGTTAGCTACAAGCCATAAGAAATACCTTATTGGATCACATTCTTGCGCACAATTCATGCATACGATACTTACCGTGAATCAAGATTAATTTGTTTTATTAATATTCAGTAACTAATTGATCGAACTTCTTTCTTTAGCTTTTTACGCCTTCGCATTCCAACGGTGTTTAACTATCTTGAACTGAGCTATTGTTTCTTTAGTTGTTGCGCCAATCATTTGAAATGCTCGTGTTGTAAACAATAGCTACTCACTGTACTCACAAATTACGTAACCAACTGAACTGAAGTCATACTGTACGCAGGTATATATGTTATTCCTTATTGTATTATAAACTTGATATATTATAATATATTATATTAATTGATATATAATATTATATTATATTATATTATGATATATTATAATAATATTATATGCGTCTTTAATTATAAATATTTATTACACAGGAGTATTTTAGGATGATAATTAGGTTAATTTATTTTAATTAAATTATTATATCATAAATTAAAATGTACATTTTAATTTTTGTATTATGTATATTTATATTATATTTATATTATGAACTACTTACTTTAATTTGATTATTTACAACGTTGTATGCAAAATATTATATTTATATCACATAAGGCGTTCAAGCCAATCATTTAATTGTTTTATAATTTTCTTAAAATATAATTAGTGTACAAGAAACTTCCATAAGAACATATCCCTTACATATAAGATTGTTATTTTTATCATTTTTCAAGAAAAATATTTTTTATAAGAGATATTATTTTTCTCTATCGCAACAACTTTTATCAGATTAATTATCAGCATATATTTACATGTATAAATAGACTTTATGTATTTTCTACAATTTAGCGCATCAATCTAAACTTAGATCAAATCTGTATAAGAGATTAGTAGATGTAAATAAGATATCATAATGTGGAAGATTGTAATTCACCTACACTATCTGTTCTATTCTATAATCTTTTCCTTTGCTTCATGTATCTATTCTCGGAGCGTAAGCTTCATATAATATTGTCTTAGCCTTAGGTATTTAAGGTGGTTTTTATAAATCACATTATTAGCTGTTATTTTGATATAAACTATTTTACATTTCAGTTAAGCAAATTATAAAAACGTTTTACACATTTTTGTTAATAATATGATTTCAAATTTTTTCACTGTCAACTTTAGTGTAAAATAATACAGTGTGTTACAAATAAGCTGTATTTAATTAGCTGTTATATTTCTTATGAAAATTATAAGGACAATATCACTCATGTATTTGATCAAAATTATATATTTTCATATATAGTATGTTCTATTATACCAAGCTTACAATCATTCCGTATGTAATAAATTCTATTTAATGTAGATCATCTAATTACATATGACAAAAGTCACATTATTAATTGCTGTCTTACATTCTTCAGCTCTCTATTCCTAATCTATTATAAGTCACCATAGATACTTAAACTTACTGATTTTTGATAATTATGTGTTACGCGTGATAAGCATCGCGTGTCTGCATAAAGTAATATACGATGCAAAAACGAACTGATTGAATGTGCCGCTATGGTAAGTGTCATTAGTCGTCGTCAGCTGGAAATAAGTTTTGCGCGGGAGAAGCCACTCTGAGCTTGACGCAGCTATTGAACAAAGAACCACGTGAGAATTGTTGTTTTATGACTGCAAGCTTTGTTATGTTGTTGATGCAGTTGTCAATTTATTGAATAAATAAATTATTGTTCCTTGTAACTACATATGTGTTGTCACTTTTTATCCTTGATCATCAAGGATGACTGGAAAACTTGCTGAAGACGAAGAACAGCTAGGGTGAGAGAAAGAAGTAATGGCAACAATGTGCAAAGGAAGAGAGAATAGCGAGAGATAATAAGCGGAATAGTTTTAAAATATCGCCAATAACAAATGCATTAAATATTTGAATTTACCGCAAGTAAGCATGAATCCAATGTGTTTTAAGAATATTACAAATGTATCGTTGAATCCAACAATATTTGCTCTTTTGAATTTGATTTTTGTATTATTAGTATATTTATTCTTATTTTATTTTCGTGAATAATCTAGTCGACTTATAATAGTATATCAGAAATCTAAAGATAATGCTGCTTGTAAGAATATGTAATATTTAAGATTCAACAGAAATTAAATGTGATTGTAAGAGCAAAAGAAAATGCTAACCGTCAAAGGTTTCTTTAAGTTACATTGTCGCAAACTGTATTAAGGCCCAAGAAATTTTATTCTGTTAAAAATTTGTTTCAGTTTGTAATTAAATCTAAACCAATAAAAACAGTTCCTCGATAAATAGATGAATATATCATCTCAAGGAATATGGATGTTGCTTTTACTTCGATACTCAGAATTTCCTATCTAAGTTAACGTATTTATTATAATATTCTTATTTAGTTATTCGATTGACCGACCCATTAAATCGTCTTTTTTAATACAAAATAACGAGTTTTATTTTATTATATTTATTTACATTTACTTTTTTAATATTATTTTAAAATAGTAATATTTAATCTCTCGTACGCTTCTATCTATATAATTGTAACACTGATTCATAATCATGCTTCATGTCACAAATATTTATCAAAGCTTATGCAATTATTATATATATCTGATTTTTATTTAGTTTTATACACATATTATACGTATTATAAATATTTTTTAAAAATTACTAATTATTAAGATATTTATAGGTTTGTTATAATATGTCAATTAAATATTCTACTTACTTTTAAATTAATAATATATTCTTATAAACATAATGATTTCTATTAATAATATGGTTTGTAAAAACCATTGATTGGAAGGTAACATAAGATGAAGAAGAAATAAGATAAGGATAGGAATTTTTATTAATTTTTGTTTTTTACTATCATATTAAAATCTAAAGAGAAGTTAATTTATTAAGCTTTTAATTCAATCAATTAACCGATACATCGTAGCGATATATATAGTAATGTAAACCAATTAGAAGACGCCAGCTGGGTTATCTAAGAGCATCTAGCATTTGATAAATCAAGTTGCATGTAACGGGTATAAAAATTGCGTTTGGTGAATGTTCAAAAAATTTACTGTAAAATGTACAAGCAGGTGTCTAAATGTTATTGAATATACGTTTTTATACTAATCGTTAAATAATTAACGTATCATACCAAGTGTTAGATTTTCTATAAAATTGTAAAAAGTAATTTATTTGAACGATTTATAAGAATTAATGTTTTAAAAAACTAATGTTTTTAATAAAAATTTTATAAATCACTAAAATATTACTATTTTTTAATTTTAATAAAAAGTATTCTTATATATATATATATATATTTAAGTAAAATATTAATGCGTTTAGACTTATGCTCTTTACTATTCATTTAATTTAAATACATGAAATGGACTGCAAAGTAAATGACTAATTAGATTTTTTATAATTAATCATTAGAGAATACTACTAAATATTAGACAATTTTTTATTCCTACTTTAAATTTATAACAAAGCACTGAAAATTAAACTTATGTAAGTAAATGTTGATAGAATAAGTAAAGATATGTATATGTGTTTATAATAAATTAATCTTTATATCACAGCGTTTTAATGGTCTTTATGGATAGGAATTTTATATTAATTTGTTTATTAATATCATATTAAAATCTAAAGAGAAGCTAATTTATTAAGTTTTTAAATCAACCAATTAACCGATACATCGTAGCGATACATATAAGTAACGTAAACCAATTAGAAGACGCCAGCTGGGTTATCTAAGTGTATCTAGCATTTGATAAATCAAGTTACATGTACGAGTATAAAAATTGCGTTTGGTGAATTAGTTCAAAAATATTTAATGTAAAATGTACAAACAGGTGTCACAATGTTATTGAATATACGTTTTTATACTAATCGTTAAATAATTGATGTGTCATACAAATTGTTAGATTTTCTATAAAATTGTAAAAAGTAATTTATTTGAACCAAATAAGAATTAATGTTTAAAAAAACTAACGTTTTTAATAAAAATTTTATAAATCACTAAAATATTACTATTTTATAAGTTATTGTTGATCTCATTACTATCAAATCTAAAATAAATACCACATTCAATTATATTTTTTATTGTGTTTTATAACTTATTTGTTAAGCATTTTATTTTTTTTAGATTTACATTAAAGCCAAAATGAAGTCAGTATTTTTATTAGTAATATCAATGTTGATCACTGGTGATGCAGTATTAGCATTAAAAGAAGGAGATTGTGAAGGTAAATAACAATATGTTATCCTAAATAAAAAATAATTTATAATTGTTTAATACAACAAATTCTGTTTATAATTACTGAAACATTACAATTATCAAAAGAATTCCACTAGTTGAATATTTACAAGTAAAGTATTAATTGTGATAAAAATAATTACAAATATTGTAATTAAATAATTATGTAAAAATATTTTACTTAAAAATTCTTAATTTCTATTTTGTAGTTTGTGTATCAACTATCAATAAATTTGCTAGTATATTATCTGATGAAGTAAAAAAGGATCATAAGAAAATAGAATCCACATTTAAAAAATTCTGTAAAGCTACAAAATCGAAAGAAAATAGATTTGTAAGTAACCATATTGTTCAAAATTTAAATTTAATATTTAAAAATATCTTAATAAATTTTATTTTAGTGTTATTACTTGGGAGGTCTTGAAGAATCTGCTACTGGTATTTTGGGTGAACTTAGTAAGCCTTTATCATGGTCTTTGCCATCAGAAAAAATTTGTGAAAAGTTAAAAAAGATGGATGCGCAAATTTGTGATTTACGATTTGGTATGTTTTCAAAAATCATTTTTTAATTATAAATTTTATTTAACATTTAAAATTTTAATATTTATATTATTAATTCTTATGTTGTCAATTTTAAACAATAGTGTTTTATAATTTTTCATATTAGTATTTATTAAACCATAAAAATAGTATTAATTTTATACAATATTAATATTTGTAAACATTTAAAATTTTTTAATTTATTTCAAAATCTAACTGGTTTATTTTATTGTGATTAGTAAATAAAAATAAAATAAATAGGTATAACAAAAGCTTGTATATATTATTAAATAATAAAACTTAACTCACTTAAAATATGTTTTACTAAATCACATTAAAAAATCAAATAATAAAAGTATTATGTATCAATTTTTTTATTTATCTTAAGTTGTAAATTATATAACTATAATTGAATGAAAAAGCTATTTTTTCAAATAATAATATAAACTGATTCAAGTTTTGGTTTTTAAATAACTGTAATCAGGAATATGATTTTAAAAAATATTTGAACAGAACTTGAATAATTATTGTTGTGTAATTGAATACACTTGAATAATGGTTGTAAAATTAGAATAAAAAATAAATATTATTTAAAACATTTATAATATATTGTATTTGATAATTTATGACAATTTTATGTATATAGAAAAAAACTATATACAGATAAAACTTATGATCATTCTCTTTTGTAAATAAATATTAATTACATACTACATTTTCGTACTACATGTCTTTGAAAATATTATTTAATGTTGATAAGAATTTTTGTTTCTTTACAGACAAAAAAATTGATTTAAATACAGTGGATCTAAAAAAATTGAAAGTTCGGGATTTGAAAAAGATACTCAATGACTGGGATGAAGCATGTGATGGATGCATTGAGAAATCTGATTTTATTATCAGAATAGAAGAGTTAAAATCGAAATATTCTAAGCACTTAAAAGCAGAACTGTAATAATTGACAATGCCTGACATTATTTCATAATTAATTCATCTTATGAATAATCTTATAAAACAGACTTTCTTTGCTTAATATATTAAGCCTCATTGATCTGTTTCTTTAATTGTTTATAATTAAAGAAGCCTATTTATTAATTATTTTATCCAAACTAATTTTTATTTTAATAATGATACTCAAATATAACAATTATAAGTTTTTTGTTAAACTATCTGGTAGAAATCTTCCATTTTTTATCTATAATTATAACATTTGAGTATTAAATAATTCTGTTTGTATACATTTTTTATTTTGATAACAAACATAAAGATATACATATAAATAAAATTTACTTCCCTACTAAATTTAATCAACGTTCAGATTACAGGTTGCTATAATAATTATTTACAGACTTAACTATTTGTGATAATACAATTTGATCGAAAAAATACATGAAAACTATTTAAACTATTTTTTTATTTCAATAGAAAGTATTCTTAAATATATTTAAGTAAAATATTGATGCGTTTAGACTTATGCTCTATTATTCATTTAATTTAAATACATGAAATGAACTGCAAAGTAAATGTCTAATTACATTTTTTTATATTAATTCATTAGAGAATACTACTAAATATTAGACAATTCTTTATTCCTAATTTAAATTTATAACAAAGCATTGTGAAAATTAAACTTATGTAAGTAAATGTTGATAGAATAAGTAAAGATATGTATATTTGTTTATAATAAATTAATCTTTATATCAGCGTTTTAATGGCCTCTTTTTAATAATATAAATGATTATTTTATAAATATTTTGGTAAAATATTCTATTTGACATCTTAATTACACATAATTAAAACACAATTAAAATTTACTTTTCCACTAAATTAATACAAATGAAACAATCTTATTAAAAGTAAGAATATTTTTTGCAGTTATTGAGATAATAGAATTTTCGCAATCAATATTAAAATACATTTTGAAAAAATGTTATTTTTAAATTTAAATTAAAAAATTGAAAATTATAATTAATAAAATTAAGTTTTCTAATGTAATTAATATACAATAAGATTATCAAAATAAAATTAAATAATTTTAAATAAATAAAAATTATATATAGTTGACTGAAAGATTCAATGAGTTTAGTTTGCAAAAATTTTTCAAATCGAATAATTTCTTAAAGAAACTATCAAGAATTATTGATTATATCACAATACGATAAAGTATAAAATTTGCCTGATATTCCACCGTTGAAACCACCCTTAGTAGGGATTAAATTTTTCAAAAATTCATAATCGGGTAAAAATAATATTGAACAACATTTTTTTTAGTAAAAGTAGTCGAATATATTAAAAGACATTAGAAAAAAATTTTAGTAATAACTTGACATGAAACTGATTTGAGTGCATTTATATTCCATCATAGACACCCAGTTGCATATACCAACATACCGGCGTATATAATATTAATCAAAAACTTTACACCAAGTTTGTTTTCTGAATCTGGCGTCTCCTTACATACTACATGTACGTACTAAGTTTCATTTTGAAAATAGGCGCGAAACATGATATTCAATTCATTTGAGTGCATATATTTAAATATCTAACAAATTTATTATTGGGTTAACTTGCAGTTAAATTGTTTATGTGCATGAATTTTGTACAAATATGTCGGATAACTTGTATTTTTATAATTTCGTAAATTATAAGTCATTTGTAGGATAATAAAATCTGAGAATACTTAGGTTTAATTGAAATAATCCAAGAGTATATCTTTCTTTATATTTACGTCTGTATTCTATGAAATTATAATACTTTTGTTTTAAGGTGCTGCAGAAAAATAATTGATTGTGACGTCCCAGTAATTTTTTTAACTTCAAATCAATGACGCAATTTACCAACTCACGAAACTTGATAATAACTTCATCATAACTTAAGAGATTATCTAACATAATAAAAATGAAATAAAGAAACAGATTCGCCTCCGATTACATTGCTCAATAAGAAATAAGGAGTACGTATGTACATACATGGAAAATACTGCGCAATAGATCCAAGAACTGGATTATTAACGTTTATCTAAAAATGAATAAACAGGAAACATACGTACAGGAAGCAGACTGACATGTGGAGACAGTAAAAAAATGTCCAAGTTGTTATGATTTAATCCACATACGATAAGTATAGTACTAGTATTATAAAGTTAACACGAATCAAGCCTCTTTCTAAAAATAATATTACGTCAGATCAAAATGTATAATGTTCTTGTAACCGAAAGCGAGAAATCGGGAAAGATAATAAAATATACAAAGCCCATGTTGTAAGAAATACTGACACGTGCAAATTAATTTAACCTTAAGCGAAAATCTCCGAGATATAATAAAATACACAAAGCAAAGCCCATATTGTAAGTAATACTGACACGTATAAATTAATTTAACCTTGAGTAAAAATCCCCAAGAGATAATAAAACTTACAAAGGAGCCCTTACTGTAGGAAATACCAACAGTAGTAATACCAAGTTTATGTAACCAAATAAAGTTATGATTATAACGACGCGCAGAATATCTAAACCCTAAGAAAACACTTGAGAACGATCAAATAAAGAAAGGATTATAACTCGAAGCGTATGCGAAGCCTCTTCTAAGAAAACATGTATTTAATCATTTTATTTCAAAGTCAAACAAAGAGACCACTGTAATATGAAACGTATATGGAAATGTAATTTACGAAATACGAGTGGTCTCATGACATAAATTATTGTACGAAAACGAAAATGCCTAAAAGATAACATACTGACATACAAGAAGAAATAACGCATCAAATAAACGCAGCCTTACAAGACGAAATTACGCATCAGATAAACGTCCCATAAGAAATAGAACATTACAGATGACAACCAACCAATCAGAAGCAAAGTAATGATATCAAGAATATATAAAGACGGGCGCACACGCAATAATACTTCAATTTTACTCGACAATCAATATTCAATAGACATTCTTTCGCGGCCCTCGGCTTTTCGTGAGAACGAATTGAATTTGTTTATACTATAATTATATTTTAAAGTAATTGTAACGTCGTTCATTATATTTTAGTTGTGAATAAATTTATATATTATATTCAAAATCAAGTCTCAATTCAATTTAAATTCCTTCTACAAATACATCGTTAATTTAATCGAGTTCCATCAACAATTGAGCCAGTTAAGTATAAAATCTTTTATTTACAATAACGAATAGAATATTGAAACGGGACTAACGGAATTAATTAACCATTGTAAGGCATACCATCCTAAACCGGACAACCTATAAAAGTTCAATCGCAATGAGTCAACTGAACTCATAAAATTTAACGTGTATAAATTAGCTAGATGTCACAACTTAATAGGTGACCAAATAAATAAACAAAATTGGCCAGGATGAAAAATTAGTCACAGCGGTGGGATCGCCAAAAATAAAATAAAATATTGAAAAGAAAAATTAAGAATAAATTATTGAAAAGAGAAATTAATTAGAATAAAAACATTTCAGTCCCGAAAAACAAATAAATAAATAAAATACAAGAAGAAAGAATATAAAATAAAAAACAAATGGTGTTCTGATTAAAAATAAAAAGACAGGAAACTTTAAGAAATAATCTATTATATTTAAATTTTATAAAAAATCTTGAGACTACGGATTTAAGCAAATCCACCTCAGATAAAAATAAAGAAATTATTGAAATGAATAGAATTTCGTCAGCTAATTAAAACCAAATTTTTAATTTTATTTGAAAATGACTATAATTATTCTAGAAGAATACGTGATTATACTCAAAGAATTAAAAAAGGAAAGAAGAATAACAGACCGCGAAAATGGAATTGAAAGGAGAAGAACCAAAACAGAAATAAATAACGCGAGAGACATGCAGATGATAGAGCAATTAGAAAGAATTTTCGAAGAGGAGAAGCGAAAAAATCAAATAACACACGATGAATCGGAATTAAAATCCAAATGATCATTACTTAAAGCGTGTGAGAACAATGTAACAATAGAACAACCGAACACACGCGGAAGGTCCACTAAATCATAATATATTCGAATCACAGAGTAATGTAGGAATATTTAGCCACCATACATCAATTCGACGGAACAAATATATTCAAATTTACAAGGGCAATAATAAAAATAAAAAACATATTTTCCGTTGAACAGCATCCCAAAATTATACTAAGGTTAAAGCTCAAATTAACTGACCGCGTTTATGCTACGATAGAAAATTTAGAATTTCCAATAATAAAGGAATTTATATTTAGATTAAAAACGATATTCGCAACTCAGTATTCTTCAGGATATTAAAGAGGTAAATTGGTAGCACTAACAAAACAGGACAACGAGCCGTTGATAACGTTCATTGACAAATTCTCCAAATTGTAGAATTCGTTAAGGGATTGCCTTTGTTTAGAAGAGAACGTCGAGGATCTTACGCCAAATGAACACACGAAAATAAACCCCATGACATGACGCAAGAAAAAAAATATCGATGCATTTCAGGCAGAAAAAAGAGTTGAGTTAGATCGCGAAAAGTATGGTATTAAATATACTTCCGATCGATCGAATTATGGAAATTAAACCAAACTAATGCATTTAAAGAAAGAAATATATAGACCGCGACAAAATTACAACAATTATGATCAAGCTCAGTATAAAAACCATGAATTCCAAAATAATTATAAAAACCGTAACGATTTTCCGGGAAATAAAAATAATTACGAACAACTCAAACAGAATATTTATGAAAATATAACAAGAAATAAAAATTATTATAACGGCCTAAAATATAACGAACGTGAAAATGATTATAGGTCTCGATATAACAAAAGAAAATCGCGGCATAATTCAATCGGTCAATGCTCATATTGCAAAAAATTAGGACATAAAATTGAAAATTGCTATTCTAAAAGAAACGCTCATTTAAGAAATAAAAATAGTACTCAGGGAAACGGGCTAGGACCCTAAGCTATGGTGAGCATGTCGAGGGTCGAAATCAGAGCTCGCGAGATAAATATGATTCAGAAAATAAAACCAGAAAGACAAAATTCATTACAGAACGAGCATACTCTGGAACGGTTGGAACATCAAAAGAAATACTTGTAATAAAATTCGAATCAGACTCGGAAATGTATAAATCTTTTAAAGTAATGGTTGATTCGGGTGCTCAAGTAAATATAATAAAAGTCAGACTTTTAAAGAATACAGTTGAAATTGATAAATCTCAAAGTAAAGAAATCGTAAGAATTAATAATATACCGAGTTCAGCAATAGGCACCGTAAAAATAAACCTAATTAATTTGAATAGATCAACAGTATTTTTAGTCGTACCGGACGAATTTTATAATCAAGGGGACGCACTAATCGAAGCTAAATTTTGTAAATCCTGCAACGAAAACTTAAGTTTTTTATTAAACGAAGTAACATTAGCAGGAAAAATATTTAAAATAATTGAAGAAAGGACCACTCAATTGAAGAAGTCCCTACTTGAACGGACTCGAAATTGGGTTACGTACCTAAAAAGGAAATTATACCGGGTGTATATATTGGTGGAAATTGGGTCAAAAATTATGTTGGACGGGTAATAACACCGTTAAAAATTAATAATGATGAATGGATAAAAGTCAAAAATCCACTAGTAACGCATTTTTAGAACGCGAATTATTATTATTAAATGACGCGCACGAGATAAATTATGTGAAGAAAGTAGAGAATTTATTGAATCGCATAGAGAGAAGAATTGAAAATTATTCGGTTGCGAGTAATGAGAACACGCTGGAAGAATATTATATACCTAATGACCTAAAGAAGACCAGAAAAATATAAATTTTATCAAGGAACATTATCTGATTTAGGACTTGAAATAAGGAAGATGGAGTTAGACCTCATCATAAAAAAATTAAAGCTATAAAAAATTTTTCAATACCTAGAAATCAAAAAAATGTAAAGGAACTGCTTGGCTTAGCAGTATACTATAGAAAATTTATTGAGAATTTTGCAAAATACACAAAACCGTTGACAAAACTATTAAGAAAAGATATTACGTTTGAATGGGATGCATCACAAGAAGCTGCATTTGAATATTTAAAAGATAAATTAACATGTAACCCATTATTAATTTACCCCGACATGAATAAAGATTTCATACCAACTACAGACGCATTGAATAGGCGCCGTATTAAGTTAACAGAAAGGAAGACATAACCTTCCAATCGCGTTTTATTCTAGAAACTTAAAGAATGCTGAAATAAATTACAGCATTATTAAAAAAGAACTTTTAACTATGGTAGATGCAGTTCTTCAATTTCGTTACATCCTTTATGGTCGCAACTTCACAATTATAACATATCACAAACCATTAATATGGGTATATAACATTAAAGACCCTACCAGTCGGCTCAAGAAATTCTATTAGAAACTCCAAAACTTCTGTTACGACATCGTCTCACTGAAATTAAAAAGAAATTTTTTTTTTCTGTAATAGAAATATTTTTCTTTTTTTTCTTTCTCTCTAATAAGATAATTTTAAAGATTATAAATTCGACACTTAGGCTTGGAATATCAGGGCGAAGAGTGATAACCACAACATTTTTATGACTATGCCTGCATCTAGGGGAGCCAGCCAAAAGCCTACACTTACACGTATTGAGTAGTTGCACTCGCAAGTAGCCGAACGCCGTACACATATATACACAATGATATTTTTCTTTATCAAAGCGAACAGCTGCGCTCGCACACATGCACTCATGTACATTCTGCGACCGTACAATTACACAAAAATAAGGGAATTATATTTTTCATATACATATTATTTTAAATTTTATTACATAATTAATATAGTTTTATAATACTATAAGGCTAAATTAAATATTATCATTTCTCACTGATTATTTTTGTTATATAAACAAAAGAGGAAGTAAATTAGAAAAGGCGAGAAAAATAAAATTTGAAATAAGTAAATATTAGCAAAATAAAGAAAATCATTATTAATAACGTTTTCTATACAATTAAAGAGAATGAAATAGCAATTAAAGAAAACAGAAATAATAATAATAATAATAATTATATGAAAATTAGTAAAATTTAATATAACGAAAATAATAGTTACTAAAAAATCCGAAGAAAATTTAAATGTAATCACGAATTATTGTTAATTTAACTAATATCACTAAAAACAGGTTAAATATTAATAAATTTATAAATTAAAACTGTACAATTACGAAAACGGAGACTAAAAACCGAATTTTATAAGCAGTTAAGTAATTAATTAAATATAAACGTTAAGAAATTAATAAAATTGAAAATTGTATACAGGCTGTATAGACTTTTCCGGAAAAAGCTATAAAAATCCCCTCTTTGTCTATACCGCCTGTGCTTTAAATTCTGTATAAAAAGGGCGCATTTCTCCATGTAAAAAAGAGTTTTCTTTCAAATCTTGTAACTAGCAGTTTACCTGTATCAAGTGAGTAAATAAATATTTTTCTTTTAAAATATGTAGTATTGTTTTTTGGGCATTAGACCACCTGCTCTTTTTTTTCTGATCCTTTAATCCCGAAATCCTTTCCATGAAATCTATCCATATTAACGGGCGTGATGAAAATCTACGTCGCGATATGAGCATCCTAAAAATCCTTTTACTATACTAATGGGCGTGATGAGAATCTACGCCGTGTTATGAAGTATCCGTGTTAACATCCCTTTTTCATTATGTAGTCTCAATAATATTAATACCATTACAATAATTATCAAATAACCACCGAGGTAAAAGAGACCGTTGCCCATCCCAGGCTAGTATACTTAACTGTATAGGCCTAAAAGGGGCATTTACGTCATGGACGTAACACTTTCAATACACAATACAGTATAAAGAATGTAAGACGAATTATATAGCAGATGCCTCATCAAGAAATCCACCATAACCCTTGGTACAATACTTTACGTTACCAAATGACGACATCACGATTTGTGGTACAGCAAGAAATGAAAGTGATAATCAAACGATTTACGAAGGACGAAATAATAGTAATTCAGAAACAGGGGATGAAGAATCTCATGAAGCATTTATTTTCGAGAATGAAACGCTAGAAGATATATCATATCATGAAATAACAGACCAAACGGAAGTAATAATATAATCGAAATACTAGACAGTGCTCTAATGTTTAACAGTAACGCCATATATTGCGTCACAGAAAAGAATAAACCTTTATGCTACACAGCTACGTTAATGAAGAATTCAAATATCCTTCCATACTATCAACTTTTAAAAATAGGAGATGTTAAAACATTAATGTACACAAATAAATTTAAAATAGCTTTATGTATTGCAGTCGATAAGAGCACAAGAATTAATTGATCACAAATACAAATAGATTATATAACATTGGGAGAAACGTTACGTGATTTGAATCCAAAAACTGTAAGAATATCTATAACAAACTTTGCTAATACACCACATGAAGTGAATTTGGAACTATTAAATAAGTCACCATAACAGCTCCAAATAAAAAAATTCTAATATGTGAAAACAGTAAAACTCCACCACAAGAATAACGGGCAATGATTATAAAAGAGATGCATGAAGCTTAGCGAACGGAGACAAAGGAGACAACAAAACCTATTAGAGAATCAGAGAAAACTATTACTGGAACACATTCAAAAAAGAAATACAAGAATTTATAAGTACATTTAAAATCTGTCAAATCAATAAACTTACCCATCAAAAGGTAAAATAACATCTAATACTGATGGATACACTGGAAGTAGTCTTTGATTAAATAGCTTTGGATATAGTCGCATCTCTACTGGTAACAACTAAGAAAAATAAATATCTTCACAATAAAATGTTTATTAACTAAATATATAATATTGGTACCACTACAAAAGCCTCATCGATAAACATAGCTGATGTTATATTTCAAAACCTTTTTAATACCTACGAATGTCCAAAAATAATCCTGATTGATCAAGATGCAAACTTCATATCATTATTAATAAGAAATTTAACAAAACTGTGTAAGATGAAACAATTAAATACTACGATGTATTGACCATATAGTAACGGAAGCATTGAGCGCATGCACAATGTATTGAAAGAATATTTAAAATGTTATATTAAAAACGAAAAAACTTGGGATACTTGGATAAACAATGCTTCTTTCTGTTGTAATACAAGTGTTCACGAAGAAACTGGTCTAACGACATACGAATGTATTTTTGAACAAATAGCTAGGGCTCCACTAACTTTGAACTTCGAAATATATGAACTTAATAATACATATTAAGACCATATAATCAATTTACGTAAAGAATTATTAAACATACAAGAGATACCGTGAAGAAATTTAATTAAATCTAAAAAAGATCAAAAATGCATATGATAAAAATTATGTGAGTGCAAAATAGGTGGTGACGTTTTACTTTAGAAACAGCCACGTAAAGGCCCCTTTCACCCCGAATGCACAGAACCTCACGATATTTTAAGAATATTAAATAACAACAATGCAGAAATAATCATAAATAACAAAATAAAAATAGTCCATTTAAATAAACTAAGACTAACTAAATTAAGAAACGATTATAATTCTTTTGTTACAGAAAAATACATGTAATCTCAGTTACTTTGATCTACATATTAATTAAAGAAAGCCAACGATTTATTAGCTATGACTGCTCAACGGATAAAATATCTAACATTACGAGTATATCATTACAACAATCCGGCAAATTCGATTTCAAACAAACTGACATAAAATATGAAAATATTTTTATTAAATTTATTAACTTGTTACAAAAGATAGAATTCTGTAATATTTATATTAGATAATGTCGTATAGGAGTCATACAAAGAATATTTATTGCGATATATGAGTTCACATATCTCAATGATTAAAAACGTGTTTAAAACGTATTTAGAGCCAATTAGTATGGAAGCTTACGAAGACCTTCACAAATACGATTAGTATCGTACAGGTGGAAAATTTATAGATAAATTGCTTGTAAACCAAATAAATTACAGAACAATAAGATTACGCGGAACAGTAGATGAAAAATCAAATTGTCAAGGAAAAGCCTATCAAGATTTTACAAACATAGTAGTAAAAGCTGATCTGGAAATAAACCCCTTATTATACTTTGCCCTTGTCTCTAAAACCCATGATACTATAACCTTATTATCAAATATAGTCTATTAAGTTAAAGAACGATAATGCCCAGACGCAGATGGCAACTACATATTTTGAGAAATTCGATTCATACGCTATATTCTATCAAGTTAACGTAATAAAAATTTTTAACGGAAACCTCCTGGCCTTATATTTATATAACGTTACAAATGAAATTAAATTTACATACACTTCGCATGAAGAAGAGATAACGTGCGGATTAACTCTTCATAAAACAGGACAAACGGACATACTCATTTTCGAGACAAAATTAGAAAATCCTTATCCAACTAAAGTTCATCACATTAACGCTCGCGATAGATCATTACTAGTTCATTTTAAAATAAAAATCTTATACTTATCTCACCATTTAAAAAGAGAATTAAATTAATTGTATCAAAACGTAATAACTGATAGATGTCAACTTGAAAGACAAGTGATACAGAACACTTTAATCGCCACTATTAATCCAGACGAATTCACGTTAGCCGTAATAAAAACACCAGGATATATGACAATCTTCGCCGAAGCGTAGCACACATTATACATTGCCAAACTGTAGAAGTGAAAATTATACCAGTAAATGATACTTACTATCACGAAATTTCAATCACTTATAAAAACCGATCATTCTTTCTAACCCCTAAAACTCATATTATAACCTCTAGCGCTACACAAAAAGAATATAATAGAATCTTACCAACAATGTTCCTAATAAACGAAAAGTGATACCAATTTAATCCTCAATTAGAGCATGCAGTCTTACAAATTTTACAACCTCTAAACAAACCAACATAGAAATATACAGAAACCAAGATCTCGAAAATTTAAAAAATATTATCATGTTCCCAGCGCAGCAAAACGCAATACTGAATCAAATAGCAAGAGGTGCGAATAGGGAATAAATTAATACAGATTCGCTAAATATGTTCAATTTATTAGATGAAAAAGAATTAGAAAAATTTACAGAGTCTACTACACATAAATTTTGGAATAAATTCATGAACTTTGGACTGGCAAGCGCAGGAATAATAATTATAGGGATATTATTTCAAATTTTCAAATATATAATAAATACAGTTATCCACGAATATACTTTATACTCCCGTCCCCAACACGTGTCCTTTTGCACTGACGTGCGACGTTTGACGTGTTTTTTTAAATTACGTGCGGCTTCATCCCTGTCTATTTGTCCTTCTGATGGTGGCGGCGACTCGGTTCCCCGTGCTCCCTGTCTGTCTCGTCCCGGAGAGCTCGAAGTCGGTCCAGGTTCGTGGAGGGAGGAGGAAGCGTGGAGAGACCGAGACTAAATGAATAAAGGCGTTCTTTTTTTTAAATCTAAACTTAAAATTATTTTATTTCGATAAAATTACAATGATGTTTATTTTTTCGGTGCGCTCATCGCTTACAAAGGATCCTTAATAATCTATGATTACATGATATTCCTTATATACTAAACGGTGGCGTTTCGTTACAAATATCCGTCGTACGGTGACGTGCGCTTTTTTTCTTTTTACATTTTTAGGCGGCGGATAATGGCTTAACTGTGCGACAGTCCGATATACGATACGGCGAGATCGCAACAAAGGTCGGTGCGGCGGAATTACAACGCTTTAATTCGATGACGGCGGATTACATGCATTTACGCGGTGAGATCATACTTACTATCGCGGCGGAAGATAGCGGCGGGAAAAGTCTAGCCCGACGGCTGTAACTCCGCATACATGTCCGCGGTCCTAATCCTATACCCGGGAGGTATGCCAGAAGTCGTTCCTCCTGGAGCCCCTAGTGCGCCAAAAGTCGCACGACCGGGAGGCCTTTGCTTCCCGAACTCCCCCTATTGGAGTTCCCCGGTGCGCCAAAAGTCGCTCGACCGGGAAACCTGCGCTTCCCGAACTCCACCTCTGTCTCCCGATTCCGCGTGAGCGCGTCCTTTTTATATATTTTGTGGGCGTTTCCCCTCACGCGTTCGTACTCGTGGGCCTCGTGGAGGGGCCGCGCCGCCTAGCCGTTTTCCTTACGACCGTGGGCCAGTATGGTGGTGGGGAAATAGCGGCGGTGGCATTGCGGGCGCGTCGCGCTTGCTCGCGTATAGCATAGCGTTGGCATAGCCAGGGCTAGACGAATAGCTAAGGCTCCCCTCCACGGCCCCCATACATTCTTTAGTCCATTCATTCATTTCTCCCTCTCATACGCATCTCAGGCCGCCTCCTCCCACTACGTGGGCATTCTCTCTCTCTCTCATCCTCCCACTCTACGGCCGCCGGTGTGCCGTACGCATGCCTTCTTACTCCCACTCACACGTTCGCGCGCTTTCTCTCTCATGCTTCCAATCTACGGCCGACGCTGCGCCGCACGCACACTCTCTCTCATTCTTCCGTACGCACGCTTTTTCATCAATACACACTCGTTCGCGCGCTCTCTCTCTTTCATGCTTCCAGTCTACGGCCAACGCTGCGCCGCACGCACGCCCTCTCACTCACACTCACACGTTCGCGCGCCTTCTCTCTCTCATGCTTCCGCACGCTTCTTTACTCATACTCACACACACGCACCTTAACTTCTCGGGCGTTGGGATCCGGACCTCTTCCTCGCGATCCTCCCGGCTCTGATTCCATGGCAGTATTTGCCTCTCGCGACGAAGGTATTCGTCGCATGGTTATAGCATTTCTATAATAGAAGCCATGTGGAGTACCGTTGCCAACATCATAATTTATTTGAGTCAAGGAAATCTACAAAAACATAAAAACGAACGAAAACCAACAGAAACTATATATACTAAAGAAGCCGTAGCGGAACCACCCGAAGAACCATCTGAAGTATTAGCTCGCGTAATAACTGAACAACCGTATGCTAAAATTTACAGAAACTCGAAGAACTCAATAAAACCTCAAATTCGTGAAACTCACTGGTTTTGACTTAATAGAAGGGGAGTGAAACGTCCCAGAAATTTTTCAACTTCAGATGATCGACGCTTACTTAAAAATAAATTCTCATGTAACATATGTACTGAAAGCAGGCTGACACGTGAACATTGTAAAGAGACCTTCAACTGGTTTTAACAATCCACATATTTTTATGTAAAATATATCACCAGCTTTGTAGAGTCAAACGAATCAAGCCTCTTCCTAAAAAATAATATTACGTTAGACCAAATGTAGAATATTTTTAACCGAAGTGAGAATTTCTATGAGATAATAAAATATACAAAGTTGTTACTGTAAGCTGTTATACGCTGACACGTGAAAATCAGTTAAACCTTCAAGAAATACTTAAGATATATTCAAAGACTTATCTAACCAAATAAAGCTGTGATTGTAGCCGCATGCGGAAGCTCTAAAATTAAAATCTAAGAAAAGTTTTATGTAACCGAATAAAGTCTCAACTGTAACCATATGCAAAATATGTAAAATCGTACAGATAAAAAATAATCGAACAAAAAAGGAATTGTAATAAGAAGCATATGCGAACCTTCTTCTTTAAAAATGTGTAATATAATATCTATGTAATACTAGAAATATATGAAATTTCTTCTAAAGGAATCACTCTGAGAAATTATGCGATAATGTATAGCAATCTCATAACACGAGCCATTGTACAAATAAACTTCCTGTAAATAATAAAACGCCACTATATTAAAAGAAACTAGCTTCAAATAAACATCGCCATATGAAACTACGCATCAAATAAACGCCGCTATAAATAAGAAACCAGACACCACTGGAATAGATTACGATCGACCAATAAAGAGCGAAGCAGCAACGACATCAAGAATATATAAAAACAGATGCCCACAGCAAGAACTTACTCACACTTAACAGATTACACACTTCAATTCATACTGATTGTTACTTTGCGGCCCGCGTCTTTTCGTGAGAAAGAATTAAATTCGTTTGCACTTTATATTTCAAGTATTTGTATCGCCGCTTGTTATGTTTTAACTGTGAATAAATTTATACATTTTTCTTAAAATCAAGTATAAATTCAATTCAAATCATTCTACAAACACATTATCATTTAAATCGAGTTTCTTGGTCTCACATCAACATTCATCGAGGAATTTTTCAGGGCCTTGACGACAAAACTCCTGGAATGGTGATAGTGACTGCTTCAAGCAACTTGGACACGTCCATCCATTACCTACACTGCCCTTTAGACATTAAGCCAGTTAAGTAAAATCTTTTATTTCTAAATAACAAACGAGAAAATGGGACTAACGGAACTAACCATTATAAAGCATACCAGCCTATCTGGCCAATCGAATACAGTAGATTTGATCAATAAAAATTAACGCGTATACAACTAGTGAGACGTCATACGGGCATACAGAATTTTTACTAGCCAAGACGTTTGAGTTTTAATTAATTATCGTATTTACATATAATTTCTGTTCTATTTTATTTTCATCATCTTGACATAAATATTTGAAACTTATTAGGTAAACTGAAGTTACAATATAGAAATGTAATATATATTAGTCACATTAATCGTTTTGTATGCATACTCTGTAGTTTAAGTACATGTATCGGAATTAAGATTCTTATAGATACTAAAATATATAAAACCTACTTAATTAGAAAGAACAAATAAAATAGATATCAATATAAATGAAAAAATGTAAATTTGATACTTTATACTAAAATTTATAAAAATTTTCAGCGTTTTTATTATTTATGTAATATAAAATAATGTGTAAAATTTATAATTTAAACTTTAAAATGTATATATAAACGTGAATAATATAATGATAAGAAAATTGAAAAAATTATACTTTTTAGAATTTGTAGTTATAATAAAAAATACGTAATTATCATCATTACGCATAAAAACAAAAATGTAAAAATAATTTTTAATCGAAAATATTTGAAAAATTTTTTTAAATAAAACGAAATGTGATTAATGAAATTCTGCATTTACCATATAATAATTTATTATTTATGATAACAGTCATAGTGAAAGGTATTTTTATAGACATGCAATACAAACATTTTTTATTTTTGAATAACCTATTAAGACAGTGACTTACTGATAAATACATGTAGAGAAATTTTTTCTTTTTTCTCTGCCACTCAAATAGGAAAATTTTAACGCATCCAGAACTCTTTCAGTGGGAAGCCTACACTTACACGCAGCATACAGAAATACTCTCAACTTGCACTCGCAAAGAAAAAAACATTATATTTTATACGCGCGCGCGTATATGTATATGGGTATATACGTATCATCATATAATTCTCAAACTAATAAATAATAAAAATAATTAATTAAATAAAAATTATAAAATACTAAAACAAAATTATAAACAAATCTAATAATGTTTAAGTTCAAATATTTATAAATATAATGTATTATTATAAAGCATCTAAGTATAATATAAGTTCGAATTAATTACTGTAGTTATTCTTATTATTATTCTAAACATTTATTATACCGATTTTTAATTATTGATTTATTATCAAAATACACATCAAAATTATCAAAATAAATGAATAATAATAATAATAATAAATAAGAAATAACAAAAATAAATTATAACCTGAATTAATAGTAAATAATAAAATTAGCAATAATAATACATAAGCAATAATTATTACAACAAAATACAACAAAAACCAATTGTAATATCAAATTGATAAAAAAAACGAAATTTATATCACTACCAGAAATAAAAATTACGGAATGTATACAAACTGCATAGAGTTTACTAGAAAAACTCCCTCTCTACCTATACCGCCTGTACTTTAAATCTTGTATAAATACGGCTAATCTTCTCATAAAAATGTTAGTATTAATTCAGTTCAATCTTTAGAAGTTAGCTCCTGACTTGTATTAGAAGTGTCTAATAAATACTTCTTTTAATTTCAATATGTAGTTATTCTTTAAGGAGGAGTTGACCTCTACCTCTTTCTTTTTCTGTTCCTAAGATCCTTCCTTATGTAAATCTAAATATATTTTCTCTATCTTAATTTAATTTCATGTGCATAATTGCGGGGTAGATGAAATGTCTAGTTGCGCTATTATGTTTCTCGTCTAATTTTATATACATATTGCAGGATAGACGAAATGTCTAGTCGCGCCATTGTGTTTCTGATCTAATTTTATATACATAATTGCGGGGCAGACGAAATGTCTAGTTAAATTATATCGTTCTTCCGTGACCTTATATAATTCTTATTTTATTACTGTATAGTTTAGAACCGTAGTCCATCCCTGACGAGTATACTTAATTCGATAGGTCTAAAAGGGACTTTTACGTCATGGACGTAACAAACCATTAATCTGAATAATTTAAAAGAAAATATTTATGGAGGATCAAACCTTGTAAATTGTAAATAAACGAAAATATATTCGTGTGTTTTAACACGCGTAATTACTTCTTTTCTTAATTTAAGGTGTACAATATATACATATCAAATTAATAAGAAAAAAATTTTAATTTATTTAGAATTACTCTTTGATTTTTTAAAAATTTTAAAATAATATGTAAATATAATTGATTATTTTGCAAATCTTTTATTATCATTCTCTTGATTAAAGAGAAGGAATGAGCAAAAAATAAAACACTTTGAGTGATCTGGCAGATCACGAAATTTTATTTATTTCTCCGAGGCATCTAACCGCGAGAGCGAGACTGTATGTCCTTATTTTTTAAATCATTCAGCCATCGCAGATGATCTATCTCTCTCTGTCCTTCTCTTACTTGAACAAATTTTTGAATTTCGTTAGCTTGGATGAATATTAACGATATACGAAAATACATTTAATTTTTCAATCGTTCTCGCTCTCTTTCATTAACACTAGTTATATTGTAACAATATCAAACAAGAAAACTCAGTCTAGTCTCTTTGCTAGAGCGGTCTAGGTTAAGGATATACCCGTCATCGACACGTGGAACAACGACAGTGTCCATGAGCCTCAGTGAGTACATCATAAAGTTCGGCGGACGCAAACCGTAATGTGACCATCAAAAACCAACGCAATATAGTCAAAACTGGACTATGACTATAGTACTACGAGCAAATAGTCATCATGGCGTAACCTGAGTGCTGCACTTCCGGAAAGCGAGAAAAGTATAGCAGCCACTGCTACAAATCTCTGAGCGTACACGAGAGGGCAGAAAGATTGTCGAAACCATTTCGATTCTGCTTGTGACGTCTGTCCTTGTCATTCTTGCCTTTCCGGTCTGCCCCAAACTAATTTACAGCGATGGCTATAAATATTGACTTTCCCATTATACTCGCCTAAGCGGTGAAAGTAGTTCTTACCTAATTTTTTATTTTTACATTATATATTTACTTCATTATCTACGAAATATATAATTTATCTTAAAGCCAGAGTAAGCTTAAAAAATATTTCTCTAAATGTTTTCAATTCTATTTGATTTATATTATAACTATATACATATATATATTAATAGTTATGATTTGTTAGGCCCTAGAGAATTTTATCGATTTTATTCAGAATTATCTAAAACTATATATCACGCTAGTTTTTAAGACCCAATAAGAGATCTCTATTATACTTACACCAAAAAGATGCCATATTGCGTCATTAATTTGATGTTTCTCCAAGCGTATAGATGGTTATTTGGTGACGTACGCAATGTATGGTTCAATTTAGGACGAGGAATTTATATATGTTTTGTTGTCAAATAGTTAGCTATTAAGTTATATTAATATTTTAGCTGTTTGATATTTTCTTAAATTAAATTTTTAATCAAATTTACTATATTTTAGAAAATGTTTGAAACTTAATTTATTCGTGAATGCATGTACAATATTACCTTGCTTAATATTATTTTACGATTATATTTCTTAGTTTTGTTGTAAAATGAATGAAAATGTTATATAATACAACATTTTTAACATTTAATCTTACATTATTTGCTTATTATAATTTATGTAATTATTAATAAGAAATACTGCTATTTCTTTTTTTAATCTTCAGCTGAAGTTTATGAAATTTTTTATTACATTTACTTAATATTGTCTGCTAATGAGCAACTTAAGCCAGTATTATCAGGCTCAACATTTAATTCAGTCACCTTGCCATCTTGAATTATCATGGAGTAACGTTTACTGCGTTTTCCTCCCAAAACATCTAAATTAATAGAAAGCTCTAATGCATCTGTAAATGTACCAGAAGGATCAGCTAACATACGAACCTGAAAAATTATACCATTTGTTTTTTCTATTACTACAATTAGTTTTATTTATTATTATGTGCAAACAGAAAAATACAAGATTGGAAAATAGATTTTGTTTTCATGGTTATATGAGGAGATATTATTGAGGTAACCTGAAATTTAATCATTTATTAAAAAAATATATATCATTAGCAAAATGATTAACTTGAGTATTAATATTACTCAAGCTTTTTATAAAAAATAAAGAAAAAAGTGAATATAATATGAGAACAGAAAAGAAGAATTAAGAATCTAAAAATTTTCATTATAAGCATTTCATATATAATGTAATATATTTTATAAAACTAAAAATTAAATAATAAATAATATAATGATGATAATTGTACCTTTCCTTGAGCATTTTTATGTTTTCCCCATGCTGCCATTACAAATGGATCATTTACACCAATACAAAAAATTTCATTGTACCCTTTTGATTTTAATTCATCTGCTTTTTGAATATAACCTGGTAGATGAGTCTTGAAATATATAATATATAAACAATTAAAAATTGAAATAGTAACTGTATTGAATTAATAATTATATATATTAAGTTACTTAGGCTAATTTGTAATTGACATAATATTTAATATTATTCTTACTCAAATAAAATAATCATCATTAAGCTTGAAAGTATAATATTGACTTAGATTTATTTATCAGAGAAAGGAGAGAAAGAATAAATGTGCATTTTTTAAAAATTGAATTAGCTCAATAAATTATTTATTTTTATTTATATGATTTATTAAAATTTTAAGCTGAAAATTATATATACATATAATATATTATTATTCTTGTAATAAGAATAAATTATATAATATGTATAAAAGTAGCATAAAAACTCAATTATATAAATATAAAATATAATATATATATAAAGAACTAAATATAACTTACCTTTGAACATGCTGGTGTAAATGCACCAGGAACACCAAATACGATAATTTTTTTCCCTGTAGAAACTTGCGTCAAGTTAACTTTATTTGTTGGAGTCCCTTCATATAAATCAATCAAGGGTAGTTTATTTCCTACCTATATATCAAATAAATATTTATATTCATCTAATATTCACAGTTACAAAAAACAATAATTTGTATCACAAGGAAACATTAACTTTAATACAAGAAAGAACTCAAAGAGTGATTTATTAAATGTTAATTTGATTTACTTATGTCTTATTGAATTTATAGCTTTATAAAATTTTATATATAATTAAACGAAAATTTATGGATAAATCTGTCTTTATTCTACCAGAATATTAGTAATTACTTGTTATCATGAAAATATTATTTCATTTAGTCATAATATTTCAAATATACATTCAATTATTCACTTACTACAAGAGCCATTTTTTGTAGTGTTGCGTGAAAGCTTCTGAAAGTACAATTGATGATAACCGAATTTCTTAATAATAAAGTGGTACTAGTTATTTGATTCATTTGTTTCACCCACTATTACAACTAATAATTGGTCTGCAATGACGCAAATGAAATATTGAGTCGTTTTGTGATTTTTATACTCTTTTTTTTCTAATATTTGACGTTTCAATCTGTAATCAAATATACTAATCCACTTCAATTTTAAAAGTGGATCATATACAAGAATTAATTGCACAATGTAAAATTTAAACGTATTGTAATAAAGGTAATTAGCTTAAATTTAAATTAGCTGAAAAACGCTTTTGTAGGAATTAAGCAAAGAACACTAGACAAAAATTAATTTCCCATTGTAAATATCACGTTTATTTCAAAATGAATCACATCCAATGTAATCACCAAAGGTATGAACTAACAAAAACAGAAATACTAGCATAATCCCCCAATTTATCCAATTTGCCAGAACAATTTTTTTATTATGTCCCGTTATCGTTTTTCAAAAAAAAAATAAAAAATAAAAGTATCCTTTTTTGCTTATCTTATAAATTTAGATCTTTTTGATATAATATAAATAATAAAAAAATTTCCCCCATTCTAACTTAATTTGTCCCGTTATAAAATAATAATAATAAGTAAAACTTAATGTATTATTAATAATAATTATATGCTAACCCTAAAACGTAGATACTTATCTTTTAAAATGTACTACACACGTGTAAAAATATTATAAACGTGGTAAATTCAAAAAGTACAAAACTATTATGAATGAATAAGAAATTATTATATAATAAAAAAGTAAGTATTTATTGAAGTGAGTGTAATTAATATATATATATTATAAATTCACTTCATGTTTACTAAAAATCAAAGAAAATACAAAGTAAATCTCACTGCACGTTATTTGTCGTACAGTTGTATTCTCCCCTCTCGTACCAAATCAAAAAGGTTAAAAACAAACTACAAGTACTAACTCTTTCAATATAGGCTAAGATCTAACGATATTAGAGCAAATACCGTCAGAAAGATCATCAAGTCACTAACATCTGGAACTAGCGCTTAGAATATCGAGGGTCAATAAATACAACAAATAAAGCAAGCAAGTCAAATTATTTCCCTAACCATCGTCCTTTACCAGAAAAACATTTTCTTGACGTGTAGCTGTCCTCGTAGTAAGAGAAAGGCTTGCGAGCGCAGTCGAACACTCCCTTAGCGGAAAACGGCTTCACCTGTTAAAGACTGAAATAATAGAAAATAAAATAACAGTAACAGGAAAATATTATTATGTTTAATCAGCCTCCATTAAATTTCTAATTTTTCCAGTTATATTTTTCAAATAATCTAGAAACAACACTGTTTTTGGATATATTTAAAAAATGGTATAAATATTTTAAATAAATATTAGTTTTAAACAACTATTAGATGGAGGTATCATTAAATACGAAACGCTCGTTCAATATAATCATTAGAAAATATTCGCGAAGAGTGCTGCCTTGCTTGAACTTCGCACCTGTAAAGACTCAATAGCCGATCTTTTTATGGTTCTAACTTTCCCAGAGATTTCTTCATAACATGAGATTTTCAGGTGGACTATCGAACTTTTATTGAACTATAAACATACAAAATAGTGTGATGTCCATTTTTCAACTTCATATCAATGACGTAATTTACCGAGTTACGAAACTTGATAATGACTACATCATGACATAAAATATTATCGAACATAATAATAATGAAACTGAGAAATAGAAATCGTCTCTGATCACATTCCACAATAAGAGATAAGAAATATTAATGTCTACATATGGAAGATGCTGTGCAATAGATCAAATAACTGGATTATCGATGTTTGTCTAAAACTAAATAATCATGAAACTTATGTATAATTAGCAGGTTGACACTTGATTGTAACCATGTGCGGAAGATCTAAAAGCAAATTCTAAGAAAAGGTTCGTGTAATCAAATAAAGCCACGATTGTAAACACATTCAAACATCTACAAAGTTACACATAAAAATAATCGAACAGTGAAGGAATTATTATAAGAAGCACTTGCGAAGCTTCTTCTTATAAAATATGTAATATAATTATTCTATTTCGAAATTGAACAAAGAGATGACTAATGCGAAACAAAAACTTCTTCTAAGAAAATATCATTCTATCAAACGAAGAAACGTCTGTAATATGGAAAACATGTAAAACCCTTCTAAGAAATCATTCTAGGAAATTATGCGATAACACAAAATACATACGAAAGTACGTATCTCATAATGAAAGTACGTATCTCAAAATACGAACTATTGTACAAATAATCATCCTGTAAAAGATAAGACGCCGCTTTACATCAAATATATATGAAATGATACTACACAGCTTCTAAGAAATAAGACATCACTGAAACAGATTATGATCGACCAATAAGAAGCAAAGCAGCAACAACATCAAGAATACATAAAGACAGATGCCAACAGCAAAACACACTCAGATCAGCAAAACACACTCAGATCATAAGCATTAGATTCAATCGATCGTTCCTAACAGTCTATT
The DNA here is from genome assembly GCA_018907045.1 of Wiebesia pumilae. Taxonomy (NCBI): domain Eukaryota; kingdom Metazoa; phylum Arthropoda; class Insecta; order Hymenoptera; family Agaonidae; genus Wiebesia; species Wiebesia pumilae. The sequence continues at coordinate 13,779,891 of JACCHZ010000116.1, forward strand.
TTTGCGACCCGCGTTTTTTCGCGAAAAAGAATTAAATTCGTTTGCATTATATATTTAAAGTATTTGTATTGCCGCCTATTATATTTTATCTTTAAATAAATTCATATATATTCAATTTAAATTTGAGTGTAAAATTAATATCTTAAAAAGGACTCTTAAAAAGATTCAATTACATGTTCTCATATTGACGCTTATCGAGGGATTCTTCAGGGCCCTGACGATAAAATTTCTGGAATGGTGATAGCGATTACCTAGAGCAAATTGGATACGGCCATTCATTGCCCACACTGCCCTTCGAACATCAAGCCAGCTAAGTAAAAATCATTCATTTCTAATAACAAATAACGAAACGAAATAAACGGAACTAACCTATTATAAGGCATACCAGTGTTCCAGCTAACCAAAATAAAGTCAATCGAATAGAGTCGATTAAACTAATAAAATTTAAAACTATTTAAAATTAGTGAGACGTCACAATAGCAATAAAATAGAATTCACTTAAAGTTTTAAAAATAAAGAACTAAATATTAAAAACTAAAATATTAAATTTAAATTTTTTTAAAGAAATGGATGGTAATATATAAACATTATGTTTTTCATTAGTCTCACTTGTTTGAACTTTAAACAATAACTTTCTAATAAGAGTTATTTTCTAATATTTTAAAGTTATATTTTAACGTATTTATTGTAAAAATATTTATAAAATACTGCATATTAAATGATTATTCTTCTCTACAATAAAATTTGTAAAATATGTTGATTCGTTTATAATTCATTAAATGAAAATTAATTTGACATTATCAATATTTAAAGGATGTATAATTACTTTCAAGGCTACAATTAAATGTTGTTTTTATGTAATAAATAACTAAAGTGATATAGATTTTTAAAAATTGTTTGGCAATAAAGTATTTATCAATTAAAATATCAATAAAATTAAACTCTATTTTATTAGTAATAACATTTATTTAATAGTTAATAATAAATAGATTTTGCAGAATAATTATAATTTTTTTATTATTGTGGCATTTTATCCTTTCAATTGCTTTGAACTGACATAAAATTCAATATTTCATTTTATAACAAATTATAAAAATTATATTAACTACTATACTAAATATTATTATTTAAAGAAAATATTAAAATTATTTTTACAAAAGATTATAATTAAATATATTATTATAAAAAATTACAAAAACATAAAATAAAAACAAAATGATAAAATTGGATAAACTGAAAGGATGGTAATAAGTAAGCTATAAATTTATGGTTTCTTACTTCATCACTTGAAATGTGTAAGGATTTACCTGTCTTCTTCATGTAACGATTTCGCTAACTATACTTGATTTTACCCATGTAACGACAATTACTTAACGGTTTTACCTGTTATTGGTCTCTTCTATTGTATATTCTTTGCCTACCGCAGCGGACGGCGTACGGTCTCTCGCGCTTTCCGGTTATCCCAACCCGAATGGCTCGACGTCAGACCGGGTTAGTATCGGGAGGCGGAGGTGTGAAAAGACGTGGTAAGTAGAAAAAATGGCACATTTTTAGAACAGACTAATCTAATTTATTTAAATTAAATCTTACATTTATTTCATTCTTTGGTAGGATTGCGTCGGTGTCCTACCATTACAATATAACTTACAGCAAACTACGGCGGTGGGTTTTTTCCTTTTTCAGATCTCGGCAGTTTTCTTATTAATCCTACGGTATACTATGGCGGTGGTTTTTATCGAGCTTACGGCTAAGCACTTTGACAGGTTTTTATTTGTACAGAGTTTATCTCGGGTTTCGGCGGCGTTTATTTTACAGAGTCTTAATGATTTTATAATGAATCACGGCAGTGGTTATTTTACAAAGTTTTAATAATTTTACAATTAATCACGACGGCGGATTAGTTATGGTTGTGGATAATTCTACAGGTAAATTATGGTGGGGAGAGTCAAGCTACGTGGGTGTATCTTATGGGTGCGTTAAATGACTAAACCATGAGTTTTGTCCTGGTATATCGAAAGACTTATAACAGGGGGCTACGCGCTGAGTGGCTGCACGATTGCAGAAGACACGTTCTTTGCTGCGGAGGACCTCCGACTCTCGAACTCTCTATTTCTGCGCGAGTTCGCTTTTTTTATATCCTATATATATATGACATTACACTGTACACGTCACTCATACATGCGCAATGTCATTACGCTACGTCGTGCACACACTTTCGCCTGGGCTTTGTTGCTTGCCCGTATACATTGTCCTACACGTGTAATTACGTTTTCGTTTGCTTAGCATAAGCTCGCGATGGACTTTTTAGTCGTAAATGTAATCCAATTTGATGCTAATTTACTTAAAATTATTCAGAACCTATATTTTTTATTACAATTAAAAAATAATTCAGTACGATTATTTAATATACATTAAATTATGGCATGTACATCCTTAGAGTAAGACATCGAGACTGCCAAAATTATAAAACAAAAACAAGTTTATCGCTCGTACCGACAATGCTCAAGTTTAGATTTGCTGTTATAAAACAAAAAAAGAAACAGCTGTACCATGAAATAACAATAGTGTACATTTTTTATTCTCTCTTGAAGTTCTCCGTCGAGAGATCGGGTTCTGTTTTTGAAAAGAGGAATAAGTCAATCAATGAGACGCGTTAGATCATGAGTAAATGTTCATTGTAATTTATTGCAAAGAATCGATGGGAATTAAATGACGCTAAGACTAATTGCAGAACATTAAGAAGAGATTACTAATAATGTTTTACTATATTGAACAGTGTAAATATAACATTTACAGGGGACATTATAGGTTCATAACAGGCTATCGACCGCTCGTCTCTCTGTGACTGTCGTGTTGTCGAAAAATCCACCAAGTGGCATTGGGGAAGAATATAAAATAACCATGATTAACGTGATAAGGGAATAATTTCAGTTACTGAAAGTTTTTGATCAAGGGGAGGTGTAGAATCGTGTTTATTTTGAATCTAATGTGCCCATTTTGACCAACTGCAAGGGCTTTGAGTATTTGTAGAATACGGGTATTTTTTTGCTGAAAGTTGATTGCGATCTTCGTATTGGATATCCGCACCGGTATATTGCGCGACATGAATCGCCGGTCGGTGGTATAAGAGGATATACATACAACCAACACCACGCTTAGTCAAATATGAGATCTAATATCTATGAAACAATTGAGAATTGTTAAACTTGTTAATTATACAAGTTGACGATAAACGAAATCTGTCAACCGGTGTTCACCAAATCTTCAGGTTCATCCATTGATAAGTTGGCAATGAATATTGTTGGTCTAATTTCATAATGAGATATGTAATTTGAAAGGCATGCTGAAAGTCGTATTGATGGACCAGCCACCGAATTTTACAAGTACTTTTGTGGCAAAGTTGTACGGTGTTTCATACTCGAATGGTTCAATTAAGATCATGCACCATTCCTTTAAGGAATAGTTAAAAATTGTACGTCAAACGTTCGCAAATGGGATGATTGGCGCGAATACGACGCATTTATTTATAATACTAGCATCCATGAGACTATTAAATTATATATTTTCAATGTTTATACGGTAAAATATTTTACTAAATGTGACAATCGAAAAGATATCAAGTTTGTCTTTTGGCTGTGTATACGAATTATGGATATTCAAGCTTTAACTCGTAAAAATCGCTGCAAAAGAAAAGTCAAAAAGTTTTTACAACTGAAACTTTAACCCCTGTAATTTCGACTAGTGACTCAATTATTGCTCGTAAATGAGCCACATAACTTGAAATAACTTTCACCGGAGAATGTGGGGCCATATAAAATTATCAAATTACTTGATAACGACGTAACAAATTGTCTACACGAACAAGTTAATGAAAACCCACTTAGATTTGGACGACGATCTACTACACTTTTTCAGGTAGCTATCCAGAAAAGCACAGGGGAAACATGATGGAAGAATATTTTTATACATTGGGATTCAGAAACGGCAGCACCGAGAGTGAGTGCTATATTTCGATATCAAGTCAGTGTTTTGAATTTTTAAATTTACTTCGGGTAAGCGGTAAATCAAATCAGTTCTGTTACATGGCGAAAAAACCGTGCGAAGTGGTTTGAGATTTTATAAAGATTACAATTATATAATTTTTTTCTTATTTAAATTTCTATGTACTTATTTTAAATACTTTATTGTTATCTGAATTAACAAAATTTTTTATATCTATATTTTATCAAAAGAAGTTATTTGAACTAAATTTATTAAATTAATAATATATTTTCTATGTTATGTATAAAATAATTTAAAAATTTGAAAAGTAAAACAGAAAAAAATACAGATGATGATTGATTGATTAACGTGCATAATTGATACTTTTATAATTGTTAAAATATGAAATTATAAAAATATTTCATTAAAATAATAAAATAAACTAAGTCAATGAAAAAGTTATGGGTTTATAAAAGAGTTTACTGTTACATGAGTAAAAAGTTGTTAAATTTATTTAAAATATATAAGTTTCTCAACCTCAAGTGTCAGATAATTCCTTTATAATAATAAAAATAATAATATTCTTTTCGTGAAATAGATACAATACGTTATATTTTATAAATAAATAAAATTAGGTCATTAAAATACATTTAAATTTATATTTAAATAAAATTAAAAGGAGTTTAATTAACAATAGCAATATTTTACATTTTGACCATTTGATTATTATATATGATAAAAAATTCCATACTATTTATTAATAGGAAATATACTTAAGCTATTATATATATACATGTTATTATTATATTAATAAGAAATATTAATTATTATTAAGTAGAATTGATTATATTTTAGAAATATACTTTATCTAGGGTACTTAAATTTGCATTCATATAGCAGATATTTTTCAAGTCATTTTTCAACACATCTTATTAAATATTTAATCATTATTGTCATCTTTCTCTTCAGTTTTTTCATCTTGGTGATCCTCTTTTATATTTTCATCTTCTTTATCATCATTTAAAGGATCACTGTCATAATCATCTTTATCTTCTAAAATTGAAGCCAAAAGAACCAATTTATTATCTTTTAAAACTTCTTTTAAACAATTCTTGATTCTTTCTTCAATAATAGGTATAACTTTGTACTCAAGTGAATAATTAAGCCACATAGCTAATTCTGGTTCAATAAATTTTTTAAATGTATCAGTCTCTGGTGTATCCCAATTAATTTCAATATATCTATGATAATAATAAGTGAATTTGAAAATTATATAATAATTAAGAAACACTTGTAACCTAATATCTCTTACCCAAGATCATCAACTTTATAATCAAGCAAAGTTAAATTTATTCTTTCATCATTAATTTTGTGAATTTTAATCTTCATGTATGAGGAATTAGAATTTTCTGGCATTTCAAGTGATCTCATCTGTTCAAAATCTTTTATATGCATACTTAGATGCTTATAAACAATCTATAATATTAATTAATCTGTATTACTGTTAATAAAAAATATCATGAACCTATAATAAATTAAACACCTACATCCAAATAAGAAAAATAAAGAAACACAAATATAATAATATCTTCTCCATCTTGATTAACTGTTATATCTCCAAGTTGCTGCAAAGAAGCTAAACTCCTTAAAGAACCATCAGTTGCCTTAAAATTACCTCTTATATTATCTTTTTCAAGCAACTTTCCACATAGATCTGGTAAATTAACTAATGACAAATTTTTACTTTCAAGTTGATTGTTTACCATACCAACTATTTCAGCGACTAATTTTTGCAAAGCAATTGTTATTTTCTTTTTATGCAACCTGAAAAATATATTAATATATCATTTTTTACAAACTAAGAAGTTATTTTCAACATCTTCTAAATATACCTCAATTTATTACGATAGCTATATTCATTATTGAGCATGCTACTGACTGATGTATCTACACATTCTTCACCTACTCTATCTTCCACAGCAATTATTATATCTTTTGTTAGTTTATCCACAATATACTTCTCAATTGATTTTCCTATCAATATAATACTAATTTAATTTTGCAATATAAAACTATTACCTTAATTACCAATAACCCCTTTGCTGCTGTAAAAAATCCAAATAGTTTTGGTTGAAGTAATTTATATAACAATTGTTTTAATTCTAAATTTAAAAAAATTAATTATAGATAATTAATAACAACTTTTTCAATATTCTATCAATACTTCTTCCAGCATTGAAGGAGTTAAAATTTACAATTATTAGATCTTACTAAAGGAGGAATCTTGGATCTTGTCTAAAGGGAATATTTTTTTCGATTCGTCCTTATTTTTACAAGAGAGTCTAATATTAAAATTTAAATAATCATTGAAATAATTTTCAATACAAAAGCTATCTCCTCGAATAATAAGTCCAGCCATTACCTCAAATTCAACATCTTTTAAAAATAACCTGTAATTGACAAATTTTTAATACAGAAATATTTTAAACAATACTGTGTTTAATATTTCAATTCTTACTCATAAGAATAGTTTTTACAAGGTTTGGAAGAACTATAGCTACGCATTGTACCAGTAACTTTCATATCTGTTAACTTGAATTTTAAAATTAAAGATAGTGTTTGGAGATTTCCTTGTCCATATGTTACCTTACACTTTGGTTCTTCTTCCATAACAGGATGTAGAAGCTCTCTATAAGAAAAACGTTTTAGAATGTTCTCAAGAAAGTTCTCAAGAAAGTTCTCATACATCTAATAAAATGTTTCCTACATTTGTTCATCATCGATTCTAAAACATATTTCTTTCATGAATAATTTTTTTATCTCTTCACCAGTAAAATTCCATTTTCTTCTTAACCAAAGATCTTCTTGCCAGGTCTAAAGCAAATGATTTATTTTATCAACATGTTGTTTACAATTGCAGATTATGTACAACACAAGTGCAGAAAATTACATACATACAGAATCTTTTCAGCTAAGATTTTACCCGAAGATTCTATTGCTGCAGCCAAATTTTCATGATCTTTAACTAAATGAAAAATAAATAATCATTTTTAAAAAATTCAATATTTATGTTTAGAATGTTGTATCCTTTAATAGAAAGTAAATTTCATGATTATAATATGTACTTACTTATCATAAAATTCATTTTATAAAAAATAATAAATGCTCAATATATTCTGTAAATAAGTAGAGAATAAGAAAAACGCTTGCAGAATTGCTACAACGCTTGGTAGGAAAAATTCTCCATGCATCTAATATGCAGGTGATCTTTATGAAAGTAAAAAAACTTCGTTCCAAAACGTACTAATTATTACAATAAGTCCACTGATGTTTATAATAATAATTTTTACTCATAAATGTTTAACTTCCTAAAAATTCTTTATACGAGAACGTAAATTGTAAATCTAACCTTTTAATCAAAATTGTCCTATCACGCAACTTCTTAAGTACTACTTCCGGTAAAATCAGTTTAACATAGAGATGAAAAAGATCACTGATCCAATGTTAAAAAGTTGTACAAATTTCGATTGCTGCGAACCTAGCGGATTTTTCTATGGACCTTACTTATGGTTACGAAGCGATGGAGAAATAAAAAAATTAGAGAAAGAGGGAAAGAAAAAGAGACATGAAAAGAAATTGATTATGTGTAAATATATTGAAATTAGCTTTCATCTCCGATAGACTGTGCACAGCAGCCAAAAGTGCATATTTTATTGAAATGTAGATGTTTAATATAAATAATTAGAATTAGTTCATTTTTTGAGTTGAATTTTGAATAAACTAAAATATTAACGAGTTCATTAAATTTTCAATATTTTGTAAATAACAATCATTTAATTTGTTATAAATATTCTTTTTTTCACATATTGTTTTATAAACTATTATATTAAATATACAAAAATTATTTAATCAATATTTTATGAGGAACTATATTATGCAGTTATTGATAGAACAATATTAAAACAATATATCTATGCAATTTTATCCATGTACTCATTTTAAAAATTATTTAACTACTCAATAGTTTGTTATATACATTTATTATATGTATTAAGTTTATTGGGTATTTATTATTTTTTGTAAACATAATATATATTACATATTTTTATTATAATTATTTTAAAATACTTATTCTTCTTATTTTAAAATGACAATAAAACAGAAATTATAATAAAATAATAATTTTAATAAATTTTTAATTTAAAATATTTTGTAATCTGTGGGTTTTTTTACAAGATTTTTACTTTAATTTTTAGCTTTCTTAAAATTATTGTGATCTCATGTTGTAGAATATATTTTTACTAAATTAGTAACATAAATTAAAGGGCATTTATTCTATGATCGTTTCAAATATTTTGTTAATCAAACCATTCAGAAAACTTCTCACAAGTATAATATTTTATTATATTAATTAGAAAATTAAACATATTTTTTCATATCATGAAAAAATATATACTACCACGGTAACTTATACACTACCATGGTAATTATGAAAATCTTCAAGATGACAATCTGCACTTACAACATAAGTAAAATATTTAGTTTGTCTTAAAAAATAAATTATATTACAAATATTTTCTTTTGAATGCAAATTCTTTAAACAATGGTTTTATGATAATTTCATGTTTTATTGTACTCATTGAATGAGCTAAGCTTTGGTTCATAAATTTAATGTTTAAAATATTAGATTTGAAAACCATTTTATATCATTACTTGTATAAAAACCAATTTGTAAACAAAAACTTTTTAATAATTTATATACTAAAACTTTATGTTTGATTACATATATGAATAATTCTTGTTATAATACCAGAGAAGTCTCGCACGCATATTGAACCCTTTCCAATGTTACGAGGATAGCTTTAAGTCATGAGAAAGGTTCTTTAGAAGGGTGAGCTGGTCGAATGCTCTTGTTCAGTGAAAGGTGGGGGGTTGGAGCGTCCTGGTCTACCAATGTGATATTTTATTTTTCAACAGTGACTGCTTAGGTGTCTTCAATTCTCATATTTTAAGGAAAAAGATAGTTTCTCTTTTATACTTGGAAATCTCGCTTTATTATTTTCATGCGGAAACGAAAGAAGGGAGAGGAGTGGGGATGATGGCGAAGGAGTACAAATTTGGAAGCATGAGAGCAGAAAGCACGACAAATATTGGGTGACGGCTAGAAAATGAGAAACATTACGAATGGCGCAACTTATATTGTTGAATTTAAATTCACACACGCATTGGCTATTTATGCTTAGTGATTTTAAGCAATAGACTCAGAATTGTTTTAATATATGGCCATAATAATAAAACGCAGTGTATGAATATGTCGCGCGACAAAAGTAGTCCGACGACGTTGAGATTGGTTAAAGTTTCACCGCTGTTCCGTCGGATGCTTTACCGGCGCTCTCGTCAACCCAAGCATGTATTTTGCATGACAAAGGCAAGAGTAGCTTGAAAAGTTGCATTTTATAATACACTGGTCTTTTAAATTTAACAGAATAAAAAATTTTATCTGTAAAGTAATGTTTTATTATTATTATTTGTATTTTTTACTCTTGGAAGTCGTTTAAATTTTAACTTTTTGGATTTGTTGTTTTACATTTGTTTGAATACGTTATGAACAACGACTTTATTCAATTTAAAAACTATTAACATTTTCTTGAAAAAATATATACTAACATTTTCTTATAAAAATATGTACTAACATTTTCTTGAAAAAATATGTATTAACATTTTTTAAATATATGTCGTATTGTTACTGATTACTTTTTGTCGATTTATGAAACAAATAACTTCTTTTTTTAGTATTGCTTACAATTTTCTTTTATTAATACAAATATATGTTAATCCCTTAATTTCTTTATTAAAATAAAGTACATAAAAGAAATCAATGATTAAAGCAGAAAATTCTATTCAAACTTTTTCATTAACATAAAACTGTAGATTGCTTTAGAAAATTGTTGTTTAATACCTTCTTGTGCCATATACTTTAGTTAGCTGAGAATCTTTAAACTTTTATTAGTTACGTAGAAATCTAAAATTTAGTAATTGTTAATTTTTATAAATTATTTATAATGAGAAAATATTATTTGGAAATTAAAAATTTTATTGGGAAAAGAAATATTAATTGAAAGTAAGAAAATGATAATATTAAAATGATGTAGAAAAATAAATATACAAGGTAAATAAGAAGAAAAAATGATGTATAATAAGAAAATTTGTTATTAATGCTTTTTTAAATGTAAATAAAATATAAATTATATTTGGATATGATCCTTTTGTTTTTTACTTTTGCATAACTCTATTTTTATTCTTTAATTTTTTATTTGTAAATGTGATAGAACACTACTCGCTATAAATTATGTCTAAACCTTATTAATACAATTCATATGGTAATGTATTTAATTTATAATATTGAAATTTCAATGTTATGCAAATATATTTATAATAATACAGAGATAAAAAGCTTATTTACTTATTGAAACCTCTGCGTTAACTTATAAAAGTATAGAACACAATTGTTCATTGAACAAAAAGATATTGCAGTGGGCTTTAAATGAGTTTTCTCTTTTGAAAAAATGATATTAGATTTGTACTAGCATAAAAGGATAAACGTAGCTGATCGCCAATAATGGGATTTTTCTAATACTTGTTATCAGAATGTTAAATAATGAAGGTAAATATTCTTATTAGTATTTAAATGATTTTTATAGCTCCTACAATAAAACAATAAAACTAAGCACAGCTACCGCTGACTATATTTATCTAGACGCCGCATATAGTTCTTTAATTGTTAAAGTTAAAAAGAAAACTAAAATTTGACAATTTTTTATCTTATTCTTAGAAATATACAATTTGAAAAATGCAATTACATTTTTTCAAATTATGAATGAGATTACTTCTCACAAAACTTACGGTATGAACATTTTCACCTGTGAGATGTGTTTTACAAAATGAGGCATCCATCTCAGGACGTTCATCGTTCAACGCTCAACAATTGGCTCTTCTACGAAGGACTTGTTAAATTCGATGTGAATATCATCGATTAGAATAAGAATTTCATTTATATTACGTTTCAAGACCTGGTTAAAGCAATCTTGTATCTTTATCTTTACAAAAACGATACTTATTGATCACGTTTGAGAACGATCAATGTATCTCGGATCTGGCACTAGCTGTTGATACCTGTATTATTATCCTGCATTTCCTTAGTCACCCTTTTAGGAACAGTTCGATTATCGGTACATACGATGCTACATCGGGCGGTAAAGGAACATAATATGGCTTAGCACGCGAAAATAGCAATTTCATGCTCTGAAGTCTGTAGCATAATTACGCCTTAGCAACGAGTCTAAATCACATCCAACCAAAAGAAAATTCTTTATAACCCGCATTCTTTTATTTATCGTCGTCAGCATGTGTTTCTGAGAAGTTCTGTGATAAATTAACAGCTAGATATTATTAATTATTCGGGCTTATAAACATGAAGCAACTCCACACCCGTGTCATTGATTAATTCATCGTGTTACGAAACACAAATTGTTTCAATTTCTCGATAATCCAGGTATGAATTTATCCCTATAAAATTGATCGATTAACACGTGTCAAATTTTCACAGACGAAGAAAAAACTTGTGCTTAAACCACCTCTTTTTCCTTCAATTATCGCTGAATTCAAGTATTTGTTCTTACTCGATATTCTATAATTATTCAATATTTGTATGGATGTATATTAATTTACATGCCTCATGAATAAGGTAAGTACAACTTTATTGACAAGATTTTCCTTATAAATGTTTTGTAAATAATTCTTAAAAACAATAATTACATCAGATTGTACTGCTTTAAGAATAGCGGTGTGCTTTATCATTTAAAATAATTCTAAATTTATGTTCTTTAAGTTCACTAATTTTTTAATCTTGGTCAATAAAAGCATGCGTTTTGTTGGGAAGTTTCTTGAACTTTCGCAAGCAAGTGCTTGAAAGCGCCCAATAAGCTCTTGTTAATGTCGTGTAGATTTCTAGATCAGATAAAATGGCTTATGTTTCCTTGGTCACCAAGTTCTTCATATTAGTCAGTTTCGACCAGCACTCACTTTTTAAATTTGTTTAACACTATTACTGTTTGGTCTTATTTGATACTGTTACTATCTACCAGCTATGAGAGAAAGCTGGGAGGAATATATGGAGTTGAGAACGCCATTTTCTTAATCCCTGCAGCGAGCTTGATGCTCAATTTTTTAACGTCAGTGGTCACTGAGGATATCTTTATTGGTTGCTTTAGTGTTTAATTTTCTTTCTTGGCATTTTGACAACTACATATTGTCGCAAATAGAGTTTTTGTCAGGAATGTATGAAAGATAAATTCGTGTGTCTCTCTCTTTCTCTTGTTACAATTTCACGCAATCGTGATTTTTCCTTTTATTATAAAAATTTTTTCAACAATTATGCAATTTCTAGTAAAAATAGTAAAAAATAAATCGAATAAACAGTTACAAGCTAAATTGATTCAATTCATTTTTTCTGTTTCTTTTATTTTATAAACGGTAATTGTTTTTTCTTCTTGTTTTTTCATACATTTTTTGTTAAAATTATTGCCGTAAATAAATGTTCGTTGAGCTTGATAACCATTGTACATCAGTTTTTGTTTATTTTATCCCGTGATGTTTAAAGTACGTAAATGTACTAAAATTATTTGCTTACATCTGCATGAATGCATTTGACTGTAAATAAGGCTTGTAAACTTCTCACGCAGAGACGACAAAAAGTACATTAAAAGAAAATACATTTTTTCTCAGGATTTTATTTTGTATTTATAGTGTATTCTTAACCTAATTATATATTTAATAATTTCTTTAGTCTTTAATTTTATTATTTCTATTTTACGTGTAGAGTATCTATTCACGTATTTCATACACCAACTTAATATTACATGAGTTTATTATATTTCCGTTAAATAAAAATAACATTTTATTTATTATTATTACAATGACTACAACAAAATTCAAGATACAATATATGTTTCAAAATTTGCATAATTCTAATTTTTGTGTGTGGTACAGTCTGTATATAGTAAGATTTCTTAATTACAATATCATTTGTTACAGCTTTTTTTCTATAACGGTTATTATATATGGTTCTGTGCAAGATGTGATTATTTCTAGAGAGCCGCAAATTTGTATTGATAAGGCTAAGAATATCTTTAGTTTTTGTTTAGAATTTCTGTGAGTCAGCCTGTCTGTAGAAAAATGGTTCTACACTTTGAAGGCTGGATATCACAATATTCATTAATTTCTGAAAAGTTTGCGGTGCATTGTACAACCTAAGGAGAATACATACAAGACAATAATGATCATAGGAAGTACTAAATGCTGTCTTCTCCATATTAGTAGGATCTAATGGTATTTGATATTTCATTTCTCTTAATTGATCTAAGATTTTAAGTATTTGTCAGAAAGTATGTATCTCCAAAAGTTTTAGGATTTAATTTTCTATATTATATAACTCATACGTAATTAAATTTATTCTTTGAGTTTCGTTACTGGTAATTGAAATAATACACGAAATAATACATAATATTACGATCTTTCTAATTAATTTTAATTCTTCATAATAGCTGTATTATCTTATTTGGTAAAATAGTACTCCTGGTATTTATATTGTAATTCTTGCTGCTTTTAATGAAAATCAGTACATATATGACAAGCAATTACTTTACACCTTTTTTAAACAAAATCAAGAATTCAACATGAGATAAACGCTTTACTTGTACACAGTAATTGAACTCGTACAAATCGAAAGGCGGTGTATATATCTGTTGTTATAAAACAATTATTTCAGTTTTATGGAATAGTTTTAGCAACACTTTTTGTAACTGAAATCAGACTAGGTTGTATGATAAGGAAAAATCAAGTCATTTATTTCAAAGTTTTGGCAATAGGTATAAATATTTTCATTATTAAAATATTTTAATTGTTACTTAACCGACAAAACTTATAAAATTACAAGAAAAAATTCTGTGGTGGCGAACAATCAATTTAAATCAAAATGTAACATAATAGCCAGAGAACTTACAATCTAGCTTTTTCAAATATTGATACAGTCTAACTCAATCAACAGTAATTCACCAATCAATATCATGAGTTTACTTTTTTGATGGCTACAATACTGGTTTAAATTAAATAAAATGAAAGCATCCATAAACATAATTTTTTATTATAACTTCATTACCAATACAAAAGTTCTGTAATAGCTAAATCGCACCCACATGTAAGCACTTACTTCACTCACGATCTCCTATATGATATGATACTGTGTCTAGACACTTTGGAAGTTCATTGTTTTTAAATATTTATAACAAATATCCATTATTTCAATTAATCTAATAATATTTTTAACTAACTATAACTGATATTTTGTGATAAATATTAATTATACAAAGGATAATTAAGAAGGCGTAATATTATTTTATTATTTATTTATTATCTATCACAACATTCTCATAACTTTCAAGATTTTTAACTATATTTTATAAGACATTTAGTATATCTCTAAAAAAGTTATTGGTAGTTACATAAAAATACCTAATTTCAAGATTTTCAAAGGTTTTAACTTGATAAAAACTGTAAGATATATTCCAAACTCTCTTTGCTATTTCTGATAAAAACTTCATTAAATATGACATTCACTTTTTATTTTAAACCATCATTTTAAAACATAAAGATTTTTTTAAAAACTAAAACATGTTAAAACAGAAATAGGAAAGAAAGTAGTTAATAAAATTTCTAGAAAATAATTTACGGAAAATTATAAAAATTAAAAATAATTGTTTACATTTGATGCTATCAATTTTTGTAAATTGATAACACCGTCAGTGAAGTATTATAAGATAATTCTCAGGCAGTTGAATGGCTTAGTTTCGTTGATCAGTAAATGTGAAGTAAGTAAAAAAGTAAGTAAAGATCAGTGAAGTAAGATGTAGTTCAGTAGATTAGGAAATTATTTTGTGTGGTAAAATATTGAATTGGTAATTTTGTTTGAAAATTTGCGACAGTAAGGAAATTAACTATAACACAGCAGTCAAAATATAAAAAAGACCTTTGGTGATAATACTATATCATAATTTCGAGATTATAAATTGTATAAGCACTTTCTGAAAGCTGAAATAATAGAGAAAATGACATAAGATCTAATATTTGATCAATGATGATAACATAGATAAAGTGAAAGAAATTTTCTTTACTAATTATAAAATAATTATTAGAAAGGTTGCTGAATAATTAAAAATTTTATTTAGCTCATGAAAAACAATCTTTATTAATGTTTAGAATATAAAAGTAGTGTAGCCAAATTTGTTCAAATTTTCAATATTGCATCATATAAGTATTATTTTAACATTCAAATAAACTTAGAATAATATTTTTCAATAATAGATAAGACAAACAAAATTTAAAGACAAACTCAAAAAGTTACCTAATAAAGTCTATAATATTATACGCAGCCTAATTTGAAAGAAAAGGGATAAATTAAAAAAAATCCAAGAAATTAATATATTTCTATGATTAATGAAGAAAATATTTTAAAAACATTTAAAAAATATTTCAATTTTTATGAAGTATTGTAAAATTAGTATGTTGAGAAACATTTAATATTTTTGTACTTAAATATTTAATTTAATTTAATTTAATTTAATAATTTAAAAATCTCTAGGGAATGAAAATTTTCAATTTTTAAAAAATATTGTTTAAAGGTAATAATAATATTTAGAATAGTTATAAATTTACATAAAATTTATAAATAAAATCGCATAAAAAATATTTATCCACTTAATTTTCAATTAGAAATATGAAAGATGTTTTATCAATGAATAGTATATATTCTATTATAAATTTAAAATCGATGAATCATGCTTATTTAAATTTTAAATATTAATAATGTAGATTTTAAAACAATGTTACATTGTTTCTGTAAAGTCAGCAAAATGTACTCGAATTCGTAATTCTTAAAGTTGGGAAATATTCTTTAAATTCTGTAGAATTGTCCAAAAACATTTATTGTACAAGATTATAATAAATATCTAAACGAAAGTACGACTGTCAATTACAGAGAACTTTTGATATGCTGAATCGACACTTATAGACATTTGCTATTTATGATAGCAATGTGCTAGAGTTTGTATTCAACTGACAAGTCTCAAAATCACTGTCAACTATATAAACTGATATATATACAGTGTTTTATATTTAAAAAATATATTGTTTAAGCGGCTCTGAGTATTTTATAATGTTCATAATTACATTTAATTAACTACATTTAAAGTACATCTGTTATTTTTTTAAATACTCTAGGAAAAGGTAAATGTTTAGTAAAACTTTTGATTGTCGTATTAACTTATATAAATTATAATTATTAATCTTAATAATAATTTATTATTTTTCAATAATTACATTTTTTATTTAAACTAATAATATAGTTATAATAATAAACATTGAAAATAATAGGTAATGGTAGTTTTGACATTAAATTTAAGATCAAGAGTAAAAATATAAATCTCCATTGTTTTTATATGATTTTAAAACACTGCATATTATAAAAGGCATATAGTTATTACAAGCGTTGCGATATGTATTACCTAAAAATACATATTCTGGTATAACGATACTTTATTTAATAAACCGGATGGTAGATTTTCGTGATATAATGTTACTGCTTATTCTTTTGTACTCAGGTAATGTAGCTGCTTGTTCTGTAGTAAGAGATTAAAGTATGTTTCTTAACATTACAACATGATGCGTTCACGCAACCTACCGGCGTACTAGTAGATGACTATCAATGTTTTCTTATTTCAGATGAATTTCTCTTTTTTTTCAAATCTCTATGTCAAAAGTCGTTGTAAATGAATATACACTTCTTTCATTAAAATCGCATGACTGAGGAATTTAACAAACAGACTGAAATCAAGCTTCCTATACAATACTAGATCGATTCTCATAGTTTTTTTCCATTGATTTTTTCTTAGATTTCTCGTGAATTTTTATATTATTCAAAAATATTTCGCAACATGAAATATATGAATACTTTAATTAAAACCTTCTTTTAAACAAATTTTAAAATAAAAATAAATTTTATAAATGTTTCTTAATATCGTCGTAATAAATTGACTGAAGATATTATTTATATATTGTACTATTTTACACATCATTATACGAAGTTCATCGCTGAACATGTGCAATAGTCTATTTAAAAATCAATAAAAGATAATTGAAGAGATAAATGATTGCAAGTTTTTTTATAAATTTTAATGACATCATTAATATACTTATTTGTTTTACGTTAAATTTTGGTTATCTACAATAAAATAAAAAATTTATTTCATATAAATCAAAATACTTTTTTCATTTAAAGACAATAATTTATTATTCAGATTAATTATAAGGAACGAGTTAGAAATATATTAATTTTTATTAGTATTATAAGTACATTAATATAAGGACAAGATCAAATAAATAAGATAAAAGTTTAAAAATAAATTTATTTTATACATTGAATAATGTTCTTACAAGTTTTAAATACTTGCAAAAGTAATACCGTAATTACTCATACTATATGTTTGGAGTTTGATTTTATTATTGATACTTTCAAAGTGAAAATTATATAATAATTAACAAAATAAAATTTATTAATTATAGAGGCAGTCAGTTATAGAGAAATATTTGAAAAAAAATTTACAAGTTATATAAATACGAGAAAAACGTACTTGTTATTTTGATAGGAACAAATAAATTCTATTATTTATTTTAAATTTCTATTTAGTTAAAAAATAGTAATAATGATAATAACGATAATTCAGGTTTTTTCGATTCGTCAATTTCATCTATCCTGCTGTAATCAGAAAGTGCGACTACATATAGAATACACTGGTTTGTCCTTCACAACTGTCTATACATGGGTTCATTCCTGTCGATCCTAAAAGCGAGAATATTTTTGCAAGGCTAGCGTACGTGTGCGCCAGCGCTTTGTACAATGAGTTTTTCTACTTTAATTGATTCAATCGGCGAAAAACACGATGGGTACCTCCATACCCAGCCCCCGCAATACTAACCACTGTAACGAGACGCTAAACTAACCTCTCAAATCTCCGTCCTTTTCTGTTTCCTTTCTTCTTTTTAATTTTTTGTCTGACTGCCTCTCTCTCTCTCTCTCTCTCTATCTATCTATCTATCTATCTATCTATCTATCTATCTATCTATCTATCTATCTATCTATCTATCTATCTATCTATCTATCTATCTATCTATCTATCTATCTATCTATCTATCTATCTATCTATCTATCTATCTATCTATCTATCTATCTATCTATTTCTTTGTTTCACACTTCTCATTTACTTACTTTTTGTATGCTGCTCTTGTTACCGTATTGTGTTTCTTTATTTTATTTCTTACCTTTCTTAATTTTATCTAGCTTAAATTTACATATTTAACA
The DNA here is from genome assembly GCA_018907045.1 of Wiebesia pumilae. Taxonomy (NCBI): domain Eukaryota; kingdom Metazoa; phylum Arthropoda; class Insecta; order Hymenoptera; family Agaonidae; genus Wiebesia; species Wiebesia pumilae. The sequence continues at coordinate 13,798,342 of JACCHZ010000116.1, forward strand.
TATATATTCGCTTTTTCTTAATTATTCTAAAATATTTTTCCAAATATTTGGATTGTCTCTTGTTTCATTAACTTTATTTCACATTATTCACTATATTTTTATTCTTAAAAGAAAATAAAAAAATAGTATTTATAATTTGAAAAAAGGAAATTTAGATATCTTCAACTCATATATGATTTGAATAAATAATATAAGAATTCACAGAAAATTTTATTTTTAATTTATTAAATATTTTTGCTCCTTAAGAAATCACTAATTTTCTGTTCTAATAATACTTCAAATATATATGTTGTTATGAAATTAAGTGCATTATTGTAAATAATGATAACAATATGTAAGTTTTTAATTAAATGTAATAGATAATAGAAAATATTAATTAAATAATTAATATATAATATAAAATTAATAACAATATAATGAATGGAACATTAAAGATTGTTATAGATATAAATATAGAAAAAATTTAAAATATTTTGTAAAGATTGAACAAATAAGCTAGTTTGATAATAAGATCATGTTTAAAATTCTGCATTTACAATTAAAATTAAATACTCAAGTTTATAATATTTATAATTTTTGTATTTATTCCCTTAATGATATATTTCTTTAAATATTTACAAAAAATTGTTTTAAAATTATATATTTTAATATTTTAAACAAATTTATATACATTACTTTATGTTTAGGGTACTTATTCGTTACTTATTTCTTTAATAGTAAAGCGCTATGATTTGTTCTGTTAAAACAGGCATTTGCGTAAACCTATTAAAAATATTTTAAATGTAACTAGAATTAATTTTTATCATCAAGTTCACCCATATAATATTGTTATGTATAAGACGTAATATATATTATATTAAGAAAAAATCATATTACGAAAAAAAATACATTATAAGAAAATATTTTTGAGATATTTGATCATTCATAATATAATAATTCAAAGATATTTGGTCATCTTAATTTGTTTTAATATAATATTTTTATATTTCTTCCAATCTAAGTAAAAGGCTACTTTTCAATTATTCAAACCTTTGTAATTAACATAATTAACTAGGTCTACAACTATAGATAAAGAGTACAATTCTTTTAATCGTATGTTGTTATTCCGAGCATTAAAAATTATCGTTCTTAATTTAATAGAAATTTAATAGATCATAAATAATTGTTGAATAAAATACAGTTAATGATATACAGAATATTAGATTGAACCATTTTGAGTAAAATTATTATATAACATAAGGTTAAATAATATTAAATATTGTAGTGTTTACATGTGCAGTAATTGAAGGAAAACTACATATTGGAATCTATTAGTTTAGTTCACGTTTATGCAATAATACCTTTATGAATAGTGTTACAAGTTTTGCGCGGATTATAAATATGCAAATACAATTAAAATATTTATGTATATGGAAAACAAAAATTGAAGTATTATGCTTTTTAATTTATGTGCAAAGAATATATGTTACACAAGTATCCTTTATTAGTTTTAGATATTTCCCACTCACTCCATATTTGTTAAGAATATATATTTGTACATACTTGATGCTTTTGTGATAATTCTACTCGTCATCAACAATCCATTAATTTAATTTGTACGCTAAGTAACTTTTAGAATTTGAAAACATATCGTATACCACTTTTATAAAATAATAACAGTTTATATGCGAGAAAATTTATTCGTTTGTAACCATAATCATTTTCTTTTTTATTTAAATCGATTATCTAATAAATTTCATTATGCTCATGTACGTTTTGCTTTCTTCTAATTACAACGAATATTTTGTATTAATAGTAGTGAAGATTTTTGGAAAAATATATGTAGAGTTTTAGAAATGTTAAACTTGTTTTTACATATTATCTAAATTGATTGTCGTTTACATATTGTTTTCCATTTTTAGGAAAATAAATATGTTCCAATAGAAGAAGCGATAAAATATAAATTTTTGTTCTTTGCCAATTAAGTTTTTTTGACAATATTTAATTAAATGCATAAAATGGCACCATTTTACTTGCGAATTGTAGTATCCTCATTTTTGCATCATAAATAATTCAAACAGATAATATAATTTTTTAAAACATTAAATCCAATATCCACAAATATTTTCGTAATAAGATTTGTCATTAATTATTTTTAGAGTTTAAAAATTGTTTACATTTATTTTTCGGGTTTATGTATTTATATGGGTACAATCAGATAAATTCATCTGATATAATATATTGCACAGAATAGACTAATTTGTTGATCTGATATATAAAAATTTGTTTACTATTTAACAGCGATGTTAATAAACTAAAATTCAAATTAGATCGTGAATAAATATATTATTAACTGTAAAGTTGTAAGATGAAAAATAACCAATACTTTTTTATTTCAAAACATAGAATTATTCTATCTACACAATTTCATTAAATAAAATTAGAATTTTTTAAATAAATTGCTATATAAAAAATATAGGTATTAAGAGTTTTAAAATTGAACAAATCGTTAATAGTAATGTAATAATAAAAAAATATTGGTAGTAAATTTTAAGATATCTAATGACAAAAAATTTACAAGAATTTTTGATGTTACTATTTGTACATTTTAACTATTTCATTGAATTTTCTGATTTGAAATGTGTCAATGAAAAGTTTTTAAATCTGTAAGATTCAATCTTTGAAAATTGTGCTCAGATTAAAATGCTCTTATTCTTAAAAAAAAACTTTCGAATATTTAACAACTATTTGATGATAGGTTAATAAAATAATCATTTAAAAATGATTACAAATTTTAATTTTATGGACACGGTGTCGGCTCCTACATAAACGCCTGATAATATAGTTTATAATCGATTGGTTATCGTTGCAATATCTAATTTATGACGTTGGTGCACCATTAATGATTCCTTACCTAAGGCAGAAGAAATTTTCAGCGTATAAACGTTGACGCGCGCCGATATTCGTTACGACTCGCAATGACCGTGCCGTGCGGGTTTGGACCCGAGAGGGTGACTCATGGTGAGTCACCCAGTGCAAATGGATCGAAGAGACGCGTGCCGAGGACAGTGAGCCCGGGATTTTCCGTCATAATGGCGCCGCGGTAATTGGAGCGGCGTCCATGCGGCGGAAACGTCTCTTATGTGATTGGTGCGGCGTCGTTTCGGGGTGACGTAGCTACGAGCGTTCCCGCGTTAACTGAGCAACATGGCTTGGAGGAGAATCGGCGGGAAATCGTTTTTCCGCGTAGCGTCGCGGCATGAAGCTCGAAGGAAGAAGGAAAAGAAGCGCGGCGAAATGATTTGAGCGGCGGTGTTCGAGGTTTGGAAATGTAAGGATGTGTTGCGGAGACCCGAGGACAGTCGTGTGGATGCAAGGGATGGAACAGGACGTGGCTTGGTGGCCATACAGAGAGGAAAGTGAAGTGTTTCCTTCCTTTTTTACACCCCGAGACGGCGCGTCTCTCCCCTATACAAACCGTCTTTTTCAGAATAAATAGTAAGAGTAAAGATACTATTCTAAAAAGTAACGAACCGCCCTTCTGAAGACGAATTCAACAAAAGGTAAACGAACAAAACTAAAAAAAGCTTAGCCGAGCAGATCGGTCTCTCTAGCTGGGGTTCGTCGAGTCTTTTTCATCAAGGTATTAAAAGAGATCCTTTATTCTGTAGGACATTAGCACTTATACGACTTCGGTGGAAGCGTGGTGCATTATTGTCGCCAAGGCAAACGTGAATTAATTCGTAGAATCATTGCAGAAAAGCATAAAAAATACAATAAAAATTTTAATCATTTTAAACTTAAAATATAATTGTTGCTACAATTATACATTTTGTAATCAAGTTAAAAGCAAGACATTTTCTTATTTTCCCACTTTTATCTTATATTAATGGTTAGAAAGGTTGTAAGAAATAATAGTCACAATAATAGTGAGAATGCTAGTAGTAACGATAATTAATTTTTTTAGATATTTTAATAATAATATGAATTCAGAGTGTTCGTGGGTTCAGAAAGGTGAACTGTATCGTACAAAGAATCAACAACAATAAAAAATAAAAAAATTATTACAAAACAAGCTTGTAATGAAAAACAAGTATTATAAGAAAGTTCAATTTAAATTTATTAACAAAAATTTACATTAGTAATGGCAGATTATTAGGTAGCTGGTGAGCGATGCCAGTAGCGCGTACGTACAACAGTAAATGGAAATAGTGCTCTTGGTCGTACAAATAGGCTAAGGGAATAATTTTACGTAATCTCTCTGGATTATAGCGAGAGGTTATGCGAGTAAGTTATATCACCTCTTTCCAAACTACGTAGTAAATGGAAATGCTATAGGATTCACACAAGAAGTGGTGTATAATATACTGCGATTAACTAAGTGAAGGAATTTTGTGGCTTCCTGCTGAAACTCAATGGGATTCACAAATCTCGTTTTATAATATGTGGCGATCAATGCCAAAGCCCTTGATACATTTTCGTTCTGAATGAGAGCCGAGAAAAAGTCAGTATAAATACAATGTCGGAGCATTTGCGAGAAGTATAAGTAACTCTCAACATCCGAGAAAAACCTGACGATATGGTTGTTTTCCAGGAAGGCCAAAGTCCTCATCCTACCGAAAAATGTTACGTTACTATTAGGTGGTTTGAAGGAAGTGCCAAAGCACTTTATTGCGCTCACGAATTACATCATTTTTCAAAAGAGTTGTATCTAAAGCATCGGCTGTGCCATATTTTGTCGGCACTCTTACATTAATTTGAATTTATCAAACAGTCGATTATGATATAAAGGTTAATAACCAGCGTAAATTACGGTAATTAAAACCTACTTGCAAATAAATTAGAGGATTTAATTTCCCTTCTTGATCGCAATTTAAAAGATGATTGGTGCCTTTGCATTTGTTCCGAACAAACTACAACGTTTTGTTTGTAGTCGGTGATTATTTCTCATTATCAGCCAAAATAAATATCGGTCTTAACAATATATTTAAACAGTTTTATCTTGATTTTTTACCACTATAACATTTATTTTATTATCGCGTTAAAAAAAAAAAACGAACGTCATAAATAGAATGTAACGGACTTTGATAGGGTTTCGGCGTAGAAATACATGTATAGATGTCAACAAATCTTCAAAATTAATGTTTTCGGGGTGTATGATGTAAACCTCACCCAATTTTAACATTTTCATTTTTTTATTAAAAAAAATTACAATTATTATTTGTTATTTCATTAAATGTTGAAAAAGGCTAGGTAAGCATACAGCATTGCCAAGAATTAATTCAGTTGATGATGCATTTATTTCTTTAAGATTATTCGGTTTTCAACAAGTACCATAAATCATATTTCGGACCAATTTTCAGTTTCATAATACTTTATTGCTGCTTTAATTGGTTGACTTCGATGTTAATTATACATGTGGCCTCTAGAAAATTTATCCATGCAGATTCTCGTTATTGTTTTTAATCTTTGGCCAGCGATATAGTATCGCACCTATTGTAGACTACCTTTACTGATCAATACCTAGAAATATAGGTTCTTAATCAATTTTACCAAACACGTATTCGTATAATTTTTCGAAATATATGCTCGTACAGATTTATTTATGATGTCGTTGAATATAAGTCATAATTAAATACAGGAAAATTAATTTTTTTATTTAAGCAATGTATGGTCGCAGCTTTTTAAATTATTCTTTAATATCATAGAATTAGGTATCAATCAATAAATTGTGCCTTTACTAATGTCTTAGATAAGGTGCTGATGTTATTGTCTGTACGCAATATATACAATTTGCTAAATTATTTATTATTACTTTGACGTATTTAATATTTGTCATAAACTGTTATTTTAGTAATTGTAAAATAAGTATCGCGGATAACATTGTTAAAAGAAAAATCCATTTAAATGGTCAAATAAAATATTAAAAAGGTTCAAGTACTTTTATTTTTTCCAATAATATGAAGAAATAATCAACGTAAGAATAAACAGCGAGTTAATATGTTCATAAAACTTTAACAAATCTGACTCCTTTTTGAACAATAAACAGTGTAGATTAATACTCGATAAGATCGAATGCTATAATTATAGCTGTTTTTTAATTATTTCAAGCAATGAGAATTTAATTGTACGCACAAATAAGATCTATAATACTTTCTCAGTGAAGATTTTGCATATTGTCTTTAAACGTTTAACTTACAGTTATTTTTGAAAAGGCAGTTGATTGGTGATCAAATCAAATTTTCGATCGACGAGTGTTTTTAAATATTCTCAAAATTTTGTGAGAAGTTGATAATATTTAAACTTTGCCTTTTTATATAGACGATATAGCATTTTAGCTATATACAATCAGTTTTTTTTTGGGTTATCGACGAGTTGCAAAGTTTACAAATGTAAATTGTGTTTTTACTCTTTGTCGTGACCTACAACTAATTATTCTAATTTTTTACTTTCTTTATTGATATTTCTTGTACTTATATTTTTGAACGGAAATATCATAGTGTTTGATATTTTAATATTAATTTAATATAAAATTAACTTCAAAAATTCTACATATTATAATCCAGTATTCGCAGATATTGCTGTTATGAAAAATAGTATACGACCTTATAATACCGTTATAATATGATAATAATATATCATAAAAATATAAATAATATAAATAAAATAAACAATATAAATATATCTGCCATCTTCTATAGTAGGAATGTACTTCATGATGTATTCGGCAAAACATTCAATTTTTGTAATTTTGTACTTTTATGAATAGTTGTCTAATTAAATCTAAATATTGTTCTATAAGGTTCTTGTGATATAGATGTTTATCTGAACAATTTTTGGTATTACCTATTGTAGTAAGACAAAAAAATCATTTATGCACATTTATTAGTCTAAACGGGTATATGTTTCAAATTCCTGGCCGTTGAGTGTATTTGCCTCTTTTTATCAATTATTCATTAATATATATATATATATATATTTATTATACGTGTGTGATTACATATTTTCGCGAATTCAAGGATTAATGATACTAATGTTTAGTCGGCAAAAAGGTACAAGCCTCATTTGTAGCGTGGTTCATTCGCATCTTTAAGCTATCTGTAAGAAGAAAAACGACACATATGAAGTTGCATCGATGACAGTAGTTAAGATATGTTGATTGTGACTCAATGTTAAAGGTACTATGCCGAGTCTGGTTCACCTTCCAAAGTGGCATAATTTTAATTGGAGGATATTCTATCTTTTTTCTAAAGATCCTGTCTATCATGAGTTTTCAGCACGCAAGTGTAAGACCCTTCTTCCACTCCCCATATCTTTCCTTAGATGAGTAGACTTTTCTATTTTCAGAAATTCTCATGTGATGTAACGGAGATTTCTGCCACTCAATTTTTCAAATTAAGCTTTTCACTTCTATATAATTATAATAATATTCTACTTTTTATCCCCCTCTTTTTAAAAAATATTTTATTTATTTTTACAATTAATCACTAAGTGTCATAATATTGATATACTTATTACTTATTAACAATATTTAAGATTCTTTAGGATATTTGAATAGTAAATTTTGAAAATTAGCATATATATCTAACGATGTAATATATTTATTATAAGCAATATTTGGATCTTATAATGGATAAGGAATATTTTGATCCTTATAGAGATAGAACTGTAAGTTGAGAACTATTTTTACATCACTAATATTGTAGTAATCAAAGAGACTAGTATTAGTTCTTTAATTTTTTCGAAGAGTTTGAAATCCTAGAATAACAAAGTATAGTTATATATATTTTCTAGTTGCTGGATATTTTAACTATGTAGATATACTATGGTATATTTTGAAGTAATGAGTACTATTGCAACTCCTAAGTGTGGAAGTTCATTGAAATGGGTAATATATCTTTAGAGATATTAAAGGCATCGGAGAGTAATAGGACAGTAGCTTTTTAATTTTCGTCAACTCTAATTTAAAATCGTTTACATTTTATGACTATTCCTTCTTGTATTAATATTTATGAAACAGCATTTATATTACTTCTTGATCTTGTAGGAATGAGCTTATATTTTTATCTCTTGTAGTTTTTTGATAGTCTTTCATCAAACCCAAAAATCAAATTGTTGTAGATCTATCTATGTATACAGCATTTATCTCACATCTTTTATCATCAAGCAAATAATTAATAGCATTAATAATTTTCATGCTGCTTCTGCAAGTATTATACCTCTACCATACATGAAAAGAACTGCGTGACGATACAAGAGGTACATTTTGATTTTGAATAGATATGTGAATTTTATCGCTATTGTTAAAGATGGTTGCAGTACACGGTTAATACGCATAAATTTCATAATGCTCAGTGTACTTATTATAGACAATTGATAATTTAATACTTAGTACATCATCCATATTTTGAAATTAATAGAAAAATAGATTCTCACTTTTCATTAAGAACTTAAAGGTAAACTACCTTTAAGTTTAGGCTTTAAAGGGAGTGAATGTTTTGAATCGAAATCGCTCTAGTTAATCTCTGGCGAAAATGTTTACCTCTATTGTTGATGATAGACAGTTGTGAACGCAAGTTGTCGACTGACTGTTTGGAAATATATTTAACCATTAATATTCCTTTATGTATTACAAATTAAAACCATCTTAGGTCGATTGTTCAATGTACAATCTAACCGTTATGATTTCTTTATAAAAATGAATCTAGACACCATCTTGATCAATTATATGTTATTCCAAATGATTGATTAACGATGATCTGAAGGCAATTGATTTTTGAAAAACATTTCGATAATATTATAACCTTACAGTAATGCAGGATTTGCAGTAATGCATGTTTAGTAAATCCTAATAAATCTAAAATAAACTTCGCAACTACTTTGAATCACACAAAATAAAGTATTTTTATTTGGCTTCAGAAAAAAATATTTGTTTTTAGATGTTAATTTTTTTTTAATTTTCTTATTTATAGTTTCGTAACTACTATTTGATAGAATAAATACTTCATTATCCATATAATATTTATTGTTACCTTGATCAACATTAGGTATAGAATAAAAAGTAAAAAGTTCTACTAAACCTCGTACATAATTGTTATTTAGTAAATGTTTAATAGTAGAAAAGTAATTCGACGGCGTATAGATGAAGTAGACGAAAGTCTTGATGTAAGTTGTTGGTTTATGACTGCTTCATAAATAGTAGAGCAGTAATTGTTATGCATGAAATTTACATAGCTTTAAAATTAAATTTTTCACATAAAAATTTCATGCATAAATGTTTACTCTTGTAACTATTAAAATTATTATATTATTCATTATTATACATAATTTCATAAATTTTAAAATATTTTATTAAATGAAAAAAAAGATGTGATATTACCGAAATCATAAAAACGCACAAATTTATTACCATGCTTGTAATATGTAATGCAGTGTGCTCCAGGTCCACTTAAGTCATGAAGATCAATTTTATGAAAATTTTGGGCAATGAGATCCGTCGACAGTTGAAGTATTTCGCATAAATACCTTTCCAAAGTAGAAAATTTTGTAATTCTTTCAATTTTTTACAAAAATAAATTTTTTTTCCTGAAACTTTTACCTATAAAATTTTTTAAGAAAAAATCTAAGTCTAGTTTATATTTAAAAAGTTGAAAAAGAGACAATGTGTCTAAATTTTCCCTAATTATTGTGCAGCTGCTCTCGTATCATTCAGTGCTTTAACTATTTCAACAATACCGCTAGCTATTGCATCTGTTATTCTTAAACTAGCTAATAATAGTATGAAGAATGGTAAAAATGTTCCGATTTTCGAAAAACAAACTGGTAAAATACGTAACTTTCTCATATTTTGTTTACCAACAACATTTTCATCAGCGACATATACTCCATTCAATGCTGAAAAAATCACTTTTTGTAAACTCTTACTAAATAGTGTTAACATAGATTAATTATCTTATTTACGGTTAAAGTATTATTGTTATTTCTTCTTGGATTTTTTCTTCAATTCCATTTTTACCTGAAGATTCATCGCATTAATGACAGCATAGACTGCAGTTCTCTCACTAATACTTGAATCGTTGCTCTTAATCCATTAAGAATTTTTACTCCTTTGCAGAAAAAAAGAAAAAAATCGCCATAAAGAACTACTTCCAGATAGCATACACTGTATTTTATAAATTATTTAATTCTGGTAAAACTTATAGTCTATTAGCACTCATAATACATTCTAATAGTCTTATATTTAAAAATAAAAAAGTTTACTCAATGCCGCTAAATCAGTAAAAATATATATATCACCAGAAACTTAATTTCGGTGGCTGGTATACAGTACTTTACCTTTAGCAACCATGAGACTGTAGTATTTACAGATAATGTTCTTCCTGACTTATTTATGGTATTTGATGATATAACTTGTAAAAGTATTTTCTTGTATGGCTAGACATAAGAATGTAGATTATTTTTAATTATGACAATCATACGGGCAAATTTCAAAACATCTTATAAGGGATAATATAAATTTATTGATATTATTTCAAGAAGATGATGTGAACCTAAAAAATGCATGGTGATCATCTAAATTCAGATATGTGTTTTACACAGTTTAAAAATATACGCACAAAATGTTGAAATAATTATAAAGATTGATCAATAAATTGTGATTGTTACAGAAAAGGTTTTAATTGTTTTGCTATAAATAAAACATGTACAATATAGGAAGTACAGTTTATCTTATAAATTAGAAGATTCAACATACTTATTAACAGGGTGATATGATTAAACATAATTGTAAAATTTAAAAATATAATCGGAACCGAGCTAAAAATAGATTAAATGATACATTCAAACCAAACGTTAAGTGCTTAAAAAGCTAGTGAGTGCAACCAAATTTATAGAGCAGAATAGTAAACAAAACAATTCGTGAAGAATATTAAAATATAAAACAGTCAAGTCTAGTAAATTTTCAATGTTTGATAAAATCTAAAAGTTTGAAAATGCTAGCAATAAGTTTTGAAAATAAGATGCTTCTTTTGAGACAAAAGGATATTGAAATGCTAAAAATAAATAAACTTTTATATAAATCTTTAATAATGCATAAAAAATTGTAAGAAATATTTTAAATACGTATATGAAGTTCACAATAAATATTATCATTTTTAAATTGGAATCGTACGTATAAACCTTAGAAATAAGTTTGTTTATTTACACAGAAGAAATTATTCTTTAAACGAAAGGTTTATTAGAATTATATTTTAGAAAAGAGCCTAATGAGCAGTGTAACACGTTTAATAATTAAGATCATTAACATAATATTCTCACAGAAATAAGCACTCACAAGTAAAAATATACTAAAAATGAATCTATCAAGACACTGAAAAAAATTCTTATATTTTATAGCTATAAAATTTTCTAAGAATAGAAAATAAATTCTACCTGAATATAAATACATATTTAGAAAAAATATTTTTATAAATTGTACTTAAAAAAAATACCTAGAAGTCATATAAATAAAATTCACTCAATTCTGGAAGTTTCGCGAAGATACCAGACTCAAATAAAAATTTTAATTAGGTTTAAAATAAGCGCCTCTGTATTTGGAGGACAACTGGACAAGTTTTTGGACAGTCAAGAATCTCCAGGTTTTCGATTCAAAGTAAGAAATCATAGACAATATAATCTAGAAGAAAAATAACTCAATAATGTTGCAGTAATAACAAATTATCTGATGCAATGAATTTATTCAGTTTTAACCATATAATGTGCAAATATTTTAATCAAATAATAGTTATTTTAGAAAAGATAAAAAAATATTTTTCAAACTATGATTTAAAATTATTAAAAATGATACAAGATAATTTAGAAGTTGAAGAAAAATTGACTATTATTAGTCAATTACTAGAAGAAGAAATATTCAAATGTAAAATGTAAAAGAATTCTCTTAATATTCACTTTTAACAAAAATTAGATGCCAATAATAAACAATATAACAAAAAAATTTCTGCAGCAGTAAGTAAATCAAAGAAATATTTGATAGTAGCTTTCAAAAAAAACAAAGAAAAACATTTACCGTTGTAATTTAGACTAAAAAATTAAACTGAATAAAAATTAATTATTCATGGGCTTCATAAACGAGATACATTTATAAATATCGAAAATTTTATGCACGAGATTTCAATGAAAACAGCAAGCAGATTTCATGGAAATAATATTTACCATAAAGAAAATAATGACTACAATATATTTTTACAGATATTAATATATTTTTAAACATGCCTGGACCATGTCAATTAAATAAAAAATAGGCAACGAAGTTTTATTAAGAATACAGTCTAATTTACGCGAAGAACGTATACAAAAGATTCATGTACTGATTAGAACAAGGAATTTTACAAAAAAGTGTCAGAATTTAATGAGGCAGTAGAAAATAATTTAATAATCAATATATGGTGTTAAAATGCATCTAGATGTGAATGCTTCAGTAGAGCGCTAAAGAATAAAATATGGATATGTGCGAATGAATGCACACTAAATTGGTCAACTGAAATATTCATAATAGCTCGAGTGTCAAGAAACTATCTAAAGGGTTTTGGAAATTAATCTATCGCTTATGGATCTACGAATATGATCTTCTAAAAAGTCAATATTTAGACTTGGATTTAAAAGTTCATATAATAATTAAGATAGAAAAAAATTTATAGTCAGAAGAAATACTTTATGCACGTTATAAAAAAGGATAATGAAAATGTAAATTAAAAATTATAATTTAAATTTGAAATGTATAAAAATATAATACAAAATATTTTTAAATGGATTTTTTTGAATACGTAGTATTTGATAATCACTATAAGAAAATAAGTAAAATAAGAAAATAAACATGAATTTTTCTCTTATAATTTATTCACAACGTATATAAGTACAATAATTCATTCAAATGAAAAACTAATATTATTTTCATTGATGTACGTAGAAAAAAACTTATATTTATTAACTTCTATAGCTATTTTTCATTAAAAGATGATTTATAGTGCTCACTTATTCAAGCACTACTGTCATGTATGATGTTAATTTCTTCAACTTAGTAAGCTGCATGGTTGGTAAGAAAGTCGTACATAACGTTTTATTGCACATAGTTAATTCCATTTAAGGAATAAATAAATTAATGAATATTTTATATTTTGAAAAATAAATGAATTAATATATATATAATATTTGTACTTATTTTCTTATATTTTTACAAATACATCTCTTAAATCCTATTATTGCCTTATCTTTCTTTTCTCTGCTTATTCCTGGCTGATTCAGACAAGCAACTACCTTTACTGTGTTTATGCATTTGCTTATGTAAAAGTTCCTTTTTTACTAATTTTTCCACTAATCACACTTTTTACCTTATTAAAAAAATCCCCTCTTTCAACTTTCTTTCTATTTTTTCTTTGGTTTTCTTCTACTTTCTCTACTCCGTTCCCGTTGCCATTCTTAACTTTCTTATTCTCTTCGAAGAATCCCTCTGTAATAATGTTATTGTGCCCAAATAATAATGCAGTATTTTTTAATGTTAATTCATTCACACGGATAGACTTCTTTAATACTTATTCGCTTATAATTTCAAACTGTAAAATTTATAAATTTTATAATTTACTATTAGAACCATGAATGACGTATGACGGTTAGGGGGGATGTGGTGGTGTGATGACCGCAAACAGTGCAGGATATCTACAGCGAGATTGACGCAAGTATAGGAGAAAAAGTGTTGATCACCTGCGCCCGTGATATTTTTTTATCGTATGTTTTATAAGACAGAGGAGAAAAATAAGAAAACATCAGATATTTACCATATCTTCATACCAACTGATCAAAAATCACTTAATTATAAATAAAATACATAAAAAAAATTAAATTATTGCATTCAATCATTTGCCAGTGACCAGCGCATAAGAACGATCGGATAAAAATACCAGTTAAGCATTATTTTATATATATATATATATATATATATATATATATTATAAATTTATAATCCAGTTATAAAATTTTTATTGCACTCGTTTTTCATGCATATGCCTATAATTTTTTTTTTTTAATATTTTAAAGTTATTATTCATACGAAAGTCTGATGTATTGAATTCATTATGAGTATTTTTTATGATTTTATGAATAATATCATTCATTTTATACATAAGGTTATCGGTATGATTGAACCCATTTTATTTTCTGGAATCTATATTTTTGTGGATTAGGATGTTCTGAACACAAGAACTTTTTACTTGTCGTACATGTCTTCGAGGTACTCTAGAATATAACCAATTTAATTATAATATAATATATTAAAAAATAAGTGTATATAAATATTTTATATTACTTAAAATTAGCGTAAAATAATATAGCCTCATTATCCATCCATAAACATTTTTAACATAATGGTGAATAAGATATTTATTTTCTTAATAATATTTCTAATTCATAATCATCCATATAGAAATTGTTTAATCTGCATATTATTTCAGCACTGACTTTTACTGGTTATATTACCACGTTCAATAATTAATAAAATATCAATATCAATAAGCAATTCGAATTACAGTAAACAAATTTCAGCATTACGTTCCAATGTTAAACCAGGATTAGCGTAATAGTGACTTGGATTAAGTTTATGCGTCTCACAATTATTTCTAAAATATGTAAAACAATCAGCTAAGGAAATTATATTAATCTTTAATATAAGTCAAAGTATTTTTTTAGAGTTTTTATATTAAATATATTCTACACATTTGTTGCACATAATCATACTTATTTATTTATTTCACTATCCACACAGGATATTATAAAACTGTTTTTTATTAAGTAAATTATTTAATTTTTAACCGCCATATGATAAAAAACTTAGGTTTATTTGATTAGATGTATAATTAAAGCTTTTTTCATTCTCCACTATAATACTTAATTAGTTAAGTAAAGATACTAATTTATCTATTGAATTAGTAATAAAGTGGAAAGAAATTTAAATTTAAATTTAAATTTAAATTTAAAAAAAATTTTAAATAAATTTAAAATTAATTTCGCTATCTTCAGTATAATTTAAAAATAAAAAAACCTTTTTATAGATTGAGAAAGGAATGAGATACGTTCTTTAAAGTCTTCAGCTATTTTCTGAATGTTATGAATAAGTGCGAGTAATAATCCGTCATTAGTGAAAAATAATTTGTATAACTTGAGAATTGTTGTAGTGGATAAATTAACCGTTATGTGCATTTATTCATTCAAACTCATTTGTTTAAAATTAATAAAATTATTTATCGCTTTAGAATTTTTAAACAATTTTTCTTTGTTATATTTAAGTGATATGCATTTGCTTTATTTTCGTGTTTATATAATTTATACGTAGACCGTTTATCATTATTTAACATAAAATCGTACGTAGGATCCTCTGTATTCGAGGTCCAAAAACATTTAAAATCAACGTATATTACAGAAGAAATACGTTCTTTTATCTGAAAGTCTTAAATTTAAGAATTTTATTCTGCTTCATTGGTAGTATATTTTTACATTTATTGTGCAATTTATTAATTGTACAATTTATTAATTTTATATAATATTTATTTTGTATAGAAATAATGTCAACATTTATAGCAAATAAAAATTTTTGTTTATTTTTATGAATTTGCGATGCTCTTGATGTAATAAATCTTTAATATTAGTATAATGAATTCTTTGATAATTATCATTATGATTAATATCAATTATAAATTTTATTGCTTCATCCTTATCTATATAATAAAATTGTAAGAAAAGAAGATTTATATGTTTATTGTATTTAAGAAGATGTATGAGAAGGTGCTATACATAAATTCTTTCTATTCTTTTTCAAAATATATAAAATACAATTTGAAAAAGTACATTTTCAAAAATACAAATTATAATACTTACTTTCCCTATCCATCTTTTCTACTATTTTCTTTTAAACCTTCCACATATCAAAAAACGTATTAAAAGAAAGTATTCAAGATTAAAATTATAAATTGTAATTAAAAATTACTTTTATAAAATTCAACATTGAAACATGATTTGCATTTATACAAGGCTGGAAAGCCGATAATAAGGCTTTTTTGAAACACTGATTATCAATATTTTGAATACTAATGCATACATGTGAAATGCATGCTAATTAGATGACTTCTAATTGCACACTATCTCCTTGTTACTTACCAAAATCAAAATGATTGAGTCAATATTCTTGTTTTAAATGTCACTTTAATAACATTAAATATTCTTCAAGTAACTGTGAATCTTAGAATAGATTAAAGCAATGTGTAAGATTATATTTTCTAATACTGTTATGAAAATGAGATTAGATACGTTAATTTTGTGTTAGAGACTGTACGAAGAAAATGTAAGAAGAAACTGTAGAAGGGAAATATAGTAACTAATAGAAAAAGTTTAAGTAGTATGTAAGAGTGATGAAAGTAAAAAATCTCTAAATTTAAGCATAAGATGATTCAAAAATTGTAGAAGGAAGTTGCAGTAGCAAATAAGAGATTTAAAATATAGTGATAGATGGAATTATATATAGTGATAGTGATAGTGATAGAAGTAAAAAATGTGTAAAGCACATGTGCAAGATGATTCAAATTCTATAGAAGGGAGTTGTAATAGGCAAATTTAGATGTTTCAAGTAGTAAGTTATAGCGATAGAATAGACGTGCATGGGTTATCAAACTTTAATGAAAAGAAAGGTGGGAGGTTTAAGAGAAAATAGTAGAAAAGAAGAATAGAGAAAGTAAATATAATTTGTATCATTGGAAATATACTTTTTCAAATTATTTTTTATGAAATTTACTTTACATGGAAATGGATTATTGCAGATATTCAGTCTTTCAAGGGCGCTTTCAAAAGAATTAACTATATGATCGTTTGAAGAAGATGCATAACATTATATTTATTTATTTATGCCATCGTAGGAATGAAAAGAGCTTTTTAAGATGAAACAAAGTATTTTATTATATAATAAAAAGAATTGTACTTAAAGTATGTTATGGATGAGTTTCTTATATTTGAGGAATAAATTAAATGGTTTAATGCAATAAAAAAATCCCAATAAGAGCTTGTCTGATGGGATGTCTGAATTAATCCGCATGATGTGCGAGAAATTAATATATAATGAGAAATTTTAACCGAATATGCTTAAGAGTAAACCAGCGAATCGAAAAAAATCAAGGATTTCTAAAAAGGAAATACTTTCAAAAATTCAGTCGTCATTAAGAAAGCGAAGAAGCATATCTACTTTATGTACAGTATTGCTATTCCTTCTGTTTACACAATTCTTCGTTATATTAAATAAGAAATTAAATATTATTTTCAATTAATGCATGAGTTATCAATTTTTAACTTCAAGTCAAATAATATTAATTTATTATTCATTCAATCAATAAAGTAAACGAATTTCTTTGCAAAGAATTGATGATTAGAATTGAACTATCAAGGTATACTTTGATTTTAAGATTGTATATCATAAAAAGAAGTTAATTAAAATACTCATAGCAGATATCATAAGGCAACGAAAATTCTTTCGAATGATCAAGAAATCATAAAAGTTCTCGATCCATTCATCCGTTGTAAGACGATTCGGTGTCGATGCCCATGCTATAGTTTATTTACTGAACGATAGTGTGGAATTGCGTCGCCTATACGTCAGGACTGAAAGTCCTCCAGCCTTAACAGGTAGAACTATCACCTTTCGTTCGGGATTGCTAGATTGTGCCCCGGATGGGTGCGAAGACGACGATGATACACATAGAAAACAGTTGTCCGAGAACTGCATTGCTACGCGTTATATTCTCCTTCGCCTGTCTGCTTCTAATCATCCGAACGATCCGCGTAAACTGTTCATATAATAACACTACATCATTGTTATATAATAAATAAAGATATATTTTTCTCGTTAAATGAAGACAATTTAATTCAGCTTGTTGCATATTTCCCATGCATACCTAAACCTTAAACGTTTTACGTAATGCTCCAACTATTTACCGTAAGTTTTGGAAAAAATTATATTTGGTAAAGAACATCATAAAAAATGTTACTAGAAACTACAAATTATTTGTCATTAAGAAAATTGTATAGAAATATATATATATATATCTGAATATATATTGTTCATATCATTTCTTGTGTAGAATTCCTATATGAATTGCTGATAATGTGCATGTTTTAAAAGTATGACTCTTAAATTAACAACAACAACAACTAAGTTTACAGTAAGCTATAATATTTTCTTATAAGTAACAGAATTTGTATAATGAAAAAATGTGGCTATGATTCATATGCACTAATTACAAATTACTGTTTCAGAGAAAATTACTGCTGTCACCACCGTCTGATGATTTTATTCAAATTTTAAGATTTACAGCTCACAATTCACGATAGTACGAAAAAATCTGAAATCTAAGTAGGTATATGAAAATCGTCGACGGCTGTTATGACAACGAATTGGGCCTGAAACATCCGTGATAAGGGGTCAGTTGAAACAATATTATTGTATGAGTTGGACGGTATATTATTTGTTTGGTTTATTTATTTGCTTTATTATTTATTTACTTTTACTATTTTATTTATTTATTTATTATCACTTAATTATTAGTTATTAGTCATTTAATTATTTAATAAAATAATGTATCAGTTCTAATTGTTAATTTCTGCAAAATATAAATTTATATGAAGAATAACTCATTATTTTATATTTCGTGCCGTTATGTGCATAGTAACTTACGGCATCTAACATAAGTTAACTATCTCTGTGGTACTTTGAAATTTTAGCGCATAGACAGTCCTTTTCTTTTTTATTCTGGGTTAAAATCGTACCTAATTTATAATATTAAGCGTTTGTGGTTACAATAAATGATTCAGATAAATTTTTTATCTGACAAACATTGACTTGCTATATAATTTTTCGTTTATTTTTTGACTGAAAATTTTGTTCTACTTCCATATTAAACATTTGATTCAATATCTATTATATTTAAAAGTGTCTTATATCTAAACTAATTTCAAGTAGTTTTTCTAATGGCTGTGAGTGTTAAATATTTTCTAACTGACATAATTATTTTCCAGTCATCTTTTATTTCATAGTCTCACACTATATGTTATAATATATAAGTTTTTCGTTATAAAAATTTTATTTTTTGCTCTATCGTCTAATATGCTTTTGATAAGCTTGTGTAACACTGTTTCAAATTATATTAAAAACTCCTGCAGTATTTCTAAAATAATTATTTTATCTAAATATATTTTTATTATATGACACAAAAGAATCACTAGTGCCAACTTCATACCCTTTATAAATGTTAAGTTATTTTTTTATTTCCAAAGCCATTCTCCTGCACTGAGAATTATACCGTAATGGAGCTGAAGGTGGGTCAAACTTCAATTGAAAAGCTACCATTTTTCAATTCATAATAGTTGTATAATTTAACACCAACTATTAATCTATTATAATATTAATAAATAGTAGTGGATAATAGTTTACTTCTATTATCTTTTTTAAAAATTTAAAATAATTTACTAATCACAACGTTTTATTGCTTGCACTTATGCATACTTTGGAATAATCCAGTAATTTTTTTTATTATTTTAGTACCCCATAAGGTTGTTATTACTTCTTTATATTGATCTGTTTATATTTGATTGTTTGCTAACTTTATTAAATTCTTATTTTATTTTTCTCTTTTTTAAAATGGAGGAATACTTTATTTATGTTTAAAGGATACAATAACTTCAATTTCACTGATTCGCTTCAGGCTTTTCTTTATCTGATCAAAGATTTTACACCTTTACCGTAACTCAGTGGGGTACGAAGCATTCAAAGAAATACTTGTACTAGTTTCTAGCGGTAAAATGATAGGTAAATCAGTTTCTGGCGTCATGCATATCCTATTTATAACATAAAGAGCTGGAGGTAAGGAAATCTGAATTATCGTATCTGCTCATCGTGATGGAAGCCTCCATGAATGTGGTGCAACATATCAAAATGTTATATATGCTTTTCAAAAGAAATCCTAAGCACTTTCGACTATCCACAGCTTTGAAGATTTCTGCAGGTTTAAAGTCATTAAATACATTTTAACGGCCTTAAGCACACTCTGGATAACAAACAAGTCAATTAGTATAATCTCATGAGCTGATGCGTTTTCTTGCAGTCAATCTGAAAAAAATAATTTAAGGTAAAATAAAGGTCGAATAGTATTCTTAGCAAGGTGCGAACCCGTTAAAACTTCTTGGATCTTAGCTTCCTCAAAAGACTATCATTCTGAACCAGATAAGCAAGTCGAAGATAAAAAAGAACTATAGTTGCTAATTTTAGAATAGTATGATTTGGTTTTAAGTAAACGAATAATTTAATTAATTAAATTAAACTTAATTAATTAAGTGCTCTCATGATAACGATATAAATATACTAGTAGCGTGGATAATACTGAACGTCACATTAGAATTTCGAGTGTGTAGAAGAGTTGACCGCAAATCGTACATCTTAGTAAAACCCGTAAGAGTATGAGGTAGAATGAATTTCGACATTGTATTAATCGGTTGAATAATAATTTTTACAGGCGAGCTCTCGCAAATACCGGACTAACGATTTCAAATTTGCACTTGTAATATTGTAAATAATGAGTTGTTTAATAAATTGTAAATGAAACTTTGTAATTTTCTATTATTATGTAAATTTCTATTATTTTTATTACAAATTAAACACTATTTTCATTTAAAACCAATAAATATCCATAACGCTTAAAAACAGGAATTTTGATACTTTTAAAAATAGATTACTCAATTTAAAATCTATTTATAATCTGAAAAATGTTAATTATTAAATAAAATTAATTTTCTACTACTTTTTCCGATAATATTCTGTTAACGAAATTCTGTTAACATCCTGTAATAAAAGTTGAGAAAAAATCTCGTTCAGATTTTAGAATTACTTTCAGTAACATATTATCTAAAGTATTAGACATACTATTTTTCTTATTAGAATTCATTGAAAGATAAAATAACAATCTGTATTAATTTAAAATGTTACGCATTAAAGCAAATTCAGCAAACAATAACTTTTAAAAAACTTAAATTTCTTTAAAAGTAAAAGGTTTTATCAAATTTAACGTTTACGCAAATTTTTGTATCAGAAAAAATAATCTTTACACAATATTAATTAATTATAGATTTAAAGAAAGTTGATTAAATAATAAGAATTCAGAACAAATTTTTATAAATAATTTTTATAATCGTTCTTTTTGATATAGGATTATATAAAAAAAAGTTTTTGGTCTTGTATTCATAAATGATTATATAATGTACATGATCATAAATAGCTGAATATATTCATTAGAAATATTATTAAATACGAACATGCGTGATCGTATGTGCTTTTGTATTATATAATATAATCATACATATCATTATATAAAGTGTATTGCCTTTTTTAAATAATCTAAGAATAAATAATTTATTAACTATAAAAATTGATATTCG
This sequence comes from Wiebesia pumilae, assembly GCA_018907045.1. Lineage (NCBI taxonomy): Eukaryota > Metazoa > Arthropoda > Insecta > Hymenoptera > Agaonidae > Wiebesia > Wiebesia pumilae. The sequence goes on from JACCHZ010000116.1 coordinate 13,819,834, forward strand.
GATCATATTCAAATTTGCTAATGTATGTAAGTATGTATGATCAAATATGAACTTGATACATCTATATGATCACATATGTTCATAAAAGTTTTCTTCTCGGATAGCTATTTTGTAATGACTAATTTCGTTTAGTATAGATACTTGTTCTGAGTAATATCATACATATTCGATTTGACTAATAAAAAATAGATTTTTAATAATTTTACTTAATATTAGTAATATAATAAAATATACATTGATTAAAAACTACTCTATTTAACATGGTTATTTCATTCTTAAAAAATGATGTAGATATGGTTCTCAGAAAAAATAATTATTTATTGCCTAATTTATATAAGTATATATGTAAATTTTATAAGTATATATGTAATTTATATAAGCATATATAAGTATATATGTTTTTAAAGCTATAAATAAATATACATACCTAAACAAGTAACTTTTATAAGCAAAAAATTATAAAAAACTATTCTATAAGCAAAGTTCCTTTGAGTGACCGTCTCCTCGTGTTGCGATCTTGGAGTATTTCAAGTCACGGCTCCAGTATTCTGAAGAATGACCTGGCGGTTTATAACAAGTGATCCCGATCCTTTGTCCTACGATTTACTTATACTCTTTTTATCTAGTCTCCCCATTATGCGTTTCACGAAGAGTATCGTGAGACTGTTCGCCATCATCTATGACACTTAATAGGTTGATAACATTTATGTTTATTTATTAATTAAATTTTAATCGTAATATTATTATCTTGAGAAACATTTGTAATAAAAATATTTTTTATTGAATTTTTTGTATATACCTTTTTCGAATCAGTTTTTTATTTCAATAACAAATTTATCAGCTGTTTTTTTTTAAATACTCTATTCCTTTAAGCGTTTTTTGGTTACATATTTATTAATCTGTCTACTAAGAATTCTGTGAGCTTTTTTAGAATTAGATAACAAATTATTAGATGCTTTAAAACTAAAAAGTCAGATTTCTTAAACATAAATAAATAAATAATAAATAAGGTATGTAATCTCTCGTGTAAAAGTGATTTTTACAAAAGCATCTTTTCCAAAGAAAAAGATTGGCGTTGGTTCATTGAAAAATTTCAATTCAATAATTACGTGCAAATATATTTCTTACATTTTTTGTCATATTTTACAATACATTACAAAATTAAGAAAAATATTAAGGTACATATCAGGAAACTCTTGTTAGGAGTTGTTATAGTTTGTATTACCCCTTTAAATATATTTTTTTCCAAAACCTCAAGACACGTTAACTTTACATCTTAATATTGTTTATCATAGAATAATTTTTCATGAAATTCGTTTAATTAAAAAATTTCTGGAGAAATAAAAAGAAAACAAGTCATATTTATTCTTATAAAAAATAGGGGATGCAAACCTTCAGTAAAAGTAATTTCCACCTATTTTTTCAAAAGAAATAAATTGGCTTTGGTTTTATTCCAAAATTTTAATTCATTTTTGAAATATTAAAATAAACTATTTTTGAGAGTAAACTTTAAGGGTGCTTTTCACCTCTAAAATCGCAGAGTTAGAAGGTAAGAAAGTCTAATATTTTTTTATATGTTATAATATGTCATATTATCAAGAAAGTCGATGAGATACATCTGGGGTAGTTTTCTTGTTAGTGTTTCTAAAAGAATACATACAGTAAATTATATATACGAATATTTGTTTAAATTTTAATGTTTCATTATTCTAAAAAATACTTTTGTGTTCTCTTTCTCGTACCACCACATTTACATAAAATAAAAGGCCTCTTCCGAGGTTGATATCTACTTTCTTGCGAGTATGGATACCGTAAATTTACTCCTAAACTGCTGATTTTTCTCTTCTAAAATTATGATCCACATGATCTCTTCTTACATCACGAAACATACGAATCATGTGACACACATATATATACTAATGCGGCATGACTCAATCACTCTGAGCAGCTTGAGAAATTGAATAATGGGCCTCCATCTTACGTTTCACGCAGTCCTGTAAGAACTGCTGAAATATATCCAAGGACAATGAGAAATATGACATCAAGACAATAAATTCGAAAGTCAGAGCTTTCTCTGTAGTTAAATAGGATACTAGTACTAGGATAGGTATTGCTACAACTACCTCTTTGTTTCTAGTTAGTTTAGCGTATAACTTATAGGCAGAAATTATTGTGTGGAATATTCTATTGCAATGATCATACATTGACAGTCATGTGGTCTTGTAATCACCCTCCATATATCGTAAAATTATATATTCTTTTGCTCTCTCTACTTAAATTGTTAATTGACTGTGTGTAAAAATTACATAAGATACAAAAAAGCCAGGTTCATTCGTTTTGTAATATGGTTTACCAACAATTAGCTTTTTGGTCTATAAGATCTCTACAAAGGTGTGTATATGTATATTATTGTTTGAACAACAGAGTGAGCTAATCCTCATAATCTCGGATCTATCAGTACTAGTCTTAAAACAAACCGCAACTCAATCATTATTTATGAAATTGTTTGGTTATTGCAGGAAAAGGATCGTCATTATAGCAATTCAATTTCACTGACTGGTGTAAGTATAGTATAACTAACAACATTAGTCTCTCTTATGAGGTGTATATTTCACGATTTAAAGAACTTTCTTAATATAGTTATATCTTTATAGCTGATAAGTATAATAACAGTAGATTTTATGTATTATTACATTCCATATCTTATTATAAATTTTTATTGCAAACTAAGATTTTTATAAGTTGGCTGTGTGAACAAATGTAATAAATAGTGACTAATTAGGTTTGATAAGATTAAGTACCATTTTTGAATTATACAATCAAGTATATTGAAGGACAATTAAGTAAATTAATACATAGATGTATTCTCTTGTTTTTAAACTGTACATGTATTAAAATTTATAGACAGTTATCTATTATTTAATATTTAATATTATTCATTATGAATTATAGACGATTTTTTAAAAAAATCTCCCTTAATATACTTTTATTAATGCATCAATTCAATTTTATATAAATGTATATTATAGGCTTGTATAGAAATTTTTAGAAGAGCATATGCAAGTATGAATTTCTTTATGTTATTTATATATAATAGATAAGCGTGTAATTTCCAAAAAACCATTTTCAAAATTAATGGTAATTACAATTTATTAAGTTTTTTATAAATGTACTTTTCATAAGTACATTTTTTATAAATACTATTTATATAAATACCAAATGAGTAAAATCGCATAAAATTTATAACTCAACATAATTATCTTAATTTAATATTTTTGTAAATCAAATTCTTGTATTCACACTTAACAGCAACTTTCTGAAGTCAAATTCTCGTTGCTATTTTTGACGAATGAATATAATTAAACTTATTAACTCAAATAAGACGAAGAAATTCTTGCTAAAACCAAAATAGATTAAATATATATCTGATTATAATAAATCGATTATTTTCTAGCGAGCTCTTCTTAAATGTAATACAAAATAACATGCAAAATGACCACTAAAAGGTCATTTCTTCTTATTCGTACTTAGAAAGAAAAATTATTTTCATTCTTATTTACTAAGAATGAAAAATCGTATACACAATCGCTAAAGCAATGCTTGTTAATTTAACATAATTTAAAATAATGTTGTAGTCTTATAGACTACGTATATATTTTTAAGTTATTGTGCCGACGATAAACCGTATCGTGCGTTTACTGGAAGTTGAATGGTAGAAGTAGGTACACTGCACGAATTCTACGGCTTAACTGTTAATAAACATCTAAAAAAACTTATGCTCTACTATCGAGTTTCTCATTTTAAATAAATATTTGTAAGCAATAAGCATGTCTGGAATGAGTTTATTCTTCTGTCTTTTATCCCAGCAGCACATCCGTGAATTTATCTACTGTTGACATCGACTTTTCGGTACCATAGATCAGCGTAATAACAGTTCTTAAGTTTCAAACGCTTCCTTTTTATTTAACTTATAACTAGACTTTTACTTGTTCAAAGTATAAGATACTGCTTATTTGTTTTTATTTATCTTTATATTTCTAGAATAATACAGATAAAGTTTTATCTGTATATATTTGATTATCGATATCAAAAATTTTACTTTAAAATCGTAATTTAAGCATAAATAATAGAACACAAAAATAGGAAAATCATATTTGAATAAATAACTTGGGAGAAAAATAAATCTCTTATATTGTCTAGAATAATATTGCAAGTAATTTTGTCTTATTGAAGCAAACATAAAGTTATAAATACGAAAATTTATATCAGCAGCTCTGCAAGACAGAAAAAAAAGATGCAAAACTAATAATTATATATAATATTTTTTGTAATGTATAAACGATCGAAATAAAATTTTATTATTTTTAAAACTGAAATAATACATACTGCTGATTCAATAATAAACATTTATAATTTTTTTTCATTGTTCTAAGAAAGATTTATATTTATAAGAAATAAGCTAAATAATTTAGTTTCAAATGTCACTGAAAGTAAATTTAAATATGACAACGTTCATGATTTCCATGAGCAACAGTTTACAATAGAGTAAAAAATATGATGTAATTGTTGCTACATAACTGTCTATGTATATTTCAAAGAAGCAAATCTGTTAAGTCAAAAATGCAGAATGTTTCAAGTTCTTTATTAAAAAAGCTACGAATTAAATATACCTACGAATAAACTTTGAACTATATATTGATCTGTTACTGATTGAAATACTATTAAATATTATGTAAGAACTGAATAATATTAAAAGAGTAGCATATAAAAAGTATATAAAATGTATAAAATCTAATTTATGAATTATATTACGTGATTGATTATTAATAATATTTCTAAAAAGAATTTTAAGTATTTTATATATACCTTAAAGGTATAAAATAATTCTGTTTAATAATTATATATAATAATCTATCTTAATTCATTTTAAATTTTTAATGCAAATTTTTAATGCAATATTATAGTGCTCTCGGTCAACATCTTTACCTACTCAATAAATTCAACGCAAAAATATTTTGACTATTAAATGTATTTTTCAGTTTGTTAATAGGTCAATAATATTTCATTAATATTTCTTGTTGAATATTATTTTATTTATATAAAAATATATGCGTATATATTAATAAATAAATGTAATAATTAATTTATATAAATATTACTTATGTTACTATTTGATTTACTTTACAATAACACCTTACGTTTTCTAATGTAATTATTGTAAATGATTTAATATGACATAATTTCGTAAAAAATGTTCAGCAATAGTGCTTCTAGAGATAAAATATGTAATCTTTTATGAATAAAAATACTTAAATAATAATGGTTTATACAATAATGCATTATATATTTAACAAATTTTTTGACAAAATGTAATTTGTCATTTTTGGATATTCTTTTTGTTGAATATAATAAAAAGCAAATCAATATCTAATAAAACTAAATATATTTATTAGGTATATCGATATTAAGTTTTCTTTAAAAGATAAAGTATTAAAATTTGTAAGTATTATGTTTTTCTTCATTTAATTTAATATAATATAGATAAAATTGGTTTAAATAGAATTAGGCTCTTAAATTATTTTATTAACTGATATTTAATTTTTTCAAGATAAAATTTGTTTGTTTTCATTAATAAAAATTACTAAATTAAAGCAATAAGAAACTTTTATAACAAAAATTTTATAATATTTTAAGAATCTTAAAATATATAAAGTATCAAGCTAGGAATATGTCACATAGTAAAGAGAAAGTATACTTTATTATCTTAATATATTTTTATCGGTAATAATAGAAGATATGCTGAATTGAAGGCAATAAGATACCCTGCATGTGTTACCTAACGTTTGTAATTAAGTTAATATTTGATATAAAACAGTGCTCAATTACCATAGATATGATGTCTTCAGTACTCCAAGACATGCACTTAATTACATAAACATATGGACAAGAGGAGGGAAACCTTGTGTAGTTGTCAGAGCTTGTAAGCATTGTGAAGCCTTTCCAAGCTTTTGCATGTATATGTAGACCCTCAATGTTACTATACAGTATTGTTATTTTCTATCGCAATAGAATTCTTTCATATTAATATGATATTCGTTAAAATATAAATATAAAGAATTATGTACAATTTTTATTTAAATTCAATTTGTTTTTCATTCAACTATTAATATGTTCAATAATCAGATGATATAATTTCTTTAAAAAATATATTTTATTAATATTTAATTATTCAATAAAGCAAGGATAATTGAATAAAAAAAATAGTGTAGTAGTGTAAAAAATTGAACAAAATAATCTGTTTATAATTTATTATATTTCAATTATATATATAATATTATATTAAATAGGGGACTACCACGTGTGAAGGAGTAAACTTCTTACAATAACTTATTTTTTATTTTTTACTTAAAATTGAATAATTTATTTTCGTATACGTAGATGGTATTGTATTATAGCTTGTAATTGTCGATAAATAAATTTAGTAGTAATTTATTCAGAGAATTTAAGATATAATTTATAATTGTCGATAAATAAATTTAGTAGTAATTCATTCAAAGAATTTATGATGACTACAGTGTCATTTCTTAGTATCGTAACAGTTAACCATCAGTAATTTGAAGACAGAATTTGACAAATCTAAACTAATTTCATTATAAAAATCTACATGCAAATAAAATTGGTTACATTTATATACAAATTTAGAAACAAAAACAGAAACAAATTTGTAGTTAACAATTAATTACTTGAGGATTATCGATGTACATATGTGTGTTAGAAACCACGTAAAAGTGCACTGTTTTCGATAACATATGGAATCTTAATCTTTCCATACCTGCACCACGAAATAGTAAAAAAATGAAAAACCCTATGCATTTAGGATACGTTTCTATAAGAGATAGAACAACAATTCAACAATAGAAAAAAAAATTGAATAATACCAAAAGAATGACAAACAATAAATCTTAACATCATATCTATAACTATAATCTGCAATATATCAAAACTAATAATTGATAAATTATTCTGTTCTATACAGAATAACTTTTTTTGTTACACTCAAAGAAAATTATGTAGAAAGTTACATTAATCTTAAATATTAGCTTTAATATTATTAATATCTTTAAATATTTGTAAAAATTAAAAATGACCATATGCAAATAATATTTAATAACTTCATTTCTATAGAAGTTTCTGATTACACTAAATGGAGAACCTTTAAGAGAATAAATATTCTAATATACTCTTTACTTAACGGAAACTCTTCACAAAGATGATTTGCAATTCAATAAAATATAATAAAACGCAATATATTAAATTTTATTTTGAAAAATATGTTAATTTACGTGAAAACGTATTTTTTCAGAAAAAATTCTCTCACAAAATCATAGTAAAATTCAATAAAACATGGCATAGTAAGAGCAAGAAGTACCACCATATCCAATTACTTTCGCCATTCTTTGACTTCCAGCAGACGATGCCTGTGGTGCGCAAAGAACATCTTCGCGCATCGGTCTATTTCTCTTGCTCAAATATTCTCTGTAAATTTGTGTCGTACTATAAAGTCGTAAAAATTTACGCATTTAATTTAAATAGTTTTACGTGAAGCTCTAGACCCATATAGTACGACAACGAAAGAGAAATGGGAGAGTAAAGATTGCAGATTCGAGTCCAATGCGTACTTGCATATATGATTCTCGCTCTTATTATAATGTGTATAACATTGGAAGTTAAGTTTTCGAATGTATAAATACAGCAAAACAAAATTCACTCTGCTCAAATACCACTTTTGCCTTACCTATAATATATTCAAGAACTTTAAAAAGAAATTTATGATTTAAATAATCTGTTGTTCGAACATAAAGTATATTTTCTGTAATAAAAACTATAATTATGTCTTCTTAAAACATATTAAACAAGTATATATTACCTGTTTTATCACATTATTAATATTACTTTAATTTTTATGTTTCCTACTTATTATAAAACTAATAAAATAATTAAAATATGATTAAAAAACAACGAATCTATCTACAAAACATGTCAAATAAACAATTACTTAAAAATATATATTTTTCTATATTTATTAAGTATTTCTATCATAACACTAAATAATAATTTTACGATTGAGTAAGAAATTAAATAGGAATTATAAATTTCTATACTTTGATATAGAACATTAAAAAAAGTATTTAAAATCGATTTATATAATGATGTAAAACTGTAATTATTAGAAAATTCTAAAATAACAGTGAAGTTCAATTTTTTCTTTTTATAAATTTAATTGAAATAATTACAAATTTTTTTTGAAAATTGCAATATAACTATAGTTATTCACTTTAACCAATTGTAGTAATATACGTTGTTTACAAAAAATTTCTAAACTCGCAGTAGAAAATTTATAAAAATATTCTAATAAGAACTTAATTTAAAAAGAAATATGTATTTATAAAATTGAATAGAAGTGTCATGTGGTTTACTGGTGAAGACTCCACTGAGTCTTATAAATCTCCAGCGACATTTCTTTCAAATATAACATAACGTGCGATTTTACGAAGGTCAGTCAATTCTTTTGTTGTATTCTTGACACGTTACAATTCAATCTTTCATGGCTACGGTCATATAGTTTTATATAGGTACACAAAACAGCTACGGTGTTGCACTTGCATACAGACAAAAATACATATAGGATGGTCTATCTTTACTTCCAGATCTCTCTTTCCTTTTTCTTAAGCTTATTTCATTTATTTTTTCGACTGTGTGTACGTACATATAGAAAGTCATATAATCACTGTTCTGAAGGGCGCGTAATTTTGCTCAAAGCCAGTAGTTCTTTAAATACAAATATAGAAAGTTTTCATGCCTATTGTAAATTATCTTCGCAACCTGCACTTACAAGCGTTGATATTTTCTTTTTAGGAGCATCCGTTATTTTTGTGACTACTCTGTCATTTACTGGTTTTCACAGTGTTCGTTCAAAGTGGTTGAGCTCACCACAAAACTTTTTATTTATGTACTTTTTTATCCTTTTAGATACTCGGAATTTTAGAAAATGCTTTGCTTGAGATATGTACCACATATTTAAAAAAACTACATGGAATTATATTTTTTTAAAGTTCTTCAATTTATTAAGATTCCTACAAATATCTTTTTACAATGGATACAAATAACAACTCTTAATTTTGTGTTTATCCTATTTGTTATATATGTTTCAGTTATATTTATTAGAGATTTTATAGATTATAAATATTGATGTTGACAATATATTAAAAAAATTATTCATATGATAAAAAGTTTTACTTTCTTTGTTTAGAAAAATTTTTATAATAATGAAATAATTCAAAAAATCAATTTATAATGTATTGTTAGACGTTTAAATATTATTTACATAACTTTAATTATTTTACATCAACGTATTTAAAGTATTTATAATGTAAATATTATATATTATTTATAATTATTAACTAATGGATAAATTTTATACAGTAATATAGAATAAGAATTAGACATGTACGTATATATGTGTATGTACTTATATTATTCAATAAAATTTAAAAAGTACATTTTCCTACTTTGCTGTAACTTATAATTTGAATTGCAAAAATCTATCTTCTTTAAACATGAGTATTGAACAACAATTCAAGTTATTGAATAAATATTCAATTGCACTTATCAAAGTAAAGACTAAAAAGAATTTGTAATTTCTTAAAATAAGACAAAATATAAGTTAAAAATAATAATAAAAAAAAGTTATACAATCATCAAAAATATTTAAAAATATTAAAAATTTTCTTTCAGAATTAAACATTGAGAAGTATAAAAAAAATAAAAAATAATTATAATGCTAAAAATGAACAACCTTTATACAAATTTGAATGTTTTTTAAAACATTTGTAGTAGCTTAAATCATGAAATATTTAAAATGAATTATTTATTTTAATTTTTTATAATAAACGTTTATTGTTGAAGTAAAAACAACTAAAAAAAGTTAGGTTTAACAAGAAAAAATTTAACGAAGTATTACATTTTTTTAATCAAAATTTTTGAATGTAACAAAACCTATAAAATTTACTAATTCTATATACAAAAATTTGATTTTTATGTATAAAAAATAAAATTTTACTAAAAAAATAATAAGAGTTTTGTATGGTAATAATAACTAACTGAACTAATATATCACAAACTTGTATTTCTTTCTCTTGAATATTATAAAGTTTTTATTATTATATCTTAAAAAAGAGATAGTTTTAAATATAAATTATAGTAAAATTTTATATATAGATGAAAGTTATAAATAAAGACATTTAAAGTAATACAGCAGCATAAAAAATATTTGCACAATTAATTATATTATACAAGCAAGGAAAATAATATACTTTCACTCTTTATTGAGTACACATTTTAAATATTTTTGTGATAATACACCTACAATTTAACGTTAAAATAAATCTTCAAATTAATAATAGTTAAATGTAAGTACTATACTTTTAATAAAAGAAATATATATGAATAAGAGTATGTGTGTGTATGATATATCTAATTAATATTTATGAATTTCTTGGTTTTGATTTTTAACCTTCGAAAAACTTAAATATATCCGTTTATGCAATATTATATTCTGCTATTATTTACCTACAACTTTAGTATACAGTTAGTTTGAGAAATAATATATATTTTCTTATAAAATTTATGATTTCAATGATAATATGTTTTTGTTGCTTTGATTATACGAATTAAAGTTGAACTGCTAATATATAAAAATAAATAAATATATATATATATATATGTATATATATTAGGTCTTTTCATTTATGCAGTAAAATTAATATTTTTTTTCATTAATATAAAATTATAACTTTCTTTCTGTTAAAATATTTCTTTAAAGTCAGTTTCTTAAAACTTTTATATATAAATTATTATAACTTTGATTATTTATTTAATTACTAAAGCAATTTATTATTATTTGAAATATAAATTTGTCTATCTCACAACTATATAATTTATTATATTATCACATCCTTTATCTTTATTGGCTTAAATATATTTCTAATACTTTTTTGCAGTACTTTGAATATATTCTCAGCCTATCTTCAACATTATTAATTTTTTACGTACTTTATAAGAACTAATGAATTATTTTTCCAAAAATATTTCTAATTATATAATGAAAATCATAATTTTATTAGCTTACTAATGCAGGAATATTATTTTCTTTTTCTATTAATTTTCATTTTAATAAATCTTCACTATGGAATACTATATTACATACATTTTATAATTAACTATTATTGAATTGCTAATTAACTGAAATTTAGACATTGATTAAGCAATTATATTTTTAGTATTTAATCTATTTTCTTAATTTCTTAATTTTTTATTTTTCTTAATTTCTTAATTAAGATTTTTGCCTGATTAGACAATAAACTGAAAAATATTGTAAATATATTTTTCAGATTACCATAAATATATAAAACTTTTTCATGTTTCTTATTTGTAATATGCACAAATAGGAAATTTTTATGTATAAATTATTCATAATAAAAATTATTTTTGTATAAGTTATTATTTATAGTTCAGCAAAATAATATTTTACCCAACTTGAGGCAAATTTACAAACTTGATTTGTTAAGAATATTTTTACACGAGTCATTGCTCAGTAAAAATACTTCTGCTTTTATTATATAATATTTTATTTGATAATATAAAAGATATAATATAGTTTCTATATTGTAATAATAATTTAACAATTGTTCTTTTATACAAAGCAACAAAACTCCATGATTCAATATATTTTACCAAAATTATTGTTCATTAAACTATATATATTGCAACCCAACTATACGTTCGAAAATTAGATCATATGAAAAAGTTTAGAAACATATATTTAAAACATATATTTTTTTTAAATAAAAATATATGTCAGAGATAATTCTAAATCTTCAAGATTCACTTTTACTCTTCTTATAAACATAGGCTATTGCATAGGCTGAATTATAAAACGTGGACTTATACCAATAATATTATTTTTTGTGTGTAATTCATTATTAAATATTTCTACAGAAATGTTTGTACCACCAATATAGTATAAATATTTCATGTACTTTTATAAACTAAATTTATAAATATATTTTATATTCTTATTTAGCTTGTGGTTTTGTACCACAATAATATTTGTAGTTTAAAATATCATTTGTATAATAATATTACTTTCATATTAGCTAGATATTATCAGTAATTGTATTCTTAGTATTAAAATCTACTAATTATTATTTTTTTCCCTCATTGAAAATTGGATAAACGTACAAATAAAGAAAACGAAAAGAAAAAATATATAGTAAAACTAACTATCAATTTTTCACGAAATACACAAATAAATGAAAACAACTAAAGAGACATTTTTCGTATTTAAAGTTAGTTTCATTACAGTCTTGAGACCAAGACTTTCGAAAATGAAACTCATTTTGTTTGGTAGATTGTCGTTACTGCAAAGATCTTTGCATTATGTGTCCCTTCGTCAAAGTTGGAAGTAGCAAGTAAACGCAATTGATTTATTGTGGGGCAGTAAACCAGTAGGTTAAACCCGTAAGAAAGAGTCGCCTCGGTAACCTACATCATGAATATAGAAATTGTTGTGGCAAGCCTCGGTAGGAGGTGATGGAGTAGGGAACCTAGTTGAGTTCTCGTATAAAGTAAACTCAAAAGTGTGCCTGATAGCAAGGTTGAAGTGAAGGAGCGACGGAAGTCGAAGGTTAAAAGAAGTTGGGTGAATAAGCGCAGAAGAAAAAGGTGAGAGTAAAGATTCTGGGGAAATTTTCTCTTTGGCCTTTTCTTCTTTCCGCATGAAGAGCAGGGCCAACTTTGAGCACCTAGTCAGTAACGCAATGCGCGAGAATGGACCCAAGAAATTTATATAGCCCACCTACGTGCTATAAATCAATGGCGGTCACGGTTAAATTTTGTCTTAGCTCCTTGCCCTTCAAAGCTACCGTGTATTATTATTCTCTCTCTCTCTCTCTCTCTCTCTCTCTCAATAATAGTGAAGGTTGCTGCATGAACATGAAAAATTAAGCTCAGTTATTTAGTTACGAATAATATGAGCGGTCAGTTAGAGCTACATCATTTAAAAGCGAGTTACTCGGTCGTCATTGTTGATGGAAGTCACTCGACAGTCTATAGAATATTTCGGTAGTCTGCTGTGATTAAGTACATATGAGGACCTTGTTATGAAAGCTCTTGGTCCTATCAAGAGCACTGAATCACCGCCCGATTTCTTACCTAATGGGATTACTAAGATCGTACAATATTCGCAGAACTGATTTTTACTTTTCACATGCACAATTCTAAAATTTTATGAATTTTTCTTATTATGGAGAGACCTGATTAGTGAGTTAGATTAATCTAACTCGTTTTTCTTTATTTGTGCATCTCTAAATTTGCATAGCTATTGTTACTTGCAATATAGTTAACAATTAAAAATACTTTTTTTCTACTTATTGATGATATTGACTTAAAAATACATTTCATGTTATATTATTTATTTACTTTAGCTATTTTTTATTTAATTATTAAAATATTTAATTAGAATATTAATATTTATTTATTCAGAATAACTGAAATAATAGAAAAATAAAATAAAATATCTTTTTATTTGTAACTTAACAAATTAACTTTTCTGTTATTTTGAGTAAAATAGGTTTATATCATAAGGATTATAAATTAATATATGTAACTTGAATTTATAAAAGATAATACACGTTAATTGCAAAATAATTTGTAAATTTTGTAGGTAGTAAAAAAGTTGGTTATTAATTATGTATTTGAATTATAGTCGTATACACATTAGATACTTTTCTTTCAAAGGTATAATTATCTCATTTTTAAGAGAGAGTAAAAAAATAAAAATTAATAGTTTATATTACATATGTACACATACAATGTACTTAATACATACTGCTCAATATTATGATAATGCAACATTTATTATTAACAAGTTTTGTTAAACCTTATTTTAATTTGTTATAAAAGAAAAGAATTACATTTTATGTACTTTTTCAAACAGTTGATCCTAAATTTTAAATTTTAATTACATTTTAAATTCGCTATATTAACAACATTCATTATTTATCCAATATAAAATATTTTTAAAACGAACTTAAAGTATCATATATTTAAATGACTTTATTTGATTCAGAATATTTTGATCGAATAAATTACATGCATATAATTTTTACAGACATATATGTGGTATGAGACAAACTAGTACTTAATAACTTTCTGTCTTGTTTTTTATTAAAAATAGGATTACTAGCATATAATCAAAACTATTTAAAATATTTCAAGATATCAGTTTGCTTAGAAAGTTTCTATTAATAAAAATAAAGTATAACTGTATTGATATAATCAATAAGGTTACAAACTAAGTTCTTTTAAATATTTTATTTATGAATTTGTTTATCTTAATGCAACTTAAATATAATTATTTAAATGATGATCCATTTTGATTGCAAAAGTTTTAATGCATCTATCAATAAAAGATATTTGAATTTCACTTTTTGAACACTCTTTTCATAAAAAATGCTCAATGATTGTATACACAATATGTCAAATTTTTTGTTACTATATTGCACAAAATATAAAAGCGTGAAAGAAATAATAATATCTTAATAAAACATTTTTATTTTTAAAAAATTTTAATGTTTGTTTTTTGTATAATGATAAAATATTGCTCAAATTTAGAATAGCTAACTAATACAATTTTTTTTGTTATATAGCTCATTACTTATAATGTCGTAATTTTATGAATATAATTTTTAATCATTTAAGAAAGCTTTTCAAATTCAAATGTTGCGATAAACAGTATCACACTGAAATATAATGCAAGCAATAATATTAATTATAATTTATAAATACTTTAAATAATTTTCGTTATTAATTGAGATAGTTATAAAAATAATTAAATCATTAATCGTAGAAAAAAGTTAATATATGTATAAAACTAAAGCACTTCTTTATTTGAAGGTCGTAACATTCATATGGGAAAGTTATTTCTAAATAAACCGTTGTCTTAAATTCACTGTTGGAATAGACTTAATTCAAAAAATTATAATTAAAGCAAGATTTACATGCGAAAAATTAATTTCTTTATTCTGTTTAAATTTTTTTATTTTAGAAAATTTTCTTCTAAAAAAATCACATAAAAACACTATATTATTAAATCTTAAGAAATTTGGATTGAATCCGTCAAACAATCGACTACTATGAAAAACATAGTTCCTACATCGAATACTTTTACATTCATATTCCAATCTGAGAAAATTTCTATAATACGAGGATACCTTTGTTTGCAATGAAATAAAGTGAGTTGAATATTCGACATTTTTGAGTTCGCAGACTCTTAGAAGTAAGAAAGATCGCTTACATACAAGTATATCTATATGTGTGTACAATTTCTAAGCCTGAGACTCGAGCAATATTCATACGGCGATGTACGTAATAAAGTACCCGTAAAATTTTGAAGAAAAAAAAAAGGAAAACTGCGTCTATATATATCACGAATATTGTTTTACAATCTAAGTGTGAATTATTACACTTTTATTTATTTATATTTATTACAAATCTAAAGAAACAGTAGTGCTGATAATTTCGAATTATTTTGTTTAGACGCATTGTTGATTCTCATCGTAGTATATTTTTATTAAATACTATTAAGAATACGTCGCTAAACTATCTTTGGTAAGCGACGATAATAATTAGTTGTAAAAATGCGAGCTCCTTCGTAACATGTTGTAAGCTATTAAAATCTCTGTGAAATAATGTGCACTTGCACACTTTGACTCTTATTGTTTCTCATATCCTCGCGCTCTTCTATATATATCGATAAACCCATTGATGAATAAGTTGTATTTTTCTATACCTACTTTCATATGTTTATTTTTGGTACTCAGAACAATTACTTTATTGAACTTCAATGTACTTTTACTTGTTTTAAAATGCGCTAATAGTTACTTTGTATTTAGCTATTTCTATTTGTATATTTTTTGGGTCAAATTTAAAAGTTCTTGTTATAAATTAAATACGTCACTATCAATATCAAGAATAAATTTGTTTCTTTTAATATTTATATATTTAATCCTAATATAATTAGGCTTATATTTGTAAAATAATAATAGGCAATACAAATTTGAATAAATTTGATGAACAAATTGTATTATTTATCTTGGAAAATTTTTTATATTTTGCAAGCGAAAACGAAATAAGACGAAAACGAAAAACGACATAAGTAATACGTATAATTTTTTTACAAAAATAAGTGCTTTAATATTTGCTACTGCAAATATTTAAAAAAGGTTTAGACATGTGTAATATGTACAAATTATAAGTTTGTAATGGTTGTAAAAAGGCTGTAAATCAATTCAAAATGATTAGAGCATTAAAATATTAAACGTATTATTAAATATATTATTTAAACTTTTGATCGTTAGATTATTAATAATCGACAAATAATAAAAAGTTGCTAAAATTGTTTGAGTTGACATTTGATATTTCATGTAAAATATTTCACACCATTATTTTAATAATAATATAAGAGGCTATAAAATATATTTTAAAAGTACTGAATTTTATCAAAAAGGAAAGTATTGAATAAAGAAATATAAAAAATTATATAATTTGAAGATTGCTACAATACCTTGTAATTGGTGAATAATCGAAATAAAGATATATCACTGTGCATTAATAATAGTTTGTTGGTGAACTAAATTAAAGTTCATCAAGTGTAAACATTAAGATACTTTTTTCCTTTTTTATTAATTATTTTTATATTGTATTATATGAATCTAATTAATTCATATATTTTACTGTTGTACGGTATTGTCTTTTTCTATAGGTAGATCATAAGGACTAATGAAATAAACTTCAATATTGTTAATTTATATGTTTTAAAAAATTATAATACTATTTATATTATTCTATGAAGTATTCGCTTTTATATTACATATGTATGAAATATAAAATTTTCTGTAAAATAACATAAATGTAAACGACAACATATGTATTAGCAATAACGTGTGCACTTATTCTTATATTTTTAAATTATCAAAAACAATTTTAAGTATTTTAATTAACAAACAAATTTTATTTTATTTACAACCAATATAAAGAAATTAATATATTTTATTACAAAAATTTTCATTGGTTAGAAATCTTATTACTAAAACAGTTTAAGATAAAAGTTTAGTATGCGTTATAAACTTTTAAATAGTTTTTATTAAATTTATCAAGATTAAAATTTCTTAAATTAATAATCTGATTTCAATTTTAAATTGATAGAAATTATTTCTTCGGGCTTTGAATATTATATTTTATTTTTTTAAAAATACTCTTTTTTAGATGCTGTATATTAATAATTTTATTAAATAGTTGCATTGTTTAGTTTAACAGTTATTATACCTTATTAAGTAAAATATTCTATCATTATTTTAACTTCAATAGATTTTATAACTATATCAAAATTCAAATAATTACTTTTTTAAATAAGATATCAATTTTAGTTGATTTAAACATAGTTATGGATTATAAAAGTTTAATGAAGTAATAAAAAAATTTATTTTAAAATTGTTATTATTGAGCATAAAAGTTGACTTTTTTTAAATATTAAAAATAAAAAATATTAATCTTATTTGATTGTAGCCAATCAACCTTATAAATAAAGCAAAATCATTTTTTACAAATTCTAAAATACATAACGTTCAGAAGTGTTTACTAATATTAAAAAAAGATGTTCGTGAATATATATGTAATCTAATAGTGACATTATAATTAGAAAATTGAACAAAAAATAATTTCTGATTGACAAAAATTGTTATATAAAAATTGTTATATTTCAATTTTACTGTTTAGAATTTAAGGATATTGGAGATTTACATATACATTTTTAGAATTTAAAAAATAATATAAATAGTTTTTACTGCAAAAACTTTTACATAAAAATCTAAGCTGCCATAAGTTAAATAAAAACAAAAATACCCGTAGTACAATACGATACGATATTATTGTACGATCGATATTAATATACGATATTTGAAAAAACTAAAATGCTAAATTGCATTCATCATTGTGTACTTCTTAAAAAACCTACACCCATTCTTATATACAAATCATATAAAGGTATCTACATATCATAACTTTAGAAATTTCTAATATCATAAAAATTAAACATTAAATAGCGTTTGTCACTTAAAAAAAACAGTTTTACAAGTACTGCTAGAAAAATAATTCAATAATAGCATCGACAAAATACTTTTTTTTCAAGTTCTGATGAATGGCTATGAAGAGTATAACGACAATGGTGAATACGCGGGTCATAATAGACAAGAGTACTGAGATTTACATTACGTGACACGTGACGCGACACAAATGATATCACTTTGTATTATCACTGCCGACACGTGCAACTGCTACTTCATAAAAACACAATATATACAAATATTACTGTTTATTCGTGAATAGAAAACGACAGTAAAACTGACACAGCAAACTGGCAACATTTAACGTACATTTTCTTGTAAATGAGGAATTAATGAAAGCTTATTAAATTATTTTTAAATATGTATAATAAGACTTTTTACTATATTTTTATTTTTGAAAAAATACAATCAATAATTTTAATAATCACAAAATATGTATACTTTTATATTTACATGATTAAATTTTATTTTCTTTGATTAAAGATCAAGTACGTAGTTTACTTTTTAAAATATTGTTATATATGACAACGAGACGACTTGGACTTCTTTTCGCAACACATAAAGTATGAAGAGAGGTTATAAATACAACACGGAAGGAAGAATACGGGTCATTCAAGTCACTTCCCCTCTCTCTCACTCTCTTCCTAACTATGTCTCTCTCTTTTTCTCCCTGTTACTCAGAAGATAATCAGACACTTAAGATACTCTCGTCCTTATCACTCACAAGCCAGTCAAAAAGTCACATGAATAACCAGGAAGACAGCTAAGAAAATGGAGATTTTAATAATTGATAGTTCAAATTACGATAAGAAACTTAGCACTGTATCTATTTTCCGCAATGTGCTATCCACTTACATTTTTCAAGTCATAGTCTGCTTAACCCTTTAACTTAGTATTGCCTTTATCTTTGACCTATACTCCCTGAAATTCTTTGACTCAAGTTGATACAAACTCGTATACATAACAATATATTATTTTCTTTTTGATTTTTCCAATTTATTTGGAATATAATTATTATATTAGGTTACATAGAAAGTAATTTTTATCATAAAATACAATAAAAAAACTTACTTTTTTACAAATTTAAGACTATAGCAATAGTTTTATAATAAGCAATAGTTTTATAATTACTATTTGTTAAGCTGCTACTGTGTTTCTAATGAATGTTAGAGTTAAGTGATTAAGCGTATTTTTTCTTTATACATTCAGAAAAAGAGTAACACAATACAGCATCAATTAATTTTCCTTACTGATACATTTAATAAATAAAAAGCGTGATAGCCAAGAAAGCCATGCTCAATTTATTTAATTAAGTTACTAATAAACACGTATTAATTTTTTAATGTAATTTTTAATTTAATAATGTAATTCACAAAAGTTATGAGAGGATTTCTCCACGTAAAGTCAGAAATGTATCTAACTTTTACACATTAGATATTACATTTATATAGTTATTCTAATGTTTAATATAAAAGATATTCAGCAGATAGACTGAAGAGATAGAAGAGTTGAGAGGAGCGAGGATGCACGTACGAGATAAATCCTACAGTATGACAATCATTGTTCATACAACTTAATTTAACAATTAAAGAAAATCCTTTATGCGAATATAAATTTTCGAAAAACCTTCATTGGATATTTGTAACTATTTTATTATTCTAACTCTTAACATTATTAAAAATTAAAAAGAGTCTTTTTGAACTATCTACAATTTGTACATTGTAATACAGAATATTATATTCAAAATTTATTTAAGGAAATTATTTAATTAAAAAATGAATATTTATATTAAACAATAAGACATAAATTTCTGAATAAATCTAAGTGTATTCAGTTTAAATTCACTGTTCGAATAGACTTAATTCAATAAATTACAATGAAAGCAAGACTTACATACGAAAAATTAATTTCTCTATTCTGTTTAAATCTTTTTATTTTAGAAAATTTTCAACTAAAAAATTACAGAAAATCATTATATTTTTTAAATAATGTGAAACACATTAAAAAAATTTAAACTTTTTATTAAAAAAGAAGTATATTTCAAGAAGTCATTTTACAAAAATTGTATACAACATAATTTTGGACACCTAAAGCGATAATAATATCATACAGTTAGTACATAAAACAAGAAAATCCTCCATTTTTTCTCTTAACATCGCGGCAAAGTTAGTATACATAGATTTATTAATGAATTTTGTAGCTTAACCCAATCGAAACATTATTCTTTACAGAAGACGAATTTCGTTCCTGCAGTACTGTATAGAAAAATAATCTGTTTATAATATTGAATACTAATCTTCAAGTATATTAAAACAAACCATTTCTTATATTACTTTTCAATTATCATTTTTAGTTTCTAAATTTCGAAGAAAATATGTAAATAGAGAAAATGTATTTCAAACGTACATTATAACTTAACATTTAATTTATTTATCTACAACATTCAATTTTGCTTCCTATTTATCCAATAAACACGTGAAACATTTTCTCTTGAATTAGCAAGAACTTAAAACATATAATATAAAATACGTGTATTGATATGTGTTTGTTATTCACACGAATTAATTGATAATAACATAATAATATTTCAAAATAAATAAGCTGAATTTCTTTGATAATGTAAACTCTTATTTGTTGTTTAATATATTTCAAATTTGTAAAGAAATTCCTAAGTTAATTGTTCTTAAGATAATATAATTGTGGTTCATTCAAATATATGCTGCAGTTGTATTGATTACGTACAAAAAAGCAATATTCAGTCATTTTGGAATTTTCTAAAATTACAAATTTTAATAACCTTGCACATATTCTTTAAAATTTATATTTTATTTTAATCATTCAGTCTTCCATTTAATATAATTTTTATCAATTCTAGGTCAATTTAAAATTTTTATTTGCCATATAATATAATGTTAAGAAAATATTTAAAAATGTTTAAAAAAGATTGAAGGTTCAGAAAATTGTATGAATAATTGTATGAATAAAATAGTAATGAAAAATT
The DNA here is from genome assembly GCA_018907045.1 of Wiebesia pumilae. Lineage (NCBI taxonomy): Eukaryota > Metazoa > Arthropoda > Insecta > Hymenoptera > Agaonidae > Wiebesia > Wiebesia pumilae. The sequence continues at coordinate 13,841,077 of JACCHZ010000116.1, forward strand.
GTATGAATAATTTTAAAAATTAATTTCATTTGTTATAAATAAAATTGTATATTTGAATTAAAATTCAAATCTCAATCATTCAAAAACAACGTCATAGGAAAATTTACGCGTTTGGAACGATGGCCTTATTTGTGTTCACTTTCTAAAAGGAGTATAATTACAGACTGCATCGAATAGGTTAGACAAAGAGAAAAGTAAAGCAGATAGTCCGGAGAAAAATAAAACCCGAGACATAGGATTAGTCACTAACAGTAATAAGGACCTCCTGATGTTAGATTCTTATTTCAGCTCCGAGAAAAAAAAGTGTCAGTAACGAGTGTGTATCCTAATATAGTAGTTCATAAGAACAAACACATATATATTCTACATGAAGAGTATTTGAAAAAGCAATTTCATCAATATTTTTTTCATTTGGATTTTTTACATCATATGTGGATTCTCTCTCGTGGGTTGACTTCCATTTTAATTAAACGAAAGCGCTGCGTATGACTCTAGGTGAACAAAAGTAGGTTGACGTTAGATTATCGAATACTGATATTGATGAAATGAATTTTGCTAAACATATGAATATGTAAATATGTTTTTAAAAAAGCGTTAAAATTAAAAATTTACGAAAAAATAATAAAAGCAATCGAACATAAAGAAAAAAGATATAAAATCATTTCATTTTATGTAATTGAATAACATAAAAGTTGAATTTTTATATTCGATAATATTTCATATTAAATTAAGTGATATAATTAAAAAAATATAAAATATAAAGTAATTATTGCAAAATATGGCTTCTAAACATGTACTAAAAAAATTTTCAATACATCTTAAAATTAAAGATAAAAAGCAATATTAAATGGATATTATTTAATATTTTACAAAAAATTACATAATGTAGTGTAATTATATAATATATCACTGTTATTAATATTAATATATATTAATAAATATATATTTATTTATTTATATAAATTTAATATAATACAATTTTTCTATTTCATTTGGGGCTATTAGTATCTTGCACTAAGAAAAAAGGTCTTGAAAGCAGCTCTTACATGACTTATAATTCTTAATATTATATAATTATAATTATATTATTGTAATTCTCACGTTTTCAATATTGTATATTTTCAAAATTGTATAATATTTGAAATTTTACTAATTGTAATAGTAATATAAAGTATTAAATATATAGTAAAGAAGTAATAATTTATATTTTACCTTCACTTTAATTTTATTACTGCTATAAAATAATCTTAACTTACAATACGAATAGTGTATTCTGTTTACAATTTATTTTATGGTAGAATCTAAAAAATGATATAAAATCATATTGCAATATATATATTTTAATATATTGAATACAATAAAATTTAATCTTAAGATGAATGAGTTTTTACTGATTTTCAAAATGAAAATATTTAAATTTGTTCTTTTTATATAGTTAAAAAATTATTAATTAAATTAGAGTAACTATCACTAAAAATTAATTTTTCTATTAAGTACTTAAAAACTATGTTTCTAGATTTTTTGTAAAAACATGTAAATAGGTAGTAGGCATTAAATAAACTAAATCGAAATATATGTTAACAAAATAAATTTTAATACTTCTATAAAAATCAAGTGTCAATGAGAAATATAAATATACCTTTAACGATGCAAATATAGAACCTAATTAAAGACTTCTCGTTTTATTATTATAGAGATGATTAGAAAATAAACTGTGCCTTATGTATGTCTCTACATATATCAGAATCATTTTTAAACAAATTTATGTATATATATTGTTTATAAAGTCTTCGCACAAAACTCATCGACAAAAGTAAGATAAAAACTCTGTTTCTCCCTTAATATCTTTTGCACTCTATTTTTTCTATTTTTACCGTTTGCCCCTACCCATGTTTCAAGGTAACAAAAATAGCAGCGGACGCATAAGTATTATTGGTTACATTACCGAAATCACGCGTTCCTTGCTGTTAGTGGAATAGCGGTGAACTACCTCAGTTTCTTTTGGCCAAGAAAACAACGTCCTTCATGCAGCTGTAATCGGCTCACACGGGATTTTCTGTAGTAGTTTTGCTGGTTTCGTTTTTTTTCTTATGCATAAAGTGGATTTTGGTTTTAGCCTACAAATAAAATGCAGATCAATCATTCCAGATACGATCATGCACAAAATTAATAAAGAAATTAAATACTATAAAAAGCTTTAAATTAATATTTATTTTGATCTATTCACTACAATTCAATGTAATTTAAACAAGAATTTGTTGAATTGAGTCGAAACGACAAAAAGATCAAACATGGAATCGCCTCTCTTATAATGAAATATATGGAATAAAAGGAGGTTGGAATTATATATTTATGATACAGCATTTCGATTTATGTAAAAATTGTATATGAAAGACTCTTATAACTAGAACTATAACTAAAATTCACGTAAACACTTCTTAACGCCAAATATGTCCATGTCCTTTTCATTATTTTGAGCTTTTTATCTTAAGCGATGATGTGACTCTTATGTTTCTGCAACCACGGAAGTGTAATTTTACATATGTATGTATACATATACATATACATACGCAATAGTTAGATCTACTACTACTCTGATAAAACGTGTAGGACTATGGCCTGAGGTGACACGTGCCCACGAGCATCACAGAAAAGGGAGCCACGCGACTCGAGCGCGCTAATTTTTCGTCACTTACTAGAAACACTAATTGCGAATGAGTACCAGAAAATAAATAAATATAATGAAGAGAGAAAGAGGAAAATAGAGAATGTATAAAAATAAATAAGATCAGTTTTTAAAAAATAAAATTATAGAAATAAAATGTCCAACAATAAAAAATTTTTTTTTAATTTTAAGTTTGGAATATAAACACGTATATACTTGTAGAGAAACGCAATAGCACATTTATTAAAGTATAAAAAAGTTCATGCGCATAGGTCTTGTACAATTTAATATTTTATATTATTTCTCTCTTAAAATTAAACTAAAATTACAATTAACAATTATGATACTAATAAAAAGGTTAATTGGCAATTTTTTCAAGCATTTTTACATAATAATAAAATAATTTTTGTTACAAATTATAATATAAACATAATTTTAATGCTTAAATTAGCTCAAAAGATTTATTTTGTAAATTATTAAATTATTTAAATATGTATGTGAGCGTGGATGTTATATTCAAATAAGTTACATCTATAAATATCTAATGAGATTATATCTAATAATTCAAATTATATAGATATTAAAATAAGAAATACTTACTTAAATTTTCAAATTAAATATTAAGAATATTTATTTAAGATCCTTTTATACGTTTAAAGGTCCCAAAGTGGCAAAGCGAATTAAGATACGAAAAATAGCAATTTTTAAAAATTTGTCTTGTAAAAATTAAGTTTCAAATCTTTGTGAAATTTTAAATATTTATTTATTAATTTTAGTTAAGAAAGAAATTTTACAGTGACACAAAAACCCTTTATAGTTATCTTTAGAGTAATAAGTTACTCATAATTTGTCGTTTAAGATATAAAAATTTATAAAAGTATTAGCGTAACATTCAAAGAAATACAATTTTATACATACAAGTACGTAAATTTATTGTATTTAATATATCTCAGGTATGTTGAGAAGTTAATTTAATCATTTGTTAATGAGAAACCACTATTATGATACAACTACTTGTTTCTACTATATCGTTTTTACAAGTTTTAAAAAATGATTTGAGATAAACACATGTAAAGTTGTACATATTTTACCAATTATCGGTATCCTGCATATAATTTTTGTTCCGCAAATGCTTAATTTTTATGTTAAATCTTTAAAACTATATCTAATTTCAATTTATAAAATTCAGATATATTCTACAGATATATTACTATAGATTCAATTTCTTTTCCTACTAAAAATTAACGACTTCACCCTCTCACTTTCCTAGTCTCCTTGGATTTTACCTCTTTAAATAATTACTTAGTTCCAAGATAAGATTACTTCAATGACTTACTATCAGTTGTATTTATTCAAGTCAAGTTCATTTTTCGAGTTAAAAACTATGGTATGGACTTCATACTTACGTTAGTTATTCTATTTATCGCATGGCGTTTGCACTTTACTTTTACGTGGGTTATTATGCATGACGGTATTATAATATAAAGGAAAACATTGTAGTAGTATCTATTAAACTTTATAGTTATATTTGTTCAACTTTATCTTTTAAATTAAATTTTCTAATACTAGTATGATAAAATTTTATACGTTAAATTTAATGTATTAAACTAGTAATTTTAACTAAATATTTAGAAATATAAGATAAAGAATAATCATTTTAATGAAAGGAATAACAATCTTTAGAAAAATATATTAAACATAAAAAATTCTCATATATCGATTAAGTGATCTTGTGTATATATCTGTTAATTTTAAAGTTAAGGAAGCATATATGCAAATAATTACTCTTAATAGCTATGCAGCTATGGCTGATTAAAACATTTTCAATTATAGTTTTAGTTGTGGAAACATTGAGTCAATTATGGAGACCTGCCATTATTATTATTCATTAACCAGCCATTGTAAATTAATTTGAAAAATTGTAATAAATTGAAAATCATTTTCTTTTATTATATATTTTTCTTAAAAATTATGGGAAAAATATTTTTTTTAAATACAATGTTGTACATAATATTTTGAAATTTGAACATAAAAAATACATTTTAAATACGATCTCTAATAATGAATTTCAATTAATTTTCTAATAATTATTATAACATATCTACAATTGTCAATTTCATATTATATTCATCGATTCACTTTTTGTAAAAATAAGAAATAGATATAAATAATAACGTATTTATAATTATGGATTACTATTAATACTAGAAAGTGAAATAATAATAATTTTAGACATTAAAACAAGAAATTATGTATCAATTTTATAATTTTAAGCACATCAAATATAAGTAGAAAATATTCTTAAAAAGGAAATCCAAAATTTCAAATAATTCTACACAGACTAAATGACAAATCTTTAAGAACAAAGTGCAATCGATCGTATAATGTGGAACAATTCTTCGTACCGAAGTTTAACATTGTGCTTTGTGCTTCGAATAAGAGTACGAAACCAGGCAGAATTTTGTTCTTCCTTCGAGTTACCATCTAGTCCTAGTTGTTAGCACTCTCTTGCATAGGCATTTACGCAAACAAGCAAAAGAAACACGAAGCACTGCGTTGAAAGAAAAAGGAAGAGCTCCCAGCAGGTGATCACTGCTCGAAACATCGGCGTAAAACGCCCCCTGGCGTTTTGTCGATGTCGTGAAACTACAAAGCGGCGAATTGAGGTATAACGGGGCGTGCGCCGCTCGTTACAAACCACTCTTTCCTCAACAATGCTCTTCTTTGCTCGATTTTGGCCACAAAATAGCTCTTTGCGTTTGCTTACGACGAAATACCCAAGTTAAAATCAGAAAATCAAAAGGAAATCAATTTATGAGGATTGCAAACACCACCATGCGTCTCGTAAATGCATGTAGATGCGTGTATATGTGGCCACGTGCATCTCAAATGCGCCATAGCAGCACCTGGAGAAATTTTTCCCGTAAGTTCACTAGTATAAGAGGAAAAGTGAAGCGTGAATAAATAGATGAGGTAAGAATAGATCGTAGTCAAGGACTTAAAAGGACGCATGCGCTCTGATGGTTAAGACCTTATTCAGTCATCTAAAGTCACATTTTATGACTTGCGGATTTTGTGATCCTTTATTCTTTTTCTTTTTTTTTTGTCGCGTTACACAACTTTTGTATGGTGATAATACTTGCGTACATTCTAGGGAATAATAGACGCGTGACAGGTAGCCGCTACCATCGAACGGCAGAAAGAGCATTATTACAACCTTCTTTTCCAAACTAGATAGTCGATGGAAACTATATGCGTTCATCATATCCGTCTAAAGAATTTCAAATACGTTTATCACATTCTTCATATTGTAAAAATCATGTAAAATTTAGTAAAAATTTTGGTTATTGGGTTATTTCGTCTAATAATATGTACGTTACATCTTATTTTACTATTAGATCTGTAACACATTTGTCTTTTGAAGTAGTGAGAAGACTAGCTATATTTGATTATTATTAATTTAGAAAATTAATTATATATATATATATTCCATTATTTACTTTATCAAATGAAACAATTATCAGTTGTATAGTAAAAAAGTTTATTTGTATTATAAATATAAAAAAAATAAAGACTTTCACTGCTTCAAGTTTGTAAAATGTAAATTTTAAGTAACTGATCAATTTAATTTAATAAGGTATATGAAATGTAGATATTATAAATTATCTATTATGTAGATTAATAATAAAAATTGTACTTTATTTCATGGCATAAATTTTGTAAAATTTTTATCAGAAATATTTTGTGAATGTATTTATGCACATGTTTTAGGATTGATCGGTACAATCTTTTCAGAATTATATATTAACTATTAAAAGTGCATATTAATGATACAATTATTAAATTCTTTGATATTTTAATTATATTTTTAATTTCCTAGAAAAGATAGAAGTTTTTGAAATGTTGAAAGTTGAATTTTGAAATGCTACGTCTAATTAGTTTTTAGTAAAAATGTAACTTTAAAAATGTTATTATTAATAATGGCTTAACTTATTGAATTCGATTATTATTCCCACATAAATTTTAAATAATATTATGGCTTATATAATTATTTATTTATTAGAAAAAAAATTAAATCCGTTTTTCTTGTATCATATATACATCATTTACAAACAATATTGAAATTTAATTAACAACAAAACAATGATTGAATGTAGAGCACATATTCAGCAGTGGACCTGTATCTTTATAAATTGACTGTATATTATTTAGATTATTGTAAATAAGGATATTTTTTAACGGTATATCAAAGTAAAAGTAAGCGTAGTCAGTTTATACAAATGTTTTGTATTAAATATCGCTATTTTGGGCCAAAAAAATTTTAAAAAGTATAGCTAAAAAATATTAGATCCAATGATTGTTGACGAGTTCGTTAAAACCGCCTTTTTAAAAAGTATTTTTTTCTAGTAATTATTTATAAAGAATTTCATATTAGCAGCTAAATCGAAGTATTATATTATTAACTTATCTCATTGCAAAGAAACTTTACTCATTGATGGAAACATTCTTGAAATTTAAGAAACATAAGCTAATAATTTTGTAAATTTTTCTATTGTCAAAATTAAATATAAAACTAATGAAATATTTAAAAATAGCAAATAAATAAGTTTGTAAATATGGATATTGAATTAAATTAAAGAACAAAAGATTATATTAATTTCTTATATGTAATAGTGAGTTATAAAATAAATCTGGATTATTATGGATTATTTATATATATACTGGATTATTATGAGTGAAAGTTCAATTAAATATATTAAATAAAATTATCATAAAAAGTTTGACTATAAAATTTGATAAAAATTTTACAATAAACTTATGTATGAATTACAAAATAAGCGAAATAAGTGAAAGAACGTGTTAAAAGAATGAATGAAATTTTGTAGATATGTTAGTAAGTTTTTCTGAAAAGTCTGAACTTGTGTTTATTGTATAAATTCTTTTTGCGTGTTCTCGATGCGTACATGTGTATTAATTTGCATTTTGTAGCATTTACTCCTGTTTATTCTAAGGAAAGTATAAAAACGCTGTATCAAGGGGTTGTTACTAAAAAAAAGGAAAGGGGCATTCGTTCGCAGGAACGAAGCAAAGCTGTGTCGTAGGACACGTGTTTAAAAAGTGAGATAGAGAAAAAGACAGTAAAAGGGAGTGGGAAACATGGGTTCACATAAGCAACAATGCTAGGTACTACCATGATTATACGCCTGAGTCCATTTAGAACTCGTTAACAACGACAATATATAGAAGTTGATCCCCAATAATGAGCTTGAGACTTTTATGTGAGAGTGTAAATTTGCACATAAATTCTGCTTTGTTGTCTTCATGACTCTCGAGGAAAACGGAATGTACACCAATGATATGAATGATATCTATATGATGAAAAAAGAATCATAAAAATTAAATAAAAATTTTTATTTAGACTCATATGATTTTATATAATGATATTTCAGTTATATACAAAAAGGAAATATGTTAAAAGTAGCTTTAGATAATATTAATAAGAATAATAAAAAATGAACGAATAAATCTTTATTTTTCACTCTAACGGAAATGTTAATAATAAGCATTATATCTTATTATTCGCTTTAAGTCGATTATTTATAATTCTTATTTGCTTAAAAGAAATATATTGTATCAAGTACCTTAGTAAAAATAAAAATCCACAGTATTTTATTAGATTATAAATAATTACAAACAAATTCTGATATATTATATGTCATTTCGTTTTCACATTTTTCAATTTCTATCAATTTTTCTTGAATAATTTTTTGAAATTATTATTTATATAGATATAGTCTAAGTTCGTAGTTTATAGCTAATAGTCTAATCTAAATTATTAAAAATGATAAGACTGAATAATTTTTGTTGAATGTTTAGTCTACTATCCTTATTAATGAATTAATTATACTTCAAAGTAAATGATATTTCTCATTCTCAGCTCACTACACTGTCCAACCTATTATCTTTATAGATCCCTCCACTCTACTACAATAAAATTGTGAAGTAATATTTTATTTCACATATTTACATTGAACTAAATATCTGTTACACAAGGGGTTATGGATTAGTATGTTACATTTAAAACCTTATTAAAAATAATAAGATATATTAACAGTTGAAAGAATTTCTATTTTCCATTATTTATAAATCAAGGACTATCCAGTAATTAATATTCAGAGTATTAAGTCTTCGTTATTACTAGAAATAATACAACTAAAAAATTAATTAATTAAGATATTTAACCACATTTATCCAATAAAAATTCAAAAATGAATATTAATTTAATGCAATTATTAAAATGCATTTATTAAATTATTGTAAATGTGATCATAAATAAATTCAAAAACATTAGTTGCTATGGATTTTCTTGTAAGATTTTTATAAAAATTGATTTTACTTACAAATATTAAATAAAAAATATATAAATAAATCTAGTAAATTGTATTTACAATGTGTTGTGTTATTATCAGTTTGAGAACAGTTTTAAGATAAACTTTTCTTTTAAGAGAAGTTAAGAGAATATTTTCTTACAACTTTCTTGAATTATGTAAATTATTATTAGTTAATTTAATAGTATTGAAAACTAAAATTATGAAAATATTATTAAAACTAATAAATCAATACAAGTGTCAATATATTCAGTAATTATGTTCTTTTGATTTACATAATATATATTAACTAAGAATAAAAATCTTTAAAAAAGTTTGACCTTTATAATTACTCATAAAAAACATTTATAATCTTATAAGCATACTAAATTACATAATTGAACAGCATATTCTGATGAAATTATTTTTTTGAAGTTGCCATTTCTATTTTTTAGTTAGGAATATTTTCAACTTTATATAATTTTATTCTTAAATGTAGGAGTATTTATAAAATATTACTATGAATTATCAAAACATAAAATTATATAATAAATATGAAGTGTATGTATATGCTACGCAACAAACCCAATTTCACGGTATTACACACACGTATGCGCGCACGTACGTACGCATCTTAATTATTTTCACGGTTTTTCAAGCTACGTGCTATCAACTAAGAATATCTACATAGGGAAACTTGAAGCATTTACCGAAAATAAGTTATGAACCAATTAGTAAATTGTAATTGTCAATTTATATTTAAAAAAAAGTTCAAACGCAAGTAGTAATCAGCACGTCTATTTACGTAAAATTTCGTTTGTGAAAAGTAATAACTTCCGCTGGTATAATTGCTTGTATATATAACAGATTTATAAATAAATAAGATACCATAGCAAAATATGCTATTTTTTTTAGAATTTCGAAAGAAAACATTTATATTTATATTTTTACTCTTTTGTAATACATCTGAATAATTTTCAATATTAAATCTGCTCGGAAAAAATGATTTTTCTAATGAAATAATAATCGAAGCTATAAAAATAGTTAAAAATTAAATTTCTTGAATAGTATTTTATTTTATTATCAACTCTTAAATTTAACCAATTTTATATTTCATTTAAAATTCTTTTAAAATTCATAACAATATATTCATAACAATGAAGCAATGAGATTCTATAGTAAAATTATTTTAACATAATCAAATTTTTACTTTTAATTTATAATTATAGATATTTTTTAATTTTAAATACTTGCCTTCCACAATCTTAATCGATGGTTCTTAATTATAATCTTATTTGTGATTGTACCGAGAAATATAAAGTATCAAAATAATGTACAATTGATTTTATGAAAGAAAAATTTGCAGTAATATGAATACTTATAATATTTATATATTAATAACAAAGATCCTGTAGATCTACAGAAAAATCTGTACTCTGTGCAATAAGTTTATATAATACACTTTTAACTTTATATTTATATTTGTAATTTATTCTTTATTACTTCCTAAACGTAATTAATAACTAGTATTTATTATTGCTAGTTAGCAGTACAAACTAATTTATTAGCTAATTTTCTCCAATATTTTTTTATAATTATTCATACTATTAAATTAAATTTCCCAAAGTAGACTGACTCATTATATACAGCATCCAAAATACATTGATATATATATATTTGTATTCTTTCGTATATTTATACGTAATATGTATACACATACCTATCTTTATCAGAAATACGCCCTCTCTTACTCACGTGAGCAAACACAAGTATGTACCGTACACATTCTTATACATATTTATAACATTTTGATATTTAAAGCCAGATTATTAGAGTAATCTTTTATAGTAATATTGTATTATCAATAGTAAAAGATACATAATATTGAAAGTCATTTAATTATATTAAATCTAATTCTTTATAACAAATTGCATTCAATGTTCTTAATAACATTAAAATCCTGCCATTGTTTTTACAATACATTATTACTTACCAGATAATTATAAAAAATTTCTATGACTGCATATAATGTAAAGTAATTTGAGTACATTTACACTAACAAAGCATTCTTTTTATATATAAATAATTTTTAGTAACTCTAATATCCTAAAAATATTTAATAACTCAAAGAAAAATAAGTATATCAAAAATAACTAATTTATATCTGCATAAATAAAATTTAAACTTTAAATTATTTGTAATATAATTCTAAAGGAAACTTTGACTTATGTACTGTAATGTACTGTAACGTACTGTATTGTTAATGATTACTATGTATTGTGTAAATTTGTATATTATTCTACAAATATTTCTTTCAGTTTATATATTTTTAAAGTTAATATAATATTAAATACTAGTTATTATTTATATAAAGTTTAGTAAAATTAAAAAATTAAAATATATTCAAGACTTCAAAGATGTGAGAAATGTAATAAGATTCAATTTTTATACAATTAAAAATCTCTTTAATTTATTTAATTTATTAATTTAATTTAATTTAGAGAATAATCTATACAGTATAATAAATCTTAATACGTATATTAATAAATTTTATTATTAAATTATTTATTTTTTATACTAAACATTTAAAGATTATTAAATATTACCACGTGAATCGTGGGTGCGCATGCGAGTGAGTGAGGATGTATGTTGAAGAAAGATAAGTATGGACATACGCATTTGTAAAAATATGAAAGGAAATGAATTCGTGTATATATAAATGTATTTTGAATGTTATATGTAATTAGATAGTCTACTACTTGGAAGTTTTATTAAATTGTAATAATCAATAGAAGGAAACGTGAGAGGAAATGAAATAAAAAGTTGTAATTAGTACTAAGTAGCAGTAATAAATACAAATTTAAGAATATAAATTCTAATAATATATGAACATATTTTTTTATTGTACTTAGCAAGTACAGAATTTTTTTTAAATACTAACAATTTCCTTTTTTATAAATTCTACATTGGCTTTTTGTTTAAAAGCAATATTTAATTTTGTACATTCTCACCGAAAAACTTCTCTTTCTCATTTTTCTCATACTTTCGCATTTCTTAAAACTCCTGTTGATGATGGATCATCTAACGATCATTCAATAAAATTTTTGGAAGCAAGATGTATGCAGTTTTACTGCCAACTCAATTTACATGATCTCATGGGAATCTGAATATAATCTGATTGCTTTTGAATTTAACCAAGATATGTTCACAAAAAGAAACTCCCTTGAAAGTGTCGCCTTTTATCAAACAACTTTTGTCATAGTAATCCGACTTCAAAAAATAACTTGAATGTCGTTTTAAAAGATTCTAGAGATTTAACCATTTAGACGATTACAAGAATTTAGAATTTTAATTTAAAAATTATATTTGTAAATATATACACTTCGACTTTTTAATATTTTATAACACTTATAAACAGAAAAAGCATATATAATAATTGGGCAAAAATTAACATTTTTTATTTTCTTCAAATTTTGTAATCATTTTATAATAATTGTGTAATAATTTTGTAATTATTTTGTAATAACAGGTTTACATAATTCTATTGTTACTATAAAGGTAATATTAAATAATCAATATAAGATGAACTATGCGTTTTAAAAATGAGATCATTAAAAAAAATATTTATTCTAGTATTTATCATTTCAAAATTTGAATATAATATAGTTATAAAATAAATTTAATTCCAATGAGTGATTGGTATATAACTCATTATAATATTGATTAATTAAAATTATTAATTAATAATTTTTAATATTTTTATGAACGGTAAAATGTTCTGTATATTCTTTATAATTTTAACAATGTAACTAAAGAAATATAATATTATATTATACTCTATATTTAATTTAATTTTATAATTTAATATAAAAATGTCTATAAAAAACAATAGCAACTATTATTAAATTTTAAAATTATATGCTATTTAATTAAGTTTAAGATTTTCATATTATATGTAAAATATAATATTTCTCAAATAATGAATGACTTAGGCTTATAAATTCTAATATTATATTGATGCAGTTTTTTAATTTTTCTTAACAAAAATTAAATATATTGAAATCTTATAATTGTGTTATTTATTACATAATAGTTAACTGCTTGAAAGCAATATTCAACTTTGTATTTTATTAAGTTTTTAAGAAACTCACTTTCTTCAAAATTTCTATAACTTTATACTTTTTAAAACCCATATAAAGGACATAAATTGTTAAAATAAATTTTATAGAATATAAACAACGTTCAATAATTATAAAATTACTAATATAAATTCGTATTAATATAATTAAAAAATAAAAATAATATAAAAAATGAAACATGTGAATTGATTCAAAATTAATTATTTCAATATATGTATGTCTTGAAAAATAATCCGGTTGCATCTCATAATATTAATAAGGGATAGTAAAAGTATCATTAACTATACGTAAGGACATATATATAATTAAACGTAAAAATTGTTTTTGTAAATGCTAATAAGCTGCTTTAAATAACATTTTTTATTTAACGAGTAACTTTTTGTATAATTTCAAAATATTCTTGAAATCAATTAATAAGTTCCATTATGTTTGTACAATTGAATTTCATTACATATTTTTAATTGAAAGAAATTGTACATTAAAAAAAATTTCTTTATTGCCCTATTTTGTTTCTTTGCGTTATAAAATATTTGAACAATTAATCTTTACTGATCGAAAATATATATCCTCTGATTAGAAAACATTTTAATTATATTTATATTTTTACTGAATTTCTACTAAAAGCAAATATCATGTATTATACTTAAAATCGAAACTTAAAGAAAAAGCCAATCAAACTGATTAATTTCTTGTGAAAGTGAACAAATTTAATAGAAACATTTTTCTTCCATGTATCTGTCAACGAATGCCAATGAAAGAAAAAGAGTCTATCTCTATCTCTTTTGCGATGACCATTGCATTATTATTTGAGTTCCTGTTATACGGGTCGTGTCAGGCCAATAGTGGAGAGCGAATTGTCCCGCTGCGCGTTCGTGTGACGCTTAATAGCAACAGCAACAGCAGCAGCAGGAACGGCAGCACCAACAACATCAATGTTACAGACGAAAGACTTTCTGACGGTCGTTCGGTTCATCTTCGACTCGAGTCTCTGACACGCCTCTTATAAAGACATCAGGGCGAGCGGTCACGCTCGAAATGCGCGTTAACGCGCAATTTTGGGGTGCATGAATGTTTCACTCCGGGGATACTAGCTCTTCGCTCATCTTTACTTTTCTTAAATTCCATGCTCGCCCGCTGAGAATCTCTCTCTCTCCCTCTCTCTTTCTCTCTTTCTATATCTATCGCCCTTCCAACCATGACGTCTAGTCCCGGTAGACCTCAGAAAAAAAAGAAGCGGCATTCGCGTGCGTCCTCGGTAACGTGGACAATAGCCAACGAAAAGATTATCTAGCGAGAAATTGCAAGGGCAACATCCAATGGGCTCCTGCGGTGACAGAGGAGAGAGTGTGTTCCATGTACGACTTGAAACCAAGAGTATTCCGACCTTATTCCGCGGGAAGTTCGACCAGTAGTAACTTTCTTCATCCTTTCATCCGAAGTTGAATTTGTTAACTAATGTTTAAGGATTTGACTTTACAACCGATTTATTTTTTTAGTAGCTAACTATTTGCCTTTTACTCGCTCTTTTTTCGTTTTCTTACAAATATTATTTTTTAGCGGTGTAATAGTTACACGTGGATAATTATTTATTAGTTATTTTTTCAATGTTTATCAATTCCATATTAATTAATTATGAAGAAAAATAAAATCTAGAATAATTTAATATTTCCAATAAATGTTCTTGTATAATGCGGATAATAATCTTAAATATAATTTAATAATTATTTAAACGGTACGTTATGTCACATTAAAACAATTTATTTCTAATTTGTAGGATAACACGGTTTTATATATTATAATATTTTCAGGTAGTTATTATTTTATGGGTTATAAAATAATTATGTCAAATATTAATTAAAAAATTATATAAAACATAAAATTAAATAAAAATTATATTATAAATTTTTAGCATGTATTCATTTATAATTTTGTATGATCTAAGATGAGAGTAAGAAGTAAATTGTAGGAGAGATGTAAATAGAGAAGTAAATAAGGAGAGATTTCTACATGTTTCGTCTAGGATGATACTATTGAATTCGCTAGTAAAACTATTATGTTCTTTTTTCGAAAGCTTTTTGTATTGAATTATATAGTATTTTGCATAAGATAAAAGAAATATTTGAAGTTAATTTGCATATTACATGTAGAATTAAATTTTTATATTTTTAAATTCTTTTTAATATTTTGTTTAATATTTTAGTATCATGGACTATTTTAAGAACTTTACTCAGATATAATAAAAAACTACATGGTTGTAAATAAAGGTTCATCTATTTTTAGTATTGTAATCAATATAGTTTTTTCTTTTTTGGATAGACCGTATTAATGCAATATTTCAATTTAACTTTTTCTCAAAATGGTTTCGAAAGTTATTATATATTATAATATTTTATATCCTATCAAAACTCGAAGATTTTATTTTTATTTTTTATTTTATGATTCTATGTTACTGATGTTTTTTTTCTTTTTCTTCTTTTTGCTTTGAATATTTGAAATATATACTCTTATGATATTTAATTCTTCAGTTACCTTTAAAATAATTAAATCGTCTTCATTATTCTTATAAATATTTGCAGTATTTATTCCAGATTCTTCTAAGGATGATATAATTTCTTATGAAAATCTTATAGAAGAAATAGCTTTCTTTAATCTAAAAAATTTATTAACAGCTAGAAAGCTTACTAAATCTTTTATAGATATATTGTTTATTTCTGCAGACTAATAATAATTTAGAGATTTTAAAAATTTTTATTTTACTTGAATTTTAGTATTACCATAAAATATTCAAAAAATTTAACATATATTATTTATCTCTGAGTAGTTACACTAGATAATTAATTCTTTATATTAGAATATTTAAAAATGTTTTTCAATTTGTTTTTTAAATAAATTTTTTTATTTTTATTATGCATTTTTACATTTGAAAATTAGTTTGTATTTCGTTAATTTATATTATTAATGTGAAATGGTCACTATAATATTCGATAGTTTTATATTTATTTTCCGTCAAATATAAAAAATGCTTAACTTTATATCTACTAAACATGCGTATAAATATGAATATCGATTACGGTATGAAGGAAGATCCCAAACCATTATAGTTTTGTTATACAGAACGTATTTTTGAGTCCATCCTGTTATTAAAAAAAATACCTTTAGAAACACTTGATTTTCTAATTCGTATATTTTAAATTTAACTTTATATAAATTATATAACAATTTTTATAGTTCATAAATTTCAAACATAAAAATAATTCACTAAACCATTATAAATTTCATTTTTATTTTTTTATTCTATTTATTATTCTACTAGCTGCTTATATTAATGTTACAAGTAAATATAACACTTATTCTTTTTATTTAGATCTTTTTACTTAGATTAATAATTGAAATTTCTGATACTTATAATTTTATATTTTATAATTATATATTGATTCAAATTTGAATGATTTTTGTTTATTATTAAACTGCAACACTTTTATCTATCGTGAAACATAGTTTATCTTAGATAATTATATTATAGTTTTTAAATTCTACTTTATATCTTTTATTACTAAAGTTTCTCATTAATTTCTTATGTGTTTGCATATTATTTATTTTCAAATTAAATTATTTACTGTATTAAAGAATTAAAAAATTCTTTCTTCGTTCATTTTAAACACTTTGGTGATCTAGGAATTCTATTAAACTTGCCTTATATTATTAACATGATTTACAGATATTTTTTAAATATTTGTTTACTTATTTAATTAAATGATATTTTATTAATATTAATTTTAGATTAAGAATCTATGTATAGATATAAATTGTAATACATAATTGAAAATTTTAACCTAATTGCTATTCTGCTGATATTAAATACTGTTTATTATTTTATTTTCTCATTGATTTTCTTAAATAGTAACTTATTAATTTATTGTTTTCTTACAGACACTATTTTTAGTAATCACTGAAAAATTAATAAGAATACGTCTATTAAATTAATTTAATATAGGTATTTAATATAATAATGATTATTAAATTATCAAAGTTTCACACTTCACAAAAAGAAGTGTTACATATTTAACGTAAAGTTTATTTTCAAGTTTTATTACATAAATTTTTATTAATCAATAATTTAATAATTAGATTAATTAGGTTTTATTACATAATTAGACTGCCAACTAAAAAATATATACCAACATATAAAACATTTTTTGTTTAATATTATGAATAAGTTTATTCTTGTTTTTCTTTTTTTTGTATTTCACTTCTATTCTTGTATTTCACAAAAAAGTATTATTACGAAAATTTCATTTTTACATAAATGTGTAGATTTATGTTGGTAAGCAAATAATTATCATATTAAAACGACTGAAATTCATTGATGCAAATACTTTTTAATTTAAGCTAATATAATAATTGGAATATATATTCTTACGATTATTTTAAAAAACTTTTGTAAAAAAAATTGAAAATTTCATATCAGTCATAAATTTCGGTCATTACGGTAGAGAAATTAAAGAAGAAAATATTTTAATCTGGGAATTGACAAAAATGATGACATATATATCTTGCTTAATGACATGATACTAATTAAACTATAACTTCGAGAAAGAATATTATGCAAGTCAATACTAGAGTATTAATATTATAGTGCATGGCTAGCTACTGTTATATATTGTTTATGGTAAGCAGAATAGAAGAGAAACATTGACCAGTTATCGTAAATACATTGGAGCAGAATAAATGTACCCACCATTCACACACAAATTTTATTTATGAAATCTCATTGTTCTATTACTAAGTAAAAATAGAGATCAAATTCACCTACGAGAGTGAAATAAACAATTAGATTGTTTATACTAGTTCGAAAAATGTTAGGTAAATAGGAGCATGTGCAGTTTACATAAACTGCATTATTTACATTTACGGTTACTGAATATAAATTCTTCAGAAAACAATAGAAAATGTGAGAATAATTGAAAATCTAAAATTTTCAAAAATTTTGAAAGATTGACCAGTAGTAATAAAAATTTCTGACTACTAAGAATTCAATGAATAATAAAAATATATATCAAGCGTAGCTATTCAGATTAAACAGTAATTTTATTTTATTTATATAATTTGTTAACTTCTTAATTTCTTACATATATCACTAAAATATATATAAATATATTAAAAATTATTATTACTTCAAGAGAAATTAAATTTAATATAGTACAAACTGATATTTTGTATACTATATTATTAACTATAACGTAATATGAAAGATGTTCTATATGATGTTTACAAAACAATTTAAAATTTCGAGATATTATAATATGACTAATATTTTTAAAAAATTGAAAGTTATTTTCATAAGAAATAACAATATGGCAATTATAATAATTTAATTAATTAAATTTTTTTTTATTTAAAATTCTAATTTAAAATTTTTTAAAATAATGTTTTATATTATTAATAAAAATAAAAACAAAAATTATTTTTGAATTTATTAGATAATTTTTATTTATATGAATAGTAGGTTTTCATACTAAGGTGATTTTTAATGGAGTTTATTTTATTTATAAATAGCATAAATATAGCCTACACTACTTGAACTGAATTTCGTTAATTTATGTCTTTTTAGAATTGTAATAATAACTTTAATTCCAATAAGGTAAATGTAAAATAGTAATAAACACTTATTTACTTTTTTTATATTTACTTACAAATTAATTTAATAAGTGTGATGAATCTAAATCACCAACTTTTATATCAGATTAAAGGTAAATAATTTTGAAATTGTTAAAATATTAAATCTCCAATCATAACTTTGAATTTAAAAATGCAAAATAGTTAATTAAAAAAATATGCTCAATTTTTGGAATTTTTGTGTAAAGTAAGTCTTCATTACTTCTAAGTTAGTTTATCAGATTGCATTTATCTATAGTAATACATATGAATTTCGCAAATTAACTTCGTAAAAATTCATAACAAATTCATATTCGTAAAAATATAAAATACTTTTTTTCGAGAATAACTTTCAAAATATGAAAATGTTACTTAAATTTGAATTAAAAATCTCTTAGAGAGATATTATTAAATAATTGAATGAAAAGTGATTAAATAATTGAAGCGCTGTTTGTATCTTTCATTATTCATATTTCTGATAACACGGAAATAAATGGCGATTTTAAATTTATAAATCATTTTAATATATAAATCATAAGGTATCGTTACACATTAATTTTAATTTTGATTACTTTGTTTAACTTTTTTTGAGTAAGTGATAAAAAATTGTATTCTTATTTAATTATACATTTAAATATTATTAGTTATGTTATATCATTTAATTTCTTGTAATTATTATAATTGTTGAACAAATATAATGAAACTAAATTTAATTTTCAAATTAAATCTTAAAGGATTATTTAATCGTGGTCGAAACCTTAATTATATTTTTAAAAAATTTATTTGGGTAAAAGAAATAGTACATTAAATATAACTTTAATTTAATAATAATTGTGAAGTTACTGTGTATATATGATTGAATGGGAGGTTATATGTAATCAAGTACAAGTAATGTTGGAATTAACCACTAAGCGGCGGGTGCGTTGGGCATTTCCTCGAGTATTGGGCATAATGTTAAATTAGTACATAAAAGTGAATTTTCTGTGCTGTAAACGTATGATTTATAACAATTTCGTTATCGTATCTAGTATACCCATCCAGGTTGAAACACACACACACACACATATATATTATATATAATATATTATATATTATACATTATATATTATAACATCTACCGGTTGAATAACTCTTTATTACCGCATATAAATCCACAAAAAATATAATAAATTCTAATTTTTAATCGCTATAAATTAATTTTAATATATTTAGAACTAAAATTAGCCAATTATGTGATAATATATTTTCTATTAAAAAATTTATGTAAACTGAATAACTTTAGTTGTCATGAACATCATTTATTCTAATGTACATTATTTAAATTTAAAAATACTTTAAGTTTAGTGATTTTGTGAAACAGTAATTTTGAAAGAAAATCTAAAATAGGAATAATAAATTATAATATGTTTATAAATAATAATAACATTTATAAGGTAAATTATAATGAGAATATTAATTCAATTTTTATACATGTTATATTTTGATAATTATCCATTAGTACACTCGAGTACATGAGCATATAGAACAAATAAATCTGTTACTCATCTTCTCAATTTCCAAGGTAGGGTTGGTACATAACCTTATTAGTGAATACAGTAAGGCACTCTAGGATGAAACGTAATGATTTTAGGAAATTTCATTCGTACAAATAAAACATTTGACTTTTTAAATCAAGTAAATACTACAAAAATTATTTTTTAAACGCTACGTTAAGTTGTAATTTCTAGAAAATATATTTAATTATAATCAATTTATTATTTTTGAATATTATATTTGTCCAGAAAATATTTTTTTTTCATACTCTGTATATATTATTAAATTGATTTAATATTTCTTATAAAATATCCACATACAAGAAATTTTGTGGCACTTTTATGCAATAGCTTAATAATGTGTTCATAAAAATAAGAAGTTCAAAAATTATTTTAGGTACAGCTTAACTTGTTTAACTAACTTAGTTTATGTATGATAGTTTACGTAGCTTTTATAAGAGTGTTTAATTTAGGAATTTTTAAAATACGACCTATAAAGCATTCATCTATAAACGCTACTAAAATTCTTAGTAAGCTTTCGTAGAAATTGTATTTGCAATACAGTCTGTCAGTAGATTAATAAGCAATAAAAAAATTGAGAAGCGGATAATACGAAACAAGGAGCAATTTTGCTTTTAATAGAGATCGAAAGTAAAACAGATCTTCTTGATATAAAGAGTCTTTGTATAGTGATTCAGGATCAAACGAAAAGAAGTGAAAAACACTGTCTAAGTGCTATACAAAGAATAATATATCCTATAAATAATTTCAGTATTCATAATTCATTTTCAACTAAGGATCTTGGTTTCTTGTAATCACATATTAACGCTAAAATTCATTATGTTTATACTTTTTATGATCATAATATTTTAAGTAGTATTTAATTTTAATTAGTTACATTAACAAAGTGAAAAATAATACATAAATATGCATAAGTTAAGATATATTTATTTCTGATTTTGAAGAGAATGATAATCATGAATTTATTTTCATTTGAAATATCCTCAAATCATGTAAATTATTTAATAAACATCATTATACAACACATCAATTTTTAGTAGTATTAATAATCCTGAAACTTAAGAATAATTTTTAACTAAAAAATAATTTTAATGAAATAAAAAAAAAATAAATATACATTATAAAATTACATAAATTTTTATTTAAAATTATGTAATTATGGTTATAAGAAAAATAAAAATCTTTATAATCAAATTTCACTTTTTTTTAATTTGGTGCGTTAAACTTAATTTTGCCTAAATCTCACCTCATTTTATTTAGTATATTTATTGTATTTAATTGAAAAAGATTAAAGATTTTTTAATTCAAATTTCACCTTATTAATATATCATGAAATTAGAAATGTACAAATAAATAATTGGTATAAAATGTACAAATCCAAATAACAAATAATATTTTATGTTAAACAAAAATTCCAAGTATTAAAATTTAAAAGTTAAATTATTTTAAATTGTATATTATATTTGAAATTTATATTTTATATATATTTATTAAATTTATTAAATATATTAATATAATTAATTAAAATATAAATACATATTTACATTTTATATTTTAAATTTTAAATTAAAAGTTAAATAAAAGTTCCAAGACGAAACCAAATTTTCTAATCCATACTACCCACAGTTAACCATGAAATTATGAGGCTCAGTCACTTTATTGCAAATAATATTTTTATTGAAGTCTTATACACATTGTGTAACTTCTATAAGATTTGAATGTATAAAATACATTTAAGAAGACTCATGACGTATATAATATCCATGTAATCTTCCACTTTGTAATGTGCAATAAGGAATTCCTTGACAGAACATACCATTCTTTGTATGGCTAAAAGTATCACTTTAAAATAATACTGCAGCCGTAGTTTAGAAGCTTTACAACTTCAGTCTAATTTATCGAACGATATCAGAGTCCATAACAAAATATCATAAAGTATACCAACAAAGAAAGGCAAAAATGCACTGTGATTAACACGAACAATAGAAAAGTTCGTGAAGAGTAGATTTTCTTAAACTCTCATCTGTATATATGAATGTAGATACATATGAATTTCCATAAATAAATGTTGTCAATGTGTCTTTTCTTTTTTGTTTTTATTACGTACAAATCATTAGTAGATGTATGCACGTATCACTTCCATTTACAAAGTATTTAGAATAACTTCCTGTTCGCCTGACGTTTGCAAAGTAAAACAAAATGACTTCATCATCTTAGATCTAGTTTCAATCTGAATCTTTGTGCAACCATTCATCTTTCCTTTGAGCTCCATCTTTTTTAGACTACCCTTGTTCTATTTATCTACTGATCTCTTTTCTCACTCTATTTTTTATTTTAGTCCGTTATTTTCTCATGTAAAATTTTTAGACCGTCTTTACTTTTCTTTCTTGGCTAAGAAAATTCTCATACAACCAGTTATAGTCCAAACTCTATGAAAGACTCGCTTTATAATCCCAGCAATGTAGTGATGCTTCATAAAGTTTGAAACTATATAATGATTTGCAGGAGAACACAGTACTCTATTTTACGTTGTTCTAACTTATTATATTTTTAATTGGAGGTGCGAAAGAAATAAATAGATATGTAGATAGAGAGGGAGAAAGATTAAAAGAGAGAAAGAGAGAAACTGATAGCTACTTGTTTCTTCTCTACTTCTCTTTATTTAATTACAACGGTAGTCACTCTCAGTTCACAACCACTTTTTTACACTGAACACAGTATTTTTTTAATTAATGTAAATTAATTAAAATAAAATAAAAATAAAAATAATTCAAATTAATTTAAAATTTTTTTAATAGTCATTGGTCGTCGTTTTTTAAAATTCCTTATTATTAGATATACTCTCTCGAGAACTTACGTAAATTATTCTCAAAGAACACAAAGCGCCGCAGAAGCTATGTGATAGCTAGACTGTAACTCTTAAATGGTTCATAAATAATGTACCAGCACAATTGCATAAATAAAAATGTTTACGTATAAACCCAAATAAGTACTGTACTACGATCATAACCAAAATGAGGGCCCCTATTAATGTTTATTAGTAATAATCACATTTTATAAGAAAAAACATGTAAATTCGGTTTAGTTTCTGAATTGATATTATTATCGTGTAATTTTAGTTGTAGTACATACAACTGTTTTTTGAAGATAGTAACATTAAATTATTCTAATCTAAGTATCTAAAAAGTATCTAATCTAAAAACAATTTAATGCAAATACTGTAATAATAATAACATATAATAATATATTATACTGTAATAATATATAGCAGTAAAATATATACATACTTAAGAAATCTATTTTTTATTCTGATATTTAATAATTTTATCCAATCATAAAAATTTCGATATATTAGATTTTTTTTCAAAAATTTGAATTGAAATTTGAATTGAATGTAGTTTTTTTACAGATATATTCTATGTGTAATTCATATTTTTAAATTATGGACAAGCACAGTCAATAAAATAGTATAATAATAAAAATTATATTTTTTTTCATAATGTACAGTCTTAAAAATATGTTTAAAAGTTTAAAAAGATAAT
The DNA here is from genome assembly GCA_018907045.1 of Wiebesia pumilae. Lineage (NCBI taxonomy): Eukaryota > Metazoa > Arthropoda > Insecta > Hymenoptera > Agaonidae > Wiebesia > Wiebesia pumilae. The sequence continues at coordinate 13,864,999 of JACCHZ010000116.1, forward strand.
TTGAAAATATACTGTATCATCTTAAATGTAAGAACCTAACATTTAAAAATAAATGTTTGGAAAAGTTCTTTGAAATTTAGGAATTATAATATTTCATATTATCAATTAAGAATTTACTCCAAAGATGTCTTACTACCACACTTTTTTTTATTATAGTAAATTACTTATTTTACTAGAAATGAATTTAATAAGGATCAAAATTATCCTTTGCAAGTTTTATAATGTAAGTGAAATATAATTAAAATCTTCATGATTCTGCCACAAGATAGGTATAGCAATGCTATACTGTATGACAAAAATTAAGAATGCTATATAAACATTAAAGCATTAAACTCTATAATGAATTCTCCGGAGAAAAGCAAAATAAAAATAAAATAAATTAGAATGTATCAAAATAATATTTTTTATAATCCTGAACAAGATTCACTGTAATAACTTATTAAATTAAAAATTTATTACATAAAATGAAACTTTTACAATTTTATGTTTATTTAAAATCAGTTTCTTCGTTATAAAAATATTTTTAATAGTTGTGAGTGTAACTATTAAAATATATTTTACGAAAATTATTAAACTTTTATTCTAGACTATTCTGTAATAGTATTGTACATATCTCTTTATTTTTATAGTTTTCTTTTAAGGATATTCCTCACCTTTATTTTTGTAGCTTCAAATAATATTTGTTATACATTCAAATTTTAAATGAATAATAAAAGGAAAAACAGCTCTTTTCTAGAATTGTAGTGATATTTATTCAATTTTCTTATATATATATATATAATTGTATGCATTACTTCTTATTGTTATTAATTAAAAAGGTAAAATATTATACAATTTTCTTAATATTAATTTAAAACAGTATATAAAATTATGTAATAATTATTATATCATTAACTGTACTTTAATTACACCTGTAATTTTTATAAGTAGATTTAATTTTAATAAACTAATAAAAATTTAAAAATCCAGTTAAATGTAATAATCATTTTAAATTATATTATGTAATATATTTTTAATTATATAAAAATAATATGTTATTCTGTGCTTTCCTTTTTTAAAAAACAAATAATCAATAAAATCTATAAAAGTATATTACTTGTTTTTTTTCGCGACAAATTTTCATAATATTTTCCAGTAGCGATTTATTTAAAGAACTAAGTTAGGTAATAATTGAATCATCAAAAAAGTTTATTATGTAATCCTAAAGTTAGTGATAATCAATTAAATTATTAAATATTTAATAATTAGTTAAGGTTATTTTACACTTTTTTACATCTAAATTTTTATATTACAATGATTTTCTTGAAATTTAAATTTGAATATAGTAAATGAAAAACGCCTTATCAATCATTTTCAATTATATTAATTCTACCTACAATGTTTTTTTGAATATATCACTTTAAAGCATCTAGTTTTGAAACATTTAATATCTGAAACAATTTAAGAGAATAATAAAAATATATTTTCTTATTATTAAAGTTGTTGAACTAATAAAGTGTTTTATCTTAATAATTAAAAATGGCTGATCCATTTTATTTTACACAAGTGAAAAGTAAAGATTTAAAATATGTATTACATTTTTTCATTGACACATTCATTGACATAAGTTCAAATTCTTTTAATAATTTGATTATGATTAAAAAACATTTGTGGAGTTTAAATTTAATAAAATATAATTTTTATTTAATAATTTGAAAAAATATGTTTTGATTTTTTCATTTTAGAAATAAAATTAAATGTTTTTTATGTAAGTTATATTGATTACGACATTATATAATAAAAAAGTTGTAAATGAAAATAAAAAATAATAACATTTATTATGTTAAACTATTTTAGAAATTTTAATTATATTACATTTTGTTTTAATCGAAACCTTATAATCTATATAATCGAATTTCAATTCCTACTATATGATCATTTAATACACAGATATTCGTATAAAAATATAACATGTAGCATAAATAATGCATAAAAATTTAGAAATGTGCCTCGATAAAATATTTGTTATTGACAGTTATTTTTTAATTGCATGAATTATCTAATAATGAATTATTCTCATACCTTGATATATTTTTGTTTGTGTTTACTATGCTATTTTTTAAATCGTTATATTTTAAGTTAAATTAATAGAAACAAATAGTACACTTACACTTATTTATTCTTGAAACTTATTAGAAAGTATTATAATAGAATATATTATTATAAAATAATAAATTATTAATTTTATATTCACATATATTATACATTGAATTATTAAAAAGTAATGTTGATAATGATTGTTTTTTTATCACGAATATCTAAAATCAATAAAATCTGCAATTTCTAATTTATGTTCTTACTTAAACTATTAAGTATAAACCATTATAGAAATATTTGTTTAATAAAAAAATTATTTTAGTAACACAATTATTTTTATTCCTAAGTTAAGAATAAACTAAATATAATTCCAATTTATGTACGTTATCTTATATTTTTTCATACTAGCGCAGTTATATCGTTATAGATTTGTATAAGAATAATGTTGTAAGATGTTATTTTTATATGAATGATCAAATGAATGATTTTAATTTATACAATATCAAATTTTTCAACTAAAACTGAAAATTACTATAAAAAGAAATTTAACCAAGTTAGTGACATTAGTATCAAATCTTCAAATACATTTTTATAATTTAGTCATTAGTTTATCTATTGAAAATAATTTTACATTATTTTCTTTCCTCGTAATCAAGAAAAATATCTTATTGAAATTAGTTATTGAAATCTTATTGAAAAATATCTTATTGAAATTAGTTATTGAAATCTTATTGAAAAATATCTTATTGAAATTAGTTATTGAAATCTTATTGAAAAATATCTTATTGAAATTAGTTATTGAAATCTTATTGAAAAATATCTTATTGAAATTAGTTATTGAAATCTTATTGAAAAATATCTTATTGAAATTAGTTATTGAAATCTTATTGAAAAATATCTTATTGAAATTAGTTATTGAAATCTTATTGAAAAATATCTTATTAAAAATAGTTTTTAATAAAAATTAAAAAAATATGTTTTATCATGCAATGTAAATTGCAATCAATATTTTAAGCTATTTATATTAAATTGTAAAAAATGTATGAGAAAAGTAAAGTTACTCGACAAATTCATATTTAATAGGCATTTTTAAACTATAATTAATTTTGTTTATATATTTTGATTGATATTTCTGGAAAAAATATTTTAGTTCAATAAATTAAAAAATTTATTGTATACATTTAAAAAATATTATTGGTAGATAAAAAAATTATTGCTTGTGAACATGCTTAATCTTTATAAGAAAATATGTTCACCTTGATATTTGAAGTATTATTAAATATTTTTAATCGCAACACAAACATTATAATCAACTATTGTGTCACGGACGTGATTCTTACGTTCATTCAATAATTGTATCATTCCTAGAATTCCAACAGTTTTTTGATATTTCAATTGTATTATAAATATTATTAAAGATTTGTATAAAACGAATAAATATCAGTGACACAACATTTTGCAAGATTGTTCATTTTGCAATTGAAAAATTATATGCTATAAAATTAATATCGTTTTTAACAACGTGTTTTTTACTTATTTAAACACACATATTAAAGAAAATATATTTGGAATTTGGTATTTTTAAGCATACAGAATAATTATGAATTTAAAACATTCGTAATAAAAGATCTTGAAAAGTTTCTAACATACAACTTTTAAATAGAAGATATAGTATATAAACAGTGAGAAAATATTTAGTTATTAATTATAAATTATAATAAAAATTTTTTTACATAATAACTGTTAGAAACTCATGTTAATATTGTATAATTACTATTCGTTATAATTATTATAGTATCTTTTTATAATATTTCGATAATAAATTAGATAATATAAAATAACTTCTGTTTTTATAAATATAATTTAATTTTATAATTATGATTATTTTATAGGACATTTTTTATTTTTAATTCTCGATATAGAGTATTGGTATTTTACATATTTCATAATTTGAATGAAAAATGATTATATAATAAAGTTGAGAGCAAGTTATTTTACTTTTAGTTTTAGAATAAACTTTTATTTTACTTTTTATGAATTATTGTACAAGTTATTTAACTTTTATTTTTAAAAATTTGATTTTTAGAAAATGCAAGTAGTAATAGTATAAATAGTTGAATTTTACCATAATGAAATTTTTTTATTAAATTTTAAGTACGCTTAAATAAGATCAGATGGAACAACTGAAAATGATAATATATAAAATATACGTAATATTAATCTCGAAAAAGAATTATGATGATCTGTAAATATTTATACGAGTGTTTAAAGTGCCAAAATAGGAAATTTATAAATTGCAAGTAGATATGTTACGTTATTTTTATCGATATAACGAGACGCTAATTATTGACGCTTCAAGGAGGTAAAGAAGTGTAAATTAACACGTAGCTAATCTTGAGAAAACTACATAGTTTTATTGCAACTTTACAAACATTCATGTATTTTATCAATACAACTTTTAATAACAAAGTTGTACTTTTGCAATTATCCACAATTAATACTTCTTTAAACCGAAAATATATTACTTGTAATTACGATATTTAATGTGTTGAGAAATGTAATCATTATTATTATGTAAAAAATAATATACATAACATTCCCAAAACCATCTTACGAGTATATTACTTTTATAATTGTAACAACATTATTTATCAATTATAAACAAATAGAATAATTTAGAGTAATAAAAATTATTATATTTCTTTAAGTTTGTTTTCAATATATTTGTATTGTAAAACTATATACGACTACATTAAGATATAAAATTTTATAAAAATACTGCTAGTTCATTTTTTAACATCAAGGTATAAACTTTTTTAAATTATAAAGAAGTCAGAAATGTCGTAAATTTTATTATTAAACATGTGATTTGATTGCGTGGGTCAAACAAATATTCATTATCCATAAGCCGAGAAACTCGATATTTCAAACTAGTAAACAGAGTCTTATCTGTATACATGTCTAATTTTCTTTTGCTAATGGAAATTATTTGAGAATATTAGTCTTCTGATAAATAATGATATTCAAAAGTTCAGAATAACTTATTTCGGCTAATAAGAAGGAGCTCTTCAACAGTAACTAATATTTTAATTATTCAACATATACAAAATATAGTATTTCTTTATATAAAAATACTTCAAGTAATATTTTAAATATAAAATGATCTAACTAATTCATTAATAAATATCAAGTTTTAATATATTATTTTGAAATGAATGATTTTACAGAAATATTCACTTTTAACAAAGGAATTACACTCTTTATATTGATATTTAAATATTAGGAAAGGTTTGATCATGTTTGGTTGTGTATACATAGCAAAAACTCTTGATTAACAGACGAAGTTTAATTATTTACAAATTAAATAATAGTAAATCTAAGTAAAAATTCACAGATTCTGCAATTGGAAACAACCTATGCTAATGAGATCGAAGGGTCTGTCAGAAAGACTAGCGATCGAATTTATCCAACTTCCGTGCTCGAATTTTCGCATCAGTGAATCCCCGAATATTTTCGTACTTACGATAAGAAAGTTTGTAGTGCTTGTATACAAACTGTGTACTTGTATATGTTACTGTGGGGGAGGAGGTCCACTTCTCCGTAGGAGATCGGAATCCCTGAGACCTGATCGCATTTTATTGCACCGGTCCGGTGAAAACGCGTCAGATTATCGCCGCCTAGCCGACGTTAGAGTGAACGGGTTGAGACCGACGAAAATCTTTAATATTTACGGTCTTTGTGACATCCACTATATTACCCACTTATCAATGCTAACGCAAGTGTTGAAGAGAATAAAAAAATTTATATATGTACATTGTTATAAAATGTTATAAAAATGGTCCGTTAAAGGATAAAAATATAAAATATGAGTAAGATACTGAACCATTTAGTAAAAATATTTCAGTAAAATATTTTTCATACTATAGTTATTCGGAGTTGTGTTAATACAATATATTTGACAATCCGAAGATATTCTATATAAGAAATTATATGAGTATCGATGGTAATTACAAAACATCTCTAAAATTGACGAATAATAATAATAATAATAATAATAATAATAATAATAATAATAACATTATTATTATTATTATTATTATTATTAACTAAGGTTAATGAGACAAATTATGCTATAAAAGGTCGATAACCTGCGTTAATAATGTAAGTGAAAGGCAGCCTGGAAGCCTTACTCACCTGCCTGATTTGGAATCGTAATTTGGAAGGTGGTTGGGTTTGTTGGGTTGACCGAGAGAAAACATTTGTTGGTGGTATTGTGTATTATCCCTTCTTTTATTTATTGCCGATCGTTGGTTTTCTATCTTCAGCTAAAATAAATCAAATATTTTTTATTTTATATTTTTATCTTACATTTTTTACAATAAATGTTTCACTATAAGGAAACTGTACGGAAAATTTGATTGAATTTTTGCTTAAAAATATGTATAGAGTTATTACTAGTTTTTCGAAGATAAATGATTCCCGTGTTCCGTGGTGAGCGGCGAATGTAGGTTTTATATTCTATATATGTTTTTTAAATTGATTAAAAAATCAGAACTACTACCTTTTACTTCATGAAAAATGAAAAATGTAACAACTAAAATTCTTATGAAAAAAATAGAAGTAAAAGAGAAATAAAATGTGAAAAGCCAAAGAAAAGGATATATCTAATGCATCAAACTTTCTATTAAATGTTTCTTGAAGAACGTGAATTATAGCCTAATGTATAAGCTATATCTATATATTTTATTATAAAAATATATTAATATAAACATATATAACTATTATTATAACTGTAAACATACTATTCAAGAAATAGTTAGCCAATTGGATTAGCTTATATTGTAGATGAATTCATATTTATTGAAAGATCTGTGGATTGATTTCAATAACACAGTTATTTATAATTTTAACAGTATAGACCGAAAAAATTTCGAACTTACGAACAGAAAAACTCAGATAATTTAAAAATGCATCATATTTATACAGCCTTTTTTATATAAAGAATGTATTAAATACAAAAATGAACACAATATAAAGTGAAGCACGTGCTGACTCGTATATACAATTGGATTCGATTTAAAGGTACGTTCGTTACAATTATATAATCGATTATGTAAGTGACGCATGTTTTTTTATTGATCTATATATGCGGATTGTTCTTCATTTTATTGCTTTTCATTCTTTCGACATGTGGAAAATTTAATTTCTTTTAACTTTTATACAATTTTTCATTTTTATTTTTATTTCGATTACTTGAACAAATTTTTATATTAAAATCATTATAATAACTTAGTATTTAGTCTCAGTCATTTTCTTCTTGTTCTTATTTTAACAAACAAATAGTATATAATAGAAAAATAATTTTAATTAATTCGGTGTATCAAAAAATTTTTCTAATAATAGTTAATTGATGAAAATTATGAAATATTATCCATAATGTTATTTTTACAAGACTTTAGTTTTTAGTACAATTATAACAAAAAAATTTCTATTAGATTTTTATCAATTTTCCGATGTATGATATCCTACATCTTCTAAAATGAATAAATAATTGTAAATTTTTATAAATCATTTATAAAAATTTAAAAAAAATTTTCTCCCAACTAATTTAATAGAAATTTCATACTTCTAAGTTATAGTATTTTTCAATATTGTTTTGTGAACTTAACAGTTGTTTCAATATATATAAATTCATATATTTCGGTATAACCAATAATTGCTTACATAGTAGTTCCTCTACAAACTATTTTAATCTATCAGGTTATTTTTAAAAATTAAATAATAAAAAGAATGATAATTAGGCTGTATAAAATTGAATTATAAGTAAGTTTTTTATAAGACATAAATATAAAGCAATCACAAATTTAAAAGATACAAAGTTCGGAATTTCAACTAAACGTACATTGGAAGCTCAGGACGTTGTAGTGTACTCAATGAATTGAATCAGCGAGTTGGACGGTATTCTATGATTCTTTTATGCATTAAAACATTTCCTTTTCTTTCGTCTAAAGAGTAAATAGCGTAAGGCTTAACTGCTTTATAACCTTAGCAAGTCTCGCGTTGAGAACACTCTTTGTCATTCAATAAGGTTTATCGAGACTAAGTGCCTAGTTTGGCCCACAGGACAACTAAATATAATAGTTCAAGAACACAGTTAATAAAACTTCTCAACCTCATTAATTAAATTGTTTAATAATATTTACAACATTTCAACTTTTAACATATGAATTAGAAAAAAATTTATTAATTTTTTGCGAATAAATTTAAATGTTTGCTATAAACTTTATATTATGAAAAGTAATTATTCGTAAATGAAAATATATTATTCCACAAGAATTAAATTTAAAAAATCAAAATATAATTTACTATTTATCCTTTCAAAATATAAAATTGTTTAATTTATCAATTAACGTTTTTCAATAATAGTACTACCATTTAAATGATATATAGCTATTTTTGTTTACCAGTTATTTAAAAAACCCATTCAAATTTATCATCTTATATCTAGATTGTGCAATTTAAAAAATTCTTATTGCAATACTATAACTAACCATAAGTTAAAATTTAAAATTGTTTGACAACAAATATCTTACAATCATTCAATGATTTACAATTCTATCTCATTTTAACGTTAATTATAAATAATAGAAATTGGGAAGAATATATAAAATTAACAAAATATACATAATTCTAAGGAATCAAATTATCATCGTATTATATTTAATCATTTAGGAAACCTCACACTATATCCAGAATTTCATCATGATATACGTAAGTATCCCGGAAATTTAATGATTTAAAAATATGTAATTTATTAATTTGATATTTACTGTATGAGTTATATAAATATGTATTTTTTAATAAAGAAATCTGATATAATTTTAAATATATTTTGAACTTTCAATATTTCAAAAATATTTCAAATATGAAAGTTAGACAATAAATTTACTAAATAGATAAGAATATTACAACAACAAATTTTTATATTTAAAAACTTTAGAAGATAAATTTTATAAAATTCATTTAAATAAATAATACAAAATCATATTTCATATTTAATCTGACTGAAAGTATAATAAAAATTAAATGTTTAAATTACGTAAATATGATTTTAAATATAAATACTTATTTTGATATGCTCTATTATTCTGTCGCATTTTAAGATGTTTATAAGTTTTTTTTCACATTGATATACTACGATTCACTTGAAAAATATAATGTATAATGTATTATGCTGAAAAGAAATATTAGGCTACCAATTCATAAGTTGTATATATTCTAAATTTATCTATATAAATTATTATTATAACGAATTAGTCATAAAAAATTAGTTTATGTTAAATAGTTTCCTAAAAAACAATAAACATTAATTTGTATGAATAAAATACTAAAAACATTATAATAAATATTTTTAGAAAAATAAATTTTACGTAATGTCTCTTTAAATTAAAAAATAAGTCTACCAATGTTCCTATTATTATGATATTATTTTATATCTTATTGTTTATGTATTTTTACATTAACTTAAAGAGTGATTAATATAACTTAATGAATGAAAGAAGTCTAATTACTAGAGGACCAAGATCCGTATTTCATAAAATATTTTACATTTTACTGTAAAATTCAATTATTCTTTTCTATGCGGATAACCAGCTTACACTTAAGTCGTCAAGGCTCAACCTAAAGAGGCTAAAATTGTTTTGTAAGCGAAATAAGCAAAAAGCTGCATCGCAAAGAAATATCCCTTTCCCTTAATAACCGCATTTCTTATTTACCACGTGATCCTTCTCTATGACGGTCTTTATACTTTTATAACTGTCATATAAAAGTCTGTCTAATTCCAACAAAATCCAACACTACCTTATATTTAATCGACGCTTCGCATAACAAACCATAGTGAGCTATCTGAGACCTCTCACGTTTTTCATTTTTCTGATTGACTCTAACTGCGCATAGAGTCGTACTGCAATGACAAAATACTCGTAACGCACTAGTGATGTTTTCTTTCTCTAAATTAATTTTAATTATTTTAATTTTATAATAATTATAAATATTTATAATTATTTATAAATATAATATAATAATTATTCTACTTATTTTTAATTAATATAATCAGATTGAAAGTTTAAGTCTGGGATTATCCATCGTCAATGTAATTTAAATTTCAACGTAAGTTGGAGATGCCTATAGGCGAGAGTTCTCGCTGTCTGAATATCAGTGTTTTTTACTCTACAGAGTTCAACAAATATTTTGTTGCTGTTATTAAAGATATTGTTTTGAAAATTTTCTATTTATTTATATTATCTACTTAATCATATTTTTTATTTTATTTGCTTGAATGATTCTTCAATTGATATAAAAATATAATAGATCGATAATACAATTTTTTCTATCCAATATTCTCCATCAATAATCTGCTTATAAATTATAAGCCAGAATGGCTTGCAAATGATTACAAAGATTTTATTAACAGATTAAAATAATTTTTTTATATTTTAAGTATATTCTATAAATAATCATCGTAAAATAGATATATTAACGTTTATTTCTTTTTCAAAACATTCTATAATACTTTTTTATATTAACTTTCTCATTTTCTTATTCAACTTATTCATCTTCTTATATTTTTTTAGGTGTTTACTATGTATCAATTTCTTCTTATTTAAAATAAGATGTATCAATTGTCATAAATTATTTTTTAAATAATTTTCACTCTTACGTGGAGAATAAAATTATGTAAAACGATATGTGATAAAAATGCTGTTTGAAATACTTTTCAGTAACAACTTTATTAAAAAAACTTTCAAATTGTATCGTAAGTTGAAATATTACATAATTTAACTTTCAAATATTATTTTTCCTTTTCTATTATACAATTTCAAATAAATTTGTAAAAATTTTACAAATTTACATTGAAGTTACTTTAATTGGTCTGTATTCACAAAAAATACGTTAAGATGATTGGTTATTTATTTTATTCTTGTAGCAGTAAACCTATGGTTTTTATCAAATAAAATATATCGAGATAATGTTGGATCATATATCACTTCTTTATTATTTTCTGGATAGCTTTATAACGAGATAAATTATAAAAGATCAATAATTTTTGAAAAAATTTCGAAGCTTTTTTTTATATCCAAATCGCTATTGTAAATTATTAACACCACCTATTTTAGATATAAATATATTCAGTAACTTCTTTATCAACAATTTATTTCTTTTACTCGAAACTAGAAATGACTTTTCCTTAACTTCTTTTACTTTTTCATTAATCATTAATAGATTTAAAAATTCAATTGTATCATTATTTTCAAGTGATTTCGATTTCCTTCGACGTATTAATAAATTTATTCCCTTATATTAAACTTGTGATGAGTTTTTTCTATATTTTAAAAATATTTTAAAATATATAATTTAATAAAATATAATTTAAATAAGAAAATAATCTTTTAAATTAAAAAATTTAATTCTTGACTATTTTGTATATTAATCAATAATCAATACTAAATTTTGATAAAATTTAACAATATCTAATAATTAGCAACTTATTAATTCAATTTTGATACCAATATTTAATTATTATGTTTCAATTATGCATAATAGATTTTTCGAAATGTTAATATATAATGATTGCATAAAAAATAATTAATCATAATTATTATTATTTTTATTTATAAATAGTATATACTTCTAAAATAATGGTTAAACGAAAATAGTATATTTTTATTCAAAAATAATTTATAAAACTAAAAATGATTAAAATATTTACAACTAATTAATTTATGAATAAGAATGAGACTAAAATTGTTCTAATAACATTTGAGGTTTTATTTTCAGGATCGAAAAGAATTCAATAAAAATAAATTAAGTTTTTTATAAATAATTGCTTAAATACACGTGTATATTTCTATTAAAATTGTTGAAAATATAAGTACATAAGACGAAAAAAGTACATGAAGTCAATATAATTTACATTATTAAATATATACGATATTCTAGATATATATTTTATATTTTAGCGTTGGATTTCTGACCAAGTAAAACACATACTACATTTTTGAAATTTTACCTTAATATTATATGTATCCATTATTATAGGTACTAAATTATTAATAGTAAATAGAAAATTAATAGTAAATTATTAATATTAAATAGAAAATTAATAATAAAATTATTAATAGTAAATAGAAAATTAATAATAAAATTATTAATAGTAAATAGAAAATTAATAGTAAAATTATTAATAGTAAATAGTAAATCATTATAAAATGATTTCGATACCATAATCATACCATATTTTAAAATTTTAAATTATTTGACAACAAATATCTTAAAATTTTTCAATTATTTATAAATCTAACTTATTTTAACTTTAATTATAAATAATAAATATTGAGAAAAATATATAAAGATGAAAAATATACATAAATTTAAAGAATTAAATTATCATCGTATTATATTTATTTATTTACGAAACCTTACACTATGTCTAAAATTTCATCAAGATGTACATAAGTATTTCAGAATTTTAGTGATTTCAATAATATTTAATTTATTAATTTGATATTTAGTGTATTAGTCATATAAATATATATTTTTAATAAATATTATATAAATTCAAATATTATATAAATTTGATATAATGTTAAAATATTTTAAACTTTCAATATTTCAAAAATATTTCAAAATTGAATGTTAGTCAATAAATTTACTGAATACATAAGAATATTACAACAAATTTTTATATTTTAAAACTTTAGAAAATTATTTTTTATCAAATTCATATAAATAAATAATATAAAATCATATTTCATATTTAATATGACTGAAAGTATAATAAAAATTAAATGTTTAAATTACATAAATATGATTTTAACTATAAATACTTTTTTTATGTGCTCTATACCTTAAATATTGGTTATTTAATCATGAAATATGAAAGCTTATGAAATATAACAAAACAGAAACATCAATTATATAATTTTATAAACATTATTATTTTAAGTATTATCACTTCAGTTTTTAAATAAATTATTTATTAATTTAATTTTATCTTCTTTTATAACATGCCTACAGTAAACGCCGAAAGAGGTTAATCAATTTTACATAGAAATAAGCTCATGTAATTTAAAAACTATGAGTATACTTTAAAAACTTGGATTAGATAAGTGATTAAGTACATATTAAATGTACTCTATGCAGTGAAGGTAAATTATTTGAAATAGGTTTGCTTTTTATTTTCGGACTTATGTTCTTTCAATTTAGGAATTGAAAAAATATTTTTCGTTGCACAAGTCTTTAATTTCTTTGTGAGACTACATAGATTTTTAGTTTTGCAAAAAGCGAATGCACGAATACTTTTATTTAATTCTAATAATTATTGCCGAGACATACTGAGTACCTCTAAACAAAACTTATATAAATGACAATGTAATACATAGAAATCTATAAGTCTAGTACATCTTTAAAAATATAAATCAGCTGTGCTGATATTTAATACCAAAAGTTATATGATTATTTTCAAAACTGAACTTTTTTTGCACATGATATTTCAAAACAAGATTGTTTTATACTTTTAATAATATAAAATATTAAAAAATTAAAAATATTACAGAATATGAAATAGATTCTGATAGAGAATTAATTAATTGTTATTTATTACTTAAGTACTAAATTTTTATTATATAAATAATAAATTTATTTGTCTAAAATATAAAAAATTCTTTTATTTATTAAAATTATTTTAAAAACATAAAATGATGATAGTTACTCAGAATAAAAAAATTAGGTTTGCTAGAAATATCAAGAAAATGACATTATTAAAATATATTTAAAACCTATGTACTCGATCCGTTTATAAAGATTATTTTTTAATACATGCAACATCAAATAGCACGTATGTTTGAATTGTTTTGAACCTGCCCATTATTCAATGCATTGCGAATAAAGTACTGCAATAGGAAGTTAGAATATTTTATACAATATAAAATTCTATATAATATAATAATTTTATTCGAAAATATTTATAAATATTAATCTATAATTAAACTGAAAACCTAGATTAACAAAAGTTATAACATAAAAATATTAAATACAAATTTACTTGTTATACCTTGTTACGTTAAATTCAAATTTAATATAAATTAATCTTTATTTACAAATTCTACATATTCAACCAAATAAGTATATTAAACTAATCATACATCTGCAATGATTTTTTATTGTTTAATAATGAAATACTATTTATTAAAAAATAATAAAGTTTTTTTATTAAAAAAACTGAAAGAAACTTTGTATACGTGGTTTTTCTTTGGACACAAGTTCAAATTTTAATTAGATTTTGTGAGTTTCGATACAAAGAAAATAAATTCTCTAAACAAACAAACATTGATATTATGAAATATGAATGTGATTATGTAAACGAATTACTTACAATTTTAAAGGATAAGTTTAGTTGTTATTAATAGATATAATATAAAAAATACACTTTTTATCCATGTAGATTTATAAGCATTAAATATTATAAAGTATAATTTTCTTACTGTTGGGTTACCAAGGTCTTGATAAAGGTTCAGGTTTCCTTCATTTATTATTTTTGTATAAATTTGATTATTATTAGTAGGTTTAATTAAAAATCTTTTGCAAATAGGGAAATTTTATTATTTAGTTATTATAAAAAATGTAAGGATGTGCTAAATATTAAATAACACTCGTAAATAGTTTTATAAAATACTCATGAATATTTCAAAAACATTATATTTCATTAAATGAATATAAATGCATGTGTCTAGGAATGTTTACTAAAGTAGCCTTATGAACTTTAATTTTTGACACTTCAAAGTTGAAGAAATAAAGTGATACAAAATCGTATATACATATGCATATTATGTATACATTTCTATCCAGGCCATTATTTTGTTTTCTATTAAAATGCTTGTTGAATAATAAAAATTGAGTTATTGGATTATTGAAAGTAAACATATATCATACTAATATATATCCGAGTGATCAATGAAACATTATTAATATATAATAATAAATCAAACGTATAACATATATATATATTTTTTAAAGAAATTTGAATTTCTGTTTAGTATTATTCAAATTTTATTATTTTATATAAATTCATCTGTTAGAATTTTGTTATAACCTTAAACTTAGATATTTCTTGCAATACACTTTTATAACATAGGAATATATTATTCCATTTAATTGATTTACATATTTCTATACATGATATATATTTTTATAGTTATAGAATAAATGCGAAAAATTAAAATTAATTTCTTTTAATAAATTTATAGTATTAAATTAATTAATAGAGTATACAGATAAAATTCTTTTTGATATTTGTTTTACATGAAATAAATTATTTTAAAAATTATGCTATCAATTTATTAGTAACATCAAGTATTAGTACATAGAAAAGAAAGATTTTATAAATATAGTATTATTAAGATATTATTAAGAAAATTGTATAAAGTGAATGGGAGTTTCTATAAATTTCACATTCATTGTGAAACTAACACCAAAATAATAATTTAGTTTAATGATAAAAAAACTTTATTTAATTAACTATAAATTTTAAAAGCGTATAAAAGAAAATAGTTCTTTTAAAATTTTATTTTTCAAACTCTTAGTTTTTCAGAGAAATGTAAAAATTATAATAAACACAAAGCATATAAAAATTATAAAATTATATTATGTTAAGCCATCAAAAATTAATGGATGTTTAGAAGTTTTACAATACATCAGCATTCTGCAAAATGTGGAAAGTGAAAAAGTCATATGTGTAGACAAGAGCATGAAATAATGTCTTTTCTTCATGTACACGCTTCGAATCCAAATTATAGTCTCTTTGAATTGTTGTTGCTTTTCTTTGACTTTTCAGCACTCTGAAAAAGACAAAATCGAGACAGGAAGATAAAAATATCAAATAAATTCTTAGTTTGAGTATAAAATATAAAGAAGAAACGAAGGAAAATCGTCGATGTCATAAGGGGCGGAGAGAAAAGTGTGTCGAATGCAGTATGCTTCGAATATAATGATATAATGAGTGTTCTGGACCTGCAATTTGATACGCATTGCAGGAAGAAAAACTGCCTGTGAGATCTATTTTTTTTATAGAAGCTCGATGCATCTCTTAATCGTTCGACTTCGGAGGCCGAAAAAATCTCCCAGTTTTGCTGCAAACTGCTTTCTGAGAAGAAGGATAAAGAGAAACAAAAAAAGAAAATATAAACCAAGTGCTTTTTTTCATTTACCTTTATAATGAATGCCGTTTAGAAATCGAAAAAGTCGATGATTACTAGATGCTGCTGTTTCAGTTATGAAATGTACAAAATTTCTAGTTTGTTACCACTCTTACGAACCTATATTTTCCTTATTCAAAGATATTTTGTCTTATTTTACGATTCAAATTTTAATTAATATTTTCATATAGTGTATTAATTTATAGTTTAGAATAGTATTTTTATAGACTAATATAAATTAAAATAATTTCAAAGTAATTATACTTTATTTATATATTACTTTATTTTTATTTACTTAGAAATTATAAAAATAAATTTTCATGAAAGTTAGAATCAGTTGAATAATCTATTTGTCTAAAAATATAAATTATTGTATTTTATCAATATTAATAAACGATTTAAATGTTCACAGTTTTCTTGTTAAAATTCGAAATTTCAAATGTCATGCAACAAAGAGAAAAAGGGATGTATTTAAATCTGTCGATTGCTAAGGGCAACGAAAATTTCCGGGGGGGGGGTAACGTGTATAAAGATGTTATTTAAGCGGAAAAAGGGAATTTTGCTTTCCTATTCGATACTAACCAATTTTTGAAGTTTTAAATATATATTTTCAGCGACAATTATTTTCAAAATTTTATTATATACTTTCAGTAACAATAATTTTCAACATTTATTATTTTTGCTTATTGTTTTTAAAATTATGGATGGTGAGTATAGTCAAAATAATAACGTGAATAATATTTTCGTAAACGTATTATGTTGTAAAACGTTCTTTAAAATTTTAATAGAATATTACAATCCAATGTATTCCACCTGATAACAGAAAAATATACATTTCATATTTAAATTTATTAATTATATTGATTTTTTAATCCAAGTCAAATGGATAGTTTTTGTGCTTTAAGTTTTTGTGGTAATTAAATTACGACATTTATTCACTTAAACTAATAAAATATAACTTATGTCAAAATAACAAACCGAAATGTTGAATTATATAAAAATCAGTTTATATTTTTGTTTGAAATATTAAAAATAAATTGCCATAAAAATTCTTTTCGTTTATAAAAAACGAAAAGATTTAATTTTTTATTTAATATTTACATCTTCAAATATTTATTAAATAAAGTAAATTATAATTTATGAAAATAATTATTAATAAGAAGTTTATTAAAGAATTTAATTAGTATAATTTGATAATTATCATAATAGAAATAATTTATAAAAATGGTATTAAGTAAAGTTTTCAATATAATTGATTGATTTTTTTTAGAAAATGTATTCAAACAAAAATTTAATTAGATACAATAATTTTTGATAAATATATACTCGAAATAAAGTGGTACTTTTTTTAGAATCTTTTAAAATTATTTAGTAATAAAAAATAAACGAATAAATTTATGAAAAATAAAAACTCTATACAAAATCTTTTACGTTTTGCAACAATAAATTAAAATTATTCATATATATTTTAAAATCATGTCTCATTATTCTTTCGACAATTAGAATTTTATTATAAAATTCGTAACCATGTAATTTATATAACTAATTCATTATCGTTGCCAAATAAAGCATATTTTTATGTATATATGAAATTATTAAATATATTTTATAATAATAGTCAAACTTTTGTATTCGTTAGAATAATTTATATTTAAATTATTTTCATAAACAATTTTTTAGAAAATTATTAACATATGTTTATAATTTAATTAGTGAATATAATATTTTTTACAATTTACTATATTCTAGTATCTTTCATGATATTGTTTTGTATAAAAGTTGAGAGAAAGCACAACGAACGTAAATAGATTCACAAACATATGATACATTTGTATTTTTTAAGTACAAAAATTTACATACAAAATAATTGAATAAGAAACCATAAAACTCGTAGAAAAATTTAGCGTCGTTACATATGTATAGACGTGAACGACTTCTTTGAAAATTTCAATATTATATTACTATTATTGTCATTATGTCATTATTATTCATACATGTTAGGTGCAAATGCATATATTTCATATGACACACCAGAGTATAGCCGTCGGCTGACATTGCGTTGTTGTGTTCGTGAAGCGCAAACGCGCTGCGACTCTTTTATTGGTACAGCTCAACGAATGGGCGACTCAGAAATTTAACGATGGGTAGCGAAGGAAAGTATACATTGCAATATTGGAATTTGCTTGAACACGCACACACACATACTCTTTCTCTCTTTTTCTCTCTTCCTGATCGTTTTACTTACAGGTCTGGTGGAATACTTCCCCACCAACAGCTTCTATACTGTTCGACCCACCCAACCAAGCGTAGTCGTCGCTAGGCACAACTCTCTACGCTTATTGGACCGCTCATGATGCGGCCAACAATTTGCTCTTGGTAGACCCTTAGTGGCTTTGAATAGGCCGGGCTGGCATTGTTTAAGGGCGGAGCCTATTCATAACTATATAAGACTCTCATCGAAGGTGGAGGAAGTAAATGCGTGCGATCACTCAAACGGGATAGTTCGGTCCGACGCAACGTACAATCAAAGCCGTGGTAAATCAAACAATTACAAACAATTAACTTAATGTGCGAGCATAATTATATATGTGAAAAGTGCCGAACTAAGATTCACTCTGTGAGACTGGTAGAAAATCGAGGCAGCTAAGTGTGAAAAAGTAGTATAACAGAGTGTTGAGAAGAATGGTAAACATGGAGAGTTCAAACGAGCAGCTGACGGTGACGGCTTCTCCTCCGCCAGTTCGTACTAGCCTCAAAAGCAACTTTAGCATTCGAGATATCGTACCTGAAGCCTGCACAGGGGCTCCTGCCTGTAGCCAGTCTCCGATGCTTGACAGTGATGACTCGAGCGACCTTGACGTGACAGGTGACAGCTCAGAAACACCTCCGCCACTTGACTGTTCGCGTAACACTAATAGCTGTAGTCCTGCCGGACTAAGGCAGGATTTAGTCGTGCCCGGGGAGCAGCAACAACTGGTTAATGAGTCTGATAAAAAGAAATCTGAAAAGCCACCCTATAGTTATAACGCGCTTATCATGATGGCTATTCGTCAAAGTCCTGAGAAGCGGCTTACACTCAATGGTATTTATGAGTATATCATGCGCAATTTTCCGTATTACGAGAATAACAAACAAGGCTGGCAGAATTCTATCAGGCACAATCTCTCACTCAACAAGTGTTTTGTGAAAGTACCACGTCATTATGACGATCCAGGCAAAGGCAACTACTGGATGCTTGATGCTAGTTCAGAAGATGTTTTTATCGGTGGAACGACAGGCAAGCTACGAAGACGTACGACTGCAGCCTCTCGTTCAAGGCTTGCCGCTTTCAAACGCAGCGCTGTCCTAGGTGGTCTTTATCCTTCCCCCTACGCACCACCTGGCTGGCCTGTTTCGCTCTATAATCTACCTTACTTATCTCGCAGTACCGCATATGGACCCTCTGCCACAAATTATACGGCACCTTCTGGATATCCAGCAAATTTACTGCCTGGGGCGACAACACTGCCATGTAAGCCTCAAGCACTGTCTGCCACCGCTGCACCTCCGGCTCACGGAGCCTTTTCGGTTGAGCGATTGTTGCAGGCACCGGCGGGAGCATACCCGTCAACAATACGGAGCTCAAGCTCGCCCTATGATTTTTATGCAACATTGCGGAATCTAGCAGCACATCAACAGCACCATGCAGCAATATATGCACACCAACAACAATCGAGGTACCAGCTTGAAGCAGCAGCGGGGGAGACGTTGAGCCAGTCTGTGTCAACGACGGCATCGCCCGGAAGCAGCCCTGAGCCCGCTATTCCGCACTCACCACCCGTGAGTACCCAACAGGTGCGACAGCACGCTTCCCAACTCTTGCTGAAACCAATCACTGTGCTGACGGGTAGACAAAGTTTAAACGCGCCATGATCAACACTTTGAAGAATATTTCCCTGTTTCATCCTTAATAAAAGAAAGTAAATGTTAGAGAAACTGCAAATGAATCTCCGATTTCTCACTTTTGCGTGTTCATCTTTGGAGAATTAGTATGCTTATTTTTGTAGATTGATTAAGATTTACTTCATCTTTGACATTATTATTATTGTAAGCAAGAGTCTTTTTCGTCGTGATAAGAAAAGACTTGTGTATTGAATGACCTCTCTGTTCATACGAAGATGATAAATACGTTTTTATTTAGATTCCTTTATTAATGTAAATATTATATAGTTAAAAGTCTTATTTGTAAATAGATTCGAGAAGAAATTCGTGTTGAGAGCTTTACATAAGTTAGAATCGATGACGATAACCGGGTACTGCGCATAAGCCGGTGTTTTGTTATACTATGTATATTGTATACATATATTATTATATTATAATTGTCATTACCAACACCACCAATACTACTACTACTACTACTACTACTACTACTACTACTACTACTACTACTACTACACTATTGCTGCTGCTGCTACTGCTACTGCTACTGCTACTGTTACTGTTACTGTTACTGCTACTGTTACTGCTACTGCTTTTATTATTATTATTATTATTATTATGACTATTATTACTACTACTATTACTACTATTACTATTAGTATTAATATATTACTATTATTATATTATTGTATCAAAGAATCACTTGATTTATTGTATATATATATAGGAGAATTAGATGAAAATAGAGAGAGATAAGACATATTGTAGAACATACGCTGAATAAATGTCGAAAATTTTTTTTATAAGTTTTGTGTTTCATCTTTTTAATATATTGAAACATCCTTAATTATCCTTTCAATATAAAATGTATAATCTAGTCTAAATATTAAAAAATATTTTCTTTGTTTTATTGTTTATTCAATAAGTTTATTCAATAGTCATTAAGTGAAAGCAGTAAGTAAATCAATATGCATTTACTTGAAAATATTGGAAATAAATGTTTTTAAAAAAATTTTATTCGCAATTGTTTCTTAACCCGTATATTATAGACGTAGACATTCTTAATAAAATGAAAATAATTATTGTTATTAAAAATAATAAAGTATGTTTTGTTTAAAGCAATACAAACTAAATTTCATATCATTCAATCATGGTAAAAAATTAAAAGAAATTTTTTATTACTTGTTCCTCATTGTATGTAAAATGTACCTATATATTATTATAAACTATCGATTATTATAATTTTTACATTATTTGCAATATCAAGTTAAATTAAATATCTCTTGTATCAAAGATTTAATCGTTGATCAAGTGATATTTAATAATTTAAAACAACGCTATTACTACTATTACTAATGTTATTACTATTATTATTATTACTATTATTATTATTACTATTACTACTACTACTAATACTTTTACTATTCCAAATTCTACTCCTACGACTACTAAAGTACTATTAAACAGTAACTCTGTACTATTGATACGAATTAATATAATTTATATAAAATAAATAATGATAAACCATAGTAAAAAGTACATATCAAATATTAAGTATTTTTAAATGATTTAAATAGTGAATAATTTTAATAGTTATGAATTTTATACAGTCGATTTTATTTTTAGATATTTTTTCATTTTGTTTTATTTTATTTCATATCAGATTCAATATTATTTATCAATTTTAATATAAATAATTAAATAATTATATTAAAGAAGAAAGATGTGACGTTTCGGTATAAAATACGTTTATATTCTTTTCGTTATTATATAATTTCTTGAATATCTCTTTAAATGTAAGATATTATCTTTTTCTGAAAGTAAAGACATAATAATTATATTATCATTTTGTATAATAATATATTAAGAAAAAACAATTGAGCATATAAATATAAGGATAATATATTAATGTATAAATTTTTTATTTAAGTTTTGTATTAAAATATAATACAGATTTAATGTTGTAATTGAATTTATTGTAACTGAAGCACTAATTATGACAATTATTAATATATGAAAAAATGTTACTTTTTAGTTGTTCTCGTTTTCTAATTTACCTAATACCATAGGTCAATTATAATAAAATATAAGTCGGTAACAGAGATTTATTTAGAAGTTTATAGCGAAAATTATACTTACATTATTTATGTTGCAGTTGTTATATAATTTGTAGATTAATTAATTAATACTTATTGTTAAATTAACAATGATTTATGTCATGTTAAACTACGTGTTACTGCAATTACATGCGATTTTATTGCATTTATTAAATGTAGATAGAGTAATAATATTATTTCAAAGATCATTTTTACATATTATGCATTTTCAGTAGCTTAAAATACTTTAATTTGAAGTAATAATATTCAATTTTTAAAACAGAATAAAAAATACATGTTTTCACTAAATCTAAAGTGATTGTCCATAATATTTAGAAATATTATTTTTCCAACTTTGTCTAAATTAATCCATATTTTGATTATAAAAAAGATAAATATGAAATTATTAAAAATTGTCCCTTTTTTATTTATTACTTATAGAGTTTGTTTTTAACAGTCTAATAGAAAAAAATGTTTTTATTTATTTTTATATGATTTTTAATTTTATTTATGTCTGATTCATATAATACCGTATAATAATAATTAATACCGTATTATAAAATGTAAAGTAATATATTAATAACTTTAACTACTTACGTACAAATCGATATTAACATATACTGTTTGCCATAAGACTTTGCATCGTTTTACTAATACGTTAAATTTCAATAATTTAATTTGTTAAAAACTATATAAAACCTTACGCTCTTACTTTTATACATATACGAAATATAAGAAAACATTAAAAATTCATATATCATGAGAAAGATTTTCTAAAGTTCAATGTTAGTATCATTGAATATTGATGGAATCATACAAGATATCCATCAGTTAAGGGATGATTTATAAAAGTAAATTTAATTTCAGAAGTATCAAATCTAGAAAAATCGTTACTCTGCTTGCGACGAATACACTGGCATTGATTCAAAATGCTTAAAATAAATTTTTTATGCATATACTACGTGTGCACTGCAAATACATATGACTATTATAAACAAAGAGAACAACCACACTAAAGTGATCATGAATTGGCCAGTAAACACAAATCGTAAATCGCGAGAGCTCGCTTAAATTTGTGCACGAGCTATAGATTTACAACACACCCCCGTGCAAAGTAGCGAGGAGTGAGGCTCAACGAAGAGGGACGTACGGCATGATACACGTTGAGTTAATGAAGCGTAAATAAGATAATGGGTAACAGTAACAACACTTGCGTAGGCGTTCATTTGTCAGCGTGCTTAAAAGGGATCCAAAGAGGGTGTAAGTAAACTACGTGATACTCGTAATGCTTGTCGCGGAATGAATGCGCGATGGTCTTAGAATGATGGTGGCGTGAAGCCATGATGAAAAGATAAGAAGTGTCATACAAAAAAGTTCATTTATTTAAGAAGAATTCAGAGAGGTAGATAATAGGTTCAGTGCCAAAAAAATGTGCAAAAATGATAAATATTTTATTTGAAGGAGTATTGTTTAGTAAATAGTATTAACATAATTTCCCTTCTTTTTAGGAAATAAAATTGAATAAATTGAATGTTTCACGAAAATACAAGAATAACGAATAAGAAAAACGTTGAAAATGTTTAATGTTGTGAAAAAGAGATAGTATAACAGCTATAGAAACATTAGCATCGCATATTAATACAATGTGTACAGAATTGATTGCCGTAATTTTGTCTATTTTTTTGAAAAAGGTGTTCAAATAAAAATGAAAAAAGCAATTCATGTTAATTCATACATTTATTATTGTTTTTAAAGGCATGTTTCTATAAACAAATAGTTTTTTTTAGATTTATATTAAGTAGTGTACAAATTCTCAAAACAACCCAAATATTTAATAACCTTTTGATAGTTATATGCATTTTTTTTCTAAAAATTAAGGACTTTTTCTAATTTATTATTCTAAAATGAAATATATTGAAAATTCTAGAACGAAAATTGGTAAATAATTGATACATAATTGATACACAATTGATACATAATTGATACATAATTGATACATAATTGATACATAATTAATACATAATTGATGTATAATTGATGTACAATTGATGTATAATTGATGTATGTAAATGAATAATAGTAAAAATGTAATTATTAAATGCAAATACATTAATAAATATTAAAAAAGTCAGAGATGCAAAGCAAGCATTTGAAATAGTAAAAAAGAAAAGAAGAAGTGTTACGGTACGGATGAGCAAAGTAGAAGAGGAGTAAATGGGATTGTGACCCGCGCAGCTTACCCTATGACTTACGTGCTCGGCATGTTCAAACTACATACTTTACAAAACTTGACAACTGCATTAACATTATGCGCATCTTTTATTGAGGTATTTTTTACTTTCTTGCGATTATCATATAATATGCACAGCGACTTTTAGTTAAATATAGAAGACAGTGATTTCATATATTAATTTACTTATATCTCCAAATAAAACCTATGTTTACATATAAATTATAAATCGTAGACATATATATGTGCATATGTTTAATTTCATATTATATAAATTGTGTGTATGGTTCTAAGATTTACTCTAATGATTTACTAGCACTTTATTAGAATCTTTAATTTATATGTATGCATTTATGTTAAGATATAATTTTTAAGGGCAGTAAATAATGAATGTATTAAACAAAAAATTATCAAAAAAGTACTAAGAAAAATTGAAGAATTTTAAAGTTTCTCACGTGCGTGACTGATTAAGTTTATATTTTATTTTGTCACCTTATTTTATGCTTTATGTACAATTTTTATTTTAAAAGTATTTCAAAATAATTTTAAATTTCTAGAAGAAAAATAATTATAAGTTTTTATATTTATTCTTTATTCTATCAATATATAGACTAACCATTTAGTGGTCTTTCTAAACTTCTACGTATTAAATTTGGTTTAAAAAAAATAATAATACATATTTGAAATTATTAATAATCTAAGTATAATTACGAAAAAAATAAAAAGTGTGAAAAATATCTATCTACGTATATTTTAATTAATTTTTATTTTCAACATTATGTTCCGTATTTAGATTGCTGTTTTTACTACATGTTAATTTTCCTTTTAATAGCTAGTAAAGCATATATAAAATAATAGTATAAAGAATAATGTTTAAGTTAATAAAAGTTTAATTAAATAAGTAAAATTTTCTGTATTGAAACTGTAAGATACATTTACATGATTATTAAGTTTCCATCTATTAAGTGTCTGAATGGGAATTTTTTTTACAAGTATATACGTTGTAAGTAAAATTTAAAATTTGAATTTTAATTATTAATTATATATTTTTAAAAAATATAATTATTCAGGTAATTAAAATTATTATTATAAATTATATTGCTTTTGTAGGGTCCTATAATTGTAAATATTATCTGACAAAATCTTTATTAAACTGCGAGATAATTGAATCTAGGTACCACTTAAGATTACAAGTATCTCAGAAAGCTATAATGTTGATATTTTTCGATATGAAATATAATTACATACTGCATGTAATAAAATATACATTTAATTAATTCAGTTATATTATATTATATTTTCTATACTGATAATGTATTTATTAAAACACTGTAGTAGTTAGGGATCTCATTATGTGATATTTCAAAAATAGCTTTAATCCATATTTTATAATAAAATTAGTATAAGGCTTAATATTTTAATAAAAAATCATAAATTAATATCCCATCTATGTAAATGTATAATTATTAGTAGGCTATATGAACTCACAAAATTGTGTACTACCTTAAAAAAAGCTTATAATACATTAACAAATTTTAAAAATCGTTAATCACCTACTTTACATAAAACAGATATTTTATAGAATATATGTGCATTGTAAATGAGTCAATTGAGGGAAGGCTATTAACAAAGAAACGCAAGTAGGCTGTAAATGCCGAAATTCGCCGATTTGCTTAAAAGTTATACTCTTCACATATCTCTGACTAGATAATCAGTAAATAAGTCATAGTACCGATATAATAAAATAGAATTTGACAGAAGAATAATGAAAGCAAAGACTCGACGGCTGTATCACAGGAATAGTTATTATGATATACAGAATTTTGTAATTTGGAAATACACGTGTATAACATTTAGTACGTACGACTGCTAACAAGTGAGTGCACCTAGCCCTCTTTTTGCCTTCTTTCATACGTATTCACGAGCGCATATGCCTACATATTTGTTGTGACAGGCGATAGTCTTGGGGATCTTGTCTAAATTGATCATTCGCGCTGAAGAGTTCTGAGATTCGGTGAAGGGTCGAGAGGTCGTCCCTCTTCCGAATGTATTAAAGGCGACGGTAACGACGCGTGGTCACGATGTAACTATGTGACAACGAGACACTGCAGTCTCGATCTCTACTCTTCTGACTGGAAATAGCGTCACGTAGTGTGAGGGGACGACGGTAAACACTTACGTGACCATTTGCGCTAAGTGGCAAGTGCTCGCCAGGAACTTATCCACGCTATCTATAATACTTAATTTAAAAAATATTTACTTTGTTTGTTTCTTTTTTGTGTATATCTTTATCTTATACTTGCATGTACAAAAATATATTAACTAATTCGTTTACTGCTTATATATATATATGTTGCTCATATACAATGTATTTGTTTTTAAAGGCATCAGAAATTATTTAAAGACTACAGTTTTGTACATAGGACATAAAATATTACAAAATGTAAAATATTTATGTAAGAGTAATATGCAAGTAAATTTGATACAAGCTTATAAATTGTTCTACACGACAGAATTACATAATTTTTATGTAATATCAGTTTTAGATGTTGTGTAGAATAGTTCCTTTAAAATACATAAAAATATTTTATATAAAATGTATAAATCTATAACAAATTAAATGGAGTTCAGTTAAGTTATCGAAAGTTATAAACTTTTTGAAGATTTAATTTTATGATTCTATAGATGTTACGTATATATAGATATATATCAACTTTAAATTGTATAAATTAAAAGATAAATTAAAAAAACCAATTTTATGTTTTAAAATTAATTTAATATAAATTTTTTTAGAAAATTTATATTTCGCAAATCATTTACTGATTTTACAATGAGCAATAAATTGAAAAATTCTTTGATATTTAGTTCCATAATACATCATAATATACCTTGATAATCTACAGTTTTCTTTTTATTTAGATTTTTCACGAATAAATATTATTATTCAATTATTTTATTGTACAATATCGATTGTTAAAGAGTAAATCATTATTCAGTAATATAATAATCCATTTTAAACTTAGAATTATGTAAATATTTTTGACGCTTAGTTTTTTAATTGCTTTTAAATTTCTTCTTATAGGTCCAGAAGTAATAATAATTCAAAGAAAACGCAATTAAATATAGAATATTTGTTAATAAAAAAAATGATTGTTCTATTATAATACAATGTATTATATTGTAATACAGTATTAATACACTATTTTTCTTACAGCTTGATTCAAAAGAATTCAAATTTCTAAAACAAAATACAGAAGTAATTTGATAATTTTACTGATGTGACAGTTTAACTTATAATTTATCATTAAAGCTTTACTATAGTTAGTAATTTTTAGTTAGGTTTTAAAAAAAAACTTTCGAATTATTATTTTCTTTTTATTTAATAAAAGAATTATTAGTAGCTTTATCTAGCAGTTTATATGTAACTTTAATGGAATAGTATCGAGAATTTTTAGTATTTTTGAAAATATTTATTCCATGTTTTATGGCATCTCCTTAAAAGTAATCTTTTTGTAATATTATACTATTATGTCATCAAAATTTCCAGATTAACAAACAGTAGTGGATGCTTCTTTAAGTGTAGCTTAAAGATTCATCTGTAATTTTGTCTTTTATTGAAAAAAGTTGTATTTTTAGAGTTCTTTAAAGTTTGGAAATATAAGAAAGTTATATTGTATGATATACAGAGAAAAATATAAATGCAATATTACAGTAAAGCGTTTTAAAGAGATCACACCTATGGTATGCTAAAACGTCCAGACTTAGTAATATCTTAGATGTATTCTTGATAAATTTGTAATTGTAACAGTAGTAATATCAAAAGATAGTATTTTAAATATTTCATTGCACATAAACAGATTTTTAATACTGAAATTTAGACAAATTCTCTAATTCAACATTTCAGCGTATCTTACTTTCTCATAAATGAGAAAGTAAGCGTTACATTCACCTAAAAATTGTTACGTTCATCACTAGCGAGTGATACAAACTTATTAGAAAAATTAACAAAACATAGCATGTTTACTTTAAATCAAATTATATTTTTAATGTAATAGAGTATCTATAGGAACAAAAAATTTCATTTTAAAACTAATAAACGTCATTGCAATTTTATGCAAAACAACTTATAATGCATTATTAAAATTTGCATAAATATTTTCTTTAATTCGTTTAAGTCTTTTTTGAGTAGTTAAAATATATTTTAAAAAATAAATTATTGATCTAAATGCATATTAAAAAAAATACTTATAATTCTATGTCTACTTTCTAAGTTATGAATAATAATTCACATATGTGTTCAATTATCAAGAGCCTCACATACACTTTCTTACTTTTGCTATTTCTTTTACTAATTTATGGCTTACGGTTATTTTGACATCGCCATTTTGAAATGTTGCTGCTGTTTTCATGGACAATCCTGCAATACCAACCACTGAAACTCTAGTACCTCTTCGCTACATGCGTTGTTAGTTATATAGCCTTTCACAGCCACTGTGCGAGCTTAAAGCAAGCACGAGTGTTAGCTTACGTATATAGGTACACGTGAATAGATTTAAGTTAGATGTGTGTTGCATTATATTGTCGCATGGGGTGCATGTGATATATACAGTGAGACACGCATCGGTTGGTTCGACTGGGGCGGCGTCTGAATTCAATTCAGAACGGAACTTCTCCCCTATTTCACGTCTGCTTGCGGCCACCCGACACTAGGCTCAGAGAAAGCGACATAAACGCGCGAAGGGTGGGGAATGAACGTGATATTTTAGCGCGCGTGAGCAGAATATGGGGGTTTTTCTCCCCACAACTTAATGGTGGCTTTTGGCCCCATGGCTTCGCTACTTCAAGGCTTTTAATAGACACGCAGAATTCGATTCTTCTTCACGGTTGTTATTACATGCATGAAGTATCATTCTACAGAGTTTGCATTTTTTAAGGATTAAATATATATTATAAGTACTTGTTCTTATTCCAACTTTCTAGAAATTTTTATTTCTATGTGATTTAATAATACTACTCTAATATATGGATCTAGATTTCGGTTTTATACTATACTTATGAGTTAATATGTGACGAGAAACAGGTATATATGTATAATGTAACATAAAGAAGTCTTAATAAAAACTCGATTTATAGTTTCATATATTTTCTAAATAAAATAACTATAGTAAGTGAAACATTAAATTAAAATAAGCAAAGAAGAATTTCAACTTTTTTTAAATAAGAAAAGTTGAAAACTGCAAGTTTCTTCGAAACTTACGCGGCTATAGCTTGAGAGGATCAAAAAAATGTTCGCTTAAGGAGATTATTATCTAATATTAAAGAAAATATTTGCCTCCTTATCTTAGTGCAATGGTGAAGAAAAGTTTAGAGAGAAGAGAAATTTTGTCATAGCGCAATGATGTAGAAAATCGTAGAATTGAGAGGAATTTTAAAGGAGCATTTTATGGATGGAGTTTTCAGAAAAATATCCAGAATGTAAAAAAATTCGGAAGATCAATTTTCTACGAAAAAATTGGAAAAAAGTGTCTTTACTAATATTTTAGAATACGTGATGTCGAAATATAAGAAAAATGCTGCATTCAGGTAGGTGCATATTAAACTAATACAAATATTAAATAAAGTTATTTATAACTCATTTTTAAACATTTTCAAAATAAATATTGTATTAAGTATATACGCGTAATACATATATTTCTATGTACTTTATAAAAAAAATGTTTTAAAATTAAGTTTCAATATGTGAACTAATTCTTTTTATTTCAGTTATTGATAATGATATTTATACGTCACGATTAATAAAACTATGATTGAATTAGTTCAAAAATGCGCAATTTATGAAAGAAATTCATGATTTAAATGTTAAGAAATTGAAATAAATAGCATGCTATTTCGCAACAATTTTTCAGATTAAAATTGTTGCGAAAAAAACTTATAACTTAAAAAGTTATTTATTTTTCTAAAAATAACCTATAAATAATATTGGTTTTAATATATGAATAAAATTATAAGTATATTGATCCAAAAATGAAAATAATTTTTATGAAGAAAACTGAAAAATGCAGTTATGAAAAAAGCCCATTCAAAATTTGAAAACTTCATTATTAAAATTGAAACATAAAATTTTAAAGTTTTGACATTTATATTTAGCTAGAAGTATAAATTATATGCCTATTATCTGCAAAATAAAAATATGATATATGAAATGTACGTGCTAACGCATATAACAGAATTGTGCAATTTAATATTCATCTAGTTTTCAATTTCCATATTTTAGTTTATGATATACATAAAATATATCACATATTTTATATTTTATATAGAATTATTTTGATACTTTTTTCTCCGGAATCATCTACAATATATTTAAAATATGAATAACAGATTATTTATAGACATATTATTTTTTACAGTTACAATAAATAGTTTATATTTACAATGATAAATATATGTAGATTAAAATTAATTTATCACAAAATAATTTTAATATATAGTTATATAGATAATCTGTGGTACTTAATACTATATTATAATTGGATAAAAATTAAGAAAATAATTCATATTTCCATGTGGTATTTCGATTATAATTCATTTTATCTGTTAAAATTCATGAATTGAATCTAGTATTTTTTTGTCAAAATTATCAAAGCCATGAGTAAGAGATGCTCACTTATGTACGTATTTTTACAAGCATATTGGTTGAAGAAATGAGTCGAACAGTTAAGCCTTAATGAGTCAGAAAGCTAATATTTATGTTTGATGTATAATGCTGTTCTTTGTATAGTAGAAAGTTCCACAGATTTCATTTAATTCTTTAAGCTCTTTGCAAAAGTAACTGTTTGTTTGAACAAATATATGAATTGTAATATTATCATCAAATGTTTCAAATGAAAACAATATCATTCCAATTTAATATGAATGCTTTCACTTGATTAGTACTTCTTTTATATTTTTTCTACGCTTTTATATTCAGAAAATATGTATAAATGCAAAATTATTTATAAAGTCAGTTTAAAAAATGTTCTTAATCGTATTCAATTAGAAATGAAAATGTTAAAATGTGGAAACTATAAGTAATGAAAAAAATTGAATGATAATATTGAAAATTAAATATACTAATATTTTATACATATATAAATTTTATATACATATATAATATAATAATAATATAATATATTATTAAATATAATAATAACTTTTTAACTCCGGAATTTTGACGTTCATTACTGTATTGAGCTTATAACTAATATTTTAATACATATATTAAGTTAACTAGTTTTAGAAATAATAATCTTTTAAATAAATAAATTTTAATAATTAATATAATTATTAAATGATTTTGTCAATATGTAATATAGATATATCAGAGATAAATTATTGAATAGGTTAAATACTTAGCAGTTATACAAAGTTAATTATTTGTAATTACAGAAAATTTTCCATACAATTATTAAGCAAATTAGAAACAATATTTGATTTAAAGTATTTTTTATAAATTTTGACTTTTTATAAAAATGTGGAATATCATTCCTATTTATTAATCTTATTATTGTAGTAAAAAATTTTAATATTCTATGATATATAGATAAAAAATATAATTTAGATACTATAAGCATATACGTAGACACACGCACATACCTTATAAAAAGTACAATAAAAGAGTAATAAGAATTTCTAGATTGCTTAGTTTGTGCCTTTCTATGGAATAAAGTAGAAAAAACTTTAGTATTTGCGAATTAGAAAGCTTAAAATTTAATTAATAACGGAATTACAGATTACGATGACATAATTCCGAGTACTTAATACAAACGTTAATAGGAAAGTCGAAAAGACATTGCAACAATTGTTGAGGACTTGGTATTACAGTACATAAGCCATTGATGAAAACGTGGAAGAACTTTAAAATTATATATTCGTTGATTGCAAGATTATTATTAGAAAGATTTTTGAAGTAATAAATTGATATTAAGCTGATATAAAGCAATTTTTACTAATGTTATATACGTGACAGTTTTAGTAAAATTTGTTCTGAAATACGATTAAAATTAGCGCATTTATTTAATTACGTTAAAATTCTTGTTAATCTCATTATTAAAAATACGTTAATGGTCCTATTTCCCATTCTATATGGATTTTTCTACTTCATTAAATTTAAAAGAATATTTAAAAGGCATAGTTTTTCAACAATACGTTAGACAAAGCAACATTGCAGGTCGAACTCAAGCGAGACCTACAGAGACGTTCTATTAGTATTTCTCAAACTGCAAACTACGTTATAATGTGCGTGTATTATCACAGAGAAGCTATTTTAAAGAGGATGGTATAAAAATAAAGTATTATAAGTTTTCGTTATTTTTTAAGCAAATCATTAACATATATATATATATATATATATGAAGTTTTTATAGAAAATCAATATAGGCTAGCTAAAATTTTATTTAATTCAAATTGATATTTTTTAATATTACTAAATCATAATTATATCTTAGTAGTTTGATAAAGTATCTATCAACAAAATTTATAATTCTATATGAATTGAAAAAAATACATTCTTCAAAAATAAGATGTTTGAATATCAATTTCACGTGAAGAGTTGAGCTAATTATTACAGTCTAGATACTCCAGAAGATATATATAATTTTAACTATTCTAGGAAAGTATTTTTACTGCACGTTGTATTCGATGTTTTGAATGGAGACAAATTAAAACAACTGGATTAACAATAATCGAATTGCACAAAACTGTCGAACATAGTTATTATCAAATTTCGAGTATTAGGGAACCCATATCGTTGTCTCGTATAAAAGTACTTAACAATATTAATGAACGCACGCCGTGTAGGAACGATATAATGAATGAGCGTGTAATGTTCTTACGCGCTTTTGCGAATGTCCTGGAAGGAAGCGTGTATAGATAAATGTTCAAGTAATGGTAAGGATTGAATTAACGAGAAATAAAAGGTGAAAGGATTTTTAAATGTTAAAAGCAATAATGAGGATGATTTATTTAAAAATCTGTTATTTATATATGACTTTATACATATACATTAGTTACTTATTGAAACATTATAAATAAAACTAATATTTTAATATTAATAATAGTATTTACTTAGCACGTACTGTATAAGTTAAAGATATAAATGAATTCGTAATTAAGTATGCAGAAAATGCATTCAGATTTAAAAGTAATAGGTATAAGTGTAACTTATACCTATTACAAAATTAAAGTTAAAAATTTTAATTACAGTAGATGTTTTTGTTAAGTTTTAAAAATATTTACTTCTGATGTAATATACTTCAAAAAATGTAGTCTTGTCTTTTTTATTTAATTTTTTAATATTACATATACTAAGTTTTACTTATATAATAAAAATCAATGATCATTATTAATAACTGATACTTGTTTTAAGACTAGTATTATCACTGTGATTATTATAATAATATAGTATAAATTAATAATTCAAATAAATATGTAGCATTAGAGGAAAAAACTATTCATTAAAGATATTTTGAAAAATAATAATGTGTACATTGTAAAAGATAGATCCATAGAAAAGTGGAAACTGGAAATAAAAGAAAAGAGAGCGATATAAAGAGAGGAAATGAGTTTTTGATATAAAATGTAAAACAAAATCAATGGAAAAGCAGCAAATAAGAGAGAAAAAGTTAGTGCGAAAGAAAAAACTAGTAAAAGAGAGAGCATAATAGCAGTCGGAAATGTATCTCTGCGGCAAAGTAAATTTTCGGCTTACATTTTAAAACACATTGAATACGCGAGCGCAAAAGGAAGACAATAATAATGTAGACCACAAAAGAAATGCAGAATAATAGTAAGAAAGAGAGACATAATAATGTGGCACAACAGTGATCTAAAAAAAAAGATAAAGTGAATAAAAGCAGAAGAAATTATATTTTTATGTGTAAAAAGATATATATATGTACATAAATGTATATAAAAAGTGTATATGTGTGCAGGTATCCAAATTATATTTTTAAGCTGTATATAATATAATATTAAAACTTTTTACTATATTATTATTACAAAAAGTCAAAATTAATAAAGAATAGTTTAAGCCAATTTTTATTGTTCTTAATTTGTTGAATATTTTTATGGAAAATTTTTAGTAATCACAAATAATTAATATTGTATAACTCTAAAAGTGTTGAACCCATTATTTGACCCTGATATATGAATATATCTATTTGACCGAACCATTTAATAATTATATTAATTATTAAAAATTAATATGCCTCTCATTTTAAATATTTTTCACATATTACGTTAATTTATTTTGCTTCTCCCTCTCTCTCCTTCTTTCAATTTCTCTCTTTCACATTCTTGTCAACCTATTTGACTTTATATTAAATATACGATTTTTTCATATGCAAACCTGAAACTAGTAAATAACTATCGTGTTTTTTATAATTACGAATGAACGATAATTTGTTTTATAAAAGTATATTATTTTTTTATTGAGCACATTTCATGATTTATTCAATGCAATCAATGTAATGTTTAACGAAACAAAGTCATTTCTGATATAATATATAAAAACAAAATTATTATTTAAATATTATTTATTATTTAAATATTATTTAAATATTTATTAATTATTATTAAAAATTACTTCTGAAAATGTGACTTTGTAATATATTTTAATTAAATATTTTATATAAATAAGTAATAAATTTAATGCCATTAACGTTCATTCATTTATTACATAAAAAAAAATTTATTACTTATTTGTATATTCCAGTATTTACTAGTAAAATAGTACATTAAATTTCAAAATTTATATTATATATATATATATATTATTTTACAACTTATGATTAAGATATATGTAGCATAATTAACTTACTGTAAAGTTTATATGTCAATATTTAATCTTTAATCAGGAAAAAAATATTTTATTGGTATAATAACATAGCAATACATAACTGTAGCAAAAATTTGTTTCGTGTATTATCTATGTCTACAATTCTAGGTAAATGATATTCAAGGATGAATAGATTTAATATGTATTATCTGTATCTATAATTTTTAGATAAATGATATTTAAGAATGAATGGATTTAGTTTTACAACCAGTCTTTTAAAGGTCGATGATACAACACTCAAAGAAATGGAAAGAATTTTCCGAAAATATATTTAGAAGTTTGAATATTATTTACTTGTTTCTGGAATATTAATAAATTTGATCAATTAATAATATAAAAATTTATAGAATCGGCTTATATACGAAAAAAATTAGATATTAAATAAAATTAATATTTAATCTATAAATTAAATATAATAGTCATAAAAATTTCTAATAAACTGTGTACCATTTTCAAACAAAATATAATTTTACAAATGTATACGTAATACATTAATAATTCATGAGAAATTTAGTGCAAAAATGAAATTGGAATTAAATAATATAATTTTTCAATTTTTCAGCAATAATAATAAGATAATCAATATATACTAATGATATATTATTAAAATATTATTAACTATATAAAAATATGAAACTAAATATATTGAAAAATATTATGAATTAATAAATTAAAATACTCATTTTAAGATATGTATGTTAAATTTATAATCGATGAAAATAAGATGATCAAAATAAATTATTGGGAGAATAAAAGAAAGCAGAATAATTTTACGTAAGTAACACCTTCTAATTATAATATCTAAAGCTATGCATTGGTTTATTTTTTTAGTTTGTTGATTAATTGCTGCTATACATAAAACATCCAGTATCAAATCTCTTCAATTGATACACGATATTCGAATATTTTCTAGTGCACTATAGTCTATATCATCAGATTCAATGTAAAAAATATAAAAGATGCATTTGTTTATTTTATTATGTGTACAATATACAATGAGCTCATTAATTCCATTTTTTTCTTAAAATCTGTTAATATAACTTATTATAACTTGAAACCATTATTTTTTATTTGTATTTGTTTTATTTGATATTTTAAAATAATGTTCTTAGTATTAAATATAACTTAGGAGTATAATTTTGGAAGAGTTAAAATTATTTTAATATAAGATCAAATATTTCATTGCATCGAATACATATAATTACATCATTCATTAGTTTGATGTCGTAGAAAAAAAGCTTTAATTGCCTATAGCCATTGGTGTGTCATTGCTTACTCTAAGAAAGATTGCCTCTCTCTTTCGGAGCTTTCACACGCATACAAATCTCTCCATGCTTATCTGACAAATGCTCAATATAAATAATTGTTTTAAAAATCTTTTGATTTTAATTAATTAAGAAGCCTTCTCATTTTCAATTAAATTTTTTATTCAGTTTAAAGAATTATTTTTATATTATAATGTTTATGAATATTGCAAATTTTTGTTAGATTTTTATTTCAATTAGTAAGGATCAAAGAACATAATTATTTTATCTTTTATATTTTTTTTTATATTTTATCACATGAAGCCTGAAATGCAATATATATAATGAGATTTGTATCATATTATCTTTACGTGTACATACAATTAAAAATTTTTGTTTTACAGATATTCAAAATTTAATGTCGAAATTTATAAATACTTGTACTCAATTTTAAACACAATACTCTAAATAAAATAGCAAAAGTATTTTGTTCTTTAACTCTTAAGAAATTTTGTAATAATGTTATAAAATTAATATTTCGAAGTTCAAAACTGAACTATCATTGCAAATGATATTTGGATCTTTTTAGCAATAAGATAATTATTGTAGTTTTAGAGAAGCTTATAATTATAGTTTTACTATCAGATTAACTTTCAAATAATTTAGCATTTTTTTATATATTATACACCATCACTTAACTGTTTTTATCTTATAATATATAAAGTATAAAAAATTATCTTAAATATTAGAATCCTTATTTTATATTTGTGAAAACAATTTTACCCAGATCTAGATTTCTTTCATATTACATGAATGTGCTCATATTTACTATTTAAGTAGTAAATAACATATTTACTACTTATATCTGTATATCAAGTTACATTTAATAAACTTTATATTTGAAGTTATTGTTAACAAAGTAATTACTTTAAATTGTTCATATTTTCAAAAATTCACTATATGTATTTTATAATATTGTATAATATTAAGCTGGAAATTCAAAGATGCTACTACTTACAGCTACATTTTCCTAGTAAAAAATTATGTATACATATTAATAATATTTTATTAATTATTTATTATTTGAGAATATTCTTTAAATAAAAAAATAAATATTGCAATGATTATCTAATTAAACTTTTTAATTCTGCAGTTCATATTTTTAATACACTTTTCTAAGCAATAGTTAAAATCACTGTTTCTGCTTCTGTATTATATATAGATTTATATAATAATATAAATTCCATAATATAATAATATAATATTCCTTTCTTCAATTAAGATTTTAGGGAGACTGATTATGAATTCATTTTTCGCTCATTCTCCACTTACTATATACTTTATATCTTACTATATCCATACCTTACTATATCCAAGGTTTATGAATTATATATATATATATTATTTTTTGCCTAAAAGTTTCTATTGTTTTCTACTTAAAATAAATGTAATCATATTATTTACGATAAATTAACAAAATCAATGTAATTTTTGAAAAACATTACAATTATCTCTGTTTTTTATTTTTGCAATAAGTATTTTCTTGAACATCCGTTATCTTTAATATTTCCACATTATTAATGTTAATGTATAGTATTGTTTTTTTATTTAGATATTTATAATATCTTTATGAAATTCATTTTACCAAAGTTATTTACATGCTTGTTATTATTATTGCATAAATTATAAATATTAAAAACATTCTATTCTATATTTTTTCTTACTTAATATTATTAAAATTTACATTTAAATTCATTTCATAAATGATATTTACAAATAAACATTTAAAGTCTCTTTTGGAAAATGTGATTATAGTGTTGTATATGGAATTGAATAAAAAATTTCATGCAAGCCAAAATTACTGGTTCGAATTTGAAAATTATCAAAATAAAATTATTCTAAAAAAAGACTAATGTATTTAAAAAATATTTAGATTGATATTTTTAGAAGAAAAATTGATGGAAATCTTCGTATTAAAGCAATCATTATTGGAATGTTTGTTTAAAATCGTTTGAAGAAAAATAATACTATTGATACTTCAAGGACGGTCATTTTTAAATATGACTTAAATATGACCTATTTTACTTAAACTTTTTCTATTTACACGAATAACAGAATTTATAAAAATAGAAATTGTTTCATCTATTATAGTCATTAAACAAAGATCTTTAGGCAAATTAAAAATTATCTTAGAAAATGCACTTTATAAATATTTTAACAACTGGTAAAATAGTTATAAATGCGAGTTTAGTTTCCAGAAAGATTAGTTTCCAAAAATAGCATGATTATAGATAATGAAATGACTATATAAAATTATTAAGTATCTTAATTTCTGATAAATGGTGTATGGTTTTAGTTATCAGACTAAAAATTTCTATGTATTTTAAAAAACTTGGTAATGTTTAATAAAGTAATTCTAAACAAAGTTTTCTTTCAACAAAATAATATAAAATAATCTATATATTTCCAATAAAAGCTAATTTAAAAGTCAATATGTACATTGTAAGACATGCTAATTTTTCTATAGTTACGTTTAGTATAGAGAAAAAGAAGTCAAGTAATAATAACAATGTAATAGAGATATATGTGTCTTTATTTACATACTTTTTATACAATTCACTACTCATATGGAAAGTTCTATCACGGCTGTCCTCACTTCTCTGAAAACTTTTTCTTTCGCTTTAGAAAGTAAAACTTGTATTCCTTGCGAAAAAATGCATGCAGTCTTATTTATATCTGACTTTAACTTTTATAAACATTTTTATAGTTATTCTTACAAGTAAATAGGGAGGCAATTTTATCGTTTCTTTATTTATTATATATATAAATTTTATATTTTAGTTTTCATTATTTTACAAATACTTAGGTGCAGAGTAATCAAATAAAAAAATGTTTATGGCTTCAGGTTCAACGACATAAAATCGTATGATTTAGCTCTGTTATAATTTAAAAATTGACGTCTACCACTAGAATTCGTGCTCTCCTTTATTCCTTAACATTTCTTTATTCTTTCCTGTTTAAAAATAAAAAATTAGAAGGAATCCATCATTTGCTCACATTAACACCAGCGCACCTAGTCATCTCACATCATCTCTCAAACGTAAGTTTTTTTATGTTATTGTTTTATTTATTAATTGGTCTATCATGCTCCCAAAGCTTTCTCATATATACATATTTTCAATCCAACAGCATTCTCTATAAACACTGAGTTTCTAGGAAGCTGTAGTTTGATCCGATTTAAAACAAAAAGTTTCTTGACCTCGAATGCTTTGCAAAACTTCGATTTTCTAAATATCAATGCTCTGACAAACATCAAGTTTCTGGGCAACAATTGCATGTTTTTTGATTTTTCCAGATTTTTTGACACCGGTCGCAATGTATTGATAAATTCACAGTTTCTTTCCAACTATGGTTTTTCATTAAATTGCTTTCTAAACTAGCATATTTAAAAATTACCTGTTGCTGCAGTTGTACTCATTTGCTGAGAACTTGCTCCCACTAATTTTGAGCACTTAGTGCTTTAGTTTTCTTTAAGACATGTGGCGGAGTAAAGGTTTTGAGTACTTCAAGTCCTTTTATATCGTACACTACATTTTGGTTCCGTTTTAATACATTCTTAATCTCGTACAGTTTGATATACTTTAGACAGTAACTTCCTATTTTTGCAGAACTCCTTGTTCAAAACGACACTCACCCTTTTTCAACCACTTTTCCTCTCTTAAACACTCTCTGTGGCGTCCGATGCAAACCGTATTTTTTCTTGAATTAGTTCGTCTATTGACGATAGCCTTATTTGACGAATTATTAAGACCCAATTTTACTCTTACAGTCTCGTGTTGCTATTTATTCTCATAAATCATGCCACGCGAAAGTGCGTCGAGAATGACACGGTTATATCACTCGACTTGATAATTTGCTGAAATGAGCCATAACCTTATTTAAATATTGTCTGATCGACCTTAGTACTCGGCACCATTTCTATAAAAATTATCTTTATCGTAAATATATCGTAAATATCGTAAATGTATCCACGGTAGCAAATAAACATGCATTCTTGGTTAAGTTCTTGACTTAAGAATCGATATAATCAATATACAAAGTATATATTGGTTTGACAATTTTCTTAATCGAGTACAAATACATGGCTTTTTTTCAAAAAGAGAACACACAGAACGTTGACTCGTGGTAAGATCCGTCTATCACTGTTGAATGCAGAACATACATTATACTCTACTCATCGATCGCGGTACAGCTAAAAACTTCCTTAATATATCGCAATCGAGTATTTTATAATTACGCTAGTAACAAAAGGTCATCCATATTGATACAGGAGAACTCGATTTTTTTACTCTTTTTTAAATTTAATATGTCGGTCAACGTGTTGTGACTCAAAGCGTTGACATGCAATATTTTGTCTCCCACGCGATATTCTATAGTACAATCGTACTTTTACTACAGACATCATTGATCTATGCGTGATGTTAGATCCCTTTTTATAAAGTTTTCTTTTAGTGCGCTAAAGTCATTCATGATTTTAAACGGTATATATCGTAAACTCGAAAACGAACTAAATTATCTCCAATGTTACTCCTCTTTAGTAATTTATCAACTTGACTACGGGATTGAATTCAGCTGCTTATGGTTATCCTTCTACATCAAGATATTTTCGAGAGACTATTTACTCTTGTCCCTGTACAACCTCAACGTTACTTCTTATATAGCACGAGTATAGGTTGTGACGTTAGTTTGAATTTTATCGCCGCACATTCACAATCCTATTAATTACTTTTATTTCAGGTCTCGATTTTTTTTGACAATCATGATCATCTTGGTTATTATTATAATCATTATTATTAAGATCATTAATCACCTTGATCCGAAATTATTTAATGCTATTATCAATTAAAAATTTACTGTGTTTCGTTGCAACTTGCACTCAATGCAGTCAATTATAGAATTCATATTTTCTTTTTCTTTTTATTAAACAGATTTATATTATTATTCTGACTCTCAGATTTTTAAAGCTTCATTAGCTTATACTTTTTGTTTACATACTTATATTTTCAAAATTGTTTCTGCGTATGGAGAGCTTTACAGTTTAAAGTTAATTTGTTTTTTAATAGACATCAAATGTTGCAATAAATTTTCCATTTTATAAGCATCATATTTTATATCCATCTTTATTATTAAGAATGTATAATTAAGTAATAAATATTTCGTATAGTTCCTTATTTCTGAATTAATAGTATTTACTTTTTGAAGAACCAATTACTTTTACTACGTTTTGTTTTGTCTAATTCTGACCGCTCGTATACTTGCAATTATGATGCACTTTTATGATAAACCTGTTAGTCAGTCTGTAAAAATTTCCACAGAATAAGGAAGTTGCTTTTATAGTGCTTGTAATCTTGTAATCTTGCAAATATTAGCATGTATCTATGTTCACCTATTTTTTAAAATAAACATTACCGTATAATACAATTGAATTTTATTTTATTTCTGAGTAAATCTATAATAATTGTAACTAATAAATATATCTTTAAACTATTATTACAAATTTACTTTAGCTGTTTTTATCATAAATGCAACAACCTTTCATTAAGAAAAAATTTTATTATTTGCATTAACTTTAGCAAAATTATATTAAACACTTTCTTGCACATAAGCTTAAAATTTGTCTGAAAATTTCCGTTCTAATTATTGCAATTAAGCTGTCATTACATGTTTAAATTTGCTGTTTTAATAAAATATTGAAAAACTTACTTCAGACTGAAAATGCATTGAGATATATGACCAAATAATATGTAATTTTGTCAATAAATGTAACTAAATCATTTTTATTCCCAGTAAACTCAGATTTTAGAAGTTAACATACATCAGAATAGATAATAAGGAAATATCTTATAACATAATTTCTGTCTCCTTTTTTAAATATGGCAGATGTGCTCGTAATAATTTTTATGTATACTTAATTTTTCTTGATAATTTTTCGAAACATATTGATAATTTTTTATTATACTTTTTGATAAATTTTAATTGAAAATATTATATTATATTTTATTATCTTATTTTCTTCAAATTAATTTTGAAAAATTTTCTTTTAGTAATTATAATTACATATTTATTTTCATAATACTTTCATGCTCATGTCGCTTATTTTATTAACTTTATAATATAGCAAGAAATGGTCAAAACATTTAGACCTATATTTTTACTGATACTTATTAAATATTGAAATTTTATAGGTCGCAGATATTTTAATCCGATAGCAAGTTTTCTATATAAATTACAAATCGTCTTAATACTTCTTTGAATAAAAAAGATATAGCTTAATATAATTATTTTTAATTTATTATTCATAAGTAATATTGTCTTTTTATATTGTTCTTTAATTTACACATACTTTTATAAAAATTCTCGCGTTTGTACTTTGCGTTCAACAATTATCAATCTTAAAATAAAATATAAATAATGTAAGTGTTATAAATTTTGGAGAAAAATGTAGACATCTTACAATATTTAGAGTGCTTTCGATTGAACAAAGTAGAATATAAAAGCAGAATTTAATTTTGAACTCTAAAGAAAAATACAAGAAAATTGTGTTTCATACTCGCGCATGAATGATGCACAAGTATCGCACTTTGTTTTTAAATCATTTCGAAAGTCAAAAAGATAATATCGCCAAAAAAAAAATTTTTAAATAGTACTAGTAGTATAGACTAAATATAATTATTTTAAAGTTTACAATTTTTACTTATAATAGTTAACAAAATTTGTTAAAAAACTGTAATGCTCAAATAATTATGATTCACGTTTTATCTACATTTTAAATCGATAACTCTATTTTTAATTCAATTGCTTGATATTTTTTCGTAAAAAGATTTCATTAATTGAATTTTACCATAAAAAATAAAAAAATGTAAAAAATTACAAAATATATAAGTAAATGTTTCGTAATGTCAGCTGAAGATGAATAATTTTGAACTTTACTAATTAGCCTTTACAATACGTAAATATTTATACGGTATGTATATATTACAAGAAGCTAACCGGTATAAAAAAGTTATAACACAATTAGATGATACATAAGAACGAATTGAAAAAAGGATCAACAGAATATTTTATATGGCCACACACAACGCCCAGAGTTCAGACCAGTGTCCCTAAATGACTGAGTGACACGCGGCTGATGCTTCTTCCGGTGTGACTCGTGTTACAGCGAGTTTGTTAACCGTTTATATTAAAATTACGACATCGAGCGTGTGCCACCTACTAAAGCGAATTAGTCGAATTTTTTCCCCATTTGTATAAGTTATGAAAATTTTAATTGTAATCTTATAGTCCTTTTTACATTTACAGTTAAAACTCTTAATATAAATATACTTTATAATTATTCAATATTTTTATAATAATGATATTTAAAACAAATTTGTGTTTTTATGAAAAGTTGTTCAGTTGACATCGACAAAAACATTCAAAATTATACAAATACACTTTGACCACGACAAAGAAAAATATGATTTATGAAAAATGATTACATAAATTTTTAATATGTAAAATAATGTATTTCTATATAAATGATATTAGTAATTATTAATTATTTATAATTTTACTTTATTGTAGTATCAGCAATTCAATATTTTTTTATAAGACAATATATTATATTCAAAAATATGTATTTTCTATCTAATGTATTAAGGATAACATATATTTAGACACATCGTGGTCTTTTATAATATGGATTTCGATCTGTTTAATATATAAGTTATATTTATAATTATGTATAAAATTGGAATTGATAGCAAAAAAGAAGATTTTTTAAAATTAGTAATATGAAATTACACGATATCATTTAATTAGTCTAAAAGCTGTAGCAAGATA
This sequence comes from Wiebesia pumilae, assembly GCA_018907045.1. Lineage (NCBI taxonomy): Eukaryota > Metazoa > Arthropoda > Insecta > Hymenoptera > Agaonidae > Wiebesia > Wiebesia pumilae. The sequence goes on from JACCHZ010000116.1 coordinate 13,909,572, forward strand.
AGGATTTGTTAGAAACTTATTAATTCAAATAAAATGTAAAGAATAAAAATTATTTGAAAAGGCAGAAAATAAATATAATTAATTTATTTTAACGCTTAGATAATTTTAATACATTTGATTTCCTTATATAATTTTGAAATATTCGTTGGTCTTAATTAATTGGTTGGATTTAATTAATTGGTGTAATTTTTTACCTTTAATGCAAATAGAGAATTAAAGAAATTAAAGTAATATCAATACTTTTTATTTTCAGTCAATGTTAATAGTTGAATATTTTTTTGATACGAGAAAAAAGAATTGAAGATTATTCGCACACACCCTTGACTAATGAAAGAACATGTTCTTAACCATTTTCCACTTACCCATAAATATAAGTGCATTCACAATAAATACTAAACCATTTTGCAAGGAGTTATTAGAATTTATAAGCTTCATTATCCTAACAGTGACATAATAACGATCATAATATATATATATATATATATATACATAAGCTTATTTACTAATAGGATCGATACTTTGACAATGATTGTTACTTCAGATAAATAATTGATTTCTAATTTGTCTCAAAAATCTGAATTAAGCGTATATAACGAATAACATACAAGATAAATTTATATTTTATTGATCATTTCTTGATATCCTTTATAGTTCAAATTTATATATATATAATAATAATAATGTATTCATTTAGAAAATGCTAAAACATTTAAAACAATACTGCTTCTCTTGAATAATTTGTCATAAATTAATAAAGGCAATACAGTTCATCATTTTTATACAGTATAAAGTAGTACATTATATAATTACTTTTAATAACGTCTACGTTGATATTTCGTAATATTTAAAGATGTCTATGAAATGAAAGCCCGCACGCTTTGATCTTAAGAGGAATAAACTCTACATAATAACGACCGCCAAAAAAGTCATTAAATACCGACAAAGAAAAATAACTATGACGGACAAGCCTAAGAAATGACAATTTCGCTTCCGTTTTGAAGTTTAATAAAAAAAAATTGCTGTTGGTTCAACTTGTTTATCGACTTGATAATAAGAATTATAGTACACTATTATTATTATTATTATTATTATTATTATTCCACTTAAGCTTTCAAAGCGGCTTACACGTATTAGAATATATTTTGACATTAAATTTATTTTTCTTTTAAATATATAAATAATGTTATTATAAATTATAAAAAGGAAATGGATAAATATATTAATAAAGTAAATTAAAGCAAAATGTTGAATCTATATGAAACAAAATTTAATACAGTTGTGAAAGAATGTATGAATTCCTTTCATTGATATTCGCAGAAATAAAGTATAATTTAAACTGCTAGTTTTTATAATTGCGCACAATTATGTGCTGAGGTTTATTGCTTAATAAAGATTACAATTCTTATAATTGAGATAGCTTGATTCTTTATGTGGGGTCCTCATGAGCACATTATAACATAATGTGATAGCAATCATTAAAATATATTATTTTGTCATATATTATTTTAATAATTATTTAATTTGACGTTTTATAGACGTCAATACATAAGTAATGAAGATAATTACATCATGCAATAAAATAATTAATGTATAATATATATATAGTAACATATCAATATAATCTTAATCTTTATGTTAATTATTCCTATAATTTAAAGATTTTAAAGACAAACATCTATTTTTTTAAATATACATTTAAAAATATAGTTAATATTATTAACTTATTTATTATAATTATTTATATAAAATTGAAAATTGTTTACATTTTCATTTTACAGTGGACTTGATTATTTAAACACAGTCAAATAAAGTATTACATTTCTTAATTGCCACAAAATAGTTAAATATATTGAATATTTAAGAATAAAATTTTAATTAATAAGCAGATTGTTTTCCTTAAGAATATGAATAGTTATCCTTATTTTTTAATATAAATAATTAATCATGTATATTTACATGTTGTATTAAAAGATATAGTTCTACAAATTTTTTGAAGTTTTATAATAATTTCATAACATTGATAGGTATTAAGTATGGCATAAATATATATCCCTTAGTTTTATACATTTATGCCAAGAAAATATACACTTTAGTATAAAAGAAGTAAAAAAGGCCTATATAAGTCGGATTTTAAATATTCTCAAGTGTCGTCACAAAGGTATTGATTAGGTTAAACGTAAGTGAGCACCATCGCACAAGCATCTTGTAATAACTCATTCAGTTCTAAGAACTTAAAAAGCATCCACAACTACAGGCAGTTATCGAAAAAATCTGTCTTATGCATGACCCTAAGCTTCAACAATTATACCAAATACAATAATGAAGGAAAATGGTCCTCTTGCTACCCCTCGCTACAGACACATTAGGTGCTATAACGTGCAGACGTAAGTGATTAATTTTGAAGGCATTCCCGTGCCATGATTCTAGAATTAAGCTGGTTAATTGCCGTGATCATAAAAACTCGCCAATGACTCGGGCGCAATCGTCTCTCTCTCTCTCTCTCTCTCTCTCTCTCTTTCTCTCTCTATTGCTTGGCTGTGTATAAAAGAAGCAATGAATGAATGACATGAATGACTGGCTTGAATGAACGCACACCGCGGGTACGCGATGAGTGTATTCAGGACAAAGTGCCTTGCATTAAGCATGAACATAAGTTCCAGAAGCTTAACAACAATATTAGTAATAATAATAGCAATGATGGTGAGGATAATTCGGTTCACGTGGGACAGACGTAAGTAGGTAGTCATGGTTGCGAAGAGCCCAGCTTGTCTGACTGTGCACGTCTGCTGCACTCGTCAGAAGTTAGTCAATAAATGATGCAGGATACACATATATAATGTACGTGTATGTATACACATCTTGTTCATGAGGGCCGAGACGAGTTTGACCGCATATTATTACGACCTCGAAGTAATTAAAGCCGTTGAGCTTGGCAATTCATTAGGCATATATAAAATAAAAAGTGTAAAAAATATGAGAAGAAACTTTAAGAAAATTCAGTTTAATTATACTCAATTCATTTTGATCACTAGACATGCTTTACTTTCATTACTTATTTATATTTCATATACAACTTCATGTAAATAATTTTTTCTTGTATGCTTTTATCCCAAATGCAGTTTAAAAGATAAGTGTGGAAGTAAGTAATTTGACAGCTGTTAAGGCCATGTTTATGTTTAAGTGTCCTGATCATCTTAATTCAGCGGGGTAAAATGTGTTAATATCTTTTTCATTCTATTTTTTGAAACTAAAAAAATATTTCCGTATTTCTCTATTTCTCCTTTTGAAAATACTGGAATATTGATAAATGCTTTTCGTTACCATGATTTTACAAAATTAAACATTCATTACGCATTCAGAAATATAAAAGCTTGAATACAGAGAAATTTTTACCATAATTTAAATCAACTGATTAAATAATACTATTTTTTTACATGATTATATACAAACATACTGAATTATGATTTTAATTATGGTAAAAATTTCTTTGTATTACATGCTTTTATATTTATGAATGCATAATGAGTGTTTAATTTTGAAGAATGATTGTTCTAAAAAGTCTTTATTTATCAATATTGCAATATTTTCAAATGTAAAAATAAAGAATTTTTTCTGAAAGTATACATTGTGTTTAAATTAATTTCTTAATATAGATTAAATAATTATTTTAAAATGCACTTTTCCGGAAATTTCAGATTTCATTTCTAAGATAAGTTTAATTATATTATGATTAAATATTAATTTAATTTAAAAAAATATATCATATTTGACCATTATATATAATGGTACAAATATATTTTCCTAACTATATGTTTAAAGTATTTTAGTATAGAAAACATACTGATTGTTACTTTTTGACGATTGTAGCAGCTCCAACTGTTCTATATAGACTGTCGTATATAAAATATTGTATGTTATATATAATGTGTTGACTGTTGTATATAAAAAGCACATCCGTCTTGATATAGTGTCCAACGTTTCCTCCGTCTTTTTGTATTATGTGCTCTTGCGATACATTGTAGAGAATTTCAGACACACTATTATATCTCCTTATTGATTTCTTCAATCAAATATTCTCATTCTAGTAGGTCTCAAATTTTTTGAAGTCAAAGTATCTTACTTAATTAGCGTACTTAAATACCTCCCGTCTCATCAGCTTCGGGCAACTTTAATGTATTTCTTAGAATATAATTTTGGTAGGACTCTTTATTAATTTACGCTTGGATTATCATAATCCAATCATCTCATTTTTGCAGCCATACTATCAGATAATCAAACACGTTCACTGCAATCACGCTACTAAAGATGTTAATGTATCTAATACAATATCTTATACTCTCGATGAGCATAATCTAAATGCCTATCTATGGAAGGAATTTACAGATTCTTTTCGTTTTCATTTTAAAACTATATATTTTGTGAAAATATTGAATTTCGGTCCGATTTAATACTTAAAAGCTTTCTCAGTAATCATATGTCAAATATAAACTCTAACTCAAAACCGATGTACTTTCTTAAACCGGTATTGTTTTGTGGTCAATATACGTAGAGCATCTGCCGATTCTTTTAATTTCACTGTACATAATTGCTACGGTCAATTCTTCAATAAATGCCTTCTTCAGCATTTAGAAAGCTTATTACTACTCTGATGTAAATACGAAATTGTCTTTATTTTAAACACGTCGATCACCAATTTTGTAATATCCATATTTCTCCGACTAAACATCCGGAAATGTGCGTATTCTACTACTGCACTTTCTTTATGGTTGATAAATCATAGAATCCCATGAGTAATTTTGATTTTACTGAGGATAAGCCGATTTTTTCGTTATCAACATGACCAAGGTACTTTATTCTGAATTGCATCAGCTAACTTTCATTTAGTAAGTCTACAAATTATAGTGACGTGCTACCTCAAGAATAACCCTCAGGTTTTCTAGAGCCTCCCAAAATATACACCACTTCTTGATTGCTCCTTCCATAAATAGCATTTCTGTTAATTGCTTTTCTGTTAACAAATTTTTTGAAACATATAAGATAAACCGAATGAATACCTCTGGAATTATAGTAACTCTGAACAGGATAGCGGCCAATTGCAGTTCTTCCTTCCTAACTAAGATAGAGTATTTATTATAAACTTACTGTGGCAATTTCAATGTGTTATAATTAGTAGATTCTCTAGATTGACAATTGAAAACATTTACATACTTTTCAGTCTCTCACACTTTTCTTGGCAGTGCTTGTACCTTTCTGCATCGACGCGTATCAGCACTTGGTTCGCAATTTATTAAGTATCAAGTTTTTCTCAAAGTTTATTGAAACTCTTATATTTTTTACATTGACATTCAACTTTTATGTTAATTCAAGATGTTACTCTATTGTTGGACTACTAATATGAAAGTCAAATTGAAAGCACAATATTCATATCGAACGAATTTATAGTCCTCGTTAATCAAGTTCTCTTACGTCTTGCATTTAATATTTTATTTGAAATTTGTATGCTTTCGATCTCTAAGTTAATCGAACTTCATTTCTAACATATAATTTGTAGGAAATAGCATGTTCTAAATAAAAAGCTGCTATATTTACTACAAAATAAATAAAATGTTTTTATTTTAAATCAACACTATCCTATTACTGTAAGAGCGCTCTCACATAATTTCCCGCTCTTGCGAATCAAATCTAACATGCCCTTACCTCGTATAAAACAACTGACTCACAATTTGCATTCTCATCTACATATTATCTATGCCTTTCATTGGAAATTACATTCCTATAATAGGTATAAGAGAAATTACATGGTAGATTCTATTTAAAATGTTTACTGGTACCGATGAATTAAACGTATTTGAAATGAGATTGACAAAATCATTTATGGACAAAAATTTTCAACTTGCATTATACATAAAAGGAAATTATTCATGATAAACTTATTAACTTTTAATCTTTCTTATCAACATCAATAGATAACACCAATACTGTTGGAAATATGTATAAAATATCAAGATCTCTTTCAAGATCTCTTAATATTAATCATATATGCTATGAAAACTCAAGGTTTCTCGGCTTCATGCTCTTAGTTATCTCCTCGCACGACTACTATCATATTGTAGCATATTCTGCAAGACCTATTGATTCTTGGCAGCACTCTCTTATTTAATACATTAGATAAATAAGTATTTATTGTCTGCGGCTACTGTTATGTACCAAGGACTCCCTACCGCTAATTTCAAATTTCGTGAGGTCGAGATTCAGGCTCTGCTAGTGCGACCTATGGAACCGCATAGCAGCCTCTTCAATATTTCGTAAAAATCCGTCCGTCTTCTTCATTACGACCCCCATTCATAATGTACCGAACTTCATAATCCTTATGAACTTAGAGCTCTTATATACATGAGCACGTAACAATTGTTAGTTTACTTACAGGTCAGAAATACAAGTGCTGTAATCTTTTCTGTTTTTCTCTATTTTTGTTTATCGTAAGATGTATTATGAAAATCTGATAAGTATGGAAATAAGTTTTCCGATTACTTTGCTAAATTTTTCAAATTAGTGCAAGCAAATTGAGGCATAAACTTTCTTACCATACGTAAAACGAATCTAATGTTCTCCATGCAGGTAATATTTTCTAATGAATATTTATACTATTCCTATTCCTAACTTTTTATCTAACAAAATTAGTAATTTTGTTTATAAACTTATAAATTAGTAATTTTGTTAACGTAATTTACTATATATTCATAGGAAGATAACTAGATCATATTAGACGTATTCAATGTAATTTTTCTTTTATAACCTATTTTTTGGTAAAATACACCTCGTAATATATTAAGTAATAAATATTGTATAATGAAAATAGTATCTCGGTGGACAATCATAATTTATAAAGATCAGGTAATAGTCTCGATAAGAATGTTGTAAGCATTAAAGTGTTAGCAATAAAATAAAAGCAACGATCTACACGACATCAGAGAACTTGTGAGTATATTTATAATTGAACAATGGGTAAAACTATGAGGTCGTCATGGGAAACCGTAACCTCTTATAGTCCACTACACTTAAGTTTCTAGGGTGTACCCTATGCAAACATCTCACTTCCTCTCTTTCTCTGTACTCACGTGTACCCCTTTGCCTTTCAATGATGTCACGTGACTTGCAAACAATTTAGTCGTATAGTAGAACTCAATATTCGTATATACACACCAAAAACTAACGCTCGCTGACTTTCTCTACCTCCTCTCTAAGCATACCAAAAGTTTACTTGACTACCTCTTCTATCCGTCTAATTCATTTATTATTCTACGCTTTTTCTTTTCGATCTTGCATGAATATGCTTATTCGCACAGAACGCGCTTATGTTAGAATGCAACAGATTATGCGGAGGTGAGTCAAAATCAAGATGGGTTGTAATTAGCAACTGAAAATAACTAGATATGTTTTGCAAAACAATAAGTAACTATGTTAAAAATTTCTGATATCAATTGTTCACTATTTCCAGAAAAAAAGTTTGTAAAGTATAGTTTAATTTTCAATAATCATAAAAGTGTATAAATAATTGAGAAATATATAAAAAATTTAGACTTTCTTCAATTTAATTCTAAATATATAATTTAATAGAGATCAAATTTTGTTAATAGCTGTTTATGAAGAACTACTATTCTTTGTTGTAGATGTTGTTATCATTGATTTTTAATGTTTGTTTTTCATGTAGAGACTTGTACTACTTGGCCATACCTTTTATAAATGAAATACAATGTTTTTAATCAATTATACAATTTTATATATTATAAGTAATATAAAACCAATCATTATTCTTTAAACATTAATAATAAAAGCACTATTTCTTAATTATTTAAATAAAATGTATAAATATACGTAATAAAATTGAATGTTCTCTACTTTTTTAAAATTTGAAAACTTAGAAAATTGATGAAAATAAAAACAATATTTCTTAATAATTCTAAATACAGTCATTTTTTATTGAATTGAATAATCATTTTTTATTCATTACTACATTAATTAATTAAGGTAATAAAAGAAGGCTCAAGCAGAAATATAGACAAAAATATGTAATGTTGTCTTGTACGTAATATAACATGTATTAATGTTCAATCTGTTTTGTAATAAATTTAGTATTGCAAACATTAAAATTGATATATGCTATTAAGTAATTCTGTTAATTGCTTATTTAACAGAATGTAGAACAAAAAAATGATTTTTACATAATTATAAATTATTGAGTTAATTTTCGTGCCTCTGTATGAGCCCGAGAGATAATTTTCAAGTTTCTACATACCAAATGCTCCTATAACTTATTGTTAAACAAACAATTTCGCATTTTTAGGCTACAATAACAACTAGTATGTAATACCATTATGTAACGAAAAAAATAATTTTATATTATTTCTTAAAATTTATTTCTTCAAATTTTCAAATGATATTTGATAAACTTTTTAAAAATGTATTGTAAAACATAAATATATTAGATAAATACGTCATTTTTAATGTATAGAATAAAAGACCTTTTTAATATCGAAAATTTAAAAAATAGTGGTTAATGATTAAGGCAATATAATTCTTTTTATTATTACTTTATTTTTAATAGATTTAGAGATTGTACGGATAATCGCTTTTAAATATAGAAATATATTATTAAATTCAAAAAATATTTGCATTCGAAAATGAAATATTGTATGCTTATTTTAAAAACTCATTACATAATTTACATCAAATTTAGAGTTAACTAAAAAGAATATTCATTAAATGAATATAAAATATTTGAAGATCGATTTGGTTGTACAAAAAATTTAAGAGTTGTAATTCTATCAAGGCAGGTATTTACGTGTAAACAAATTTATATAAATACCTATTCGGTTTACAATGAATAAGAAACCATATATGTTCATCATTTTGTTATAGTACCCGCGTTATCTGAGGGCCGTTTGTTTAAATGTATTATTATCTTTTATACACTTGCGATGATGAACGATATATAAGTTACAGCCAACTCATGCCTTGTTACATTTTATTCTATTGTATGATGATATTGGGTTATGTGTTCATCTTGTAACTGTTTTATATATTTTTTCTACTGGAAAAAAAGTAATGTACAAAATTTTCTACGTACAGAGACAATTTCTATTATCTTGCATGGTTTAGATGGAAACATGATCTATTATTTTTATTGATATTTATGATTTAACGTTTATTAAGACGAACTTTAGGGATTTATTGCTTAGCTGTGCTTGTGATTTTACAAGGTTTTCTCTTTTTTACCGCATATAATTTGATTTTTTTAATATTTGCTAATAATAAATAAGTTAACGAATAATTTATATTTACAGAATTTAGATCTATTATTTCAAGTAGCAAATAGTATGGAATATAAACTTTATTTTAATTTTTTGTAAGTTCATTTTTTTCGTTAATATAATTTTGTAAGATGTTTCGAAAAATTCTGCATATTAGTAACAAATTTTCTATAATAATTTTATATCACAGAATTAGATGTAATATTCAATAGTGTTTTAATGTTTCATATAAGTTAAAAGAAGATTGATTTATATCTATGCAAGTAAAAACAATTTATATACTATGTCATATATTAAATATTATAAAATGTTATGTTAATCAAATCAATTGAATTCTTATAAAGAATAGGTTTTTAAATTGACATTTATACATTTTTGCATGAATACTTATAATTAACTATTAAGTAAATAATAATTTTATTAGATAATGTTACTTGATAAAATTTATTCTTGATTTTTATTTATTTATGATTTTAATTTATTCTTATTGAATTAATTTTATTTTAGAATGCAAATTTGTAATGTGAAGTATGCGCTAAGTTTTACGTAAGAGTATAAATATCTTTTTCTTATATTCTTATAAAAACAGCAAGACTAGAGTTATGGTGGTACGCGCTTATGATTTAATTATATATTTCAATAGTCAATATATCTTTATCAATATTAAATATAATAGAAGGAAATTAATTTTTCTGTTAAAATAAAGCATTTTATTCTTTTTTAATTTTTAAGATAAATTTATAGAAAATTCTATGACAAAATTATAGTTATATTATAAATATAATTAGACATAAGTTCTATCATGAAATAATAAAGTAAATAAAAAACAGGCTTTTATATAGTTATAATATATTTGCAATTTCAAAATAGTAATTTTCTAAACATTCATACACATGTTTAACTTTTTATGAATGTATATAAGTAATAATTTTTTCTTAGTACATAAAAACCGTAAGCATTTAAAATTGGAGACTAAAAGATAAAGAAATTAAATAATTTTAAAATTATAAGATAAAGATATTAAAGTATTAAAAGAATAGTAATAAAGTAATAATAAGAATAGTAATAATATTAAACAAAACGAATAGTAATAAAAACTACAATACCAATGATTATTAAAACTGTATTATGAAAGTATAGTAAGATAATTTAAATTTATATTAATCAGTATGCAAAATGTATATATGAAATAAAACCGTGAAGCGTTTAAACTGCTATAGCTATACACATACTTTATTTTCGTAGATCATCAGATAAATTTACAATTTGTTCATTCTGAAATAAAAAAAAGAAATAAACTATATAATAAAAAGCTAAAATGAGATGAAAAAGCGGTAATGTTGGCTACGCCTCGATCTCCGCATCTATCGAATAAAGAGAAAAAAGACTAAAAGAAGAAGAAGAAAAGGAAAAACGATGCGAGCGCTACGAAAAAAGCAAAAAGGGATATAACTGAAAAAGCCGTGGCATTCACGGTGAGGAATTAGTTAGCGGTTGCTTTAGATGCTACGAGACACCCCGTCGAGCTAACAAAAGAGTTACGGGCCTTTCGCGCCTTGACACGGAGGATTACACGCCATAAAATAAACCCCCGACTAGATTATAATGTTTTGCTTCGCGCGCACGCACGCACGTCTTCATTCCGTCGCAGCCAGTTTCTTTGCCTTCGCACCTCTTTCTCAAGGATGACCATAAGCAATTCTTCATCTGACTCGCGTTGTACCCAACTATAAAAGAATAGTGTATACGTATGATAGCTATGCAATGTTTGAATGAGCGAGACACCAAATGAAGGAAGAGCCACTGTATGAATAAAGCAAGAGCGAGAGGGATGAATAATGAATAAGAAAACAAATATAAGAACAAGAGATTTGCGTGTAGAAAGATGAGGCATGCGTACACCCGACGCATATGTACGAAGGATACACTTATTCATACGTAAATATAAAGTCTGGAAAAATTTTGCAAGAACGATTACAAAGTCAGTATATTCAAAAATACATTTTATTTTGTACAAGGGAAAGAAATAATAAATTTTAAACAAATGTATTCATGAAAGGGGTGTAAGGACATATTTTAAATGTTGTATTTCAAGTTTTAATTGGACTTCGAAACTAATGTTCTGCTTTATAATTATCATTTACTGCTATGAATAATAAGAATCTTAAGTTATTGAAATTTGAAAGCACGCTTTTTGTTTCATTTTCGTTTATTTAAATTTCATAAAAGTATAATTTAAACTTTTCATTAATTTATTTTTACTATTAAATTCTATTATATATATTCTTTCATTTTTTATATAAAATGCTAACAGTTTGTAATATAAATACCACACATAATTACTATACTTAAAGGTTACATATTATAATAAAATTTTTTAAGTCGTATTATTTTTTAATACAATTAAATGTAATAATTATAGTTTATTTTAATAAGTTATACTTTGATCAGAATTGAGTCAAGATAATAAATAATTGATTTTATTGAATCAAAATTAATTTTGTCAACTTGACAAATAAATGTTTTCACAGTATAAGAATAAATTTTAATTTGAAACGCAAAACTAATAATAATTTAGTTCATTAAAACATCATAATTAAATTTTTGTTTATAAAGCCTATAAAAATTGTTAAGACCTTTTAAATAGATGATTCATTTTTAATAAAATTTCTATTCCTATTTTATTTCGATTCTTGAATGTTGACATATATTTTTCTTGCCTGCATATTATATTTAAAGAAATGAAATTTATTGCCTTTTGTAAGAAATTGATTTTATTTTTTAAAAAGTATAAGAACCAGTGGGAAGGTCTATAAAGTAGAACATTAGCCAATAGGGTTAAATGATAGAAAAGTGCAAATTGCAACTACGAATTGAGATGAGACTCATGTTTCGTTGGCTTCCAGATTGTGGGAGGCTTTGGTGAATTTATTTGTGAGTATGAAAAAGAAACAAAAATAATGACCCTAGAAATCTTGCTTTCTTGAACTCCCTCGAACGTAATTAATCTCTACACTAGGATTAGAAAGCAGTTCTATTAATTTGCAGAAATTTATTTTAATTTAATATTCAATCTATGAAATAGATATCAGAAATCCTGTTTTACTTATTTGCAAAACAAAGGAAAAAAGTTTGTTTCGTAACAGATGTACTTAACAAATTTTTTTATTTTTTCTCATCTTGTTTTACGAATTTGAAAAGAATTTTCACTATTTTTATGATTTTACTGATATTGTAATTTCTTATTTTATAATTTGTGATACTCCAAAAGCAAAATTAACGATTTTGATATCTTTGTTTAAAATTAATACTTAAAATTAAATTACTTTTAAAATCATATAATTGAAACAAGTTAAAATTATTTAACATATAATGGTTATTGATATGAAGTATTAAATAATTATTATTAGTTGCTTGCAACTCCTTGAAACGCAATAACTTTTCTTAGAATATTACCATTTCATTATATTTTTATTAAAGTTTTAATATCATTCATTCATTATTATCATTTAAATTTTAAATCATTAATTTAAATAATCATTGATTTAAATCATTAATTTAAATAACCATTGATTTAAATCATTAATTTAAAAAATCATTGATTTAAATCATTAATTTAAAAATCATTTATTTAAATCATTAATTTTAATAATCATTGATTTCAATCATTAATACCATTTAATACATAATTATATTATGTATTTTTTATTTATCAATGCTATAGTGGCTCATGAAAGAACCCTGTTGTATTAACTCAGAATAGCGATACTTTTTTTATAAATCCTATAAAAATTATTTTTTATATAAATATTCGAGACTACATAGTAGGACAGTTTTATCATTTTCAAAGAAAGTAATGTTAACTTATGAGCTTAAAATTATTAATTACTTCAATACAAAAAATTATTATAATACAAGAAACAGCAATTTTTTCTACTCGTGTCATTATCTACGTTCAATGTAAAAAATTCACTCGTAAAAAATTAAAACATTTTTTATAGAAGTTTTTACTGAGTTTTAATGAAACGCTTTTCTGTTGTATATAAATTAAAAATTCTATCAACATATAAAAATATTAATAAATACAAAAACTATCCTTAAAAATAATTAAAAAAATATAATAAATAAAAAAGTATATGTTTAAAGGTCAAAATTCAAGGATACGTATGGAAACGTTTCCTCTAAAATTTCATGACACATCAATTTTCTTCTTTGGTATCTAGACCTCACTATACACTAGAATGGATGATCACAGATAATCAATTTGTTTGAAACTTATCACAGCAAAACATATTATTCTCGATAACATTCATTATTTGCATCATGTTGAGACTGCGCTGTCTCGTCTTCTTCACCATCGAAGAAGGGGAGACTTCCTGCTGTCTTGAGCTCTGCAGGGGTTATTCTAACCGCTTCAATGAATTACAATGGTAGATCGACAAATGTCTAATGGTCGCTTTATTGCTCTGTGTATCTGCCCCCCTCCTCTCCCACTTTCACTCATTCTCTCACTCTCTCTTTCTCACTCTCTCTCTCTATCTATCTATCTATCTATCTTCTATTTTTACATTAGCCGACACAATGAAGTTTGAGATCGCTTGCCACATCAACTACAGGGAAAAAGTATGCGTCTGGATTGATTCCATAAAGAGGATGTGAACCAATCAATGTCTCGTTTCTCAATATCATTCATTTGTATATGTGTTTAGCACGTGTGAATTTGTACTTGCGTTAGTGCGATAAATAACAAAACATGTTTAATTAAAGCATTCACAAAGACGGTGGTTTATTTCCTAATTTCTTTTAATTGCGTGCGAGCTTTTTTTCGTTCGTTGCTTTTTCTTCAGTTAGACGTGCCTTTAGTCATATGAAGTGGACATTTCTTTTTCTGCGCTGGTACCGGTGTTGTATTTTATGTGCCAACTTGAATTAACGATATGAAGTTAAGCATTCATTTATTCGGTAATTATTTATTGAACTTTTTAGTTATCAATTCATATTTATATTTAAGTTAAATTGTTATTTAAAATAAAATATCATTTAAGAATGCTACAGTAAAATATTTTTTTTGTACAATTTGAAATTAAATTATTAAACTGATTATTAAATTATTAAACAATTAAACTGAAATAATTAATCTTAAGTATTCAACGTACAATGTCGATTACTAGCTTTAATAAGATTAGGTAAAATATAAAATACACTCTAACAATTCTGTGAATTGGCGATGCTATTACTTGTCATTACTTATGATTAATATAAACAAACTCCATATAGGATCCATGAGAACATCTGATTTTTCGATTGTATATCTATACATTTCGTAAAAAATTTTCAAACTAATTTTTAATTGCTTATTCTTATAAAAACTTTATTGTATATTACAATGTGAAATATTAATTAATCAAACAATGAATTGTTCTACTTGATTCACCAATATATACATCATTACAGCGTATTAGATAATGTAGTTATTTGTTATATCATATTAAATATAAGATACATCAATTTGTAGTTTATATAAACTTTGTTACTGCAACTTATAATGACAGAGTATTGAAAAATAAATATTTAATTTATAGTTAATACAATGAGTTTTAATATTATGGGTTCAATAATTGTAACGTAAATATTCATGCGGACTAATCATTAAAATTTCCTAATCGAACAGATTTCTGATATAGAATAACTGTGAGAAAATCTAGTTCGAGTATTTTCCAACAATAAACAGTTCCTAAAAGAATGATTAAGTATCAATGATCCCGCAGAAATCTAAACCAACTAAGTTCCTGTGCCTGTATCAATAACTAAACGTAGCTTTATTTAGTCCCGTATCTAATTCACATTGATGATATGTTAATTTTATTTAAAGTGTACTTTCGATATTCAATCAAATTGCACTAGAATGATCCTATGAATTATATATTATGTGTATTCTCAAAAATTTTTAGACAATATCTCCTCTGGTTAATTTTAACTCAACTTTCAATTTGAGCATTGTCCTTATAACAATATGATATACAAATTTTTATAAACCTATTTTCTGCAAGTATAACTGATTTAATAAACTTCATTCAATATATAATATTTTGTTTACAAAATCATCATAAAAATGTTTTGTTAATTTTATATTTTAAACTTTAATATGTTAAAATTTTATGATTATTTTAATAGATCTTTTATAAATGTACTTAAATTAAATATAAAATAATTTTATAATAATTATAAACTCTATAAATAGTTAAAAAAATATTTTTATTAATCAGTATGAAATTTTATAATATAAGTACACTGTTAATTAATAATTAATGATACTGATGATATATTTAATAATGAAATTTGTAATATAATTTTCTAAGCAATTTTTAATAAAGTATCTGGGTACATTTTTACAAAAAAAAAATTTTTTTTTAGTTTTCAAAAATAATATACTAAAATAAATTTTACAAACTAAACTGCACAAACTATAATTATTATTATTGCACTACAATAAGATAATATTTGATATTTAATACAATTTGATATTTAATTTGAAATTATTATCTTTTATAGTCAGAACGAAGGAATTAATTCCTTTTACTTTTTATATTCTTTGGAAATACCATTAATTAATTTATTTCTATTAATAAATATAAAAACATTTATAATATTTTCATTTATTAAAAATTCTACGAAGTAGATTAATTACTCTTTCTTCGATTACTACGGACATTAATGTTTATTAAAATTAAAAATATTTTTAAATTAATGTTTTTTAATATTACTTGTTATAAAAACATCGATAATGTGAAATATGCGTAAAATTAATTATATACAAATTATTAAAGCGGATGTATACATGCTAGAAAAAAATTGATTTAAACAGTGTAAAAAATATGTAGTAAGAAAATAAGTATTATAAGATGTTATATACTACAAAAGCGGAAATAGTGATGTTTAAATTAAGAAAGTTTACAAGTCCTGTTACTTTGAAATTTGCTACATACATAAATCATACAATAAAACGTGGCACCTCACCTATAATTTAATTAGCTTTATAAATTATTATTTCAACTATTATTTCATTTTTATTATAAATGATTTATCTTTTCTAAAGGAATCATTTGCTAAGCAAGACTGTATTAATACTATTTATTTTAATATTTCTAATTTCAATATTTAAAAAATGTTTTTTCACATTATCAATAAAAAACGATTATAAATTATTAATAAAATTGCTTTCATTAAACAATCAACATATTTATATGTTCTACGTTTTATAAAATAATTCATGAAAGTATGACTTTTTAAAGCCGATATATAGCGGACCTCTCATCATAACGCTGTTTCCTTAGTCGAGTCATATAAAAAAAATTAAGATTTTTATAGACCTGCTCGTCTGCTTGATATCGACCCAAATAGGAACTTAGTTTCGTAATATTGAGTGTGCGCACATATTCCGATCTCATTTGTGTGCTCTGTAATTGTTCGCGTGATGAATTCATAATTCATTATTATATTTACGTAGTAGTGATAAAATCTATATTAAACGATCATACATTTACTGACAAGTCCACTTATCATCATACGCTTCCAAAGTTTCAATAATGAAATTACATGTCACTCGCAGTCTAGAAATGATTACATTAAAGCTGTGTTAACCAATTCAGATACTAATAAGGAAAACAAATAATCCGTTCGATATCCAAACTAATCATACGTACTAAACAAGTTTATATCAATTAAATATATATTCTGAAATCTTGTATCTTATTAATACAAAAGCGATTAGAATTATTTTTAAGGTATTTATAAAACCATAGTAATTAAAAAATATTAATTTACGAGAATTTTAATCGATTTTAAAAGAAAGATGTTTTATTTCTTTTTATCTATAAACTTATTTCAGTTCTTGCTTTGAAACATATACATATATTTTCTACAAAAGTATCAAGAAATATATAAGTTATTATATCAAAGTATATTATTTTACAGTATTTTATTATACATTGCAAAACATAATTTATATATAATTTTAAACGTAAATATTTTATTTAAAATTAATAATACTATAATCAATAAATTTGTAGTTTTAAATTTGTTTATATTTTTCAAAGGCTGATTTATGTAATTCTAAAAAAATGAAATATATAATTAACTTATTATTTAGATCAAATAAAGTATTTCAAAATAATAATGTTATTATAAAAAAAATTTATATTATTATACTAAACAAAATAAAAGAATTTACAAAAATTTGCATATAAAAATTTTAAATATTACTTTCTGCTCTAGAAAAGATAATTGTATTTTGATTAGAGATTTTTATTTGTTTGGATTATTATTAATTGTTTTAATTATTATTAATTGTTTTAATTATTATTAATTAACGGGACATAACTTTAAAATACCACTTTTGAAAAAAAATGCTATACTCTATTGATTGACATTTCACCTTGCAATAAAGTTTGCATGCCTATTATTTGGAAGTATAGAAAACCTTAATATTAATCTAAATATGTACAGTATAATAGATATATAAGAACTATACTAGTTAGAAACAATATCATGTAACGATTACCACGTACTAATCTAAAAATATTTCTTGATTACTTGTACATAAAAGGAAGCATAAAAATTGGCCAAATTATTAAAAAAAAATGTTGTAATAAAACAAATATTATATATTAGATTCATATAAAATTTATATTGTAATAATTGTTTTGAAAGTATAACTTTTCTTTCACAGTACATAGCGCAAAACGCTAAACTAGTATTTTGCATAAAAAACTTTATTTTTTGAAAGTAGTATATTATAGTATTTTAATTCATAATTGCAGTTTATACTGTTTATAATTATCATAAAAATTCAATTTCTTATAAAATTATCTACATTTTATATAAAAGTAGTAAAAGTAATAATTAAAAATATATAAAAATATAATTAAAAAATATATAAAAATAATAATTAAAAAATTTTTTTTTAATATTTAAAAAAAATATTTTAAAAAAAGGAAAAAAATATTTTTAAAAAAAGAAAAAAATATTTAAAAAATAATAAAAAAACTATTTAAAAAATAATGAAAAAAATATTTAAAAAATAATGAAAAAAATATTTAAAAAATAATGAAAAAAAATATTTAAAACGTTTTAAAAAATCTTAATTTAAATGCATCTTATTTATATGCATACAATAGTATTTCTTATTTTAGAATAGTATTTTTACTTAATTCTTATTTGACTTTTATTATTATTTCCATTTAGTAATAAAATTTCCATAAAATTTTATTTCATAAAATATTAAGTACTATAGCATGATTATTCTCTGAAAGAAATAGCTGTAAAATTAATAGTTTTGTAAATAAATGATTTGAAAATTGTTTTTTTGAAGTTTTAAATTACTTTAATTTTATGATATTTACTCTGATATTTTTAGAAATTGGTATAGATAAATTTAGAATTTTTAGCTAATAAGCAGCAAATAATTTCCATAAAAATTAAATTTCAATTATTTAATCAGAACTTTTCAGAATAGCAGTTTAATATGGTAAGGTACTTTGCGCTTTGTCGTTTATACGTATCTACGTTAACATAACTACATATCTACACGCGCTTATCGCATCATCTTCAATTAAGGCAATCAAAAAATATAGCGGAATAAGAACAGATGATAACCAAGCATCTCAACATACAGAAGCACAGGAATACATGCTGCTTTTGCTGCTCGTCAGGCACGAAATGTGCTCGCTCAAGTGGGTGCGCGTAAATCGGCTCAAGCAGATATGTATTTGTTGTAAATCAATTATATTATACCAATTAATGTTTTGAAGACCATTGCTATAGTTTTTCTTATAAATAAACGCATGATTTTCCAATGTACATATTATACAATCAATAATATACAGTTAATTAAAATCCATTACATAAATATAATACATAAATAATATATAATATATAATACATAAATAATATATAATATATAATACATAAATAATATATAATATATAATACATAAATAATATATAATATATAATACATAAATAATACATAATATATAATACATAAATAATATATAATATATAATACATTTCAATATCTTATTGTTTTTATATACAGGTCAAACTGAATTCAAATTTTTGCTTTTTTAAAATAAAATAAATTTATGGAACAACATAAAAAAATTGATAAACATATTTAAAAATTATACAACTTGAAAAAGTGTAATTAATTTTGCTTTATAAACAATATTTTCAAAATTGAAATGTAGAAAATGACTCACTTGGCGCTGGTCTTCTATATTTAAAAATATTTATTTAATATATTTTAATTGTTATTCTACATAGAAAAAAATAAATTATTTTCACATAAAATTTAATTTTTTTAAGCATTATATCCCTTTACATTAAATGTTATGAGTATAAAATAAAAAGACTTCTTCGCAAATATAAACAAATTAGTTTCAAAAAGATTCTTTACAGTGAACTGTACCAAATATTTTTGAAATTTAAAAGAAATTACTCTGCAATAAATTAATTAGATTTATAAAATATTAATTAAAAATGAAATAATGTAACGTTCAAAATTCTTTTTTAATAATAAATTTTTCACTTAAAATTTATGTTGCATTTAAAAAAAGAAAATAAAAGACTACATTCTCATATTTTAAATAACCATTAGCATTTTAAAAAGAAATTTACGGTTATAAAATTACAAAACTGCTGCAACAATATTGCGGTCGTTTTTAAAAAATCTTGAACGTTGAAAATATTATTTGAAGTGAAAGTATTGTTTGGCAAGTATTTTTACATATCTTATAATATTTAAGCGATTTTTATAAGGGTTTATATGAAATTTTAGATAAACAGTTTTTAAATGATGTACTTGAAGAAATGATTACGTTTCAAAATTACGTAGTACTTATAACAGGTTAATCAATTTTTTAAAATATGAATGTATATTTTATCTTAAACATGTACTATATTTAATACTTAGTCATGTACTAGGTACTTTCATTTAAAACAAATAAACTCTTTATAGAATCAAATCAACTATTAAAGAACGACAAGAATTGAACCATATTATAGTAAACAATTGAAAGTAATATTTAAAAATATAGATAACAAAATAGTGAATGTAAAATGATTATAAATAAAAAATACATATGAATCGTTTTGTGCTAAAAATATCCATCTAAAAAGAAAAGATTTTCAAAAATATATATTTTTACTTTCACGTTATAGGTGACACGATTTAAAAAAAGGTTAAAAAGAATTGTAAGTTATAGCATTTGTAATCATAATTAGATATTTGAAGTCTGAATTATCCGATAAAAATGAAATGAGTACTAAAAAGCACAAGTCAATAACTTTTACAGCAGTCTCCTGCATATTATGGAAGTACGCACAATCTAAGAATCTTTTTGTTGTTATTGAAAACCAATAATCTGATAAATAAAATAATAATTATTAGTATAATATATAGAGATAAATTATAGTAAAATATTTTTAATATTACATAAATTAATTAAAATAATCAAATTTTGCATTGTTATGCAAATAAACGTGATAATATTTTGTAATGACGTATAAGATTTAAATAATAATGTAAGAGTCATAGATTGAAGTTTGCATGATTAATTATGATGTTATTATTTAATTATTATTATAAAAACGTATAAGTTTTTGTTTTATACAATCATTGATCAATGACACTAATCGATTCCAGGGTAAGCAATAATTTTATTCATGCACAATGGGTCGTCGCAGACATCATGAGGCAGTAGCCTTCTAATCCGTTTTCTGTTAGCGACTGGTGATATCGTGCTCATTCTTCAAGGTGAACCTTATCATGATGATATAAAGCATATTTGATGAAGCCCTTTTTTGGTGACGATTGAACTTCATATTGATTTATATTGATGAAATGCTGGTATGATGATGGCTGAAAGAATATCGCGTACTTTAAAACAAGCACCTACAAAAGTTGATGTTCCTTGGCCGAGTTCTATGGAAGACATAGCCCAGTTATGATTGTAATAAATGATTCGACAGGCTTTCCTATTCAAAATGTGTTCAAAGAGCTTATGGTAGACACCAAAAAACTTCGATAACAGAGGTCTTTGTGATAAACAAGCATTATTGAGCATGATGCGCTCTGAAAGACGACAAGCCATTCATTTTACTTTTTTATAAGAACTTGGCGGACAAAAAGAAGGCCATTAAGAAACTGAAAAAGAAATACTGGCAAATGAGTTTATTGAGGTTAACTCATTACCAAAGTTAAAAAGAACAGCAGTTATTGTATTGAATTTACGATTGCTGTCTTAGCAACTTTAGATACATATGCTCTGCGAAAAAATGTTATTTCCGAAAGACAGACTCCTTAGATCACATCCTCATCGCTAATCTAAATATTACCAAGCACAAACCGTGTTAAAAGCGCCCCTTTTGCTTTTTAGACTTAAAACTAGATTTTGAAGAAGCAGATAGTTTTTTAAATGATAAAGCAATTATGCGTTTAACTATTAACGTTAATTAAGGTCAGTTAGACAACCGCAAACTTTTTTTAAATAGACACCTGCTAGACAATAATAGGAGTTGTCTTTTTCCAGTTCGATTTCGAAGGAGTAAAAAGGGTGATCTTTTACACATCGACGAAGCTTTTAGCAATCGACCGACGATATCACTCCAATGAGCAAGGGTATACATCGGTGGTATGAGTCATAAAATAAACTAGCCATTATTGAAAGACAATCACTTCACATTGCATACGGAGCTGACCTACGAGTCTCCAAAAGCTGAAAAACGATCTAAACTTCAAAGTTCAGAAACCTGCCTTTCTTTAAATTATTTTACATAGACTTTTTTACATAGGCCCTTAAAATTTAAAAATTTAGTTTTAATCTATTTTTCATTTCTATTTTATACTATTCAATATTATACTCTTATATTTTATTAATTTTACTGATATTAAAAGAGAAAAAATATTGTCATCTTTCATGGTATATTCTATTAAGTTGCTATTTTCAATTTATACTGCAAATTATCACCTATAAACACATAAAAGAGAAGAAATTACACGAGAAATCAACTTTTGTCTACATAATTGACAAATTTTTAAATTAGCTCGTTAATTCTGAAAATTTGTATGCAATTTGAAAGTGATCTCAAACCCTTTGAATATATCAAATGATTTTTAAAGCAAATTGTGACAATGATTGTTGAAATTTTGCCTCTTCATTATTTAAAAGCAATAGATAAAATTGAATTAAATATAGATATAATATAAATATGTAAAATATATTCATCACTTACAATAGAAGTTAAAGTACCATAAAAACAGCTTTTTCTTTACGAAACTAAACTCAGTACTTGTAAGTTTTAAATTTATTATATTTCAGTAATAGTTTCTTTTTAAATTAAAAAGTCAAAAGCTTCAAAGATAGCTCTATTCAAAATGTAATAAACGATAGTTTATGAAAAACAAACAAATATAATATACGAAATAATATAATATAATAATATACAAAAATTATAACAATAATATAATAAATGTAACAAATAATATAATAAATGTAATAAATAATATAATAAATGTAACAAATAATATAATAAATGTAACAAATAATATAATAAATGTAACAAATAATATAATAAATGTAATAAATAATATAATAAATGTAACAAATAATATAATAAATGTAACAAATAATATAATAAATAATATAACAATATGTTCCAATAAAATTTGGTTGACGATTGCTAATATTAGACAACAGTGAAGGCCTAACACTGCTTTACTTCTTTGTGATTAACCGGTAGAGCAATACGCAACTGTCGTCTTTCTCGACGACACTGATACCAACTGCTGCATATTACAAATTCATCCGCGGCCTTTTGTGCAAATCCGAATACATACTAGTAGTGGTAAACAGCATAGTGTTAGCGACGTGTAGCAATACGACGCTTAACCTCGGATTTGGCTTAGAAGTTTGTCATCGCTGACATGTCAAAACCTATTATCGACGCAATTTTTCTTATGCACTATGGACTTCTGAGTATCTTGCAAGGAAACCAGCTTGAACTAATTGATCACTTAACGAATTTAACGTCACGCAGACACGCGTGCGAAAGTCATGTCTAACCTCTAACCGACAACACAATTTCTGGAGATTGTGTAACTCGACGGATAAACATCAAAGTTTAAGTACAGGACTGACTAAAGCCATTATATACTATCAACACCAAAACCATCAGTAAGCAGCAGGTCACGTGATCTAACGCCTAATAAGCTAATCACTGTTCGAAAACAATTTCAGATCATCATCTTTCTCCTCAGCAGCGCTGCTACAAATTATAACCAAATAGGAGTATGAGTGATAATTGTATAGTAACAACTGTACCCTTAACGCATGAATAATACCAAACCAGTATCCTAGATAGCTTGTGCAGGATTTCACATAAAGTCTCAGAGACAAAAAGATTTTCTCGAAGATTAACTTAGTTCGGGCGTATGATCAGATTGCAGTCGTCGCAAAAAGCGTGTAAATGACGGTCAGACAACACCATTTAACTTGTTGGAATTCCTGTTCATGAGATTTGGATTCCGGAATACGGTACAAGCCTTTAAAAAATTTGTCGACGAGAAACTCTGAGAACTGGACTTCTGTTACGAGTACATCGACGACATCCTGGTGACATCGAAAATAAGGAAAAATACCGTGATTATTTACACCAGGTATTTCGATGATACAACGACAGATCCACGATCATCAATTCGTCTAAATGTTTCTTCGACAAGACCAAGGTTAACTGGCAGATTATTCAAGCATTCGCCTGTTATCCGAAAATTTTCAAGCCATACAAAAGTATACGAGCGGAATACCATCAAACAACTGTAACAATTCCTTAACATGATAAACTTTTTAGAGTTTTCAGACAAATTTTATGCTATTTTCAACGAATTTCTGCGTAAAAATTTGAAAAAAATATTCAACTACTGCCAGAATCCTTGCAGCTATTGAAGGCTTCAAAAGGGCAATGAAGAATTCATGTACTCTGCGTTTATTACTCATCCATAATCAAAAGTAACCCTCGTTCTCATGTACGACGTCTCGTATTTCACTGTAAGAACTGTGTTTCAACTAGATCGGAACTATCAGGGAGTCGCTCGATTTCTTTTCAAAAAAGTCCAATATAATTACGCTATAGCACGTTCTATCTCATAGTTTTAACTATGAACATGTTAATTAAATACTTTCATCATACGATAGAAGCTCACAATTTTAGTATATTTACAGACTATAAATCATTAATATATGCATTTTAATAAAAACTAAAAAGGCATCTTTGACAGGCAAGGTCCCTTGACTATATCGGCTAATTCTTGATAGACATCAGAATGTATTGAGCAATTATAGCACCGTGATTGATATACTATCACATACAGAGAAATACGTGATAGCTGCATTGGATTACATGTAACTCTAACAATAGTACAATCAGCTGAAGTAGAACTAAAATGTTTGCATGTTAGGAGTTATTTCACCAGCTATAGAAGACATATTTCCTATAGGAATCCGTCGTTTCTGTGAAGTATGCATGATAGTATACTTGTACATTATACTAGCAGTTTGATGAATCGCATTCGACGACGTGCTCCAACTAATACACCCATAAGTTAAGAGAACCATCAAATTGGTAATGCAACGATTTATTTAACCGAACTTGAAATCGGCACATAGGTAAAAGCATGCCTAAAGTATCAACGATCCAAGACCGTTAGGCATGTTACAGCTCCGGTGAAATTTTTTAGGTTCCTCTCATCTCAATTTCAGCATATGCACTTAAACATCGTAACGATACCATTATCAGAGGAATCTAAATTCTATCTGACGTACATCGATCGATTCACGCACTGGCCAGAAGCTTTCTCATAGCTCGACTAGGAGCTAGTAACCATCCCTCAAGCCTTTTGCACTGGCTGAATTTGCTATTTCGACGCACCGATGCAAATTACTACCGACCAAATACGCTTGTTCGAATCAAACCTGTTTCAAGTTCCACAAAAATACAATCCATCTCAGAACAACGATATAGTTGAGAAATTATATCGATAATTAAAAGTATTAATTCATTGATTCAACAGTGAACAGTGGCAACAGTGCTTGCGACTGTTTTGTTCGATATAAGAGCAGTCGGTGAAAAGACCTCCAGACTATATCGGCCAATCCCGTATACGACAAACCTTTACGCTTATCGGAGAACTTCGATTCAACTCAAGAACACGATCATATATCCGTCTTTGTAAAAAAGCTATACCAACTCATGGAGAAGCTATAGTCAGCTATCATAAGGCACCACGCTGAGCATAGGTCATCCATTTTTAAAAAACTTGGAACGATAAAGCACGTTTTCGTTATGATTGTTAAAATACGAGAAGCCCTCGAAATACCATATAAAGATCCATTCATGTTCATAAGACAGGACATAAAAAACTTCATCGTTTGTATTAACGAGAGAGACGCAGTAATTTCAGTCAATCATCTTAAGTCAATTTATGTATTTAAAAACATCAGAATTAAGACAGCAGAAAAACCATACCAATATGGAAAAATGAGACGACCAACAGACAGTACCACTACCACTAACCTTTTCAATTGACAGAGGCAGTCACACTCAAGTTTTGTGAATGGTAAATATATTTCATCGAACATTATCAAACCGACTACGTCTAATGAATAACCCGTACACAGTAAGGGATATTGTAATGCTCCATAATTCAGCTGCAGATAAGTGAAAATCTAGCAGTTAAGCTATTTGCACTTGGTGCGATATGCAACCCATAATTTGTCTATTTCCGAGCCCTTGAAGAAGAAGACTTGGAGGGAGCAAGTCAATGCGATGCAAAATGAGTTGAAATATATTGTATGTGCGTATAATATAATGCCTACATGCCTAAAACAGAGTACCTTCAAGGTATGTATCTTAATTATTACTTTCCAACTCACATACACTCCTACAAAGACAGTGTTGTAATAAAATAATTAGTAACTTATTGATATTAACGATATTTTTAAATCAACAGCAAAAAGTACCATATTTCTATATCCCTTATAGTATGAATGTAAATAATACATTTTCATACATCTTTTTAGATCGGTACAATAGGCCTGAAATAAACCTATATTTTTGAATTTTCATCTAAATTAACGGAACTACAAATCTTAAAATTTAAAAATTTATTTAGATTTTTCTAATAATACCATGATTATATTTTATAATTGTCTCGTACAAAAAAAGCAGAAGTACTATTATTAAGGTAAGCATTAATTTTTTCAAGTTTTCTCCAAAATAATTTTTATTGGTAATAATATATTACTAACTCCTATGCGAATAATTATTAAATAAGTAATAAATTAATGTAATAAACAGTATTATTAAATCTCGTGAAGTTCAACGTGATTTTTACATCGGTTATTTATTTGGAAGAATATCTAGTTTAGAAGTTTTTATGTAACTTGAAATCTACATAAAAATTAATATATAATTAACTATAATAAAACAAAGAGATAAAATTTATATTTCAAGCGCTTACAAAATCTTAAATATTTAAATTAAATCTTCACTTTAATAGCAAGAAACTAGAACATAAAATAAAAACATATAAAAAGAAAATAAAAGATTAGACTTATTCATTTATACTAATAAGAAATATATTAAGACATAAAATATTTTAGACATAAAAATGTCTTTTACGAAAAAAATGTATTGCATAAATTTGCATTAGACTATTAAACTTGATTTGTTTTATAATATTTTCATTTATGTTTATAAAATCTACACGTTTGAACGAAAATTATCTTTCAAACCAATTCATTACTGTACTGATAAAGTAAATAAAATTATATCATATATTACTATTATTGTAAATAAGATGCAAGTGTGATTATTTGAATCACAAATATTTGTAACTGTTGAAAATAACTGTGATGAATTCACTTACCATTTGCTGCTACAATTAAATATTGGCATTTAATTATAGTCAGGGAAAGTATTATATTTAGAAACAGGACGAATAAAGCTGTTTATACTTAAATTTTATTTACTAGTACCCTAAATCTTATGAATTTATTAATTAAAATATTATATTATACCTTATTTTGTCATTAATTTAAATGAACGCGTTGCAACTAGCTTTATATTTTAAAAGGAACATAAACGAAATTTTGATACAGTAAAGTGTAGGATATAATGTTTACTATGAAATATGAAAAACTTTTAAATAGCTAAAAGTTATATATTGTCTTATATATACAATATCTCATAAAAGAAAAGAAAATATTTTTTAAATTAAATAATATTTTATCGTTAATAAAAATGCAAATGTCATATAGACGTCAAATTATAGCCAACGTCCTCGTACTCAACTCGCTCACTCCGACGTTGGCCTTATTGAATAATGTAATCAGCTGGTACAAACCATTGCCCGTGTACCGAAACGCAGCAATCAAGCACAGTCAATTTGCATCGGTGCCGATGCTCAACAGAGGAAAGGATTATCAAAGGTATCGATGAAGCCACAATTTCTTCATCATTATTATTGTTTATTCATTATCAACGCGTACGTATTCCGTATTTATGGTCAATGTCACTATCTATATTCCAAGTTAGATTTAATTTTATTTTTTATTACTAAGATTATCCGCGTCTAAACTTATGTTTACTATGCAAGAAAATCTCTCAACTTCTTTTTTCCAAAAGCTAATAATTGATAAATCAGATAGATGAATTAGTTTTGGAATATCAAGAAAAGACAGAAGAAATAAGCTCGATAAGGATCATTGAAAGTCGCCATCAAGTCATCTTCAAAAGATACACAGAAGTAATAAGTTACTCTTTCGAGTATAACATAAATTGCGCTACATAAATCATCAGCGATGTTAAAAGCCTTCGATATGCCATAACGAAATCAAAAAGACCTATTGGAAACACCAAAATATTTAAAATTCAAGTTCGACCAATAAGTATCCATAATTACTTTCTTCGTCAACAATATATATATGCATGTAAAGAAAACCTTGGATAAAGAAAGAATGTTCAAAAGTAGTCAACATGAATTTTTAGTCATCATTTATTTCTTTTAAATTGCCAAGACAATCTTTCTACCATGTAGATGTACTTTCATATTTTTTAGAACTAGACTTGAAACTTTTTAACTGCAAAATTGTGTATTATTTATATATGTGTTCAGACCATATAATTAAGAATAATATAAGAAATACTATTTATTTGTAAAGTTGGCTCTATAAGATATTCAAAATATTCACATTAAGATTTTCATAATGAATTTATATCCATACATTTACACTGATCGTCTATTGAGAAAAAATATTCCTTTTAAAATAAGAAGAAAAATTACTGTATCTATTTGATTCGCACATATTAGATTTTACGTGAAATAAGCTAAGGGAAATTTCATACGCATAAAATAGAGGTTATAAATTTTCTATAGTTATTATATTTTATATTTATCAAAGATTTCAAATAGAATAACTTTAAATAGCATTTTTGTATTATTAAATTTATTTCTTTTTACAGAAACAAAACATAAATTACGTCACCGCTTGGAAATAGTACTTTTCCATTTGAAATAATCTCCAGAAATAAGAATTTTAATACTTTAATTTCCAAATTATAGTTATATATTTATATTATTCATAAAATATTTAAATTTATATAAAATTAATGTAATGACTTAACAAAAAAGGTAATTTGAAATGTAAAACGAAATATCATTTATTAGTATTAGAATTTTTTATAGAAACAGAATATCCCATGTGATATATTAAATTAATAATATTATATTATTGAAAAAATTATATCTTATAATAGTATTAACAAACATCAAAAATAAAACGAACAAGTAATTATGTAATTAAAAATATAAGCTAATAAAATTGCATACATTATTGATACAAAATAAATGATATATTAAAAAATTGCATATATTATTTTATGAAATGGACTATAAAAAATGATTTTATATAATACAAAAAAAATTTATTAAGATTTGATATTTATAAATATAAATAAAAATATTATTATAATAAAAAATTAAATAAGAACTTGAATTTTTAAATAAGAATATTTTTTAATTTAAATAAAAAGTGTGGAAATTAAAATATATTACATTAATAATACAAAATTTGTTTAAAAAATTAAATCCTTTTCTGGTACGACAAACGGAAAATTAAAATCTTAAATCTGACAAGAATAATACAACCATAATGTATATTATTATTCCGAACGGACAAACTTGTAAAGGCATCTGCACGGTGAAAATTATATAGCATCGTGGTATGTCGAACATTGTGTGCTTCTGCGTAGAAAAGAACGAAAACAGAAAAGAGACAAGAAAAGACGAAGGAATGAGAGAACACTGTAAAAGAAATATATTTTTTCTTATAATATAAAGCGAAAAGAAAATCCGCTCATCGTTTTGGTAATTGTGATAAATATTTGTCCAGCCGTCTGTAACCCTTCACCGATCCAACCACGCGAGTTAAGACGGTATCAACAGAAACTAGAGTGTCAGGACCAAATCGCTTCAAATGCGATAATGCCACCAACGAAATGGAAACAGTTCCTTTTTCTTCACTATCTTTCACTCTTACTTCCAGAAATTTCATCATAACACAATATCTCGTCAAGCACGACACGCGCGTCAAATTCTAATCTCTCCTAATAGCCTCGCTTATTCATTTTCTCTTTTATTATTGAAATCTGCAGTGCAGTATTTTCAGAAAATTCTATAGTTATTTTTCTTAATATTTTTAAAAACAAAGACTGGGATCTTAATACGACATTCCATAAATTGCTTACAATGATGTCCTAAATAATATTGAAGAAAAATATACCACGGCGAGCCCTTTAACGTCTAGAGAAGATTTTAAATATATCACAAATCTTTTGTTCAAGTAGACAAATTAGCCACCATATTAAGTAGGATCAAGGGAATTTTTAAATATTGTAGAATACATATAGCAGCATGTGCCGTATTGATTTTAGCAATAGGCATAGTTTAGCTTAATAGAATCAGGCTGAACTACAAATTATTCATTGTTTAAAGAATACAAATTTTATTGAATTAAATATCAAGAAGACTTATGTTATTTTAATATTTTCAAGAATTTTTTGAAAATATCTAAAGTTAAGTTTCAGACGTGAATAAAATTCGTGATTAAGATCATTATATTTTTAAATAAAATAAAAAATAATAATTATAAATAGATTTAAAGTATTTTGAAATATAAAGTTTTCCATTTTAAAATTGTCTGTAGATTCAATAGTTGAATAAAGAAAACTTAATTTTCTCAAATCTCAAAATTCATCAGATAAATGAATACAAAAGGATTTATTTTCAAGTTTATGATACAGTACTTTTAGCTATAACTTTTAATAATGTTACACTACTATCGTTTTATCATCTTCTCAAATATTTGAAATGATATAAAATTATAATTTTAAGAATTATGAATTTTACTTAAGCTTTAGCAAGATATTCAATGGAAAAATATTTTAAACATTGTTAATGTAATACCTAGTTTTACTAGATTTTGACTTCATAATATATTTTTTAATACTAACTATCATTAGAACTACCCGAATAAGAATTTTATGAATCAATACTAGTAATAATAATTCAAGTAGTATCATTAGAAATAAAAGATATTTAAAATAATAATAAATGCAAACATCATTTTTTAGATACAAAATATGTACTAATATGAATTTATAAAAGTAATTAAATGTAAATAATGTAAAAAAAATTACAATTTTCTTCCATTAACTGAGATAGTATACAGAAACGCAAACTTCTAATAGGTATTTACAATTCTTTATATTTAATCTTTTACTATTAGAATTTGAAAATATGATAGTAAGAATTCAAGCTTAGAAGAAAAGAAAACCTGAAAATACAAATAAAATCACTAATATTTAGTTCAATTACCAAATGGACAAAGCATTAGATAGCACAGCAAAAGAGAAACTGTAATAGAGATCTCTGACAACGTTTTTGAGTAAACAATTAATTTGTCATTTTATCGATATACTAGCATAGTCGAAAAAGAAATAGAAAAAAAAGTACTAAAGAAATTTAATCTCCCTATGCTCCCAGCTATAGAAAGAAACTTGTCAAAATGATTCTATCGATATCCAAGGATCTCTGATTCTATCAAAAATATTGTTGCTTAAGAGAGTACAAGAATTTAATAAATCATTCCATTTGACTGATCACCGTCTTTTTTTCTAGAATATTCTTGTTTTTTAAAAACTCTAAGGTATTAAAAAACTATTAATTCTCTCCAAAGATTATTCATTGTTGAAATAATTCAATACTTTTATTAAATATAATCACAAATTTACGTAATCTAATAATTATAAATAGAATAAATCAATTTTTATTTTCTGCTTTATATATCAAATTTTCAAATATGTGAAGTACATATACTTTTTGTAGATATTCAACTACTGATATTACGTTTCTAATAAGAAGTAATTTAAAAAATAAATAAAGAAAGAATTCTTATCAATAATGTATCTAACAATAAGTAAGGCATCGCAAAATATTTTTTAATACTTTATTTCTTCAATTAGAAATTTTTATTTTTTCCTAATATTCATGATTAGGAATAATTAGGATTAAGATTAGAATCAATTTATAATTAGAATCTCTAATTCTTTTAATTATTAATAAGTTTAAAAGTAATAAAATATTAGCATACATTTAATATATTTTAAATTAATTTATGGTATTTAATTGTATTTATAGAAAATTGTAGAATAGAAAGGTACCATTTTTCAATAATTGTATACATGAATGAATTAATATTTTTTAAGATAATTTCTTAATTCATTATTCTATATCTTTATATCCTTGTTATTAACGTTACCTAAGAATATAGAATAAACAAATATTATAAATTACTTTTATTCAGAAAATGTGTTCTGTGTGAGTATTTAAAATTATAATTAAATCTAAAAATATAAAATTATAATCTTCTAAAATTATAAAATATTTTTTCTCTTGAATAAATAATAATAAAAATCATCTAACTTGTATATGAGCCCCGTAATAATTTCTTTTTAAATTTGTAATTAAGAATTGAATATGTATTTTTAAAGTGATTACTCGATATTATCGTGTTTCTCTGCATTTAATTATAAAAATCAATCTTTCTAATTCATATTATTATTTCAGTAGAAATTTACTATAAACTACACTATAAACTAAATTTACTATAAAAAAATATTTAAAAAACGATTATTACCGTTGAGCTACAAAGGAATGTAACTTAAATATCACAGTAGTAATATTACATGTAAATCAAGTAATAAAAAAATTACTAATTTTAAAGAAATGTATAATAAATTTTAAAAAATCACCACATGATATTTTTTACTGAATTTTAAGGCACTAAATCCAATAATAATAAAGACCCTCAGATTGTATATATTTTCATTGCGCTTAAAAAACTACTTCAAATTTGTTAACTTAAAACCATTCTGAATTCAGTTCAGAAACTCAAAGTATCAATTAACTATTAAAATGCAATTTAATATAATTTTCTTAATTTTAACACTTATTATAATATAAAATCAATTATTTTATATTCTTATGCTGATACTTCTGTGACAATCTGAATTAAAAATGAATATTTTTATATGAAAAGTCATTGAAACATCTTTAAAAATCATATATAAGAAAATTATTTTAACTATTTTTCAAGCTATATTAATAAATTTATATGCGAAGAAAAAAACAGAAATTCAATGCTTTATAATTTGTTATTATTTATTTTTTCAAAATAATAAAAACATTAAGTACCGTATTTTGATCCTGTTTTTAATATAAAAGTGAAAGATTTCATTTTTTAACACCATTTTTTAGTCGGTAACTAAAATATAGTTTATCTAAGTATAAATGTCAAAATACAAAATTTGGTATTTGATAAAGGCCGACTAATAGAAAGAGAAAGCATATATATAAACAAGATTTTAAAATAGAAGACTTAAGTATTCAAATGATATGGTAAAAATATTGCTAACATTTTTAAAACGCTTTATCATTAAAATCAAATTATTTGAAAAGATATAGCCCGTTTTGAATGAGACTAATAATCACGCGCAGATCAGAAGCTTCCGTAAAAATAGTACTGTTGAACAAAGAACATTGTTTCGCAGTCTTAAATTCGAAAAAATGAATAATATCGACATGAAAGTAGCTTATGATGTTTTTCGTTAGAGAGCAGAAATCCATAGATTTATTCAAAATGAATAATTAGGTTGTAGATTTGTTATGTAATAAATTAAAACAAAGAAACAGTAGGAGATAGTTCAAAGCAAACCGACTTATTGGATCATTGAAATACCTGAATAGCATAATTGAAAGCTCTTATGACTTATGATTTAGAAGTAACCATCTACCGCAACGTCTTCATTTATTCCACTAATTATTAATAAATTCCGTTACAACCTGTTAAATGACCTTTTTACCCTCCTTTTCTTCTTACAAACATTACCATATTTTTTTCTTCGGTTTCATCCTCTTATAAATATCGAAACGCCTGAATAAGAAGTTTCGTTAGAAATGAAAAACTTGGTTTGTAAGTTATTTGTTCACCCAGTAAATACGTAATAGGAAAGTTGCAACTTCTACAAGGCGACGATAATACATTAAAATTTTGATTAATCGTTCGGATTCATCTTAATAAATTGCACGCATAAAACTCTGAATAAAAGGTTAGATCTAACTGAAATACTTAACTATTCGTAGCCAATTCTTAAAAATATACTTTCTTTATGTAACCTATTATAAAAAAGAATGATAAATATATATTTTACGTACTAAGATCAATGATTTATAAACGTAAAAATTATTATAAGTAACAACTCCATCATACAGCTCTACATTTGAAATCCCTAAAACATTTTTAAACTAATCTTGAGTATCGACATTTAGCATTGTATTTTTGGTATCATAAGTATTGCGTATTTTATATATTTCTAGAATATTTTCTAACACATACGTGGTTCTAATATTTTAGATTTAATATCCTATAGATTACAATAAAATGTAAGTAGATGATTTTTTTAAAAGACTAAATTTTACTGATTTTAAATTTATCAAATACACCGTAATTAAATTAGAATTTATGTAATTAAAAGAATTATTTGTTTCAAAATTATATTCTTATATAACATTCTATAGACTACACAAATATAGGTGTATTTATTTGTCATTGTACCAATGCTCAAAATAAATATAATTTAAAGTAAACTTAAAAACAATATAACAAGATATCTCACATAAGGACAATTTCAAAAATCAAAATTAACGAATTAAAATATTCGTAAATTTCTAACTAATAAATTATTTTATGATTATTTACATCTTTAGTATAGAAGTACTGAGCTAAATGAATAATTAAATAAAAGTAAAAGGTAGAATATTCTTTATTCTTGTAAGTAATATTTTGTACAAAAGTGGAACTTTGCATCACATATAACAATATAAAATTTTAATTTTCACATGCTGAAAACAAAAAATTGCTTACATAAACTATAATTATTTTGCAAATTAAATCATAAAAAAATAATTTGTATTGGTCAACTCCCACAAATAGTTTTGTATATAATAATATAATGATTTATTTAGTAAAATTAAAAAATCGTAAATTAAAAAGACGGAAAAATAAATCAATATAAACCTATGAAATTATATAAAAGCGTGCATATGCATCATTGATGGCTGACCAAGCACTCTCTTATATTATCCGATCGATCTTTTATTATGTCCCCATTCTGTTGACTTCGTTGTGAAGGTTAAAGTCCCAAGCATTTCACTCTCTGACAACATTCTTCGTAAACGCTTGCGCGCGCAATCTATCTCGTTTTATCAGCATCGTATCTACGTCAATCGTATCTTAAAAGAAAGATAAAAGAAAAAAGGAAAGCGAGTGAATGCTTTATGAAAATGAAAAAGAGTATAGAGAGAGGCGAGAGAGGAGAAAGAGAGGAGAGAGAGAAGAGAAAGAGTAGTGAGAGAGGAGTGAAAGAGCAGAAAGAGGAAAGAGAGGAGAAAGAGGAGTGAAAGAGTAGAGAGAGAGGAGAAAGAGGAGTGAAAGAGTAGAGAGAGAGGAGAAAGAGGAGTGAAAGAGTAGAGAGAGAGGAGAAAGAGGAGTGAAAGAGTAGAGAGAGAGGAGAAAGAGGAGTGAAAGAGTAGGAGAGAGAGGAGAAAGAGGAGTGAAAGAGTAGAGAGAGAGGAGA
This sequence comes from Wiebesia pumilae, assembly GCA_018907045.1. Taxonomy (NCBI): domain Eukaryota; kingdom Metazoa; phylum Arthropoda; class Insecta; order Hymenoptera; family Agaonidae; genus Wiebesia; species Wiebesia pumilae. The sequence goes on from JACCHZ010000116.1 coordinate 13,945,192, forward strand.
AAGAGGAGTGAAAGAGTAGAAAGAGAGAGGAGAAAGAGGAGTGAAAGAGTAGAGAGAGAGAGGAGAAAGAGGAGTGAAAGAGTAGTGAGAGAGGAGAAAGAGGAGTGAAAGAGTAGAGAGAGAGAGGAGAAAGAGGAGTGAAAGAGTAGAGAGAGAGGAGAAAGAGGAAAAATACATACACAGGGAAAAGAAGAAATGAGATAGTAGAACAAATAGAAATGGCAGTATAAGAGGCGAATGACAGAAAGGGGAAGGAACTCTCGGTGCTGTTAAAGGGCTTACGGTTCGCTGAACACGCACACATGTACATGTACCATGCATCATCTTCACTTTCTTTGCCCGTGAATATTCAACCATAGCATTTCATCTCATGCAATCGTATGCGAAGGATTATAAAAAGCCATACACTGTGGAGAAAAAGAGACACTGAAGGGACAGAGCTATAAGATTCAAACGTCAAAGGTAAAGCTGCTACGCGGCTTTCGAATCGTTAAACAGCGATGACGACGAAGCTGATCTTCATTTTCTATCAAAGCACAAGTATATTGCCTTAAAGATGAATTGACGGATTATAGTGCGGCAACATAAGATATATAGCAACCCATTATCTTGCAGAATCAAAGAGCCTTAAGTGTATGTGTGCGTGAAGAACGATAATACCACTTATTCCCTGACGATATAAATATCTTGATTGTGGCGATTGATAATCGATAAGATCACGACATAGTGCATGGCTTGAGAGATTGAGAAAGGCTGAAAGAAAGAGAGAGAGGAAAGAGTCAGACAAACACACAACAAAGAGAAAGAAAAATTAACAAAGAAACAGCCAAAGAGCATCTGAGAAAGAGAGTGAATTTATAAGTGAGATGTAAATTGCTGCTGTCTATCGAGTGTATAATAGAAAACGTCAATACCTTAAGACTAAGATGTTATTGTTAAAATGACAATCGCACATAATTATGAAACGTTAATACATATTTTAATAGCTACTATATCCGATAGAAGTATATTCCATTAAACTATTATCCATTTCTTTCCAAACATTTTCAACTTAAGTTTAAATTGAAATATTTTTACATAAATTACATAAAATAATAAAATAATACACAAATGCTTAAAAAAATCATTTGTAAATTATTTAAAGATAAACGTGTGATGATAAATTCACCAAAATAATATATTTTACGAATTTAAGTACTATTGATTTTACATATTTAGTAAATAATTCGTTTTGCATTGAGAACATTAATATGTAGTTAAATAGTTCATAATAAAATTCTAGATTAATTCGGTCAAGAAAAATAGGTTATGTTATCAAAATTTTTTCTTTACCTGTCAAAAAATCTTTCTGTCACTTAAATTAAAAAATGTAAGCTTCGCAGTTCGCAGAATATTTATGGTCCAGCTTGGTAGACCAACTCTTCGTCCGTGCTTGGATACTAACATCTTCTTCGATCAAAAAAAGACAATCAATTTACGGGTACATAAATCGTTCCATTTTCCAAAGTTAAAGATTTAAAGTTCTCACAATTCATAATTATTATCTTTAAATTTGTATTAACACAAGATAAGTTATTAAAAGGTAATTATAAATAAATTGTGATAATTGCAATAATTGTTAATACATCAAAGTATATTAATGAATATAAAAGATTCTCAAGTAATAACAATTTACTATTCTAATCAGGTCAATGCCTGCTATAATTAAAGATAATACTCAAAATATCATGATCTCATCGTGGCTGCAAATTTATATTAACGAATTATATATATATTATTGAAGTAGAATCTTTAGAAAAAAATATTCTACTCTCTATTTATACTTACGCATACTCAAAAGAAAACGAAGTACACGATTCAGCAAATTTGTTAGATGCACTGTTGGTATTGCGTAGGTCGTTTGCTTAATGAAATTATTGTTTGTATTCGATAAGTCTTGCCGCGCACTTTAAAATATATGTTACTTATAAGTAACTTATAATCTCTTATGAATAACCCTTGTGAGCGTGAACTCTACATTCTGCCTCCACAGAAAAATTTTTTCAATATATCTAAGTATCTTTAAGACAAAAGCGATACAAAAAAGATGTACAAAAATATTCTTAGTAGCATAAACAAAGAACAAATTGATAACGTGTAACAAATTCAGAAAAAAAGTAAAGTATAATATTGTTCATTACATACATCATACGATAATAAAGTATCAGGGTTGAACATAGAAAAATATGGACGTATTTGGAATTTAGTATTACATATATATTTCATACATTTTAAATCACGTATTTTGGTACTTCATTGAAACTTAAAGTATTGATTTATCTTCTTATAATATATGAACAAAATTAGACAGGTAATGTAGTATTATTCTGTTTTGTGTAAGAAATAAAAATTATATTAATTTATATAACTATTTTACTTTACATGTTTATGTTTACTTTCGTTAGTATTCAATAATTTCATTTACTTCTAAAATGAAACCATTACCAAAATTATTAATTTAAAGACTGAAAATACCCGAAAGCACGAGTACACTTAAATTAATCTTAATTATATCCTTATAATATTATATCTGTTTTTAAAAGATCGAATACAGTTGATAAATATGAATTAAAGAAAAATTCTCAAGATTAATAATATCCAAAGAATTTTTTATTTCATATCTCCTATCTTCCCTATCTAATTTAATATTTTAATTTAATGTTTTAGGCTCGCTGCTGAAGTATAAGTAATTTACAACTGATAAGTCTTTCAAAGAATTCAAGATTAATTAAATGAAGACAGTGTTTGTTATACTACTATGTACATATACACAAATATATACCTACTTTCTCTTTCTTGCTTTCTTGCTTTCGCGTTTTCTCTCTCTCTCTCTCTCTCGCTCTCTAACTCTTTCTCTCTCTTTTTCTCCCCTCAATCATTCATGCATGCATGTACACATACCTGTCTGTTAGCCAAGTCAATGGAACAAAAATTAAAAAGAAAAAAAAAAGAAATAAGAACAAGAATCAATCCAATCGTTCTTCAAGTGACTTGACGCAAGTCAATCTAAGCTGCATCTTTGTTAAGCTGGACTCAAGTAAGCTTTCGCGTTTTAAACATTGATATGCTTACATTATTATAGTATCCCTTCCAATTAATTCATATTTGTCTAAAGACAGTTTGACTTTTAAAAATGATTTTTTTACTTCTATATTTAATTAAATTTGAAAATATGCTTTTATTTTCGTCCAAAAACAAAAACGTATGTAAATAAGAGTATCAATAAGTTTTAATAATACAAATGGGGAGGTATATCATCAGCAACTGAACAAAGAACAAATTATAAAATATAAGTAAAATAATATGATGATTTATAAGCTTACACATTATTTTGTACATAAATTTTTTCAAACTTAAACTAATATTTTACATTTACCAACATTTTTTACACTATCATAAAAGAATTGTCTCATTTAAATTGTTTATATGATTCTTTTAGATTTAAGAATATATTTTTCAAATTATTTTACGTGTAAAATATAGATATAGTAATAAAAAATAAATATTTTAAAAATGATATAAATATAGAACTAATTCCGCGAAATATTGTAGTTGTAAGAGCTCTTTACTGTATTAAAAAAACCCGAATAACAAGTTCACTAAAAGTAATATTAATTATTTTCATAATTTATTTATTTCTCATTTCTAATAAGTTCTAACAATAGAAACAGTTTCTTGTCAATTTTTCTTTTTTTCTTTGATAATTTTAATTTTTTATTGTTTACAGAAAAGAATTTTAGTATCATTTATATTTATAATGAATGATAATTTTAAGCAAACTTTTTATTTAATTATTTTATTGAATTTTCAAATACTAATACAATTTTAATGATATTGGAATACAATATAATAATAATTTTTTTCACAGAAAACTGTCATCAAAAAATGTCTAATGAAGCCGTTATCTGTTTTATTTGCAGAAAATCTTAAAATATTTTTTATGTAAGATATGAAAGTGACGATATTTTTCATTTTGACGGGATCCTTCACTCATTTTTGTAGAAAATAATGTCATTTAATTTCTGCTTTTATTAAGTAGTTTCTGAAACAATTTATAATTCTGATGCAGCACTTTATATTATACATATATGATGCGTTAATATATTTCGTAAGTATTATTAAATAAAAATGAATATATTAGATTTATACTTAAAGTACATATTAAGTAAATAAATTTTTAAAAAGCTACTTTTTAAATTATATTTAAATATAATTAAATATACACTTCATAAGACTTTCTTATTAATCATATTTTTCAAACATTTGTAAAGAAAGGAAATGCTCTTCTTTTTTGAATATTCAAATTAAGTTGCTTAAAATTTTTGACTGAAAAATTTCGAAATATAATTATTGATGCAGATTGAGGTAGTATTCAAATTGTGCAATGGAAAATGTTCTTATGACAAAATAAATGAAAGCCTGTTTTTAAATTTTGCGAAAACCGGAAGAGGTAGGAACTAAAAAAACTGCAGCGTTTCTCTTGACAAATAAAATATTTATCTAGTCTACAGTTTCAGTGAACGTCATAATACAAACCCCAAAATCGTGATGGGCTATTAGGATCAGATTTCAAACCTTGAGAAAACAGTAGCTGCATGTATAGAACGATTCAACAGAGAAAAATCTGTTGGCTGGAAAAATCAGTCGATCGTAAGATTTGATCACAATATATTAGTTGTATATACTATACCTGAACGCTTATTCAAAGTTATTTCATGAAAAGTTTAGTAATATTTTAAGTAAGAAAAATTTTTCCAACGAGTTAACAAAATTTGGATTTCAGAATTTTCACCATTATTGGTAATTTTCACGTATGTCTTTTTATTCTACATATCCATATAATTATCTAAAAAATTAATATTATTTTATTATCAACAAAATAATTTAAGTGTATATTCAACGAATAAAATAAAATTTTTTTCTATTTTTATATGTCAATGTATCTATAAACATAAAAGATTCTCAAGTAATAACAATTTTCTATTCTAATCAGGTCAATGCCTGCTATAATTAAAGATAATACTCAAAATATCATGATCTCATCGTGGCTGCAAATTTATATTAACGAATTATATATATATTATTGAAGTAGAATCTTTAGAAAAAAATATTCTACTCTCTATTTATACTTACGCATACTCAAAAGAAAACGAAGTACACGATTCAGCAAATTTGTTAGATGCACTGTTGGTATTGCGTAGGTCGTTTGCTTAATGAAATTATTGTTTGTATTCGATAAGTCTTGCCGCGCACTTTAAAATATATGTTACTTATAAGTAACTTATAATCTCTTATAAATAACCCTTGTGAGCGTGAACTCTACATTCTGCCTCCACAGAAAAATTTTTTCAATATATCTAAGTATCTTTAAGACAAAAGCGATACAAAAAAGATGTACAAAAATATTCTTAGTAGCATAAACAAAGAACAAATTGATAACGTGTAACAAATTCAGAAAAAAAGTAAAGTATAATATTGTTCATTACATACATCATACGATAATAAAGTATCAGGGTTGAACATAGAAAAATATGGACGTATTTGGAATTTAGTATTACATATATATTTCATACATTTTAAATCACGTATTTTGGTACTTCATTGAAACTTAAAGTATTGATTTATCTTCTTATAATATATGAACAAAATTAGACAGGTAATGTAGTATTATTCTGTTTTGTGTAAGAAATAAAAATTATATTAATTTATATAACTATTTTACTTTACATGTTTATTTTTACTTTCGTTAGTATTCAATAATTTCATTTACTTCTAAAATGAAACCATTACCAAAATTATTAATTTAAAGACTGAAAATACCCGAAAGCACGAGTACACTTAAATTAATCTTAATTATATCCTTATAATATTATATCTGTTTTTAAAAGATCGAATACAGTTGATAAATATGAATTAAAGAAAAATTCTCAAGATTAATAATATCCAAAGAATTTTTTATTTCATATCTCCTATCTTCCCTATCTAATTTAATGTTTTAATTTAATGCTTTAGGCTCGCTGCTGAAGTATAAGTAATTTACAACTGATGAGTCTTTCAAAGGATTCAAGATTAATTAAATGAAGACGTTTCTGTTATAATTTGGTAAACATACATATTTATTGAATACTAATTGAATAAATATCAAATTAATGATTAATGAACCTAGTTCATTTAAAAATATAAAATTATTCAATAATTTAGAAAATTTAGATATACCTATATTATTTATCTTAATGTTAATTAATGGTTATACATAATATATTAATTAATATATAATGTATTATATATTATATATAATGTATTAATTAATATATAATGTATTATATATTATATATAATGTATTATATATATATATTATATGTATTAATTAATATAAAATGTATTAATTATATAAAATGTATTAATTATATATATGTATTATAATACAATGTTAATTAATTGGTTCAATTTATTACTGACTTCGTAAAAAATTTTCTGAAAAGTAGTAAATGATTTAATTTTGTGAATAGAAGATGAATTATTCAAATACCAAAATATTTACTATTTCATAAATCACATTTATCTACGTCTTAACATAGTATTTCTTACTTGTATGTTTTCTCTTAGCTATGAATAATTATAAAAAAAATCAAAATTTATTAGGAATTAAGTAGTTATTAATGTAACAAGTATAGTAATATAAATATACATTTTATGTATTTAAAACAATTACAAACGTACAATTAAAATAAAATTAATTTTCAGTATTGATTTAATATTTACAATTTATTAATTATATTAATTTAAATATAACCATAAAATTACTGGTTAAAGTGCTAAATTCTTATCACTACGAATGAGTCATAATTATATGTTTGATTATTATTATATAATATATTATATTTTACTTTATATATAATATATTATATTTTATATTTTGTTCTTTGTTCAGTTGCTGATATAACTCAGCATTTATATCATTAAAACTTATTGATAATCTTATTTACATAAGTTTCTTTTTTGGACGAAGATAAAAGCATATTTTCAAATTTAATTAAATAAAGAAGTAAAAAAATCATATTAGTATTTATATTAATATAATATAATATAATATATTAATATAATATATTAATTAGTATTTAATTTAATTATTATTTAAAATAAATTTAATATATTTTCTAATTGAATAAGCTCTTAAAGTAATACAAAATTTGTTTTCTAATTACAAAAAATGTCTTTTTTAATGGTAGTTTGCAGTTGAGTTGTCAATTTCTTTTATTTCTAATAGCAATATTGTAAACAAAAGCTGAAAGTGTTATATGACTATAGAACATCGGTGTACAACCGTTAAAGTAACTTAAAAAGCTTTCTTCAGCTTTAGGTTTTACAACAAAATCCGTTGCTGTTCAACGTTATTCAAGACTACGCCATTCTCCTTTTAAACGAGTCATCAATGGATTTCCGTTTCCTTGTAACCTGACAATCCTAACGAAAAGCAGTTTCAACAAAAGTCAGGATCATGAGTGCATAAGTGTGTGTATATGAAGAAAGATCGACACACTGTACGAAGAATTCAAGTAACCTTCAATGAACGAGGAAGGACGATGAAAGAAAGAAAATCGTGGAGGTGTTGTAGGAAACGATGAAAAAAGAAAAAATGTGGACAATAAAAATAGGAGGATAGAGAACAAAGAAAAGCCGACGACAGTGAAAAGTGTAAACACGCCATAAGGCCCTCACACAAACGTTGCGCCAAATGAAGTCACAACTTGGGCAGCGGGTGACCGACAAATCCTTATGACTTCAGCGTACTCGATCAGTGAGAGATTATGAGACTCATTGTACTAAGATCGTGAGAGGCGTGGGAGCTTTCATAAGCGGCTTCTTTCATCCCTTGATCTCTCTTTCTCTCTCGATCTCTCTTACTCCTAACAGTGGCGAGTTGCGTTAAAAACTCTAAAGGCAACACAAACCCGCGGGTCCACATAATATAATGCGCGAACATGCGGGACGCCGATTCTGATCTCTCATCATTCGCCTTCACGAAAAAGGTCGGTACGCGGCTAGTTTCAAAGCATAGAAAATAAAAAGCACAGAAGAGGTGAGAACGCGAATAGAGAGACAGCGCCCACTGTGCATCTATTATGCGTGTATAAGAAAGGCAAAGCTTGCTACCTAAGAATCGAGCACTCATGTGTTTCTTTACTGTTTGGACGCATTATCGATTTATGACAGAAGAACGAGTTGTTCAACGTGGCAATCTACACAATCAAGAAGAACAGAACATGACGAGAGAGATGATCGTCTACTATCCCCGTTTCAAGTTTTCCCTCACTTCTCAAATAACTCAGGCAAATGTGTATACGCGTATATATTCAAAAAACTGTATATAGAATAGGATGCTAGTGTATCAGTTTTCAAACCATATGAGAAGGATTTTAATGAATTCTAATGCTGCATAAAGAATACATTATTAAATGTTGAATCATGACTATCATCCAGTGAAAAACTGTTCCAAAACGAAAACTATATAAAAGAATTTATACAGTTATTGTAAATTAGAATTGAGGAAGTTAGAAGGAAGTTATAAAGCTATTTTTTATATATCTAACTTAAAGATAGGCTTGCTACAATGTTTTTTGAGATTATTTATCTTATATTTTTTGGTTTGGTATATTGTTTTCTAGAAAATATATATGATTATCTAATATTAAAATAAATAACCAGTTAATTCGCCACAGGTAATTTTACAAAATTAGAAATCATGTTTCTTATAATATAAGCAATGCAAATTCTATTACTATTTTATATTTAATAAATAAATTTAGCTTAAAAATTTGTATACCAAGTGCAATTTTACATTTAAAACAAATACGTTAATCTTAGAAATTATAATTTAAAATCTTCAAAAGTTTATAGGAAATTCTAATGTAAGTTATTTTTAAAATACTTAAAAATAGATAAACTTTATTTCAATACAAATTATTCTATAATATTAACTCAGTATTCAGAATTTTTTTGTTTTTTTCATTTCATTTTTGAACATATTGTATTTCAACTTCAGCATTGATAGTAGCACTCGACATTATTAAAATCTTAATCTCACCTTCGCCTTATCAAAATATAATAATCATTAACATTGGCTACTTATAGTTTTTTCCTTTAGCCTATCTCTATATGGCAAGCAATAAAGTAAAAAGATATACGAAGATGGACTAGTCGTTAAACGCATACTGGATTTAGAGTTTTACAATGACGCCGTAGCCTAATAAGTTCTAGTCTCTATGAGAGAGGTAGATTGATGTATTGAGACAAGTGCAAATATAACATAGATATGAAAGCGACTATAGTAGAATTTTCTTGAGATGGTGCATAGTCTTCTCTCTTTTAATATAATATTGGTATAGAAAGATAACGAAACAGAAGGCGAGTGAACAATCTCAACTGACAGGGCATCCGTCATTCTTGGAGTGCATCCTTCATTTTGTTTCTTCTCTCTTTTCACTATTGCTCCTTTTTTTATCAGTTCCTCCTTTCTCTTATTTATTTCTTGTTTCTTAACTATCTCTCTTTCACTCCAGCTCTCTTCATTCTTTCTCAATATTTCTATTATTCTCAATCATACTTTCTTTACATGCTTCTCTTATTTCGTATTTTTTCAATCTCTGTATTCTGCGCCTCCTAAAGAGATACCGATTTTTAGCTCATGAATTCAAGTTCTTTCAAAATAAATATGTCAAACACAGTTGGCGAATTAGCATTTAGAATTAGCGAATTAGTCGAAAAATTCAATAGCCCGTGATTTCAATAATAAAAATTCGTCTGCAGTTTCGACGAATACTATACACTTTATGCACTCTTCCCTTTACATTTGTATATCTGTAAGAGATCTGAATGATGTAAAACTGACGCATTGAACTGTAATAATTTTTAATAATTTTATTTTTAGATATTATGCATGCTTCAATATAAAAAAGGATTTTTAGGTAAATTATTTTTGCGTACACTTTAATGAGTTCCACATCAGACATGCAAATGTATTTTTACTCAAATGTAAACAACTTGTTCTAATTAGATATGAACTTAATTATAAAAATGAACTCAAATAGCAAATCAAGATATAACTTCGATATCTAAACATTTTTAGAAACAAATATATTATGTGAAACTATTTCTTAGTCTATTAATATGGGTTTTATCAATTAATAAATATTATTGAATAAATTCTGTATAATAATAATTTTTATATAAAATAATTCTCTTAGATTAAACTTATTTTTGTTCTTACTTATTCAAATATCAGTAATGATTTTACTTTAATTTCTGATTATAAAATAGATGTATGCTTTATATATAACGTTTTGAAAAAAATTATGAACAAAATTGTAATAGAATATATCTTTCCAATAGATTACTTATCTAATAGAAAAATTAAAAAAAATATTTTTAGAAGATGTTGAGTTCTCTGTTCAAATCAGTAAAATCCGTACTTGATTGACTAAGTTAAAACTTCACTTAAATTTATTTATATGAAAATTTTCTTGAAGGCGATAATCTATGATTCAATAAATTTATATTAATAGTACCTACGATTCTTTAAATAAGGTTAATCAAGGCAGTGAAGGAGAAAGAAATAGAGGCCGATAGTTCGTTTCTCTCTTGTATTTTATTGCAAAACAAACGTAAAAGTAAAAGAAAGAAGAGTTGTGTTAATGCGATTGGCTTCTCTGGATGTCTAAACAGCTCGTTTCTGACCAATCATTTTCGTTCCATTTCTTACTTGTTAATCTCTCTTACATATTCGTTATACTCTTTCATCAATTTATTTTTTCCTTTTGTGCATTCAATTATTACATTCATGGTTTATACTAACGTAAATTGTTTACATGAATTCAAAGTGTATATCTAATTGAAAATCCATATATACGATATATATAAATAAATAAATAAATATATATATATAAACTTAATATTCCTTTATATTTATATGTAAGAAATATACAATAAAAATAGTCTTTCACATAAGTTTATTTAAATCATGCATTAATAAACTTAATTTTTCATTTAATTGTCAAACTATTTAGACTTCCGTTTCAGATTCAATTGTTATAAAATGTACCTTTTTTAAGATTTCTATGAATTTTCTTGGTTGACTTAAATTACCTTAACTCTTTTTTAACTTTCTCTCAATTCTAGTATCTAAAAATTACGAAATAACAATTGATTTCAGTATGAAAATTGTAAATGTTTATTTATGTCAGTAAGATTTGTAGTAAAAATTTCGAAACATAAAATGTATAAATTTCTTTAAAATCAAACGTTTATTCTAAATTTAAATCACGTCATAAAAATAAATGTTGCTGTTCAAATCTTTAGAATTGAGTGATTTGATCATATAAATATGTGATTTTTTATTGACTATATAGATACAATCTCATTATATATGTTTACATAAATTGCATACATTAAATACAGTATAGTAACACAAGTGGTTCATGTTCGATGTGGTCGGCTGACGAGAAGGTGCGACATAGAAGAAAGAACTTCATTATCCTCGCAGTTTGTGTCTACATAAAATATTGTGTGGCTTATAATGGCTATACGTACCTAGTAACCTGATCAATTCATCAATAATTACTTAATTATAGTACTAAAGAGTTCATAGGATTCAAAACATACCTTAATAAGACGTGGGCATTTTTCTCACAAGAAATCTTATATCCTTGTAATAGCTGCACCGACGTTTTTCAGATGGTAGTGTGTGCTACGTACGCGCTTTTTCACCTTCTCTCCGTCTTCTTTCTTCGCCTTTTTCTCCTACAATTCTCTCTGTACATATGATTGCATATACGAGTATTATATACATGGGTAAATCATGAATTTAAATGTGCATATTTAGTGCAATTATACAGGCAATAAATATATATGCAAAGGAGTAAGGTAAATGCCATGATAGTAAGTAACTGCAGCGAATCTCATTAACTAAACTCGTTTCATTATTTTCAGCTTTGTTTAGTTCTCCGTGGTATTGTTCATGAATTAATCTATTAAAATCACTTTTCTACAACTTACCATAAAAATACTGGATTTTTATTCTGCATTTTACCTTCATATATCGAATCATAGAACGTGAAGTGATTTTTCTTCCACGCGTAATATGCAAAATCGTTCTATAACTTTAACTTATAAAACATTTTTTAGTCTTTTAGATTGGATATCTTTTTTCCTAAATCCTTATTCATATAATTATATGTCGTACGTATTCTTCTAATTCATTCAAAATTTAATCAAATTTTAATTTTAATGTATAATTTAAGTTTTTTTCGCATAATGTAAAGATATTTAAATAATTATCTATAATTAATGAATAAACTATTTTTTCTTTGTATATGAATAAACTATTCTTTGTAATGTAAGATATTTTTCATATTATTTAGTTACGTTGCATATGATATCTATCAAAAACGCAAAAACTCTAAAATAAACCTCGAATTATTGTTGGTAATGATATTTTTAATTTTTCCAAAAAATTATTAAGTTTAGCTTTAGAAATTAATAAAGTTTTCACATTTAATATATAGATGAAGATAAATACATATAATTTTCAGAAAAGTAACATTTTAAGCAAAATTTTTTATTTTGCTTTTTTTCTATTTGTCTTTTTTAAGCTTTAAGCTTGATGAACTAATTGAAAAAATACTTTAAAAATACTTTAAAAAATATTAAAGTATGATATGGAACAACGTAAAATTAATCAAAAAAGCATGTCGAATTAAAATAAAAAATCAATAAATATTGCAAAATGAAAACTAAGTAATAGACCAGTTCGATAGTCGTGTTGAAAAAGGCACTGATGACAGGACGTATGAGTCTTTCTTGTCATGAAAGACTCGCGTATGTATTTGAGACTTGCGGCACATCAAAGCTAACTAATGCGTCTCTCCTTCCTCGTTCGCGCTTGTACTGTATTTTTCTTTTTATTCCTTGACTCTTTATTTCAAAGTTTTTTTTCGATATAAGCAAAAAATAAACAAGTCGCCAATAATATATTAAAGTCTCTCTCTCTCTCTTTCTCTCTCTTTCTTTCTCTCTGAGAATCGATTTTAAAAAGTATAATAATTGCATCGTAACAAACAGAAATAAAGGGGAGTGAAAAGAAAGAAAGAAACAAACAAGCAAATAAATACAAAATATGTGAGAGAAAAGGAAGTTAATAAGCAAATTTATTGCAATTGCAAGTATTCACTAGCGTGAAGAAAAAAGAAAAGAAAGAAGAATTGCAAAAGCTAAGTTACAGCGAAGAAAACTTATACCGATAAATTTATTTTTAATTATAGACTTCTTTCTCGCTCTTGGTCTCTGTCTTTTGTTTTCTATCTGCAAACTTCAAAGTTTGAGAATAAACCACAGGAACGAGTGCGCATAAAATTACATCCTTTCACTTCGAACTAACTCTTCTTGGACCGCCCGTAGAGTGTATGGATGTCTTTTCCCGCCTTTCATAAATATTCTGCGACTCTACGGGGACCTGGCATACAGCCTCTATGAATGTACAGTGAAGGAATATAGCTCATCTCTTTTTTCTTTCTTTGTATCTTTCTCTCATTCTCTACATCTTTTCCAACATTATTACAACTTCTCTTATTACATTTTTTTCGAACTACTTTCCTTAAGTCATGTTGTGTGTATTGTATTTTTTGTTTTGAAAACTTACATGTTATTCAAATCGCCTAAGCCCTTTTACACATCGGGTTTGGTTGCAATTAGCTGCTCTTAAAGCAATGAATTTAAAAAATGAAATGATCGTTTTATAGCTCTACATTAAGATACTACACATAAATTATGTTCTGCATATTTGCATATAAGATGTAATAACTTTGTTTTTTGATTGGTATACAAAAGCAACAAAATTTGAAGTTTTTTATTATAAAATATAATTTATCGTTTAAAAGAAAAATACTGAAAACTTTTTAATTCCTTAATATATATATTAATTATAATTAAAATATTGTTATCAATTGTCGAAAAGTTAAAATTATTGAAAACATAAATATATCATTATTTAAAAACTGTGTTGTAGGTATATAATATATAAATAGCTAAACAAATTTTTTAGTTATCCCGTCTATAATGGATTATCGATTTGATAATAAAAAATGTTATATAGATTATTAAATATTCGCACATATTCTCTTTCCTAAGCTTATAATACATTTGTATTTTAAACAATACTGTATTGCTGAAACATGTTTATTTATATTGCGTTTTTCATCTACTATGTTTCAAAATAATAATTTGAAACGTCAAGAATACAGAAAAAACATTAATATATTAAAGTAAAAGTAACCATTTTATGGAAGATAAAAGTAGTTCAAGTATGATGATAATACATTTAATTCGCACTTATAGCAATATAATGTGAATTATTTAAAGCACTTAAGAATAACTAAAAATTTTCAAGTCATTACAGAATCATAAAATTTTAATTTAAAAAGGGCATGAAAAAAATGAAAATAACGAATGTGTTTTATTATTTTGATGTTTTAAATTGTTACTATTTTTAACTTTAAAATATTGCTTTTGTATACACTTTATTCAAATTATCCATCAAGATATTTAGATAATCGAATCAAAATAAAATAAAACAAAATATTATGAAAATTCATAATATTTACTTTAATTTACTTGTATTTCTTTAAGTGAATAGAAAAAAAATTTTGAAAGAGCTTTTATATACTTTTTATTGATACCACATAATAATGATCAAAAGATCTTAGAAATCATTTATTAAATAACGTCTTGTAAAAGAACGCATAATATGATTATATATTTAAGTTTTATAACAAAAATATTATTATAAACAATTTTTATTTTTAGGATTTATACTTAGAAATTTTTATAGTATGGATTTAAAGGGTCCAAATTATATTTCACCTTTAAAATATTGTTTTTAAATAATTTAGAGTATTTGTGTTTAATATAATAATTAAAGGTATATTTAGTTAACAATTTTTTAAGATAAAAATAATTATTTTACAATATTTAATAAGATAATAAATAGTCATTAGTCATATATTATTATTATGAATTATTTTAATTCAAATATAATGTCATTTTATTTTATCATAAAAATATCTTAAAAATAGTTAAAAGATAAAAATTTAATAAACAAGACCCTTTTATATAAATTATATGTTAAGAGTTATAATAATAAAACGAGAACAATTTTGTGAGGATTTTCTTTAATATAGTTTTAATATTATATTATTTGTTTAGATAATGTTTCATCATGCTTTAAGTTTAGACAATAGAAAGATTAAGTTAAGACATTTGTTATTTAAATTATAATTAAACGTACCCTGATACCTCATACTTTCTTACATGTACACCTCCACTCCTTTCCACTCTACATCTATAATATCTACCTGCTCTAAATCATTTATACAAGCGCTAGAATATCTGTATAAATTTAAGGACTAAAATATTGTTAAAGTATAATTCAATTGCGTTACTAGTAATTTTTTTAAAAAATACTTGAAGTAGAATTCCTTGTTTGTTATCCTTTTATTCACCTTACGTGTCAATCAAAATAATTTAATTTACGCTGCTTCATTCATTTCTGAATAAAAAAAGAAAAAAAATACAGTGCTAATCGTCTAACTCTAATATATGTTAGAGCTGTGGTAGAAACTTAGCATTATATATTTTTTATATTTTATATATTAAATATAACTTTTTTTATTAATTAATATTAATATCTAGTTATCATACAATATACTAATCATTTTTAAGAAAGTATTAACAAAATATTCTAATTAGTTTTTTTAAAGAGAAAATATATTTTCAAACAAATTTGTTTGTATTTAGATAGACGTTTTTCTACTAATTTAATTTCACTGGTTTAGTTTTTATTCCCCAAACATGATGTCTCCTTAATTCTCTTTAAAATCTCTTTAAAATTAAAGAGATTTTAAAGCATCAATGATCTTAAATATATTGCTTATAAAATAATTTAGAGTCGTGTTACTTGTGATAAGTAACGTGCATCTGCATGAATATATGATGCGAGAACATGTGATTGTCCGAGTCGCGGTGGTGAGCGCCACTGGTCGTTGTTTACTAGGAGTGGCAAATTTTGAAGGGAAGGAAAGCACGTAGGAGGCGCCATTTTGAATTTGATTTGATTCTTACATGTAAAATCTACATACGAATTGTTATTTTGTGAATGCAAGATTTCTTGTATTATTGTAGCTGCTGTAAATTTATTATATAAATAAATTCTTGTTCTTCGTAACTTGATCCTTAACAGCTAAAAATGTGCTGAAATGAAAGAATAACCAGAACGAAACAAGAAGGAATAGCGACAGTATTCGAATGAGGATAGCGGTAGTGTGCAGAGGAAGAAGGAACAGACAACAAGCAAAGTTATTACTAGATTTTGCCAACATCAGATCGGTTCTTTAAATATGAGAATTTACCACGAGTAAGCGTGAAAGTCTTTCTGTTATATATTGAGAAAAATACGCCTGGTGGTTTGAGAACATTAGTCGTTTTTAAAATTAAAAATTTTATTACTTTATTCCTATTCTTAATTATTTTATTTTCAAAATCCTTTATAAAATAGATGATGTATACTATTTTATAATTACTGGCTACGAAAGAATCCGGGTCCAACAAAGAATTAACATAAAAAAATAATAAAATCACAAAAAAGATAGACTAAGAAAATTAATATACGAAAAAGAGAAACAACAAAAAATTAACTTAATTTATTTATTAACAAGATCTTTATAATCATAATTGGCGGCTTATCTATGAAAACAAAATCATATAAATATAAACAGTGCTGGAAGTAGCTGTAAATAACAATAAACCGAAAGAGAGCCCTAGATACTCAAACTAGGGTCACAAGTTGTTATATAATCCCACTGTCGAACGCGAGATGTTACATAGGACATTATGTGACCTCTCACTAAACCACGTGGCAGACGCATGATTTGAGGTTATGGACCTCTAACCAATCCATGTGACTTACGCATGAAAGAGGCTTGGAGGTTAGGAATCTCTAGCCAAATCATATGGCGAGGGGAATTGTATGGTTTTTACGGTTATTATTTACAAAATGTGTCTTTAAAGCTACAAATCTTTAATCTTTTTTTGATTAATTCATAATTGGTGCCAAATACACTGTGGAGATGAGGTGAAGAGTTTATGTAATCTTTTTTCAAATCACGTGAGCGTTAAAGGGGTACACAAATTTTACCTCATAACACGTGATGAATGTCCAGACATGACATTCCCACGGTATATACAATCGACGTTGAGGTTCTAACACGTCACTGGATGTACTTACACACTTACATAAAATATTGTTTGCGCTTGAAACAACCGAGAAGATAAAGGGGCACAGTTCAGGAAATATTCTTGCCTGGAATTTATAAGCATTGACGTCTGGTCGCTTTCCGGAAAACACGCTAAACTCTCGATGGTATGCTCATAAGTTTTCTTATTTACGATCGGCTAAAATGTACAACACAGTCAAACGCACAATAAAAAAATGAAAGAACAGAAAAATAAAGATCTTCAATGACACTTATAATACTATAATATTATCTAATTTATCACATATTATTTAAAAGGAAATATTCTTGATATCAGTCGAATTTCGAAATAAAACATTTTTGAAAGGGATTCAAAGAAAAATAGAGTACCTTTCCAAAACAAGCACTCCACTTTTTACGAGTAAAACAATTCTTTCTCTCCTGAATTTGCCTCTTATATGTATATATATATATATAAGCGCAATATATTACCTATATAATACCACAAATACACTTAATTACAGTGCGACCTGCAAAGTATGTTCTTTAGCTTACATTACAATATTTTGTTTTAAAGTGTAGAATGTACTTAAAATAAGATTACTTGTAAAAATTCTCAAGAATATTCACGTTTTTATCGCCTCTTCTAATCGGTAAAGAGTTTAGAATAAGCTTACATACAAAGATTTTTCATTTTTCTATGTGTGTATTGAAAAAACCAAACCATCTGTTGATACAAATAGTTATATTTTCGGCTTGTCTTTTTCTTGCAATGAAAGGACGTAAAGATTTTCCCAAACCTAATCGTTTGCAAAAACGTAGTCTATTCGATCTTGGTAGTTTCTTGGAATATTATTAAAGAAAGAAAAAGGTAAAAGAAGCGCAGATGGCACATTAAATGTAAACTAGGAAGCCGCAACGAAATATAGTTTGAGTGAAAGAGAAATAGAAGATCTGAAAGAAAGAAAACTTCGATAGTCAATGAAAGACGCGCTAGCTAATCTGACTAGTAAATATTTAGATTGTCGTGTTCAATGGCATTGATATATCGAGTGGCTTTCTAGATATTTTAGATACTGGTTTTGCTCTAGAACTTAGGAAAGAAAAAAAAAGTGAGAACAAGAATAAAAAAAAGATATAATATAAAACGCACATATATGTAAAGTTATTAAACCGATTTATAATTATATTATGTGATGAAAAATATATAAAAGTTGAAGCATAAAAAATAAGTTTTTATTCGTACTCAAGATTTCAACAAAATATTTTTCTTATTAACATATCAATTTCTAAATATGAAAATTTGTAGCTTGAAGGTTTTAAATGGAAAATATATCTACATATAGAAATAAATGCTGTATAGTGCAAAAAAAATACCAAATATATCTAATTAAAGTAGTAAAAGTATTAATTTGCGAAATCCAATATTATATAAATCTAGAACAAAAATGACTATAATTTTTCGTAATAAATAATTTTTTATACATTATTAATTTTATACAAAGAAAATTAAGTAGCTTATATCTTGATTCAACTAACAGTTATTTTCTAGAAATCATAAACGCTAATATAAAATATTTTACTAATATTTAAATTTTCTAAAGTTTTGCTATAGTGTAGAATACTGTTTACATTTATATATTTTTTATTTTTTTATTGTTTTATTTGTATTTTCACTTGTTATACTTTTATCTATTTTTACATATAATCAAAAAATTTAATTGTAATAAGTCTTAAATTAAATTAAAAATTTTTTCTATATACATTCTACATTAATTGGTTTGGAAACATTTACTTTAACATTTATTTTCAATTAATAACCTTTAAAGTTTAATAACGTTTAAGTTTAAAATGTATCAATGCTTGCAGAAACAGTTATAGATTACATTTAATCTAAATGAATACTACGAAAAAATAACAACTTATTTTTGTTTAACTTATATATTTTGAAATTTTACTATTCTGACAGTATAAATAAAAAATTAATGTTACCGCTAAATATAAACATTTATTTACTCATTTACATGAGTTTATAGAAATATTCTTTTAATTATATTTTTTAAATTAAAAAATCATAGGGTTATAATATTATTATGCAATAAGTAAAATTTGTTCACAATAATTTATCCTAGAGCCGCTGTAATGTATCAAAAATATCTTTTACAAGTATAAAGCGATACAGAGAAAGATTAGTTTCTTAACCAAATAGGTCTTCTCCTTGACCTATATAATCCATAATGCTTTATTTCTAATCTCGATTTCTTGTATTTCATTTTTTTCTCTTTATATTTCGTTGCAGTAATTCTGAAATGTAAGAGGAGAAGGATTATACATGCACCGATGACGAAGATGATGGTGGTGATGACTAATCTGTTTAGTTTTGTCGTTCGTCCGGCGGAAAAGATGAGAGGCCTGTATTGCTGAGCCTAGCTTAAGGATTTACTCAGCTCTGTATTTGACTTACATCGGCTCAGTTATATCAAGCACAAGTTGCTAACGAGCATGCTCTTGCCGGATGAGTAGTATCTTAGGTGACAAGCCAAGCGGAAGCCCATTGACATTCCGGAAGGACTTTAAAGTTCCCACGTTATGATTATATTTCAAATTTGTTTTAAAGTCTTTGAACCATTAAGTATCAAATTTTGCATTTTAATTCGTAAAATAAAAATTAAGAAAGAAATGAAACAGCTTAAAAATGAAATAACTATAATTATACCAATAAATATAAATTCTTACAATTATAATCTTCTATTTATAAACACTGATTAATTAACAATGTTATTTCTAACACGCGAAAAAATATGTATATTTTAGTGCTTAATCGGAATTCTAGATTGCACTTTAAATTTCAGATTGAATCGACTTAGCATTTGACCCAGTAATTTATCAGCAACTTAGCATTTACATCTTCACAGTTATATTACGTACAATTATATTATTATTATTATTAATATTATTATATTTATTATTACGTAGAAATGAAATAAAATGGATCATAATTTTTCATAATTAAATTAAGATACATAATTACTTTTATGCAATTAAATTTTTAAACAAATTTACTTTAATATTTACGAAAAGTTCTATGCTTGACTTTAATTTTGTCAACAATTTCTCCTATAAAAATAGTAATGTTTTTAATTAAATTACATTAAATTAAATAATTACAAAATGTTTGCCTTAAAATATCATAATACAAAATTAATTTTATTATTTATTGGATACAAATCATATTTTCTCATATTTGTATTTTAGAAAGTAAAAATAATATTTACTTAATACGAATCACTCAAACAAAATTTTCTATATTTCTTCCGCATATGATATCAACAATTCTGTATTTTTAATAAAGTTTATTGAAATCAGTAAGTGCAAAGAATTTCATTGAAGAACCGATTAAGTTTATTCCAACAGACAATGGTATGGAATAAAATTAAAAGAGTAATACAATTAAAAAAACTCAATATTTTAAGAAATGAATAAAATATCCTTTAATTTTAAGAAATAATTTTAAAGTTTTCCGAAATTTCATGTATTTAAAATTATAATTTAGGTAAAGTTTATATATCTGCAAAATAATTTAATCAATTATTGCACTCATTGTAATGAAAACAATATTTTAGTATGAGAAAAATAACATTAATACATAAAATAAAATTACATAAATAATAAAAATAAATAAAAATATACATAAAAATAAATACATAAAAATAAAAACTGAAATTTTTATTATAAAAAAGACGATTATTACATTTAAATATTTTTTAATCGTACATTGAATTATCAAACATGCAGTGACTTTGATAATTTTAATAAGATTTTTGGTAAAAAATTGTTATTGTATTCAATTAAGTCATATATATACCTATAAATAGTAAATTATTTTAAACATGAATTAAAAAAAAATTTAAAGTTCTATTTGAAATTTTAATTAATCTAGTTGTGATAGCGTATAAATTCACCTTATGATTACAAATTCAAAACGTGAAATGATTTTAATATAATATATCCAAATATAATAAAAATGAACATCACTTTAATTAAATAGTATACATTCGTTGGTTAAATGCGCTAATGCTTTCTTACAAATATTGTACAAGTTTATTTTAACATCTGTCAATCAGTAATTTCTGATCAATTCTAATAAGTAACATCTTAATTCCAAAATTTAGTGTATTTGATGAAAGTATCTAAACTCTACTTTGTAAATATTAATTTACTTGAAAGTTAAAACATCGCTTGAATAGTTATTGCATAATTAGAATTAATCTAACAATAAACAGAAACCGCTAATTAAAATTACTGTACCAAAATTTAATATGCATCGTAAATTTAATAGGTAATAATTTCATAGGTATTTATAGTAAATTTAATAGGTATCCTAAAAATCGATAGCTTACTTCGTTAATTAACCTTACAGTTTTCTTGTATTTAACAGTTCAGATTTAACAATGACCATATAATTAGAAACGTATAGTTTATTTATATCGGTTTGTCTACTAATCGAACATATGAGTAGATGGCTCAAGACACGTTCTTAGAAGCTTAGAACTTGGTAACTTTATGCAATACTTACCAACTTCAACCGGTTATTTAGTGTTATAGTGAACTATAAACAGTCAACGACATATATCTGTGCTAACTTTTAAATTGGACTAAAATGTATGAACATATAATATAATATGATTTAGTTAATGTGCAATCATTAATATAATCCAACATAAAAAGAATTTTTTATAAATTACCACATATATGCAAATTTTGGTCTGAAAATTCTCTATTTATGCATATGTAAAGCTCAATTATCTTTTATTCGATTTTTTAATGTATTTAAAAAGTAACATGCAATTTATAAGAACATAAGTTTTGTATTAACTAGTTATGAAGTGAAATCTTAAATATAATTTAAAATTGATAATCATTTATTAAAAGCGAAAACCTTAAAGCTATTGAAAATATTAATATGAGTTTTTACGATGTAGACACATACATAGGATTAGATTTCAAAAAATGTTCAAATAAAATACAATTATTATATGTAAGAATATTTTAATTCAGAAAGTAGATGCTATTGTTCTCTTCAATTTTTAGGATCTACGAATTCGGATCTATGAGTCGAGATACTTCATGATATTTGATAAAATTTCCTAAACATAATAGAAAAGAAAATATTGAATTTCATACAATCTTAATGTCACATTTTATATTGGGGTAAAGAAAAAACCGGCTTCAGGAGAACTACTCAATAATCTACTAGACATCATCCGTTAAATCAATTGATTCAATAAATCTGTGTACAATGCGCACTCTTCCGTCTCTCTCTTTCTCTCTCTATCGCATCTCTTTGGATTAATTTGAACGAATTAATATTTGATGCGTCGACACTGTGGGGCTGTAAGTCATGACACAATTTTAGTTGATTGGATTTATTAAGTATCAAACATTAAATTAAATGATAAAGATCTGAACTTCATTGTACTTAAATAGTTTATATATATTCTGGAAATTTTTAAAATAAGCTAATTTTGATTGGATAATCAAATAAAAGTAAAGTTAAACAATTACCCATCATAATATCAGTTCTGTACTACATGTACTATGTATAATATAATATAATATAATATAGTACTTCTGTACTATATTACTTAATCACAATACTATATGTAGAAGAAAAGTATTTAACAAATTTTTAAATATCTTATGAATGCATATTTCTTTCATTCGAATCAAGTGTAAAAAATCTTACATTTAGTTTTGTGCATCTATTATTTATTCATATTATCTAAAATATTACCATCTTTTTAATTATTTTTATAATTATTAAAGTTTGAAAGTTTTATTGATAACTAAAATTATCAAGGTTATTTGTAAATCTAAAACAAAAATTTAGTGAAATCAGCGTAAGAGAGGCTACAAATCGAGCGCCCTGTAAATTTTTAAAATATACGTTATTGATAATATTAGTCAATAATAAATTCAGCATACAAAAATATTAACTCTTAGTACTATTGTAATAATTATATTATAATAAAAAAATTTATTTGTATTAGATAAATATGACAATTAAAATAAAAGAAATGTTTTTAATACCTTTCGCTTTTTAGCAATTGAGATTTGCAATTGAAACTTATTTTACATCGTAAGTAAGAGGACAAAATCAATGGCGCATTAGAAGGCAAACAAGCGAACTGAAAGGTAAAGAGAAGAGGGAGGGAGAAAGAGTTGAGAACAGTAAGCACAATTACAATTCTATTTGTAACCATTTAAGTACATTGAAAAAGCGATTTGAGCGACCTCGAGCAATCGCTTGTTCTTTTATATTACAATAGATGTGCAACAAAGGTCTAAATCAAATTAAAAGAACTGAGTGTCAAATACGAACATCTCGCCACCAAAATTAAGTTAATTTCTTCTCTTTCGTAATTTAATGCTTATGATAAATTGGAGTCGACGTACTATTTCTATTTTTGTTTTTTGTTTTACTTATTTCAGGAATTATCTTTTGTATATGGTTCTTATTAGATTCAACTTTCATACAATTAAAATAGTTAAAACCGATAGATAAAAGTAATTTTCCGCTTTACTCTGTCAATATCATTAAGTAAATGTATACATGATTTACATGAATTTATTTCAAAAGAAAATAGATGCTTGCTATCTAAAAGCAGTTTTCTATTTAATTTTAATAAACTTATGCAAATATTTCGTAAATGAGAAGATTAAAATTCAAATGTATTTATTTTGATCATGTATATTCAGTTGGTACAATATCAGGTATTCTGAAATTAGAATACGTTGTAATATTAGAATAAAATGATGAAGACAAATTATTGTTGAAAAAAAATGTATTGAATAGTTCCAAATAAATATTACAATTTTTATCTCTCAATAAAATTATTATTAATTAATATTAATTCAGATCTTATGAAAGTAGTGCTAATTAAGACTCAATTACAATCATTCTAAATATTGTTAAGCAGTTAAATATTATTATATTTTTAACGCTACTTCATTTTTTTTTAAATATTTATGGGTTTGAAATGAATAGAACAATTGAAACAATGAACAATATCTAACGCAATGATAATAATCTAGATTATACCTTTATTATGGTTTATTATTTGGTAATATATATAATTATATGTGGATAAGTAAAAATATTGTATACATGCAATTATAAATATTTAAGCTGCCTTGTTGAAAAGACACTATATTATTTGAATAATAAAGAGTTTCTATTTAATTATTTAATATTGAAGCTTTAAATTTACAGAACACAATAATTTTATAAAAATTAAACACATCTAATATAAATAATATTTTCAAAGTATATTTTTTGTAATGTCTATAAAAGTGAATAATGAACCATTTTTAAAGTGAAATAAGACGTCGCACGTGCAAGTACGTGCGAGTTATCTTGGTGTCTAATTCTTTTGGCGATAAATATGCGTGACAAGAAGAGAAGCTGTAAATCCCGCCTGTTTTCTTCTTCAAAGCGCGTATTCAAATTAAGTAAATTCAAAGTAGTATTATACGAAAATTTATGTATTTGAATTTCTAAAAAACGTTATAAGACATCAAATGCAAGAATTTTGGTCGCTGTGCACGAACGACACAAGAAGATACATGTATCATAGAGTTGTCCACGAGTTTTGAAAAAGCAGATAGTGCAGGATAAATTTTTTAATTTTCAATAGTCACATAATGAAATTTATATGCTCATTGAATATAAGAAAACTTTTTTCTGTTTTAAAAGTTTGTTTCATTCTACTTATACGCTGATAGTATCCGTGTTATAAAACTGACATGTAAGAAAGAATAAAAGATGAAAAAATGATGAAAAAGTATAAATTATTTTATAATTAAAAAAATTCATTCATAAAATATTTCAGAAAGAATATATAAATATAAATAGATACAAGAAATTTTTTAGTTAATAAATAAACAAAGAACAGAGTTATAACTTCAAACAAATTAATTGTTTTCACAAAAGAAATCTTTAGTTTACAGTAAAAACAATGTAATCATTACAATTATTTATTGAATATTTTTAATGATTACTATAATTAATATTAAAAAACATATTAAAAAATTTAGTTTAATAGCATTTAATTTTGTATTTAAATACTATGTACAGAATTCCTTACTGATAACTAAAACTTAAAAAACCTTAATTATTTTCTTTTTTTCTGCAAATTTGAAAGAATAGCTATAATTTAATTTGATACGTCATTTTATTAAAAAAATTCTTGGAAAAAGTTGTTTATAAATTTGCGTATATTTAAAACAGTGTAAACTGTTGGGGATCAAGCATTAAAAAGAAAGGTCTTATTTTAAATACTATTTATTTTTAATTTATATTATCCTTAAAGATTCTTTTAATAATCTTAATATAAAGGTTATATACCAAACTTTAATCTACTATAAAAAAAGTCTATAAAACTGATATATAAACACAATAAACTCAATAGATGTTTGAAATTCATTTTGAGTATTCATATGATATCAAGAAGACAAAACACGCTCTTTGATGGATCAAGTAGAGAAAATCATAACAGAACAAAAAGTAGCGTGAACATTCCTAATCTTTTACTAAATGCTAAAATGATAAAAGCCAAACAACTATACAAAGTGACACTCATATCTTCTAACTTGTATGATAGTATTGAAAGAAGAATTACAGCAGAGGTTACAGACTTGGTGCGCGCGCATAATAAAAAAAGTTTAGTGTTCAAGGCTCAGTTTGATTCGTGCACCTCACATTCCTTGGGCGTATCACTGCTTATGCTGGCGCTTTCCATTGGCGGGGGCGGTACACACATAGGTGTTTATATCCGAATTGGGTTGAGCCTTCTTTCTAAGCAGTGCGTAAACGTTGTTTTCCATATATTCATACTTATTTGCACACATGTTGTACACTCCAATGACTGGATAACCCACGAATACGAATATGTATTGGTAATACATTACCAATTCCAAGAATAGAAAATCCAACCTTTTGATATTGCGAAAATGTACAAGATCTGGTCTACGTGTATACACGTTCATAATAATAAAAAATTGACACTAGGCAACTTAGCAGATAATATATTTAAGTGATTGTATTAAACTTATTGTAAATCTATTTATATAATTAATTTTATTGTTTTTTTTTTGTTTGTTTTTCCGATTATTAAATTATTCTTTTGTGAATATTTGTTGGTTTTACTATAATCATATTTTTGAAAAAATGATTTAAGATATGCAAACCAGATAGAAAACGCATTACGTAATCGAAGTATTGAAAACACATACTAATAATACATACTATTGAAGTCCTCTGATTTAAAAAGAAAACTATACAGCATCATAAGTGCTTGTCAAAATTTACATTTACATTTAAATATATTTGTCGTTGTTAATAGATATAAAAATAATAACTTACCATTTGTAGTATAATTTAATAATTATAGATTACTCAAATTTTCTATTAATACTTGAATCTATTATGATTTTGTTATCAAAAAAGTGTAAATAATCCTGCATTATTAATTTTGAATGAAAAGTAGTTGTTTTTGTACTTTCAAATATACAGATCGGTTTGCCTTCGTACGTCAATTATAAATATATACATTATTTTAGATTAACCTTTTTAATTTATTTATTTCAATTGAAAGATAATAATTATTTATAAATCTAGAACTGAAACTTTCATAATATACAATTTTATTAAAGAAAATATACATATAAATTAATTTTTAAATATTTAATGACGAAGCCTTTCTTTCTTTCAATGCTATCAGAAAAAACTATAAAAAATAAAAGATATAGCTATTTTCATAGGATGTTACTTTTAAATTAATTGTGATATCAATATTTAAAAAATGTTTATCTGTATAGACTTTAAACAATTTAAATCAGCTACACATATATATTCTAGGTAAAAGAAGAGGCAGCATAAGCACTTGATTTACAATATTTACATCGGCAATCCTTATAATGAGACATAGCGTAGAGACAAGACTGCCTATGATACCCCACGCCATTAAATTTGATGGTTGCAGGGCGGAGCTGCGTTGCGGTTGCATAGATTAGCGCTTGAGCGTACAACACTCATTAGCGAATTTATTACTTGCTTCCTACTAAATCCCGAACGATAGTAGAGAAATGCTTACGAGACACCGCCTACTTTTACTTTCTTACCTTAAACTTTTCAATCCTTGAGGAATTTCTATACTAGAATTCTATTATAGAATTTACTTAGTGCGATGCTCTTGCTGCTGTATGCGATTCTTCTTGTAATACTTAACGGAGCCACTTTGTCGATCAATAAACTAATTAATTTGCCTTCTTGCAGTGATAAATTTTGATACTACGAATTAGAATATTCAACTCTAACCAAATCAATAAAGTTGTTTCTTTGGAAAATACAAAATGAGTTTTCAGAATACCCTGATTTAAAAAACTTTGTTCAAAATTATATAATTCTACAAACTCAGTCTGACGAGTCATAATGTAGCTGACTATAAAGCATCAATAAATTTGCTTTTTTAATCAGTTCATTTTTTATATAATGCATTAATAATTTGTAAATATTTTAATAATAAATTTTAAAGTTTCTTAATGTATATCATTGAATATAATATTGAAAATTCAGACAAAATTTATAAAATAAAAAATAAAAATTATTTACAAAAATTAAAATCAAGTTAGTCAAGTAAAATGTTTTGATAATGTTGGCTAACCCTTAATTTAATAAATACATTGTTTCAATCTCTAAAAGTTTCGCATCTTTAAATTATATCTGTACTGATTTAATAAAAATCTTAAAATGCCTTATAAAAACTGAAAACATTTATTAGAACAACATCTGCTTCATTAAATTCACAAGAACTTAGTCGTGCTTAAAATAAAAGTATTAAATATGATATGATTTTTTCTAATACGACATACGTTAAAAGAACAACGAAAAAGAATTACTTCAAGCACAGTATATACATTCTTTGAATTCTTCTTATTACTTAACCTGCTACGTCATTTACATAGTTGCTAGTATATACACTTCTTTTTGAAACATTGTTTCTCTGCCTTTTCTCAATTCATATTTAGTTACCCATTTCCACGCACTCGTAAATTACTGTGCGATTTTCTTAGAGAGGTGCGCTTACTTCTGCAACTCCTCTGTCATTGTTCGAAGTATGACAACAAATGGCTGGAAAAGCCTCAATCATATCTCAAGCTGTGCCTTAGGTTTTATGCCTTAATCCCCTTCCGAGTGTACATTAATGGGAGTTTGTTGAAATTGTAGAAATAGCATAAATGCTTTGACCTTTGCGCGAGTACCTATGCAGGTATCACAGGTAGTATTTTACTTAGAAAAATATTTGATTTAAATATTATATATATTTTTTCTATTTTAGTTTACGTAGTTCATATTGTATATGCAGAAAAATATTGCAATAATTACAAATCTTCTTATCACGCTATAAAAAAATACAATAGAATAAGATACTAAAAATAGATTACTTTGATATATTACACCTATTTACTAATAGATTTTATAACAAATTCTTGAACAAACTTGCCTGTTTTCTCAAAAATCTTATTTTTAAATTAAATTCTAAAATATGAAACTTCATCTTTTTCTATGATTTACTTATTAAATTAAAGTGAGCTTTTTCTAACTAACTGACATTTTTCTAATAAATTTTGATATTAACATAATTTCTTTTAATGAAAAATTTAAAAAATATTAAGAATTTAAACGCGTTGAATGTAATTTAAAGCTATTGAATCCATACAATCTACTTGTATTTTTTATAAATCATAAATTTATATACATTTAATTATTAATTTTATACAAGAAATTTTATGATTGATTGATGACCTATGATTTTATGATTTTGATTATTATATAAATATATTATATGATAAATTATAATATGTTATAATCAATATTAGTTATTGTAAATTCCTTTGTCATAACAAACCAATTTAGAAACGATATAGTATGTATTAAAATACATACTATATTCAACGTACGCTATCAAATTGAATATAATAATATATTCAATTATGAATATATTATTATAATAAATATAACACTTATGAGTTCATTTATTTAGTTTGATTAAATAATATTTTGAATAAAGGTATAAACAATATATAATGGAGAAAACTTGAAAAACATTAATAGAAGTATCATTATCCATTTGAATTTAATGAATAAAGCTAATAAGATAAATTCAATTAAAAATGATTTTAATATTCAGTTAGTCATAATATTTTTATTTAATATATAATAAATTAATTCTTAATATTACCAACATATACCAACATATACCAACATAGTTAAATCATTACAAAATTTGTACTTAAAATTAGTAATTAGCAAAATTAAGTTAAACATGAAAAAAAATTCATATAATCATGTAAAAAATTATATCTAAAATTATATTTTACTGTAAAATTTAATTTAGCTGATTAAAACAAATAGTTTAATATAGTTCAATACCTAGAAACAAATATTGAAAGTAATTTTATTCAAATTCAGCATAGAATAAATTTCATTTATAATTTTCATGATATAAAAATTATTATTACAGATTGATTATATTATCCAAAACAAGTAATTATAATCAATAAAATAACTAAGTATCGTTTAAAGAAAAGATTATATTGCTAACGAATGAAGAACATTTTATGTAATTTTACAGAATCGTTAATAATTATTAATGTAATAATTAATAATAGTAGCAAGATGATAGTTCTAATAATAGAAGTGCTTAGTTAAATAAGATAATATATGACAATGTGAGCACAAAGAAAGAAACTTCGAAAACCAGCGATAAACGAGGCTAATGATTGTGTTTACTCGAGACAAACTTTTAGTGCGTATAGCTAGCATTATCACAGCTTTTAAACCTTTACCTGAGTAAATAAATGTGTACACATTCATACTTTACGAGTTATATTAAAAGTGCATGTTAATAATATTTTAAATCGCTCTAAACGAATATATATTATGATAATCTTTATATACAATTAAATTAATTTTTTTAGTTTTTAAACGTTTAATATCAAAAAGTATCAAATATAAGACTGTTCTGTACAAAATATGAAATATAAGGATCAGTGTAACTAAATTTTTAGGAATAAAAACTTGAATATTTAAATTCGATTTTAATAATAATTAAAAAGTTATATTTGATTGTTTAAAAATTTATAAAAATTATTTTTAACAAATAAATAATAGAATTATATTTGATGATTCTCAATTTATTATTTCCAGAAATCGTCTACTGGAATATTTGATTGTATGTATTATTTTTCATTTTTTGTTACTAGTTAGAATACTGTGTACTTATGTCTCAATAAGTAAAATAAAACATATTTGTTACTTTTACGTTATGGTTTTATATTACCTATCAGTGACAACAAAAGAATTCTACTAAACACTTAAAGCCTAAGATAACCTGACTAAATGCAAAACTTGCATCTTTTCCCTTCACTCTTTCACTCACACTGTCTCTTTCTTTCCGTATGCTCCTAACAATTTCTTAAAAATTACTACATCAGATCGTGAGACATTATTGGCTAAAGATTTTTCTCCACTTAGTAAGAAATCTTTCACGTGATTCTAATGCACAAAGCCAGAAAAAAAGACCCATTATCCTATTCTACCGTTGATACCATTGCCAATGTTACAAGTACTCAATGTTTTCTTGCTCTCGATATAAAGTAAAGAAAAAGAAATTTAAGCCTTTTGTATTATACTCTCACGTAATTTTCCTTTATTTTTTCTACCCATCTTCGTGAATTATAAAGTTAAATAAATAATCTAAATGACAATAAAAAGAAATACAAAAGTATGAACAAGTTATGAAAAACCATAAATATGTAAGTATTAACAGTGTAGCATATTTTTTAAAAAGCAGTGGATAGAAATTACATAACTATAATTTTTAAAGATTTGCACGTAATTCGTGCTCCATTGCTAATTTAATTAAAGAAATAATTTCGAACTCCGCGAACTTGTGCGTAAATGATATATTAAATTCCCCTTTAGAATGTAGCTATTTATTTCTACAAAATATTTTTTTCAATTCTTAACTTTGAAATCCTTATTTCATATTAATCAACATGTCAATTTTAAATGCTTTTCTTGTTTGAAAAACAAATGTTTTTCTTATATACAAAACAAAATAAAAATTTCTAATTTTATATTTAGTCAGAAATTACTAATTTTATTTATTGTAATTGAAATATTTAATAACTCTACTTCAAAGCCGATTATTTTTGAACACATTTTATAATTGATAAGAATTATCTTACAACTTTAAAGTAATTGCTTTAAGAATTAACAATGTATATGAATAAAATATCATTATTAACTATAAATCTTCAAAATGTAATAAAACTATATTATATATATATTATGCAATAAATAAAAAACAAAATAATATATGAAATATTTAGTTTTCAAATTGAGCCAGTAATAATGAAAATATTTAGAAAATTGATGAAACAATATAAGAAAGAATTAAGACACTTTTAATTGGCATAAAAATTTTCGAAACCATTTTTTTATAAAAGCAAAAAACCTAGCAAATAGTAAATAAATAATTGCCAAGGAATTCTTATAAGCTACATGTCTAGAAAAATTTATAGTTCGAAAATACTATAATCAATTATAAGCATTTAGTTCTTACAGAAACAGAATTTTTTAATATAAAATTAAAAATCATTATAATTTTAAATTTAGAAAATAAAATATTGTAATAAAATGTTTCAAAACGCTAAGATGAATCCCAGAATAATGAAGTCAAAAAGGTCGATAGTTATTCTTCTACTTCAAAATAACTTCAAATTAACAAATATCTTAGTTATCTTAATCAAATATAACACTACAAAACGTATGTAATTAGAACCTTTTTAAATAAAGCATTCTTTTTAAAACAAATATTTAAGTATAATTTTAAAAGTTTAACGTGGTGAATTTTATTATAAAATACAATCACAATAAAAGTCCGTAATGAATTTGATAAAAATATTAAGTATTGTGTCATTACAAACTATAATAATTAAAATGTTACAATTACTTTTATTAATTTATCAAATTAAAAATGATAAAATTTCTAGGAAATTAACTATTACAATCAATTCATAAAGCCACCTATAAATCGTAAGATATCTATAACTTCTGTAATATGCATGCAATTAATACGAATCGCACTTTTAGTAAATGTTACAATTTACGCTACATATGATACGATTTCTCAGCAAATAATCTTAATACTGGCTATAAACAGTAAGGAATGCGATGGACCAGTGTCGCAATTGGCTTTTTTTTCTTAGTATTCCTATGCTACGATACATTCGTTTGACGATGTTACCATAAACATTTTATTATATACCAAAGGATAACAGCTACATTCATATACATGTACCCGAGCCGATTTGATATGCTTCCTTTTTTCCTCGTTCATAATAATCAAATACACACGTGCATACACGTTTAATTTATCCAAAGTAAAAAAATGAATTTCAGAGATAATTCGATAAGTCGTATACGTAATTTAGATTTAATATCATTTATAATATCAATCATCTATTTGTTACACAATAAATATATAACTAGAACATGCTTATAACCTCTTTATTTTTCTTTATTTCACTTTATTTGCTTTTATCAACTCACTAAGAGAGAGACATGGAAATAAATTATTAATTCTTTTCAGTTATTAATATAATCTAATATTTTATCAATAAATCTTAACTTTATTAATTGCTATTCTGGTTATTAAAACTATTATAATTGTTATTAATATTTGTAATAATTCTTGTTATTGTTATTGTATAACTACTAGGAAAAGTATCATACTTTTCCATGTTACAGCAATTATTTGTAGGTATTTAAATGTAATATGCCAAGAACTAATTAATAAGTTATAAACATCTTTCATATATAAAATTAGGAAGGTGGAAAGTCGGTAATACGGTAATTCGTACTTAGATCATAAATCTACATATATATACGTACGTACGTGCACGTGCGAACATTGCCCATCTACCATAACCAGAGGTCAGCAATAATAATGAAATTAATTTGCACATCTAGTATTTATTCCTATTGTATAAATAATCTGTAATGTAATCAATTACATTAATTATTCATCATTAAAAAAATTTATTACGTGTTTATCCCTAAATTATATTTATTTTCAGCGAATGATACACACTATAGATTACATGTATATATCCTTTGTAATTATATAAGAATATCTATGATATTCATTTTTTTTTTAATTATTATAACTCGATAACAGTTAATCATAATGAAAATATATACTATTAAACTATTTATCTTACTCAATAAATTTGTTTCGATCTCATTCTTACAGTTAAATTCATAAACGTTTCATAAAAAAAATTGTTTAATTATAAGTATTCTGTTAAAAATAAATATTAGTATTCAGGGAGATTAATCAATGAATTTTGAGATGATTTATAAATTCTTATATACAAATTTAATATTGAATGCATTTACATTAATACAACTACTATTTTTATTTTAACTTAAATGTAATATATTATGTATAATCGAATATATTTTAATATTAATATAAATTTAAGTTTTTAAACATTTAACTACTTATTTCACTTTTTAATATGTGCAGAACGTACTTACGTATGTATATATATCGCGAAGAATCTATTAATAGCTATTTATGTAATTTATCATTTTTCTTTTTATCGAATGCTTTTTCTATCTTATATCGAACAAAGTCTTAAATGAAACAAATAATCAAATTTAGATTGATAAATAAAAATTTAATTTTCACAATATTATATTTTCACAATATTATATATATTCACAATAATATATTTTTGTTACATTTACATTCATTTTATACATTAATCTACATAATAGTTTTTTTTTAATGAAAGCATTATATCATACATGCTTTAACGTTTAATATTGTACACTATTACAATAAAGTATCAAAATGATTTTTTAATTTAACTACATATTTCTTATTAGAACAAGAAGTGCACGAATGAAGAAAAATAGAAAAATAATAATCGCGCAATAATGCATATATATTATAGATAAGGCTCTTTGGCGGACTTCAAATATAGCCTATGTAAAATAGTTAAAGGATTATTATAGTTGCATAAGAAAGGTCATTTATCATTTTTACTTAACTTCGTTGTCGAAAATTGCAGCAATTCTTCGAGATTCACAACAAATTTTGTCTTTTTCCGCGCTCATATTCTTGCCTACATTTTTTCTAATGAAAATATACTGCACACAATATTATTCAACAATAACACACATTTACAACATCGACGAATTTTTTTACTACCAACATGCTTTAGTATTTATCTTACGAATTTTCTTTAAGTTATATTGTCAATTTATTGTAATAAATTATTCTAAATTTGAAATTTATTAATTCATAAGTCAATTTATTTTTATTATTGTAGTAAAATAGAGCAGATAAATTTTGTACGATAAATTAATCAATAATCCTTAAAATTATTATTAAATATTTTGATTTATCAAACATTTTGAATCTTTTAGGAGCAAAATATTAAACTTATAAAAATATTGTTTTTATACGAGGAACTTGTTAAGAGTTACTTCATTTAAGCAAAATATCATTAGTGATCGAACATCAAGATTTCACTTTTATCTGAGTACTCTTTTTCCTTTATAATTATTCTAATAAGTTTTTTTTATAAAAGCATAAATCTCTTAAGCAGTTAAAGTTTTATTTGAATGTATGGCAGATTAATGCCATCATCTTGTAAAAAGAATAAAAAATGACAATTACTTTTCGACAATTGAAAGAATAATTAAAATAGTAGGATTTGTAGTCGTAGTAATTACCTAAATTACTGATACTAAGATCATTAAATTCTTGTTACAGAATTATATGTGGTTCTAGAACGATTTTTTTTTATTTAATAGTCGTTCAAATATTTCAATTCATATATTTGAGATATTGTAGTAAATAAAAAATTAATACTTTACACTCAATACTTACATTACTGAAAGTACATTTTGACATGTTAATGAGTACAGAAAATAGAATATGATATACCTTTTAAGGAGCATGAAAAAGCATTGAAATTTACTCATTGAGTACGTAAACTGAAAAAACTTGTAACGAACATTCTTTATTATAACCCTAATCAAAATGTAAGACAGCCATAAGAATATTATAGTTCAATGTAATGCATGCATTGTACGTTCATAAAGCTATACATATATCCAACTTATATTAGCTAGTAGATGGTATTATTTGCAAAAAAAGTATTATGGGTCAAGATACGCGATCTTGGTAGGAGAAAAAGGTAAAGAAGGTTCAATAAAGAAAAGAAAGCGCAATGCGAGCACCTAATGAAAATTTAAAAGGAGCAGTGCATTGAAAAAGAAACGTACGCACTCACATTAAATAGACGCAAACAGCAGCTTAGTCTCTTTACTGGCTTATGTTACCATTATGTTGCCTATTATATCAGATGTATGCGTTATACCTGCAGTGTACTTCCTTATCTAAAGGTCCGATCGTGCACGGCGTCGTCATCAATTCAGACTTGTCCTATAGGCTAGTTACTTGTTGTATCTGGCTTTACCATCCTATTGACCGATCTTAACGAAAATATTGCCAAAATATATAATGAGTGATAACAAATTTAGATATGCAACTGTAGGTATACACAGATTAAATGTAAGTGTGTATCTAAAAGATTTTAGTGAGAAGTTCCGCATAGTTCCGCCTAAGCCTTTTTACTCCGTCTACGACCTCATTGCCGAATTACAAGTTTTTAATTTTATAAGTGTCTCAAATGAAGCTGACAACTTTTGAAACTCGATTGAATTTAGCTTAATTCTTTTCGATAAGATTCTCTTCAATATATACTAACGCAAGTAACTATTAATTTTGTAAATAATCCGTGTCTATATCTTGTCTTTATTTTAGAATGTTTATACTCCTAATCAGATTATACTGAATTTATTCTTTAATTATATATTCTGATAAATATTCATGTTTGGCTTTTAATTAGAATATTTCTCTTTTTTTGTATCATGATTCTTACTTTCTATAACACAATATGTTTTTTATTATGTTATTCAAACAAAACAGTTTATTAATTCTTTCTTATATAAAAATAAACTTCAGATAATTAAACTATTAAGATATATTTGCTTACTTTTCATTTTTTAATATAAAGTTTAATATATATTTATCCAAATTTATTTAACCAAAATATTGTTGGGATGTTCTTGTATTTTCGAATTGTATAAATTTTTCTTCATCCAAAATCTATATAAAATTATAAAATATGATGCTCACAAGTATAAATATACATAATTTAAAAAAGGAAAACTAAATTATAAAGAAACTACTTTTGGGGAAATAAGATTTTGATTGTTTGTTCTTCAAAGTTTTCAAATACTTTACCTCGGAGGCAAAAATACTCAAATAATACATAAAACGACATAGTTGGATATATGTAAAGCGAATATTATCGGGGATTTATAGTGTACAAAATTCGAATAAGTGGAGAATAACTGCTTTTAGCATAAAAATTTTTATTTTGTCGAATAGTAACATTGACATAAATCCGTGTGAAATATATGATTACAGTCGATTTCTGCGAAACAAAGAAGAAACCACAGTTAAGTTCTCTTCGATTTATATTTTGTTTGTTTTACATAAATCTATGAGATCAATTATCTATATTTGTAGAAATAAGATGTAGATATATAAATATATTTAAATATTAAAAGATCCCTTAAAATATTTTATTTTATCAAATTTTATCAATTAAAAGATCTTAATTTAGTAAATATATGAAAATAAAAATATTATTTAAGGCAATTAGTTATTGAAAAATGCAACTACAGACTTAATCCAATTCAATTATGATACTCGAGTTAAATTAACTTAATAAGGATTATATTGATATTTATTTTCTAGTCATCTAAATAATATAAATTAAATATGTGTACAAAGTAATAATATTGTTTAAGAACGTATTAATAATATTTCACAATCATTTATTTAATTATAATACTTTATATTTAAAGAATTACCTCTATTTTTGAGAAGTAATGTAAACGAAAAATAAGGAATTAATGTATAAACATTCATTAAAATTTTATTTCTATTTTAGAATATCACATTTTAATGAATTAAAAAATATTTTTTAATAATACAACTTAATTAATGCTTATTTCCTGTTTAATTATATAAAAGTTTTAAGATCTAGAGATAGCATAATTATAAATTATAAATTTATTCATAATAAAAACCAATATATATAAGACCAGTTATATTCGTTAACCGCATCTCATTGGAAAATAATGCACCATAGTACCTAAGCGTGTAAAAGTCAGCAGGGCACAAGCCTGATGACATCACAATTAAGTTCCAAGCTGTCCGACACGTTCACGTAACAGGGCCCCGTCTACACGTTGTCACGATATGGACATGTATTCATTTTAGATCTGTAACGAGTACACACATAGAAAGGAGTTTATATATGGTTGATGATTGAACGTAATACATGTGGTTTCACTATTTGAATCGATATTTGAAATTTCGAAGTTTCAAATCGATATTTGAAACATTTTTTAATACTCAGAGAAGCATAATGATATATGTAATTAAAAGAAAATAGATTTGACAAACTTTTAGAACTTATATTGCAAATAATTTCGTTAGTGCACATTAATTTCTAATATTTTAATGAATACATTTTATACCTTATAATTATTATATGAAAATTTTTTTTAAAAAGTTATTAATTAAATTATATATTCTTGAATTAAAAATGCAGTTTGAAATTAGTTGAATTGGGTCATTGATTTATTAGATACTTTCATTATTCATTTACTGATATACGTACTTTTGTAAAATATATTTGAAACTATTTATAGTAATAAATATCCTAATATTATAATAAATTCGTTAGCCCATTTCGTATTTTTTCCGAATTTATATACATGTACAAAGTAATAATTTTGTATAGAGTACTGCATAATCATATATTTATATTTAAAGAATTAGCTCTATCTCTAAATTTTAAGAGTTACATAAATTCTTGTTCAGAAAGTCTAAAAATTTTTTAAATATCCACGAACATAAGATGTAAATTTTAACAATATTGTAATAATACATAATTTATATGCACGTAATGTTAGAATTATAAAAATAGAAAACTTAAAATACTTTCTTCTTTGATAGAGAGAATTATCAGATAATTACTGACATGTTAAAATATTTTCAAATTAATAGCACCATGTATTTTTTCTTTTCAGATAAGAAGAATAATTATCATCAATGTATTAAAAAAAAATTTAATATAAGAATATTTAATATATAATAATATAATAACTTTAATATAATACTTCATGTAGATCTATATACTTATACATTCTAAAATACAATTTACAGTTAACACATAACCAACTATGGTTCTATCTTCAAACTTATACTCTGACTGTTTTTCTCATTTGATTGCATGTAAACAACTCAAAAATATGGGGATGATAATAATTGTATTTTATTGCCGAAGCCATCGCAGTTCGTCATTTTATCACTTATCCATCTTAACGAATTTATTCATTTTAAAAAATCTGTAAAAATCTTTGAGACACTTTTATCACTCAATTTTCTTCCTTTAATTCACGAAGAGCTTTCTACGCATATGAGATCAAATTGTGCATTGCGCAAGGAATTACAATACATGTGTCATGTGAGAAATAGTATTAAATCAAACGAGCAGTTGATAATAAAGTCAAGAGAATATTGATCAACCTACTCATTTTTTTCTTTCTTTCACTTTTTTCGTACGTATGTCCGTTTTTAAAACCTTTGATATGGTGTGTCTTAAATAAAGTCAAGAGAATATTGATCAACCTACTCATTTTTTTCTTCTTTCACTTTTTTCGTACGTATGTCCGTTTTTAAAACCTTTGATATGGTGTGTCTTAAATAAAGTCAAAAGAATATTGATCAACCTACTCATTTTTTTCTTCTTTCACTTTTTTCGTATGTATGTCCGTTTTTAAAACCTTTGATATAGTGTGTCTTAGAAATAAAATATTCGAATCTGCTAAATAATTTACTAATTATTGCCATTCGAACGAATGAATCGAAAATATCTAGATACGTTGAAGACAGAAAGAAAATGATGAATGAAGGATGAAGAAAAAATAAAAACAAATAACAAAGAAAAACGTTAAATAATTAATTCGTAATGTAAACATAAAAATATATTAACGAGTTCATGCTTCTATTGAAAGATCACTCACTGCTTTAAACGTGACTTATAGTTTATTTTACATGTTTTTTATGTACCTATGAATGTCAAAAAAAATTGTTTTCCAAAAGAATGGAAAGAGGTATATTGGTTCGTTTACAGATGGTGGCTTACGAGCTACAAATTACTTCCAGATGCCCTAACGCATTCTGAAATTCGATTGAGTACAAGATAATTATGAAAACACTCCAGAAACTGAAAAAAATATAACTATAAAAAATTTACATAGCTGTGCTTATTTAAATACTCTATATAATTAGTAGTTTATGCGACTTCTTAACGTATTTAGAGTACTGATTTTTGGTTTATTTTGTATTTTTGGATTTTCATTCTAGTGTATATTATAACAGTGTATAGCTTTTTATTAAAATTATTTTAAACATTAACGCTTCCATTATATTTTTTTCTATAAATTTAGTTCTATATTTCTAAAAAATATCGTAAATATAAAATTATTTACTACTTGTTATTTTTAATAGAGTTACTAACTTTATTTAAAATATTTATTTCTTTATAGAAAAATAAGTGCAGTTAAATATATTTTTAAGTTTAATTTTATTCCAGAATTTATATAGTTTTATGAATTTAGAAAAACAAAACAAAAAAGTTATTAAGATAAATGTAACTTCAAAAAATTTTCTCTTCTAATTTTATTGAAAATTTTTTTTATTTGATATATATAGAGATTTCTATAAATAGTTTATTTCTAAAAAATTTGAATGGCATCCTTTCAAAATTCAGAATTCAAGCTTTTAAAAAGTTAATGCAATACTGAAATCTATTATAATAGTTTCTACATTCATACTTGTCTTATTGATATTTATGAAAATATTGTTAAAAAAATAACTATTAAAAATAATAAAAGAATAAGCATTTTTACATAATTTTAAATCAACATTAATCTTACTCAGCAAATTACTTAGCAAATAGATCTTAGCCAATTCTGTCCAAACTATATATTTTATTTGTTCAAAGAATATGAATATTCGATAAAAATATTTCATTTTTACAAGTAATTTGTTAAATTATTTGTAGTTTAACAAATATTTTCTGTTAGTTAATTAATTTTATTGAATAAACTAAATAATTAATATATAGATTAGATATATTAAATACGAAAATTGTACATTTCGAAATAAATATAAGTATACAGTTTAATAATAAAATTTTTTTTTAATTTTGAGAATTATAAGTAAAAAGGTTTGTTATGTCTTTATATGAAAATATTCATTATTTAATCGTTATAATATATAATATATATATATATATATATATATATATATATATGTTTCTTAGTTGGAATTATTAAATTCAAAATTTTGATAGATATAATTGATTATAATAAGCTAATAAGATTTAATGTAATTTATAGTACTTCTAAAACTGAACTTCAAGTTTATGGCTTTTAAAATTAGAATATTTCTTTCATTTAAATTCAAAAAATATGCATCATTTACTTATTACTTAAAAAATATTTTAGCGAAATTTGATGCATTTTACAATTACATTAAAAATACACGTTAGTAATTAAAATCGTAATAAAATTTATAGTTCACATTTTATAAAGAATTTTTATTAAAAAATTTTTTTTTATATACGTACATATATCCATAAATTTGTTTATTTTTATATTTTTTTAGAACAAATTATTAGAAAACATGTTTTGTTAAATATACATATTGTTAAATTGAAAGACAAACAAGTAACTGAATTAGGCAAGATAATAATACTAATGTGTATATTAATATTTTTAACCTTTTAATTTAATAACAATTTTTTAAATTCAATATAAATTAAATTTGTATTCTGATCCAATTTTCTTAAATTAGCTATTAATTCGAATACTTACCTTATATTATATAAGTCGTTCACTTTAATGTAGGCT
The DNA here is from genome assembly GCA_018907045.1 of Wiebesia pumilae. Lineage (NCBI taxonomy): Eukaryota > Metazoa > Arthropoda > Insecta > Hymenoptera > Agaonidae > Wiebesia > Wiebesia pumilae. The sequence continues at coordinate 13,986,736 of JACCHZ010000116.1, forward strand.
ATTCCTTATGGCGATGAACATTCTTCATAAGCACATACTTATGTAAGAAAACAAAAGAAAACAAGTTCAAACCGCATAAAAAAATAAAAACACTCAAAATTTTGACGTTGAATTAATATAACCACTATAACAGTGTATAGTATAAGTTGAAAAAGAGTAAATTCTACTAAGTATATTAGTTTGATATAATGAAAACAATAAATAAAGTCTAACATCATCGTCGTCATCATCAACATCATTATTATTATTGCAGATTCAGACGAAGATTGAATCGGTTTTAAAAATCAACCCACTATTTTATTAGAATATTACATAGAGATTTCCGTAAATTTAACTTTTAGACTACACAGTCTTCAATTTTCATTAGGCAATTACTTACGACCTTGTTTGATGCATTGCATATGTTTAATAGTTACGAGCTTTTAATCACTTCGAAGGGTTATAATTTCTAACTTTCATAACTTCTTTTACCGTTTTCAGTGAATAAATATTTTACCTGCTATGATATTGATTTTAGATATATACATCAAACGAGATTGTAATTATTTATGTATGTTGAAAAGATATTTGATAATATAAAAAATATCTATTCTCAGAAATAATTATAGTTGTTATTGATTTATTTTGTTACGTGATCAGTTTATTGTTGTCACGAATAATTCTTTACATTTTTAATCGTACAAAAATTACTTGTTTATAATATATTGATTATTCATAAATTTATAAATTTTATAACTTTACTCAATACATCTCTATTATATCCCAAATTCTTAACATGATTATTTATATAAATTATTTATTGTCTTTATCGGATAGTTTAATTTTAATAATTGTTTTACCTAATGAGCTCTAAAGTAATAAATTTACTTTAAACAAATAAAAAACTTTAAATAAATTTTCTAAGAATAACTAATACCTGCTATATCTGCACGTAATTAATATTTATTATAATTAGAAAAACCAGTAAAAAATCTTTCATCTTTAATTTGCTAGTTTCTCTTATAATTAAATGATATTTTAAAATTTGAATATTTTAAATTTTAAAAAAAACCTAAAAACTTTTTATATGTAGAATATAACTCGTTATATTCTATAAGTTTTTTTAAATAAAATTTTCACTTTTTCACCGTTATTAAAACTTCAATGTATTTATTTTGTTATTTATTTATAAATTACGAAAAATATCATATAACAATTTAACAATTTTAGTTAAAATTATAGAATTCTAATCCTTTATAATTTAAAAATATTGTTATTAATATACGATTGTAATTTCAATATTATCAGGAATTATTAATACTACTAGAACAATACTAATTTATAAATATGTAACTATAGGATTTAGTGACAAAGGAATTCGCCTATTTCAACCAATTTGAATTTCCGATCATTTGAATTTCTTTTATACTTATATTATATTTATTAATTAATACAGTCACAATTTCTAATGATGTAGTTCTGCTTATACGCTTATGCTTCTTATAAAAGTAATAAATATAGAATAACGAATAAAATGATTATATACATTGCTCAATAAAAATCTAAATAATTATACAAAATATATTGTTAATGAAAATGATGATAATCATAATAAATAAATTAAATAAAGTATAATTTAATAAAGTTCATAAAAGTCACTTTAATTTAATTTAGATTTTAGCTATGTTTTTTACATTCTAGTTAACATCAATCTACTAAATATCAAATTACATTTTAAAAGAAAGTAGCTCTATTATAAACATAAGCATATCTTTAAATATCTCAAAGTAATCAGTATTTGAAACATACAGTATCACTATTTTATAATAACAAAATGAGAATTAACTAATGAAGTATTGTTATAAAATTTTACAAATATTCAAGTGTATTTGATTGAGGAATCTGTGAGAGAAAAATTGTCGATAGCAGACGGCAAAGAGTGAAAACAGGTAAGAGGTGTACGTTTGATACCTGATGTTTCTTATAAGCGGATTACGTATTAACCCGTACTTCGAGCATCGAGAAAACAAAATGGTCGACCAGCGGGTGAGCCTAAAACTTAAGGAGATTAAAAGTTAACCCCACGTTCTCACTCTTCGACGCTCTATACGGGTTCATCTTATTTGGTTCGAATACAAAGCATGCAAAGTAGATTAGCCACGCACACAGCTCTACTTGTGCATTCAGAGTATAACATTACCTGAAGACTTGCTGATCCTGTTACATCCTGCTGTAGAATTAAAAATATTGTCAACTAGCAGGGTTATTCTTTTGTATCTTATCCTCGCGCCAATCAAACAGACAACGAATATTTTTGAAGAATGTCATTATGAAGAAGTGAAGAGATAGAATACCCTGAAATATCTATCGCAGATTTTAATTTTCGAGTATTTATATATTTAGTAAATTTTTCTTTGACGTTTTATCAAATTTTTATTATTGACGATCTTATCAAAAAACTTGTTTTTAGCTTTCCCATCTATGCGTACCTTTCCTTCATTCGTTGAAGCTCAAGATCAATTTCGAAGTTGATACCGATGTTTTTCTAAAATCCTTTAATCAGTTTTTCAATATTTATAAGGTAATAGACTTTGCCAAACTTTCTTTTCTGTGTAAAAGTTAAAATTTTTGAAAAATCAATTAATCATTTACCGACAACTATCAATAATAATTTCTTATGTATGAAATAGTATGAGTATTTTACAATAGAATTTTAAATTTCTTAAATAAGTATTCTTTTCAAAATTATTCATATCAGCTAATCTAGCAATGTATTTTTCTAAATATTTGAGTGTTAAAGGAAACTTATAATTAATATAATGTATTTTGTAGCTTTACAATTTTCTTGAATTATATTTCATTATAAATCTAGTACAAGTTGTGTCTAGTAATTGTTTAGAGATACCGTTATTACAGGATACTAAAAGCTATAACAGTGGCATAACTTCTTATTACCATTCTTCATACACACGATGATAATTGCCTTATTTAAAAAACCTTATGATTATAATGAAGTTGGTAAATTGTCAGTCACTGATCTATATATGAATTTTGTTATCTTTCAAATTGATACTTTGTTACTTAAGATTTTATAACTGAATAAAAACTTTATAAATAATTTTATGATAGAAAATGTAAATATATTTTATAATTTCATATTTGTTTAGATTTATTATAATATTCAACTTTAGTACTTCATTGTAGAACTATTTTTATATAAAATCCTATATACAATAGATAACTATCATTTCACGCTAGACTATTTAAATCGAATAAAATATAAATACATTTTATATAAAATTTTAAAGATGTATCAAAAATTAAAAAAAAAAAGAATTTGTTATTAAATGACGGCTATTGAACGTCAACTTTCCAATTTAAGTGAAAAAATGTTCATCTTTTGGCATAAAATAAAAAGTTTTTAATTATAGGCATTACTTACAAAGTATATTATGTATACCTAAATAATTAATTCTGTAGATCAGCCTTATGAAAACCAAAAGATTATTTAAAAATATTTTATATTTAAATATAAGTTATATTAAAGTACATAAAAAATACACAACAAATTCATAAAAATATCGCTTATTTCAAATCCAAGAAATATGTGATATGATCGAGCTAAATGAAAATTCAGATATACAAATTCATGATGTAAATTTTTAGTATAAATTACTTAAAAAGAAAACGTGATAACTTTTTTATTTCTTACTTAGATCTCTCCTTTGACTAAAATTAAAGTCACATAGATTTTATAATTTTATCTCCATGTTTATTCAGATTCAATTAATATTACTACTTACAAACTCTACAAAACTATTACAACTTTAATTTCACAAATAATCTCGCCAATGACATTAACATTAGCGTTAAAGGCGATTTTTAATAAAAGAACTTATAATTTGCCAAAAAGAGTTAAAAAGGTTAAATAAAATGAAACTGGCATCAGTAACTGTATCATACGTGGGTTGACTTACTCTCAAGTAAAATGGCAGATTCTAAAGTAAAACGTTAAAATAATATAAAAAGAAAATAACAAAAAAATTCTAGCTTTTTGTTTCGTTAGCATACAACTTTTCACCAGCTCTTGCTTTATTACAAGTAATAATCAATTTTATTTCAATCCAACGTGTATTGAGTTAATTACTTTATAAATGTACTTGAAATGCGATTTAGGCATCCGCATTTGTTGTTCTGTTTTGTGTAAGCCAATTTATGTGTAAGCCAGCTCATATCTTCTCATTCTTTATTCGTTTTTCTTTTCCGTTTATTAAAAGCTGGGTTATTCGAAAATTTTATAAATAAAATAACCAAAATCTTTGATTCAAATAAGAATAACTTACTTAAATTTTAAATATTTAATATTAAAACTATCATTTCTAATATAATTAATATTAAATTTTTTTACAACATATTATCAATATCTTATTTTATAATTTCAAAAATATGTTTAAAACTGATAATGTATTATTTGAAATATTTTTATTTTTTTAATTTTATATTAGTCCAATAGCTTTTCTGATTTATTAAGTATAGTAATTAAGCATGAAATAATAATTGAAATACATTTGTTCATTATGTAAAGGTAGAATATATTGTACAAAAAACAAAATTTTTTTTAACAATATATACTGTAGTTTTTTTCTAAGGTCTATTGTTTCTTGAAATAGCTTACGTGATTATATAGAAATATGTTGAAAATATTTTACGTCCATTATAGTAGAAGAAATTAAACATTCCGTCTTCGACTGAATATATTAATATGCGATTGTTTAGAAGAATTACTAGATTTATATCAATGTTCAATAATTTTATAAAAACAATCCTAACTCTATATAAATTGATATATTCGCATTTATCAAATGTCAGTTACAAGAACAACCACTACTCTGGTTATAATAAAATTTTTGTAATTTGATACGTGCCCATATGCTGAAGAAACAACCCTCAAAAGTAACTGCCCTCAGGGATGTGCTGTTGTAGGCAGTTTTTCACATATTGCATGATACATACATGCACGTGTTCACGTTTACCAACTTTACAGCCAATTTAAGTACATAAAACTTAGGATGAGACAATTCTCGTACAGAATTTGAAAAAGAACCAAAAAAAAAAAAACGAACACTTTGTACAGATATACTAAATGAAATACTTTAAAAAAACGAAAGATACGCTCTTTTATAAAGAATGAATAATTAAGTGTATTTATATATAAATAGGCTTATAAATTTATAAAATAAATAATATTAACTCATAAATAAAGTATATAATTCTTTACTTTCTAGAATAATTATATTTAATAAACATTTCATCATTATTAATGATGAAATTTCTTTTCATTCATTATTAATTTGATGGACATTTATATATTTATTTTTTAATTTATAAGTAAACAGTTTACTGTGTGTACTCATATTGTAATTAATTAAAAATTACAGAATAAAGTTTTTTCTAATATATTATATATTTTAACTTAGTTTATACATATGTACAACATATATAAGATGTCAAAATGCTAACAATTTCATTTTAGAGTAGAGCAATATTATTTGAAGCGCTTATGACACTACTAATAAAGTTTTATGTTTGAAATATAAATACAGTATATGTACAGTCGTCTATATAAAAATCTATATAGATAATACATAGAAAAAGCCAATCAACGCGCTACGTCAATAACTCGCCAATAACTCAAGTCTTGAAAAAATGAATACTTAAAATAACTGCATTACCGAGAATTCACGTATGTACGTGATCCAGGGTTGTACCTAAATACTCGAGGAAAATCTTTAAAAAATATACATCAATGTGTACTGCGTATTCATTGACAAAATCTAAGATTATTTCCAACAATGTGTTTTACATATAATTGTAAATTGAAATTTCAAATATATGTTCATAATTTGTTTAAGCAGAATATCCACCAATATATTATGAACTATTTATTGGGCTCTTGTATTTTTGAGACTTACTTAGATACTATAGGAGCAAAGAAAAGTAAAAAAGAGTCCAAGCTTTTAGGAGTTGACGCTTGCATACTCTGTGTTGAATTAATTCTCAAGATTGAGTAAATAGTGCGAATAGTTTATAAATTGCGTAATACAACGAATAGGATAATTTATTATTGCCTATGAGAATAAATAAACCTTCCTAATTCTGCAAATAAGAGACGTTAGTCTGGGAAATGCAGCGAGTAATTTTTATCATATCGAATAAAATTACTATCCAAATAGAGTACTGTATCCATTTATCCCCAAGTAGTGCAATTAGCAGCTTTTTCTATTAAATGTTGTAGTTTATACAAAACTCAAAGAAATCTATAAAAAGAAGAAAAATAAAAAAATATACAATAAAACCTAGAAAGTTAAACGGAACAAGATGGAGAAGACGTTAAATGAAAAAACTTAACTACATGAAAATGTAGATTTATGATGTAATAAAAAAGATTACGGTGTTACAGTTCTCGTGTTTCACTAGATGTGTATCTACATTTCTAGTGATACGTGAGAATGCTTGAATAAGTCGCACTAAACAATCAAATAATACCAGAGATACAAGGTGTGCATCTCTATTTTCTCCGGTCACAATACTATAATGTACTCAACAATAGATTCATCAATGTCGTATAAGAAATATTACACTGCGTATAAATTAGTCCGGTTTTTAGAGCACCCCAACAACCCTCGATGCATACATGGGCTAAGTATGGATAAAGACAAATATATATCCTTTAAACTTGGTTCTTTCTAGTTAAAAATACAATTGGTTTCACGCGATATATTGTACAGGCTGCGAAACGTAGAAAAGCAGTCTTTGTTTTTAACAAAATTTTTTGTGTTTATTCATTGAAATACTTCACTTAATTTACGAAGATCAGTTATAATTACAAGTAATTAAATATATTTTTCTATAATTGTTAACTATATTTATCTATATTTATCTATAAGTGCTAACTTCATTAAACTTAGTTTATCTTATCATTGCCTTTTCTTCTTAATTAAATTAATTTTGACATAAAATAAATTTTATTATTTTTAGTATAAGTTTATTATTATTTGGCATCTTTATTCGACAATTTTTTACATATCTCGTAAAAGAATAAATTAATTTTAGTCAAATTCTTTATTTATCTATTTATTTTGGTAAGTAAATCATAGATTATTTTATTAAGATATCTGAACTTGCAGTTATTGGTATTAAAATAATACAAACTTTGTATGATACTGAATTTATCAATATTTATTTTTATTAATAACTAAAATACTGCTAACATAAATTCAATGAATTAAATTTTTAATTAGCTTTCTTTAAATTTTAACGATAAATTTACAAGTCATTTTTTATTTTGTTCATTCACTCTTTTTCTAATAAATTCATATTTGACTTAATATATATGTAACTATAAAATTTATAATATAAATATAGGATGTCATTGTAAAGAAAATTAATATCTGTACCATTAATTATTTATATTACAATAATATATTTACCATATAATAATTAATAAGTGTGCATTATAAAAATTAAAATCTTATACGATGAAACATACCTTAGTAGTAAGGCAGAAATTAAATAGGAAAAAATTAAATGTTAATTTGATACTTCTAACAATCATAAAGCTATTAGACAATTGCATCCTAATCAATACCCTACTGTGTTCATGTAAATATGAGTAAGAACTTTTCATAGATTACATTTATGCGTGAGAATCAGATAATTATATTAAGAATAAAATATATATAATATAATAGAATATTAAGAATATATTTATTAGAAAAATTACAAGATAAAAAATAAATAAAAAGAAGCATTTATAAAAAAACTGACAAAGTTGAATAGAATAGAAAGAGCGCAACATAAAATGCTTACTGGGGTAGAAAGACAAGAGTATAAAAAAGAATAGAAAACTTAGCCTGCATACTGGTGACAATAAATCACATAAAATGTATGTTAGCCTTGCCTGTGTAAATTTATGAGGTACAGCGTACAATTGCTAACAACATGTTTTGAATTTCGCCTTTTCCTCTACTTTTTTTTATTACTGAATGAAAATACATAACTATGCGGCTGTGGCTAATAATAATAATGTGACCCAAATGAAGTTCGCTTTCTTATACTGACCTGCTGCAATCGATAATAGTAAGTAAAAAGCCAAAGTATAAACAAAATCTGCACATAAATAAGTGAAAGAACAAAAACAAACTACTATATACAAACTGAGCAACTCATTTGACATATTTTCCTGTTAATTTTATCTTTACATGTAAACAGCATCAAAATATTTGGAAGAACAGAACCAAGGTGCTCATTTTTTAAAAAGTAATATATCGAAACTATTCATTAATTGATAGTTTCATTATACAAGAATTAATTAGAAAAATAATGAATTTTAATATTTCTTATTTTACAAAGCAATTTTCAAGATATATCTTTAAGAAAATAGAATGAATATTTTAAGTAGAATTTTAATATTATCAATTATATTTTAAAGACATAATGGTACAATTTAAAAATTCATGATATAATATTGAATATCTTATGAAAGCACAAAATATTAAAAGTTGAACTATTTACCTATGTTATAAAATATTATTAATTTTTAAGCTTAACGCAGATTGCCTCTAAATTCATTTATAATTTATCTTTAGGTATCAGTAGAAATTTATTTACATTTATAAATTTATTATTATCAGTGCTAGTAAAATCAATATAATGAATAAATTATCAGCAGTCATTCGCAAATGCATATAAATAATTAATTTCATACTTGAAGGTATCGATATCGATACTTTACATCAACTAAGGTTTAAATGCTGAACTTTTTTTAGATGATTAACGCTTGACTGCTTATAATATATATATGTTTTTAAAATATTTTTAACAATTCATAGGTCATAACTTATAAATCATGACACAAATTAATAAAACTTGAACTCTTATGGAATAGTAAATAATATTATTTATTACGAATCCTTAACAAATACTGTCAAATTTTATTCACTTTCTGACATATTTTAATAAAATATTAAAAATCTGTTAAAATAATGTGAATAATAGTTTGTACTATAATTTTTCAACTTTAACTTTATTATTTGTCTACTAGTAATAGTCTTTTGTTTATAGTTTTTAGATTGTAACGAATGCAAAATTCACCGTAAATCATTCATATTATAGGACAAAACCAGTATATGTTTCTACGATTCATACTAAAAATTCAAAGAATTGCATAAATTGTAGGTTTTGTTGTCATAACAAAATGATTCAGAGAAAACTGGATTAACAATTACTAAATTATTTTACAATAAATAATATGCAGCGTTTCATATTCAGCCCATATTTCAGCAAAATTCATGTCGACGACTTTATGGAAGTGGCATTATGTGAATACATCATGTGAATATATAGACATCCCCATCCCTCAATGTATTATACATACAAGTAGTATTCTCTCTCTCTCTCTCTCTCTATCCATCTATCTATCTATGTATATATATAAGTTGTTCTCGCTGTATCTATTTCATTGCTTCTGTGTGTGAGACACATTGTGTTAGAAGAAGTAATTCTGATCTATCGTTCTATTGATTTGGTGGCTCTATTTCGTTCTGGGCTTGTAAACTGAACGCGCTCAGAATGTATATTTCTTCTCACTTTTCTTTCTACGTGCCTAGCACCTGGTCTTTTTTATATTCTGCTTGACATATCTCCATCTATCTCTTTTCACAATGAGTTTGGCAACATGCAGTTTTCATGTCGACACCAATCTACTTAATAAACCCAAATGTATTCTTTTCGGAAATCAACTTTGCAATGTACTGCTATCCAACCACATCTTTTTAACTTCACAATTCGATAAAAAGAGTCGTTTTTTAAAATGAATTTAACTTGTATAACAGTAAAAAAAAGATTTTCTATTCGTGTGCAAGAATATACATATCTGTAAATTTAGTTCATGCCTTGTTTTAAATTAGAATAATTTTTGGCACTGGATGCTATTTCTTTGCAAAGCCATTTATTTACTTCACACCTATAAATTTTGATGTTGTTTTATGGAAGTTATTTTAGTAAGTGCTTAAGAAAATGATTGAGCTATTTGTTTATGCTTTAAAATATTCGTTAATTTAACATTAAACTTGACAAAGAATAAAAACCTTTTTAACATATTGTATTTCTTTACTTCTGAAAAGGTACTTCTACTTCGCAGACGTAAAAGAAAATATATACCATTAACCAAACAGATGTGAGTACGGTTGTTAAAAAAAAATTAAAACATCAAACAATTTTTATTTAATATAATCAAATAACACATTCCCTAATATTAACAGAAATTCCTTTTGTAAATACTTTCAAAACTTTATACTCTGAAATAATCTAGATTACACTTTGTGATGCAATTCTATGTAGCATCAAATATCGAAAGAAGTTTTCGTTATATTAACCCAATATATTTAATATTTATACGAATAAAAATAGCCATTACTAATTACTTTTTAAGTAATCCTAATATATTTAATATTCTCAACCAAATCTGAATTGTCTTCTTGAATTTAAGACATAAAAAACAAATATATTTGTTCCAAAAATAAATTAACTGAAACCTAAATATAAAATATTATAAATTAAAATATCATAAAAAGTATAATATAAAACTACATATCTATTGAAATTTTATTAAGAAATAAAATAAAATAAAATTAAAAAATCTTTTTTTTGGTAAAATATTCTGGTACAAATAATTTATTTGCGATATTTTCATGTATTGCGTATTGAATCTACAAATCATCTACATATTCATAAAAAAGTTTAATCTTTTGTTATTTATTTGCTTGAAATTTACTCATTCAAAATTTTTCTATTTATTCTGTATTTTCTTTATAAATATAAAAGATACACATTCCTTTAGTAAAAAGATGCTAATAAAATGTATTGTATGTTTTTATTTTTAATATCTTTATAAAAACAAATTCTTTTCCTAAAATTAACCGATATTACTGACACCATTTTTTATTTTTTAATATTTTTAATTAGAATCCAAACATTGTAAGGGACTATGATAAAAATCTCTTTTAATAGTAGGTGATTTAATGGTATATTTATCTAATGTTTATCAATATATATTAAACTTTTGTGGAAGTAACATTATTGTTTTTATTCTCAAATTCAAATAACAAAACATTTTCACAATAATGCCTAACTCAAGTTTATAAAAATTATTAAAATATAGAATAATTATTTATTATTCCTTTGAACAATACTGTTTTTACTGCTTGAACTTGTAGTTTAACTAAAAGTAAAATCCTTCAATGTAAAAATGTTATGAAAATTTATAATATTAAATCTTTAAACTACACATAACTAGTTTATAATTTTGTTATAAATGTTTATGAATTTTTGAATATTTTTTATCTGTAACTTATACTATTATAATAAATCTGCCGCTTCAAACTTTCTATGAGTTCTCACTAAAATTTCTTATTTATAACCTGCGCGATAATAATTATAACAAATTGATACATAAATATGTTTATAGAACAATTATTTTAAACTTAAAATGTCAATTATTCTAAATTAATTTTTTTTTATTATGATCAAATACTGATATAGTTCACTTATAAACTAAGTGAACTATGTACTTAAAGCAGTATACTATTATAAATTACATAAACAGTTACATTATTGGTTAAAATAATGCTTTTATAGTACCTAGTATATGAAAAAGTTTGTACATAATGAATATTAATAAATTTTACTGTTAAAATATTTAAAAATAATTTTTCAAAATAGATTGTATTATGTGAAAACTAAATATAACAAAAAGTTTTTCTTAAAGACTCTTAACTATAATTTTAAGTAACTTCTTTAACTGATAAAAAATGCATTTTAATTAATACATTCTAATCAACAGCTACGTATGTGAATGTTTCAGTATCATATTTCAAATTATTCTAGTACAAATAATAATGAAGGCGTATAAATGAAAATTTCTACGTATGAATATAAGAACTGACATATGAGAATTTTATTATGTTTCTATTTTTCTAAAATGTACTTTGTAAGAACTTTGATACCTTATATGATATCTACGTGACCAGATCAAGAAACATGCCAAAAAAATTGTTTTTATATTAACAGTTAATTTAGTAACAGTAAAACGAAATAAGAAATGAAAGAGATGCTGATTTTCATATTAAAAAGCGTATCTATGCCTATACTGTATAAATTTACCATAAAATTTGGTTTACTTGTCTGTTTAAAAGAATTTCATTTTAATGTGTAAATGAGAACATTTATAATAAAACAGATTATCATAAACACAGTTGTCTGTCCCCATTAAATTGTCCATACCCATTAAGTAATATTATATATTTTTTAAATTACATGAAATATTTTACGAATATTTAACAATGTAATAATAATAATTAATTATAAGTTTAAAGTATGAAACTGAATATCATATAAACTATAAAATGAGTATCAATAGTCATTTGTTTTTTAAAACTTGCATATTTTATATAATTCTTACTCGTAGAATATTATTGTGTACAATATAACAATATCATATTATTATAATTGTTTAGTTAATTTTTTATAATTATAAAATTTTAAAATCATATTTTTCGATTATTGATAAACATAGAATTAAAATTAAACAATTTAGACATTAAATTAAATATTAGAATCAGTATCAATAAATAATTAGTTTTTATACTGTGCATTAAATAAATACAATAGTATAACTTGAATAAAACAGTTGAACTGTTTTATTAAAAATTCGATTACAAGGCTTTAGAATATAATTTAAATCTTTAAAAGGACACTGTAATTAAAAGTAATTTTAGCATTTCATGTTCTTTGGTCATTTTAAATGAGTATCCCTTTAGTTAATTAAAAATAAAATTCTTAAATTGAAACTATATTTAGATCTTTTGATAATTTTAAGTCTTTCTCTGTGTTCTACAGTAGAAAAAGACCAACAAAACGATAAAAGAAAAGAAAAATAGTATGCTCAGAAGTTACAGAGAAAAATCGTGAAAGAAACTGGGAAGAAAGAAAAAAGAAATAGAAAAAAGAAAAAGGTTATAGAGAGAAAAGAGAGAGAGAGAGAGACAATACAACAAAACAGAGAAAAGAAGAATAGGAGTCGGCATTTTTCTATGTAGTTCGATCGTGGGCGGAGCGTCATGGTGCCATGGCATCGAGTTCGTGTAAAACAAATTGTCAATGTCAAGCACGAGAGAGATCTCGGTGCACAAGGACACAATAATAAATAGCTATGTTGCGGAGAGTTCGTCCTTATAGTCATTATCAACATATCTTCTGTATTTTTGCAGAAGCTAACGTTACATCTAAATATCTGGTACAAGCTATAATGAGCCAAACTGGCTTATTAAAAATATATGCTATTCTTGGCTATTCTATAGAAAACGATTCAATCTATACATTATCCTACTTATACATTTAAATAATAAATATGAACAAAAAAGCAGTAATATATGCATTTTTTCTTATTCATTTTTTTTTAAAGATTATACTTAACAAAATTATGTATAAATTTCAGATATTACAAAAATTCGAAAGAGGATATTTATCTAGTAATTTAGATGCAACTGTTCAATTTTCTTGTAACGTAAATAGTTTCAATAATCTCTTTATTTAAGCTTAAATATAACTAATTGTAATAATAAAAACGTTTAAGAATTTTAAGCTAGTTCAGAGTATTTCGAAAGTATAAATCCGAGAATACAGAAGGGACAAGGAAATAAGCAAATGTTAGTTGGAACAGCCCACCCACCACGTACATCTATCCATCATGGTTTATTAATGTTTAAATTAGTTTTTAAATTTAATATTTAATTTTGAAACATTTATACAATATACATTATACAGTAAGATAATAATTAATTACTATTATTATATTATATACGTAAATTGCTTTTAGCTATTTAATTAATAATTAAAATTTTTTTATATTGATCTTTTCATTAAATACACATTAAAAAGCATAAAAAAATTAAAATTTGTTAATTTATCATAATAATACATTTTTATAGCTTTTAAATTCAGCAATATTTATAAAAATGATAGAATTATTGACTTACACAATAATTAAAGTTTAGTTAAAAAATAATTTTACTAGAAATATTGTATTTTAATTTTTAATACGATAAATTAATCTACTATATAAATATGTTTATATTATACATTAAAAAATTATTTTTATGAAGAAAATTCTTATTTTATGAGTACAGTATTAATTATTTTTGAAATATTGAAAAAATAATAAATTAAATATTTTTTCAGATGCTATTTAATCGCATTGTTTAAGATCTATATTACTTAACTTAAATAGTTTATAACTACAGTCACAATATAAATATCAATTGAATCAAAATAAAAAGCGAAAGAACTGATAATAATGGAACGATTTTTATAATAAATTTGTTTGAATGACAAAAAAGTGAAATTTTAGTTTATTAATAATGTCAAAATATTAAAATAAAAAATTAATATGATTTTTTAAATAAGAATTACAAGCTAAATTTCATATCAATTAAAGAACAAAATTTAAAAAATACTCTTTTAACATTCTATATCAGGAGACTGATATACTTTACCTTTTTAGTACACGTTATACAGAAGGTTCAAATAGAGTAAATACATGAAAATTCAAGTTAAACACAAATAACTAGATTTTTAATTCTTTATATTTAATTTTGTGTATTTTCTTTTAAAATATAATTTTGTAACTATTTATTAAGTTTAAACATTTTAAAACTAATAATCAAGAATTATGCGAGATTGTAATAAAATTCTACTGGAGTATAGAAGGCAATGAAATTTTGTATTAATATACTCACTTTACTGTTTATGTATTAATGTATTAATGTACTCACTTTACTATAATAAATAAAGACATGGTTCTTTTTATGTAATCCTTTCATTTTCGGCATTAAAGTCTTGAAGAATAAAGTTATAAGATCATATGGCATAACAAATTGATTTCACTTTATGAAAGAATTTTTCCTATATCTCAAACTTATTTTATCTTGACGATCTTAATAATATTTTGAACTAATATTTTTTCTCTAACTTTATAAAAATCAATATTTAGAATTAAATATATGTATAAAATGATAAGTGGTTTATATGATATCAATAAGAAGGTATATTTTATATAATTTATAATAAATTATTTCACTTTTTACAAACAATTGATTAGAAGGAAAAGAATTTTTTGAAAAGTTTTTGATGTAACTGAAATCTAATAATTTTATCACCACCATTTGTTTGTAAAGTAATGTTATTTATCATAATCAATAGTTGTTTGATACATCCCTATAAATTTTCAACTCAACTTTTTTATTTTAAAAAAGAAATATACATGTATACAAAATATATAATATGCGTTGCAAAACAATTTTGCGACAAATGAACTTCTTTAAAAATATCTTTGTTTTCAAAAAAATATACATACATTATTTCATAATGTATATTTGCAATAAAATATTGGGTCTTTTGAATTAAGTATAGATGAAAGGTAGTCGCACTAGGTTACAAATAATAAAACTCTTAGAGTTAATATGATATTATTTACATTTACCCAATATGGTCGAAATCCTAGAACATTGTTCTCTCGAAATTGCTTTTAGAGTGAAGAAGTCAATCTGGTAGTCCACGCTGACTTCTTTAAATTACATTTTCCTCTTAATTAATTGGAAAAATACGATGATTGATCATATGAAAAACTATAGAAAAACGTACACTCTGCAAGCGCACGTAAATTCTTTGTATCTATACATGTCAGACGATCAGTCCCTTCTCAGTTCAAACAAACCTGGAAAGTGAAAAAAGAGAGAACAGAAATATCTTCTCGTGATCGAACATTAGTGTTTTACGATGCCGCATTATTTGTGTCGTCACGCGTGTCACTCAATCAGTTCTCGCAATGAGAAATTCGGACGCTCTCTTCTTTCTTCATCGTTCGTTTCTCTTTGATGCGGGTATCGGACATAACTGTATAAGTGTCTCCGAACCCAAATTGCTCACCCACGGGGCGAGGCAATGCACTTCTATTGTTGCAGTCCAGCGTATGCTTTTTCGACTCTACCAGCCGACATTTCCTTTCTCCCCTACTTCATTATGCCCTTTTACTTTCCTCTTCTCGTCCTTTTCACTTACTCGTGCTTCGAAACGGTCTTTTAACCGTGACGTAATGAGGATTACGGATTTATAACCTTGTCGGATTTTGCCGCATTTTTCTGAAGAGACGTCGACACTCGTTATAGAGCTCGACCTGGGGCGTGACTTGACATCTCGTTCATCTGTTGCCTGCATGTGGATGCCATTGCCAAAATTTCCGAAACTTGTAGTGATAATGAGATGTCTTTTCATACATGCTTCTAATGGAAGAAATGAGAAAGTCTTATTCTGAAAATACGCAATGAGAGCGATGGGCTAATTTTGCTTTAGACTACTTCAAAGGTTATTTTTTAGTCTTTTTGAAGTTAAATGACGACGCTTTTTGCAAATAAATTTTGTTTATTGGTCAATGCTATTCAAGCTCCATCGTAAATTCATGGAATACAGTTTTTGTCGTAAGTGCTCTTTTATCACATTCTACTTCCGCGTAAAATTTTTTCGAAACGAACTCTTATATATTTTTCAATATTACATGTGCGTGTATATATATATGATAATACTTGTATATATATATATATATATATATATATATATATATATATATATGATAATACTTATTGTAAAATGAAATATATTGATAGTTTAAGTCTTATACTTCCATCCTTCTCAAAATTAAATTTTTATATTCATTAAATAATTTCAAAATTAAAATTGATCAGAATCTATCTAATTATAGAAAAGTATAAAGTACCCTGTCTAAAATAGAAATATATGCTCAAGTTTTTATTACTCTTGACTATAAATATCAAAATACAATAATATATATTATAACAATAATATATACAATAATATATACAATAAAAAGGTCTAATTTAATATATTTCTTCGAATCTTATAAGAAATCTTACATCTATCAGTAGCTCAAATTTTTTAAATACATATATTTTCACATTTTTATTTAGGAAAATCCGTTTTTCATGAATCGAATAGTGATTCTAGATGTCTTGCTGCATCTGCGCGTGTTCGCGCAACAAAGAATAGGTCTCACAAATAGCCGTGTACGTATGGGGCTCCACCCATCGCCGATACAGAAATAGAAAGAATTCTCAGGGTACCCCAAAAATACCGTGGCATGTTTTTCAATATTTAGCCATCATGACTTTTCGACGGATTTTTCAAACCCAAAATCTCCGCATCGAATTGAAAACTAGATAATTCAATTAGACGACAGCTGCTGGCTTACTAGGATGCGGCTGACAGTTTACCTCATCTACGACAGGTAGACAACGGCTCTTTTAGGTTCAAAAATGTATACAAATGAGAGAATGAGAGAGAGAGAGAGAGAGAGAGAGTGAGGAGAAAGGAGAGAGATTAAAAAAACAAATAATATACGTAGTATACTGGGTTTGAATAAAATGTATTTTTAAATATTTAATCAAATATATTGTAATATATAAAGTACTTGCTTGGTTAAGATAATATTTAATTAGGTAACACTGCACTAACTTTTATTATATAATTTAATAAATAAAAATAAGGACTAAAAAGATTTTATAAATTAGTTTATAAACTTAAGAATTGTAAAATTACACGCACGTTAAATATGTTTGAAAGTTAGAGTAAGTTTACATTGAAATATATCTACTATTATATTATATGTAATTATTTACTTTAAATTAGAGTGGAATTATAAAGCTGTATTTATCTAATTAGATAATCTAATTAGATTATCATTAGTTTTTAACTATAATCTTGCACATCTTAATTCATAAATCTTCTAAAGATGAAAGGTAGTTTATATATTTTGTATACTTCGTTTAATTAATTAAAACAACTTATTCATTTTTAAGTTTTATGTGTGTGTCTGCGCGCGCGCGCGCGCGTTTGTGTTTAGTATTTGAATAATTTAAATACTAAATATTTAAATAATTTTTTCAAATAATTATTTTTCATTATATTAAGCTAGATATAAATGTAGGTCTATACTAGAAATTTTTTTTAAATTATATTTTGTTGACAAAATGTACATACCCTCAGCGCACGCGCGCGGGTGCATGTACATATGCATTCTCGTTTAATCTCATTGTAAACTTAAAGTTTAAGCTGTTCATTTTTATCATTTTAAACGCACAAGCAACTTAGAGTTACTCAACTTCGCTCCATGATTTGTATAACACAACTATATTATAACACAATATATAACTTACAAATGAAATATAAAGTACAGTTGATAAAAAAGAATACATATAAGTATTTTGAAATTAGTTTTTAAAATAATGAGAACAATCATCATAGAATTACAAAGGTAAATCTTGTACCGTATCTTGAAGCATCGGTAATTTATTTATATGACTGACTTCACGTTGAAGAATGGTATTGTCTTCTTGGTGTAACGACATTGTATCAGATCAAAATCTAAACTATCAATCAATAGCTTCGATTTAATTCCTTACTCTCTTTTAGTTTATATGCAATTATTGCTCGTTTATACAAAATTCAGAAACCAAAACAGATACTTTGAGTATATCCCATTTTAATGCTTATAAAGCATTACGTCTTTTTATTTAATTTTTATAGCATGTAATTACTTTTACATATTCACTTTATTAATATTTTAAATTAGTTGAAGTTTAATAAAATAATATTCAAGATAATTTATAAAATTACTAAACAAAGACAATTTTATATACATATATTTACATCTACAGATATTTAATACAGAGAAAAATACAGTATAAAGTTGAATTTAAATTATTAAATAAATGAATCATATTAAAACTCAATATTAAAATCCAATTATTAGAGTTAACCTATCAGCAAAGAATGCTATCAAGATTTTTAATGTAGCCATGAAATAACACCAATAAACATAAAATCAATGTTTTTAATTTACATTTCTTTAAATAAATATTTATTCATAATTTTAAATAACAGCATATCAACGTATACAAATAATAACTTTGATAAAGTTAATTGATTTTTAAGTTAATTGATTTAATTTGTATTCCAATGAATATTCGTATCATTTTATATGTAATTTTATTACATTTTAGAATAACATTGTGTGTGTGTGTATGCTCGCGCATTTGCGTATGTGTGTATAATGTATGTATGAATTTATATCAAATACGTTTCTCATTTCCTCCCACTTACCCTTTCCTATCTCTAACCCTACATCTTCTCTCTTTTTCCTTTCCCCATTTTCCTTATCTCTCTTTTTCATTATATATAATGTAAAAACATTATTTAGATTTAATAATTTAAAAGTTTGTTTTAAAAGGTACAGTAATATTACAATAGAGACCATTTATATTTATTTAAAAAATTTAATATCTTGAAAGAACGAACGTTATTATTGCTTATAGTTTAGAAGTCTATTCTTTATTTAATGAACATAAAATGATTGAAGGAATTGATATAACCCTAAACTTAAACTTCTTCTTTTGGTCACACAGCTCCATTCAATATATGTATCATTGTACATTCATTTTACGTATTTCTTTCCTCCATCAGAGATTGTAACCGAATGCAAAAAATATTATACTGAAATCATTGTATCGAGTATTACATAAATGTAGTACAAATACTGCGTAATGTATGTTATTATATAGTATATAATTATACTAAACAAAATCACATTAAATCGTGGCTTAACCTTACGGCCATGTTTATAGAAATATTAGCATGAACTTATATATATTATCTTATAAATTTTTTCAAATATCTTAACAAAAAATAATTATATAAATCATTTTGTATTGATCCATTGCACGATTTTTATATTTTTATTATATTTGTATTGAAGATTGATCATATTTCATAACGTTACAAATTAATCGTAAATGAATATGTTTTATATGGGATAGATGTTTACACATTTTTATATCGACGAAAACTTAAAACTTCACAAAAAGAAACTACCTATGAAAGTCACGAGAATTTTAAAACTGAAATATTTCTTATATAAAGAGCACATCCTGTTTATATTATATGCATGTTTCAAATATATATCAGAAGCTCTAATACTATAAACACGTATATCAGATCTATCAAGGATACTATGTAGGATACAATGTGCAACGCAATAACGAGGATAAAATTTCAATGTTTAGTCATATAAATAAGAAGAAAAATCATGCAGAACCTTAACTGCTTGGTATAACTGAACCTTCTATTGTTAGCCTTTGAAATAGATGAAAATTTTTAAAATCTTATTATAATTAAACAAAAATTGAATTTGAGTGTAATGTATTTATGAAAAAAACTATGGCTCAAATGATGTAATGTTTAGAAGAATAGTTAATTATGGATATAATTAATTGATAATAATTTTTATTATAAATTATAACGATAGTTTTATTTCGGACATAAATAATTTTGCACGTTATAATTCTGGCTAAGCCGAGTTTGCCTTTCTCATGGATCCACCTTCATTATGTAGGCTTTACCTCTAAGGTTAAGATGAAGCATCAATATGCGAAATAAATATGTATTTAGAATATGCACTTATTGAATTGGATTCTTAAATGTACAAACCAGCGTTTTTTGCACGAAAAATAACAAAATGCCATATACGAAAGATACTGCGAGTATACGAAAGTGAAGAAAAAGAGAGAGACAGATTACATCGCAACTAGAGCAGCAGTTATGACTCGTTTATTAAGAGACCTCGCGACTTCCTGATCGAACGCCTTCTCCATCAGATAAATTGCGGGGTCACTTTTCTACAAAATGCGATTTCGGAAACTATGATCCATTTTTTTTGTTCACATGCTTTATACAATTAAGAAAAACATACGCAGTTCTTACTACGTATGAACTTGACTATTATTTTTATATAATATAATATCTAAACTAAGCATAGTCTTCAACAGTTAAAAGCGCTACCAACAATTACAATGTTCTAAAATTATATCTAATATTTTTCATAACATGGCTAATAATGACTCCAAGTATTATAAGAAAATTTTTATAATAATTTTATATTAAGGATACATCTGTAAGTCTTACAGAATGTATTTCACTTTTTTGTCATACACTTTGTGACTAATCCTTTCATTTACGAAATATATTAAAGTGATATTATTTTAGGTTAATTGATTCCTTTTATTTCATGGCAAATTTCTTACATAAATTAGCATCTTATCTCGATCAATTAAATATTACATGCATATTTCTGAAAAATAATTATGCATACAATAAAATTGTAGAACGTTCTAAAATAAAATTAATAAATGCATAATTATTATTTCATAATATAATTTTTTCTTATATCTGGACAAACGCTGTATAAAACCAAATTTAATCGATATTTCATGCTAATTATTGCTCTACACATTATCTTTTATTTTATGTTACATTCTCCTTTTTTCATCAATAAATGCATGTAGTAAATCTACTTGCATTTATTAACGGCCTTTTGCTTCAACTTGCCTAATCTCACTTTCCTACTTCAACTATTTTTACGTCTATATTTATTTAAATGATAATTACTAAAAATTTAAAATAATTAAAAGAAAAGATGTTTCATTTTACAAATTTAATGATAGTAAAGTAGTCTAACAATGATTATTTAAATGCTGTAAATACGTGAAATTCTTTTGATAAGAAAGCTATTAGAAAATACTCTGACTTATACTTAAAGACTGATGTACACCTCTTAATTGATTTTTTTGAAAATTTTAGATAATTCTCTTAAAACTTATAGATTTAATCCAGCTCATTAATTTAGTATTTCAAGTATGAGTCTATCCGTATACAAAACGTATTTACATTCTTTTCTTGCTTTTAACAAGTTACATCATTCATATCATAATGGAGTTAGGTCAAATATTATCTGGTGATATTATGACATTCTCATTACTAAAAAAAATTATTACATATCCTATACAAAATTTTACTGTTTCTCAAGATATTTTGATTTTTATTGATTCAGTGTCTTAGAATAAATATATGTATTATTATTATTAATTTCACACCCATTGGTATTTGTTATAAGAATATTAATATACTTTCAGATTTATCACAATTTGATAGTCTATAGATACAGTTTTGATGCTGAAAGAAACTTTCTATGGCTTTTTAGTTTCTTCTGTTATTGTATAAAAAAAATATATTGCATTTCCAATTTGATAAGCTATTCTTTGAAATTTGACGTTGATTGTGAGATATTTGAAGGAGAACTTACGATTAATACATACAGCAAGTATCTGTATACATGATAATGAGTGATAATGTAGACAACAAAGTAAAGTGAATGTACACATGAAAAATATTGAAGTGGTTATTAAGAAATCTATGAATTAGCTGCCTATTGAATAAATGAGTCTGAAGTTTACAACGTTAGAACTCCTACAAAATGTCAATTGTATTAAATCTTGAAATTTCTTTAAAAAAAACATGTAAACTACATAATTATCATGTAATATTAACGAACAAATGATATAATTCTAAAAACACTCCGAAAATAACTCTTATTAGGAAGTAAACATTTTAAATTTACGAAATTAAAAAATTTCAAAATTTTACTAAGTATTATTAACAATAATCATAATTAACTACTAAAAAAAATAACAAAAATTTTATTCCACATAGAAACTTATAAAAAAAGAAGTTACGGTTTGATAAATGCATGAAGTAGACCAACTCGAATAACGCTCTATAAATACATTAATTATTAATATTTTCACTAATATAATTACAAATTTCTTGTCTCCAAGAGTAAAAGACAAATTTATTTAAGTCTACAAAAAGCAGACTTAAAAAAACATGTATACTATACGTATGCGATGTATATAAATGTTTTTGCTGTCTCCTACATAAATCTTTAAAAAATCATGCTATTAGAATTTGATAACTTTTTATTAAATGACGTCACAGATAAAATAACCAATAAATAAATAGCTTTTAAAAAATGAGATTTTCGTCATAGTTGAAACATTGTTTAAAAGACTTCGTACGTATATATATTGTATACTTTAGCAATTTATTATAATAATAATGTGTTGTCGAGATATTCCACAACTTTTTATTATTGAATATCGTTGGTCATATAAAAACGAAGAAATTAACCGATATAAATTTTAATAATATTTTATTTTAATAATTTTAATGGAATTCGCATTCCATGCGAATAGAAAATTATATAAAAGAAAATACAAATCTCTTTTCTTACTCACACACTCTTTTTAATTCCCTTTTTTCTGTTGAGAATATAAAATGCTATAACTCCCATCAATTACATAAATGACATTATTTTGGTGAATAAAAGAAACATATTATTAAATTATATATATAAAGTATAATATTTTCTAAAACTTTTAAATATTGTGCGGTAATTATCTCATTCACTAGAAACAAAAAATAAAACTTTCAATGCTTATTCTCACATATTTTCATTTACCTGTATAGATGTATAAAAATTTTAAATCTTTTATTTTTAAATTTAACCATTTTTAACTTAAAGGTTGAGAAAAGGCCGAAACTCTCTGACAAGGGTTTTCTGGACTAACAAGGACTGGAGCCTTTGCTAAAGGTTTTCTCTAATGAAGTCTCAAACGATCCCCTTTTCTTTTTTGTTTCATGTTAAATTTTAAAGGTTATACAGATCTTTGAATTCGTCTGTTCAGTAGCTCTGATAAAGACATTTTTCGCTCCTACGTTCTCACTTTGCCTTGATAAGAGCGGATTGTCAAAGGAAAGAAGGTGCGAGGTTCAAAAAAAGAAGAGACAGTTGAATAGTTTCCTACATGCTCTTGCCAGCCGTGACTGTTCAAGTTTTTACTCCAATTAATCCTTTCTCACTCTCCACTTTTTGAACATTGCCCTCGCGCCACCGCGTGTGTTCCTGAATGCGAAATGCCCGAGCTTCGCCGCCCAAATCGACGTGAACATTTCGCACCACTACGGCCCAGGCTACACTGCGCCAATTAACGGGAAGCCGCTTTCTGCCACTAAAATCCCAAGCGATGCTGCTCTAATCGACGCGGTGACACTTTCCGTTATTGCCCCCCCCTCCCAACGCTACAATGGCGCCTTTCAACGGAAAATTCTGGGCCTTCTTCGCTCGCGACGCTTCGCTTCTTTCTTTTTATCGCGAATCGGACTTTGGGTGAGTTATTGTACATGTCAGTGTCCACACAACACGATTGCCACGGATTGGAGCTGTACTGGTATGCGTCAAGGTTCAAATGTAATCGTCATATTTTCCAAAGAGACAAAAGAGTATGGAGAATGCGTGAGAAGTACGAGACAGGATATAATAAGAGACTGTTGATAAAAGCTGCCAAAAAAAAACTTTGTTAATATAATCATGCCAGCGTAATATACACAAACTCATAGTAAGCTCACGTAATATACACTAATTGATAGTAACCTCACTTAATATACATAAACTAACGGATAGTCTTGAGTCGTACGGCGAATTAGGAGTACAGAGAGATTCACCTGCAGCGATGCGATTCTCAGGCGATTCTTTCACTTGTGCATTGCCGTCAACTTCTCATCCTTCAGGAGCATTATTTCACTATCTTAAAAAAGGTGGTAGTTATACTTGGTTTGAATCTCGGCCGTGACGCGACACGCCGCGACATAGCACCGTTGTTTGGTATAAACCGCAGCGTGGGCGTCGCCACTTAATCTTCTCGTACGACAGATTTTATGATCTTACATGTCCGCTACATCACCCTCCTACCAGTAATAAACGTATATTTGTTATTTTGTCTCTTTCTTTTTTTGTACATTTTTAAAATATACGACGCTGCGTTGTATATAATCTTAAAGTAAATGTATGTACATATATATAGATATATATCTATAGTAACGTATATAATTAATCGTAATTTATGTAAATTATGTATATTATATTAATGTAAATTATAATTATAATATGAATTACTATTATTTCATTGATTATTTGTTATTGTTACTATAATTAATAATAAGAAATGCTACAATGTATTAATTAGAATTTCCCGTTTGTTTACAAATTATATACTTATTGAGTAATTAATATGTGCTAATACACTTAATTAAATTAGGCTTGCAGACGATTGGGAAATCGAATATTTTACTAATACGTGATTTGCAGGAAGTCTCGGATTTCTCAGAAAGATGCGACCTGGTGGCATCTTCTTCTATATCGAAGATTTTGTTATTGTCTATTATTAACCGTTTATTATTATTGTCGGATATAATAAAAGCCAGTTTCAAACGGTCAAACAAAACGGTAACGTTTTTATTATTTACATCAACAAATGTTTTGTCCGTTCGGCTTTTGACGGCAAAAGGACCATTATAAGAAATTCTGGAGCCTCTGATAGTATTGTGGTGCAGAAAGACGTACGTCCGTTCTCTAAGATTTTTAAAAATAAAGGATCTTTGCAACTACTTACAAGGAAAAGGCTTTCATAAAGAACAATAATGGTTTCCATTATTTGTTTACTTTTTGCACCAAAACAGCACCGATCACATAATCATGTGCATTGATTGTAATATTTAAGGTCACCCAGGTAGTGGATGCAAAAGTATTGCAGCCCGCTTTGAACTATTTTTAACCGCAATGAAAGCCTTTGCCTCGCTGTCGTTCTATGTTATCGTGGTTTTTCCAGATTTCGCTCCCTTTAATAAATTATTCAAGGATTGCCTTTTTACATCCGAAAAACCTTCTTAATACTTAATAATTACCGGATTTGAAAATTCTGAGTTCACCTACATGCGCTTTTCGATAGGTTTTATACCAGCCTTGTTCATTTGAAAGCCGAGAAATTCCGTTTCCTTAAATCCAAAATATATTTTGCTGGATTTTTTAAAAACGTGAATATACATATATAAGAAATTTAATCGAGTAATCTCATCAACGGATCGTGGATAAGTTTAACTCGCGTTTCGCGATTCGAATTTAGTCAAAAGATACTTGTATAAGCCAAACGGCGTTATTATCGCCGTTTTTTTCAATTAAAGCGCGACGAGGATTTGATTATATAAGCGAATCAAATAAATTTTGGAAAAAATTTGTTTTTCCGTAAGATTTTGAGAAAAATCTTCGTGAGGACGTGACGCATACCTGTCAGATTTCGTCCTCATGTTCAACGCACGATAATCACCGTATAGTTGGGTTTGCCTATCCTTTTTTGGTCCAATCTAAGGGCTCTTGGAAGTTGGATTATTCCTTGAATTAGCATTAACTCGATCTCGTTCTTTGATATTTTCAGACAGTCGGGTGCAAATCTTCGCAAGTTTCTGAAAGTAGACGGCCCCGTCGTTTTTTAGTAGTGCTGAATTATGTGTTTCACCTCCGCTCGTCGAAATACGAGTGATCTCGTAAGATCGGGAAACTCAGAAAGCAATTTATGATATTTAAAGTGTGCTCGTACAGTTTTTATTGATATATTTTTTTGCACTTTGAACTTTGTTCTTGAGTTTCCAATTTTGTTATGCCGTCACTAATCGTTTATTTCTGGTGTCCACAAGGTTATAATTCGTCACAAAATCCATACTGATCATCAGCGAATCAATGTTGGATACTATAAATTTCCATGAAAAATTTCGGCAAAGGTTCAGGTTTAAATTTATTGTAGTGCTGCCGAAAATCGAAATACGAGTTCCCATGGCTACACATACATCAGCTCCTATGTCGATAAGATATTTTGAATTTGTATTTTTATCTACGATGAAAATACGGCAGTTCTTAAGATCGCTGTGTTGTGCCTTTATTTTCAACATTTCTGTCCATTTCCCACTTGCTGCCAGTTATATGAAGACATGTATCGAGTGGACATTTCACCAAACCTGTAGTGGAACCAGCAAGGTCCATGGTTTCATCTGTTGCTGCAATTTCGGTTGTTGCTACGGTTTCGCATTTGACTTCACCGTGGGCTGCGTTGCAAGCTTTAGACTCGTTTGAATTACATAAATCGGAATGTTAATGTTGTGAACCATGCAATAAAATAACTAAGTATTTTATACTCAGTTAAAAACTTACATTCCAAAAACCGTATAAATCGTTCTCGTTTTTTCTTATTCTTTATTAAATTTCGTATTTATTAAAAAAAGACGTTTCGGAAATCGAAAAAAAAAATAAATAAATTATATAGCTATACTAATTTTTATCGTAACAAAGGCTATTTGCATAAAATTTATCGAAAATGTAAATACCAAAGCCTCACATACTACTTTGAAATGTTTCTTTGTTAAAAGCAAGCCGTCGCATATATATTCCAATTTTATAGAAGCAAAGAAAGAAATTAATCAACTACAAAGTTTTATTGCATCAAAATATAAAGTAAAATTTATAAAAACAGAACTTCTAACAAGAATAATAATTAGTATTTTAACCCTTCGCAATTTCCATATTTTGATAGCTACAGAAAAATCTCTGTGAGATCGTTTAAACATCATTTAATATGGACACTGATAAGAAATTATTAAGTTAGGACTCTAACAATTTGAATAAGTGAGATTATTCAAATATTTATTACTCCAGACCCAATACTGCCTAGTCTTCAAATTCCAATTATAAAAATGCTTTAACATATAAAAATTTTCTTATTAGAGAACTATTAGTGAATGTGCTTGAGTATTAATTAACTATTACGCAATCTATACGACTGACCTCATGGTAGCAAGTTCAACAAGTGCTTCAGCATTTTTAAATGCGTTGGAAAAAAAATACTGGCATAATTTAATAATGTGTAGAAAATGGCATTTTGAGAATGTTATCGATATAAAAGTTGGAACAATCATCGTACTCAAGAAGATTAATACTCTATCAATTAGATGACCATTTTTCAGAATAACTGTGATATATCCCGGACTTGATGTCATTACTAAATTAGGTAACGGTTAAAACATCAATTAGCAAATTTAAAGAATCCATAAAGGTTTATCTCTTTTACAAGTTGATACTGAATCTGTGAATCATCATTATTATATTGAATATTTATTACGTATATGTTGAGTTTAAAGTGGCCGATATGATTATTGATGTCAGTATCATTATTTATACTATAAGTTTAAAATATAATTTTAATTTAAGATTATCTAAAGGTAACGCAAATAAAGTGTTCATCGGTGTTCTTCACTAATATCCAGAGATAAGCACCAGTATACGAACATATTGATCTATTATTTTATATCCTTGAATTGTTAACAAAATTTTCTGAGTTTTTGCATTAATCTTAATTTTAAGTACAAATATAATGAAAAAGTCTTAACCTTTCATTTCCTAACTTAAAATAATTCTCTTCTCTTTATGAGATATTTTTGAGTAACGTATAATTGTAACTGCTTAGGAAGTTAATTACTTGTTATATATTATAGAAAAAGTAATTCGATGGTAGACGGACAAAAACGAAAAGTAAAGGAAAAAATGCTTATGGATCAATATACTTGATATAAGCACTGTTAATAACTATCAATAAAATAGCTACAGATTAAAGAAATGTACTTTATTTTTAATAGCCATTGATACATTGAAAGCTAAAGTTCGTGTCTGTATTTAATGCAACCTCAAATTCTCAGACCGGATTTTGTTATTATAACTCTAAAAGTATTTTAGAATTCATTAATATTTACAGTTTAATAGTCTTTAAGAGTATTTTCCAGGGAGTTTATTTTTAATCATAAAACTTTTTAATTGTTTATTTTATAGACAAAAACTTAATATTTTATATGAAAAGTATTCATAATTTTTATTGAAAATCATATTGTAAATAATGATCAATTTAGTGATAATTTAATAAGTTGTTAGTAATTAATATTTTTTAATTAATCTCTTTAATTTAATTAATTTTTTAATTAATTTTAATTAATTTAATTCAGATTTTTTTATTTTCTCAAATTATATTTTTATAAATACATTCTTTTATATTTATATTGATTAAATTAATACATAACATTAATTATACTGAATTGATGAAGTAGAATATTAAATATAAAAACAATTGTCATTGTTTTTAAGCAGTACAAATAGCGCGACTTTCCTGTATTGATGTCATTAATTAATATTTTCATTGTCGAAAACAAGCATATATTTGTGTTTACATATAATTAGATCATTTAGTCTATTTGTAGATGATCATATATTATAACTATTAAAATTATTTTATTAGCATATAAGAACAAGACTCAAATGAATACAATATTTTACAATAATTTAATAATCAATATTCTTTAAAACTAAATTATTACAATGAAATTTAATAAGAATTCATACATCTACATGATTCGAGTATTATATCGTATAAAAAGTCATTTAATATACGAACTTACGTTATAACTTTGTATTGAGTATAACATATAATATTTCAAAGAATATCTATTGTAATCAATAAATGAAAATAGGGATATTAATAAAAGTAAGGAATATTTGTTTAAAAGTTATTACAATAATATATTTAATTAAATTAATTTATGAGAATAAATATTATATGGAAACTCTAATTTAATAAATAATATTTTAACAATTTTACCTAAAATTATAATAAGTATTCTAAATGAAGGTTTTTTTCTGTACAAAATGAATGTTGAGGATTCTGAAGTTCAGCCGTACATTAAGAGAATTTTAACTCGTTTATTTTAAAAATATTACATTACGTGATTTATATACTTTAGCGCAGTAAAAAAACAATACAACTAAGCTCTATTAAATTTAGTATTATAGAAATCTAAATAAAATTCAAGGAAATGACTGGTTAAATAAACAAATTAATTAATTATAATATATCAGTAAATAAAAGTAATAAATATTAAAACAAATGTAATAAATATTAAAACAAAAGTAATAAATATTAAAACAAAAGTAATAAATATTAAAATAAAAGTAATAAACATTTCTCTTAAAAGAAAAGAACAAAATGTTGTGTTCACTTATTGTGTTATAAGTTTTTTTTCTTTAAGTCTATGTGCCAGAACTTAACATTTAAGAGCGCTAAAATACATTTTTTTAATTAAAATATTCTATTATTAAAAAAGCATGAAAGTGCTTTAAATAATGATTATTATTATTAAAATGAGAAATGCAAAAATGGAGCGAAAAACATCAAACGAATCTAAGTCGCTATTGTACAACAGCAATTGATCTCGATACTAAATATTAGCAAGTTTCCTAGCAAGAATTTGTATATTACTACTTAGTAGTAACTAAACAATTACTCTAAATTTGGAAAGGAAAAAATGTGGATCTGTCTCGAAGAAATAATAAGACATTACGTGGATGCAGAATTATTGTATGGTTATGCTATGCAATCATTTTAATAGTATTTGTCTTTGCCTTTAAATTTTAATGATTAAAAGTTTCATATCTATATATGAAACTTTATAAGTTGTATTTTACTATATAAGTTGTATTTATACATTGATTTATGACATATGACTTGTTAAATCATTATTACATATCTTGAATAAGCCATTTGAAGGTACTCCCGACTAAAATTTAGTAATAATTTTTTATGTATATATATATTTATAAATCATATCTGTAATATTAAAATTATTTATGTTTTTCTCTTAATTTATTTTATTTTTTGGCATTTATTAATTGTAATATTTAAAGAAGTAGTTGCAATGAATATGATAATAAATATTAATAATTATAATTTTAAGAATAAGCCACAGAATATTAAGTATTAAGATTTTTTACTAACATGAATCAAAAATTCTTACAAAATATCTATAAATTTATCTAATATCAAATACAATATACTATGGTCTATAGATAAACTAAATCGTTTATCTATAGACCATATTATAGTACAAGGTGAATATTAGCCAAGAATACATAACTATCACTTCATTCTATTTGATAAAAAATATATTTTATTAAAATTATTTATCAATAATATTACATAATAATCAATAATATATCTGAATTAATAAATTTTTCTTATGAAAATTATAATGCATAATTTGAAATTCTCAGAATAATCTTTTCAACAAAAAAGATAATTGTATTAAGTACGTACACACTGAATTTCTATTATAGTCAAAGCTTATTTGTATTCACAACTTAAAAATCAATCATAAATAAAACGCATATAAAATAAATTAAAAATTTAATAGCAGTACTTGAATTATTAATTAAAAACCAATACTAATGAATTTAATAAATTCTAGATATTTATTTGAAAATATGTATAAATTATATAAGTGATCTACGATTATCAATAATAAATCTTTTAAATAATCCAATGATATAATTATCTAATTAAGAATATCAATGCTATCAATCTATTACGTAGTTAAAATACAACGTTAACCTAGTTTAATGATGCCATGTAGTAATTATTATACTTAGATACTAATATAGACTTAATCAATTCTTTAAATATGAAATATAATGTATTTCAAAATAGAAATGAAAACAGTTCTAATTATTTTCATTTTCATATACTTAAAATATTTATAATGTATTTATAATATAATATATTTATATTATTTTTTTATTATATATTGTATTATATATTTATATATTATATTATAAAATTTATAATATATTTATAATATAAAAAACTAAATAAGGTATATTTCAATAATAAATTTTAAATATTAAAGATTTAACTATTGTTTTAATATTATTTTAATTAAAAAGCATTTTTATTATACTTATATTGTACATTGTAATAAATATGTATGGAAAGTAAATTTTTTCTGAAAATAATTTAGGCTGTTTTTCAAAGAACTAGAAATTCTTTACAAAATTATTCTATTGTATTCTATTTTACTCAAGTATTTGTAATAGTTCTACCTCGATATAAGCTAGCTCTTACTTGTAGACTTTTGCAGGTAAAAAGTAGTGGAAGTAAAAAGAAAAGAAGATCGATAGACTCCCCAAAGTTTAAAGGGTTTATAGCAAGGCTGACAAAGCGATGAGTTCTAGTAGCAAATATACCTGTATAGAGATGTATATTTATATCTACATAGACTAAAGAGTATATCAAAAAGTTGGCAAAGATAGTTGAAGCGTTTTGAATATTTTTCCACAAGAAAGAAACGAACTTATGTCGACGAATGGCTTCATCCATGCCGCAGACAATGACACTATATTGTGAAAATATTGATTACGATTCACCAACAATGGGAGACAATGCCATCATCAAATCCATTCTATAGTGCTCAGGTACTCAAAAAATTGCTTGTCTTTGGCAAATGTCACAAGTAGCGCTCGTATACATGAGATACACGTACGAGTGGTTTTGTAGTGCATAGCCCATCTACCGGGAAAGAATGGAAAGAGGGAGAAACAAGATGTAATCAAGACTCTTGATTTGTATTTTTATCTTTCCGTACTGAATATTTAGGGAACAAATTTATATTTTTATTCTGGAGTTTTACGAA
This sequence comes from Wiebesia pumilae, assembly GCA_018907045.1. NCBI lineage: Eukaryota > Metazoa > Arthropoda > Insecta > Hymenoptera > Agaonidae > Wiebesia > Wiebesia pumilae. The sequence continues at coordinate 14,019,184 of JACCHZ010000116.1, forward strand.
ACAAAAATGTCTGTTCAATTATCAGATTGTAATAAAAATCCAGAATTTTTTAATTTTCTCGAGTGAATTTCAACAAAATATGATAATCTAGAATTTTTATAAACGAAATGAATAAAGAATATTTTTATCTTGGTTCATTACAATTTAATAAAATATTCGTATTTAAACAATGAAAGTTTGGTTAGTCTTAGTTCTGTTATAAACTTTTACTTATAAAATATAAATAACCTAATAATCTCTGTTTTATTACTCTAAAGTTTTTCTTTTTTGAACTTATTATTAAATAAAATCCTTAATTAGAATTATCTACCTAAGAAAAAGTAAATGCCAATAAAGCAAATTGCTGAACCAATATCCATTTAAATTATAAAGAACTAACGAAAATAGATCCTTATTTAAAGACTACCTAGAGAAAACTTTTATTTAAAATTTTATTTATTTTATCTATCTGATTAATTTTATTTTTTAAAAGCATCAAACGCTGACCTAACGTGAAAATATAATAATAATAAATTAAGTGTTTTAAAAAACTAACTGTAGTTAAAACGAAAGTTTTTATTAATAATGAAAAAAGAAAGGCGGTACTATTATGATTAAGAAAAAATTTAAATATTTTAAAAATATATTGTCCTTTTAATATTTATTACTAATTTTGACTTTAACATCTATAAGGCTTTAGTAAATAATAAAAGGAATCTTTTTTATTTTAATTTCCCTTATTCATATTTAAACAAATGCATTTTTTATGAATGTCAGCAATATTATATAAAATAGAAGAATATTGATAATATTCTTCTTCACCAACTCATCTTATTCAAATAATTATAACGCAAAATTCTATTATTTGTATAAATAACTTTTTCCGAAAACATTGTTAAACATTAAAATCAGTAAATCATAATCTAAATAATCATAAAAAGTTAGTTTTATAAGTAGCTTTTATAAAAAAATAATAATTGAATACAACAAGTAGTATAGTTTGAGTAAATACTTTGCTTAAAATATGATTAAATCTCTATTTAATGTTTTATCAAAATAAAGTTTTGATTTTTTTATATCATTGTTTATATAAACATAAATTTTTGACCCTAAGATTTTGTTTTAAAAAGAACAACGTAACCTATTAATATAAACGTTTAATATTTAAACTACATACTATAACTATAAACTATATAATGTTTACGTTAGCATAAAAAATAAATATGTATAAATATCGAATGGAATAAGTAATAAATTTCTTGATGATCAATATCCATGTGTTACACAAATATAAATTTAAAGTATTCCACAATATATAATTATAATATTTATATTAATTATACTATCTGCTAAAATATTTATACGTAAGGGAATGAGAAAGTGTGTGTGTGCACTAAAGCGTACATACACGTACGGACTGGTGAGTAACGCTATTGTCGAATAAAAATATTACAAATAATGTATTTTATACATATTGCACATCTATCGTTGATATAGAAAATACTGAGCTTCAAAGACATAACTATAAATATAAAAGATGTCTTGAAAGAATTTAGGTACAAAGACAAAAATATTAGACAAAAAACAGCAATATGTATACATAAGAATTTAAAAAGTAATAAACATGGAGAGTGAATAAAAATTTGTAATAAAAATAATGGATAGAAAGTTAGAAAGAAATAGTGATTCCGATAATAAAAAATTGAGAGAACAAAATGCAATAATGAGAAAAAATAATTAAGAAAAAGCGCATGTGTAGATGTTAGAATGATGAATAAATAAAAAAAAGATTTAGAATAGCGAATTAAAAAAAATGAAATTGAAATAAGGGTAGGTTACATAAAAGTAAAAAATAAATGGAATATAATTAAAAAGAATGAATAATATGAAAAATTCAATGAAGATACGGAGACATATTAGATATAGAGCATAGTCAACAACATTTTCAAAGAATATTACAAAAGTACTAGTAAAGAAATTAAAAAAAAGGGAAATGATGGTCAAAGAGATAAAATGAGAAACGAATAGAATAGAATTAATAACAAAAATGATAAAAAATAGAGAAAACGAAGAAAGGAAAATACATGATAATAATATCTAGATATAATAAACTATATAACATAATGAAGAATATTAAAAACATTTAAAAGAAAAGATGAAGAAAGAAAGTATAATATACATATTAAAAATCGACAGACAAAAATAAAAAATGAAATAAAACATAGATTAGATAAAGATGACAATGGTTAAAAGTATTGAGAAATATTTAAAGTTTGAAAGGTAAAAAATTCAAAATAAAAAACCTTAAAAGTAATAGAAGTAAAAAAGAGTTATAAAATAGAAAGGAAAGAGAGAAAAGTTAAGAAAAAAGGATTAGAGAAAGGTAAAAGTGAAAAAATAAATTATAGTGTAAATAATGTACAAAATAAATACTAAAATTATAAATTGTAGTAAAGTTTTAATAATGTTATAAATAAATAAGTTTATCTCAGATTTTGTGAAGTAATACCTGTATCATTAATTAGTCAGTGTTATGTATCAAATAAATACAGCATATAATGTTAGAACGTTCCTATGATTAGGTTGAAAAAGCACGCTAATCTAAAAGAGCCACATAAGACATGTATAAATTAGCAGGATTGAATGACACTACGTTACAATTTACTTTACTTAAAATGTGCAACATTTTCCTTCATTTTGAAAGAGATATTTTAAATTGATGTTGCCCAAATATAGCGTAGTAACTAACTTAACTACACATTGTTTTGTGTTCAGTATTTGAGTTGGCGCCCACATTTGTGCTGTATATGCATCACAATGTACACCATACCCGTATACACATAATAAAGTATCTTTCACAAGAACGTTGTTAATCCTTTTAATTACGACTACATGCTTAGTATGAATAATTTTCAGTTTCTATGGACGCGTAATATCAAAGCTTTAATTATATCCTTATAGAGACGTTTGAGCATTAACATCATACGCATGACGAATGAAATAACGCATGAACAATATAAATTATTGTATGTATATTCAAAATATAATTCTAGAGAATAACATCAAGCGATAAAGTAGCTTATAATAAATATTTTTTTTATTATTCTTTAAAGTTTTAAAAACTATTATATTGTAAATAATAGTTTTATTGCTTCTGAAAACTGAAAACTCATGCTACGTTAACTAATTAAGTTTTTAGAGAGCTTGTAATACTTCAGTTTTTCTTAATAATACTTAAGAAATTTTAAATTCAGTATTAATATATAAAAATGTAAGATATTTTACTAACATCTACTGTATAATTCAACGATACCCATATGTATAACACATATGCGCATACACAGATAAGAATAAAAGTAATTATAATTGTATATAATATAAAATTAGATTGAACCTATTACTGTACTAATTACTTCTTATTTATCAGTAATCTATAATAATAATGACATATATTATAAATTTTTTATTACAAATTTATAAATACTTATTAATATTAAAATAATTATTTTGGTATTATCATATTATATTCTTAAAGACTGTAAAGAATATTAATATCAATCTATGAAAATTTCAATTTATTTAATACATACTATTCAAAATTTTATTACATCATATTATATAATTTTCAATTTAGAGAAAGTAAAGAAATATAAAAATATGCATAGAATAACTTATGATTTATAATAAACTTTATCATTTAATTATGATATGTTTTAATATAATTTTTTAAATATTTTCTAATTTCACGTAAGTATAGTTATTTAAAGTAAAATAAATTATCCCACCAATGGCGTACAAGTATTGAAATGGTCTGACCCGTTTTTCCATCAGATGCGTCAACCTGTGTTCATCGGTGTACTTTCCACACTCCTCATCTGCGTTCTCTCATCTCTCGACAACTCTTCGTAAGATATTCTTCAAGGCGCACGTCAGCAGATTTAATTTACACACGTAGAAGAAATGCGCGTGATGTTGAGAAAACGCTTTTAAAGCACAAACGCCCGATTTATTGCCGAGCACGAAGCGAAACACCCGCCTATCTGTATTATCTCCTTTTTACAAAGAGAAATATTTAAATATGAAATGGTTGCTATATGTAGTTTATATAGTACTTTGGTGGTACTAGTTGATGGTGTCTTGAAAAACAAATAAATTTTTTTTCTTAACTATTAAGTACATCTACACAATCACTTTGATAATTGGTTCGTTTTTATTAGTCATAAATTAGCCTTTCATGATATAATTCGACATATTGTAAAGAGAATAACAGAACTTTATATTATAAGGATGTATTATTTATTTTATGTTTTATTAAATTAAATTAAATTAAATTTTATTATTTTATTATTATTTTATTATTTAAACCATTAAAAATTTTTTTTTACCAACTAATTCTAACATTATTAGCTTACTATCCATATCTGTATTTACATATCATAATAATGGATTTTTATTTACTAAAATTAGGTGAGGTAGATTACACATAAAATATTGATTAATATATATTCTAATAACAATTTACTTTTATATTATTAAATTATTTTTAAAAGTAATCAGCATTCAGAATCTAAACTACTAGTATGCATATTTGCTTTTTTTACTATGTTTTGATAATGATATTAAATATATACTTATATAATTTTATCTATAATTTATAAAACTGATTTTTAAAATAGAAATAGCTTATAATAAATGTCATTCATATTTACATACTAAAGTAAAAAATAAACTTACATTAAATAAATATGTATCGAACTTTTATTTTAATTACTCTAAAAAATATTTAAACTAGATTTACAATATAATTTCGAATTTTTATTCAATACATGATATTATAAAAAAAATCTGTAGATTTAGTGAATATTAGAAGAGTTTAAGTTAAATGATTGAGTCTATTTTGCTACTTATATTATTAAGTTAGTGGGATGCATGGTTCTAGCTGCGATAACCCTGACGCGCGCTGAGGATTTTATTCTTAACTCGTATAATGTTTTTCTTTTGCTCCGTGCTTACTGACCAAGGCCTGAAAACAACGATTTGCACGCCCACAAGAATGTCAGCGAATCTAGAGGAAAACAAGATATGCCACCAACGTATCATCAGGAGAGAGGGAATGTCGTCGCAAATTCATCCGATGCGATTGAAGCGACAGAACCCTCCGAAAAGATATAAAGTAAGGCACACCGCTTCTCACAAACAAAACAGAAGAATAGTCAGAGGAACAGTAGGAGAAAAACAGAAACACGTTCTATTTCTAACAGCATCCTCTCCAACAGCCACTGAGACGGGACTAACAAAACTATCCACTCTTTTCAGGGTGACAAATATATTGTCAATATAAGCTCAACGAAGCCCAACAGCTACGGCTGCCAATCCGTTTTTTTCAGAGTGACAGTCTAATACACCCCACCGGTATGTAAACGACGTAGTTGAGAACTGGCATTTTGGAAATTCGAGAAGAAAGAAAACATGCAACAATTTCCTTTTGATCTTTTTCAACCCATTGCATTTTTACCAATATCAATGCTTTTGTATCAATAGCAATTCTCCATCCATAAAAACAGCTTCTTCCTTTGCAAAAAAGGCAATACACATTGTCGATTTTTAATAAAGAAGCGTCAGTGAACCATTAATTCTAAGAGCCCTTCGTTATTGTTATTATTCGATGGTTAATTATACAACAGGCATTTTGACTAAGTACTCTCACTATATTAAGCCTGACAACCTGCTATTCTCACCTAAATTATTTCAAATGTCTACTAATAAAATTTATCCACATGTTAATTGAATCTTTTATTATACATTAAAACCTACATATGATCACTCCTTTTCCAAAAGTTTATATTAATAACTTAAAGTTTGATATTTTTAAACTATATTTTGTCGAGTATTTTACCATTGGTATATGTACGAAATGTAAAGACTAAATATAATTTTTTGTATATTCATGTTTTGTATTAAGTCATTATTATTATTATTGTATATTATAAAGCATACTATTTTTATACCTATTTTGTAATAGAAAAATTATTCGCTATTAATTATTTAAATTGTGATAATAAAAGACATTTCATATGAAGATTATTATATACTGTTATTAGAAATTCCAGTGCTATCTTCATGAAAAATTTTAGATGTTTATAATTATTTACATTTTGATAGGAATTATAATAATTATACAATAAAAGCTATCAAAATGTTTCAAAAAATAAACAATTCTAAAATATTTTAGAATAAAAGAAATAATATAGAAAAAATTATTCGTTTAATGAATCGGAATCAATATGAAATAATTATTGTTTTTCATTAAGTATATCAAACTTTAAATATAAAAAATGATTATGTTACATTATAATATTTATTAATTTTCAAGTGTATTATAAACACATTTTATACTTTATTTAAACATTCATTTTCGTAAATATTGAATCTTCATATATATATATATAGATTAATTTATTTATAGCGGATACAACTGACAATTACCTGAAGATAGTTGAAGGCAAAAAATTGCCTATCATTTCTTTCAATTTTATTTAAAACATACCTCCCTTTAAGATTTCATTCTTTATTTTGAATCTTTTGATAAGCAATCATGTTTCTTGCATCTCTTCTAATTCCGGATTGCACAGCACCCTACGGGACCTATTTTTTCCATATATATATATACTTCAATGGATTTACACTACAATGACATGTTACACCCTAATAGCGTAATTTAAAGTTTTTGTGTTTATGAAGTCACTGAATTCAGACTAATTTTATAAGCAATCCTCAAAAGCTTTTTAAAAAACAGTATACTGTGGCGACTATGACCTCCGAATAATGATATATCTTCTTGCAGTTCCTGGGTTGCAAGTATCCCTATGCATCAAATTTGCCGAAAAAATCACGTTCTTTCCTTGTCCCCTAAAATGCGTTATAATTAGCAACTTATCATTCGAATTCTTTTATATTTTCTTATTTACACACATATATTTAAACAATATAACACGTATGAATTATTGACTACTCGATATCTTATGTTTTAAAAATTTTATTCGATATGTTTTAGCTTACATTTTAATTTACATTATTTTAAAACATTTTCCGCCTTATTATATTATAGTCTTACTGTCTGTATATGTGGTAAAATTAACAAATCTATTCTAATAAAGTGAGATTAAAGTTGTTAATCAAACAGATCTCAAGAAATAAATATATATGCTCGTATGAAATAACCTACAGATTACTTGAACAAAAATTTCTCTTGTTCTCATTTTTAGATCTTCATTAGCAAAGATAGAAATAAATTAAGATCACACTGAAATACAGAATTGAGACATAAAATAAAAAAAATATTCTCTTATATAACTTATGCAATATTTTTTATACAACTTAATTCCAAATATTTATGTTAATTTAAATATTTACTCGTATAAAAAAGTAAATAATATAAAGGATTTTGAAACTAATTTTTTCTATGTTAATATTTAAATAAATATTTAATTAACAATTAAATAATATTTAATTGTAAAAAATCCTCTGAATAAACTTTACAATTATGAAATTTAATTATAATTTATTTTTATTAATATTTATATGGTAAAAAATACGTATGACGTTATATAAAAGAATAGTTCAATCGTAGAATGATGTGCACACAGTTAAATTTTTTGTATTATCCATTACTTTTTTAAATTTCAATACTTTATCTTTAAATTTTTGCTATTCTATATTCTCTAATATATTATAAGAATCAAATAATATTATAATAATATTTATAAAAGTAAATCTAATTCTAAAGCTTATAAGCTGAATCCTAAAAAAATGCATTTTTTGAATTGCTAACGTATCCTAACTCTATAACACTACTCTAAAAACAATTTAATGTTTTGACAATGCGATCGGAATTATTCTGTATTTTCAAGTAAAAAGCATGAAGGAACATATGTTTTCTTGTTTCAAAACCTAATTATATATTATGGCATTACCGTTCTCTAACTATTTATTTTAGAATTTATTTTTGTCTACTATAAAAATTTACTAATTTATATTTTAATTCCTAATTATAATCCTTATTTTTAGGTGCTGCTTGTGTAGTGTAGTTTTTTTGTTACTAATATGCTCTTCACGTCTAACACTTATAATACGAAATTTGTAATATAAATTTTTATATTCTTTTACTGTACAATTTTTTCTAGTCTGTTGAATAAGTAAGTACAATAAATAACTATATATTATATAAATAGAGACAACGTTGTATTTTACAATATTGAACAAATTATCAAAATATATCATTAAATTTCAAGTTTCTATATTGACATAAATATTATACAAATGTCCTCTTTTAAAAATTCGATATAACTTTGAAAAAAATTTATGTATAATTACCTATTTTTGGAATATGAAAGTATTCATTTTATGAATTAATTAAAATAATTATATTTAAGAACGGAGAAATTCTTTTAAAAGCAGATTATCGATCGTTTTTATAAAAAAGTAATTTTTATCTATGAAAATTAATTTTCATATAATAAATTTAAATTATTTGGACTCATGTTTAAATAAAAATTTTAAGTTAAATAAAATAATATACTTTCAATATAAAATTTTGAACTACAGTTTCATTTTCTGTATGTACATGTATCAATTCTAAATTAAAATTTCTTTCCTATCTTTAAAATAAAAATTGAGTGTAACTGTTACTGTATACTTTTAAAGGTATAGAAATATTATGTAAGCAACAATGCAGTATTATATTTTCAACAACTCTTATCTTCTTGAATTTGTTCACCTTTATAACTGAAATATATCAAATATAATAACAAGTAATACGTATATGAATATATAGCTTAAAGATATGATTGTATCATTCATTGTACACCGCATGTTAAAGTGAACTTCAGGAAATTCAGAAGGTCTAAACAATGAATCAAAATAATATAATAGAGGTCCCGCAGAAATCTGTTATACGTATAGATATAGGTACATAGGACTTCGTTACTTGTTGATGGGAAAAAGAAAGGTTACACCGTGTGGCAAGCGTTTAGTCGCATGACATGCACAATCTATAGTGTGGCGGCTGCTCGTTCTCCGCGAGACAGACTGCCCGATTTTTTACAAATCAATGAATCATTATGAAAACGACCAACCTTTTCCACGCCCAAATGGCAAAAACAAAACGCCTACAGATTGCAGAAATGAATCTCAATTGAATTCTAATTTATTTGCGCTTGAAGACTCGTATATAGAGTTCTTACACCCGATAGTACACTCGATCTTTAACCGATGAACCTGTTGTATTTTATCATTCTTTAAAGTTCCTTGTTAAAAAGAAAACTATAACCATCAGTGTTAATACTAAAATGACTTTTATTCTACTTCTTCACCCTCGTTCCTGTGTCTTATAGGTGTAACCTCTTTTTTTCTGTATAGAAAACGTGAGACTATTTTTTCCCATTTCACTTTTCATTTATTCATTGAAAACTTATTAATTGTTGATTATATCAACAATTTATTTATTTTATAACAACAATTTATTTATTTTATAACAACAATTTATTTATTTTATTACAACAATTTATTTATTTTATTACAACAATTTATTTATTTTATAACAACAATTTATTTATTTTATAACAACAATTTATTTATTGTATATTTGGCTTTAATATGACGAATCGGTAAAATATTTTGCACTATTTTATGTAGATTCACATTATCTGTAAACATTGTCAGAAATATAAGAATTACTTTTTGAATTTGATAAAATAGAAGTTTCTATATATTCCGTGAAAAAAAGAAATTAATTTAATTCCAAAAGCTCATTATAAATAATATTAATTTAAGAAAAAAAATTCTAAAAATAAATCTTCTAACAATTAATATTTCAAAAGCCAAGGAATAAAATGAAATTATTAAATAAATAAAAGTAAGTAATAAAAAATTGAAATTTTAATCTAACATACGAGCTAGTTAATGTTTCTATTTTATGCAAGATCATATATGATTGAACTATCAAAATTAATATAAACAGATAAACAAATATAATTCATTTTATATGGTATATTAGACAAATAAACGTTCTTTTTTATTTTAAATACCATTAAACAAAACCACTCAAAATTACTCATAATAGTAATATTATTTATTTATAAAACACTGTAGGTTACCTTAATATTTGCAAAACAATTCCAACATAATTATTTCTGTATTTAAAATGGTTTATTAATTAAAAATTTCATGAATCTGAGTACTTATAAATAATATAATAATAGTTACTTATAATTATTTTTTAATTATTTAGTTTTATAAAGTAACGTTGGATAGAAATCTTTAAATTTTATAATTTCAGTTATATTATATGTTAATATTCATTAGAATAATGTGGTATTTACTATTATACATGTATTTTTGTTTGTAAAACTTTGTTTTATAACATAAAATTATTTTAATAATTTGAGTTTTATTTATTCGTATAAAATTTTTGTTTTTGCTTATTATTATGCATATTTTACGATATACTATACATTATGATTTATAGGCTATGGATTATAAAAAGATTTATTTAGTTTTTTGTACGTCAAATAATAGTTTACCTATTTCAAGCTCTTAAGTTCGTAGATTTTAATTAACATTGATTTAACATTTATTTAACATTGATAAAAGAAAATCAGAAGATATTGACATTTTCTGAAAAAGATTTTATATTTATTTACCTCAGTTTTACGCCCTACAAGCGTATTCAGCATATGCAGTAAATTTATTATAATTGGGTAAAAAATATTTCTTTTTGAATTTTCAAAAACTATTTGATATTCTATATTTATTATAGTGTTTATTTATTATATATTAATATTTTTATCTAAATAAATACACCGATAATAGTATTTCGTTTTTGAGTATGTGCAAAAATTTTATAATAAATAATTATTGTTTAAGTTAATTTCTTCCATACACATTATAAAGGCTACAGTTATTTAAAAAAATTTTTTCAATAAGTTTCAAGGTACACAACAATACATACTTCATTACAAAATCATTTTTTCTATTTTAATATTGTATTTTACATAATTTTATTTCATTTATTAGTTGTACTATTATTGAACTTATTCTTTAAATATTTTAATTATATGTTTAATATAGTTTCATATTGTTTTATCTGATAATAGTAGATGTAATTGGATTTTTTTTACTTAATCGAAAGCTGCATATATTTATTTATTTTAAAGTAGTAAATTAAAAATTTGTTTAGAATATTCTTAGAATATACATATACAAAAGAAATTTTTAAAATATTATTTCATTTCATCATTACTATTATAAAAATTCCTCTATGATGTTTGAAGTGATTCCTTTTTATAACTAGTCGGTATTTTTATTTTTTGTTTTTGTTTCTCTTAAATACATGTTTAGTATAATTGTCTTTTTTTTGTTTAATTGAATCTTATTTCGAACTCATATATATTCATATAAATTTTAATTAAAATTTAAATGAAATAAATCAGAAAACTTTATTACTGAATTACATATATTTTTGCAGCTTAAGGCATTATATTTAAGGTTTTTAATATCGAGGGATTAATTTTTCATAAGCAAAATTATTATTGTTTTTTTAAATGTAAAATTCTTTTAGATATATTGAAGGTTTGTTAATTGCTTGACCTGAGGAATTATTCACTTTAAGAATATAGAATAAAATTTACTTCAATTTCATATATTTTATTTTATTCCCCAATTATTACTTACATACGTGCCTTATTACATTTCATAATATTATTTTAAAACTGAAAAATTTGATTATAACTTCAATAGAATTGTAAAATATAAATGGTATAGCTGTCTTTGTTTGAAATATTATTTGTTTCTTCTAAAATTGCTGTCACAAAAGTTGAACTACAATATACGAGAACAATTGAAGGGAAAGTACTCTTTTATTTACATTGTGATATATATGTAGTAATTGTAACCAATAATTATTCCAATTAAACCGATATCATTGAATATATAGTATTATACGATCTTCTTTTAAATAATTATGCTGCAACTTCTTTTAATTTATAAATTCTAAATATACGTTAAGTAAATATATGATTTTTTATTTTTTACAATTTGCTTTAAGATATTATTAAAATTTTGACAATACCTGTCTAATAACATTTTTTAAAGGTAAAATTAATACTCATAATGTACGTTTTAAAAAATTATTAACAACTTATTTTTCTCTTGAGAAAATGAATATTTACTTTCTGAAACTGTATAAAGAACTACGGTTTTTAGATTTCTGATTCCGATAAGCGATAATTATTTTTTCTGAAATTTAATATAAATATATAATAAAAGTTAGATGATTTGAATATGAAAAATGTTCTCTGAAATGCTTTCAACATATGAAGTGCCTTTTTCAATTTCTATTAGTACACTAAATTAAAAAAAATATTTATCAATTTTTTATTTATAAAATAAGTTGTATTTTTATGATCTTTGTTTACTACTTATTTAAAAATGTTATTATTGAAAATAAATGCGATCAAAATAGAATAGAAATGTAGAAACTGTGCATTTGATAAACTTATAAAAATATGATATGATAAATTGTGGTGTTTTTTAAACAATATTTATAATACTCGAGACAATAATTAACTCTTCGTCTAAAAATTATTTTATTTAACTTTAAAATGATTGGTATTACACTAAGATGTTTTTATTAGTTTTATATAAATTCTTTTATTGTATCAATATCATTTTACAATTTGAAAAAAAGTATTTTATGATAATGCCAAACATTATCTGCATAAGATAAGAAATAGCGTCTACATCCGATAGCAACGATATTGAAAATTAAATAAACTTATCATCTGCATATATATAAATAAAACAGATTTTTAAATCTATTATTTTTATAATTATTAAACTAATATTTTTACTGATACTGTATTATACTGTATTATAAATTTTTTGTTATACAAGTTTGTATGATCGTTCTTAAAAATTTAGAAATAAAACTATTTTTACTAAAATATTCATAAATTTTTATTTTACAAATTAAAAAATAAAATCTTAAAAATTTAGAAATATTAAGTTATCACGTAAAATAATAGTAATTTATTTTATTAAAGTGAATTATAATTAAATCTTGTTGTGAAAAATTAAATAAAAATTCAAACATTAAAGTTTCATTTATTTTATCTTATCGAATGTGATTGGTCCTCTATTTATATATATAACCTTCGAATTTCAGCGATATTCGAAAGTCTGCGATGAGTGTGCACTGAAATATGCATATATATTTAGTACAAGGCAGTATGGTAGGAATTGCTATAGCAAACATTGAAATGAATCGCATATTCTTGAAAGTATTTTCGTTTTCAATACAAGAAATTTTTAACAATCGCTAAAAATTTCTTGTAATATTTATTACTTAATACTAGTATTAAGTAATAAAAGTAGTAGAAAAATGAAAAATACAATTGAAAAAAAATTTAAGTGATAATGAGTACAAGTGATTTATGGATACGTGATCTTATCACAAAATATGTTTTTATCATGGTGATTATTATTATTTTATCGGGACTAATTTTGTGGAAATGGTCACGTTTTCGTCAACGCTACTTTAAAGCTTTTTTACTTGGTTTCGAATCAGAATGTGCGGAATTAACTAAAATTCATAAAAAGCGCCTGTTTTCGCTATTAAAACAAGTTAAATCACACGATAAAACTCTACGCTGTTTAGGACGAATAAGAATCCTAGAAATTGGAGTAAAAACGGGTCTGTAATTATATTTTTTCTTTGTGCATATTTATTTTAGTAATATTCTTGTATTTTTTACTTGAAAATTATCGTTAAAAAATGATTAATTTATGAGAATTTTATTTTTTGCAAAAAAGTTGTGTATTATATTCATATAATTTGACAACATTAATGAAATTATTTTGTGATAAATATTTTTTTATTTATGTACTTACTGAATTGTTCGTTACTAACAAATATAATTTAGAAAACTTGAAGATATCAACAAAATGATAATTGTTATTTAGTAAAAGTTAAAGCTTCGAAATATCTAAATTTAACAATCAATACAACTTATATTCGCTTTTTAATAAATTGATATTTAATGCTATTTTTCAGTGATTTCCTTTTTTACTTTAAAAACTGAAAAATAATAAGGGACATATGTGAATATCATGTGTAATACATAAAATTTATTTGAATTCTTCTTTTTCAATTAGATATCGATAATTTCAATTTTTTATTAGGTTGTTAATTAAAATAAATATTTTATTATAATAGTAAATTTGATAATACTCTATATAATTACATATAACTCTACTAATTTTATAACTCTATGTAACTAATAATTCTCTATATAATATTTATTTAAAAATTTATTAAATACAAAAAATGAATGTCAAAAAAAGTAATTACGTCTTTTCCAGGTAATAACCTACAATATTATCCAGAAGGAACTTGCTTTATTGGAGTTGATTGGAATCGAAAATTAGAAGCGTACCTCATAAATGGAAATAGATCATGGGAGTTCTCTCATGTCATTTTTGAACGTTTTATTATAGGTGATGGAAGCTCTTTGAAAGTTATTCCAACAGGATGTGTAGATGTCGTCGTAACGACGCGTTCACTTTGTTCAACTAAATCCGTGAGCAAAACGATTAAAGAAATTCATCGTGTTCTTGCACCAGTGAGTTTTATAAACGTTTATTAAAAAGATTCTATGATTTAATAGATAACCTTACAAAAATACTAGTTTTTAATGAAGACGAAATGATCTAAAATCAGAATTATTAAAATAGTTTGTTAATATTGTATAAAAATTACTTGCATATGTTTATCTTAATATAAAAGTTAAAACTCAATCATGCATTTATATCTAAAATATCTAAAATAAATATTGAATTTTATTGCAAAAAATTATTATATACAATTATTCATAAAATATAATAAATCCTTAAGGGCTACATATAAAATTATGAATGTGATTCTTTAAGGTAATATTATTAAAATAACAAATGTGAAATCAATAAAAATCAATTTCAGTAATTCAGTTCACTTCAAAAATACATAATTTAAAAAGTTAAATTACTTGAAATAGTTCATTTAATTTAAATTAAAGTGAACAATAGTAAAGTATAATATAATATAATATAATATATATTAAATATAATATAATAAAAATATTATTAATAAAATATAATTTATATAGTCAATAAATTAGAAATTTATACTACATTTAATAAATCATGTGAAGCAGTTATTAATAAATTTATACATGATTGTATAATAATTATTATGAAAAGGTTGATTAATTATTGCTTAATATGAATTTAAATTTATATACACTAATAAAAATGTTTTCAAATTAATTGAAATATACTTTATGGTATTTTACAATATAAAATTATATTTATATTTGTATCATAGACCTGTGTAAAAGGAAAGTGACGTATATTTCAATAATTAATTATAAACGAGACATTAATTAATTGATGCTTGAGGTGGGATAACTTGTATTTAAACTTGAAAATTTAAATAACTTTACTTAATATATAAAATGGATGAAAACATTTAAAAAATTAAATAATTGAATTTTTTATATAAATCTGTTTAAATAATTATTAAACATTAAATTTATGATTTTTTAAATATAATTTATAATGAATAGTTTTGATTCTCGAGACATAATGAGAATATCTAAATAATATCTAATATCTCAATTTGGAATTGCCACTTTATGAACAGGTCGTTGTCTTCTCGCTCACTATATAAGAATATAAACAATCTTTGTTTATATTTAAAGATTTGAAATACTTTATTTTCTTTCTTTAGACTTAGAAACAAATCTGTGTCATGTACGGTTGTTATACATCCTTTTAAACTACTTACTGATGTATGCCCGTTAATAATATAGTTAATATATTACATTGCATTTATAAAAACGATTATTCATAAAAAACACTCGTTTTTCAATAAATTATTTAAATTAAGAAAATTATTACATTTTTCAGGAAGGAAAATATTTATTTTTTGAGCATTTACCAGATAAACAAGGTTCTTTTATTGGATGGATACAAATGATACTTACAAAAATAAAAATATGGCCGTCACTTTTTGGTGGTTGTCGGCTAAATTCCAATCCGACTCGAGATATTCAGAAAAGTAGATTTAAAGAAATGAAATGGGAGCATGTTATATTGCAAGGACATGTATCTCAACCACATTATCTTCTTCTTTCTAGACATCACATACTTGGATCTGCTACCCGTTAAATATCTGTAATTATTTTTATTAAAGAAATAAAATTAATAAATTTTTAATGTTATTGGGTTAATGTCACTTTTATTTATGCTCATGGATTAATAGTATTCTTTAATTAAGAAATGAATTCTGTTTTTTGATTAATAAAATGTTTAAAGAACAAAACTTCTTCGTATTTAAAATATTTAATGATGAAAATTCAATCATGATATTTCTAAATCCTTATGATTATATTAAAAATAAATATAATATTTTTCATTACTTGTAAATTATTTTGAGTATAAAATATTTGATTTATCATTAAAGCCATATTTAAATAATATTATATTTCTTTACAACACTTTACAATTATATTTTGAATTCTTATTATTTTTCAGTGTATAATTTCATTACATATTTTAATTTTCAATTTAACATAATTATAAAAGATGTTTTTAATTATTCAAATTTATCATGATGGGTATAAAATAAATAAAACAATTATAATTTATTATTATTATGAATAAATTTATTAAACATAAATTGTTCAAGACAATTTGTCTGATATAAATAACTAAGAAATTAATGTAAGATCGTATACATATATATAAATTAAAAAAAATTATGTAATTTCATTTCGTATATTCTAAAATAAATAATTTGACAGCTCTATTCACATTGATACAATTTTCCAAAATCAATTATTTGGTCTACTTGCTTTCGTTTTTTGTAATTTTATATATTAATTTATTTGAATTTTAATGGTATAATGCATTCTTCATCTGATGATATATGAATTTCTGACTCTTTTATTTCGGATTTAATTGTTGAAAATTTATTTTCTTCAATTTTATGTTTATTAGGTTGCTGGTTAGACTTTCGGTTTACTTTCATTTGTTTGAAATCATCAAGATATTCGTTTGACTTATTGTTTCCTTCATTCTTGGTGCACTCTTTATTTTTTATGACTTGGAATAATTGTTTGTTTTGATTATGAACAAAATTTTTTTCATCAGAAATTTGAAATAATTCATAATTATTTCTTTTTTTAGATGTAGAAGTTGACTTTATCTGTTTTAGAGATATATTTTGTGAATATGAGGCTTCCAATATACTATAATTTAATTTCTTTTTATTTATTAATGATGCAAATTCTTCATTGAAAAATATTTTATGAACTGATTGTTTAATTTGTTTTTTTCGTGATTCTGATTTATTCTTATTGTTAACTTTTTGTGTATTGACTTGCTTATTACTAATGATTAAATTTTTATTGTCTTGTATGTGTTTTATTAATGATGTTTGTAAATTATCTTCATTGGATAATGTATTGTTAGAGTAAGAAATATTTCTTTCTTCCTGAGAGGAAACTATAACATTTTTATTAGTACTAATATATTGTATTGTTGAATTTATATTATTCACTTTCACTGAATTTTTCTTGTCAATTTGCATTTTTGCCTTTGTTATAAATGTATCTTCATCTGAAGATGATGTAATGACTACTTCATAGATTTTTCGTTTTGGCTTATTTGATCTTAATAAGCTTTTACAATTATATTCATATAGATTCGAATGAGCTTGTGTTGGATTATTTTCAATGTTATGAAGTTGTAAATAATTTTTTTTACTTTTTAACTTATTGTATTTATTTAAATCTGTATTTTTTTCATTATCAAATGTGGTTTTTTTAATAGGTCTAGCATTCGAAAAAATGTTTTCTGTCATTCTTAGTTTTTTTCCTGGCGTATGCATTAAAATTTCTTCATGTGATATTGGCATTAATAAATTATTACTAATTTGTTTAGATATCAACTGATATTTATTGTTATTTTGTACTAATTCCTTATATGTAAATGTTTTAAAAGTTTTAAAAGAATGTTGTATTTTTCTGATTGAATTTTGTAAGAAATGATCTATTAAATTCATGAAATCATCAGTATAATTTGAGCAATTATTGGATAATTCTTTTGTATAATGCAAATATTGTGTATTGTTTAATAAATTGTTCTTAAAATCTTTTTTTGTTTGATTTAAGCGTTGATTATAGAATATTTTTGTTTCAACTGAATTTGTATTTAGTTTTGCATTTTCATATATGTATGGTAATCTACGTAAATTAATAGTTAAGTGTTTTAATTTGAATTGATTAATTACAGAACTGTTTAATGATTCTAATATTTGTAATTTTTTATTTTGCACTACTCTTCTACTATTAAAGGAATGTTTTACTATTGCACTAAAAATAGTACTGTAATTATTTCCAGCAGATACAATTTTTAAATTGTTTGAATTTTCATAATTTTTTTTATGGTTTTTTTTACTATCAGTTTCAAAACTAACTTTATTTTGTCCAGCATATTGATTTTCAGGCCTGATAGAGATACTAAAAATGTCATTATTTTTACTTCTATCAGACAATTTATATTTTTTTTTAGAGTTTACCAATATTGAAGAAAATAATAAATGTCGATTATACTCTTTCTTATATTTCACCTTTTGACATTTAATAGGATGTGATGGCTTTGAAGTAAACTTAGAAGTTTCTAGTATTGGATGTTCATTTTTCTTAAGAACGTCTAGATTAAAAAGACTTGATTTATTATCAGGTAGCGGTGTAAATTCAATCAGAGATTCTTTGCTATTATATAATTTTCTGCGTTTCAATATTTTACCTATACTTTTTCCTGTCTGTATATTATTTAATAAACTATTATTATTTCTTTTAATACCTGATTCATCACTTTCACTCAACAAAACTAACTGACTATTATTTATTTCATTTTGTGTTGATTTTGTATGTGTATCTTTGAAATTTTTATTTTTATAGTTCAAATTACTTTTATTACAACAAATTAATGGATAATTAATTTTTTTTTTTTTTAATAATTTTCTAGTTATAGTCTTTTTGAGTTCTAGATTTGTATTTTTTAAATTATTGTTATCTTCCTTGCTATTTTTACCACAATAAATAGATTTACAATGATTTCCTTTCTTAAATGTTAATTTTGGATTGATGTTTTTTGAATCTAAGTTTACATCTTTCAGATACTTATTAACATCATCATTTACACCTATATGTTTAGAATATATTGAATAAAATTTTTTCTTTTTAATAGATTTTGAGCCTTCAACAATTGATTTAGTATTTGCTTCTTTTGTAATATTATTATTAGCTAAAATGTAAGCTGCAGTATTTATTGAACTGCTAGAAGTAGCTATTTTTAAATATTTATTAAAGAAAATTTCATTAATTTTAGATTGTTCTGGGCTGGAATTTATAACTGAAGATTCAGAATTTAAAATTTGAGTTGATTTTATAAATTCTTCATCTGCAAGGGAAGAATTCAGAAATCCCTTTTCTGAAAGTATCGTATTATTAAAACATTCTGCATAAGGCTGATAACCTGTATCAATCCAAAATTGTATCACTGAAATTGGTTTATTCATTGATATATCCTGTTTTATAGTCTGTTCATTGGGTTGAAAGGGTACATTATATTTTATTTCTGACACCTAAAAATATTCCGATAAATCAAAAAATAACATATTGAATTAATTTTTATTAACTAATTACGATGTTTTAAATAATATTATACAATATATAAAATTTAAATATAAAATTTAATTAAAAATCATAATTTTAAGTTTCTTTTAATCTTAAAAAGAATATATGAAAACATATTTATTGAATAAAGACTAATATTACATATTATTATGTATGCAAACTTTGATGAAAAAGTCATGAAAAAATAGTCCCAAAAAGAAATCCAAAATGTTCTTTTTTCATAACAAATCATCAGTCAACAGAGCAGCGTTTATTTTTTGAGTCATCGTCATGTTATAATTGGAATGCAAAATAAGATATTTATACAGCTCTATTACATTATATTTATATCAGCACATAAAGTAATTTATAATGTATACCATTGTAGAATATTTTGTAAATAAACTGTTCCAAATTTTTTTCCGTTGTTTCACAATATTTGAATTCATTTGAAAATCAAAAATTTCTTCTTTATTTCCCGCAAGTCTGCATAATATAAAAAAGATTGTTACTTAAATAGATAACCAAAGTATTAATTAAGTTAGCTTTATTTTTTACGTTTAAAAAATACCTTTGAATTCCATCACAGTAAGATTGTGAAAGTAAATTATCACTTGCAGTATTGCATTCAAAAAACTTTTCCATATCATCATATCATATTCAAATATACAAATAATAATGAAAAACATCATTTGCTAATTTATAATGTTCTAATCACATCCTATAACAATGTTATAATATATAAATATGAATGACAAATTAAAGAATAACACCACTTCGATACACAAACCAACAAATTACCGATTTTCTAAAAAATAAGAAAAAACTATATAATGTGTATGAGTGTGTGTGTGTGTGTAGTCATCCCTAATTGCATTTTCCAAAAATATTCTTTATATTACTGTACTATGCTTACTTTTTAATAAAATATAAGCAACATCTTCATTTTATCATACCTATAAAGCTGATTTCTAGACGAATATTAAACATATTTAAATTTTTAATTTAAAAAGCTGCACTTTGCTCAATGTATTTAATTTATTATATTTAAATTCGCTCTTGTGAATTATTTTAAGTATAAATTTATTTATTAAAATCACTTTTCATTAAATAGGATATAATGCGCAGGCGCAAATAAATATATATGACGGTAGAGTTAACATTGGTACAGTAGATACGTTATATTCACCGTTAGAAAACAAGAAATGATATTAAATTCTTCTAAAATAAAAAAACTAAGAGGTATTCGTTTGGTTTTTGACAGTTCACATCCTCTTTTCTTCAATTATGCTCGCTTGAAAAGGAAAGGATTGCTCGTGTCGTGTTTTCTTTTTCGTCTTATAATGAAGGAGTTCTTTCCAAGCAGTTTTGTACCAGCTCATACTTTTAGTTTCCATCAGTATTCAATAATACAGTTGACCAACGACCATTTCGCATTCGTGCTTTTTGTCTAATAAAATCTAGACAAGTGTCTCAGATATCTTTAAAGTATGTCAAAGATGAAAATAACACAGTTGCAGACACTGTAGCGTGCATTCGGTTCTGGATGCCAGAGATATAGGATTTAAATATGAAACTCCTAAATATCACGAATAAAATTAAGCTAAACAACTATCAATTTAACAATTGTTATTGAGGGTAACAGAATTGCATGCGATGACTTGCTCGGTCAAGTAAGACCATATATTACGACGTCACTTTGTAATATTAAGTATAATAATATTAATAATTACAAGAATTAACAAGGAAGCTAATAATGAACACATATATTCAAGTCGTATCAAAGAACAAAGACATATCATCACAATAATTATCTAACCAACAGTTTCGGTGTCCCAAACAACTGTAATGATCATATGCACTTGGATATTATGCAGCTACCGATGATTGATGCTATTGCGTCAACTATTACAATTGATCAATTTTTTAAATACACGATTGCAATTTCTCTAAAGGATATACAAACAAATATAATAGACAATCTATACTATCAACAAGCAACTTGTCAAATTTAACGATTTTATTAAATAAATTAACATCTTACTTGGATTTATCATTCCTTGAATGCAGATATACGAGCAAGTGTTCCTTAACAACTTCAGGGAACAAGTTTGAGTAGTTAAACTTACATCGGCTTTTAACCATGCTAGATAGCATTAATTTCAGTTTAAAAACTTAAAAAAACTGTGCGTATGCATTCAAGGGAGTTAATACCATCAAATGCTACAGAAGAATCAACGGAAAATTGTATATCATAAAAATCAATTACATAGAAAAGACAATATCAACGAATAGATTAAAACTTTAAATATTATTATCAACTGTCGTTATGCTATCTAACAGAAAGCATTTTTTGCATTTTTTGCATTTTTGCATCCGCCTGACTCGTGCGTCCTGCGCATATACAAAGTATTCTGTCTTAATTTGCACAGTATACGAGGGTAAGCAAAATTTACGATGATGGTTACGCAGGAACCCTGCGCAACAACTGTTTCCAATTCGAGCGCAAGTTGACATGCATGAGCCATCCTTTTAAGAGAACATAAGACCAAGCAAGCCTCGACACGACGTCGTTTCCTTCCAACCAACACCGCGGAACGATCTCTCTTCTTCTAAGCCTATCCGCTCTACAGTCTGACCTTTTTTCTGAGTCGAGTTCACCACAAAGGTAACGATTTTCGCTATACTCCGTCCGCCCCTCGGTAAAGGTCTTCGTTCAGCGAGTCTATTCCTGCAGTAACGATCTTCGCCGCACTGTTTCTGATCATGTTCAGGTCACACTGCATCAAACTACTCGTCCTCTGTAAACATACGGGAATAGAAACCAGAAACCGCGACGGGGTATGGTTTTCCTAATAAGCCACGTGCTATGTGTTTTTCTTATGTTGTGGGTGAATGCTTTTTAGGTTAAAATTCATGTGTCTTTATAGGTATTTTTATGAATGTTTCTTAGATTAAGTTTGTACGTTTGTTAGATTGAATTTGCATGCTTCCTAAGTTAAGGTCTCGAACTTATATGTTGCGTTCAAAGGCTCCGTCTTAGCTGTAATTGCATAAAGGAACGTGGCTGGAAGAACGCAACATTTTGCCAGCCGCATTTACTCGCTTAAAGAAAATAAATAGAATTTAGTCTAAGTTAAAAATTCTATTCATTTTTTATTTTAAGATTCCCGAAAACGTAGACACTTCTTTTCAGAACAATACTTCACCGTGAGACCGACAAGAACTAATTTCATTACAAATTTAAAGTTTGAAAATAACAAATGTCGAGAATACTAGTGTCTTGAATGATGCGATGCTAAAAATCAAAATTATTAAAATTCTAATGATTGAATTTAGCTCACGAGGGCTGAGCTGTACATATATTACAGATACAAACTTTTTTAAAATTACAAAGCACATATACAAACATTTTTAATTGCGATAAGATATTTGAAATTCATTAATATAAAGAACATTTTAGCCTTTTTAATAATAATTGATATTAATGAAAATTAAATCATGGCATAAATAAAAATAGATGTCAGAATAGGTCTGTTCTTGTTGTAATCAAGGATTTACTGTTCCCTCGCAATCCTTTTTCTTTTTAAGACTTTTCCTTTTTCTTTAGAATGTAACATTTGTGATAGAATAATGTAATAATTGGTGTGAAGATATACTTACGAACAATAATAATTGTAAGAATATCGAGCCACAAACATATACACAACTTACACTTGCAGCAGATAATTGTGCGATTAATGCCTCATAATCCCGACAAGAGGAGAAAAGGAGAGTTGTAATATAACAAATAAATAATATAATATAATGTAGCATAAGGCAATATTGTATAATAAAACGTGTATATTTATTTAACATTGTATAATAAGATACGAGCGTTCTCAGTTATCTAAATAAAAACCATGCAATTAAAATTATATAAATGATTAAGCTCACTAAATACCAACAACTGCAGTGGCACGTTATCGATAGACACGCGGGATTGGACATGTCACGTTTTACGATAGAGAGATTCAAGTTACTTTCCGCGGAATGCCTAGTAAGGAAAGTGGATGAGAACTATAAATAGGACAAGAAAGAAATAGACGGGACTACTTATTATACTTCACCAGGTTACTCGATAGCATTATGTAGTGGTCATCCATGGTAGTCATACGAGAGGCAGATCTTCACCCTCGAAACAAGACGAACGAATAAAACACTCACATCTTTTTGAGCTCAGTAATAAGGGACTTACCTTGAGCGTTCTTCCACATGATTTATTTTTTGTTCAAAAATCAACAGCCTTAAGATTTAAATCACGTACGTAACACTATTAAAAATGTACTTATTCAAATTTTTTCATTTACGTTATATTAAAACAATTTTTTTTATGTTTGCCTGAAAGTTGTTTGAAATAATATATTTTTATTTGCAATCTATCTTTTATTTCTATAAACTTTAATTGCAAAATTTTATTTTATAATAAGATCGATAACAAAAACAAAAATTCCTCTAGTGATACAATATAATTGATAATTTGTGAAACACTCTCTGTAACTTTAAATCATAAAGTGCGCGTTCACCAGAGCCAATCTACTAAAGCCCTTGTTACATATGCTTAAAATATATATATGCCTTCACTGGCCGCATTGGATCAACAATCTCTCTTTTCTTCTCTGATAAAAGCTATATGGGTGTATTTTAATAACTTTAGCTTTCATAATAATAATGAGTAGCTATAAATTATTTATTTTTCTTAATAAAAGATAAATAAAAGATGGGTCGTGTTATAAATATTTTTAAAATCATTCGAAATAATTGGAAAAAGTCTATTATTGCAACAACAGTATTTTCATACACTGTTTCACGTTTCATCGATATGTATCAGTAAAAATTCATATTAAATATTAATTTTGTAATTAATAAAAAAAAGTTATAATGAATAACGTCATCATTATTGATATTTCAAGTAGTAATAGTGCCTTATGTATTTAGTATTTTTTATATACGAAATAATTGTTTTTAATTTTATTCAACAACGCAATGTTTTAATTGTCTCAACATTGTTAACTTTTTTAAAAAAAATTTTTTAGTGTGGAACACATTATGAGAAAATATTGTGAAGAAGCAGCTATATATGGAGATCAACCTATTCCTACTCATTTAAAACCTCAACATGTAACTGTAATTCTTAATCCAGCATCTAATAAGAGGTATTAATATATATATTATTTATATTATCATTCAGATTTTTAACTGACAATTATACAATAAATTTTTTCAAAGAATAAGCAATAATATACAAATTTAGAAAAGGTAAGCAATTGTTTGAAAAGTACAGTGCACCACTTTTACACCTTGCTGGATTTGCAGTAACAATTATACAAACTCAATCTGAAAATCAAGCCCGACATCTGATTGTAAATTTAAATACTCATACTGATGCAATAGTTGTAGCTGGTGGAGATGGCACATTATCCGATGTTATTACTGGTATCATGAGGAAATATAATAAAAATCGTTCAATAATTATGCAGTATCCTATTGGTATTTTACCATTAGGTCAAACTAATAGAATTGCAGATTCATTATTTAAAGGCTATAAAGATTTAATAGAAATTCGAAAACTTATTGATGCGACAATGGCTATTGTAAGAGGAAAGACAAAACTGGCAGATATTATGGAAGTGGAATTGTTAGAAGTAATTATTAAAACAAAAATAAAACTATTACAATATATAATATAAATATAAAGTTATAAAAATTTATAAATTTATTTCAGAAAGATATAAAGCACCCTCAAGAATCAGTTTATGCAATAGGTATTGTAGAATGGGGTGCTTGGAAAGATGCCCATTCAAGAATGAACAAATATTGGTATTTGGGAGATTTTAAAAAGTAGTAGTTTTCCAAAAGTTATTAAAAGTATTATTAGGTAAAAAAATTAAATTAATAAACAAAAATTTAAACATTTTAGGTACATTACATACATATTTAATGGCTTAAAAAATGATTTAAATTGGAATTGTAATGGTGTACTGCGTTATTCAGACCCTTGTAATGGTTGTTCTAAGTGTTACAAAATAGAAAACACTTTCACATCAGAAAGGCGATGGTGGCATGCATTTGTACCAAAAGCAAAACAATTTTCAACTGGTATTTATGCATTATTTAAAAATTTTAACTTTAAATTATTAATTGCAATTAAGAAATAAATACAAATTATAGCTGAAATTAACAAAGATTATAGTAAAGTAATAAATAAAAATTGTGGTATAATTCGAGAAATTCCTATTTCTACCACTGAATTATGTATAATAACTCAGAATATTGATCAAACTAATCGATCTACACCATCAATAAAAATTGAAATAGGTAAGAATATTAGAATAAATATGTAAGAAATAAATTTCATAATTAGCATAATAAAATTATTTTTAGGTCCTGAAAGTATTAATTATCTTAATTTTGTTATTGAAGGATGGCAAAGATTGAAAGGCAGCAAAACGTTAATTAATAAAACATTTGAAGCAAAAAACATTGAAATTTATCCTTCAAATTCTAATAATTATGTAGGTATTCGTTTATTTTTTAATTAAATTTTTTTAATCCAATATATTTTCAATTATTTTTATTCAGGTGAATAAAGAGCGTACACTTTACATAGACAATGAAGAATTTGAATTAAAATCAGTAAAATTTAAATTACTTCCAAGTGCAATAAAAATATTTTGCCCTGAAAATAAAACTTAAACATTAAAAATATATTTAATTATAATTATGTATGAATTTTTAGAAAATATTCACAACCAAATTTAATAAATAATAACTTCTTTTCTAGAAAATTTCAAAAATATTTTTATATTATTATTTTAATTTATACCACAAATTTAAAGATTTAATCTACTTATACTACTATGACGTAGTTTTATTCTACAGCATTCATTAATATAGTATTATTAAATGTGTTCACGCCAATCGTAAGTTTGTAATATAAGTCAATATAAAAAAATCAATTACATTACAAAATATTAACTTTGAAATATGAAAATAATAGATTTAAAAATTAACATAATTTATAATACTAGTGTATTGACCCGTGTCGGAACTAAAATATCGTATAAGCTCAGCGCAAATTCCAAGACGATCAAGTCTAGAAGCTGAAGTTTGTATCATTGAAGTTGCAACAAAAATTGAACATTTTCAAAATTGATTTTTTTTAAAACTACAATTATCAATTATGAATCATAACAGAATCAATTTTATTATTCTACTAAATATTATTGATCAGGATAATTTTTTATATAAAAAACTACTCCCAAAAAAGAAATTGTTAAAAAAAATCGTGGTGGTACATTACTTTTCGTGAGTATTTAATACATGCATAAATGGATATAGAAGCAACTGATGTATACCACTTGAAAAAAATCGTTTTAAAATGAAAAAATGTTTTATAGAATATAAAAACAAATATAAAAGACAATATAATTTGTAAATTTTGTTTAAAAAAATTTGAAAGAAACTCGTTGCCCGTTATAGAATTCACATGTACTCCTGTACGTACATGCATATAGGCCGCATAAGGTTATTTATAACAACTTCGACTAA
This sequence comes from Wiebesia pumilae, assembly GCA_018907045.1. Lineage (NCBI taxonomy): Eukaryota > Metazoa > Arthropoda > Insecta > Hymenoptera > Agaonidae > Wiebesia > Wiebesia pumilae. The sequence continues at coordinate 14,046,531 of JACCHZ010000116.1, forward strand.
GCATTCTACTAAATTTTTTTCTTGAACGTCGTGAATTTTGATTATTAATACATATAAAAAGATTTTTATATCATTATCATTTTGGAATTTGATGTTTTGTTTCAAATCGATATTTGAATATCTTATACATGTGATCATACGGGTACATATTTTTTGTTAATAAATTATCTTAAGACATTTAACTAACATTTTTTTTAGAATATGATTTGATATTGAATCGAAACATTTTTCTATGATTATGTTAACTACAAATTATTTTAACAAAAAATTAAAAATTTAGTTTCCAGCCGATACTGGTTCAAGCAAAATAATACAAGACACATGTAACAAACGCATAGAAAAGCCTTACACGGAACATACGGATACACGACTACGATTTTCACAAGACAATCCGTAGCCCTTCGATTTTGCGGCAATGTCGTTTTTTTCCAATAAAAATTTTTTATTCATTTTAAGTTTACTACCCCATAAAAAAGTGTAATCAGATATAAGATACTGATATGAATTATCTATACTTTAATATTTATTAAGATTCAAAGAATTAAAAATTTTACTAATTTTTTTACAAATATTGTATATACAATACTTATACAAAATATTGTATAAATGTAAAAATCATAACTTAATATTTCACTGTCTTTTTCTCTCTCATGAATTCATCTGTTTCTATATTGTTATCCTCTTTGTCTCTTTTATTAAGTACACGTAGGTCATGTAAAGATTTGCTAATACTTACTTGTGTTTGTCACATACTAGTGCATGATACATATTATATATATATACACATATAATAACATAATTGTATTAACATCACATAATAATAATTATTAAATATAATAATAATTAATAATAATACATTAATAATTTTAATACATTAATTTTGATTCATTAATTATACATTAATTGAGAAGTTACTATTCATAACATTTCATATTTATAAATTATTTAAAACAATTATGTTTGCCAAATTATAGTATATGAATATGTATACATACTTGTTTAAATAAATGATTAATGATTACGAAAAATTAATTTTTGGTTAAAAAATCATTTATTTGTATGTTCTTTTGAAAGTAACAAAAATCATTAATAAAAAGTTTTGGAATGTCTATTTAACGGTTGTTTTAAAGAATAAGTTGTACACCATTTATGGGTAACGAATATAGTAATCTATATTTAGTAATGTATGTTAATCTATGTGACAACATGTGTCTTTCAAATTCCTTTGCACAGTGTAACCTAATGATATCATCTAAATAAACATTGCTATTTACATATTTTTTAAGGATTTCTATATATTTTTGCCATTTACATATTTTTTATTCGTTAAAACTAATTGATGATAAGATAATTCGTTCTTAGATTCAATTGAAATTTGCGTTCTTAGATACGATTGAAACATTTGAGTACTAATACAAAATTAAATAAATTATTTATTAAGATCAGTATATTATAAAATTCAAGTTTGTGACGGATTCCTCCGTCAAAACCGCGGCGCACCGAACAAGCACCCGGTTCACGCTCTCTCTTTTCGTGGTGCGTTACCCTTTCCATTCGATCTCTTGTTTTGCGTGCGCCTCTAAGTTGCGCATCTTCTTTCTTGCTGCCCTGGTACAAGGTGTTGGAGTTTTGCAAAAAGCAAAGAAGGGCTCACGAGCAGCAAAAGTGGGTCATTTTCCTCAACCTCCCGAACCAGTCGGACTGATTTGAAAGACTCGTCTTTCTTACTTCAGTAACGCTGGTTGGCATGCCGTGTTCCGCTGCAGCCAAAAAACGCCGCTGTAACCACGAAACTCCGCTACGAATTTAAAGACAAACCAGGTAGTGGTGCTCACGTTAAAATATCGTTTGGATTTAAACCTTCCTTTATAAGCATCTTATATTAATTATAACCAAATATTTGCGCTCGTGTTGAAAAATATAACCGTCATTTAATTTAAAATCTTCTCTTATACATATCATTTTATAAATAATAAATATATAACAGATTCTTTTTAATAATACCGCGTTTCATTTATTTAAACAAGTAACAGAACATCCATCTAAAGAACCCCGGTTAGGTCCGAACAATCTATGGCAAATGTTTGTTTGTTTTTAAACAAAATAAAGTAAAGTTAAAGTAAAGGAAAGAAAAAAAACGAAGTAAGGGAAGCATCGACTTTATAAGTTTAAAAAAAGCACTTTTATATATCAGTCAAACGCTAATATTAGTAAAAAGAGTACAGATGTATTCATACATATTGCGCACAAATCTGTAGCTTAATAAATGACAGTCGGATTCGAGGAAGTTCATCGACTTTAAAATTTTGACGATTTGCTACTATAATAAGGACTTATTGTTGTATATCAAGGTTGCTCTTTTTTTGTAAACAAACTTCTAAATGTATAGTGCAGTCCGCGATATTAATAAGAAATTACTGTTTCACGATAGCACATAAACCGACCAACTTTTTGAAAAATTTCGAATGCATCCTGTTAAGTTCACGACGCAATGCCCCGTTTTGGTCTATACAATCAAGTATCTTAGCCAGGGATAGACTGTGGTTCTAACTTATATGATGTATCTTCAAAAAATAATAATATACAAAAAAAAATATATATATATTATAATATAAATAATAGAAAATTATTAGAAAAAAAATATAATGTACGATCAGACTTTACATCCTATCCTCAATTATATTGAACAGTAAATAAAATGAAATACTACGAAAACAATCATTTGGATCTAGAGTGTGGTAATTGTATAGCGAAGGATTTTAAGGAAAGGAAAAAAAGGAAAGGTTGGGGTAAATACCCTAGGTAAAATACTACATAATGAATTTTAAAAGTATTTATTACTTACTTTTACTACTATTATTTTACTACTATTACTACTTAGAAACGGGATCTGAAGACAAACCTGTAGCACGGCAAAATACACCCTTTTTATACAAAATTTAAAGCATAGGCGGTATATGCGAAGAGGAGATTCTTATGTCTATTCCCGGAATAGTCTATACAGTCAGTATACATTTTCTAATTTGTTGAATAAATAGCACTTTTACTCGATTAATTATTTAATTATCAATATTAATTAATTATAGGATTCGATTCACAATTTAGTTTCTCGTAGTTATATAGTTTTTGTTTTATCAGTTTGTTAATATTTAGCCTGTTTTTTATTAATATTAGTTAAGTTAATAACTTGTGGTTACAATTTTTTTTCTGGTTTTTGTTGTAATTGTTATTTTTGTTATAATAATTATTGTCATTTTTTATTTTATTATTATTATTACTATTAGCTTCCCTTAATTTTATGAAGTTATTCATTATTGTAATTATAGTTATTATTATTTAATTAATTTCTTTCTTTTGTATTCTTTTATATATAATTTAATAAAGAAAACAACTAATCAATATTATAAATAATAATAATAGCGGTGTTTATTTTAGATTTATATTATACTTATACTTATATTATTATAATTTTGTAATAATATAAACTTTATAATAATTAATATAAGCTCATAAGTGAGATATAATTATTTATTATAACGTTTCAAACATTATTACATTTGTTTACAATTACGTTTTAATATTTTATAATTTATATATTTTTTTTTATTATTATATTGAATATTTATTATATTATAATTATATAAATTACAAAAATTAATACTTCAAAGTAAACCTAATTAAAAAATTCTTTTATGATAAAAGAATTTTTATAAAAACCTTCTTTAGTTTGTTAGGTTTTAGTTTATTGAGTTTTATTTATCATGCAATTAAAAGATTTAAAAGACAATGATCCAATATATTTTAATAAAAAAAACAATAAAATATTTATGTTTAAATAAAATAAAGTAATTACGAACAGTTAATGAACAATATTCATTTACATAACCAAAAAATAAACTTTAATCAAAACAAATTATTATTGAAAAAAGACAACAAATATTATACAAATACAATAAAAAAACCCTAAATAAACAACTACTGGTTTAATTATAGCATCAGCATCCATTATTGATAATGGTTTCTAAGTTTGTTTTTATTCTGGAAATAAACAAATTATTTAAGCTACAATTCAAATATATCTAATACAATTGCCGAAGAACGTCTTTCAGCCCTTAAATATGACAAAATGTCAAAAAAGCTGTGAAAGAATTTCTTGAAAAAAGATCTGATTTAAAGTATTGTTGATATTCTAAAATAAAAGTTGCTCAATGACTAAACATGTACTATTAATTAAAAATACTATTAATCGTATATAACTGCTTAGACAAGTCTACTCGCTCATCCTGTCCGTCGTCGCCAGTTCTTTACTCGCACTTTTTCCTTCTCGGTCCGCACCTAAGAGGATTTATGAAAAAGGTTTAAGTGCCTATTTTTCCGCCGAACTCGGAAAAGCAGCATAAACAATTTTTACATTAAACTTCAAAATATAATATCAGAATAATCCTTTTATGTTGATTCAATTAAACATTTAACAGTTTTTGATTCTTCGCACTGAATAAAAGAATTATCTGCTAATTAAGACTCTAGATTTAATGTATTAAGTATAAAATAATAATATCCTTTACCGAATTATTTAAAATTTAGAAACATAATGGAAAGTCATTTATTCCAAATAGTTTTTGTGCTGTGAATGTTAATATAGCTTTTTAATTAATAAGTTTTTGAACGACTAGTGTCTTTAAAATAGTAGATAAAGATCTGGTTCCATTATTATTACATCATATAAATTTTATCAAGAAATTAGATTCAGGTATTGATGCGTGGAATTATTATTATAAAAACTAAACCGTTAATAAACAAAAGCGACTATTGTAGAAAATAATGTCAAAATTTTATTGTATGGTAAAAATAACGGATTGTTAAAAATAAAGATAATAAACCATTATGTTATTTTCAGAATATTTTTAACATCATAAACGTTTTCCAAACTGTTTAACAATTTTTAATGTTTGTGGGTTTAAAAAAATATATCTGAACTTTTTACATTGTTTAGCAAATTTTAAATAGCAGATTGCGGATTTTATCTAAAAGATCTGCAATTAAGAATCTGTGAAACATGTATTTTAAAATTTCGAAGAAGAAGGGTAAGAACATCCATCTCCAATACCTTAAGCGACGAAAGCGCTTGCAGAGCATCCGATGCTCGCGCTTCAAAATTCGGTCAATCAGAATCGGTATTAGAACCATTGAGTGATGACTGCACAATCATCGTAGTGTACAATGACCGGTGCACTAGAAAAGTTTCAGAAAGTGCAACACATCCCTGCAACTTTTTGGGTACGCTAACCTAGCCATGTTTGGTTAAAAGAAGGACGCAAAATGCAGCTAAAACCTAGTCTGATATAGGACTTTAAGCTCGCTGCTATTCGCCGACTTGCGTCGCCACCATCGTCCTTATTCTAGCCCTACGATTTCGACATGCAACCATTCCTTCTAGCTTCAATACATTGCTTAAATTTCTGCACTTTTTTCTAATCCATATTTGACTGAGAAAGTGTATGGAATTATGTAGAAACACGAGGAAAACACCAATCTAACTCTTCCTTTAACACGCCTACACCAAAGAAGACAAAGCTAGAGGAATCAGAAAGTAATGCCATCCATATCCGTCGCCAAAGAGAAGACCACAACACCCACTACGACCATGGATCTCACTGCGATATTGCCATCCGTATCCGTTGTTTCGAAATGTTGAATCTAGATCATTCAAAAACTTTACGCACATTGAAAAAAAAGCACAATTATTTATCCTGTTTTTATCACCCTTCTTTCCAAAAAATCCTCTACCAGGCGTTTAACTATCTCTGCAACAAGAAAGGATTGCGGGCTTGGGCAAAATCACTATGATACAAGTAGGCGTTGTCTCCAATATTGCTGAAAGGCTGCACTAAGGAAAAAAGTGCGTTACAAGGATACATTGTGGGAGCCAGTGGAGGGACGACTTTGACTTAAGTCGTTAAATTATTAAGCATTTACATAGTTAAAGAAATATCTTTATTTCGATCTGTTCTTCTGATTTGCTTTTGCCTTTTGAGCCTTATACTTATATCAACCATCTTTTCCTTTCATGCTGCAATCCTGCATTTCCAGTGATACGAATCCAGTTGCTAAAGACACTAATAAAAAAATATAATATACTAAGATGATTATTTGACTCATCAACTTTTTTTAAAAGAAATATGTATTCTTATTTGATTTTAAAATTTACTTGTATCATTGAATAAAACATTTTCAAATTAATATAAATAGTTAAGAAAACTAATTTTAATAGTATTTACGCTATCATAGAATATTAATAATTAAATACTACTTATTTTGTTATTAATAAAATGTACTACACATATGAGAAATTTAGAAACACTCTTAGAATCTTGTAACAATGTAATAAGTTCAAAGAACATACAAAAAGTTGTGAGTGTATAATACATTTAATTCTGTACATGAGAAAGTTTTGATTTTACAAGTGTTAAGGTAATTAATTTTCATTATTTTTAGTTTTTATTTTTATTTTTTTAAGTTGCATGTAACAGAAACAGTTGCAGGAAGTTCCTTTTCTGCTAAAGATATGCAGAAGTAGAGTTAACTATCTATTCGTAGGAGACTATCGTCCAAAAAAGGTAGGAAAATTCTTATAGAACTCTTTTGAAAAATGTTGATTCTATGCTAACATCATGACTCAAAGCCTTGCTTACATATCTCGGGTGCACTCAAAGTCATGGAACTCCACCCGCTCTATCCATGAAGAGGTACTAAAAATTTAAAAGAAAATATAAGCAAATAAATTTGTTTATTAAACGTAGAAAATTGCATCAAGAGTTGCTCAATGAAATTTGTTTTGGTAGCGTTTTAGATGGACATAACAATTTGATTTGTTATTCAGTCTCATAATTAGGTTATGTTGATCAGATACTTTTTTGAGTGGTATTCAATAATCAAGAAATCTCATCATTCAACAAATCATAAACCTTTAAGACGAAAAAGATAATTTAATCTCATAATAGCTTTTTAAAACTTTTTATGCACTAGCGAAGTTATCTCGGACCAAGCTCAAATTGTTAATTCATCATGCACAGTCACCATTCATGTACGAAATCGGATGTTGCATTTGTAAAACTGAGAAGAAATGCAAGAGCTGGTCCTTACCTGTTCAAATGAATTTAATTAATGGTTTAGAAAAAATAACGAAGCAATTAGAAAAAATGATACAGATTAATTTCTTTCGTATTCATGAAACAAACCCCTTTTTAATTATTTAGACATTATTTATTCAAAATAATTCTATGTTTGTTGGATTATCACACTGCTATTGGGTTTATACAGTTTTTAAACGTTTTTCACATTGGTAGTACGCTTTCTAAAAATAAATTATCTACGTTTTGAGATTAGAGTATATTTTTGTATGAATACTAAAATAATATTAATATTAATATTAATATTAATCAATACTTCAAGCTAGCTATTACGACCTAGCTAGTTCGAAGTCTTGTACTAGGGAGAATTCGAGTGATCTAAATAATTCAGTACCATATAGCTAACAATTAAATAATTTTTTAAATCGATTAAATATAATTATGTGAAATGGGTTCCTTTAAGGTTAACCTGGAAGTGGTCGTTGCTCTCCTTGCCGTGACTTATTCGCGCTAAACTTAGAAAAAAAATATATTGTTACGTCCACAACGCAAATGCCCCTTTTTGGTCTATACAATTTAGTATAATAACTATCTTGAAATATCCTAATCTACGTATATATATATTAGAAAGATATGCGTAGTAATATATGAATAGGAAGGAACATTAAAATTCGGCCAGACTGTAGTCTTGTCATAAATTAGGTTTAAGAATTAGATTAGAAATATAAAAACGCAGTCAAACGTTTCATCTCGTTCGTAATTATGTTGTACAACATGAAAACGCGGCTAGATATTTCCTCTCGCCGCAATTATGTTGTATAACATAAAAACGCGGCTAGACATTTCCTCTCGCCGCAATTATGTTGTATAACATAAAAATATGACCAGATCTTTGACTCGTTCGCAATTATGTAGAGAAATTAATAAAAACAGAAAAACACGGCCAGACCTTTGCCTCGCCCGCAATTATATAGAAATATTAGATTTGCAACACGAAAACACAACTAGATATTTTTTCTCGCCCGCAATTACGTATTAGATTAGAAACACAAAAACGCAACCAGACATTTTGTCTCACCCGTAATTATGTAGAAAGATTTACTACGAGGACAACTACTTAGATTAGGGTAAGCAAGGAATAGTACAGAGAAGAATTTCAAAGAATGGGATAAGGGAAAAGTTGCGGACAATTCCCCAAAAAGAAAAAACTACATAATGAAAATTTAAAGGTATTTATTTACTCATTTTCTTATACAGGTCACTAAGTCAACATCTAGATACGAGAATTTGAAGACGAACTTTTTTTGACATGGAAAAATGCGTCCTTTTATTAAAAAATTAAAGCACATACGGTATAGGCAAAGAGGGGATTTTTATGGCTTTTCTCGAAATAACCTATACATTTTATTATTTTTATACAAATTATTTTTAAATTAAACAAATCTCATGAAAACTTATTCTATAATAAACAATACTGAGATGTAAAGTTGAGATGTCATGGGATTTTTTAAAAAAAAATTCAAAGGGGTATTTACCCTTTTTTTTGTAACTTTTGTAACTTTTGTAACGTATTGTAAAATATGACAAAAAATATAAGAAATATATTTATAAGTAATTATACGATCATTTAAGTGGTAAAAAACATCCTTATAGTACACCATTGAAAAATCATATTTTTAATATCTCAAAAAAGAATTGTAATTTTTCAATGAAACCAACGCCTATTTTTTTTGTATAGAAATGCATTTTTATCCTGAGGGTTTGTATTCCTTTTTTTCATAAGGATTGCAACGAATAGATTCGCCGTGAGTTTGCAGCCGTGTCGAGGGTCGAGGGCTGAGAAGAAGAAAAGTAGACCCGGCCCCTTACACCCGTGGGAAGTAAAAGTGCGAACTGCAGATTAATGAATATGTGTGTATAACAGTGCATGTGTGTGAGAACGTTACGCGACAGTGTGAGTGAATAACAGTGGACGCAAATGCAACAGTATGGGTGTGATAGATGCTTCCCGAGTGTGAGTGTTTGAAAATGGACGTCTACGCGTCAGTGAATAGATATGCGGGGCGCCTCTGCGAAAGTACGCATATTTGTACGAGTGACTCTTGCGCGACAACAAAGTAAGTGTATGTGAGCGAGAGGGTGTGTGTGGCATAGCATCTGCCACAAAACTGTGTGTGACATAGCGTCGTTCGCAGAAGTGCGAAGCAAGTAAGAGAGTGTGCGTATCAGAACGTCAACTGCAAGAATGCAAAGCTTGAGTGAGAATGTAGAAGAAGTGAGCGAGAGAATGCCCGTGCAGTGCGAGTATGCAGCCCAGTAGACGGCGAGAGAGAGTAGAGTGAGTGAGAGATTTTTTCGCGCAGAAAAGAGAGTTGAAATTGCAGTTCGGAAGTCGAAGATCTCCCGGTGATGCTGACATTTGGTGCGCTAGGAAACTCCGGGAAGTGCTGATATTTAGGGCACTTCCAAGAAAATGCTGACGTTTGGCGCGTTCTGGCTATACTGACATTCAGCGCGTAGTCAACAGACCTGTAAGGTGCTGATATTTGGTGCATCTCAAGGAAGTGCTAACATTTGGCGCTTCTAGGGAATGCTGACGTTTGGCGCAGGATCAAAGTATAATCTCTAGGTCTACCCCAGAAAATAGTTCCGTGGCTAGATTCTTCCCGTCATAACTCACACGTAAAAGTTATTTATCGCCGCTACTGTATAAAATTTACGCCGCCTTTTACACTTGTAAACAAGCTCTACCTCATTTGATGTACGCCGTGTTATTTTAGTATAAATGTATAAATAACCACCACTAGTATAAGAATCGCCGCCGCATATATCCTTGCGTAACCACCGCCTTGACAAATCTTTTACGAATGAAAATACCCAACGTTACTTCTTATTAAATTCAAAATTGGTGCAATCGATAACTTCTATAACTCATAGTTTTACAATTCAATTAACAATATCAGTCAATGGTAAATTTTTTCACCTCTTCTTACAGTTCTTAAGTAAAAAAGTGATGAATTTTAACCCATTATAAAAAGAGACATATTTAGATCCCATAATGTATATGTTATGGCTTCTAAAGTTGGAAAATTAACCACGTGTAATTAAAAAAACTATTTTTCTGATAAGCTGCAAATAAAATTTCGATATTTCAAATTTTATTTATTTTTAGATCAATTCAAAATATGACTAAAAGAAGTTTACTTTTCAATGTGGGTTTATCAAGAGTTATATTAATAGGCTCTTGGAGTGGACATTGTTCAGCTGTTATATAAGAAGCCATACCCCAGATAAATAAAGAAGTGATCTTAAAAATAATTCCGAAAGGAACCACTGGTAAAATATAACCTCTTGGTATTTACGACTTCGGGGTATGAAAGAGATATGTGATATTTTTCCGATTCTGTGATAATAATGAATAAGGATTTGAATCTACATTTAAGGAATAATATTATCAAGTTACAATCTTTGGTATGTAATTAGCTATCATATTTAAATGCGCATGTATAAAAGTGGATACCATGATGTAGCATCTGATAAATTTAAAGATCCAGTAAACTTAACTTTTTATATACAATTTAAAACATACTGCGAAGTAGAAGGTTGTTCTAACGTTGCAATTGTTAGATGTTCTTGATTTGGAAAATTATTATGTTTGAAACATTTTTTTCATGACTACCATTATTGTTCATCTGATAAAAACTAATTATTGCTAATTTAGAATATATAACTATTAGTTCATACACTCATTTATATTAAATAATGATTATATCTAATTTTTGTAATAACATATGCGTTTTTAAAATAGAAAATATATATATACACGTATTAAATAAAAAATTAAATATACAAACGTCTTTGGGGCTAATTTTTAAGTGTTCTATTTTCAAAATCTCTGCAATTTGTTAAAATCAATAATATTAATATTATTTATATGATGATTATCTGCATTCAAAAATAATCAAATTTATTAAAAAATAAATAAATAAATGTAACTCCTCGTGTAAAAGCAAATTTCACGAAAACATCTTTTTCAAAGAAAAAATTGGCTTATGGTAAATTTATTGTACATGTCAGAAGTTTCTTGTTAGGAATAGTTACCCCTCTGAATATCTCAAAGAGATTTATTTTTTCAAAAACTCCGAGATATGTCAACTTCAAATCTCAATATCGTACATAGTAGATTGATTTCTAATGAGATTGAGTGTATTTGATGTATTTTTGGGTAAAAAAAGTCATATTTACCCTTACGAAAATTCAGGGATACAACTCCTCAAGGTAAAAGTAATTACCATGGAAGTGCATTTTTATAAAACAAAATTGGCGTTGGTTTCATAGTGATTTTGATGAAAAATTACAATTCTTTTTCGAAATGTTAAAAATACGATTTTCAGAGGTGTACTGTAAGGATGTTTTTTACCCCTCAAATTGTCATAAAATTACTTACAAATATATTTCTTATATTTGTTGTCATATTTTAGAATACGTTACAAAATTAAGAAACTCATTAAGGTACATATCAGGAAACTCTTATTAGTAGTAGATACCACTTTGAATATTTTTTTTTTCAAAAAGCCCAAGATACCTCAACTTAACATCTCAATATTGTTTATTACAGAATGATTTTTCGTGAGATTCATTTAATTAAAAAATTTTTAGTGAAACAAAAAGAAAACTAGTCATATTTAGCCTTATAAAAAATAGATCATATAAGCGTTTTATTTTCAAATGAAATAAATTGGTATTAGTTTTATTCTAATATATTAATTCGTTTTTGAGATATTAAAAAAATATTTTTGAAGATTAACTTTAAAGATACTTTTCACCTTTTAAATCGCCGAGTTAGCTTGTAAAAAAATAGCCATCTAATATTTTTTATTATGTCACATAATATGCTACAACACATCACAATATCAAAAAAATAACAAAATAAAATAAAAGATACTATTCATTTAAAGCTTAATTTTTTTAAATAAAACAATCTCACGTAATGATGGGACTTAGGCTGAACCGCATAATTTATTAATTTAATGAAATTAAATGAATGCTATTGATAATATTGTATTTATGTTTATAATTCATTTTACTAATGATAAATAAAGAAATACAAATATAGTTAATAATATTTTTTACACTTTTTAATAGTTCACTATTATTTAGGTATACTATCTAATTTAATTAGTCAAAATATTTCCTGCTGTTTAAATGTGCGACCGCAAGCATCTCCTGATGATAAACACGAATGTATGGTGAGATCGTATAACTGTTCTGCAAAGTATTTGACATTAGCTGTTTGACGGTTACGAAATTATAAAGAAAAATTAGACGAACTACCTATTTTTACATAATATTTTTTTCTGGATTCACAATACTGCTTAATTGGAATAAAATCAAGATAACATATTTTTATTAAGTATTTGTCATATTACCTTAAATATGGTTCCAAAAAAATCACGAATCAATTCTGTGAAAATAAAGTAAGTATATAGATTTTAATATTCATTTAACTAACAATAAGTAATATATGTCAATTTTGTAATTTATTTACTTTTATAAGTTTCTCTAAATAGAATAAAAACTACATTAGTCAATGAATAATTCATAAAAATGAAAATGCTTTTATTAAAAACACTATCTTTCATTTTTTATTATTATACAAACATTTAAAATAAATTGGTTATTAAATAGTCATCTTTTTAGAACATCAAATGAACCATTTGATACTTTCAACAATATAACTGAGAGTTGTTATAATAAACAAGCTATAAATTATCAAAAGCAAATAAAAAATTTAAAACAAGAAATTGTTGAGTATAAAAAACAAGTTATTGCCCTTCAAACAGAAAATAATATTTTAAGAAATGAAAGTAGGAATTTACTAAAAGTTGCAGTAACCAAGGATACAAGAAAACTTGGATTAATGGAAAAAAATGTATTGGATCCAAAAAATAGAAAATTATTAAACTCAAGGTTAGAATGTAAAGTTACCAGGTGTAGTTGTAAGGGTAATTGTTCAAATAAAATTTGTGGTTGTGTAAAAAAAAATGTACCTTGTGAAAAGTTCTGCAAGTGCAATAATGTTCAGTGCAAAAATCAAGTAAATTTTTAATAAAATTTAAAAATGTTATATTTAAAAAATAGTACATTTATTGAAAAAATAACATTTTTTATAGAAACCAGAGAAGGAAAATATTAATATAGAACAAATCGCCCTTTCAGAACGTGGTCAAACAACTTTAGAAAAATTAGGAATGTTAACTTTAAATGAAGAAATTCTTCATGCATCTAAAACAAAAGCAAAAGATAGTAAATTAAGGTCATTTGAAAATCATAATAGAATTATAAAAGAACACAGAATTTATCCTGAAAGTTCTGTGACATTTAAAACAAAAAGACAATTATTTACTCAGAATTCAGATGAAATAATTGACATTGATATAGATCAAGATGGTGTGTCAGCTGTGTCAGCTATAAAACCTAATTATAATTTTAATAAATTTCAAATCCAAGTTTGTAGTACATCAGTTTTGAAAGAAACTAAAAAAGCAATAAATTTGAAGAAAGATTTTAATATAGGGATTAGGAACAATATAATAAAACATTTTTTACCAATTTCAAAAGTAAAACAAGTGAAAAACAAGCAATGTATTCAACAATCAGAACAAAATATACACTATATGGATACTGAAAATAAAAAAGAATCACAAGTTTGTAATGTTTTAAAAAATACCAATAATGGCAATAGTAATCAAGAAAATATTTACTTGTCTGAAGTATGTAAAAAAGTTGCTCATTCATCAAATGTATCAAGAAATAATTTTAAATCTTCATTATCTAATTTTTATAGATAGTACAGTAATGTAAAATTTAAATCTAAATCAATTTCTCCTCATAAATATCTTAATTACAAAAAAGATAAAAAAGATTTATCTGTAGTAAACAAAAGTTCTACCTGTATTATACTATAAAAATAATAATAATGAAAAAAATTAATTAAAATTAAAAAAAATTTTTTTTAATTTTTGTCAGTCAAATAAGAATTTTCTTTCTTATTTTAATCCAATACTACTTACAATAATTCTAGTTATAGCCACAAAATTTTAGTAAATTTAATTTATAATAGTTTATTATCCACAATTTAATAATTTAATATAAACAATAATTTTTTTATAGGATATAAGCTTAAACCCAATGGTGCCTAAACATGAGCTTCAAAGAAGCCCTATTAATGCAAAAGGAACTGTAATTTTACCCACAGAAAACAAGTGGTTTTTTCCTCTGAAGAAAGGTTAACAAAATAATATAACTAAAATATTGTTTTTAATAAAATTAACATTATACTTTAATTTAAGAAAATAAGCTTTTTCTTATTTACACATAATAATAACAAAAATTCAATGAAACAACACTATACAGTAAGGTCATATATAGAAGTGTCATTTATTTTTACAAGAAAGAAAAACCCAATAAAAGTAAAAACTTCTTATTTATTTAAAAGAATATTTTAATTAATTAAAAGCTCTATTCATTTTTAAAGTTTATAATTATCACTATAGAATCCAGTACTGGTATAAGAAATTAATGTTATAAATGCAGAAACTAAATTCAATATTCTTTGCTGAATATCAATAAATGAATTAATACTAATATATCAATCAAAACACTATTTTATGAAAATTTGAAGATGGTCAATTTCTTATTGTTTTTTCCTGGGTGAACTTTGATATATAAAACAATGAATTTGTTTCTGATTAGTTTATTGCAAAAAGTAGAATTTTTTTTAATTATATAATGTTGTGTGTTTGTTTATATATACAATTATTTCTTTTATATTTTTATTTTTTATTACCATAATCTTTAGAATTTCGAATTAAATAAAAAAAATTATTACATGTAATTTATATGTTACTTTGATTGTCAAACCAGAACTGTAGAAAAATTGAGCTACATTATATTCTTGCTAAATAAAGTTTTATAAAAGTGGGTATTAATAGCCTACTTAGTTTTTACAAGAAAAAGAATGGTTGTTATCGTTATTATATAACTGATTGTTATATAACAATTAGTATATAATATATAGTATATAGTATATAGTTGTATACAATAGTACATAACAACTGTTATCATTTATTCAATTATTTTTCAAGATAGTTTTTAAAAAGAAAATAATGTATTTTTCTGTTACATTATAGAACTAACTATGGCAGAAATTAATTGGGAGCAACATCAATCTGAATTAATTATGTGCAATGTATGTAAGCGTAAATTCTTCCCTCATCGTATTGAAAAACATTTAAAATTTTGCAAAGGTATATAAGAATGTGCAGAAGTTTCCAAAACTAGAATAATATATTGATGAATTTTAAATATGATATTTATAAATTATATGTAAAGAAACGTATAGAATAGTTTAAGCAAAATTAATAAATTAAGGTTTTATTTTGCAAATAATATTAAAAGCATGTACATACATTAAAAAAATTAAATAATAATAAAAATTAATTACTAAAAATGAAAAAAATTTAATCCTATCAATTATTCTTTAAAAAAAAATAAATATGCGAGTATGTGCATTCTACAATTTACTGTAAATATATATTTATAATATATATGAACAAAAATTTTTGATAATTTTTAAAATATTTTTATTTGATGGAAAAGGTTAATTTAATATAAAAATGTAGGTATCAAATTATATATACACATAATTATAGATATTTCTTTAAAATGTGAATAGTATTGAATTATTTACAGTATAACATATTTTTAAAATAATCTTTAACAAAATTTAAAGAATCAATAAAAGTATGGCATTATAGATTTAAAAAATTCGCAAAGTACAATGGTGATGATTATGTAATAAAAAAAAGTAGAATTTCGTGTAAAAATATATTTTGTTAAATTCACCTAAATAGTAAGAACCATAAATTTATTCTTTCTTAGTTTTTAAATATTTAAACATAAACATGAAAAAAAGAAATACTTAGTAATCACATTTAATATTTCTGAATTTTATGAGATATATGAAATTTATTATGAACTTCAATCTTAAATAACTGTAAATAATTCATTATGAAAAAAAATGTAAATTAAAGATTTTTATAAATCAAATATTTTAAATAAAACGTAGTTATTCAAATATTATAGTCCATCACATACTTAGACAAAAATTTCTTTTTTCGACTCGTTCAATCATTTGGACTGTGTTTACAGCCCAGGGTTTGTGCAATAGCCACGGACAAATAGGAATTCTGAAAGTGCTTGCGTGTAATAGTTTAACAGAAAGGATCCTGGCGTTCTACAGCGCATTCTACTCTGTCTTTCAGAAAGACAAACTTGGTTAAGGTGGTCGTCAAGATGGTCAAGCATAAGTTTTCTGACATACTCTTTACAAAAGGTAAAGTATGCATGCAACTTATGCATTAGTGCAAATATCCAAGTTTCTTCTACACCGACTCTGTCGTAAAAGTAAGGAATATGCGCCACGACATAACGCTTAACATTTTCATCGCCGAAAATCAATATATGTTCTGCATTTTGCTTAACGTTTTTATGGTCTAACACAACCCACTTCGTTGTGACAAAGCCGCATAATTTCTTGTCATAATAAAGTAGGTGGCCAAGTTATCTCTACCGACTACTCATCGAAATATCCGCTCATTATTTAGCACGTCTTATTGTGTATTATACTTTCCTTCTCATCCTTGGCCATTCACGTCAATCTCCTTTACATGCGCTAACCGTTCGTCTTGCTCGATTTGGAAAAGTCCGACTTTTCAAATTCCCCGCATTCTCCGAATCATTTATCACATTTCAACTCAGTGCGTCCACGTATATTAGCTTTGGGTTCGCGCGATATTCGAACACAACGTTGTATTATTAAAACTGAATCCATCCGTGATTGATACACGAAATTAGATCTCTTTTTCTTAACAAAAGTTCAGTGAGTAATAAAAGTACTCACAATTGAGTAGCCTATTATCACAGTTTTTGCGAGAGCGTAAGCCTAGGTTAGGATGTCCGACTTTAAAACCTGCTTCGATCGCTCAGGCGAGTTCGTCAGAAAATTTAGAATTTATGAAGAATAGTCAAAATTGCAAAGGAAGACATAAACAAAGGTAGCAAAAAAGTGATAAATACCCTCGGTCGGAAAATTGTAGAGATAAGACGGTCGGGCAGTCTTATCCTGGCATTAAGATGAAGCTAGAAAAATAAAATCTAGTTATTCAAACATTTCATTTTCCGTCTTTTGTTTGATTGCCTCTCTTCTATCTGCGTTCAGGTGCTTTCTATCAATGCATTAACGAAAGAGAAATAAATGCAAAAAGCGTAATTCTTAAAGTGTAATAATTAAAACTTTATTTGAAATAAAAATTTACAACTTTTCTCTTTTTTTACTTAATAATAACGGTAAAAAGTGTAAATGAGATATTTTTGTGACAAAATATTTTGCAGCATTGATGATTCATTAACAATTATATTAAAATATACAATCTTTCAAACAGTACATTATCAAATAATTTTTCACTAACTTAGAAAAAATTTACAATTAGTGTATTTAATAAATCTGTAGAATTTTAAATTTGTATATAAATAATATATTAAAGCAACAATAAATAATATTAAACAATACAAGATTTAGTAATTTTAAAATCAAATATTATACTTAAGTAATTTTTAATATTGATTAATATTTAACATTCTACATTAGAAATTATTAAGTTATTATATAATTTCAAATATACTAGTTTTCATATTTATTTATTTATGAGATTTTCTATTGATATTTTCAGAAATAAAAAGCTCAAATTTTATAACAAACAAAAATAAATTGATACTTATATATTTATATACATTCAAAAATAATCCATTTACATTAGATTTTTTTAAAGCAGATATATAATCATTTATACATCAAGAATTCATTTAAATTATTCTTATAAAAGAAAGTATTATTTATGCATTAAAGTTTTTATTTAATATTATTATTATTATGTTTTTTTTACTAGATCTGTTAAATATTTTATCAAATTTACTTAATTTAAAAATTGTTTTTCCATGAATATATGTAATTACTTTTATTTACAAGTTGAAATTAAAAAAATAATATATATATATATTCTATTTATTTTAATAACAAAAACATGTTGAAGCATAGAAAATAAATTTGCATGTTTTGAGGTTTTACAAAACACTTTGTAAATCTATTTAGTTTTTATTTCCAATAAAGGTTTATTTTTATTTTTATAATAAATTATTTATACATGTATTAACATAATATATAACATTATTTTAAAAGAATAGAATCTATATATATTTAATGAAAAATTGTTTTCTTAAAAATTTATTTCATTGACATCAAGAGCTTTAAAATAATATGTTTTAATGTTGAAATAAATAAAAAATTGAAATGTAAATTAACATATTTTATCTTGAGTTTGCTTCTTTTTTTTATTTCATAAATAAATATCTAAAAATATCTTAAGAAAATAATTAGTTTTCAATTCTATTAATTTTTATTATATATATATATATATTTTTAGGAATCAATAATAATCAATATTCAAGATATATAAAATAATTAATTATCATCAAAATGTAGTTAACTATTAAAAACCTTAACTGTGAATGAATAATTGTGTTTATTTTTAATTATATAATTAAAAATTAAACAATAATAAATAATAATAATATTAATCACATACTTTTAATTGGAATTCTCATGAAAAAAGATTTACAAAAATGAAAATGTACTTCTACATCTCTTAATTTTTAACGTTTTATAAACAATTATATCAAATTGTACTTTCAATATTTGCACATATCTATATATTTGAATTATAATATACAAACATCGATTGTCAAACTTCTAAAAAGTTTATATTACATATGATTAGTACAGCAGATGAATTAAAACTTCAAATTTCTAAAATGTGCTTCTGGATTTGATTAAAAAATTAGATGCACAGAAGTTTATGTACAAAAACTTTAAAACTTATCAACTTAAATGACTTATTCTTATTAATTCATTACTTTATTGATGAATACTTTGATCTGAATCTGTTTTAAATCCATCTTAAATTTACATAAAATGAATTGCAATTAAATATGTTATTACTTAAAAATTTCATGTTATTCACTTTCATTATTTTCTATTGCTCATGATGTCTGTTAGAAATTAGTCTTTAATTTTGCTTATGAAAGTACAGTGTATTATAATATTTAATATATTCTATACCGTTAAGCCTTGATATTAAAACAAAATATTCCTAAATTGTATATTATATTTTATAAACACTATATAAACGTCTTTACTTACATAAAAGTTCTACGTTTTATATTTACTTAAAGTCCATTTTATCTTCATTACTCTTTTGATAATCTAGTATAAAAAACAAAAAATTATTCATATTGAGTTGTTTCTTCCTTGCAATTAAAATAATATTTCCAATATTTCTAAAATGGTATTAATAATCAATAAAAATTAAAACTCTCATATCTAAAGTCAACTAAATTAAAAACCTATAAACATAAACTAACATATTTAATCTAATCTAATTTACAATATGTATAATGCACATATATGCAAACAAAATTTACTTTTATCCATTTTTAATATACAGAAACTAATGTGCAACAAGCAGAAATTACAGATAAATAATGATGAATGTCTCTTTTGATTGTTTTAAGTAGAACTCTTGTATAAGAAATTTTTTTACTACAAAGTAGACTAATATAAAATCATATTATAACAAGCAATGAATATTAAGTTTTTTCTGGGTATCTATTTACTAACTTTTATTTTTTACATTATTTTTATTGGATATAATAACGTACTAATTAATTTTAATAAGTTTTAGTTATTAAATTGAAAAATCTGTCAAAATATTTTAATAAATTTAGACTATTACAACGTATATTTACATGAACTTAAATAAACAATGACTTATTGACAGATTTAACGAATTTTAATAAAACTAAAAAAAATTTAATAAGATAACTTAATTTCCTTATCTTATATCTTTGTACAAATCATCAAGTTTTTTAAAATATACCTCACATATACTACATTTCATGATTTTTAACCCATTAAGTATTACTTTCTGTTGAATATTGAGAACGTAGCATTGAATAGCATCTTTGACATACTCTTACTGGTTTTAAAATACCAAGTCTTGAAATTTTCGATTCAAATCTACTGCATCTGCAAAATAATGTCAAGTATTATTAATGTTTTTAGTAGATTTTGAATACTTATATAGAAAAAAAAAATTAAAACGGAAGTTAAATACAATATTTACTCAATCATATAAATTAATTTACAATAGTTTGTAAAAATAAGATTATTAGAAAATATGTTTTTATTCATGTAAAAAATTATTTAAAATTAATTAAAATGCAATGAAATTAATATTTCAAATTTAAAAGTGTATTTAACAAATGAATTTATATTAAAGGAACAAATTTATTTTTAAACCATGGTTTTCTTAAAAATAAAAAAATGAAAATCTTTTAAAGAAACAGACTTTACTTAGAACAAAACACTTGACCACAGTTGCGACAATGATGTCTTCTTTCATAAAGATTAAATTTAATTGCACAATCAACACAAGAATCAGTTCCTTCATCTTTTAACCAATGATCTGCAACTGTTCGACCAGGTTGTTCACAAACACTCCAAGAAAATAAACGACCTCTTGTATCTCCAACATAAACCATGCGATGATCTCTAGAAAGAAAGAAATATATAATTTAATAAGTCAATTATTCTATGTAATTTAATTTTAATCTAATAGTTTTTTATTATTAGTCTAACCTTGACACTGCTAGTGCTGTAATTGAAGCTGGTTCAGTATTGTCTTTTCGATCATAAGCAGTATGCATTGTCAACTTGCTCCTAAAAACTAATTGCTTCTGCCACTTAAATCCTTCTCTTAAGATATTTTGTGGGTTAATTCGCTTAAATTTAGTATCAGCCTCTGTAACTACAATAAAACTGTCTGTAAGACTAGTATCACTCTTACTAGTTCTCATCGCAACTTCTGAATCTACAGTGCTACTAGTAACTTCCCTGAAAAATAAAAATTTATTATAAAACTATTTTTAATAGATAAACTGAAACTAATTAAGGAGAAGATAAAATTTGATATTTCTTTAAAATATTTTTTTAATGTTTATAGAGCATTCCAATTAAAGGTAATAACTTAGTTATAAAATAAATGCTTTCATAAAGTAATGAATCAAATTGAAATCCATTTTTTTTCTAATATTGAGCTATCAAATAAATTTCTCAACAATTAATTAAAAATGCTCTTTTTTACAATTTTCAATAAATGATTGAATAGATTTTAATTTTCTTTACTTATTTAGAAAATATACTATTGCAATGAATAATTTTGTGTTTATTATAATAAATGCTTCTAATTTGGTTAATACCATATTTTATCATAATATGACTTAAATAATAATTATCAATAAGCCATTAAAAAATACAAAATTTACTGTTTTAATGATTTCGTTATTGTAGAAATCAATCGGTTTAATCAATGTTTCAAAAAAACATTGATTACGCAATAAAGATGTAACGTGCCGTTGTTGTGGGAAGCCGTGGAGTTATATAAAGAAAAAGTGGATATGAAGGGGTGTCATGCGACGCGTATTCTGGAGAGACGCGAGAATCTTAATTTTTTACATAAGGAGTCAAAACAAGGAATAACAAAATGGAGTGATGTGTTATAAATATAATCGTGCGAGATGATTGGCAGTATTTTCGCCTTTAACTATCTTCAGGTAATTGTCATTTTGCATCCAAAATAAATAAATTAATGTATATATTGAGACTCATTATTTAATATATCGTACACATCATAGAAAAATATTTATATTCTTAAAAAATAGTATTAGCACTTATATTAAAAGAAAGGACCTTATATGAGTTCCTTCACTATCGGCACGTCCTCCTCCTTCACTTTTTCTGAATAATGGATTTCCGCGACTTTTTCTCCTAAGTATTACAGTCGATGCATTACTTGGAGAAGATAGTTTATTTATAGAATTATTACTTGACTCATTATCAGAACCTTCTTTCTCTTCATGTAATCTACCTTCTTCTTTTGAGTTTTCTGCTTCTGATAAACTACTTTCTGAACCACTCTTTGCTAATATTTCTTAAAAAAAGTAAAGATACAATTTTTATTTTTCTGTGTTTTCTCAAAATATTTAAATTATAGTATAACGTTAAGAGTTTTACCTGTTTTTTCACTTGACATACTTATTTTCTTAACAAGTTCATGAACATGTTTAGATGATTCTTTATTTTCTGCTTTAACGTATTCTTTCTTCTTTTCTTTATTAGTTTTGATTTCTTCAATCTTGTCCTCTTCAGCAGGTACTTGTACATAATCCATTGACCACATCTTAACATGATTAAAATTTTATATTATATTTCTAAAATATTAAATAAAAAAAAAAAATTATTACTCACTCGCGCTACTCCATCAGTTGAGCCTGTCATTATGACATTTTGAGAATCCCATTCATGAGTCTGACTAAATGCTACACATAATATCTGTTGCATTCTATCAGCTCTTCCAACACAAGTATTAACACTTGCCAATTCTTCACCATTTATACTCCATACATGTAACCAAGTAGCTGCACAAGTAGCAATATCTCCCTATAAAAATATTACTCATTAAGATAATTGATATTACTTATAAGTATTGAAATTTAAAAAATAAAAATTTTTACTGTTAAATCATTTATTGCAACTGCAGCAACAGGTCCTGCATGTCCTCGTAGTTGCCGAACAAATAAGCAACGAGAAAGATCCCAAATAATTGCTGTTCCATCTCTTGATCCAGATACAATGACATTATATGCAGGACTTGAAGAGAGGCACGTTACAGCATCTGTGTGACCATATAGGCACTGTTTAATTAAAAGTTGTCGTTTGGTATACTCCCACACAGTTACAACCTAAAGAATAAATCCATTGTTAAAATAAAATAGTTTATAATGATTATAGGATCATAACAATTGCACTTATTAATAAATAATCTTACAGAGCTAGTACCAGCAGTTACTATTAATTTTGAAGATGGGCAAACACATGCTATAATCTCTCCACTGCTTTGTATCATTGTTTCACAAACAAATATAGCTTTGTCACTGTCATAGTTTCCAATTCTTAAAGAATGATCTGCAAAACCCCAAGCAACATATTTGTTGTATGATGGAGGAATTAAAGTTTTATTTTGTTCAACAGCTAATATAGCTTTATCAATATGTAGGATTTGACCCACTGGACCTTTCAATTCTGAACACATTTAAATAAGTTATGAAACACATTATCTATATCAAAAGTTTTATTTAGGAGTTTATATTATTAACCTTTTATTGGTTGAAGAGAAGGTTTTAAGTTATCTAAATTATGGAAAAATAATCGGTCTGCAATTGTTATACTTAATCCTGGAGTAATTGGTCCAGGATCAATTACACTTATTCTTTGAGTCATTTTTTTAGCTGGATGTGGTTTTTTAAAAAGCTGTTTTGGTATTTGACCAAAATTATTAATAAAACCGATTGTTGCATTTTTTTTTAGAGGATCTTCGATACTGGAAATACAAAAAAATGTTAACATTTTATTAAATTATAGTCAAATATCCTATAAGAATTATGTTCATGTATATATTATAAACTTTATCTTTTTTCATCTATTAATTTATTTTGATTTTCAAATAAAAGAGCTAGCATTATGAATAAATTTAATATTTAAAAACCTTTGCTATTGCACAAAAAATTTAATTGTACAGTATCTTTTCGTATTATTACTAAAGATATTAATAT
Organism: Wiebesia pumilae; assembly: GCA_018907045.1. Lineage (NCBI taxonomy): Eukaryota > Metazoa > Arthropoda > Insecta > Hymenoptera > Agaonidae > Wiebesia > Wiebesia pumilae. The sequence goes on from JACCHZ010000116.1 coordinate 14,070,509, forward strand.
TACGTTATATTGAATATAATCATATTACTTTATAATTAAACTAAAAAATTTTTTTTTATTACATATTTTCATATATTATATATTTATGAGTATGAAGTTTCTAACGTAGTTTAAAATCGTAAAGCTATGATCTTCATTATTTCGAACGGCGTACGATAAGTGAATATGCGTACGTAGGGAATGTATATAAGTACATGTGTTTCCTCGCTTGCAGGTTCAATTGCAAATTTCTTTGGAGTAGACCACCTGATACGTATATATATGTATATATATAAATTTTTTTACAATTATTAATTATTTTTTAATCTTAAAATGTTTTAGATTGTATTTAGATTTAAGACTTACTGAATAATTGTCAAGAATGAAATATTAATTTTGTTAAATAGATAATTTTTAATTGTAATATGAACTCATCTTAGACATAATTTTTTACCTTTTTGTTCCTAGAAGAAAATAAATAAATTTCACGAATTAACAAAATAATTAAATATGAAAGTAATACACTCAAATTTCAATTAGTATAGCTGACTTTTAAAACATTAAAATCAGTTACCATTACGTTCTATTTTTATGATTATGCTACGCAACCCATACCTTATTATAAAATTACTGAATAATTGCAAATAAAAAATCTTTTTTGTAATGTTATCTTAATCATTTTAAAAATTCTTTGAATATATATTTATACAAAAGTATAAGACTTGAATTTGACTTTTTTTCTCTTAATTATTAAACATTTATATTTATGTAATCGTTGCGTATTCACACATTTTATTTGTAAAGTACAAAAAGTTAATACTAAAAAGTTGTCGAATGCCTCGGGAACGTATATTAATTAACAATAATTCGACGCGATATAGGGTATGCATATACGTACCGAGTCATGAAAACAAGTTTTAACTATGACGAGAATCTGATTTTTTCTTGAAAATCTTTGTATTTGTTGATTATTATATGTCACAGAATTTAGTTATAAAATGTTGTCGAATCGTAATAGCATGATTTTGTTAAACAATTATGTGGTAGGCGCATATGTTTATCGGTAGCGTATTGCACGTGTTTTTTGCGGATGTTTTTAGCAATACTGCTAAATATTTTTTAATGATTTTTTATTGTTATTCCTATCTTTGGTTCTTGTTCACTAGAGTTGGGCATTTTTTCGTTTAAATATTAATAATTTTTGTATTTATAGACAATTGTAGGAGGCGGTCTTCTGCAGATACTCTTACGCGTCGCAACTTCTATTTGTTTAAATTAAATTTCTATGTGTAATAAAAGTTTTTTTTATTTTTTTGGTGGTTGACAAAGATTGTTGTTTATGATAGTTAGTAAAAATTTGAAATTTTTTCAATTTTTTATTCCTTAATAAGGGTTGTTTTTGGGGTGTTTTTAGGGTTATATCGTTTTTTGTTAATATTGTATCATAGTTATATGGTTTACGTAGTTTTTTTGAAGAAATTTCAAGTTATGAAAAATTTGATTTTTTGCTTGAGTTACAACGTTGGAAACTTCAGACTCATATATTTTATATATACATTTGTAAGTTATTGTAATAGCTTAAAAATTCATACTGAATTATTAAAATATTTAATAATTTTTATATTATAAAAACTCTATTCATAAATATTAACGATTATTAAATGCAATTTTTGAAATTTTTTTCCAAATAACTATAACTGATATTTACTAAATTTTTAAAATTTAGTATAATTTGTAAAATATATTGTTTTAGATAGTGTTAAAATTACAAACTCACTTATAAATGTCAACATTTCCTTCATAAAAGAGATGGTGGAAGACATTGATTGAATCAATGGCTGATATTCCATTTTGCTTGTATCCAAATATTAAATCAATCCACTGATGTATATGCTGAGATACATAATCGCATTCTAATGCAAGTCGATGACTTCTAATAAATTCACGAGGATCTTGCTTGGCCCATGGAGGAAGAACAATATCACCCAATTGAACACCGCTTTGTTTAGAACCTATACAATAATCAAAATGATTAAGATATTTGTATAAAAATTAAAACAAATTTAAAAGAGATAATAGTTATTATACCTAAATCAAAATTATTTGAATTAATAAGAAATTCAGGTAAATAAAAAAATTCAGGTATGAGTTCCTTAACATCAGCCATATTATGTTTTGATGCTGAAAGCCATGCTTCTTTTATACTGTTAAACATTCTATCTGCTAAATCAAAATGACCTCCCTACATGTAAAAGTGAACAATAGAAATTTTGTATAATATAAAAAAATTAATAAATAAATAGAAATATAATACTTACTTGTAACCTAAGAAAATGTTGAGTAAACGGCTCCATTCTAACTAAATATGAACACACTATCATAGCAGAAGAATAATGAGTTCCATAGTGATATGGTGGAGTTTCTCCATGTGGATCATCCCATTCTTTATACCTATTTTTTAATGATAAATAATTTTGTAAACAAAAGGCATTATTATTGAGTTTTAAAAATATTGTATTTTATTAACCTTTTTCTAAATTGTAAAAGTCTTTCAAGACTTTGAGCCCCCATTGGTTTACTAAAATCTCTAAAAGTCAATGGATCAATTAAATCAAGCTCTTCACTATCATAATCTGCTAAAATCCATGGAAAAATTGGATATTGCATTAGATCATTATAACTTCGTCCTGCTAATGTATTTAAATGCATCAAATATTGGAAATTCGATATTTCACCTCTCTGAAAATTCGGAAATTATTGAAATAATTTTTTATTGAATTCTAAATTTATTAAATATTTTACATATACATACCACCCATCGTTGGGTAACAGATGTTTCACCAATGAGGCTTGAAAGTAATCCAGTTGCTTGCTCTACATTAGCAGTTCTCTTTTGCCCAGCAACAGATTGTTGAGCACTATCAGCAATAGCAGTAGCAAAAGTCATAAATCTTTGATAAACTTTATTACGTACTTTTCTTGGAAAAGCTAATAAATAATTTCGACCATCTCCACTGAATACCTCTAGAGCCATAGGTTGTAATAAATATCTTCTCTTATGAACCTCTCTAAAAATTTAATGATTGCATAATTTTTAATTACATTAAAACAAATTCGCAATTAAAATGTTAATTTATTTTATACAAGTTATATGCAAAATATTTATTAAAACAACTAGTACCTAATATCCTCATAATTAAATTTTGAACACTGTCTCATTGCACGCGAACGTCTAGGGGATCCAGGAGAAGGTAAAATAGGTTCGTAAGCATCAGATAAGCTTTCTATATCACGTATTTCTCTTGATTTTAATAAAGTAAAACCATCAATAACATAAAAATGTTCTTTTCCAAATAATAACAACCCTTCTGTTGTATCTAATCCTTGTATTCTTGCACATCTAAACATGTGACTTATCTGTAAAAGAAAATTATAAGAAAAAGAATTTTTACTTATAAAAATAAATAAAACATTAACAAATAATTTACCTTTTCATGTTCTTCTAACAATCGTAAAAGAGTCTGATTATCTGGAATTCCTTGATGATTTTCTTCCTCTTGCTCTGTGTCTTCCATAGTTTCGTCAGGTTCACTAGCATGCCTTTCTAATGTGCATGATACTATTGGTGGTTCAATCTCAGCTGATGTCTCTTTTATATTTAAAAGTGTATCATCAAGCACCGGATCTTTTTCTCGCTCAAACATTCCCGAAGAATTTTCTAATTGTTTTAAATAATATTCTTTGCTATCCAAACTCATCGCTACTTTATATTTTAGTTGCTTCTATACAAAATATATTATTTGAGGTAAAATTTACATATTTATTACACGGATATAAATGTGTAGTTATACATTAATAGTTAACTATTAAATAATCACTTACATTTTCTGGATATTCCAATTCTGGTCTGTAAGGATAATGCATATAAAATAATTCATTTTTCATCATTTTTTTCCGCATTCTACAAGGACCTTCTGTCATATCAAGCATCCATTTATCAAGTACTGATGGTGTTGGTGGGCCCCATAGACCACGTTCTCTTGTGAGTTCTGTTTCAGTTTGTAACCATTCCTAGAATAAATAAATAAATGTATGTGCAAATATACACTAGCACATACTCAAGCGCGTGCGAACACACACATACACATCAGTATATATTAAAACAAAATATGAATACAATTACTTACCTGATAAACGTAACGTTGGGTATGCTGATAAGTTTGTTGGTATTGTAATTTTCTTGTCGATGCTAGCTCTCTTACTAATGCTACGTTTTGTTCTGTCCACTGTACTGCAGCACCATAATGCAGTCTTAGTTTTACTCTAATAGATTCTTCTTTTCTAACTTTTGTTCGACTAGCTAGTCTTGTTAAACCTCCAGTAACTTTTTGAATTTTCTATAATTCATATAAAATTTTAAAGCAAATCAATATATAATAAATATTTTATTATTTTAGAATTTAAAAAATAAAACATAACCGAATTGTAACATGAATTCTAATACTTAAATTCAATTTCGAGTATGTTAAAAATAAAAAATATGTACATTACATTATTAATTGCTGATTGAATTTGATTATGCAGTTCCCATGGAGCTTTATATAATGCTTTTCTTTCGGAAACCACATAGTTCATCCAAAGTCTTTGTGCTATTTCATGAACTTGTTCTCGAGCTATTGATAAATCAGGCGCACGTTCATATGTAAGTGGTAGTTGTAGAGTTATTTTGAAAACTTCTTCTATGGCTGGTTTCTTACATACGTATAATTCTTCCCAGACTCTTGTAGCAGCAACGGCCATTAGATTATGACCTTGAGAAGTTAGTCTGTCATCACTAGATTCAAGTTGCGGATTCACATGCCAAGTAGTTTTCATGTTAATATCCAACATTATTTTAATATCAGCTGTTAATTGTAATAAGCAGTATATTAAGCAGCCAATAAATTCTAATTCATGATTTCCAGCTCCGAATACAAGCAATCTAATATTCATATACATTTTTTATATATAATTTATTTCATTTTTTAAAGTAAAATAAATTACCTGTGAGTTGTAAGTTTATGCAAGGCTTCTAGTACTGCCATTTGATCTGCAATAGAGTCTGTAGAGCGCGATAATAAGAAAAGGATAGTTCTATTTAAGCAATGATGAAGACTATCCATACAAACAGCACTTGGTCTTCTTTTTGCTTGACCAATAAGTTTAATAATAAAATCAAATACATCATGAGGATTTTTAGTCAGAGATCCTACAAAAAATTCATTTTTAAATCGAAAAATAAATATTAATAAATAGAATCTTTACCTTGCCATAATTTGTCAACAATTCTAGCTGTAACATAGCAAACATTACTAGTAATATTATTTGCAGAACCACCAGGTACGACTGGCAAAGCCGCTTGCTCGCCAATAAGAACATCAGCTGCTAACAAGTGTTCCATCAAGATAGATAAAATTTCAGTTTGATAGTATGTTTGTTGATTTGTAGATGCATGTTCAGGCCATGAATCTAAAATTAAATCAATAACCGGCGGTGATTTCGTCGAAACTGGTAATGAAAGTGAATCAACAATAATAACTCGTAAAAAGTCCATAACAAATTTTCGTACTATGTGGTTTATTAATCCAGTGTCTTTTGATGGCGATTTTACTAGCACTGGTTCCTTTAACATTTATTATTTATGAAATTAGCCATTTTAAAATTCAATTTAATATAAATTATTAATTTTAACATAACATTTTTTTTACCTCATCACCTGGAGTACTAGCACCACTACTGTCTATGCTAGAATTATTAGGCTTTAAAAACAAAGTCCCTGCTAAAGCTCCTAAAACTTCAGCACTCATAAACAAATGCATAAAACCTGTGAAATTATGATATAGAAAGAACAAAAATTTAACTATTGTTTCTGGATAATCAATTAACCATTCGGGAAAAATCTCAACACTATAAATAAAAAAGATTATTATTATTATTTAAAGAGAAATATTAACTAGTTACATACTTTTTTCTGTAACATATGTGAAATAAATACCTTATAAAATTATTAACCATGGTTCGGACCATTGTTAAAAGAGTTACAATAGCTTCTGGACACAAGTTTATTCGAGATGCAAATGAAGAAAGTGAATAATTTACTGGCACACCAAACATGAAATTCCATACATTGTCAAGATCAAGCTACGTGAAAAGGTAAGCAATTATATTATATAACAAATCCATAATTTTTTTCTAAAAATAGAATATATGTATAACATTTACCTTAGAATCTGCGGGTAATAATTTTATTGGCTGTCCCATCATAAGAGCAATAAATAAAAAATATAACTCAGGAGCAAGATCGACATGTTGCGAAAGTAACCACCCCAAATGTTGAAATCCAGGCACATGCAAACCTGTGCTCTTTGTTTCTTCTCCAGTAATTTGTTGATAATAACCTAAGAAAAAATAAAGTTTTATTTTCGAATTTTGAAGAAAATAGTTGTATACTTTAAAAAATGTTAATAATTTTACACACCTAAAACTACAGCCATTTTATTGTGATCAGTATATCTTAGCCATCCACCATTACTAGTTCCATCTTTAAATTTTTGTAAAATTGATTGTACAGAACATACTGCAACGAGAATCCTTAAACCCCATACAATGGTTGTACTATGAAGTCCTGGCTGAAGAAATAGTAAAATCCAATCTAATCCTAATATTTTAGATATTTCTTCACACATACTAAAACAATATACTTCATCAAAATTTAATTAATATTTTTATAATTAAATAAAAATAAATATTATATACCTTGAATTAATTTTAGAACCAATGAATAAAAGTGAATGAAGAAGTTGTAGGCAGCGATTTCGTAGAAGAATACTCTCTCCTTCTCCTTCTTTAGTATCTTCACCTTCTCGTAAAACCAGATTTTTTTCTGAATTCAGAGGCAGAGTTGCTACTATAAATTGACCAAACCTAAATTAAAAAAATAAATCTTCAAGATACTATTATTTAAATTATTATTAAAATTATTTTCAATAATCACCACAATAAATCAGTTTGTCGGGGTTGACCTAATAATATACTGAGTAAAGCTAAAAGTACTTGTCGAGTGATATTTTGTTTAACATCACTTAAAATATTTAATAGTTTATGAACTAATTGTAAGTCCCTCATTAAACAAAGATTACTACGTTTTTCATTAGATTCTGCTATGAGTTCATATAAATGTTCTAAAAGTGATCGAAGTAATTCACCAGGAGCTTCATGCCATACCTTAAAAATGTTATTTTATTTATTAATAATCTGCTCTTATTTTGAAATAATGAAAATATGAATTAACTAAATAAAACTAAATTAAATGAAAAGTTTAGATTTACCTGTAAATCACATAGTAAGTCTTGAAATGCTGTTATATTTGGAATAGCACTTGTTTCTCTACCACTGTCAACAGTACCAACTAAACTAAATGTTAAGTGTAAAATGTGAGAGTTTAAAAGCGGACACTTCCGTCTAAGTAACATAGCTAAAGTTTGATATCCCCTGCGCCTATCCATTTCTTGCTGAGCCACTTGATTAGAGCGAACAACACAAACTAATGCCTTAACTGCTGCATAAAGTGACTCAACATCTTGTGCCATAGCAATCATTCCTGTAAGGTAAAATAGAGTTAAACAATTCAAAACATAATTTCATTAAATAAGAAACTAATTAAATTAAATTATTTACCAAGTAAAACAGAACAACCACCAATATTATCAATCATAATTGCAACAGGTTTAGGATTAAAAACTCGAACTCCTAGATAGCCAACTACAACTCCTCCTAAAGCTCTTGCAGGACCACTTAAATGTCCAGCTGAATTATGCAAGACTCGAATTGGAGTAGCATTTTCATGAGATGACATACCGAGCTGTTTTAAATAAAAAATAAATTTATTCATTTATTGATTTATTCATTTAATAATAGTTTTTTAAATTTTAAAAAGAAAATATTATTACTTATACAATACCTTATAAAGAAAGATTTAACCCAGTGTAATTAACGTATAATTTATAAACATATAATTAAAAAATGTTATTAAGTAAAGAGCAGTAAACTACTGCTGATTTCTCTATAGTCAAGTTTAAAGACTCATACATTCATCACATTTTTAATTTAGTTTTATATTAAACATTATGTATTTAGTCTTAATTTTTTTGCAAAGCGTTTATGGATATCCTATTTAATTTATAAAATAGAAATAACTGTTCATTTAAATAATTAGTTTCAAAAGAAATTATGAATATTTAATTTTATAAGTACTTTGATAACTACTATTGTTCTTTACATAAGATAACTGAATAAATGAGCGCAATAAAAATTTACCTGCTTAGCAATTGATTTATTGTCTATTCTACTATAAACTTTTCTAATTTTTGCAAGAGTTAATTGTGACATTGCTTTAGCATTTAAACCAAATACTAGTTTTTCTTCTGCTACAAGTGAAGATAAAGGTTCTGAACCTATAATAAAATATATTGCTTATAAAATAATAATACATTTAATAACTATTTGTAATGTATATTAATATTTTGTACTAACTGCTTACCTGAAAATTGTGGTGCTTGTAAACTGCCCATATAATGTGGGCCTAATTTGAATAAATTTGCTATAGTTTGAGAATTGAAGACTTCTTCAACCAAATGACATGGGCCTTGTTTCCATTTAAGTCTTGAGTATCGCCTCCAACATGGTGGTGTACCAATATAGCCATATACTGATGATGCAACAGTTAAATTTGCTGATCCTCCACCTGGAGCTTGAGTGATATAGTGAAGCTAAAATAATAAAATATCTCATATATTATTTTTCTACATGTATTTTAAAGTATGATAAAATTTTCATAATAATACCTTTTGATTATGAATATGTTGCCCATCTAAATATAATGAAAAACTAGAATTTTTCAAAACTGCACGATTTAAAACTACTGCAATATGATGCCATTGTCCTTCATGTAATAAATCTGGACACCAAACTCGAGCTCCATACTCACCAGTTCCTTCTGGTTCCCATTCTCCAATATCTAAATAAAACATGATAAAGAAAAATAACTAAATTAAATATAAAAAAAATTATATTAATAGAATTTATTATCCTAACTTAATTATTATTTTAAATAATAAATTACTTTGTGGAAGAATTGTCTCTTGAGTTGAAACAATAATAGCTTTATCATGTGCACTAAGTACTACAGTTAAACATATTAAGTCTCTTCCTGATAGAAGGTTACGGATTAATGTCAACAATCTTACACAATGAGCATCTATTCCTGGATCACTAAATTTATCTACACATATCCATGTATTATACGTTAAACCAGTTTGTGGAGGAAAAAGTCTATCACCTGCAAGAAGTTCATGTACTTAATTTCATAATTATATTATTCAGAGGGAAATTTAAATAAAAATATTAAACTTTAAAAAATATTTGCAATTAAGTCTATAATGTACCTGAACCGATACCACCAAGTACACTGTTACTTGCTGATACTACTGTGGGTGGTGTTGTACTTTGAGGAGCAACACTGGGTAGGTAAAGGCATGCAAAACCTTCTGCACTCATATCAAACTCAACAAATGGTGGTAAGGTACAAGAACCATGTGCTCTAAAATCTTTTGGTGTTGTCATTGAAACCAAAGTTTTTATTCGAGTTAATGGAACTGGACCACCACGAGGAGTTTTTAATTCTACGTCATCCATTGAAATACAGCATAATGGATCACCCAATCTTAAAAACTCTCTGTTTATCATATGGAATATTTATAATTATTTTATGGATTTTTCAATTTTATTTTTGTATTTTATTTAATGAATTACAAACAAATTAAAACTTATATAAATACTTAAAACTTAAAACATTGATAAAAAATAAACCAATTAAAAAATATTTTCTTCCTCTAATGTAGATTTCCTAAAATATCTAAAAAAATCCTTATAAGATTTCTTTATAAAATATAATTTGAATTATTTTAATTAAGAATTCAGAAGAAAAATATTTTATAATAATTTGAATTATTAAGAAAAATAATTTATAAATATATTAAATTCTTTTTTAATATTATCTCTTAAAAACTACTATGAATTAGTTATTATATGTTAAAAATTTTATTTAAAAAAAGTTTAATAAAACTATCTAGTAAATTCAAACAAATTTGTGGCGTTAAAACCATCAGTGTACGTATCAAAAGTAGCGCGCCCTGTGACAGAATATAGAGAACAGCACCAGAAAATTTAGAATAGTTCTTTCCGCGTTTTCTTGCTTAGAGAGCTCGCAAAATTCCAGACTGGATTTTTTCCTGACATCAGGAATCGTCACTTCTTGGATCTACTCATGTCGTGCTTTTTTCAAGGCGAAATGTTAGAAACAGATCTGTACAGCATTTCTTTGGTGAATCGTTGAAACTGATAGCACTACAATATGCTTGTGTCCGAAAATAAAGATCTGTCTATTTCGCGGGAGCAGAGCGGTCTTGCAGAATGAGGCAGCATTAGTCAGGCATAAGTTTAACATGCTGCTCTCCTATGCTAGTCAATGGGCTAGTTCCATTCACCTGCTATTTGTGTGTATCAGATTTATCTTTATCTTGGATTTTTAATTGAAAATTATTGCAGGAGTATCTTGGAAGTTGTTCTTGTTCATTGATCAGGATTATCTATCAACAAGATTTATCAGACAGCGGTAATAACTATCTTCGTATATCTACATGAGTTTTAAGGGATACCACCTGATCTTCAAATCTCACTGCAAACTTTCCAATGCTTCAACTGCTTTATGCCATACTCTTCGTGTGCTAATGTACAGATGACTTAATTCTTTCTCGGTGCAAAGTAAGCATGTACCAAATTTAGGCTAGCTCTCCATAAAGCTTAGAAAGGCTAAACTCACGATAAATCTCAGTAGATATAAATTTGGAAAAGAAAAGGTAATATATTTAGATTAAATCACATCTAATCATGGATAAAATATCTGTTGCTGAAACTATTACTGATCTGAACAGATTCCTGGGAAAGATTAATTTCTGCAGGCTTTGCATTTGCAAGGGGTTTCACCGTAAGGTTTCATCATAAGCGCTGCTAGATGAATAAATAAAAGGAAAAGGAAGAAAAACTAGTTATACAGACTGATCAGGCGAGCTGTTTTCTTAGCTATAAAAATAGTTCAAACACTATTATAAGACTGATGTTACGGCCTTTCTAACCTAAGATAGAAATTAATAAAAGCAACTATTAATAACAAATTAAAACTTGTACAAAAAATACATAGAACTATGTAATTTTTCTAAGAAACCTAGGTTTATAGTAGTTATATAGTAATATATATATACTTCTATATACCTCTATACCCATATATACCTCTACTAGGTTTATATATTTTTTTGACTTCTGAAAATATAAAAATTAGCCTGCAATGGGTGAGGTTGTTTGGAATGCCTTTTTACATACATTACTGGCTTCCTCTACTGAGATTGCATTGAGCTGCAGACTCTTGTGCAAGCGACCAAGTCCTACGTTGATTCGTCGATGCTACCGTCTGATGACTATTCGACAGTGTCTAACTTTTACGCACGGAGATTGTTGTGCTTGTACCAGAAGTTACGAAGTCGTATACTTAAGTTTATGAGCGCCCATCGATTTAACATCGGTTATTCACAGATGTATTACTGCATAATACCTGTGGTCGTTCTGTTAACTAATTTTCTATTTAAAAACACTAGTTTTTTACATACTAATTTAACTATAATTCCTGTAACTTAATTTAGTTCACATACATTTAACTAATTGTTTTCTGTGCCAATTAACTTTAATGCATGTTATTTCATAATTTTTATCATATTCTGCATTGGTGGTAACAAAGTCTAAGTTAATTTCTGTTTCTAACAAGTTTTACAAAATGCCTACAGAAACTGACATATTCTGAAAGAAAGTAAGGCAATAAAAAGAAGTCACCAAACTCTATAGAATCCATTGCAAAGTTTATAAGTAAAATAAAAACGTAACTGTTTATTATATTAAGTTGAAAAATTTTTTTATTTCCATTATCCACACGTTCCAATCCTAGAATCCCATCGTAAGTTCGAATAACAAATCCCTCTTATTCCAGTGTATATGCACGCTTCGGCTTTACGCTTCTACGCATGTTTTAGCGACGAATGCTTTTATTTATTCCTCTGTATTAGCAGGCTCTAATCTTCGCATCTCTACGTTTGAGAATTTATAATTTTAGTCAGGTAAATTAAATGTTACAAAAAAATCAAGATAAGGCCATTGCTCTATCTCAAGCCAGTACGCACAGTGTATAAGTTTAAAATTGAGCATATTGCGCTTTTTAGTATGTGACACCGGCTTTTCTATTCTTATTGACCAGTGTAGGTTCGAATATCACAATCATTTACCTTTCTTTTTATCATTTATCATTTATCACTCATTTATATATTTATCATTTATCACTCATTTATATATTTATCATTTATCATTTATCATTTATCACTCATTTATATATTTATCATTTATCATTTATCTATTTATCACTCATCTGATAAAGCTTTATCATATAAGCAGACATATCGACTATATTTAAAAAATTAAGATTTCCTTCAAATGGGTAAAGGTTGATGACAATACGGTTACGAATATATAGGCAAATAAGTCAAAGCCATGACAAGAAGTATAAGTGTATTTGCACAATCACTCTTTCTACATATTTAACTTTAATCGCATGAATTTGCTCAGCTACCCTTCGTCGACGGATAGTAATATTATCCAACTGCTGTCCAATTTTCTGTTGATTAATCACAGTTCATCTAAAGGATTTACATACAAAAGTGATGATAGTTTTTTTTAATGAATTTTTATGAATTTCGAGATACCACAAATGATCAAGATTGATATTGAGCTCACCATTTTCACCTTATTATAGACCAATAAATGGTCTCATCGAGTTTTTATAGCATATTCAAGCTCAAACCTCCTTGATCAAAGCGACTTCCAAAATTTATGCTCAGATTAAGAACAAACGTTAAAAAAATCTGCAGGTGTGGTCTGCAAAAATGTGCAGCACGGCCTTATGCATTCCAGGATAGTTTTTTTGTCACAAACAGCATTCTGACAAAAGCATAAGATTTTATGAGAGAACTTTAGAAAATACATTCCAGCGAACCAATTATTCAAAACAGCATCCCTTTCAGATTAAAGATTTGAAAAACTGTGTGTATATTTTCAAGAGAGCAAACATTATCAAGAAGCCATTAGAAAAGCCTGTACAGTTTTATATGAGGTTATCAACAAGTTGTACGCTATCAAAATTAATGGTTAGAGAAAATAGTATTAACAGATAGATTAAAACCTACATTAGTGACAGTAGCTCACATAAATAAAAAGCTATTATCTGAGCTCGGATCTTTAGCAAATTCAATGACTTCCGAATCTTTATGTACATGAATTTTATACTTTTCATTTTCAATAGCCATCATCGCACGTATCGGAAGTAACGCGACCTATGACTGAACATAGGAAACGGCATCAGAAAAAACAGCAGTACTTTCCACGCCTCTTTTTAGTTTACGTCTTTTATTTTTGTTACCACCAAGGATTATACACAAAGGCAAGTTAATCACACCAAAGAATCATCTGAGACAAACATATACGTCTATGCATTGCTTAGAACTCGCAAAATATATACTACACATGCATCACTGTTTATCAACTCATGTATCTGTGTATAGTTTAAACAGTCAAAAATAAATTTTCTATCTATTTTTGTAATCTTTTGAAGCTATAATATAAAATATTTATTAAATAATAAAATTAATATTTCTAAAGCAATTTATTTGTTTTGCTTTCTTATGACACAGTAACTCAACCTTTTATATATTGTAAAACTAAAATGATTTATTACTTATTACTTTAAATTATATATTATAGTTCAATATTCAAAATCAATATTTTCTTTTTATAACTGCTAAAAATAGTTATTATAATTCTTTTAATACTGATTTTTATTCTTGGCTTATTTTGCTTTTTAGTAGTAGTAATTTGTAACTACAATTCTTTGTAAAAATTCATCCATTTTTTAATTTTATTTTATTGTATTAGTAACTATAATTCATATAAATTATATTCATATTAGTCATTAGAAATGTAAAAATACAATAAAATCTAAATCTATGATTTTATTTTAAAAAAATAATGTGAATTAGTTTTTCTTTTTAAAAAGTATTTACCTTAGATCTTTTGGTTCTAAAGATTGAGCAGCAAGACGTTCAATAATATATTGTAAAGGTTGATGAAGAGGATGACTTTCATTTTGAAGTGCTATTCTACCCATGCTTAATAATTCACCAGCCATGCCTGCTTCACACATTACTTGTTGATTTCTTTCAGAACGTACTAAACTTTTTATAGTTTCTGCTATATATATTTGCAATGATAAAGCTAATTTAGGATCTGTTTCATCAGAAATTGATGGAATTAAATGAAGCATTTCAACCACAACTCCAGGATGAACTATAATTGGTTCTGGTATAGGTGCACTTAAATTCAATGAATTCACATTTGATCGCTTTTCATTTCCAGAAGGGTCTAAAGATTTTTTATGTTCTATACTGGATGGTTTGTGACTTGGTGATCTTATTCCAAATAAATTTGGTGTGTCAAAAGCATCAATAGCCACATCATATAATAATCGTAGTAATAGGCAGGCATAACTAAGCACTTGAGGAATATTACTTGGAACTATTGGTTCTAATACATTTCCAGAAAATAAAACAAGCCAAATATTATGAAAATTCATATTAAAAACAGTATCGATTTCTTCTAGTTTTATTTGGGATGTAAAACAACCAAGGAGCCTTAATGTATCACAGAGACTCGATTGACATATCTGTAATTATAGAAAGTAATTTTTAATATTTAATTTAATGAATATGATGTAAGAAATATGAAATTAGTGAAATAATTTTAATAATTAATAAAATGTACAAAAAATATACCTCCTGATAAAAGAACTTGGCATTTGCTGGTTCAAAACGCATTGCAGTACTTAATGTATGAAATACAATGTACAATAATGTTAGTAGCTGCGTTTTATCTTGTAAATTTTTTTGACATTTATTTTTAGAAAATTCAGAATCTTGTGAAAGTGATGGACTTAGTTGATTTTCCAAAGATACAAGAACAGACATGACATAAACAAATCCTCCAACTTTTCGAAATATAGTTCTTGTGCGATGTGATTCTCGAAGACATGTAAGTAAAGACTGAAATTTCATTCATAAATATTATTTACTAACTATTAGTTCATTAAAATTATTTCATGAAAATTATGCCCTTACTTTTAAAATATGTGTTTTCAACATAAGTGCGTTTGATGGCGCAGAATGCATAACTCCAAGAAGAGTAGCCATATCATCATCTCCACCAGCACTAAGTATCAATTCCCGTATTATTCCCAAAGCTTGAAATCTGCAATTGATATAAGGAACAAGATTGTGAGCACAGCGAGCTCCACTACACTCTCGAAAAACATTTGCATTTTGAACATTTCCTGCTAGTAAAATTGTTAAAGCTTCCATTATTAAAGCTCCTAATTTTTCTTGCTGTACACATATTTTGTTCTCTGACGAAAAATAAAAATTTATTGTAATTACTTTTTTTTTAACTATTTATTATTAATTATTTTTTTTAATTATTTACATACCTTGACCCAGATCCAATGTACCTACTTTATTTTTTAATAAAGTAGCATATCTATGTAGACATGTTACAAATACTTCTAGTAAACCAACTTCTCTATATACATCTTTGAATATTATATTATGTCTAAAAGATGTAATATTTGTATTATTTAAAAATGAAATAAATATTTTCTCAATGATTAATATAATTACAAATTTATATTTACCTAAGTATATTAATTAAAGTTTCCATACATACAATATTACAACTAATGGAATTATTTGTTTTTAATAATATGGACAATGATATGAGTTCCTTGCAAGGCACAAAGTTTAACTGAAATACTATAAATTCCAGAAGTTGAAAAAACTTTTCTTGAATTTCTATATTTTTCAAATGAATTTTTTCTGCAAACTGAGATAAAGTATTTTGACCTTCAAGGATAAAGTAATTAGCATTATCGCTATGATATACACTAGAAATAGCATCAAGTATCATACAACAAAGAAGAGGAGAAATGGATTTTACAAATACTGACTGTAATACTTGAAATGCTTGTATATTCCGAACACTGCCTCCTACAAATAATTATTAAGTCAGTAAATCTTATAAAAGTAAAAAAATAGCATTATAAGTTTATATAATACCCCTGTTACTAGGTTGAGGTAATGTAAAATTAAGCATTTGAAACAATGATCCCATACTTGCTGTGCTAGGTTTTAATTCTATATGACCACACATTGTTAAAGATGCTAACATCAATACTAGATTTCTTATAGCATCTTGTGCTTCAACTTCATCATCTTGCTCTAATCTAGATGGAGCATGCCTGTTAATATTCAAGATGATTATTTATTGAATTAAAATTTTTTAAATTTCATTTAATTTATATTTATTAACTTACTTTAATAGAAATTCTGATAAAAATACATAACCTTGACAAGCTCGAAAATCATCAAGCAGGATTTGTGATACTTCACTAGAGTCTTTTAAAAAGCAAAATACAGTTACAAACATTTCAACAACTTCTAATGGCGCTAATTCAGGTACACGTTGCATGTTATCAATACAAAGTGCTATGCATCCTTTATCTATAAAATTTAATCAATAAATACATATTATTTAAACAAATATATATACATATACTTATAATATAAAAAGAAAATCGTACTATGAACATATGCTACTACACTTTGTGTAAGACCATGTCGCGATAATATCATTAATATTTCTGCAGCACTTTTACGCCACATAACGTTATATCGAGGGCACCAGCTAGTAATTGCTGAGAAAAGCAACGTAAGATCATCTTTTCGTGTCAATTCCTCTGCTGGATATGTATGACTACATAATCTTACTAATAACTATAAAAATATGCAAGGTAATAAATTTAATTTTTAATTCAAAAATATTGGCTCAGTTATAATATTTTATATTTTATACCTGAACAAATATTTTTTGCAGTAATATTCTTCTTTCCCTTGGTGTAAATTCACTATTTCCAACAGTAATATCAGCATCATCTTCATTCATTTCTGGTAAATCAAAAAAAAGATAAAGACATTTTACCAAAGTTGAAGGCACAGAAGCTGTTGTCATTTCCTACATTATAAATTTTATGTTCATTTATTTTGTATATTTAAAATTTTAGCATAAATATTTAAATCTCTAATTTTTTACTTGAATTAATGATGCGTCTCCTGCTGCTAATAAGTTAAGAGCTGATAATAGCATCCAACCATTGCTTGATTCTTCACTATTTTCTATCTCAAGAAATTTAATAATTGCACAACTTGCTGTTTCTGTACTTTGATTACTTGCTCTTCGACGAATTTCAGAGACCATAAGCTTTGACACTTCTTTTGTGAAAGCAAGAATGTCCCAAAACTTTTCATTCATATCTCCAGAAGGACTAGTACTAAAGACCTAATAAATTTCATAGTATAATTATTTATAATCAAAACAGACGTTTGTTTTTTCCAAAAACAAATTATCAAATCATTTGTCAATTTTACTGAAGCTTAGAAACTAAAAAGGTATTACTGTATATTGTATATAATTTAATTATTACTATAAATATTTAAAAACAATAACAGTTTTTCTTGTAGCTATTTCTTTTCTATTTATTATCTAACTTACAATTACAATAATAATTTCATATCAGTTATTATTATGATTATTATAAAATGCATATAAATGATTAAATTAGTAGTTAATGTAATATTATATTTTTATACTTATATAGTTTTTCAAAATACTTTGTATTTAACTTTAGACAATATGTAATTAACTAATTTAAACATATTTTATTTTAAGCCAATTATTGAATTAAAAAAATAAATAACAAAATATTAAATCAAATTAAACAAATATAATATATTTATTAAAAGGAATACTTACTTTACAAAACAAGGGTAACATATTATAAAGTTTGTCATCGCGTTCAGTATCAGATACTGTATGAGATGGATGAGTGAATTCAGAAAAGAGTTTTTTCAAATGCATAAGTCCAAGTGCTGTATGTTGTGGATTTGTACTTCCTGCACAGTTGTCAAAATTTCCAGTACCAGTAGAACTCATACTGCTGATACTGTTACACCCTCGTAATTTACGCATTATGTTCATTTTCAAAGTTGTACTAAAATTTAAAAAAAAATTAAATTTTTTTTAAATTAAAATAAAACATAATAATAATGAAGCATTTTCAAAATGTAAGTCTTATAATAATTTTAAATTATTTTGATTATCAAATATTGATAAAAGATCATAAATTGTATATCATTTTTCTATAAAAATTATTCAACTTAGTTCTATAAGGATAATCATCAAAGGCTGCATTAATAACTCAGTTCAACAAAGAGTCAATTTACACTAGATATAGATTTTTATATTTGAAAATAGCAACAAAAAAGCTAATAATTATTAATAGCAATTAATGTAAAAGCATTTGCACTATCCACAGCTACTATGGAATTATAATAGCAAAGAAAATTAATTGTTTACTATAAAATTTTTTATTAACTCGTTAAATATAAGTTAAAATCTTGAATTTTAAAATTGTGAACAATTTCTTATACCGTAACGTATATATGATCCTGTATATATATCCTGCTTTTGTATCGCCTCTATCCAGCTTTGTATGTAGCGCGAGAAAGATGAAAATAGAATATCATGATTCTATGCATCAAATAATTTTCTCCTTTACCAGTTCGATTCCTTCCTATTATTCGAACCAAAATTAGTATAAGAAAGTATTTAATCAAGTGCATTATTCTGCACGAATGGCCGGTTTCCCGACCATTAAACTCATTTTTCGCAATTATTATGTTATTCATGATACTATTTTTATTTATGTTGCTGCCGATAAGTTTAGCTGAATTTTTTTTATATCAAATTATTTGAAAGCATATTTTATATTGCTTATTTATATTAGTGTTTTCTTTATTTACCTGTTACTTGTCAAAGTCTACATTTTTCTAGATAAGTGATATTTTTGCAAAACACCTAGAAGTTTTCCAACAGCCGCCATACTTCTTATTGCTTACTGTAAAGATATTGACAAGCATATACAAGCTAGAGCATTAAAGCCGCGCGCGCATAGCGACAAACAAATAAGAAAGTTACCATTTCATAATTTATAAACTCAATCCACAGAAACGCTAATTTTTATAAACAGTTTTATAAAAAATAGAGTATAGTTAAGTTAAAAGAATTTTTTAATCCACCTACTTGAACTATGTAATATGTGACTAATTATTTAAATCCATCATTGATCAATACCATTATATTATTCAACATATATACCTGCGCGTCTATTTTCTTATTTATATACTATTAAGAGTTAGTATAGTTCCTAGTTCATACTAATAGCTCAGTCATTATGTACAGCTGTAGATTTTAATAACTAAGAACTAGCATTTTATGAAAATATTTGTTATAAGAAAGTTATTTAATTGAGCTGAAAGATAATTTAAAAATAACAGATATTAAAATGATAAATAAATATTTCATTAAAAATTATATGAATTAATGATAATGATAAAGATGATACTAAATATTTTTACACGTAAAAGTTTAATTCACACAGGTATCCAGAGATCTTTCAAAAATGTTGTATTTACATAAAAGTTATTAGATAATATAATAAAATGAATAAAATCTGAATTAATATAAAAAAATTGAAAGACATACAATTATTAAATGGTATATTTACCAATTAAGAATATTTTTTAAATATAATAACTAAATTAAGGTAGTGCTAATATTTGACTTATTAGATTTTATCTTATTTTAAATATTTTAAAAATCATATCAATTATATCATCAATTAAATTATTACAGATAAATTATTAATGTTAAGAAGTCAGTGATATATAGTTATAATGGATTTCTAATTATAAATAAATAATAAATAAAAATACGCAATAAATTAAATGAGATTGTTCAATTACTCATTGATAATTATATCTTATATATAGCTATTCGTGGATAAATTAAAAATTTCATAATAAATACTTGATTTATTTTTTTAAACTAAAATATTTCTAAGTAGTATTATAAAAATACATTGATGCCACTTTAATTGCACTACTCGCGCTTTTTCCATAAAATTAACTAAAATCTATTAATCTTACGTATTAAACTTACGTATTAAACTAACGTAATATATTTTTTAATTTGATGTGATAGATGTTGCGAAATATTAATAACTTACGTGAAAAATTTATTGAGTGGATTCTATTTTATTTAATCTTTACGATAGGATTGGCTAAAGACTGGTAAACTAGTAATTGGTTAATTCCGATTGCTCCGTTTTCTGATTTATTAACAATATAAAGATTTTACTTAACTCTTGGCTTGTCTAGCATATGCTTGATGTCCAATTTTGTCGTTGCGGGTAGAAGTCGATTCTTTGATCATTCTGGCAGCTGGTATCACCACTTCGGGATATTGAGTCAGGGTCTCGAAAAGGCCCTGGGATATATTTCAGCTTCGGGTTTTTATAGTTTATCATACAGTGTTAAGTAATGAATGTTCGCTTTTAGTAGTAAACTGTGTTCACGAATCGAAGAGTGTGTATTAGATTACATGAATTTCTCGTTTACGTATTAACATGATTATTGCATTTTATGATATTCAAAAAAAATCGTAAAACGTGCTGACATCAGTCGAAGATTATATTACGTGTGTGTTGTATCATACAATATAGAATTCTTGCTTATGGCCATTAAACCTGTTGACATAATCTTATATGTGTCAAAATATGGCTTCCTGTAATATTGGGTTAACTGTGCTTGCAGAAAGCTCATTTGTGATCATAAAACGTATCTGCGCAAGTCAACGTTCACAATGGTCATTTACACGTGTCAAAATATGGTTTTCCGATAATATCGTATTACGTAGAATTATAGAATTTCCGCTTACGGTCGTTAAAACTTGTTGATATAAATCGGGGATGACAGTGGTCGTTTATATGTGTCACTCTATGACATATTTTTATTAGCATTTTTCGTTAAAAGAAGAATGTTCACTTTTATCTGATTTTGATAACTGCGCATAATCCGGTCCCTGATCTAATGAGTAGTCTTTATTTTTTTTGTATTGAGTTATTTCATAATTTTTATTTTTATAGGGTTAAAGGCGATTTCGTATTCTGTATTCTTTATTATTAATACAAGTATTTCTTATTTCGATGTGTTGAAATAAACCTAATTTCTTAATTTGATATTTTATTTGATTGGTATGAAGTTGAAAAATTAAGGACACGTTACAGTATCTAAATCTATCTTAATTACATACAATTTAAGACTATTGTGACATCTTCACAAATTTCAAATTTCACATGAAAGACTCAAAGTTACGAAACTCGTCAATGACGATGCTAAGACATAAAAGCCTATCTAACATAATAAAGACAAAGTATAGAAACAGATATTCTCTCCAGTCATCATTACGTAATAAGAAAAAAGGAAACGATAACGTATGTGTATATAAAATACTGCGCAATTGATTAAAAGCTGCACTATTAATATTTACCTATAATAAAAGATCATAAATTTTATGTAAAGGAAGCAGGCTAATGCGTATAAACAGTAAAAAGAAATCTTCAACACGTTTCATATCAATTAACATGCTTCTATGGTAAATATAAAACCAACATTGTAAAATTGACACGGATCAAGCCTTCTTTCTAAAAATAAGTCATTATAATATTCGAAAGACTTGCGTAATTGTAAATTCATATCAAAATAAAATTATATTTTATTACTCTAAGCAAGAACTTTAATGAAACAAGAAAGTATCATAAAATTTTAAAAAGCCGATACTATAAGACATTAACACTTGTAAATGATTTTGAAGATAGACCACATGCGAAACATCCAAAATTATATTCTAAGAAATTAGAATACTTTCAAAATACGAGCCCTTGTACACATTTCAAAATAAACTGCGTAATCAGAAAAATTAATGTAAATATCCTAAAAGAAATATAACGCCATCAGATACCACGAAAAGAAAAACAGAATTACGATCGTAGTACCAATAAAAAGTAACGTAATAACTACGCTGAAAGAAATAAAATACCACGAAAAAAAAATTATTACGATCAATAAACCAGTAAGGAGCAAGAAAGCAACTATGCAAAAAATATAAAAAACCTATGCAAGCAGCGAAACACGTTCATTCATTCATTCTACGCAGTGGCTATTCCAGTAACTACTCAAGACTTCGCAGCACGCGTCTTTACGCGAGAACGAATGAAATTCGTTTAAATTGAAAAATATGCATCTTGTAACGCTGCTTTATTTTCTTAATTAATAAATTTCTTTTTACTCGAATAAGTGTTCAATTTAATACTTCCTCAAAGTTCCAGTTCTATCTTGAAATATTATTATCAAAATATGGAAACCGAGTTTTCTGGATCCACATCAAGACTATTTAAGGATTCAATCATCCTCAACACACATTGCTCTTCGGACGTCAAAATCAAGAATAACTATGTAAAAACCTTTTATTTTACTAACCAATAATTGAACGATACTAACGGAATACTCCTATAATGAGGCATTCCAGCCTTTAGCCGTTCAAAATAAATAAAAAATAAAATCAAAAAGAGTCGATCAAACAAATAAAAATGAACACGTAAAGAATTATTGAGACGTCACACTATATATTTTGCTTCTCATTGATTCTTCTACTGTAAATCTGTTTTTATTCAGTGATGTTTGATGGCGCCTTATTTCTTACAGGATGTTTACTTGGATTTTTCTGATACGCAGTTTCATTTTGCGATTTTGTATAATGGCCCGAGTGTTCGTTTTCTGTCATAAGATTATTTGAGATTACACTTTTTACGTTTTGGTTTACATAGTATAATTTTAGAAGAAGCTTCACATGTGCTACGTTTGCTTCGTTTGATTTTAAAATCACATGATTTCTTACAATGATTACAATTCTTATGTTACATATTTTTCTTAGAAGTTTCGCATGTGCTTCATATTATAATCGTTCCTTTATTTGATTTTAAAATTATTTATACATGATTTCTTAAAATATGATTTTAGAAGTCTCACAGGTTTGTATTACAAGTGGTTTATATTACAATCTTTGCTTTGTATGATTACATATATCAGCGTCTTACACAATTTCTTAAAATATAATTTTAGAGGTTCCGCACGTGGTTTGTTTTATAAACTTTGCTTTGTATGATTACACATATCAATGTCTTACGTGATTTCTTAGAATACAATTTTAGAGGTTTTTGACATGGTTTGTTTTACAAGCTTTGCTTCATATATTTTTGAGATCATAATCGTTTACATGCGTCGACGTCAGTATCAGCTTCGTATAATTGGGAGATCTAAATCATTTACACGCCGATATCTTACAGTATAGGTTTTGAAGTTTTATTATTTCTTATTATTTATTATTTCTCGCTTAGAGTAATAAAAATCTATGATTTTGCGTTTATGTAAGTTTCTCAAATATTATTTTTAGAAAGAAGACTTGATCAGTGTTGATTTTACAATGTTGGTATTATCTTTACCATATGAGTGTGTTAATTTATATAAACAAGTTGAAGGTTTCTTTTTATTACTTACACGTGTCAGCCTACTTTCTGTACATAAATTTTATGATTATTTATTTTAGGTAAATATTAATAATTCAGTTATTTGATCTATTACGCAGTATCTTATATACATATACCTTAATATTTCCTTATTTCTTCTTGCTTAGTGTAATTGGAGGCGATTTCTATTTCTATATTTCGTTATTATTATGTCAGATGGTTTCTTATGTCATAGTGTCGTCATTGACAAGTACTGTAACTTGCTAATTTGCGTCTTTGATGTGAAGTTAAAATTTTGTGGGGACGTCACAATATCAATCTAGAGTATTAAACGTGAACATAACTCCAAGTAATATGTTTAAAATGAATATATACGCTGCACATGTTTATTGCAATGTCCCCGAAAATTTTTAACTTATCACTAGACAAATAAAATGTTAAGTTACGGAACTTGTTAACTTCTGACACTGTGTCATAAAAGATAATTGAAATAATAAAGACAAATTTTAATTACGAAATCGTCTTCAATCATTACTAAAATAAGAAATAAGAAATAGGTAAGCACATGAAATAAAGATACTATGCATTAGATCAGGGTCGGATTATGCGCAGGTATTAAAATCACATAAAAGTAAACATTTTTCTTTTAAAAATAAAATATGCTAATACTAATATTATGTAAACCAACATTTGTAAATAACTATCTTAACCTTTGACTTGTGTTAACACGTTTTATGGTTCTGTAGTTCATTTCAAATGCATACATCAAAGTATACATTTACTTGATGAGTAGAAAACCATACATATTCAATAGTTTGAATATTTTTTGCTTTATCGTAGTGGTAACTCGTTCAGTAAATCATTCTAAGTGATTGTAGCTTGATCTGCGAGTCGAACTTGAGAGAATTTGAAATGAAGAAGGGGGTAATAAAAACCCGAAGTGATGGCAGCAACCTATCAGAGGAAGATCAATTATTGATCTTTTTAATTTCCTCTGCACACATCATCCTAATTGAACTTCAAGCTAGCAGCTAATTGTTAAAACAGGTTAAGGAATCCATCGAGAAAAGTATAATTTTTATTATCTAATTCATTTCGAACGAGAGAGTAGAAAATATTTAATGAAATAATAAGAAAAAGAGTTGAGTGCAATTGATCATAAGGCACACTAGCTTTAACGGAACCGACTAAGACTATATAATTAGAACACGAAATAACTCTATCTCTCTAGTCACTGCTTAAAATGAACGGTCGAGTTGTGGATAAAAAATTTGGTGAAAGCGGTGGATTCGATAAAAAGATTACTATTTAAATAATTGCTCTAAAGGAAAAAAAATTCTCGTGAAGAAATCAATGATTGGAAAATAGTTTTTGGTAATCAAGTGGGATGTACCGAATGGTATTTCATTTAAAAATAAGTGACAAGAAACCTTAAAAAATAATTTACGAAATTGAAACTTCATAAAAGATTTAGAAACCACTCATATCTACCAAATAATCGCTGATAAGAATAAAGCTACAATTAAAATCACAAAAAAGCTAGTAATTAAAAAACGTCATCTACAAAGTAAAATTCATGGTAACAGTAGTTATACTATTACCTCAGACGAATACGCAACAATGATGGAAGAAATTAAAAGGAGAGAATGGAAATTAAAGGATCGTGAAAACAAAATCGAGCGCCCTAAAACAGAAACAGAAATTAGAAATAGAAAATAATTACAAAGAATAGAACAATTAGAAAAATTATGAAATGATTAATGACTGAAATTCCCAAAAATATGATTAATGCATGAAGACGTTGAACCGAATTCAAAAAGGTCATTACATAACAACTTTGTGAATAACGTTACGATTAATAGGACGTTCGCAGGAAGCACCATTCATTACAATACATTTATCAATTACAGAGTAATCCAAAAATACTTAGCCACAGTACCACAGTTCAATAAGACGAACATATTCAAATTTATGTGAATAATAATAAAAATTAAAAAATCTTTCCTAGAGATAATAATTCCTTTTCAGACTAAAGCCAATTTTCTCGACACCGTACTCATCAAAATACTATAGAAGCAAACTCGTGGCTTTAGTAAAAAGAAATCACGAACCAGTGATAACTTTGGTAGATCGATTCTGGAACTATATAATTAATTTTATAACTGCTTATGTCTAGAAAACAATATTGAAGATTTAAATCCATATGAACACACGAAGATCGAAAGAGAAACAATATAATAAATTACTGAAGCTATACATCATCAATTTAGATACTATATGAACATACATACAATTGCGGTAAAAAAATACGTCTTTCAATCAGAAAAAAGTGTTGAATGAGATCGAAAAAACAGTAAGAAACAAATTTCGGAACGACCAAATTACAGAGGGTACAATAAACCGTCATACATAAAAAAGAAACATAAAAATCGCGAAATGATTTTTACAATAATCAAAAACGAGAAAATTACCGAAATTATGATTAAATACAACGAAGAATCTCTGAGTCGAGTAAGAATCATTATTACTGAAACGATTATCTGTGTAATGATTTTCTATGAAACAAAAATACTCACAATCAAAGCTACTACAAAAATTTACCGAGATAGAAACTAGCAATGCTAATCGAGACATAATACACGCAAAAATGACCACAGGACAAGAAACAATTAAGAAAAACCCAGAATTTACGATTCCAATACATAATGTTCTTAGTATATGAAACTCGGTCATAAAATTAAGATGTACTTCACTAAGAGTAATACATAATCACACAATAAAAATAATCATGGAAACGATTTAAGACCCCAAGCTGTATGAGTACACTGTGGGTCGAGAAACGAGCTCTCGAAATAAATATAATTACAGAAATAATTTTGGAAATACAAAACCCGACATCTAACCCATTTTCCGTGATACAGTAGGAATCCTTAATTCCACTTAAAAATTCGATTCGGACGCGATAATCGGCAATTCATTTGAAGCTATGGTTGACTCAAGAGTACAACCAAAGCTTATAAAATAAAATTTATTTAAATACATTAGAAATTGACGACTCGGAAAAAAGGGAAACCGACGTACTCAGTGGGGCAACATTCTGCGAAACGAGCAATGCAAATATAAATTTTTTATCAAACAAGGTAATACTAGCAAGTAATTCCCAATGATCGAAGAAAAGACTATCTGGTGACCCCCAAATTCAATAAAATGGATATAAGTCTCCATATGTAATAATTTAGGATACAGTTATGTACCTACGAAAGAAATTATACTCGGAGCGTTTATCGAAGGAAATTGGGTTAATAATTGTTTTGAAAGAGTGATTATACCGATAAATATTGAGAACAATAAATGGATAAAAATTAGAAACCTCAAGTAATTCAAAGAAACAAAAATAAGATATCGTTATTTAATGACCAACACACAATAAACAACGCGATGTCTAAGTCGAATTTAAGAAATTCCTTTCTTAGGGAGAATTCTTGAAAAGTATTCGGTCGAATTCTCGAAAATGAGCCAAAAGATTTTTACGTACTAGATGACCTGGAATCATACGCAATGAGTGGTTATGAAAAAGATATAGGTAAATGATAAAATGATAAGAGAAGTATTTAATGAAAAATTAAAAGAAATTGATAATAAAGTCACGTACAAAAGAAAAAATCGCTAAATTCTGAGAAAACAGACAGTTGTTTACGTGGGGGTAAGGAAAAATGGAGAAGTATCTACAGAAACAAAAGAGATCAGACCGTGAAAAAATCCTGGTTCGAATGCGATATCACTCCAAACATAATGTACGATAACACACAAAGAGTATCACTAGGTTTAAAACATATAAATGAAATAAAAAAAGAATCACTAATCGACGATTACGAAATCGAATATAAAAAAAAATTAGAATGTAGTTAGAGAAACATAATGAAATTCTTAAATCAAGTGAAGATAATCTGTTATGCACACATTTGACAAAACCTAGAATAGAAACTAAAGATAATGTCCCAATTAAAAAAGAAATTGTTAACCAAATACAGATTATGTTTCGTGATAAAATTATACATAATAGAGATTCACCATGTAACAGTCCTCTGTGGATAGTAAAGAAGAAAACAATCGATCTAAGTGGGAAGACAAATAGAGAATTGTCATCGACTACAGGGAACTAAACAACAAAACAATAAGCGAAGTCTGTCCTATACCAACATAACCGCAATAATCAATCAACTAGGAGTATCAAAATATTTTCCAATGCTCAATCTCGCATCATGATTTCATAAAATACCAATGTGAGAAGACGACAAATACAAGACAGCTTTCTTCACATCATATGAACATTATGAATTAAACAGAATGCTATTTGAATTAAAGAATTCATCCACCACTTTTCAAAGACTGGATGGATAATATTCATATCATAGATAATATTCAATAGATAATATTTTTAGATGACTTCAAGGACATGAAGTATTTATATACGTAGATGACTGAGTAATATTTGCAAAAACTTTGGAGGAACACGACGCAAGTTAGAATGAGTACTACAAAGATTAAAAGAAGCAAATATGAAACTATCGCCTGAAAATGTAAATTTTATTAGAAAACGCCATTCTATTTATGACACGAAATAAGCGAAGAAAGAGTTAGATTAGATACAATTGACGTAATCAAGAACTTTCAACACCACACAATCAGAAGAATATAAAACAACTCCTTGAACTAGTAGGAACTATAGGAAAATCTTAGAAACACACTAAATCTTTAACTAAATTATTGAAAAAAGATACTAAATTTGAAGACCACTCCAAGAAACAGCGTTCGAATATTTTAAAAAGAAATGAACATGTAAACCTCTATTGATTTGAACGAAGATTTTATTGTAATTACTGACGATTTGAACTACGCTATAAGAGCCATATTAAGTCAATAGAAGGAAGACCATTGCGTTTCACTCTACATATCCAAAAATAAATTCAGAAATAAATTATAGTACGTTTAAAAAAGAACTTTTAACTATAGTGAAGACATCAATTTAGATATATATTTTATAGCCGAGATTTTATATTTTAACCGACTGTTAACTATTCATTTGGATAAAAAACATCAAAGACCCCACAAGCGGACTTAAGAAATTCTATTAAAAACTTCAAGACTTCCAATATACCGTTTAATATAAAGACAACAAAATAAATTACGTAGCCGACGCGCTATATCGAAATGCTCCTCAATAAACTATAGTACAGCATTTTACGTCACCGTGCAGTAATGACATTATGAGTTCTACCATAATATCACAACTTAAAGCAAAATACATTAAAATCAATAAAAAAATAATGGATCAAATGTAGAAGACGAGGAATACCACGAGGTAACCCTTTCAAAGAACACATCGGAGAGCATAGATAACAACTCAAATTCTCAGTATGACATTAACATCCGACAAAATGGAGCTAGTAATATAATTGAATTACGAGACAACGTTCTTGGCGATAAAATAGCTTATTACGTCACCGAGAAGAACGAGTCGATATGCTACACCGTTACACTTCTGAATAACACAAGCATCCTGTCTCCATATCAACAGTTGAAAATAGGAAAAATTAGATTACAAAAGAATAAAAATAAATTCAAAATAGTTTTATGCATCATAACCAATAAAAACGCGCGAGTCGTCAGGTCTCAGCTCCAATGTACCTATATAACTCTCGGAGAGATGTTGTGATCTCAACTTAAAAACTATCAGAATCTCTAATGCCAACTTTGCCGATATACCACACAAAGTAAATCTTAAACTATTAAAAGAAGTTACTAGAAGATCACTAAATATCAAAGTGTTAGTGTGTAAAAATTTAGTAAGAATTCCACTAGTGAACCAATGAGTCACTATTATTCAAGAAACATACAAAGCAGTAACAAACAGGCACAACGAAGTCAATAAAACATACTAAAGAATCAGAGATATTTATTATTGGAACTAGCTGAAAGAGGAAATACAAAATTACAATCAACACCTGTAGAACTTGCCAAATCAACAAGTACACAAGGTAAAGGTAAAGAAACCTCTCATTCTAACAGATATACCTAGAAGAAGCATTCGACAAAATAGCTTTAGATATCGTCGGACCACTATTAATAACGTCCAATAAAAACAAAAATATTCTCGCTATACAATGCCTGTTAACAAAATATGTAATCTTAAATCTATTAGTAAAGGCTACATCAATTAATATAGCTGATGCCATATTACAAATTTTCTTTAACGTATACGGATGCCCTAAAACTATCCTAACAGATCAAGGCCCAAATTTCACATCATCATTAATAAAAAACCTAACGAATCTTTGCAAAATAGAACAAATAAAAACTACAGCTTACCAATCGCAGCAAAACGGAAGCATCGAAAGTACGTATCATGTATTTAATATGAATGCATAAAATATTACATAAAGAACCAAAAAACTTGGGATTCATGGATAACCTATGCTTCTTTCTGCTATCATACGCATTGATATGATATATTCTCATGATCTCATGATTACATAATTAACTTACAGAAAAAACTGCTAAATATTTAAGCAATAGCAAAGCAAAATCTAATAAAATCTAAAGAAAGATCAAAAATATACTACAATAAAAATTTTATTTTTGTCATTTCAAAGTTGCTGATGACGTATTACTTTTCAAAGAGCCATGAAGAGACCCCGTATTATTCTGTATACTCGGGACCGCATAAAATATTACGAATACTAAATAAAAAAATGCTAAAATAAGTGTAAACAATAAGACAAAAATTGTTCACTTCAATAAATTAGGACAAACTTAAAAATAATTTAAATCACATAGTTTACAGATAAACAAAAATGCAGATAATCACAGTAACTTAAATCGGCATAATTCTCAAGGCCCAAATCGACCATACAATTGTTGGATGACTATAACATTGATAAAATATCAAATATCATAACGATATCGCTACAACAAGTAGATGAATGCGATTTTCAACAGACAGATATAAAATACGAAAATAAATTCGTAAACTCACTATAAAAAGCAGAATCACATTATTACGTTGTGAATTCACATATTTCATTAATCAAACACGGATACAAAATTTATTTAGATGCACTAAGTAGAGACGCATGCGATAACCTTCATAAATATGGACAATACCATATTGGCGAAACAATAATTTATAAACTCGCGGCAAAACGACAAATCATCGAATGGTAAGATTAAGCGGTATAATCAATGATAAATCAAACTATTACGGAGAAACCTGAAATTCGTAAAACTCACTGGTTTTGATTTTAAGGGGGGAGGAGTATAACGACTCTTAAATTTTCAGCTTCACACCAATCAAACAAAATATCAAGTTAAGGAACTGGGTTACTCTCGACACATTAAAATAAGAAATGCTTGTAGTAATAGAAAAGAATATAGAATACGAAATCACCTCCAACCACTACCATAATAAAAATTACGAAATGAATAAATACATAAAACAAAGATACTACGCATCAGATTAGGAACTGGATTATGCACAGTTATCTAAATCAGATAAAAGTAAACGCTCTTCTTTTAATAATACTAATATGACTTAATTTGACACGTGTAAACCTCCTTCAACTTTCGTCAACATGTTTTACGAGCACAATTGGGTATTCTGTAAATTATATAATCCGATATTATGAGAAACAATATTTTGACACTTGTAGAATTTTGTCAACACGTTCAATAGCCATAAGCGAGGATTCTATGAATTTAAATTTTAGAAATCGGCATGTGTAGAATCATGTCAACCATTTAATACCCATAAGCAAGAATTCTATATTGTATGATACAGCACGTGTAATATCTTCGATTGGTGTTATACGAAGCTGATACTGTAAGACGTCGCGACACGTGTAAACGACTATGACCTCCAAAATATATAAAGCAAAGATTGTAAAACAAACAACGTGCAAAATCTCTATATTATAATCTAAGAAATCGCGTAAGACGTTGATATACGTAATCATACAAAGCAAAAATTGTAATACAAACTTGCGAGACTTCTAAAATCATATTTTAAGAAATCATGTGTAAATGATTTTTAAATCAAATAAAGCAACGATTATAATACGAAGCATATGCGAAACTTTTTCTAAGAAAAATATGTAACATAAGAATTGTAATCATTGTAAGAAATCATGTGATTTTAAAATCAAACGAAGCAAACATAGCACATGTGAAGCTTCTTCTAAAATTATACTATGTAAACCAAAACGTAAAAAGTGTAATAACAGAAAACGAACACATGGCCATTATACGAAATCGCAAAATGAAACTGCGTATCAGAAAAATCGAAGTAAACATCCTGTAAGAAATAAGGCGCCATCAAACATCACTGAATAAAAACAGAATTACTGTGTTATTATCAATGAGAAGCAAGATAGCAACGATGCCAAGAATATATAGAGACTCATGGAAGTATCAAAAATATACAGATTCAGAGATTTGTGGTCAGATTTGTAATATAGTCTTATTTGCAGACCATGTCTTTTCGCTAGAACGAATTAAATTCGTTCAAACT
Organism: Wiebesia pumilae; assembly: GCA_018907045.1. Taxonomy (NCBI): domain Eukaryota; kingdom Metazoa; phylum Arthropoda; class Insecta; order Hymenoptera; family Agaonidae; genus Wiebesia; species Wiebesia pumilae. The sequence goes on from JACCHZ010000116.1 coordinate 14,102,830, forward strand.
ATATATATACGTTTTTTGAATCGCTGCTCTTTTTTTAATATATATATATATATATATTAAAAAATTATATATATATTTGCATTCGTTTTAAATTCAATATTTTCTTAAGAAGTCTGTGTCCTATTTTTAACATATTATTATCTAGGCATAATTCGAGTTTTCTGGCTCAACATTGCGACGAATAACTTCGTCGCGAAGGGACGGCATTGCCGTGGAAACTGAGCCGGGAAGAAAGCGAAGGAGAGGACCGGAGTACGACGCCCGAAGGTATGAATGCGAGAGAGAAAGTGCGAACAAACACATTGTAAACGATGAAACGTGAGTGTGAGAGAGAAAGAGTGAGAGAGTGTAGTGAGGACGATAAAGCGTGCGAGCAAATGTATAAGTATACTTGTAAGAGCGCGCGAGTGGGAGTGGAAGGGGGCACAGCGGTGTCTGTAAAAGCCAGGTTTGAGAGAGAAAGTGCGTGAGCGTGCGAGTGGGAGTGGAAGGGGCGTTCGACGCAGCGTTGCCCATGAAAACAGGGCACGAGAGAGGGAGTGCGCGAACCAGAGGGCGTACGGCGAAAACGTAATTATCGGGCGAGTGAGGGCCAGCATAGTGGGAGCTGACGGCCCGAAATACGCACGAGAGGGAGGGAGGAATGAATGAATACAAAAATATAGTATGGGGCCGGGGAGGGGAACCCTGCGTATAGCGCTGGCCAGGCTAACGCAGGGCAATACGCGAGCAAGCGCGACGCGCTCGCTCCGCCACTATTCCCCCCCCCCACCAGCCTGGCCCACAAGAGCGGCTAGGCGGCGTGTCCCCACCGCGAGGCCCGCGAGTAAAGACACGTGAGGGGTAGCGCGCCCGAGAAGAGTATAAAAAGGGCGCGCTCACGTGAAATCCAGAGACGGGGGTGGAGTTCGGGAAGCGCAGGTTTCCCGGTCGAGCGCCTTTTGGCGCACCGGGGAACTCCAGGAGGTGGAGTTCGGGAAGCGAAGGCTTCCCGGTCGAGCGACTTTCGGCGCACGACCCTTTGGAGCGACTTTCGGCGCATCGGGGAACTCCAGGAGGAAGAGCTCAGGGAGCAAAGGCTCCCTGGTCGAGCGACTTTTGGCGCACGACTCCTAAGAGCGACTTTTGGCGCACTAGGGGCTCCCGGAGGCACGACTCGTGTCGTACCTCCCGGTGTAGGTTTAGGGCCGCGGTCGCGCGCATGGAGTCACAGCCATCGGGCTGGACTTCTCTCCGCCGCGTTAGCGTACCGGCACAGCGGTGGTGCGAAAGTGTCGCACCAGTAAGATAGATTATAAGACTCTTTGTAAGCGGTGAGCGCACCGCAAAAAGTGAATAGCATAAGAACCGACTCCGTTTGTAAGCGGTGAGCGCACCGCGATAAGTCGTAGATTATAACCGTCATCTCAAACGAAGAAGCCTCCTTTGTAAGCGGTGAGCGCACCGCACGAGAAAAGGCTAATGTAACTGAAAAACAATAAAACAGTTTATCCGCATTACTTAAATATAAAAATAAAAAGTCCTTGTTCATTTCGACCCGGCCTCTCTGCACTTCGAGCTCTCCGGGACGGGACAGACGGGGAGTACGAGAGACCAGCGACCAACAACAGCAGAGGGACGAAGGAGCAAGGAAGGAGAAATTCAGGAAAAAAGCCCGCCGAACAACGTTACATGGGGACGAGGCAACCGAGCAACCGTTACATGGCGTCCGAACAGGGACTAGCAACGTTACATGGGGACGAGGCGACCGAGAAACCGTTACAACATCAATACTCATCGAGAGATTCAGAGATTCATCAGATCAGCACTCTGTCTATAAAATTCCTGGAATGGTAACACCGAATTCCTCAAGCAATTCAAGGTTACAACCATCCATTGCCCACACCGATCTTTGGACATCAAACCAGCAAATAGTTAATTAAAAACTGTTATTTCAATAACCAATAATTGAACAGAACTAACGGAATACACTTATAATAAGGCACACCAGCCTTTGGCCATCTGAAATAAATAAGATTAAATATAGTCAATCAAACGAATAAAAATTAACAGGTAATGAATTATTGAGATAACACAAGATTTTTTGCGTCTAAAAACTAAAACAATTGCACTATGTAATATAGGTGCATGAATGATGTATACTACTATATACGGTATTATATGAAAAAAAAATGAAATCAGTAAGTGGTAAAAAAAATTTTAAAACATTTTAGTAATTTGAAGTATCGAAATTTTGTAATAAAATATGTTAAACAAAAATAAACAAATATTTGAATAAAAATCATGCCTAAGTATTAATATTGATATAAAAATATTTATCAAAGCAATAATTGTTTATAATAAAGTTCTTTCGTGTTAATCAACAGTTTTTTATATTAATTTAATAAATTGCAATAAGTAACGTATACTAAATAAACACGAATATGATATTATTAAAAATGTAGTATAATAAATATTCCTTATTATTCGTTTTTGTCAGTAATTGAATAAATAAAATATATTTCTTATAAAATAATAATAACGAATTTAGAAACTTAAAAATATTATGATTAAAATCACATGGAAAAAGGAATAATTAAAATAATTAAAATAATTAAAATAAATTTTATTTTATAAATAAACAAATAAAATTAAAAATAAATAAATTATGTATGTATGTTGTTTCATATTTTGTTGTCACTTTTGAACGATATGCAATATTTTAATTGTTTAATTTCTTTGAATATAATAAGATGCGCAAGTATTAAATTTATAAAATAGGCGAATACTTATGGTAATGGTTTTAAAATAGTAACTCTAAAGTTAATGTTTAACGAGAGTTTAATAGTATTATACTAAGTGTATTTAAAAAGCTAAATATACTCTCTTTTTGATTGATATACACATTTGACGCTGTAGATGTATAAAAAAATAAATGAGTAGTTGGAAGCAAGATATATATTACACGTTGAAGAGAATAAAAAAAAGGCAACATTAAAGAAATTTCCTAAATATGTTCTTAAAATTTAATATAATACTTTTATTATCTAACAATTACAATATTATATAACAAATGATATATACAATATCATTTATATGCATTACTATAATATTAAACAGAAATATAAAAAGGATTCTTCTATGCAAGTACAGACTTTCATAAATCTTCATCTGAATTTTTTTTTATATCGAAAAAAATATATAGCACATATATAATTCTATAAATATATATATAACATATAATTTCATATAAATTTATAAAAGTATAATAATCATATGTAGGTTCATTAAAAAAAATTATGATTATTATTAATATTATTATTACTTTTGTTGTTATTTTTGTTATTATTAATAATATTAAAACCAGTCTAGGAAAAAGCAATACAAGAAATGTGCGCGTGAAACATGTATCTTCAAGTTTTTTATTTTTTACTAATGACTGATAATATATTACATCGATTTATCTTTTTTTATTTTCAAATTCGATATTTAAAATATCTCAAAATAAATATTTTGAAACACATTATTGGCTATGTAATACAAAATAACATGTGACATTTAGAATAATTGTTTAAAAAATATATGTATGCGAAAATAATATAGTGATAATCTTAAGTGAAGTAAGTACTTTATTTTTTAAACTTTTAGTTATAATAAAAATACGTAATTAACATTACTTTCTAAATGAAACAAAAACAGTTATAAATAATTTTTATTTAAAACTATTACTGAAATTAATGAAGATTCGATTACTCAAATGCCGCATTGGCGATGTAGATAAATATATATATACAGTATTTCTATTGAAAATATTCTGTATTTTCAATAAACTTCACTATTCTATTAATTAAAGAAAATTTAAATTTTACTTGTGTAGAATTTTGTTTGAATTTTTGTAATTTTTAATTAATATTTAAGTATACTTAATTATATTCAGTGCAAACTTTCCTTATTTATGTGTATATCTTATATATATGTACATATATATTAAATTAAATCTATATTTAATACATATATATTTCATTTAGACATACTATATTATTTATCTATAAAATAAAAATTATTATTTGTAGATGAGAACAAGTTCAAAATAACATTATTATTATACGATTTTTGAAAGTATTTGATAAAGTTATTAAATGTACTTTAATTTATCTCAAGGTATAGTGGATTTTTATTTGTGAAAAATAATTTATAAATACTGAGTACTTAGCTTTGCTTATTTATTTAATTTATCTGCGGCTTCTACAAAATATATAATTTAAATAGAACAATTCTTCATTCTTGCAAATATAGCAGGCCGTGGATGTTTATATTGAACAGAACTAGCTGTTTCCTTTATTTTGATTGGACATGGATTTTAATGGCATGTTATTGAAGTAGAGCCGTTTCTTCTTTGTGATTTGTATTTCATTTCAATCATTTACACAATGTCGTGTATTGTATTAGCATTCTTTGATTTCGGGGTTTTATATTCTTTGAATCTTATATTCGTACAGTGTCAGATATTAAGCATTCGCTTCTGGTTGTAAAACGTTTTCAGAATATATGAGTTTCTCGCTTGCCTATTAACATAATTATTATATCTTATGATATTCTTTGCAAATCATAAAACGTGTTTACACAGGTCGAAGGTTATATACGTGCTCGTTCCACGTGTCGATTTATAAAATGCTATATAAAGTTCTTACAAGATGAAGGTTACTGTTTACACGTTTTCAATATAGATTTTGATATTAACGCATTACATGAATTTACGGAATGTCTGCTTGTGATCATAAAATGTGTTGACATAAAATAAAACGGTCATTTACTCGTGTCGGCTTATGTAAATTAGTATTACCATATTTTATTTAAAGAAGAATGTTCACTTTTATGTGATTTTGTTGAGTGCGCATAATCCAGCTCTGACTAATGCGTAGTATCTTTATTTCATGTACTTGGATATTTCTTATTTCTTAATATTGTAGTAGTTGGAGGCGATTTAAATTCTTTACTATTATTACAAATATTTCGTCATAGTGTCAGAAGTAACTCTATTTATTAACTTAATATTTTATTTGACTAGTATGAAATTAAAAATTTTAGAGGATGTTACATTATTCACATACAATATACAATTGCTTGTAAGGGCCAATGAGTGTAAGACTGATATTACGCACATGACAAACGGGGGTTCCATATCGTATCGTAACGTGTCACTGTAGATTACCAAAATGATACGAATTTATAACGGTGTTTCAAACAATAGCTCTATCATAATTATTTATGAAGCTCTCTTTCGCCATTATTTTTTTTATATAAAACCGTCACACACATATATATGTAACAAGTAAATTCACGAATGATTCTCTAAATATATTTCAAAAACGTTAGCTATTTTTCAATTTTTCTTATGTTTTAGTTTTCTTATTATACATATTTGTGTAATATAATAATGAATATTCATTTATAAATAAATACGAATACAAAAGTATTTTTTAAAATATAATAAAAGTAAATACAAGTTTCCTTTAAATAATTTTTATTATCAATACAAAAGAATCCAATTATTTTTAATTTATGGAACTTCTCACACCGAGAATAAAGATCCATCAATTCATGTATACATACATTATCTAATTTTTTAAATATTATATTGTAAGTTAAAATGTTTGAATAAACACGCGCACAAACATATCTTATGTACAATAGTAAGTAAAAGAGAGAGAAAGAGAGAGAGAGATAAGAGTGTAACGCAAAAAGAAAAACATGAATAAACAGTTCTCTTTTTAATATTAATCATTATTATTGAATTTTTTATGAAACAGTTTATTAATACATGTAACAAAGCAAGAAAGTTTAATTGTAAAGTAAAAAAATCTTACAATGAAAAGATCAAAAAACGTACAGCACTGATGTGCGTTGTCAAATAAGTGAAGTCATCTGTAAAGTCAGTGTCAGTAAAGAAAAAATTTATTGAAATAATCATATAAACGTAGAACTAGTGAAACGCGAAGATGTTTGAATCCTTGGAGCAGGGAAAGGTAAATTCTACAAATATTTTAAGTTGTATTATGCATAGAAACTTACAATAGTGAAAATAAACTATTATATTAAAGAAAATTATGAATGTTAAATATTTGACCACATATTTTGTTTATCAACAACGCAAAATTTTTTTAAATCTTGTAGAAAAGCAATACTTATAATTAATCAAATGCAATCAAATATCAACCATATGTTGTTCCATGAAATGATGTATATTTTATATTTTTGCGTAATAAATTTTATGGTTACGATATACTTTATCGACGCAAAATATAAATGATTTTTGTAACTATTGTATCTAATATTTTTTTACACATATGCGTATTATTACATATATATCTATACACATTTTAATTATATAAATTGTTTCTATTGTGATTTATAATTAAGTAAAAATTATAAGTAGTATAAATCAATAATATTTTAAAATTATAAAAAACAATAAAAATAAATTTTATTCTAGGATTTGTGTATTCATACTGGTGTTGTATTTCGAGGAGCAAATACAAGAGAAGATGAAGTTCACAGTTCTGGAACATTAAATATTGTTGAATTTGTAAAGTTTTAAAATTGCACTAAAAAGTTGTACTATAAACTACTAACAATGGCATATAATTTATTATCTTATTAATTTAGAGTTTTGGAAAATGTATTGAATGGAAACCAATTGAAGTCTCAGTTGTATCAGAAAATCAAGATCAAGATCCAGAATGGTCACTCGTAAATACACATACCAGTAGAACAAGGTCTTTATCAGAAGGTCCTGATTCCCTAGGTCGTAGAACAGTTAGAATATTGTTTTCGGAACTAAAGTCAATTCGTATTCATCAAGGTGGCCAACAATTAATATTTATGCAAAATGATGACACAACTTACGTAGCTTTTTTTCAATTATTGAATGCTGAAAGTTTTTTTAATTCTCTTAAAGGTTTTATTAAGTTTGTAAAATCTAAACAAGACAAGCATTTATATTTTGTTTTTAATGAAGTTAATTCAGTTCTAAATACATCTTTTGCTGAATTAGATATTTTTCAAGAAGATACATCATATTTTGTGTGGAAATTTGTAAAAAACCTTCAGAATCATCCTTATGAAACAACAATGGAAGCCTTTAGCAAATTAGCAGATGTTTGGTGTGAGTTATAATACAATTAACTATTTCAATTATAGTTACAAATATTCTTTGTATTTATACAAAAATTAAGTTTACTATTTATTTTTTTAAATAGTGTATAAAGAGCCAGTAAAACGTCCCATAGAAGACGCAGTAGCTGATCTTTTAAATCAGTCGCTTACTACTGGTGCTCAACAACCAGTATCAGTTAGTTCCGGTGAAGAATATGAAGTAATAGATGATCCAGGATTAGGGATAATATTGCCACCTAGGCCACATTGTCCAAGAGGTACTTTTAAAACTTTACTTATTTTGTTTAATGTAATTTACAATATATTATTATTTATTAGGATCTCACTTAACACAAGAACAATGGAATAAGTTTAAAGATTCAGACGGTAGAATTACAAATCCAAAGACAGTAAGAAAAATTATATTTGAAGGGGTAAATACAAAGTTCTTTTTTATTTTTAAAATAAATTAAAACCGTAATCAATACAATATTCATATAATAGGGAATAACTCCTTCATTACGTTATGAAGTATGGAAATTTTTATTAAATTACTATCCTTGGAATGCAACTAATATAGAAAGGATAGAATTAAGAAAAAAGAAGACTGATGAATATTTTGCAATGAAATTGCAATGGAAATCAATGACTCTTGCCCAGGAAAATAGATTTTCAGATTATCGTGACAGGAAAAGTTTAATAGGTATTTTATATATATTTAATGAACTAGTGTTTGAATAAATTTTATATTCAACCTGAATAAACTTGTTTAGAAAAAGATGTAAATAGAACTGACAGAACTCATGCTTATTACTCTGGAGATAATAATCCTCATTTATCACAGTTATATGATATTCTAATGACATATGTAATGTACAACTTTGATTTGGGTTATGTACAAGGTATGAGTGATCTTCTGAGTCCAATATTGTGTCTCATGGACAACGAAGTCGATGCATTTTGGTGTTTTGTTGGTTTCATGGATAAAGTAGTAAGTTTTATTTTGTAGAAAAAATGTAGAAAAAATATGTTTTAGTAACATGATGTAAAACATATTTGCTGTATCTCTAATTTAATTTATATCTAATTTAATATTATAAAAAAAAATAAGGCATAGTATTAATATCAATAATATTTTTGTATTATGACTTTTAGAGTAGAAATTTTGAAATGGATCAGACTGGTATGAAGGAACAACTTTTTCAACTTCATAATATTTTGCTAATCACAGAACCTCGTTTAGCTAAATATTTAGATAAGCATGAATCAGGAAATATGTTTTTTTGCTTTCGTTGGCTTTTGGTATTATTTAAAAGAGAATTTAATACAGTGGATATTATGAAACTTTGGGAAATACTTTGGACTGATTTGCCTTGCAAATATTTCCATTTACTATTCTGTGCAGCAATTTTAGATACAGAAAAATCAACTCTTATAGAAAATCGTTATGGTTTTACAGAAATTTTAAAGGTAATAAAATATTTTCAGGTACTTTTAAAGTTCATAAGCTAAAACAAAATGTTGATCCACGTTGCTAATATAATTATTAAAACAAAACAATAATACCTCAATTTTTAAACTGAACATGTATAAACTTATTATAACACAATTTATTTATCATTACAAAAAGTTAAAAACATTTGTTTTTATTCATAGCATATAAATGATCTCTCACAACATATTGAATTGTCATGGACACTTTCTAAAGCTGAGGGTATCTATCATCAGTTAATGGCAATATCATCCCAACTTCCTGATAATTTAAGAGCAGTTTTAGAATTAAAACCTTTAAATAAGTCATCAGAAATAGTTGATCATGAAGATGGAGACTTAAGTAATGAAATAAGTGTAATTAAAAAGAGTAACTATTTGACAAGTAATCCAGATGAAAACAGAAAAAATGAAGTGTCATTTGAACATAGCTTAACTTTCTCCTATGTATAAACCAAGCTAATAATTTAAATATTTTAAACTATAGTACAATTATTCATGTATTACAAAGAATACCTGAATAATTATTTTGTCTACTAACACTAATTAAAAATCTGTGTCATTTTCATAAATAACATTAAAATTTTAATGAAAGTCTATATTTCTAATGAGATATTTGTACAGTTTTATTCTGTTATTCTTCAGTGTAATATGTATAACTTTAGTAAATTAAAATTATTTATATTATGTGTAAAATATTATTGCATATATAGCATTTATATTTTTTCAAGTAAATAATAGTTATATTATTTTTTAATGTGTAAATTTTAATAAAGGACATTTAAATAAAAAATTAGTAAAAATTGAACTAATTTTTTACTGAAATTTTTATATAAATTTAACAAAAACGTATTAATAAATACAATAGAATAACTCTTGTTATTCTCATATATATAATTATGTACTAATGTAAAATATTATTTTTTATTTTCGATTTAGAATTATATTATTTTTTTATTAAAGAGATGTAAAACACGCCATCATAAGAAATAAAAATGTATTCTCTTCCAAAAAATAAATACTTTATACAATATATATAAAGATCATACCGTGCACGAATTTTCTAGTTGCTTGGCATCGCAGTCGTAAGTGTAAGCCGATCTTGAATTAACAAGGAAATTACTCGTGGTTTAGCTCGTGTACTTTCACTGATTTTCTTGATATTGTGATATGTTGTAGCATATAAAAAATATTAGATGGATGTAATTTTACGTTCTAATTCAATGATTTAAGGACTGAAAAGCATCCTTATAATTTACCCTCGAAATCGTCTAATCGTTTAATATTTCAAAAATTTAGGAATAAAACCAACGTCAATTTATTTCGTTTGAAAAAATACTTATGTGGAAATTGCTTTTATTTCAAAGGGTTGCATACCCTATTTTTCTCCAAAAAATTTTATATTAAACGAATCTCATGAAAAACCATTCTATAATAAACAATATTGAGATGTAAAGTTAACATAAGTGTCTTGGAGTTTTTGAAAAAAAATTTATTCAAAGGGGTAACAATCCCTAACAATAGTTTCTTAATATGTACTTTAATATAAAAATATATAAGATAAATATACGAAATATACGTAATTTGTACGTAGTTATATGACCATTTGAGGAGTAAAAACAGTTCATCCCTGAAAAATCATTTTTTTAATTTAATAAAAACGATTTTCGAGGGTAAATTTTAAGGGTGCCTTTCGCCATTTAAATCGCCGAATTAGCAAGTAAAAAAATACGTGTCTAATATTTTTTTATATGCTTCAACATATCACAATATCAATAAAATTGGTGAGGTACACTTTCGGTAGTTTCTTTATAAGCACTCGGGGTTTTGTTAGACTAAAAAAAGAGCGTGGAACTATCGCTAATGAACAACATTATAGAATGCTGATAGTAATTTCAAAGCAAAGAGCGGAGCAAACTACTCTAAAATCCTACAGCATGAGATGAAAAGGTTCACAACGACGTAACGTAACATGTGATCTAATTAAGGTGAAGAATTTACTGCTTCTGCGTAATCCGTTTTTGTTTTATGTGTGCATAATTGTGTGATAAAAAATAAACGAGAGTTTTTTAAAAGAGGTTGTGGAAAATACTGTCATTCGTTTGGTGCCATTCCCTGTCTCCTAACAGAAGTCTTCTACATTTTTCCATAATTTCGATTAACATTTATTTATATATTATGGACAGTATGTGACGGTCACGTTTCTCATAGAAACATGAAAGACTGAAGAGAAAGAGAAAAAAATGCGCCAAGATAGGCGTGGCGAGCGCCACCGATAGTTAAGCAGACACGTTTATATCCCCATACGTAGTTGATTAAATTTATAAATAGGTCTAAAAGTTTATTTAGACATTTTTTATATTATGCTGTCCCAATTTTAATTCAAATTAATTTTTAGATTTTTACAAATCTGAAAATTCTCTATCAAAACATACGCTAGAATTTCTAAAAAGAATTATCTATTTTATAATTTATATTTTTAAATTTATAATTCAATTTTTACCAATTTTATTATATTCTAAAATAATTTTAACATATTATATATTAAATACATTAATTTATATAATATATAAATTATATGTTACTGATTATAATGTGGGTATTAAGTATCTATCTCTTACTTCAAATAAATTTAAGTACAACAATTGCATTGAAGATGTAAAAATAATGTTTGTTGGTGCCATATGATCTATTGGTTGTAGATTGTGCGAATAGTTGTAGATGGGTAAATATAATGAATTAAAAATGCAGAAATTATTTTACATTTTTTCTTTATGATGAAATAGCAAATTAAAGAATTATTGGCATAATCATAAAAACTAATATTGATAATGACAGTAAAAGTGAAATATAAATTACGTGCAAAGATATGAATTTACAGACTAAAGATTTAAAAAAATGCGTACTTTACATGGAAAACTAGCTCTGGCCTTATATCTGTTGCAATGGAAGCAATCGTTGCAGAGATTTAATATCGTCTATCACGGGTTAAAAGGTAGAGGCAGAAAAAACCGTTTTCTAAGCCGCGATAACATAAGGGACACAACAATACATCAAGGACGATTCAGTGTTTTCTGGGTGAGTATCAGTGCCCAACTGAGTGTTGGGAGAAAGTGAGTGAGTGAGAGCATGAGTGTGGAGAGGGAGAACCAGACTACGCGCCGCGGTTGAGGCGCGGTCTGGATAGGCCTTCATCTTCGCCGACGGCTCCAGCCAACAAACTCATGCTGCGTCAGCATTGTAAGGAAGGAATCCCTCTACTAGGTGAGGTAAATAAAACTACAGAAAGGAATGCCTCCTATAGTAAATAAGAAAGACAGGCGGTCAAGCATCGACACCGTTCGAAGTGCGGCGTTCTAGCGTTGCACCGGACAAGCCCCAAAGCTGAACTTCAACGAAAAGAAAAGCCTCCAGCCCATAGCAGAAGCCACTAAGGCTCGCCGATTAAACAAGTAACTCGCTGTTGGCAGACGGGATCCTTGTACGGCCTGACCTCGAGTTACTTGTAAGATAATTGCAGGAAATAAGAAGTAACTCACTAATCTTCGAGTTACCCGCAACGTTAAAACTAGGACGTAGGTAATAACTCACTGTTGGCAGGCGCAGTCTTTGTTTGGCCTAACTTTGTCTCCTCCCGAAAGTAGGATTAAAACATCTTCTGTATGAAGAGGAAGCGCTTGCTCGAATAGTAATACAAAAAAATATTCCGCTGTAAACAGAGACAAGAAAAAGTCATATATTACCGACGAAAAGATTAGTTAAAAGCGCGCATCTAATGATAAATCAAAGCCGATATAGCTGTAATACCTTAATATAAATAAAAAAATCTGAATTATTTAGAATATAGAACGTAATTTTCGCCGATAAAACCGTCATTATCTTCATTCACCCGACCATTCACGCTCCTTCCGAAACGAACCCAGATCCGACTTCGAACTGTCCAGCCCGGGACAGTCAAGAAAGTAAAGAACCACGCCATCACCAAAGGAAGAAGGCAAGAAGAAAAATGCAAACAGTTATATCGGACCGGATCCGTATGGCGACGGAAGTAAGATTTATTAGTCACCGATCTAAATCTTCTTTCCTTGTTAAGAAGTAAAGTATTACCACACCATAGAAGAATGAATTAAAAAATTATTACACTGTAAAAAGTATTAAGTTAGAAAGACAATATATATATAGAACCAAAAGAACATAAAACTTAAAAAATTTAATAACATAATCGTGTTAAAAACGTCAATTTCTGGAAAAGTTGCTCGAGTTGTGAAAGAAAATGACTCATTTGATTCAATACCGTGTTATATATTTTAAATATATATCACAAAATAATTTTATGTAATCTAGTTTGAATCTTTTCGAAATGAACGAAGAATTAGATCTTAAATTATATTTTTTGAAAATGCAACATGCTACAAATCATTAAAAAAATATTTTAGTAAAAATTGAAAGTGACTTAGATTCAATGAAGTTGGTATCAGTTTAGGATAAAGAATTTTCAATTAACTGGTAAAATTTATAAATAAAAAATTTTTTTCTAATAATGTGCGTTAAACGAGTTAAAATATTGCAACACATAATGTAAAAATGCTAGTTGTTCTTTGTATTTAAATCCTTCAAATAAGTACAGGTGTCTTTCACTCTGGCAATAGTTTTAATATTTTCATCAAATTCATTTGATTGGTTATATTTCAAATGTTCCATAATGAAAAAATTTAAAAGTACGGGCATTTCAAGAAACATTTTTTATAATATTTCTGTTTGCAGATACCTTACACCTGATAATATATAAATTAAAAAATTTCGATTATTTAAACACATTTATCATTAAATATTTAAAATTTATTAAAAACTCAGAGTTTGAAAGTATGCGATGAAAATCTCTTTGTGTACTAAATGAAAAGTACTTTAAAAAATTACTGCGTAGTACTTTATACGCTGCAGCAGGAAGCGAGGAAAAACGCGCTCAAAATCAACTTGCGCAGGTAAATCACATTGCGAATAATCTATTGCCCATCTATCTACGCAAAATGGTTGGAGTACACGGTTATAAATTACAACCTGAACACCCTTCTAACCTGGGTCCAATAGCGGCATACGTGATTTTCAATGTCCTTTCCGTCTTTATCTAAGCGTGACGCGATTTGCGCATTTTCCTTCCAGATTAATAGCGGTTTGCTGAGTTCATCTTGATACCTAGAAAGTGTTGTAATTTGGACCCTTTTTCCCGGGCTAACGGCGATTTGCTGTTCTCATTCCTATCTGCAATGAGCCATGATGCGTATACTCTTCCCCTGAACGATGCAATTCACACTAACCGACTTCAAAGGTCTGCGTAGAACCGCGAGGCACCGGAACGATTTTCGGAATACATGTATGTACATACATACGTGTATATACAACATATGTAAAGTAATTTAATAAAGTATAAATGTTAATTTGTTGTATATGTGAGTTATATAAGTCGGATACGTTTATAGTAGCATTTAATATTTTATTTTGCGACTGAAAACTCCGTTGAGAGCTCCTGCCAGTGCCGTGGAGTTGGAATGAAATTAAAAGTAAATGTATCGTGCAGCATGAACGTATACAAGACAGTATACATGGGCAAGCGGCAAAGCTCGAACAAAAACATTTGCGAGAGAGAATACAGCGAGAATCGGAGAGAGTGTAGAGTGAGTGAGCGAGAGTAAGTCCGTGTAGTTGGAGTACGCGACGCAATGTACCTATGAGAAAGAGTGCAGAGCGAGTAAATGAAAGCATGGGAGCCGAAGAAGGAAGTTTAGCTACGTCCTAAGGCTAAAGCCCAGAGCTTTGTTCCACTAGGCAGCACGAACAAAAGCGCATAAAGAAAAGCCTTCTATAAAAGTAAAGAAGGGCGAGAGCATAAGAATCGGGATCGATCGTGGTGCGATGTTCTATCGTCGCACCGGGACAGCTTTTAGGTAGATTGTACAATCGTAGTAATCTTTTGGCTACTGAAGCACAAAGAAAACTTTGAGGTTCCAACTCCATAGTGGTAACCTTTTGGCTCGCCCTTGAACGCAGAGTGACTCGTTGCGACGGGTAAAGTTATTTAACATACTTGAACGCGAGTACATTCAGAATGCTCATCTTCTCTTTCCGTAGGGAGGAATGTTGCACTGTAACAATTTTCTTGTCGCGACAAGACATACATTTAGAAATCCGCCCCGTGAAGAACTCGTCATTAGAATTTAATCTATGTATAAACAAAGTGCCGCAAACGTTTGTCACGCATAAACGTCAACGCCGTTGAACGAAATAATCGCTGACTTATATGTAAAAAATCTCATAGCAGTAAGATTCACCGCATAAAATCAGAACTAATTATACAAAAATCACCGAAATACTGTTATGTAAATAAGACTTGTTATAGAATATATCGTTTTATTTTTAAATCCGAATGAAGTCGCTTTCTATTTGTTTGTCCCATCTCTTCACGCTCCTCCTCCTGTAAAGAACCTGGTTCGATTTCGAGCTGATCAAGCCAAGACATCCACGAAGCGTAGAAGACCGAGCCGTCGCCAGTAATTAAAGAAAATAAGAAAAAGGACTCGTTATTCTCACGTCAAAACCTCTATCGACGTCAAACATAATAAGACCAATTAACGTTCGACAGAGGGAAAAATAAGAAAAGAACATTAGAACTACGTGTTGTAAAATTATTTTTAAGTTAACGACCTAATTTAATATTTTTTTCTAATTATATTATATTTCTGAATAAAGTTGAATAAAGCCTTTTGCGATAATGCCCCAAAAGGTCAATAAAGAAAATCTATTTTAAGACTTAATAATTGATTAATCAATGTTATTTTGAATTTTGTAAACCTCAACTAAAATACCTATTCCTTTCCCGCCCTAACAAACCCTGTCAGGAAAATGTTCCCAGTAACAGTAGCGAGTACGGTAAGTAAGTAACGAGGTATAGAGGTCATCCGCCAAGCGTCAAGCCTTTGAACATCCATTGACTCTAGGAAGCAAAGAATAAGAAAAAGCATCAAAAGTATTTTTAATACAAATATTTTTCATTTTAACCGATCTTCAATTATTTGTAGGTGTATTGTTCATAATAATAAAAATATCCATAATCATCCGCGCATGAATGATATCAAATTTTTAAATGCAATTTGATAAAATTAGTTTGAAATAACATTCGTATTTCTGAAAAGATCATTTAATTCGAAATAATATATATACATATTTATATTCATAATTTATTAAATCTTGCGTAATTAAAAAATTTTACTTAAATTTACCTTAAAGTTACAATAAAAAATTATTTTAATATTTACATTATAAAAATCTAAAAATCGCATAAATATAATTTTTATTATAATTTTTATATGCATTCAATATTTAATAACATTGTAATGAATTGAATTCTATAATTTCAAAATATTTATTTGAATCATCGACGCGATTAGGGATATAGTAATTATACGTAGGCTCATTTTTCTCAAAAAAGAGTTCGATTCAAGCAACAAATTATATACATAGAAAAAGTAACCATTTATATCGCTATATCAAAATTATGTAAATTAAAAAAATGATAACAATAATACTTAAGGAATAATTTTTTTTGAATATTTTTTGAGCTAATTAAAGTATTAATAAGCGAATATTAAATTTTTTATTAAGTCTATTAATTTTATTAAATCATTAATAAACGAATGAAATATATGAAACATAAATAAACTAATAGTTTGATAAAGACAAATACTTAGGATATTCTATAATATGAAATTGTTATGATAAAATTTTTCTTTAAATTTAGCTTCTAAACCATTCCGAATAAAATAGAATCATTTCCCTACGATTTAATAACTTCCAAGAATTAACATATATATATTAAAAAAATACAAATATGAAATTTTGAAAAAAATTATATTATTTTAAACACGCTTCGTCCACAGATGATAAGAAATCTATATTTAGATGGCAAAATAGAACATAGAAGTAAATTAGGATTTTATAGCTTTTCTTAAATTTTTTTCTCTTAAATTTTCATTTTATTATACCCTTAATTATTGTTATTATTATTATAATTTTTATTTTCGATACTATTATATTCTTTTTTTATAAAATATTATCATAGACAAATTATTATATATCTTACAAATTATTATATATAAAGATAGCGTATATTAGATTTTATATATCGTGTTGAATTTTTTTGCAATTATTAACATTTTTATTACGATAATAAAAATAACATTATTTTTAATAAAATAAAAAAATGTGTGAGAGTGAATGAGAGGAGAAATAAATAGGAACGTTTACACGTTTTTTCATGTAATTTCTTTCTTTTTTGCACATAAACCTCAAATACTATCTCTTCGGAATTGAACCCAGGCCGACTTGAGAGCTGAGACAACAGGGAGCTGATATTTCTAGATGAAAGCAAGGGAACGTACTTATTATTCGTTCTTCGGCCTATCCAATACCATCATTCATAGCTCACAACATTGTTCAAGTAGCAGCAGCAACTACGATGTTATATAATTATTACAAATATTATATCATTTATAAATATTTTTTGAAGCTTCAAGATTTAACAGGTTTTAAGCTTTATTTACAAATAGATAGAAAATTGTCTACAATGTAATACAATAAAATAACTAGTTATTACATTAACATTTTCATAAAACAGTTGAATACAAATATATATAAAAAGTCTAAAAGTTTTTATTATAAGAGTTTATTTTTCAATATTTTTACTATTAATTTCTCTTATGTATTGTGCCCTTAATATTTCAATGTTTGTCGATTAAATATTTCAATATTTCAATTAAATACAGATAGTTGGTCAGTTGAAGGTATTGAGGTATTAAATAATATGTATTTATCAATATTTCTAAAAAAATTGATATTCTTTTAAAATAATTCGTAACCACAACATCTATCGATTTCATATTTTAAAAAAGAGTAGTGTTCAAGCATTGTTTTCGGTCTTTTGCATCAAATTTTAATATATAAAATTTTTCGATTAAAATGTTAACCCAGTAAAAAGAAAAATAAAGAATAAATTTGTTAGTATAATTAAAAGTAAAAAAACAAACGAATGAAATACTAGAACTCTTGGTATCGTAATAACACTAAAAAAAGTACATGTAAGAAATAAATAAGAAATAACTGTCTGTATTAAAAAAGTATTAATATTAAATTAATTTTCACAATTATTTTATATGATTACTGTAAATTATTACATATTACTGCAAATTCGTAAAATCCATTATCTGTCAATGAAGGAAAATTTTAAAGGCAAGGAAGTCCTTTGCTCGGTAAGATGAAAATTCCTGTAAAATAATAGTCTCCTTCGTTCAACTTCTGCTGATGTTATAGGAGTTTTCGCTCAGTATTTCACCTTATTTCCTTAATTTAGCCTGAAGTCTTTTAGGCTAAAAAATAACCACAATCGTCATTGAACCTTCCAACTGGAAGAATTAAGTGCTGAAATTTCAAATAAAACTTTTGTTGCGCGCATAGCAACCAGCGATACTTCAACAACCATCTTAATAAATGTTTTAACCATCAATAACTAAAACAAAACAAATATTTTGTTTGAAAAAGTGCAAATACCAACCAGAATTCACCAAAACCGAGATCGCAAAAAAAATAAAAGAGCAATAGACTTAACTTATAATAATTTAATGAAAAAAAATCTATCTTTAATGAAAATTTGGACAAGGAAATGACAAATACAATACAATTTGCGAGCAATAAACTATTTATTAATACAGATGTCCGATTAAAACAACTATTAAAAGAAAAAAATAAAGTAAAGGAAATTATATTTGAATTTTAATCAAAACGAATGAATAAGCAAGCCTTTCAAATAATAGGTCAAAATTAATTCTTACTATTAGAATCTTTAGAATTCGTCGCAATTAAAAATTATAAAGAAAATGAAAATCTAGTAAAGTAAGTAAATAAAAAATGGAAACGAAAAGAATATCAATCAAACAATAGTCAAAAAAGACGTCCGATAACTCTTTAAGTATACATAAGCAAGGAGAATTGAAGTTTCAGATAGCAGAAGAAGAATTCCTGTCTCAGTCACGGAATCGAATTGGAATTATTGAGTAGTACCAGCATCGTCACTGCAAGATACGGTGATAAGTAAAGACAAAAACAAATCACTCACTGCTGCAACTTTACTGTCACCGTAATATACTGTGACGCTAAATGTGAAGAAACACAGTGATTATCGCAATGACCACCGCTGTGACTCTCCGCTCCTACAAGAATTAACACAAGCATAAACGAGTGTGAGAGAGAAGAAAAAGCAAGACTTTCTAGCAATATGAGCGCGAATGGATCCGATTGAGCCGTGTTTCTCTATAAAAAGAACTGCGCGGCTAAGCTCACGATCATTTTTCGGTGACTGTTCGCCTACAGCAGTCCAAAGAAGTCTAGCCTGGCTCTCAAGCATCAGACTTGCCGTCTACGTTATTTTTTGCCTTACCTCGATACCACGGCATTCTCTATCCTTCTAACACTGACTGTTCACATTTGATGTGTCGCTATTATGTTTCTATCTCTCCCC
Source organism: Wiebesia pumilae (assembly GCA_018907045.1). Taxonomy (NCBI): domain Eukaryota; kingdom Metazoa; phylum Arthropoda; class Insecta; order Hymenoptera; family Agaonidae; genus Wiebesia; species Wiebesia pumilae. The sequence goes on from JACCHZ010000116.1 coordinate 14,122,019, forward strand.
TTCAATAAAACTAGGCAAGTTATAAGAGCTATCGAGAGATACGACAACTATTTCCCCTCTACGAGACCAAGCAGGGACGAAACATTGACACCCGCACCTGTAGGCGTTGCGGCTAAAGAGGCGGTCGCCCTTACCACTTCGGGCCCCCGTAAGAAGTATCGCTCTTAAGGCTCTGCAGTATCACCGCGAAATAAAAATGTACAGTGAGTATATTTGAATAGAATACTCTGTATATTAATTAAGGATCTTAATTGGTACCATATATAGCGTTACCCGTCTTTTTCCGATTCCGTTTACTTTCGTTACAAAAGAACCCTACCCCGGCGACCGGCTTTCCCTATGCGTAAGAGAAGGAATACCGAGTACGAGTTACAGCTGGACAACGCAAGGTGTCGTTGTACGAGGCCCAAGCACACCGCTCTTCGTTGTAAACGTAATGACTAATACCCGCTTGTTACAACCAAAATAGACTATTAAAGTTTTGTACTATTAATCGAAAAAATTATTAACAAAAATAGCATACAAAGCCATATCTGTCAACTATTAAGACACAAAAAACTGCAACATCTTATATATTATGGTTGTGAAATATATTCATCAATATAAACACGAAGAATGTAAAATATCTAAAGAAACTAAACTAGAAAATAAAAGTCTTTATTATACTAATTGTAAGAATTTTGTTCATCCAACTTATAAAAATCGTCCAAAACTAATATAAATTAAAAAAATAAAAGAGCTGCAAAAAAACAATCAAAAAGGATAGCGGAAATTACAAAATGTTATACCATAAGTTATACCATAAGCATAACTTATTCTGAAACAAAAAGAAAAAACAAGATATTATAAAACTATTATATAAAATTATTATAAAACCTATACCTATGCCTGCTACTTCAATTTATCAAACAAACCAAAATATAACTAATAATCTTGAAAATAGTATACTAAAAATATTACGATACTAAAGAATATTATGAAATAAATGAAAAATCTAAAATAAAATGTAATAAGAATCTTTTTAAAAATCTAATTAACTTGAAACATAACTAAATGAAATAAAAGAAACATTGAAAACAAATAAGTAAATTTTTTATTAATTTTCACAATAATTAATAATGCTTTAATAAAAAATGACTTTCACAAAAATTGAAAAACATATAAAAACTATTATGCTAATATTAGCGCAAAAAATATAAAAATCAATTAAAATTATTACGATAAATGTAAACTCTTAAGTTAATATTTAAATAATATTTTAAAGGAAGTACAGCCTTTTAAATTTAATTAAAAAATAAATTTAGATAAGATTGAATTGATACAATTTAAGCACGAAGAATAACCATATTAATAAAATACAATAATAAATTTAAAACAGTAACAATGTAATATTGAAATTTGAAATATTAGAAATTACAATAATTAAAATAAAAATCAACCAGCGAGATAACTTGTTTACTGTTTTCAGTTGACGTAACTGTGTAGAAAAGCTTTATTGAGAATTTGTTAAACTATTTCAAATTGTAAACCTGGAAAAGGTTTAATAACCTCCATAATCTCAAACAACAATTCTCATACTTAATAAATATGTATTGGAAAAATGAAATAAGTAATATATCAATAAATCACCCTAAGAAATGTTTCCAAAAATGAATAATATTTTAAGATCAAAAGAAAGTTTAAATATCTCACCATTAATTATATTCCAAAATAATCGACTCTAATAAAATCTAGTAAGATATTGGCAGCACAATTAACGATACTAATAACAATTTTATAATATTAAATATTACTGATAAACTAAATATCATAGGAACATATTTTTCAGAATCACGTACACAAAATGTAAAATTCAGCTTAGAAATATTAGCAAATATAATTATGAACAAAACAAACTTAAAAATTATAATACGATAACATCTTAAGTAACGCTAAATTAACAACATTTTCGGTTGAAAATTTAGCAAATAATCCAGAAAAACCAGACGAAAACAAATTATCTTAATAATTACACATAAGTAAATAAGATATTTAATAAACTAAATAATAACAAATCTTTAGACTGATAATATTCCAAATAAAGTTTAAAACACCTTCTGAATGAAATTAAATGGTACTACACAATCTTGATCAATAATACATTAAATAGCGTATTTACTGAAAAACATGGAAGCAAGCAAAAGTAATACCTACACAAGAAACAAATAAAAAAATACATTGCCTTTAAATTAGGAGTCTGAAGTCTACAACGTTGGAGTTGCAACGTAATTTGAAAATTTTCAAAATCAATTTCTTTTTCGAAAAAACTATAAAGAGTTATCACTTATGACACAAAACGATAAAATAATATATTTTAAATTAATTTCACCCTCAAAAATTACCCTTATAAGGAGGTGAAAATTTCGAAAAAGCGTAACTTCGATAATTTCATTATCATTAAAAATATTATTGATCAGAATAATAGTTTATATAAAAAACAACTATAAAAAAAAATTGGATCAATGAAAAACAAAATGGATACAAATCTTTCGTAAAATATTTCGGGGTAAATTTAAACTAAAACTAAAATTTAACAACTATACCAAAATACAATTAGATGAAGCAAGAAAAACTCTGTGGCAAAATAAAAAGATTTCTTTATTACACATATTTGTATAATCGAATTAAAGTTATATATTACCAAGCCCTCATTAGATTAACTATCGCATTTGACTGTCTAATATGGCACAATATCACAGCTCACAAAATGGAAAAGCTAGGAATTTTCGAAAGTAAATGCATCAAGCATACTTAAATCTAACAGAAGTGAATCAAGCGCATACAGCAAATTTATAAAAAACAAAACACAATGTAGTAAATATAAATAGAATCAATTGTCATATGCTAAAAATAATATTAAATAATTTTGTAAATGTATATAAAGTAAAAGAAAACATTCAGCAACCCATATCTAAACTCATGTACTTTAGAAATACACTTAAAAGAAGATTGATTCAGTAAGAGGCTTTTATTTTTTTAATAGTTAAAACTATATACAAGTTAAAAATATATCATATTAATAGAAAATAATTCGACTAAAATAACTTATGAGCTAAATTTAGATGGAAAAAGTTATAACACTAATTGGAGATACAAAATTATTATGATATTACAAAGAGATAAATATCATAAAGATAGAAGCAATGCTAAAAAAAACTAATTACATACATCAATATGTTATGAAATATACTTAATATGAAAAAAAATTATGTAAATATTGTATATACTCCTATTTAAGTATGTAAATTTGTACCAGAGTGTATTATATGTGAAATTCATGTATTTTATCCTTTTATTTCAAATTCCGACTTTCAAATTATTTCAAAATACTTTAATTCTCATCTAATCATGGTAAAAGAAGCAAATACAAAAAGCTGATTATTCAGTTTTTTCAGTTATCCCATTTTATTTATTAAAAAAGTAAATAAATGTAAAAATTTTTATGATAAATCATATAACAATCTAATATGTAACAATAAAAAACATATCTTTATAATGTTTTAATTATAAGATGACGTTGATTGTACCTGAGTCAGTATATTAGTCTTAAGGAAAGTTGTTTAAAAATTCAATCCTTTGTTTATTCAGGATTTATTCGTTTCCTAAATAATGTATATTTTGGAATTAAATAAAAATTTAATAAATATAAATATCGAAAATAATCATAGTGCGATTTATTATAGCGAGATGTTCAAAGAATGTAAGTGAGATCATATCTAGTGATTACACATATACTTAGTAATATGAGCACAATTCATGTCCTTGTCATGCACAATAACATCAAATTATGGATATGACGAAAAGAAAGATTTGAACATTACTTATTTGGGGGCAGATAGACGACCGACTCAAACGATACCATTTCATTCTGAATGATCTTGTTTCTCATTATTATCATTTTTCAATGTCCGAAACATCTGCAGCTTTATTACCGCTATAGTTAAACGAAATAATAATGACCGCACGTGAATTAGATTATTAGTAAGGCAATTTGTATTAGCATTTCTTACTTTCTATAAAAATAAGTATTCACTGCCCTCAAAGTATTCGGAGCGTAATATCACCATCTTTTGTCTGACTTTGTATTTAATTATTCCTTCCACCTAAATCTTTTATCTGTAATTTATGATACTAGTTTACGATTTTTGCTTTTTGTATAGTATAATAGCTTGAGCTTGATTTTTGTTGTTTTAAAATTTACTTACTATATTATCGTTGTCCTATTTTTGTTTTTATTATTATTGAATAATTTTTTTTATATTCAGTTAATAAGTTTTTTCTTATTTATGATGCTCATTGATTTTTTTAGATTAATTTGCATTAAGTGATCTACTAATTTGATTCTATTAGTTAAGGATAATAAATTAATTTGTTTATTTTAATGTAAATTGGTTAATTTTCTTGTACGACTTTATTACACTTCCTAAATTTACGTGGTAGCACTCAAAATCCTACACCTGAAATAAAGGCAAAAGTGATTTGCGCTAAAGCATATCACAACTCTATGTAATAAATACTTAATGCATGAATAAAAATTAAGTTAAATATAGCATTTTTTATAAAAAGTCTCGTATTTACTACTATTGGTTATGCATTAAAAAAGTGCTTGCTGATTTAAGTCAATCATTTTTTTATAATCTAAATACAATATAGGTTGACCTTTAGTTTTTAGTTACAATATTGATTTTTTCACAAAAATATAGAGATTTAAACATTAAACTTTTACCATAGATCAAATTAAGTTGGCTTTCAAGCAATTGTTCGATCAATGAATTTATAAAAACCATACATTAAAATAGTATATACGATAAATGACTGGAAACTTTCTCAAATTTAATTTTTGTGTACAGAAAAAATATGTAAATGTAAATTAGATTTATAAAATATAAATTAAATATAAGTTAAATGTACACATATTTATACTGTATACTTTTATTCTTATTTAATACACCAATTTATTATTTCATTGTTGGCTAACGATTCTGGGTGTTGCATTTAAATGATATCTTGATCATGTATGTACGATTTAATTATATTAATATGGAACTATTTTTATTTGTTTGTATATAAACATAATTAAAAATTAAAATCATTAATATAATAACGTCTCATATATTATGAAAAATTTATAACCTTGTATAGATAGATGGCTTGAATTATGAATTACTATTTTTTAACAGAATCGTTAACTTTGATTGAGGAGCAATGCATGCATGCATTTTTCAAATACGAAATTAATTGAATTTGATACAACATTTCAGTGAAAACATCTTTTGTATATTTCCAAGTTATCATTGGTTTATTAGTTAAGGAGGTATGTACAGTTTTGTGTGAATATTTTTATATACTGAAATGAAGGTAACTAAAATTATAATAAATTAGATATATACAAGAATAATTTTTCATATTTTTATGCAATACATAAATTTGTAGATCTGTGAATTAATATATGTGCTAAATTACTGCTGTATATCTTTCAGCTATGTTTAATTCAGTATAGTTAAATGTTACATTTTTCAAACATCATAATATCAATAATCAATATTTTTTACACATTTTTTTCAGTATTATTATTTTAAGTTGATAGATTTTTATTTTGTCTTAAGTTTTAGTAATTTTTTTTTATGAAGTATAATTTTGTAAAGATTAATCTTATTTTTTATTTATTTATTTTTTTATTAGAATGACTGAACTTGTCAACACTGAACCCTTATTAGAAGAAGATCATGAAATTGATTCAGAAAATGATTTTGATCTAGATCCAGATGATTCATATACTATTCATTTTTATGAAGAATCACTTAATAGACATAAGGTTCCTTATGATAGGTAGCATTATTAATTAATTAATGACAAGTTATAAATAATAATCTTCGAAATAAAAAAAATTATATAAATACAAATTTTAAATCTATTTTCCAGATATAACTTAGCATATATAGTTTTTTATTTGCTAGGAATAAATACTTTGATACCATGGAATTTTTTCATCACAGCAGATGATGTAAAGTGAATTATAAAGAAATATACTTAATGCCATATTGTTTCATTATAAATATTTATCTTACAGTACTGGATGTATAAATTTAGAAAAATTAAACCCAATGAATCCCAATGTATAAATTTTAATCACATAGAAAATTTAAATAATAGAACAGAATTCCAAGCCAGTTTTACATCGTATATAAGTATGTCAAGTGCAATTTCAAATACAATTTTTTTAATAATTAACATATTTATTAGTAACAAGTAAGTCAATTACATATAAATATAATTAAAAATTTAATTAAATATTTTGTAATAAGAAACACTTTTTCTTAAACTTTATTATGTAGAATATCATTAAGTAAAAGAATGATTGGATCTCAATGTATTGTTTTAGTAATCTTTATTTTGACTTCTTCTATTGCTAAACTTAATACAGATGAATGTAAGTATAATGATATAATAATTAGGTCTTTTATTATTTTAATAAATAATTTTATTTATAGATCAATTTGTTTTGGTAATTATTACATTAACAAGTGTGATTATTGTAAATGGTCAGTATAATTAAATGTTTGTCATTGTACATATAAAGATATCTTTAAGTAAATTCAGTTTTTAGCTGCTAGTGCAATTTATGGAGGAAGTTTATTAGGTATAGTAGGAAGGTTTTCTTCAAAGTACATAACAGCCATGTCTGCTGGACAGGCATTAGGTGGAATTTTTACTGCTTTGACTGAAATATTATCATTATGGATTGGTGCTAATCCTGTAATTTCTGGATTATTGTATTTTATTATAGGTGATATAGTACTGCTATTATCACTAGTTGCATATATAGTTTTAGAAAGACAAGTAAGTAAAAGTGAATTTATTCTATACATGAAATTATATATGTATTTCTTAGTACCTAATTTATTAAGAAGTAAATTGAAAAATTTTATAACACATGAAATATGTATCTACTTATAGGTATTCTTCAAATATCATGTAGCAATCAAAAATCAAATGTTTAAAAAGCCAAAAGCTAGTATTAATAATGAAATTATATTTTTGGATGAACAAGTTTCATATTTGCATGTTTTCAAAAGAACATGGCACTATGGATTTAGTATATTTTCAATCTTTTTTGTAACAATGATAATCTACCCATCAGTTACTGTCTTAGTAGAAAGTAACAGAAAAGGTTATGGACACATTTGGAATGGTTAATTTATGATTTACTTTATTCTAAATATAAAATAAATTGCATAATATTAAATGCACTTTTATTTTTTAAATATTTATTATTCTAGATATCTATTTTGTACCAGTTGTTACATATTTGATATTCAGTTGTGGAGATTATACAGGAAGAGTTTTGTCAAGTATTATATTGTGGGTATGTATAAAAAATCATAATTTGTAACTTAAAATTAGTTAGTAAATAATATTAATTAATTAATATTTTCAGCCAAGAAATAAGCCTCAGTTATTGATGTTTTTAAGTATTTTGAGAGGATTATTTATACCAGCATTTTTATATTGCAATGTCCAACCCCGGCATCATTTATCTGTTTACATACATGATGATGTTTATTACATTTTATTAACAGTTGCATTTGCACTAAGCAACGGTTATCTCTGTAATATTATATTTATACTTGCACCTTCGTGAGTAATAATTGTTTATTAACCATGAGTATGTAATATAAAATTACTTATTTTTTATTGTTTTAGTGCTGTTAATCCAAAAGAGAAGGAAATAGCGTCATCTATGTTGGGTGCTTTTTTAGGGATTGGACTCTCTGTGGGATCATCTCTAAGTCTTGTTATGATTAAAATTATATAAAAAAAATTATATAAACAACATCAATTAATGTTACAAAAATAAGAAATTTTCTAACAAGAGCTTGTATGCGAATAAGAGAAAAAAGATGAATGAATATACAAAGAAAAAAATGATAAAAAATACTGAACTCATTTATTTTCAATATTCCTTTATAACAATTTTAAAAATACGACTGTTAAAAGATTAACAGGCGACTAATCCGCCGAGAAACATTTGTTTAAATGTACGCGGTACTCGCACCCTGTCTGCTATTACTCAGTATCTACAGTATCGTAGAATCTGTGATCTGGTCTAGACGCTTACTGACTTGTTTTGAACAAAGATCACTTAATAGAATTGTTCAAAGCGTTGATCTGTCAATTTTTTCTAAATATACTAAATAAAGTTGGAATACGTCTCCCCGCCCATACTTGACTGGAGGTAGATTATCTCCGCACTAGCCCTCCGGATCAGTCCAAACCATGATTTGGTCAGCTTACGGACGACCTTGTCACTCTCCGTCAGAAGACCCTTGTCCACGTGCGACCCTTGAAGACAGAATCAAGCCGCGGCAGTACGAAGTTTGTCCCGGTCTTTATTTTCTGCCAAGGGACTAGCAGGAACCGATGTATAGCCTGAAAATCCTCCCCGACATCCATGAGAGTCTCGATGGGAGTCTGGCCTACTTAAAATTTGGTCGGTGTTCCCAGGTACGCCTATGAATCACCTGGCTTGAGATGAGCCCTGTGCGTAGATCTCTTCTCCTTGAAGACAGGAAGCACGTCAGCTTGACCCGCAGTCCTCCCCCGCCTTTAACGTGCAACGTTGTACATTTGGTGCGGTTAAACTTAAGGCCAACAGCCACGGTTATTGCCTCAGCGCGTCGAAGCAACGCATTAATCCTTGCGGGGCAGGCAGATGTGAGTGACGCGTTGTCGGCGCACAATAAATTGTTGTACGTCCGATCCCACAACTGATAACCATGACTGTCGGCTGTAATCGCTCTTACGAGCGACTCGAGAGTCAGGTTAAAGATTATGTGGTTCAACAGGTATCTTTGTCTAACTCCCGCCAAAATCTGGATAGGCTCGGAGGTTTCCACAGCTGCTGCGATGGTGGTAGAGACGCCATTATAGGCCGAAGTCACGATGTCGCGGAAAGGGGCAGGTACTCTGTGAAGGCGGAGAGCCCCATGGATGGCTGCGTGAGGGATGGATCCAAGGGCGTTAGCTAGATCCAACCACGCGACCATCACTTCTTTAAAAGCTCGTTGTGCATCTCGCAGGATTTCCCACAACACGTAGTTGTGCTCGTAGCATTCCTCGTACCTTATGAAGCCCTTTTAAGATGAGCTCTGCCAGTCACTGATTACCGCCCAATCAGTGAGGCGGTCAGCGATTAGCGCTGCAAATAGCCATGCAGTGGTGTCTCTTATTGCAATGAGGCGCCAGTTCATGAGCGACTCTGGGTCTCCCTTTTTAAATAGTAGCACGATGTTGAATTTTTCCAAATACCGCGGTACTGCGTCCAGCCTCAAACCCGCATTGTTAAGTGCGAAGAGCGCATGGCAGCCGAGATAGACCCTTTCAGATGCTTATACGTAATCCCATCTGAGCCGGGAGACGAGTTCATCGTTTTCCCGTGCCGGCGAGACAAGCATGTTGCATCGAAGGGTCAAACCAGGCGGTCACAGCTCTCAGCGCTGAACTTGTTCCTCAGGAAGAGATCAGGCAACGCGACGCCATGTTCACGCATAGCATGCACGACTCGGAAGTACCATATGACTTCTTCAACGTTGATTTCACAGTACTGATTAGGGCCAGTGAGTACCTTCTGAATTGCACGCTTGCTATTGCTCCTAAAAAGCACCTGGATGTGGGTTACCGATTTAATCCACCTACTCCTTTCTCCGGAGTCACTCGCTAGCGGAGTACCCTGACTGGGTTCATCCATGGCTTCAAGTGTTCGCGGGCCTCTCGCGTCGAGCCACCACAATTAGGTCGGCGATTACCGCGATTCTCTACACGGCCATCGTCTACTGACAATTGTTTGATGATAAAATTGGTAACTCGAGCGGCTGCCCGCTTGAGCTGCTCGGGACCCACGACAACATTGACGAGTTCTATAAGATCTCTTTGATCCTCGGTAGGCTCTCGCTTTACCAGGTGTCCTCGGATAGCTCTTCTCCTATTCGTTGCCAGTCTTGACTCGCGTGGACGAACATTGTGAGGTTTCCCACGGTCACCGCGTCCCTCGCGCATTGAGTATTCCGGGGCAGGGACCTTAAACGCTCCTATGGTTCCTCGAGTCCCCCGCAGCGCGACACATACCCATTTCGCTTGGATCGGCTGACCGTATATTGTGCGCAGGCATGTACTTGTTGGGCCGCCCTTGTATTCCTCGTAGCGGCTCTTGTTGTTGCGGTTGCTATTGCGACAGCTGCTGCTGCTGTTGCGGTGATGGGTGGCGTTGTCGCTGCTCTGGCGGCTGTTATTGTTGCTGCTTTGGCGGCGACGGCTACTATCGCTGTTGCTGCTGCCGGGTTTACTGCCGACGTTGTCCGTTAATGGGTACCTGCCGCTATTGTGGTTGCTGATGTTGGTGCTCCTGTGGTAGGTTCCTGTGGTGTGTTTCGGGCAGCTAGTGTAGTCGCCCGTGTCGTCCTCCAACTGGCGGGAACTCGTCTACACCCTATTGATGCGGACTGTCGCTGGCTCGCCTCCGCTTGACAGAATCACCCTTCTGCTACTCTACGAGCGTCTACACTCGCCGCCGTCTCTCGATGGTGGTCCATTCCTCCAACCCTATGGACGACTGATGCGTAGGTGTGTCTTGTCGCTTTGCTCGGGGCCCTCGTTGGTGACGTTTGAAGTGACGGCGACTCCCTTCTCTTCGTGAGGGATCGCTGTAGGGATGTAGTGGACTGCTGACGCGTGGGTGTTGCTCTTGAAGATATCGTTGGAGGCAACACTCGCGGCAACGTCCTCGGTAGTGACGATGTGTGAGCTGTTGAAGGCGCCCGGAGTTCCAGTAACTGTAATGTTGTGGGCCGGCGTAGTGATAGTGTCGGTTGCTGCGTCGGCGTCGTCCTTTAGAAAGAGATTCTGAGCGCTTGTGTTGGCGTGCCTAACGAGCTCTGCAGTGGCGTGGTGGTGAAGAGCCGCTGCTAGGGGGGTGGAAAAGAGATTGTTGGGGTGGACCACTCTGATGATGGTGATGGCTCCGGGTGCGGCGAATACACGACGATGGGCGATATGACGGACTCGAACCTTACCGTGGTGGTGATGGTAGCGGTGGTCAGGGTGAGGTGCCCGCTGGATGGCGTTGAGGGCCCCCTCAATAACATCGATATTACAGACGTTGGAGTTTCAGGTGTCGCCGGGCAGGAGTTGATTGCAGGAACGTCACAGCGCACCGTGATGTTTGCGTAAGTGACTTCAGGTCTGATCGGTGCTAGTGGTGGACGCCTCCTCCTGTTGAATCTCGGCCCTCCTTAAACGTCGTGTTATTCTAAGCAGGTGATGGTGTCTTGCTTGGGATGCGCCTGTGCTCCCGGCGATGGATTGACTTCGCCCTTAGCCTTATGGTGCGAGTTACCGTACCGTGTATGTGGATTCATCCGTGCTGGAAACACTGCTTCTGAAGGCGGCCGGCGTCGTCTTGTCTAGTCGCAGTGAGATGGTCTTCAGACCTAGAAGGTTTGGTGGTGATTTGGTTGGAAGAGTAGTTGCCCTTCTTGTGGTGTCGCCGCGAGTATTGGTGGAAGGCGCCGAAATCCTCCCATTCGCGTGACGCTACTCGGGTGTTTACAGATTGGGTGCCTCGCAATAAGCTTTCCGGATGTGCCGATTCACGACTTAAGCGCCGACGCTGGGGACTTTTCGGACATGAACCTGTACACCCGACACGACAGATAAATCTGCGTGGCTTGCTTTTTGTACATGTTCTTTAAGTGATTTGCAAGGTTCTTCTTTCGGTTGGTCACCACGAACACGGCAAACCGCATAGGAGTTGCCGGAACCTGACATTTATCGGGTCCGAGACAAATCACAGAAACAGCTCTCTCGGACAATGGGACAGGGATTGTATAAATCCGCGGCCATCTTTACAACGACGGACTGGACATTTTAATATAAAACATGAATTTAAATAAATTTCAACAGTAGAAATTTCAAGCAAGCTTGGAAAATCTTCCTTCTGAAAAATGACAAATAAAATACTTGACAGTAGCAGCTCTCGTTTTACCGTGCAAGAACCTTACGTTGTTTGCTTCTATGAAAGTCCAGCAGAAAGGTTCTCGGAAAATCCAAAATTTTTCTACTGGAAAATTCCAAAAAATAAGGGTCAATAGAACGACTGTTGACCATTGCGACTCGAATATTCACGAGAATTTAATTAAGGTTTATCAAATAGATTTTCTGAAAATTCAAAAATCTTCCTGCTGGAAAATTTCTAAGTATTGTCAGCAGTAACAGCCGTTGACTTTGTAAATTGTCGTGAGATTGCTTTCAAGAAATTAATTTAAAAACTTACAGAAATTCAAAAAGCGATCAACGCCGATCAACGTTCTCTCTCGGTCGTTGGACAAAGCACAGATCTAGGTCAATAACGTAGAGCACAATTCATTATTATACAATTTCCCATAAATTTACACATATTACAAATTACAAATGGTCTGAAAGTTTTAAAATAAGACTAACCACCGAGTCCCGCGCTTTAATTTTAGCTCTTTGGAGTCGAGAAGCGATCTGAAGCAGGCACGAAAGCTGGATAGACGTGGGAGATATAATACTAGTAGGACATAATACTAATATTATAAGAAGAGACACGTATAAACCATCGCAACCTTCACACATATTGCACGAAATCATGTAACCTAAAACAAGATTTAGCACCGAATAAAAATAATAATTTATAAAACTCTATACTCGATCATTTATAAAACCAACTTTCTGGAAGAAAGAAAATAAGACACAAGCGGACCTTATAAATCGAAACATGATAACGACTCCAAAATCAATTAAAATGAAGACATCAACAACCTATATATAAGAAGATATATAAACACGATATAAGCAATTCAAAATTCGTACTCAATCAAAAGACGTTTAGAATTCAATAGTTTATAAGCGGCATTCAATAGTAGATATTTGGTTTGGCTCAATGGTAGATATTTCAATAGAAAAAATTTGGTACCGATTGATCTATAAAGTTTTTGTAACTTAGTTCTATACAAGTCGATTTGTAATAAACGTCTAATTCAGTTTAATAAAACTCAAGTTTAATCAATACTGATTCTTCCGAATCCACTTAAAATTCAAATCACGATTTTAAAACAATGAAGTTCCTGCAGAAGAATTATTTCGAAAGTCGAAGTTGAGATTCATCCCAGAGACTTTTTAAAACTCTGACTCAACATTCCAATGTGGTGACAGCAGCTTCTAGGACGATTAAAGGATCGTCTTCTATGCGTGACGCTCGATCGGATAATGAAAAAGCCGAAGAATAATTAAAATCCTCCTTTTGACTAATAAATCAAAAAACGGAGCAATCGAAATAAAGCTATTAACAGGCATACCAGCCTTTAACTAGTCTTATATCAAATATTAAATAAAGCAGATTTACTCAATAAATTCTTGCATATAAATTATTATTGAGACGTAACAATAGCAAATTGCAGGTAATCTTTAATACGTAGTAAGCTACTTTTGTCGAAGATAATTGACAATCATCGCATATGTCGGTCACATGGAAGCAATTTTTTATCTAGCACAAAAATTACTTGAACACATTAATTGGAGTATATACTTGTGAATCTGCAGACAAAAGTAAGTTTAATTAATTAATAATCTTTTTTATTAAATGTACATAAAGGTAAAAATTTTTATATTGTAAATTAAGTATTCAAATTCTAGTTGTTAGGTTTGTTACTAAAAAACGTATATATTACATTTTTCTCTGGTCAATACTTTTATTTATATTAATTATATAACTTAAATTCATATAAGTTATTAATTACAATACTCTACTACCAAGATATTACTATTATATTACTCAACAAATATGTGACTCTTTCAGTTTTTATTGTTAGTATTTTTATATTATTCGGCAAAAATTTTTAATTGATTTCAATATTGAAATCTCATGGTTATATGTTTGCTGCTTTCTTTATCTATAAAAACAAATTTCATAAGATAATATATGGTATTAATAAATTAAAAGTTTTCAATTTATTACAGTCTGAATGATTTATACACAATCATAAAAAAGGATTTTATTAGAAATACAGGCTTACATTACTGCTTTATTTTTTAATTTCACACACTTAAGCCTAATTGATATTAGATAATAATATTTCTTATTATAAAAAAGTAATTTTGTTTTTTTTTGACTTAATAGGATTCTCATAATTTATTAAAAAAAAATTTTTTCATGCATTAATATTAAATCTTACTTATTTCACCTAAGCTTTACGATCTTATTTTTCCAACATGCGATATCGTTTGTACTTGTCACTCTTCTTTTATGCGTAAAGTCTGGTTTCGAGTTTTTCTCTTATCCTGGCTATAAATAACAGAAATAAAACACAATTATAAATTCAAGGTCGAGGATAATTGCAGATCATTATCCATATGGTACCGATCACCTGTGGTCACACATACGCTAATTACTGTATTGTCGAAAAACGGAGTCATTCTCAGAGTGATGTCTTCCACCCAAATCATGTTTTTTCTCATGGATGATGTCTGATGGAACTTGTTATAGCAGCTCGAGAATTGAACTCGATTAATACCGATTTGTAACGATTTAATTGAATTGTTTCCCTGTTAGAGTGTAATGTAATGTTTTATTTACTTACTAAATCTATTTTTTCTTGCATGATTTATCTATTTGTTCTTCTCTTTTCTTATGTTCTCTATATTACCTCTCTTTGATTACTGGAGATGGCGTGGTTTTTCACTGTTCCTGGATGTCTTGGCCCGGGCTGTTTGAGCTTGGACCGGGTTCGATGCGGAAGAAGGAGGAGCACGGATAGTCGGACAGGTGTAAAGAGAAAATAACTTTTTTTCGAGTGAAATAAATCTTTATATTCATAAAAACGTACTTTAATTACAGAGGTGGTCTCTTTGTCCTTATAAATGGCTTTTAGTTATTAGTCGACGAATTTTATAACGGTGGAAATTACGGCGGTGAGACCCTCACATTCTTACATATTTAATTTGCGGTTTCTACGAAACATTGGTTCGCGGTGTTTTCTATACCTATGTTAACCTTATGATGGATTCTTTATATGGCGCAGATTTCAAGATGCATAGCATTATCGCAAACCGGCGTGATATTCCTCTTCAAATGAAGAAAGGATGAGCATTTCGAGAGTGCCTGCGTTCGGATATGTTAAGCAACCGTACCTGCCACACTAAACTACTTAAACACCGGTGAGTAACCTCACATTCAGGTATGTCAAACGACCTTACGCGCCACAGCGAGATACTCTGTATTCAAAGGCAAGCCAAAAGTCTGCCACTATGGAGCCAAAATCTCCAGACATCGTTAGCTATACCCAGAGGCTGTCCCGGTGCAACAGTAGAATACTGATTGGGTTTGATGCTTACAGCTTCACCCTTCTTATGTAATAAAGAAGACTTTCCTTCTTCTCTTCCTTACAAACTTAAACCGGGCCGAGTTCATTGGTGAAGAACGGTGGTAAGGTCGAGCGCTCTGAGCTTCGTAATACTGGGCCTTAGCTTTGGCACGTAGTTATGCTCTTACTCTCTCAGTTAGCATATTCTCTCTCAAATTCGTTGCGCTGCGTTCTCCGACTATGCGTGCACGTTTTCTTTCGTTCACTCTGTATACTACACCGCGTTTGATACTCTCTTTCACATTTATTCTACGTACACTTGCAGCTGATGCTATGCCGCGTACATGTCACTCACACAAATACTCTTGTCATAACTATCACTTGCGTGCGTGTCACACATTATGCAAGATGCCACTACGTTACGCACTATACACTTTCGCCCAGGCTTCGCTACTTGCGCGTGTACACTTGATCGCACACGCACTTTTTTTATATTATTATCTTATTTTATCTGGTTTTATTTATCACGCTTTTTCAAAGCTTATACTGCAGACTAAATTTTTTCACTTCAATTCAATATTTGTATTCAAATGATATTAATGATTCCTATTTTTATATGATAAATAATGTAACGAGAATTTTGTATTTTTACGCGCTTTATATTATTAATATATTTTATATTTCAATAACTTAAATAAGTCAGTGATTTATTCAGTTTAACATTTTTGCTTATTTGTATTTGCGAGTGAATAAGTAAGATATAGTTCAGTTTGTTCAGTAATATTTTTATACATTAAAATATCAAATCAGATTGTTTAAAATTCTCTATTTTAAAATGAATTTAACATATTAAAGAAACTTTTTAATACTAATAATATATTATAGCTATCATGAGTGATAAAAACATTCTCAAGAAATTCGAAAAGACAAAAAATAACGTGAAATCTAGTTAGATTAGCATTTTAATATGATCAAATCATTAGAGAAGATATTTTGTTTTTTGAATCATAATAATTAAAAAATTTACTACAGGAATAAAAACTTATGTGATTTGTTCAAAAAATATTCTTGATAAGTAAAATATCGTTGTGATGTCTCAATTACATGATTTTCAAAAGAATTTTTGTGATTTTATCCTACTCTTTTAACATACTTGAAGATTTAAAGTATGATATTTACAATAATTACTGCATTCATAAATAATATCTAAAGAAGCATTCTATACTTGCTTCTCAAACTGAAAGATACATTGCTAAATATATGTCACTAAAAATATACTTTAAATTTTTCAAAGAATTAAATTTCTTGTCACATTTTTAATGTATCAAGGGTATCATTTACATGTAGTACAGAACTAGAGAGATTTACATTAAATTTGGAGAGAACCATGTATCGGTTAATTACCAAAACCTACGAAATTATACATTGACGGTCCTTTATTTATTTACTTCTTTATTTATTAAAAGAATAACAATATAAAAATTAATAAATCAATTTAAAAAATAGCACTTAATGATTTCAATGATAATAGTAATAACTATAATAGTAAATAATAAGAGTTAGTTAAGTATTTATATATATTCATTTATTACAACAAATACAATATGACAATTACATTCAAACAACCGAAAACGAACAATATACTGATAATTTTTCACATTTATATTTAAAATTATTTCCCTTCATTCTTATATTTCTTGTTTTGATTATTTCAATAAACAGGCATAAATTCTTACTTTTTTATTAAGTTTGGATCACCTGAAATCTCATCAACTCTTTTCCAAGTAAAATTTCACAGCCTCCCACTGCAACAACACGTTACATTTTAATTGTACATCTACATTTCAGCGCTTAAATAAATGTCGAATTTCTATATAATGATCAAAGATTCTCATACAATAACCTACTATATCGTAATCGTATAAAACATATTATGCTTTGCCAAACCTTTCGGGTTATCCAAGCAACTCTGATCTTCGAGTCGATGTACATTTTTGTTCGTATTCCTGGGCTTCGGGCCTCTTCATTAAACAAATTTTGCATAGAAATCACGAAGTTTTCTAGGCAAATCATTATGCTTACATTCTACAACCCATTTTTTCACATAATTTTCTTATTAAAACTCTCCTATATTTTTTTTCATAAACTTTTATTTTTACAATAGTATTTACTACATTGAATACTAATTTTTTTAATTTCCTACAATAAACCGGCTCAATAGGCGTCGGATAATAATCCTTATTTTATTTGAAATAATATTCCTTCCCACACAAATTTTTTTTTCAATTTTGTACTTCATCGCTTTCTATTAAATTAATTAATTTATGTATGGCCGTATAAATTTGCCAATAGCAATGCGTACTTCTATTATTCGTATTTAATCATCGTACGCTGGAAGTACACGTATTACAGTTATTCGATTTCAACAATTCCGCTAACATTAATTTCACTTATTTTTAATAGTATATATTTTTTGAGTTTCATTTATTTAATCGAATCTTTTCAAACAACGTTTTCTTTTTAAATTATTTGCAACACGTAATTTTAAATTTTTTATTTCTCTTGCTACCATGACCTCGTCAAATTCTTTACTAACACCTCTAAAATTTGTAGCGTTATTACTGAAAATAATTAAGGTAATACTTCGTCTAACAGACAGTCTTTGCCGTACATTTATTGTGAAGTTTGTATTTATAGTGCACGCTAATTCCAAGTGTATGGAGCGTGTTGTTAGACAAGTAAATAGAAATCTCCATTGTTTTTTTCTATGTTGGTCTATTTTTACAAACATTGGTGTAAAGTAATCAATCTCACAATACTTAAACGGTCTTGTTGAAGCGCTACCTACAGGATTGGTAAGTCCGTCATCAATTCACGTGACTTTGTCTTCGTATATGCAACACTCAATATATTTGCGAATAATTTTATTTATTAATAAATAGTTTTATTGTTTAAGAGAGATTCGTTACTGTAATAAAAAATTAGTGATTTTAACGCTGGATATTTTCTTTCTGGAATTATTGAAAAAATTAATAAAGGTATCTACTTTAACTAAACTTACTTACTAGTTAGTTTTAATTATTTCATTTTCATCTAAAGTTGGATTAAATTTCTCTAACTGACTACAGCTATTTATTTTCTTTCTTTCGTGAAAACTATTGATTTCTGCACTAACATAATCAACTTATTCTACTCGTTTGCATTAATTTATTTTCTTATATTTTATATTTACGAATCTAAATTGATTATTCCTCTCTATCGCTCAAAAATATTTCTTATTTATATTTATATTATATTTATAGCGGCAGTATCATTAGATATTTTTCCACGGGCTATTTGTTTTGTTCCCAGTACAGAAATATATACTCTAAATTACCGAGTATTTTTGTCCAGTGCGTCATTTCTAAACCTCGCTGTGTTGTCTGTGAGATTTTCACTAGTGAGTACTCAGTGACATTCAGAATTATGCGATAATTCCGCTATTTTTTCTAATCTTTTTTCTACGATAATTTGTCACATTCTAAAAGTTAATTTTAACCATAAAAATCATAAAAATACGTTCATTAAATTTAACCGCACAAAGCGTTTTCTTTTTAAAGTTCTAATTCTTTTTTTGTATAAGTAATAAGGCCTTTACCGTAACATCGGTAAAGGCCTTAACGGCGCTACTGTACTCTTTGTTATTATAAGTGATACGTGTACGTGATTATTTTTTAGTTTACTCATAAATACACCACTGTTACGTAAGGTGTTAAACTAGCATTGCAAAATATGCTACTGTCTTTTGTTTTCTATCTTTTAGATAAAAACTATATACTACAATATTTTACAAGTACGAATTTTGTAAGCCATGCTCTTTAACCTACTTGTTCTTTTTTTCTGACTTTCTTCTTTCAACTAAATTACTTCACTATATTTTCTACATAAGAATTTTGGATTTTACTTTGAAAGAAGCTATTATTCCAAGCAAATCAAATATGGATATGATAAGACGAAGTTCCTTCTTTTGACTTTATTTAAAACCACTTTTGTACGTACTTCAGATTAAAAAATTCTATTCACATACATTAATATTTTATATTATTACTTTAGAGTTCTTATTTTATAAATGTTTGCTTACATTCAAATGTTCATTCTTTCAAAACATTTTCCGCCTTCTCATGTTGTAGCTCGCCTATATTCTATACTTTGTATATAAATTTTAACTGTTTCGGTTACATTTGCTATGCTGAATACTAGTTCTCTTTATTTTTATACGTAATAGTTTTTTTTTATTTATAAAATAGTATTAAATTAGAATTAAGAAACTAAATTATTTATAAATTAATATTGAATTAGTAAATATTCATTCAATTTTTTTGATGTTATAATTTATAATCTTATAAACCATGTATAAGTAATCAAATTATAAAATATTAATATTGAAAATAAATATTAATACAAATTTATTTATCTCATTGGAATAATATTGTAACCATAACAGTTATAAGTTAATATTAATATTCTAAGTTATAATTATAATGAAAAAATATTTTGCATTAAAATTACAAGTATAAGATCGAGCAGTCGTCTGCCGATGTTTAGGTTAAATTAGTACACATATTAATTTTCTAATTTCACTAGATTCTTTATTTAATTCGAGATAGAGAAAGAGAATAAAAGAGAGAAAAGGCAAAAAAGAAATACACAAGATTTTTACTTGTCGGAATAATTTGTCGTAATAACTCGTACAGTGCTATCTAGTAGTTCTCTCGTGGTTCAGTACATTCCGCTCTCTTGGATTTATGTTAAAACGGAAGTGTGAACTCGGATTAATCGAGTTCAAATTAATATCCAGTTAACGACTGGCCCCATTCTAGTATGTGATGAAGGGCCCACTCACTAAGATGAATAACTGGCAACAGACTGCACACTAACAAGAATCATTCAAAAGTTGTAGTTCTAGGAGTTGTTTGTTCGGCCTTCTTCTATTTATTTATATGCGTGGAGTTTATCTTTTGTTAGATGACATATAACAATGTCTTTTTTGTAATTCATTATACTGATGTATAAATTCGCTGATCCTGATTTGAATAGTTGTTCTAGTCTTATCACATTTTGTATTTCTCAAGTTGATGATTTGTATTTAACCTTAATCATGTTCACATATTTTGATTATTGCAAATTCTTATTGCACTGTTTAATTGCTAACGTTGCAGATGACGCATATTTATATGAGTGTCTGCTAATCGCAACATTAAGTATCCTAAAGTTGAATAGCCTAATCGATGTAAGTGAAAATATGGTATAGTCAAATGGATTGATTATATTTACGTCAAACTAAAAAAACATATATTAGCTTTTACGATATCACATTTACTTATACTATTTCATACATATGTTTTAATGTGCTTTTGAGATGTATCAATGAGTTTCATATATTAATGCTTCAACATATTTTGGTTATTTACAAAAGAGTTCCAATAAATCAATATTTCTCTATTATTTTAGTTTTAGTCATGTAAAGTTACAGTTCAAAGTTGGGTTATTTAAAATATTTCTCATACAAAGCTTTAATATAAGTTACTAATATATAAGCCTAATTTTCTTTAAATTATTTTTATTTATTATACCGAAGTAATTTACAATAATTTTAAACTAAATTCATGTAATTTATTAAATTACAATTGAGCCTGTAATCATTCAGTCCTGATTTAAGTGCTAAAATTTAAGAATTATTCTATTTTAATGCTTTTATTTATTTTACACTTGATTACACTTAATTATTTTGTATATCAAAATTATTTCATTTTATAAAATATTCAAATATTTACAAGCATTAGTATTATTTTTCAAGTATATTTCTGATAGAAAGAATGGTTTAAGGTGACAGTATTTCTAAAAGATATTAATAACTGAAATTTTAATATAATATATTTTTCGAGAATTTTCGACAATGTTTTTAGATATAAATTTAAATTCGGCGCTAATTCGTGACGTTCCCCTAATCTCAAAAACGATGCCTTTTTTTGAAGAAAAAGTCATAATTATAAAAGCGTTAGTGAGCGCTCATTCACTTTGTCCGAGTTTTTCAACGACAAAGCCACGTTTGCAAATAACATGTCGGATCTCGGCAGCTAGAAAGAGGCCATTTTTTCTTCATTTTGCTAGTTATTTTTGAATTCATTTAGGTCTTTTTTTATTTCTTTTTTGAGTTTTTACGTGGAAAATGTTTTTAATTGCGTTGTGTCTTTAAATCATGTAAACGGAAAAAAACGTATGTGCTCGTTATCGGGAGTTGAGTTTCGTGTTCAAGAAGTACCATAGCAGTATCATTACGTGTTTCATTTCCTTGACCTGCCTCTTGAAGCCGAAGATACGTTGAAGATTTAGTTCTTCTGTTACCGGTTCCTTTCTGGCCTGACGGTAACCAAACCGGCGCGTTCTGTGTTTGTATACTTTGGAAGGTCGTTAACTTTGTTGTTAAAAATTACTATCCCGTTATCGTATTCACGAGTTCTTTGGCATTCTTTGTAAGGCGAATTCTCTGCAACCTAAATTGTCAAATTGGCAAACGGTGAACCCCGAGGGCATAGTCCTTACATCACCAATGATAAAATTAATTCCAACTCATTTTCCAACCTTTTAATCTACCAGCAGGAGAATCATCCTTCGTTTAAAGGAAGGAGGAGCTTGGAATAACCCCACCCTCTCGATGAATCGAGTACGGGTGTGTAGGTATTTACGATGCTGTTGGAAACGACTCTCTTAGCCAGATCTTACCGGGGTAAAAAGATGCCTAGGTAGGATCTGTCTTGTCCAGCGAGTACCACGAATAGGTGGAGCCGCCGCTTTGAAGAGCAATACAGTCAAAGTGCGCCTCATAATCCTATTCCTTGTTCTTCAAAAGCTTGATGACGTAGCTCAAGAATAATAGAAGATACTGTCCAGGTATAAGTTGTGTTTCAGCAGCCAGTGGAAACCGAACGCTGAAAGTGCCACCACAAAACCAGAACGGGCCCCTCGTACCTCTTGCATCCAAAAAGTACATACTCCGCCATTTCTCTTTTGAGGCGACGCAAAATATCAGACAGATACTCGTGAATAGTCCGTCTTTTGTCGAAGGAATCCCAGAGAAGCTGCTACTTGCATACGAGAGCCTCGCGTAGCTCCAATTCTGCTTGCCGTTGACCTTTATCTAAACCATCCACATTCCACAGCTAAATTCTTGCGTTTTATGTACATAAACCATAAACATTTTATGTACATAAACATAAACAGTGATGACTTGCAAAGTATCGGTGCAGACCGTCTGATAAGCGAAGGAGAGCGAAGGAGAGCAAACCTCTAAATGCTATATATCGGCAAGTGCGCGTACAGTGCCTGTATTAAGTCGGCCTACGCACAAATCCTGTAGAATATGATAATCAAGGATATTCCCCAGTCCAATATACTGATGGTCTTAAAAAGGTACAACCTCAGTTCGCACTGATCACCTTGGCAAACAGATCGAAAATTAGTCTACTCTTGGCATCCACTATCTCCATACGTTTCTGGATCGATAGACTTGCACCAAATGTGATGCCAAGATAGCGAACACTCTTCAAGAGTTTTCACACACTTCTATGAATCTTAATGATTTGATCTTTTGATGGTGAAGAGCCCTTCATTAGGATCATTTTAGACTTGCTGTCGAATTGGATCAATTTATTCTTGGCAAACCACTTTACAACCAACTCTTTTACCCGATGTTAAGAAGATTCCAGTTAAGTTCTGCAGTCTGCCTTGATAAGTACAAGCATCCACTTGTTCAAAAATCCACTGAGGTGCCAGAGCAGACCGCCGAATACGAGGTTTCGAAGTTGAGAATCCAAGATTAATCTCTGAATGTACCACCGCATGATAGACTTTTGAAAGGTATTGTAGTTACCGGAGAGCCACGATTCTATGAGACATAAGAGATTATTTGGACATCTTCTCTTCCTTAGTTTAATATATATCTCCTACATATCGCTCACTCGATGTACACTTGAATCTCAAGGTCCACAGAATATTGCGCAGGGATTGCGTGATTTCTACAACCCAGTTTACCATTTCTTCCTTTTTTGGACCGACGTTAAATTTAAAGTCGGTTGATCTCTTTAGCTTCTCAAAATCAGATTATCATTTCCCGTAGTTTCCTCTATTTGGGTCATAAATTTATTTCTCGACCTACACGCAAGTTATCTCCCAAGGAACATCATATATTATAATTCTTGGGAGTTTATTCTCGGGGATGCTGCCAGCATCCCCAAAATAAAACCGCGTGACTAGAGAACTTGCGCGAGTTACCTTCGAAGTGTGTCTCCACTAGCATTCGCCGTCTTTAAGTGGCCGGAGGGCCCTGATTCAGATTTTAACAATCACAGGGATGACTCCGAACCAAGGCCCCACTAAAAGCTAGGACGGAGAAACCCTTCTTGGGCTTCTCAAAAGAAAAAAGCACAGCATGTCTCTTTCTCAATGACCGTCCACTTGCAGTCGGCTGTGAATTGCCGATAGCAGGGGATGGTACATTGGCGGTCACCATTGGTGGTGCCGAGGGTTTCTAAGCTGTCGCAGCGTATAAGACACTCGGGGTCTCCCGACATTCCGCCAACGAAACTCCGCACCTTTTATAAGCGGCCACTTTCCCCTTCAAGGAAGCATTATCTCAGAAATGTGATCAAATATTCTCGAAATTACCTTCCTGTCGTCACAGTTAAGTTTACTCTTATTGCCGTAGCAGCAGATCTTAAAGAATCTATCTTTAAACTCCGCTGAGCCTCTTTCTTTTTTTTTGTCTTTCTTTTTGAAGACAACGGACTTTTTCTTTAACATCAATCACCTCAGCAATCATATCGGAGCTGTTGTTCTATGAGTTATCCAAATATAAAAAAATTTAATTTTCTAGCATGCTCTTCTCCAACCAGATTTATCAACAGCCTTGTTCAATGGATCACTTCCACCTTCACGGCCGCATCCCATATTTGAGGGGTCGAATATCATTTGACTTGACTTTGGGTGTTCTTTTAAGAGATATGGACTATCTTTGGACCTCCAGTGACTGGTGTCCCCGA
The DNA here is from genome assembly GCA_018907045.1 of Wiebesia pumilae. Lineage (NCBI taxonomy): Eukaryota > Metazoa > Arthropoda > Insecta > Hymenoptera > Agaonidae > Wiebesia > Wiebesia pumilae. Next base: position 14,146,512 of record JACCHZ010000116.1, read on the forward strand.
TCAGCGAGCCCCGTCCGGCTGTGAAACACCGACGTTAGTCACATAAGTGGCCGATTTCTCGTTGACTTTCTAGAGACCGCAAGAGCTAGCCTAGGTAGGCTGTCGAGCAACCCATCCTTCCCGAATATGTGCTCCATACACGAGCCACGGGTACGCCAGAGAGCAATCCGATGAACACGCAATCCCGCCGGCCATAGAAGAAGGTATTGAAACTTGAAAAGAGAGGCAGGGGATGCCAACCCATCAAAGCTAATGCTTGATCTGGAGATGAAGATAAAGCGTACTGGAGAATACAAGAGCGGAAGATAAAATTCGCCATGCAGGAGACACTAGTGAAGACCATAACAGGAACTGTTTACTCTTCGAGTGATGGCTCTGATGCCTTCACTCACTAGAAGTCATTCCGACAGGTCAAGAAAACTGCTTAGAAGAATATTCAAAAATGACCAACGTCACCGGCTGATTCAATGGTCGTCAACCGAAGTGCGCATGCGCAAAAAATGCTTGACAAAGGAAAAAAAAATTATTTTAAGTCCATACACATGGATCGATTATGATTGATCTCACGACCATCCGCGATCCCGCATGTTGCTGACTTTCATTAATGCATAAAACCATTAAAATAACAAATCTATACGTATCTATTTTTAAGATTTCCTAAATTAACAAAATTTTTCTAAGTACCACCTACTGAAGATTTTTCAGTTTGGTCAATAATCTTAAGACTATTTCAAACTGTAACTCCTGGCAGAAAATTTAACGTTACCTGCCTACAGCCCTGAAATAGAGCCTACGGGAACATTTACAAAATGTTTCAGCGACAATCCCCAATCCAAAAAAAGAGCTCAAATAGGGCGGAACCATACGATCACCATGGAAGAAACCGCCGGGCCAGCAAAGTAAGTTTATCCAAGAAAAATGCTTAAAGCAACTTGTTCATTGAATCTAAGAGCACTTGCGTGCATTACCCAAGTATATTTATATAAATAAAAATCTATTTAACGTATGGACTAACCAATAATTTCAAAGTCCATACGCATACGATTTTCCTTTAAATAACAAAAAGTAGAAGTTCATGTTGCCCTTCAATCACATTAACCCTTCAAAATCATACAACCAGACAATTTCCTAAAATCTGTCGAAGCAGAGCCAAATAAACTCATCTATTGCTGGTGGGTCTGCAGCTATCATTCGTTTTTCTACCCCGGAGGGAAGACATAATTAGAACAGCAGAGAGACCAAGTGACAGAGCTTTTCCACGACCGAAGGTATCGAATTTCCGGCTGCTTAGCCTGAATAGCCATACAACGACAAGGCCGGTGTCGTTTATGTAGAGTGGCCGAGCCCATAAGAAGAGGCAATCGGTTGCAGACAAAATTGCATGAGCGATTTGGGACCGAAGACAGAGGCCACTTACAAGAGACGGCCACACTTATATCAAAATTCCATTCACTTGGCTATATTCACCAAGATGCCATAAAAAAATTTACCTTTAAATGATTGGGATTGCTCACTTCAATCTTGACTCCCACTGACCGTGATACTGATCCGGATAGTTGTCATCCATCAAGCCAACACGCTTTTACCTCAGAGACGTTGTTGATACAGTGTAATTGATGTGTTCAAGTTTTTGTAACTACGTGTTCCGCCACAAACATCATGGATCTCATAACGTTAACGCCAGATAGCGCAGCCGAATAATCGCTATAAACAGACCGTTTGTATACGTATATCTACATATATGAATAACTATTTTTTGCATACGGGGATCGTTGAATTCCACACTTCGTATATTTATAGTGGGTGCTGTGTTCGAACGTTCACAGCTTCATGCGTAAGGTCAGCTACGTGAACACCGTAGTGTTCAAGCTCGCTACATCGTCTATAATGTTGCATATAGCATTTCGTCTCTTTTAATTTATTTTGCGTTGATGAATGTCACTAATTACCTTCTTTTGCCTTTGTTGATTCTTTATAAGTAAGTATTGCTAGTTCTTATGTGCCACAACCGTGGACTGCTAACACCGCATGCCCTCCTATATTTATTTTACAGAATAATTTGCGGTTAATCCTTACTGGCTCAAAAAATTGTTATGAATATTATTATTTTTATTATTATTAAATCTTACTATTTTTCGTTATTAAAATTAATTACTTATTTTTTTCTGTTTTCTACTTTATGCAACGTGAGTCGCGTTTTATATTTAGAAAACCTAAGCAAAGTAAAACGAATATTATAAATTTTCCTATTTATATAATTAATTCTTATACTATAAATTTATAAGTTAATTGGGTTAAGAGTAGATAGTTCCAAGTACTGTTAAAGTATTTATAAATATAATTAATTTCTTTGAAAGAATCGCAAAAACGAATCTGTTTTGATTTGATTTTTTATGTTAATAGCAAAGTATTAAAATCTAAAGAAATATATATGTACATGTTCGACGTCATAGTTCAAATGTCACCGTCTAAAAAAAGATGTTAAAAAATGCATTTTTACACTTTTACATTAAAAGGAATATGGAATTATAATTCTTTGCCTTTTTTAGCAGCACTTAATTTTAAACACTTAATAGCATTTTAATTTTAAAGGTGGCACCAAAGAAATAGATGAGCATTATATACTAAAATTAAAATTACTAAAGATTCTGAAAAGAAATTTGTAATTAGTGTTTGAAAATATCTTTTAAAATATATAAAAGAAAAACAATGACTAATGTGATTTAAAAACTTAAATATCGAAACACTATAAATTTAATCTAAAAACGGAAAATTTAGTGTTGTGGTGTTATAATACCCTATAATGATAATTAAAACAAGATTTAATTTAATTTAAACACATATATAAACTTAATCTATAAACTGATATTCTTTTAAAGAATATTTAAAGAACTTATAATAAAAATTTTGAGAATTTTAATAATTATCCTTGCTTCAAATGTTGAGTTTTAGTTTGTAGTGCAACTGAATAAATGTATTTAAGTCTTTATAGTAAGCAGAACATATATTTTATTATATACATTTATTATTTTCATATTAAAATAATTTTTGAAATTATCTGAAAATTAATTCTATATCACCATGCGTAAATTTCATAAATTAACTTGTTGTTCTTTATCTGTTAATGGTACATACACAACATCTAATAAAGATTTTTTTTGTATTACGCCATCTAAAGTTTTGTCTATTTGAAATAAAACTTGTTCACCTTTCTTATTTCCAATTGGAACAATCATACGACCACCAGGAGCTAGATGACTAATAAGCTGAAATATTTAAGTATAATTATTTAAAAAGATTATATATTCAATGCAAATATATCTATGCATGTATATGTATTAGAATGAACAAAATAATTATTTAGACATAAATAAATACAAGTATAGATAGTTTCATGTGCAACTTAAAATTAAAATTTGGCATATCATGTTACAAGTTCTTATATATTATTATAAAAAAGAAAAATATCTGAGTTTTATCAAAGCTTTTATAACATTAAAATTATTAGATGTAATTTAGATAATCAATATTTATAATAAAGATAGATTACAGGAAAAAAATTGAATAATTTCGATATTGTTAACAAATTTCAAAATATTTACATACTATATCAGGTGTTTCTGTAGCTGCTGCTCCAACATGAATAGCATCATATGGAGCATTCGGTGGATAACCTAATCTACCATCACCAACTAAAACATATTAATTATTAATTTAAGAAAAATTAATATTAAACAATATTAATATATATATATATATATATCAATATCTCATTAATTTATCTATAATTTAAAAATATTCTATTATATAAATAACTATATTAGTAATATATAAAAATAAATATTTATTTATTTTTATATATTGAATTAATCTTGAAAAGGATTCATACATAATGTACATACTATTGATACCAACCTATTAGTAAAATAAAATATTGATCTTTTTGAATATTAAAATAGTTTTACTAAAACATAATAAGAATTTTTTTTAATATATTAATTCTCTATATAATATCTATTTAGTTCATTAATAAAGGTAAGACATTTTTTTATTACAAAATTTAACTAGTAATATTAGATTTTTTTTATTGCCTAAATGAGTATTATGCCTGTGTAATATTTGTTATCTATTATTCACAGTCTCTTATTTCTTCTTATGATAAATAAGTTACATATTATATATAATAGTATGGCTAACCAATTAGTTTGATACATCCACTCTTTAATAGTTCTGGATGATCTCCTTCAATATTTTTTCTAGCTTTTTCTTGAAGTTGAGGTATGTGGTCAATACCCACTACAATTCCATGTGGACCAAGCATCAGTGACATGCATGTTGTTAAGTATCCAGAACCAGAACCAACATCCAATGCTCTACCACCTTCTTGTAATTTATCAGAGAGAAATTCTAGTGCATAACCATGCTACAAGAATATTTTTGATCTCTTTTAACAATAAAATATTCAAATAATTGTAAAAAACAAAATAAAAAACAAAAAAAAAACAAAATTTTTTAAACTATATCTTTTATAAATTTTTATAATTATTTAAAAATAATGAAAAAATTAATTTTTCTTTAATTGATCAACATAAAAATATATTTGTTTACCATATGTGGGGCACTTATGGTTGCACCAAAACCAATGCTTTGAGGTGAATCTATGTAAGCATTGTCGGGATTAGTATACTTGCCTCTATCTACTTGACACATTGTATTAAATACTTTACATGATTTAATTACTCCACATCCTATAAAATATTTCTTAAATCAATTCATAACATTTATTAGGTAGTTTATAATATTTCTTTTTAATATTAAGTTTTTTCATATATACATGGTTTTTTTCATCAAGAATAATTACTTAAAAATTTTTTCAATAAATTTGATTATTGTAACTTTAACATGTGAAACTTACGTTTTAAATATTCAATTAATTCTAAATTTTCTTTACCACAAAAACGACTTAATGGATGCATATTATATAGATGTACACTAAATATTAAATTAAGAACCAACAATAAAATTAAAATCCACTTCACATTAATACTTCAATTTCTTTTGTAACAGCCTTTGTTTTAGAAATAATAGCAATGATTTTATAAAAAAATAATGTAGAAATACAAATAGTAGAAATGATTTAATTCTTTAATATAATTTTTCATAACTTTTATACTGAATTAAGTTAATATTATTTTTAATATTTCAACATTGATTTATATTGTCTGCCATCAAAACTCAGTTGTAATATGCACATTGGCAGATCCAAACCCCATCTACATTAGCAATCAAAGTATGAATTACAAAAAAAGAAAAACTACCAGCATATTCCTCCTAATTTGCCCAATTCGCCATTATAATTGATTTAATTTGCCCTATTACAGTTTTCCAAAAAATGAATAAAGAAAAGCATTCTCAATTAAAATTCAAACTTTTACATTTCATTGAACTAGATCTTTTTAAATTAATGTGAATAGTTAAAAAATTGCTCCCTTTTTAAATTAATTTATTCCATCGTAAAATGTAGTAATAATTAAAACTTAATTTATTATTAATAAAAATTTATATTCTAACCCTAAAACGAAGATAATTTCTTTTTATAGAAGGTACTGTGACGTCCCCGTAATTTTTTCACTTAAAGTCAATAACGCAATAACCAAATAACAAGACTTGAAAATAACTACTTCATGACTCAAGTCTTTATTTAAATTAATAATGATGAAATAAAGAAACGAAAATCGCTTCCGATCACATTGCTTAATAAGATAAGAAATATATGCATAGGCGCAATGAGATAAAGAATATCAATGTATCACAGATCAAAGAACTGGATTATCAATGCTTATCTAAAAACAAATGAATCATAAAACAAATGTATAGAAATCGACCATCAATGCTTACCTAAAAATGAATAAACATAAAACAGATGTACAGGAAGCTGACTGGAACGAGGCTTTCAACTTGTTTTCGTTTAACCTACATCAGATAAGTATAATACTGGTATTATAAAGTCAACACGAATCAAGCCTCTTCCTAGAAATCATATTACGTATAATGTTTTTGAAACCGAAAGCGATAAAAAAATGTTCAAAGCCCGAGTTGTAATACCGAAATGTGTAAATAGGTTTAACTTTCGAAATGATAGAAAAGAGATATCCGAAATGTATTCTGAGAAATTATGTAATCAAAGCTACGATTGTAACACTGAGAAAACACTTATGATCAAACAAAGAGAGATTGCAATATCTTAGTATAAACATTTTACAATCTACGCTAATCTTAACTACAATTTAAAAATCATGTTTACCTTACACTTTTCAAACCTTGCGATATTCTGTTTTTAGTTAAAGAAAAATAACATCTTATTAAAGTAATTAAATATAAAAAGATTATATTTAACATGTTTAAACCAATCTAGAAATAAAAAAAAAATGAATAGAAAAGTCTACGAATTTCAGACGTCTTATATATGGCAATATATTAAATCTGATTTTATTCCTCGTAATAACAAAATTATAAGATAAGATATCACAAAGATATTATACCTTGGATTAAATTTTTGAAATTAAATTTTTAATTTTTAAATTCCTAATGTCGGTGTCACGAGCACGTAAAAATCTAGTCCATCACAGTTGATTATTGCTATCAAAAGCTATTAATTTTACGCTTATGCTTTTGACTGGAAGATGTACCGAAAAACGTGTTAGAATTCTTTTTTATCATAATTTATACCAATAATGCAACTGCATTGTTTTCCCTTGAATAGTGCACTATTGTTTTTTAAGTCTTGTAAGCGTTTCTACATTTCTACAGGTATACGGTGCTGCTTATAAGCTAAGTTTAAAAAATAAATATATTTTTTAAATGATTGAAAGATTAAATAATTAAACTATTTTATAAAGAATAAATTTTTTCATCGATCTTGATGATCATCAATATTAATTAAAATAGAAAATAATCTCTTGCAATTAACCAGCAAAAAATGTTTATTTAATCAAATTATTGAAGTAAGTTACTAATTAATCCCTCGGCAAAAATTTTAATAATAATGGATTGTTTACTTATGTAAAGTAAAGCCATCCTTGCATAATTTCATTATTTGGTGTTGTTTAAAATTAGCAATTTTCTGTTGAGACTATTAGATAGTAAATATATTATGACATTCCATAATTAATAAACGCAATAATTTTATTAAGTGTATTGAAGCTCTGTTTATACTTCTTATGACCGGGTTAAGAAATGCTGACGTGTCTAATGTTTAATTGATCTCTATTCCTTATTTTCTCGTCTATTCAATTTATTTTATTTTCGCGTTAAGCTTAGAGTAAAGTAAATGTAAAATTATACTTTATTTTTTAACTTATTTTTCAACTTAATCTTTTAACCTATTATAATTGTAGGTTGTTAATAAAGTTATCCACTGGGGCTTTGTGGGTAGAGGATGACTCATGAAAGCTGGTCGTCCTAACAGGCTGCTGTTACCACTTCGGCAGATTGTTCTATCAAAGTTCTGAAGGGCTATGTGATGAGTTCAGCTTTATTTTTAGCTGAAATATTCTTTGAAGATACCTGTTGATAGAGCTTTTAATGTTTTCTTCTTTTCTTCGCCTGATATTATTAAATTATCTCGAATTTACTAATAAAGTGTTTAAAATATTTTAAATTTATTCAAGGGATATAGATTATGTTAAGGAAGGGTTTGTAAAAATAAACTGTATTAAACTAATATTAATTTATTTTCTTAGCGGCAGCTTAAAAGTGATTTATATTTTATATTTATATTTCAAACGAAATAAGCTTCGATCTCGCGAGTATCGCGGGTTGTGTGGAAAAGATATTGACTCATTAAATAACCTTTATTGACTAATAAAAGATATTGAGTATTATTATATTGTTATTGAACTGAAGGCTTGTATAAAATGCTTATTTTATGACATCCGCTCGTGGCTTGGATTTAGTCGTGGTCATTGGTACTAAGTTTATTATTCCGATTTAATTTCTTTTTTAGTTTATTTTTATTGCATTATGACATATGTGAGTTTGACATATACGTTTTCGTGGGAGTTATGCTTGACGATTAAAATATATCAAACTCAAGATTATGATGTTCTCACAAATTTCAAATCTCATATCAAAGACACAAACTAACAAGTTACGAAACTCATCAATGATGACACCATAACATAAAAGCCTATCTGACATAATAAAAACGGAATATAGAAAAAGAAATCGTCCCGACACCATTACGTAATAAGAAAAAAGAAATGATGTCACATAAAGTAAAATATATGTATTTATATATTTGACTATCCATAAAAATTAACTTAAATTTAATTTAATTCAATTAATAATACATATTAATTTAATTTTAATAATATCGCGTAGTAGATAAAAAGCTGTATTATTAGCGTTTACCTAAAATAAGCGAGCATAAATTTTATGTAAAGGAAGCATATTGACACGCTAAAGCAATAAAAAGAAACTTTCAATACGTTTATATCAGTACTAAGAATTAACACGGTAAATGCGATACCGACATTGTAAAATTGATACATGTCAAGTTTCCATTCTAAAATAAGCCATTATAATATTCAAAAGACTTACATAAGTGCAATTTAACTAAGCGATTAAACTAAGTAAGAAAACTAAAACGAAAACTAAACTAAAAATCTTCGGGATCAGGTAGACATCGCTTATTATTTTATTATTTAATTCCATATAATCGATGACTATTCTCCATTTTTTTTTGCCGTCTGCATCCGTTGTTTTGTTTTTTACCATCCATAGGGAATTATTGTATGTTAAATCGCTGTGACATATTATTTCGTCTTGCAACATTATTTGTATTTACCTTTCTATTTCTTGCTTTAGAGTGGCGGGGTATCTAGATTGCTCACGTTGACCGGTATATCATCTTTTGTTTCTTTTCTGTGATTAGTTAAATGCGTAAATGATAAATTGTCTTTAGACGTTTTAAAAATTTCGTTATGATTATTTAATATGCGCTCTAATCTTTGCTTATATTTCCAATTTTTAATTCTCTTTTTACCTCATTTATGTGTTTCAAAATTGGTAATATTTTTGCGCGTCATTATGTGCGATATTTAATATTACTTCGAGTTCAGACCAGAAATCATTTAACGTCTGGTCTATTTCTTCACCTTTGTACCTTTTCCATTCACTTTTACTCATTATAGTTTGTTCGCATAGCCAACTATCTGTATTTTATTCCGAGTTTGACGATTTTTTTTTCTTTAATTTGCGAGCATTTTCATTATTATTCTCTTTTAATTTTTTTTTCAAGTATTTCCTTGAATAGTTCATAATTATCTTTAATTATTTCCTTTAATTCATTACTCGCAACTGAATAATTTTCAATTTCTCCCTTTATAGGATTCAACATATCCCTCATTTTCGTTTCATTATTAATTTCACGCACGTCATTTAATAATAATAATTCACCACTCTGAACATAGGTTACTAGCGACTTTCTGACTTTAATTCATTTATTATTATTGTTAGTTAAAAGTACTATCACCCGCCCGAAACAATTTTTAACCCAGTTTCCACGAATATGTGATCCCGGAATAATTTCTTTTATTGGTACATAACCAAATTCTGAGTCTGTTTACGTGGGGACTTCGACCCATTTTGTTGTATTCGGAGGACACTAAGTGGTCCTTTTCTCGATCATTCTCCCTACAAATACTACTTTATTAAATCCTACTCGTCGTAGGATTCGCAAAATTTTGCTTCGATTGGTGCATCAGTTTGAATCTAAAAGTCATCCGGTACGACTAAAAACGTTGTGGATCTGTTAAAATAATTTAAGCTTATTTTTACTGTACCTACTGCTAAGCTTGGAATATTGTTAATTCCTACAATTTTTTTTCTTTGTGTTCTGTCCAATTCTACTGTATTTTTTAGAAGATCGATTTTTATTATGTTTAGCTGAGCGCCCGAATCAACCATAATATCGAATGATTGGCCGATTACAGAATTTGATTCGAATTTTATTATTGGCATTTCTTTTAACGTTCCAACTCTTCCAGAGTATATTCGGCATCGTATTTTACATCTCAAATTTTATGTATTGGATCGTATTTATTTCACGAGTTCTACTTTCAAACCTCAGCGTGCTCACCATAATCTGGGGTCATGGCCCATTTCCCTAAGTGTTGTTTTTATTTTGCGAATCAGCATTTCATTTAGCGTAATAGTTTTTCTTTATTGGTTTAAGATCTTTTATCGTTTTCGCATATGTTATATTTTAAGCGATAATTTTTACTTTTTGTTATATTTCATAAATATTTTGTTTAGGTTGTTCATACATGTTTTTATTTCACGGGTAATCATTATGAGTATGGTAATTATTTTGAAATTCAAAATTTTTTATTGCATTTGATTGTAGTTTTTAAAGTTTTGTTGCGGTTTATTGTTTCTTGTTTCAAAATAAGTTGGTTTATTATAGTTTTCGTAACTTGCTTGATCAAAAATATGTTTGATACCGTGTTTATCGTGATCTAGTTCAACTCTTTTTTCTGCTTAAATGCGTCGATGATCTTTTCTTTTAACTTCATAACATGTGGATTCATGTAATATCTGAAATGAGGAGGTATTGCTTTGGTAAAGTATTGTATGGCTTCGTATTCTATTTTTGCACGTTCGTTTGGTGCGAGATCTTCCATGTTACCTTCTAAACAGAGACAATCCTGTAATGAGTTATAGAGCTCTGAGAATCTATCAATGAACGTTATCATCGGTTAGCTATCACTTTTTATTAGTGCCACAACCTTTCTCCTGTAATAACCTGATGAATACGGAGTCACGAATATTGTCTTTAATCTGAATATAAATTCTTCTATAGTACGGAATTCTAAATTCTCTATCGTAGCGTTAACGCGATTTGTCAGATGAGTTTTAATCTTAATATTATTTCAAGGTGTTGTTTAGTGGGGAAGATGTTTTTTATTTTTATTATAGCTCTAGTAAATTTGAATATATTTGTACCAATAAACTGTGGTACAGTGGTTACTTTCTGCGTCGTTCGGTCAATTGTTATGTTATTCTCGAACGTATTAACCAGTGATCGTTTTTTAATTTAATTCGGTTTTCTTCGTGTGTTATTTTACTTATAATATGTGTTATATTACTTTTTCTTGGTTTTTTCGTCTTTATTCCTCCAGCATTATCTCTAACTGTTCGATTCTCTGAACGTCTTTCGGATTCTTCTCTTCTCATTTCGATATCATTGTCGTGGTCTATTAATTTTTTTTCTCTTCTTTTAATTTCTTCAAACATAATTGCGTATTCTTCCAGAGTAATCGTAGTCATTTTCTTTTTAATAATTTTACAGAGGATTAATAATTGAGTTTTATTTAGTCGATGATATTCTTTTAATTACTATTGTTTTAGCGATGTTGATCGTTTCATTATTTTATCAGAAATTGTTTTATATAAGTCCGTAGTATCGAGGTTTTTTATGAAATTTAAGTCCAGTAGATTGTTCGTTAGAGATTCCTGTCTTTTCATTTTTAAATAGAACACCATTTGTATTTTATTCTATATCGTTTCTCTTTTATTTTATTTATTTATTTTTCGGACTATTAAATTTTTTCAGAACCGAGATTTTTAGCAAACTATCGCTGTCATCAATTTTTAGATTCCATTATTTTATCTCACTGTTTCGTGATTTATTAAGTGATGACGTCTCAATAATTTTTACGTGTAAATTTTTATTTGTTTAATCGACTATATTTGATTTTATTTATTTTAAACGGCTGAAGACTGGTACATATTGTAATAGGTGTATTCCGTTGGTCCCGTTCGATTATTAGTTATTAAAGTAAAAGATTTTTACTTAGCTATTCGTTGATTTTGATGTCAGAAGGGCATTGTGGATTGTGAATGTTCCTTAGGTCGTCTGAAGCTGTCGCTGTCACCACTACAGGAATTTTGTTTACAGGATCTAGAAGAGTCCCTCGATGAGTCTTCATGTTTATCCAGGAAACTCGGTTTTTATATTACAATAATAATATTTTCAAATAGGACTCGGACTTTGAGGAAACATTGAATTTAACACAAATTCGACTAAATATATGTTTATTAATTAAGAAAATAAAGTGGCATTACAAAATATTTCTTTTACAGTTTAAATTCATTTTATTCGTTCTCACGCAAAGACGCGTGCCGCGAACAAAAATGTACAAATAAGTTACTAAGTCTTGAGTAGTAAATAGAATGTATATTCTTGCTGCATGCATCGGATTTTTATATTCTTGGTATAGTTGCTGCCTTGCTTCTTATTGGTTCTGCGATCGTAATTCTGTTTTCTTTTCATGATATCTGATGGCGTCTTATTTCTTTCAGAATATTTACATGAGTTTTTCGGATTACACAGTAATCTACGATAATCTACAACAGTAATATTACGAGGTAAGTTGAGATTTTTACAATGGGCCGTATCTTAAAAGTATCGTGTGTATGATTTCGGTCATAAAATTATTAGGGGTTACAATTACTATGTTTCGTATTACATATTTTAGAATATAATTTTAGAGGTTTCGCATGTGGTCTGTCTTACGATCTTTGCTTTATATAATTTGGAGGTCAAAATGTTTACAAGTGTTAATGTCTTATAGTATCGGATTTCTATTTCTTAGAATTTTTGCTTTAAGTAATAAAATGTTATAGTGTTGTTTTTATATGAATTTGCGCTGATGTAAGTCTTTCAAATATTGTAATGGCTTATTTTAGAAAGGAGGCTTGACACGTATTGATTTCACAATGTCGGTATTTATGTACCGTGTTAATTCTCAGTATTGATATAAACCTGTCTAAGGTTTCTTTTTATTGCTTACGCGTGTCAGCCTGCTTCCTTTACATTATATTTATAATCATTTGTTTTAGATATTAATAATCCAGCTTTTAATCTACTACGCAGCATTTTATATACATTACGTCATCATTTCCTTATTTCTTATTACGTAATGGTGTCGACGAGATTTCTTTTTCTATATTTTGTTTTTATTATGTCAGATAGGTTTTTATGTCATGGTGTCATCGTTGGTGGGTTTCGTAACTTGTTAGTTTAAAACTTTGATGTGAAGTTTAAAATTTGTGGAGACGTCACAATAATATAATATGGATATGCTTGTTTCAATACTTCTTAAATGAGAATAATTTTTTTTATTTTTGATATTTGATTTTTAGGTAACTGCGCATAATCCGGTAATGTGTTTATTCCTTTTTTTTATTAAGTTGTGATAACTGAAGATTTTATATTTTAAAATCTTTATTTCTATTTTGAATATTCATGTAATTTGATGTTATACATTAGCAGAAACTTAGGAGAATCTTTTTCATTTCAAATTTTAATAAAAGCAATTACAGCAAAACCGTTATTTTTTAAATATTTTTGAATAATAAATGTTTGCTTTAAAGCTAGAATATAAAAGACTTAAGAAAGTAAAGTTCAAAGAACAAAAGACAAAAGATTTTAATATAATTATTAGTACATTTTAAAGAGGCCTTTTTATATAGTGTTCTAGCAGTATAAAATTTTTCAGTCTTGAGTGTTAAGCATTTTAATCACAAAGCATATTTATGTATTTCAATAAACAATCATCATTTTTTTATGTTACTATCATATCCAAGCCGCGATTTTATTTTTTCTGCCTAGTACAATGAAATATGCTAACCGCGGTTTAACTACGATTCTAACACTAGAAAAAATAAACTCCTTTACTTACAATAATGAGTCCAAAATATGTAATAAGTCACTAGTCATTTTGTGTTTGATATTTATATTACATCATATCGAATTTTATATTAAACCTTATTATATATTAAAATCTAATTGAAAAAATCTTAAAGGAAAACTCAATGCGCGACTAGACATTTGTCTAGTAACTGCAATTATGTTTGTAAAAATCTTGAAGAAAAGTGCAATGCCTTACTAGGTGTTTATCTAGTAACTGCAATTATGTTCAAAGAAATAGCATGGGCCACTACGCATTTAAAATCTGGAGTGCTGTATTTGCATAGGTATGGATTTCAAAGAAAAGTAAGTGGAAGCATGGGGTAAATTCTCTTTTAAATACTACATAGTTTTAAATATATTTTTTACTTACTTCTTATAAAGGTTAACTGGTTTAATGCTTTCAGTATGAAAAATGTGCCTTTTTTATGCAAAATTTGAATCACAGGTGGTATGATCAGAGTAGATTTTTATGATTTTTTCCAGAAAGTCTATATAGCCTGCATATATTTTTAAGTTTTTGTTAAATAAATCGCATTTTTACTTTGCTAATCAATTAGTTATTTATTAGGTTCAATTTACAGTTTAATCTTTCATAGTTGTAAAATCTTTATCAATTTGTTAATATTAAGTCTTTTTCTTAATAATATTGGTTAAATTAAAAATAATTTGTATTTGCAATTAATATTTTCAATTTCCGTTAAAATTATTATCATTAACATTACTGATTTCGTTATTATTATTATTTTCTATTAATATTATTACTTCTTTATTATTATCTTTATCATTTTCAACATAATTATTATTATTATTTATTTCCCTTTAAAATATTTTCATAATGATAATAAATTATATAAAAATGTTTAAAATAATAATAATAATTGAGATATTTATTTCGATGATACTAATAATGCATACATTATAGACGCTTTACAATAATTATTGAGATACAAATTATTTAACAATAGGAATCATATGTATATATATATTTATTATTATTAATTATTATTATAATTAACATTTATATAAATAGCTTTCTTGTTATTTTAATTGTTATTATCTATAGAAATATTTTAATTCGGGTGAATTTAATGGTTTTTAAATTGTTTTTATTCGTTTTGATAAATTACATTATTAAATTAGAAACTTGATAAAAATAAGATCATATTGTTAAAAAAAATTGCTCAGTTGAAAGTGTATATGTGTGTATAGGTGTAGGTATTTGGCTACTCAAAAGTGCACGTGTAAAATTGTTGAAAAATAAGAAGACACTATTTTTTTCTAAGTAGTAAGACAGATAAAAAGTTATGATATGCGGTAAGATGACCAGTACTGTGATGAAGCGGCATTGTTGTGCAGAACAGCGTTGCTGTGTTTTGCAACGTTGCTGCATGGGTGATCGTTACGATAAGAGAATGCTTTCGTCTTGATTCTCCAGTTTGGCTGCTTCTAATACCTTGCCTTTTGAAGGGATTCTTCTTTATGTCTAATTACAAGTCTCTCTTTCATTCTTTTTCTGAGATAACCAATCTCAAAGGACTCCCTCATACTCCTGCCACGAGCACTGTGCACATGTCATGGTTAAAATAATGCAAACGAAGATAAGCAGTTATTTAAAGCAGTTATTCTAACAAAAATTAGGTACTCTATTTTTAAAATTTTTAAATATACAAATATACATTTCTTCGCACTTTTGCTTGCTTGTGATTTCCATTTTACTATATCGTAGATGTTAAAAGTTAATATTAGTATGTTAATATATGTTAATATCAGTGTCTCTTCCACATGCTTGTTGATATAAGACTAAAATGTGCAAAATTCTTTACTTATACAATAATTTTTGTATAAGTTAGTGAATATACAACAAATTAGCAAGAAAAATTTGCTATGCATTGAAAGCTAATGTTGATTAAGATTTTCAGAGATTGCGAACTGAGTTTGAAAGTGCATAAAGTAATAATTTCATTCTAACGAAATTTAAAAATTTAAAAATTGAATAGTCATTTTATCTAAATTGTACGAGATTAATAGTTATCTATTTAAAATTTAAAAACTTCACTGTTAGATAATCAGCGGTTATTATTAAGGACCTTGAGTGATAAAAAACAGGCAATTGAAATATATTAGAATACACTGATTTATCGCGCTTTATCCTGACATGGTGCATACACACAATCGCGCTCTCATTTCGTCTGAGCCGAAAGCAGCTTCTAGTTTATTCACTTAATCGTGCATAAGGCCCTTCTTTACCCTTGGCCTATGCATCGAGGAGAATTGCAGCCAAAATTTAATTTCAATATATATATATATATATATATATATATATATATATATATATATACGTATGCCCGTCAACTCTAAGTTGATGATTTTAATTTATCTTCTCACTTAACGCGTTATATGTCAGAATCGTATCACAAGTTTAAATACACAATGCATATAAATTATTACATTTTATTTTACAAAATAAAATACAAAGTAAATCAATATATAGACATATTGTTTTACGTATATGTATGCATCAGAGGATTGTCTTACACATGGATACTTAAAATATGATTTATAAATATATATTTATAGGAGAAAATAACTATGTAATAATTAATTGAAAAGTTAAATTAATAAATAATTTTGGGATTATGTTTGGTTCTTACGATTAGGTACGTTGTTTTATCTGAAGCCAGCTAAAACAATTAATAATACCCTCTGATGATACAAAATAAATAGAGTTAAAATTTTAATATATTTAAATATAATCGTAAAATTTTACAATAACTTCTAGAATTTAAAAATATTTTTTTATTTACTAAAGTATTATTAAAAATTAAAAATTAACGAAGCGTTACACAAAACATTGTAATAAAACTTAAAAAATATTAAAGTTAAAATAATTAATTTTATATATTTAATATAAAATATAATATAAAATATATTAAATATCATATGATATATAATATAAAATAATATAAGATTTTCTTAAAATAATCTGAATTCATTTTTAAAGATTTTTCATCACAATCATACGAGCATTCGCGGGCTCAGTAATGTAACCCGAATTTTACAAGACAATATAACAACAAATTTTATTATAAAAAAGATAGTTGTTTCAAAATAGACTGGTAAAACTAAGAACAACAAAAAAATGTTGTTTCAACCGTTATGTTAAAAATTTCAATTATTAATTTTCAATTTCTTTATTACTTCTTTTTAAATTAACAATATGATGATAATCTTTTCTGGAGTTTTAAGAAAGGAGAAAGTCCACCACGATTTAGATAATACTGGATAATGACACATTCCTAATCTGAGTCATCTGATGGAAAACAGGATAATAAGGAACAATCTATCTGCTATACCACGGAAGGCAAATTGTTCTCAAGCGACATTGTTCTCAATAATTCGTAGAACAACTAGAAAAAGATCAGTTGAGAAACTATTTAATTGCCAAATAATTGTGCGGGACTTTATCAAATTTTATAGAAATATACTGATTAAAAATTATAGATTTAGTAATTTTATTTAAAAGAAATCCATTCATAATAAGTTATTAGTCATTATAAATTTATATTCATTCACGAATTTTATTAAATTATAAATATTAGTAAAACTTAAAGAAAATTTCTGTTTTATACATAATATTATTATTTAAAAAGTTTTTATTAAAAAGATAAACGAAAATTTTTATTAAATCATTGTGCTAATAAATTCCGATACATAAAAATACATTTGTATTTTGCATGTCCATGAATTTAAAAAATTTAGTAAAAAAGAAAATATTATGTAAATATCTCTATAAGGAAAAATAGCATAAAAAAGTTTTCAAAAAATTATTTATTTAATTATTAGTTAATTATTTAAGTAGTTTACTTCTTTACATAAAATTTTGAATATAATGCGTTTTTATTCGTTTTTATTAAGCAATAATAGAAAATATAATAGTAACAATTTAATTTTAGAAGCTCGTACAATACCTTTTTTCCAAATTAATTTAAAACGAATTTTACAAGTAAAAGAAAAAAATTAGAATTAAATTTAATCATGATAAAATTATAGAAAAAAAAATTTTTTTTGACTGAATAATTGAATACTTAATACATATATGTTTCGAATATGGTAATTATTTTATAAATTAATTTGTTATGTAGTATTTTTAATTAAAAAACTATGACAAATCATAATATGCTTGATTAGTGTCTAATATTTTAATATTCATAATTTAATTAAAGAAGTTGAAATGCATTGTTAGTAAGTAAAAATTATAAATTACAACTATTTTCTTAAAAGACATAAGAATAAAATGTTCTTCATAATCATTTATTTTATAATTAAGATACTATGGAATCAGTATTTAAAAATATAAATTTATTTATATAATGTACAATTAGAAAAATATCTTTAATTGATCTGTATATTCAGAAACATGTTATTGAATGACGATACAGATGTAATACGAACGTATTTTCTTAAATAATTACTAAATCTTCAATTTTTTAAATTGAATGTGTTGAATTAAACAATGTGATATTAATGTATATTCAGATATCCGTAATCAAAAGTAATGCGATATTCCTGGTAATCATAATTGTATCTTTAAAACTTTAAATTCTGTTTTAATATCGATTGTGAATTTGGTACAATAATTAAATAAAATAAAACAAGTCACGATATTTATTATTTATTATTTCGAATAATTAGTGTACTTATTTAAGCCTAAATGAATACATTTGAAACCAGCCAAAAGTATGACA
The DNA here is from genome assembly GCA_018907045.1 of Wiebesia pumilae. Taxonomy (NCBI): domain Eukaryota; kingdom Metazoa; phylum Arthropoda; class Insecta; order Hymenoptera; family Agaonidae; genus Wiebesia; species Wiebesia pumilae. The sequence continues at coordinate 14,165,016 of JACCHZ010000116.1, forward strand.
AATTGCCCACAAATTATAATTTCAAGTACATAATGACTTGAACACATAGAGCCAAGCCACTCAACCAAGCGTATCTAACGCAGTGTTTACATTGCTCCCAAGCGGCAAGTCGTATCTCTAAACCGAGTACTTCCAAACAGTATTTGAATTTGCCTAAGCGCCGCGCCGTGCTGATGAGCCATGCGATACGCAGATTCTTCTTGCAGGTCCATAAAAAGCGATGTGCGCCGAGATTCGCAATCAAATCTTTCGATTTGCCATAATGTCTGATTTCGCTCTTAACAACGATTTATACCCACCTATATGCCAGCATTGTTCCGCTTTTTTTTAGTCACATGCATTGCTGTGCTAATTCCGTATTATACTATTCGTTTTTGTGTATAGTAATAAAATAGTTATAAATAAATGTTAACTTGTTTTTCTTTGCTGTATGAAAATAATTTCGTTGATTTTCAAATACCATTTTTTTTTACTATCCATAAAAATTAATATCATGGTAAAAGATCATTCGTTACAGGGAATAATATTGGATATTCTACAAAATTTAGCACTGTAACAATTGCTTACATTTTTAATTTTTTTAATTCAAACAGAATTCTAAAAGCAATTATTTTAGAACATTTTGAAAACATTCTAATACTAAATTTAGATATGAAACAAAGTTTAATCAATATTCTCGTGCATTTTAAAACAAAATTGATTTCAATAATATTTAATCAATCTTGTATAATTTCTCTTTTGAATATTTTCTTTATATAACTTAATTAAAATATGTATTTTTTTTCATACTAATTATTACTGTATCTTTTTTATATACTTAATAAATACCAACAAGTATTAATTAACGTTAATCAGTATTATAAATTTATTATATACGTTATGTATAACAGTGTTACGGTCCAGAGCGCATTTTCAAGAAATGCCGATTCTACCAGAAAACAAATTAAATAAGGAAGTTATAAAAAAATATACGTGACAGATAATAGACTTCTTACTTGGGAATTCTGCTAATAATAGACTTCCTTCTCTGGTCATCTTCCAACTCGATTGAGCTCTCACGCTACGTTATTGATAATTAGATTTCACGCGACCTTGCGATTAACACACAATACTTGAATAAAAAATAGATTGACTATTTTTTTTTGTAATTTCAAACTTATTTCCTTCTACAAAAAAAATTTTATAGAAAAGTTGTAACTTTTTTAATTACCCACATAATATTACTACAGATATTATCATAACAAAACATGTGTTAATAGTAAACACAATGTTTATTAAAATCCTTTAAGACTAAATTTCTAAATATTTATATTAACATTTAAGTACAGCAACGCTGTGCCATTTTAATATAAAATGAGAAACAGAAACGTATTTTTTTAACTTGAAATTTATTGTACCCTGTTGTTTATACCAGTGAATTCTAAGAGACAATATTAATTACAACAGTTCATCCTCGACCAAAGATTGACATCTACAATGTAGAGTGTGCGATTATAAGAACACATAAGTACAAATTTAAATGTGCTTGTTTAATGAAAATAATTTTTATCAGTCTAACTTACTATTGTTTATTATTCTTTTACCAGTAGTTTCCTATGTTTTATTTGTACGTTATGCTTTATAAATAAAGTATTATATAAAGACTACAGTACGACTTTATATTCTCTAACAAAACCAAATTTAATTTTTGTCTTAACTTTTCTACAATATTTAAAATATTATAAATAATTATATGAGAAAACAATTATTTATATTAACCATTGAAATGTTTACGATAATATTTTAAGCATATATTTTTAATTATTTTTTAGTTTATCATGTAATTGATTTTTAATTTTCTACACCATTTATTTTTTTTTTTTTCATTATAATTTTTAGAAAAAAATTAGTAACGGAAGACTATTTTTACTGTATTAATTTAAATACTAAAATAATTTATATAAATAACGCTTAAAAGTTATTTTTTAAATATTTTTAATACAATAATATAATGATTCACAAGCTACTTAATTTTCTGAATTATCATACTTATAATCTAATTACTTTAAAAAATATATGTATTTTGTCATCATCTGAATATTTCAAAACTATTAATAATATATATTAATATATAAATAATAGTATTATCATAATTCATTTTATATAATCTTATTTTATACTAGCTTTTTTTTAACAAGGGAATTTGTATTTCTGATATAAATGTATCTATCTCAAAATTAAACCTACATAATGCAACAAAAATTATTATAATTATCTACTTGATTAAATATTAAAATCTAAATTTGACTCTTTTCATAAACCTGATTATATACTTCTTAAAATAAATAATCAACACAAAAAATTCTAAACTAAGTAATAATATTTTTTATAAGAAAATGAAAATAATCCCAAGATACCAAGGTAACATTAATCTATATATCATTTTTAAAAATTATTAAATTTTTAACTAATTTAAACTTATCAATATAAAAATATAGGCTATCAGCAAAATAACGGCTATATTAATTTTATTGCAATACTTCAAATTGAATTTTAATATTTGAAGCGAATTAATTTGATTCAAATATAGATTATTATTTATATAATGTTATTATATTGATAGCACCAAAAAATAATTTCTAAATATATGACTTTATGAAATACATATTGAATTTATTTAATCTTATAAATTGTTCATTACTTCTTAATTTACTATTTACGTAAAAACATTTATTTGAAAGTTGTTTGTTTACTTGCAGATATATTAATATTTATATTGTGTAAATAATTAAATCTATAAACAATTAGAGATATTTAAAAGAAAAATACAAATTAAAATGGAATGAATGTGTTTAATATACGAATATCCTATATTAAATAGGATATTAGTATATAATATTAACAAAATGTATATAATATCATATATAAATAATTTGAATTCATAAAAGAATTTTTCAGGGATGAAATTTTGAAATTTGTGCTCCTTCTATTATATATGCTTATGCTGCATATTAATAATCTTATTAATTTTACCTTTCAAATATTGTATTTTTTTAGCTTATCATATAATTATCTAATCTTGAAACAATTCAGAAAGAGACTGTGTTAAAATTTCTAATTTCAAACTATCCAATTTCTGTATAAATAATCATGGCTACATAGATTTCCTACATCGACACATTTAAAGATCATCCAGATGAAAGTTTCTTCTGCTTGGTGAGTTCAAGTAGTATAGGGAAGTGGAGATCAGGACAATAGTCGCAGTTTGTGAGTAATAAATCTAAATGTCTAGACCAAATTTCTGTATCATAGCTCTCAGTTTGTCGAATAATAAAACCTTGATGCACAGCAACCTTGACAAATTCGTAGAAAGTTCTGCCTCGACGTGGTGCCATAACCAAGGCTACTCCATCTTCAGCCAACCAGCTGTTAATTATATCAACGAGGTCAAGTCTCGCCTCATCAAAGAAGAGACAGTCTGCACATAGTATAACCTCATACGAAGCCTCGCCATTGAACTCCTGCTTTTATGGATACATATATATAAGTTTATATTATGTTTCTGAAACATGTAAATTAGCACCCACGTATCTACAACTTTAATTAATAAAAGACTTATCATGATTTATAATTTATTAATCATATAATTTATTAATTATATTTATTATTAGAATTTTTAATTAATTTATTATTAATAACTATTTGTATAATTAATTCTAAAATCAGTAAACATGTATGTGTATATAGATTATGAAATTTATACAAAAATATACAACATAGGTACTATCTTAAAAATGATTTACTAGATTAAATATTATTAATGCAGCAGTAAGGTTAAATTGATTAAAACATTCTATGATAATTAAACAAATCCATAAATTTTCTAAATGCTATGAAGAAATTTGATTATTTATAAGTATATAACAGAAATTAATAATATTAAAATAGAAAAAGTGTTAATGTGCATTTATATTATATTATATATTGTATTTATACAACAGTGTACATTATATATTTATATTATAAGACAACAAATCTAACTATTTTATAGAAAGTTAAAATATTTCAAAATTATTGAAAAATTGGAATTCATGCTTATCTTGAATAAATTAAGTAAAATTATAATAAATAGAACTAAGAACTATTATTATCTATTCAAAAATATTTAAATACTTTTGGGAAAATAAAATAGTAAACCTGTTATTAAGAAATTGCTTTTGAACGATTAGTTTAATGATTGAGAAATAATATTGAGAACTAGAGAAGACAGTTGTAAAGTGAACTTAAATTGTGGATTTATTTTATAGTTAAGTTACTGTACCTTAATGAATAAAAATTACTAACATAATAAGGATTGATTTATCTGATATTTGAAGACATACATACCATATAATTAAGAAATTTGGAGATAAAAATGTTCGATATATAGCCTCTTCACTTTTTATAGATTATCTAAAAAAAATAAATAAGTAAATAATATATTTAAAAAGATAGACTTTTTAATAAATTGCAACTCTGCATTAAAGAAAAGGTAGAAAACTTATCTTAAATATTAACTTATCTTCTTTATAAAAAACGTTCATTTTCACATATTCACCAATAGTAAATAAATCTTTGTATTACTATACAAGAACTGATTATACCACAATCATAAAAAATAAATTATTAATATTCAAATAACTTTATATCTTAAATTTATGTATTAACATTTCTGCATAATAATAATTTCAAGCATTAACATACTATGAATCATCAATAAATTCAAATATTTCATAAATCAAAAACTATTTAATTTAAATGGTTTTTTAATATAATTGCATGGTAAATATTTTTATGTAAATTATAATTTAAATTTCTCATTCAGCATCTTTAGTCAGAAAAAGAAAGATTAATTTTAACCTCAAAGTTATTTAATTTCACTTTTCTCCAGTTTTCCCCAATTCATTTACAAGTAAAGAATCACATTAAAGCATTTATATTATGAATCAATAAATCAACATGTCATACAATTTAAATAATCAGATTAAGCTATTGGAACATAAGTCAATAAGTATAATTAAATAAAGTGATTATTTATAAATTGGGAATATATGTTTAAATGTTTATAATACAAATGTAATATGATATGGTAATTAACGTACTTTTATTCTTAAATAAATGTATATTTATTGTATAATAAACGGAACTTTATAAATAACGGAATTTTATAAATAAATTATTGGCAGCTAGATAAATGGTCTAAATTTTCAACATAATATAAATACATATGTACATATTTAAAGTGTGAATAAAGCTTGATTATAACATGCACAAAAATAAAAATTGTATGAAAGAAAATGTTACTAAATGTGCTATCAATAACATAATAAGTGAATAAAACTTACAAATTTAAAATACAATCTAAAACTTTGTGAAAGATAAATTTAATGATATCTCATCATTTCAATCAATCATTTCTTACAAACGTTATAAATGTTTTACTAACAAACCATATTTTATTTTTAATATTTGGTAGAAAATAATTTTATCTACACATCCAAAGTATTACATGATCTACAATAAAAAATTTTAAAATAGGAAAGATGAATAAATCATAAAAATCAATATTATTTTAAGATTCAGCATTGTTAATAAATATTTTAAAATAATTGATTTGTGTAAAATAAAACTTATGTTTATAAACTAATATTTAAACATTATTTATTAATACTTTTACAAAATTTATGTATTTACCATTTTAGACTAATATTGTATTATCATTTCAGAAAAAATATTAATAGGTATATTAATTATATAACTATTAATGTAATAATTTATGGAATATATCAATAGTTTCTGATTTTTTAAAAAATATATTGTAATTAACTTTATATATGTATTTGAATTTCAGAAAAACCAAAATTTATCATATCATATTTCTAGGTATTTATTATAGAAATTTCGAATACTATATTTTGACTATTATCACACATAACATTTTTATTGTTACTTAAATGCGAAACTAAAATATAATCCTTAAGAAAACAGTTGGTCTCAGGTATATCTAAGAATGCAAGAAGTTAAAAATGTATTTATTAATATTGATAATATTTATAATCAGTTGTAGAATCTAATTAGGTAGTAATATATTTTTTAATAATTTACAATAATATTAAAAAGAAGTTTTATAAAAAATAACAGACGCTCAATTTTGTTGTTTTGCAATTTACAGAAAAGTACGAAACAATGGTCATAATAAATATTAATAGGTGTCTGTTTTCTTTTATAAATTATAATATTTAAATTGAAAACTTAAATTTATTATTTCTTATATTCCATCGACACGATAAGGTAATTAAATCCTAAATAATTGATTTAAATATTTATGAATACAGCAAGAATGGATATATGATTTTTTATCAGTTATTTAATTGGAGTAATTTAATTACATAAAATAACAGAATTAGATGCGAAAAACTGCAATTTGATTCAATTTTCTGGAAATTAATTTTAAGACTGATTTTGCACGCGACTTCGTAAGCCCCAGTATGTCCGACCTTATTAAATTACCTGTAGGAGGTAATTTTCGTTGCAATTTGCAGCGGTATATTGTTGCAGTGACTTGGCAGCCTTGGCCCACTGAACAACGGCACATCTTATTATCCCAGTCATTCCATTCCTTTCGATGATAGATCTGACATTCTCTACACTCGTCATATTTCCATCCGTTAATGTGATCGAAGTTGGGTTGCAATACTTTGCTGCTAGCATACCAGCCAAGCAACTCATTCCACCACCAAGCTCCAAAACTTTGCGTTTCCGGCAGATTTCGGGGTTCTTAAAATTTTTTAATTGCAGGGCATACAAGAAGTCAATCAGAAAATATAGTGTTTGTTGAAAAACGAGAAAAAGAATTTCCTTGAACATTGTAGAATTAAATGTTCTTATACGAGGAAACTTTTTTATAATTCTGCAGTTATTTATTGCATAGCTCAAATATACTTGCTGTGTTATTAACTGTTTTTATCATTATTGAAAATTATTCTATTATACATTTTATTATTTTATTACAATGTACAGATGCAAATTTAAATAATAATAATCTATAATCAATTTATATGATAATTTAAATATTTCAAATAATTTTTTAAAAGATCTTCATTTTTATAGTACTAAGTGTAAGATTTTTTATTCTGTTTATATATTCAGTGATTTTCTTTTAATTTTAAAATACTTTACAATATATTATATAAGATTTAATAATGTCATTTTTTTAGAAAATAGACCAAATTATTATTGAATTAAAATAATTATTAAATTAAATTTTTCAATACAATTATTCAATAAAAATTATTCATTAATAAGAAACCTTAAAATATCAATAAATTCTGAATCATAAAAATATTAAGTTTCTTTTCTGTGATGTAACTGACAACAATAGTTTAAGTTCCTTAAAGCATTTAATTAATCTAATAATATTTACTTTAACGTTTAGATTTAACAATTAGATAAAATTTATTTCTATTATTAAAAAAACAAATATTAACCGAAGTTTCATTATAAAGTATTTATTGTCTTACTTATTCCATAAAATCGAAATTAAAAATTAATCTTCATAACATTAAATTGGACCAATAAAATTTCCTTAAGTTAGTTTAATATTAGTTTGTTATTCATATCTAAAATCTCAATATGTTTATTTTTTACCATAAAATATAATGTATTTTATTAAAATTTGATTTACTTTAGTAAAAATTTGGTAAGACTAATAACGTACTCACATTTTTTAATTGATGACAAAAATAAATCTTCGATAATATTTTTTTAACCATCGAAATTCATTATTATTTTTATCTTATTTTTTAACTCTTTTCAATAATTTACTAAAATAATATATTATGGATGTATTATTTTAAGTAGCACAAATATAAATACTTTTGACTTGATCGTTTCATTGAAAATGTAGAATAGTCAATGCTTCAAATCAGATAATTTATAAGTATCAAATTATTTAATTAAACTAGCGAAACTATTAACAATTATAGATATTTCTTGCCTTACAATAATATTCGGATAAGAAGATAAAATTAATTTTTAAAGAAAAGGTTATTGTTAGAAAAATTAATTATTTTTCTCTATAAAAGAAAAATTAGTAGTTATTCTTTATTTTATATAAATCTTTCAAATTTCTGAAAATGTTTATCTTGTCAGATATTTACAACACTTAATACACTGATATTGATTTGGGCAAAATATCATCATTTTATAAAAAGAATCTTCTGTGAGAGTTATTTTAATGGTACTGTTTTACCTTAAGTAAGTAGTAAGCTAAGCACTCCTCAGACGGCCAGACACAAACATTGCCAGTATTATTGAAACCAATAAGTTCACTCGCAGTGAAGCATTTACTGATGTGTCGAATCAGAACTTCGTAAAGTTCTCCATGCAGTAAACCAGTGTATAACCACCAAGTATACTCAGCATCATTCTCCAAGTGTATTTGATGTAGAAGGTCGAAGGAAGTAAACCGTCGCACAGAAATTTCCTCGTTCTGACCAAGGATTTTATGTTCAAAGAGATCCAGGGAACGAGTGAGTACGCGTGCTAATAAACGCCAACGCTTTTGAGCTATATTACGGTCAGCATTCGTAGAGCAAGTTACTGTTGACGATTCATACAGCGATTGGTTTATCATGTCTTCTACTGAGATCATCTATATTTTGGATTGAAATAAACTTATAGCTTTCATATATCAAATAATAAAAGCTAAAATATGCTTTTTATAATAACTTAATTTTAAAAAAAAAAATAATTTAGAAACCTTTCGTAAAAAACTAGTATTGTAATTAATTATATAATGAGAAGGAATAACATTTTTTTTAATAAAAATAAAAGTATATATATAAATAAAAGCTGCACTATGCAAGTTCAACCCACATAAAATCTTAAAGACTTATTCTAAAATTATGCATAATTTATTATTAAACAAAAGATTTTATAAAATATATTAATATAATTTCATTTTTCTAGCAAACATATATATTATATTAGTAAACTAACTAGAATAAACATTTTTATAATACTATCTAAAATGTTCACAAATAGAAATACTATATATTCACTGAAAAAAATTTCAGATTTACAATGAAAAGAAATTAATACATTCATTTTGTTATTGGAATAAAAATAGTAGGATTTTGCAAATATAATATTATAAACATATTTTTATATAGAATTTTATATAGAATTTTAGGAAAGTTATAAATAATTTTCTTTTAAATAATCCATTTATAATTGTTGTACATAAAGATAGCAATAATTATTAACAGTGTATTATAAACAATAACGTAAATAATGTTAAAACTTGACATGTGTAAAATAAATAACACTTCGGGCTTGCTTTGCAATGCTATCTAGTATAAAAAATGGAACAAAGTTTCACATCAACTCAGTAGAAACTCAAAACGAATAATAGTTGAAATTTTAATTATAAGGATACAAATTTATTTATTTTAATTTGTCAATGCTATTTAGATTTATTTCAATATATTCGAAATATTATTTTATATACAAGTATTATAATTATATACAAGTTTAATTTTCAATTAGTCGCTGTTCAAACTGTTTTTAGTAAACTGAATAGAGATAATGTTGCTTTATTTAACCTTTGAAAAAAATTTACATACAGATAGAAAAAATATCTTTATACATTTGGCTATCAGTACTATAATTGTATAAATGTGGGCTATTAATTTATTTCTAATATTATCTATATTACAGTTGTAAATAAAATACAAATTAGAAGGGTTTTTTTCTAAATAATGTTTATACATTATAGTGAAAACGCTAACATTATTTTTTGTATGATAATGTATGTTAAAAGCATTATTAAATGTGCTTTATAAATAAATAAATAAATTTAGAATAAATTCATAACCAATAAATGCTTTAAATATGTTACAGAAAACTTTATCCTGTAAAAACTGTCAAATTAAAATATCCACAATACGATGTATTTAAATTGTGAATTTGTTCCCAAATATTTAAAAAAATATATTTAATCAAATATAAGTAGTTTTTAAAATTAATTTAGTTTAATAAATTTTAAATTAATAATAAATGAATTAAATTAATAGAATTTAATTCAAAAACAATATGATAGAACAGGCATTGTTAAACTTACTTGTATTCTTTTCTATTAAATATTTTTCTGTCATCTTAAAATATTTTTATAATTATATAAGTATAAATAAAACTATAGTTGCTTGAACTAATGACGAACTAATAATATTTGAAAAAATATTAGTCTTAATTTGAAAATATAATAGTTAATAAATAATAAAAATACGGATTAGGAATATTATTTGAACTATAGTTCTTTAAAAGTAATATATATAAATTTAATTAATCATTATTATTTTCTTTAAAGTTATTAAATAAAAAAGTGTAGAATCGAATTTCGTCTATTATTAGGTCCCTTTATATTTGATTTTAGAAAATCATTAATGAACATATTTCTCAAAGAATGTTTTATAAAATTTTATATTAATATTATGCAGATTTATAGTACAGAAAAAATTTTAATTACAAAGAGAATTTTAATTTAGAAATTATTTCAACTTTAAAAAGTTACTTCAAGAATTTTCAACTACTTAATAAACGAATAAGCAAATAATAGTTGTTTTATTAAATAATTTTGTACCTGCTATTACAACGTTAAAAATAGATTTTAAAAGTACATGTTAAATATTAATTTTATAAATAATAATAGTAATAATAATAATAATAATAATAATAATTTGTTACGTTTATCATCATGTTATAGATTGAAAATTATTATATTATATAGTAATAGAAATATATTATTAATTCATTATTTTTAAATTGTTTAAATGGCACATAGAACGACATCTAAAGACGCTATTAAGGATTGGCTAAAAACCATTTAAGTTTACTAATCTTATTAGTTTCTAAGTTTTAATCTATATCTTTATATTTAAAAACGTAAATTTAAAAATTAAACTAAGATTCATATAAAAATTTCTTTTTAACATAAATGCTTCTTTTAGAAACATAACGAATAATAGTTACAATTTTAATTGTAAAGATACAAATTTGATTATTTTTATTTATAAATACTATTTACCACTATTGAAGTACTTAAAATGCTAACTTATACATAATTTTAATATTGAATTATTAATTCTTCAAGCTGTTTTTAGCATCAGCAATAATATAACTTATTAAAATGTTATACAATGTTTCTTCGAAAAATTGCTTTCCTAAATGAATTTCAATAAATTAATCTCTTTAATTATATTATTATATTTATATAATTATAAGAATAATGACGTATTTACTAAAAACAATAAATTTCTATATAAGCAAACTGTTTTATATTTTTTGTAATAAAAATATCTAAGTCTATACCTTAATATAAAGCGAGAAGTACTTACCGCTTAAAATAAGTTTGTATTCACTTAATTTTTCTATTTTAGTTCAATTCGATAATTCAAAATGAAGCGATATGAAGGTCAACTCGAAATACTGAAAACGCTAATGGTCGTAAAGAAAAGAAAAGGCAATATTTAAGTTTGTTGTGTAATAAACAAGCTCTCAGCGACTGCTTCTAATTTGTCTGATGGCAACATCCGCATGTGGCCTAATATCGCTTGCGCAAAAATTGAACTTTTTCAGAACTCAAATTCAAACACGCTTAACTGTGCTGCTCATAACACGATAATGTGCAACTGCTATCCACCGATGACATACAAAAAAGGCACATTTTACGAGCCAACAAAATTAGTATGCAATTGCACTTCTACAGCATATACTGTCGCTGTTCTCAGCACGAAAATAAAACATATTAGACACTAATAAGGTCAATCTTTCCATACATCTGTTGCATGCATTTGAAACTTGCAACTATTGTCGTTGAGCTTTATTGGCATCTAATGGGTGTTACTATCACGTTTTCACTTATCAAATTGATGCTTCTAATGCAAATTTGTATATGCATATTCTAAATTAGTTTAATAAAATTGAAAAAACTGAAGTAATAAATATCCTTTTGAATTACTTTCATAAACACCTGTATGAATGATTCATTCAAGACCGTTTTAAAATGGCTCCTTTAAACTTACCTTATTATCTACCGGTATAGTCTCTATGCTTCTGAAATATATTTCAGTTCACCCATTATAGATCATTATCAAATTTATACAACTAGAGCATTTAATTTTTTTAAATTTAACTATAAAAATTCATATTAATTTAAGTATAGAAATTTATAAAATATTGTGGAATGAAATAAAATTTTATATTTTTTTATCATTTTCCAAACAGATAGTATACTTTTAAGCTAATTTTTCGTGTAACAAATTATGATTTTAAGGATATTATTTATTAAATTAATGATGCAGTAAGTTGCCCTTATAATGAGTATTTAGAAATGAATATTATATTCATTTTTATAAACATTTTTTTCTAATGGCTTTGAATAAAATTTAAGTGTCGAATTAAATTATACCATTTATGCAATCATTTCTCAATTTATGTTTAATTATATCTGACTTCTAAATTTGTAATATTTTATAAATAGATTGCTCAAAGAATATTTAAAATTAAATACTACGTGCTTTTACCATTTTATAAATTAATCATGTACATGTACATCATTAAAATTTACTATTTGCATTATGATTGTTATATTCTTTAAATTTTAATATATTTAAATTGGTTTTTTTTTCATTTTTTAAATTGGTTAAATTGATTTTTTTATTTACAAACTAAGACTATCTTACATTCAAATTACAAGTACGAACTTTATACATATTCATTATTCAGAAATGAAATATTTCTTTATACGGTAATAGATAAGCTATACTGCTTCTGGCTCAATGTTAGAGTGTTCTATACTGATTCTGGTGCACTTGAAAAAATCATTGAATGTAATATTATTTAATATTAATCATTACATAGACTTCTTTATCACTTTTCTAATATATTAAAAACTTACAGCTCAGCATAACGTATCAATTACATTCATCTTTCATAATATCTAAAATCTTTTTATTTTTTTTTGGCATTTTAATCTGATTATTATCAGTGTAATCAGATATTATTTTAGTAATAAGATTTTTTTTTCATGAAGTTTATAATTTTTATTATATAAGGATTGCTTATTTTTATATATTGTTAGAAAGAGCTAACACTACCTCTAATATCACGTTCAATCAATAACTGTAATTCTAATTAAATTTTAGTAAACTTTTGCATCATGTCCCGAGTCAAACCAGAAGTAGTATAATAGTGAGCTGTTACATCGTATTTGTCCTTAAGTAATAATCTTTAGAATTTTCAAAAACTTCAACTTATAGAAGTACATTAGTCATTAAATACATTACATACAATTATCGCATGTTTATAATTAATGGTACTGATTTGACTATCACTTAGGCTATTATAAAACTATTCTTTATTAAGTTAATGTGTTGATTTTAAACTGTGAAATTATGAAATAAAATCATAAGGACAACCAGATTTCCTATTATATAGATTTATCTGATTCGATTAATAATTTTAATTTTATTAATTTATTTTATTTTTTATTCATTAATTATATTATAAATAAAGCAAACTATTAATTTATCTAATAAACAAGCCATAATGTGGAAAGATTAGATAAATCTAAAATTAATGTCACTGCCTTTAATATATTATGGAAATATAAAATACTTTTCCTTAGACTGAGTAAAGAGTAAGATTCATTCTATAAAGCCTGCAGCTACTGCCTTAATGAATGAATGTTGGTCATAACCAGTCTATTTCTGAAAAACAACTGATCTGAATTAAGTATTATTATACCTTTTATTACAATAGTTATGTACTGGATTATGATGCCTATAACAAAAAATGCTTCATAAAGTTATAGTTATAAATTAATTATAATATAATGTAAATAACTTAACTTCCTGTTAGATAATGATTTTGCAGTCTTACTAGGAGGAATATTTCTTCACAAATATGGTAGATACTAACGTGTTTAAATTCATTTAAACTAAAATTTTGCTTCAACAATTCATGTTCAAAAGTAGTAAAATTATTCATTATTTTAGAATATTTTTACACAATTTTTCTCTTTTATAACCTAAAAGTAATAGGTTTCAAACTAACCAAGCAACTGTGATTTATTCAATTCATTTTCTTGATTTAGAAATTTTAAATACTGCATATACTTCGTAAAATAATATAATTATTTTTCCCCTCTTTCTTACACCATAAGTTTATTACGTAGTGTTGCATCGCTCTCTTCTGCTCCGTACGTATGTACTTCATCATGCAATTAATTGTGTTGATAGTCACGTTCTTTTTTTTATACCTCTCTATCTCTCATTTTATTAGCCTTCACATTGAAGATCTATTAGATCTATTAGATATATCTTAAAATGAATAAATCATGCTATATATATATATATAAATTAATATGTGTATGTGTGTATCGTAAGCTATTAAAAATAACAGTTAATAAATATTCAAAATGATAATAATATATTGTTTTAATATTATTTAATATTAATTATTAAATTATTATCTTAAATTAATTATATTAACTTTTGTTAATATTTATAAAATAATATTGTTTTTATATAAACGTATACTCTTATTCATGTCATATACTCTTAGTCAAACTCTTATTCATGCACGCAAATATGTTCAATTATTTTTATTAATCATAATTATAATTATGAGAATAAGTAAAATAATATAAATAATTAAGAATATAATTATTACTAAATATAATAAATAATTCTAATTATATTTAATTGTATGAAAACATTTTTCTTAATTTTGTACATTATGCTGTTGAAAATTATCACATACGATGGATGATAAGGTTAGATATTTTTGTATATTTTTAAAAGCTAACAGCTGGCCGTGAAGAAAAATTTCATTATAACACGAAAGAACTGTGGTTCATTTTTCAAGTGCACCAGAATCAGTATAGAACCCTCTAAGTTGAGCCAGAAGCAGTATATGGACTGTAGCACTTTTGTAGAGGGAACTCTTTACAGAGATGGATGAGGAGAGGAACAACGACTTGAATGTTGTTAATTAACATTAACAAATCACTAGCAAGGAGGCTAAAAGATCATTTTTTATATGAGCCAGAATTAACATAGGACCATTCAATATTGCGCCAGAACCAGCATAGCTTATCTATCTATGGTATTATATAGTAATGTCGGTATAAATATTGTTGTACTGAAGTTTAAAATATAATATTGTATGAGTTCTAATACGCTTAAATGGTATAAAATATTTATTCAGACTAACAGAATGAGTACCTGTACAATACGTAAGATAAATAAATAATGAAAAGCTAAAAATTTCAAATATGCATATAGATATATAGCTTGTAGATATTAAAGTATTTTCTGCAATTTTTGACTGACATATTTATAAATAGTATACATATTTAAAAACACCAAATTAATTTATTTTTAAACAAAAAATTTCAATGTTAAGAAATAAAATATTGATATTAAGAAACAAAATTTGTCTTGATCACATAATAAATAGCGTTTTAATATTATTTCTTATTAAATTTTTTAATACTCTGAAAAATAATATCTCTTTTTGAGGAAATAATTCTAAATTTGGATTGTGCAGCTGACAATTTGGAAAAATAATAAAATGAATGAAATTTACATAATTTTAATTTTAAGTGAGAGTGAAATTAGAGGTACTTGAGTGAATGATAGAAAAATTGACTGTTGTGCGAGTGGTTTTGATAAAAATGATCGTACACTCTAGCGACACCGGTGTGATGCTTCTAGACGCTCTTCAAGCAAGTATAAAGGACTTCTCGGCGCTCGCCATATACCGTATAAATGACGAAAATACTTGATGAGATATCAATAGTAACTGGGTAATCCTTACAGATCAGAGGATGGCAACCTCTGGAACAGAGCGTTTAATTGTAGATCGCGAAGGTGAACGGGCTGTGAAATATGTACTTACGGAACGATTTCACCACAGCTTTAAAGCTTATAAGCCTTACAGCCTAGAGTTCTTGGCGCTTACGTAGGTGGAATGGAAGAAGCTAATGGACGCATTTACGAACCGAACGAATATGTCTACGAGGATATGTCACATATTAATAAGAGTTAAGAGACACAACAAAGAGATGACCACAAACATCGTTGCCAAAGACTTAGCAAAATTGTTAACTACACCATGTGGAGTGTTTACGAAGGCGGGAACCTAAATTGGGATAGCAGACTTTAAAACAGCTTACGCTGCTTTTCCTAGTAAGATAAAAAAGCCGGTATTTATGGTCTTCCTTATAAATTTCCATAGGTGCAGATCGAAAAAATAGAAGCACAAGAAAAGAATTGATGACAGAAGATAGAGACCAGCGTCGCAGGTAGAGTCATAAATGCTCCGAAGGAACGATAGTTAATCTTGTTTAAAGCATTGAGCGATTACTCGAGAAAAAAAGTTCACTAACTATAAATACACTTACCTTGTTTATTAGTTCATTTTTTTTCTGTAATCTAAAGAGAAACTAACACTTATAATTCATAACTCTTCAATAACTGTTTAATTTCTCAGATTATAGAGAAATTAATTAATTTATAGCAAATATTATTAGAATGTCAAATATATAATAAAAACAGCTACACTTACTAGTAAATGCAAAAGTAAAAATTGATCTCTGCTGTGACCAATAGTTTATTTAATAAAAAAGTAAAAAATCATAGAATAAAAAATTACATTAATCGTTTGAAAATACATTTAAATACATCAATATATTCGAACGATCCTTATTAACAACCATTACTGTACTTATTAACAAATTACTGTAAATGAATTAAAATTTAAATTTTATGTTTTAGACTACCGTTTTAGATACAATGATTTTCTATTGGCTCTTTAATTTTTTTCGTAAATATACTTAAAATACTCTTATCTGGCTTTGAATTAAGAATATTTTT
Source organism: Wiebesia pumilae (assembly GCA_018907045.1). Classification (NCBI taxonomy): domain Eukaryota; kingdom Metazoa; phylum Arthropoda; class Insecta; order Hymenoptera; family Agaonidae; genus Wiebesia; species Wiebesia pumilae. Next base: position 14,181,974 of record JACCHZ010000116.1, read on the forward strand.
CTTTTTGTTAATGAATATTTCTAAACTTCTATGTTTCTTAGATTGATTGAGACTTTCATACGACTAGTTAATAATTTTTTTTAAGAAATCATATGAAAATAAAAATAATTGATAACGTAATTTTCAAATGTATGAAATCTCAATATACAAAGTTAGATATTGGCATGTATACTCACAAAAATATTCTTTCAAAAATTTCGTGTGCTCAAGATTTACTTAAAGTAAATGTTAATTAAATTTATAATATATATCTTACAGTAAGTAATAAATTTACTTTCAATTGACATGCATTTCTACTTAATTTATGATAAGAAAATCTTTACGACCTACTTTAATTTAATAAAAGATTAGGTGCAGGTAACCGTTTATTCACTCATATCTATGACTTCGACCTAAGAGGCTAACCTTTGTAGTTATTTTACAAAATTTAATCAATCAATTTTTAAACGTAATAAATAACTTTAAGAAATATACTTTTAGAAAAAGTAACAAGTAAAGAACTGTCAACTCACTTTAACTTCTATAAACTATTCTATCAAACTTTAAAGAATTTATAATTATTTACATAACATTAAAAATAACTAATTATCTGAACTAAGTAAATCTATTTCTAATACTATTTCTAATTCTGCTCTAAATAATTTTTAGCCCTCCTCCAGTTATTTAAAGAAAGTAGCGTAGCAAAGTATAAGAGGATCTTAACAATATCAAATTTTAAACAAAGTTAAAAAAATCATAGCAGTTCCTAACAGTCTAAACTGTTATTTGAATAAATGAAATCTTTTTAATTATAGTTTATAGATAACTAATCAAAATTTGATAATAATTATAATACAATTTCAACTATTACATTAAGTGACCTACTTAAGAAAAATTTGTTTTAATTTTAAATATTATTTACAATGTGAACACAATCATAATATTTTGTGTAAAAAATTAGTAGTAAATAAATAAAAAATACAAACCAATGAATGATTATACGAATTATTAAGAACTGTATTTGTAATTACTTACTACAAATACAAAGCTTACTATTATTTTTACTTGTGCAAAGCGATTTGCACTTCACCCATGATCCTTGTGGGGGTTTCGTTCGCATATCTATGATATGTATTGTAGTCGCCGGTGCTCGCTGACTCGATCTATTGATCATGAACCTGGCGCTCTGGCAAGATGAAAAGTGCTCGGCTTCAAACGCTAGCCTCATGTGCTAACTTACAGCATTCATTTCCGAACGTATTGTAGATAACAGTTTTCCCATTAATGAAGTCGCGTCGATATTTTATTTTCCATTATAGGACTAAAGAGAATTTTCATCACCTAGTAAAAGAATTTATGTGCATTAGAAAGTAATTAATGCAAAAATATTTTTGTCGAATGAATCTAAGACCAGTATTTACTTCTACTCTTACCTTCCTTTTCCTTCAGTAAATATATAACATCAAGTGAAGTACTTCATTTTTTATGAAGAAACATATGTAATTTAATATTTTTATAACTTTAAATTAATAACGAAAAAAATACATAATTAACATCTCTTTTCAAATGAATCGGAAACTGTTATAATCAGTTTTACTTAGATATATTTATAAAATAATTGTAATATATTATTATTTATATTTTTTTCAGTTACAGATATTTTTATAGTTCTTCTATTGCAAATATTCTGAATTTTAATAATCTTTTAGTTAAAAAGAAAAATAATATTTCTGAAGAATCAAACTTTGCAGCTTGTAAAGAAGCAAAAATGTATTAGCGTTCCTTAACTCGCAAGATCATAATTTCATGTAAGTTAATATAATGTATATTCATTTAAATTAATTTAAAATTGTTTTAGTTTATGTAGAGTTATTCTTTATTTATTCTTAATTTTTAAATAAATATTTAAGTAAAATTGATTATTCTGCACTTCTTAAAACACCCTATACAATACAATCCCATGCACGTTCGCGAAGTCCAATAAGCTGAGATCATTTTTACGCATGCGACAGAAAGGCTCCTATGTCGCTTGACTAGTACAACTCAATTCTTGTTTACGCAAGTCGTGAACGCTCTTTATGATTACGGAAAAATGATTTAATTCTGTTATCGATGCAAATTGCAATTGTAGCTCAATTCGCAAGTTATAAAACAAATTATAACATATTCAAGTAGAACTTCATAAGCAAAACGTATTATGTATTAATATAAATTATTGTAATAATATTAAAAGATTGTATTATTTACTTTAAGTGATTATACAATAATATAAAGAAATTTACTCATTTCCAGTAGTGTGTTTAATCATTAAAAATGTAAATATAATTCTTTGATATTTTTTAATATTAGAAAAATGATATAGTTATTAATAATATTATATAATCGAAAAAAATAATTGAAGTAAATATAATTTGAAAGAAAAACAAAACAGCATAACACAAACTTTTGAACTATTGCTTCACTATTTCAACACAAATTATATTTTCTATTCTACATAAAATGTAGAATAAAAGAATGAAGAAAAAAGATGCCTTTCAAAATTCGTTTTTAAATTGATCAGTAATTAATACACACAAATTTTGTAAACCTAATAATTTTAGATATTGTTTGTTAAATTTGCGATGAGAAATGTGCTTTTCTTAAGTAAAAAATAATATTGAAGTTTAGTAATCATTACCTTTTATCTCAATTTTTTTATTTACTAGAGGACATTGAAACAAAATATACAGCACGAAGATAAACTTAATAGTAAAATAATTAAGTTAAATTTGTGTAACTTAATGATATAAACACAATTAGCATTGGTAATGCTAATATAAACAAAGCTATTTGTTCGATTAATTACAAAAAATTTGGAAAACATGAGTAAAATTCGAGTGGGATCAGATTATATTCCACTGGTAGATGAAGAAATCAACAGGTTTCGTCTAATACTTTCATTTTCAAAAATTACATGGTTTACTGTGTGTTTACCTTTTTTTAGCTTTTTATTTTGCATTTTGTGGTCAATACTTTTTAATTTTGAACATGCCACAGAAACACATTGCAAAGTATATAATTTGCTGCCATCAGTTTCAGCTGCAATTGGTCATTATAGACCTCAAAAAAATATCTGGGAAGCAGCAATAGCTACGCAAGCCGTAATAAGAATTTTAGTGCTGTACATGTATTATCAATATTATAGAGAAACAACCTATAAATGGGCATGGAGTATAACCAATTTTGCTCTTCTTAGTTATTTTTTAGAAAATACAGCATTAGTTATTTTAAGCTTTTGGTCTTCCAATGAAAACTATGGTAATCAAAATTTATGTCAAGATATTTTATTAACTTTAATTGTATATTAAAATTTTTTCAGTGATTCATAAGATATCTTTCATAACTTTTATATTAATGTCGTTAATGCACATGATAATATCTTACATTATTGCTAAAAATTGTCACACTACAACCAAAGATATTTTTGGTAGTATTTCATTAAAATGGAAATTCAATTCTATGGTTTTAAATATAAATGCTATAATATTAGCTTGTTATTTTTTTTATCGACATAATATGTACTGTGAACCATTTGGTGAGACATAGTATATAACTTATTATTATTAGTATTCATTTAACTGAAAAATGGCTAATATATTATATTTACAGTTTATTCAATGTTTGCTTTAGCTGAATATGTTGTAGTTATTACAAATATGGCATTTCATGTTACTGCAGCATATGATTTTGCAGGAAGAAGATTATTAATATCTACAAAGGGATTAAAAATTATTTAATATAAATCAAATTTCAAAGTATACTTTTAAAAATTGTAATTAAATTAGTAGTTAATTAAAGTAATATAATTTTAAACAAAAATAATTATAGACTAAAATATTTTTTTACTTTGTAATTTATTTTATTAATAAAATTTAAACTCTTTTTCTAATTTATCTGAAATAAATTTAGCAATAGCCATGCTACTTGTAGCTCCTGGTGAGGGAGCATTTCGACAATGAAGAACTCTTTGACCTAAAGTTCCTTTACCATTATCAAACACAAAATCATCTATGAGATTACCATTATTGTCAAGAGCTTGTGCTCTGATACCTACAGGACCTCTGAAAAATAATTTTGATATATTTTATATTTAATCATTTTTGCAACTTATAAGTACCTACCTTTTTACATCACCAAATGTAATTCCTGGAATCATTTTTATACATTCTTTTACTGATAATTGATAGAAAATAGATTTTATTACTTCATTTATTCCAGGAGTAATATATTTGAAACAAAATTTATAAAACCCTGGAAATGTTACTGTTTCTATACAGTCCTTAATGTTTATATCTCGCCAGTGATATCCTTCTCTTGCAAAAGCTAGAATTGCATTTGGACCTAACCATATATCTCCATTTAATTTTGGGGTAAAATGAACACCCAAAAATGGAAATTTAGGATCAGGTACTGGATATATATTTGTTGATACAAAATTTTTCTTATCTTTTAATAGAAGATATTCACCACGAAAGGGTATTATTTGTGGACTTACATCACAACCTGTCATGACAGCTAAACGATCTGAATGCAAACCAGCACATGTTAAGATATATTTACTATTTAGGTACTGCAACAAACATTAAATTATAACAAGTTTTGTTAATTAGAAAAACAAAAAAATAAAAGATTTAAAATTCATTTATAATAGATATTTTTCTTAAATCACTATTTATCATAAAATTATAATTCAATACACATTTTTAATTATAATTAAATTAAATAAAATATGACTATTTTTATCCTATAATAAAATAAAGAATTAATTATCTTTATTCAGAAATATATAAATTTAATATTTGCATACTTTATTTTTAGAATATAAACATATGGGTGTTTGATCAATTGCCTTTTTATATTCAACAGATTCAGCAAAACCCAAAACTTCAAAATTTAAAAAAATATCTCCTCCCATTTTTTTGAAATCTTCAGCAAAATGTTGACATACCAAAGCCCAATTAACTATTCCAGTCCATGGTGACCATATTGCTTTTTCCCCCTGCAAGTAATTTTATTAATTTGCAAATATATTTAATGTTTATAAGATATAATTAGAATAAAGAAATTCGAAGTTTGTATAAAGTATATTTATTACCATACATTTAGGTTCATAATTTGAAATACATTCTTTATTAATAAGCTCTAAATCAGGACATTTATTTTTCAATCCTTTCTCATACAATTCATTTAATTGTGTAACTTGTTTTTTGTTTTGTGCAATTATTAGTTTTCCTGTTTTTATATGAGGTATATTATGCTTACATAAATAATCATAAGATAATTTTAGACCTTCTACACATAATTTTGCCTAATATATAATTTAATAAATTATAAACGAAATATAATTATATTTACAACTCAAAATATTTATCAACTAACTTTCATACTGCCAGGTTCATAATAAATGCCTGCATGAATAACTCCACTATTATTACCAGTTTGATGTTTTGCAAGAATATTTTCTTTCTCCACAATTGCTATTAGCATCTGAGGATATCTGATTTTCATTTCTCTGGCAGTAGCACATCCAAGAATACCACCTCCAACCACAATTAGATCGTACGTTTTACATGAGTTTATGCTGAAAAATCTGTATCTCCGTATTTAAAATTAATAGTAATAACATTTTAAATTGCAACATAAATATTATTATTAGGATAATTAGGTCTAAATTTTTATTCTTCAATTAATAACGTTAAGTACCTTAATATAGTTTCATTTTGATATGTTTTATTTATATATATTGGTATAGTTTTAGTAATTAATTTTTGTACTATTGAAGCCATATCGAAAATTGTAAATTTTTCCACTTCTTGACTTATAACAGATGAAATTCAATTTTTCAGTAATGAAATAACATATATACATCTGGAAATTAATATATTTGCAGTAGTTAATATAAAAATTTTTGGAATTTTATAAACACTTACATTTTGAATAAAACAATATATGATCGTAAAACATCGGTTCACGGTAATGATTTAATTTGCTATTTTTATTGAGAGTATATTTCATAGTAATCAATTTATAAGAAAATAGAAATAAAAGAATTCATAATTAAAAGTTAAGGAAATTATAGAGATTTTACATACAATTTTAAAGCTCTTTAAGAAATTAACTTTAGCATAACACATAATTTTTATAAATTTTATTCCAAATTATATATTTGGATATACACATATATGAGTTATGTAATATATAAATTATATATTTATAAATAACGAAAATGTCATAAATAGATTGCGAAACAATTGTGAAAATTACTATTATTAAGGTGAAAAAATATAATTTATTATTGTATTCTATAAATTAGTATCAAAGTTTGTTTATTATTACACATTTTAAAACGTTGAGATCTGTATGTAAAATGCGCTAGACGAAATGAATGTGTCAAAAACACTTTTTATTCAAGAGCATGAAGAGGAAAATGCATAAAATATTATTCCGTTGATACGGTGGCGTCAAAAAGAAAGTTTTAGGTGCTGTAGATGCTCATTATGAGAATCAGAAGTGTGGAGTATATCATTGTATACACACAAGGCAAGTCTTTCAGAGTCCAACTCAAGATACTTATGAAGGTTTGAGTAGCGTTACGGAGTTCAAATAATATCAATAACAATTCGAACAGTTCAAATTGCTTGATTACGGCTGTTTTCGAAATATTATTCTTGATAATTGCAATATGATTGTTTGGTCATATAGGAAAATATAAAATGGATTTATGAAATGAAAGATGAACTGTAGCTTCAAATATCAGCTTTACCTTAGAGCGTACACGTATTGTTCACGATCGATCTGTACATATCGATCTACAATTTACGACTGAGAAACACTTGATATTTAAATAAGAATATAATATAATGTGATTGATCAAATTTACTTTCTAAACAATTCAGAATTGTTCATACAGTAAAAAAGGGATATTGATGAAACTTTGCAGATTGTTCATCGCATAATTTCACGATGTAAAAAGTATATAAATAGAATATAGATGAGAAACTAAGTAATATTTTTCGACTAAACAGTACTGTAATATAATTGCACTTTTATATAAATGTATTTCACAGATATCTTATAATATATTTGAAAGGAAGAATATAGAATTTTAAGTTATTTATCTTTCATAAAATATACATTTGATGTTAAAATTCACTGTTTTGAAATAAAAACTATGATAGATAAACATGAGGCTGTGAATTCTTGAATTCACAAGCCCTCACTTACATAACAACGATAAAACGACTTTATTGACACAGTTTTATAATCGGCAATCATACAAACGGATTGAATGTTCACTGAACTGCTACGTAAATTGCTGCATGGAATTCTGCGTAATTCATTATATATGTAATCCACGTCTTGCTTCTACATGACTACTTACTGTAGGAAGGGAAAGTAAAACAAAGTTCTTAGATCTCCCGTTGTATGGTCTCAACTTACAAGATCAGTGACTGGAACAATTTATTTATCAATATCCATTGTTATATTTTATTTGATAGTCTACACAACAGGATCAGAGTGTGCTAACGAATAGATGGGTATAATTCTATTAGCAACTACTGCGAGTTTGGGTATATTATAATTGCAGAATGCTTCTAGTGTCATCTATAGAAATTTTTAGATAAACCAACTACAACATCTTTACTAGATTGATGTCGTTGCTATAAACAGCAAGGTTTCAAGAAAATTTCCAAAGAAAATTCCAAAAATTAAAAAATTCTAGCTTTTACTGGTAGATGTGTTCCGATATTTTTGTTCTTGCGATTCTAAGTCATACAAGAGCAAGATTTTCTTGATGATTTGGAGGGTAGCATATTAACCCCTTGATAATGGAGATCACGCTTTCCTCTACATTATTTAAAAAGGTATCAAGTCTTTTATTAGATGTATATTACATATGCAGAGTTATGTTGAGTCAATATTCAAATAAACTGAATCATATATCAGGTTCGTTTGGTTAAAGCGCTGACATCTTAACCTGATTTGAGCGACGATTATGAGAGTTGCTAGAACGAGCTAACACAATGGATAAAAATTTCTGTTCTTATTTTATTAAGCATTGTAGATATTAAATTTAGTTTTATATATTTTTTAAATTTCGCAGGCGATCATTGTTCATATGAAAAGTACTTGATGATCAGAAAGACAGGACTTATCCACAGTCTCAGTACTACACATGAAGCCATCGCAAAATGTATTTTCAGCTGATCTTAACCAGTATGGTAATTTTGGCAACTACCCGTACGTTAATAAACCTATTAAGAAATTTCCGAATAATAATGTTAGTATAATATTAGTCGATTTGTTTGAATGAATTACAATGGGAATTCTGAAATTGAGATTTAAACATTTCCTGTATATTATATACTTTTTGTTAATATTAATAAATACAATTGCATTTTTCATAAAACAACTTTCACAATTAAAATATTAACCTAATTTAAAAATTGCTGTAATATACGTGTCAGAAAATGTAATTGCAATTATACATATATATATGTATTTATATTAATTATACATATATACATATGTAAGTTATATCGCTGACATCAATTTTAAGAAAAATGTTCATTCATATACTAGCTTCTAAGAATATATTGAGTTATAATATTTCATTTGAATTAATTTAAGAAGTAGAACATAAGATGAACCTACAAAATTAAACATTTTATACGAAACATTGATTGATTTTATTAGTTATATTTCTGAAATTTGTTAATAAGAAGTACTTATTTTCTTATTAATAGGCTTAGAAGGTAAAATTAGAATTAAAATGATCTCTTTTTTGTAGTTTTTAGTGAACATGTTCAACATATTGTAAAGACCTGTTCTTAATAAAAAAAGAAAAAAAGACAATTGAAAATCATAAAAGAGTTTTTAAGAAACTTGAACATTTAAAGACGTTGCAAAAACAAAGTAGCTACTAGATTTTATTTTTATCTTCAACTTGTTATCTTCAATTTTTTACTCTGATCATTTTATAAAATATTCTAAAATATCTAAATATTTGGATTATTTTTTATTTAAGTTGTTTTTGTTGATAATCCGATTTGTGTAGTAGATGATTTTAATATAATCAAATTTTCATTTGCTAATTTAATTGCTCTAGTTATTCCAAAAAATTACTAATTTGAAAACTATTTTAACTTTCATAATTTCAAAGTTTTTCAAATTAAAATGGCTTTTCGTTTAATAGTTTAATAAATTTGACGTAGTCACAAATTTATCACGATATCATATATAATGTAAACTACTAAAAGATTTTATAATTTATATTGAATATAAATTATATAATATATCTTTAATTGTGTAACTAATACTTTTACAATATAAGGCCAATCATAAGCTGTAAAATATTTTAATTTATCTAAAAAAAGATTGTTCAACATTATGTTTATCATTTTAATAAATCTTTTAATATGACAACCCTAATCATGTATAATCATTTTTACGATAGTGCTATTTTTCGTAATATTCTGAAAGTATCTGTTACAATTTGAAACAGTTTTTCTCCTAATTTTTTTATTTTTATTGTAATCAACAGCAAGTAATTTTTACACGGATTTTTTCATTTATGCTATCTAAAAATAAAACAAGAATGCATAAGTTTCAAACCACACGGTTCCTAAATTATTTCCCTGTCATAAAACTCATTAAATCTTGCTTTTGTATTCTACTGAGTGGCTTTTCTAACCATTTCTTCAAATTTAAGAGCAAAAGACATTTTGCTAGCGACAATTAAAGTAAATATTTTTTAATTTTATTGAAAATTAATTCCTGAAATAACATCTAGTTCGAATACCTAAGTACAAATGATCGATTCTGATAATGAAACTAATTGGAAGTTTTTAATTTATAATAGCAAGCAGCAGAATGAAAATAGAGTTATTCTGTCAATTTTTTAAACAATGAACACTAATTTAACAATGTTATTTCTTTTTTTTCAAAATAAAGATGTTTTTTTCATTAAATTATTTTATCTCTATTTCTTCCTAGCAAAAACAGAATGTTGCTTTTTAATTTTAGCATTAAGATTTTTATGTTAATACCTACGCGTTATATTATACAATTGTTGCACACTTCAACTCGAAAAACTATCGTTTTTTTTTCAATCATCAATGTTTTTAAGCTTAATCAAAAAATAAATACCTTGAAAAACAAGTAAATTTGATAAATGGTATACAATGATTTTCCTTTCAATGCCCAATTTTACATTATCTACAGACAATTTTCTTACTAATTCAATTATTATATTTGATGATTGAGTTTTGAAAACATTTTTTGTATATGTAGATATAAGAATGTAGATTCTTTTAAAGTATGTGAATTGCATGCTAATATTTTAAAACATTTTAAAGGTTGACATAATTTTGGTAATATTATTTTAATGAGATGACTTATGTCACGATGACCTACCAAATCTAAGAAAATGGTTATGTAACTTTAGATACATCTCTGACCCAGTTATAAGATTTGTGATCAAGATGTTAGATTATTATATTACATTCGTTTTTTAAGACCTGCGATCTTTTTATTATCTTTCAGTATTTTAAATTGATTATTTTTAGAATATTTGTTATAATGAACTTATTATCATCATTATTCATAATTTATAAATGTTAATAATACTAATTGATATCAGTTTGTAATAGCTTACAATTTTCAACTATCCGATTCTATATGTATTATATACGTACGTATATGAAATCTATATATTAATATAAGACTATAAATCGCTTTTGTAATATTTATTAAAATTTTTAAAAGTTTCACAGTGATTAGATTTTCATCAAATATTAAATAGAAAATGAATATAAAAGTTTGATTTTGCTATATAAGTCTCTATTCTAAGCGTTCAGTTATAAAAAAGCTAAATATTGACACGTTTACGTTCATTATCCATTTTCTTACCAAACACAGAATCATTAAAAAGATTATTACGCTTTTTCCGGAATTCATTTTTTCTTTATCCCTTTTTCGCTATTAAAATTTATATAATTTTTTAAATGTAGCTTTTATAAAAATTGTAATTCTTTTAAATTGCTGCTTAGAATTCAATGGATTTTTATATTTTTTATAGAATGCTTACGTTCATCATGTATGTTTTTATAAAACTCAAGATTTACTTTAAGAATAAAACCAATTAGATTATTATCTGGTATATTACAATATAAGATGTATACATATTGTAAAAGCACTATAAATTAGCCCAAAATAATAATTAAACTTTTACTCATCCATAAAGTTATTAACATCGTAGAGTATAAGATACATTTTTTCTTCATTAGGTTTACAATTTTCACCCATATAGAGATGGTTGTTTTATATCGATTACAATATTAACATATACTATTTTTAATACTGCGATCAATAGGCCACAAAATATCAATATCAGCATTTCCTCTTAGATTCCACTAGAAGTAGAGTTGGAGAACATTGGATCAATTTTATAAGCCTTAAGATAATTATCTCTTACATGTTCAAAAGAAACTGAAGAAGAGTAATGAAAAATTTAAAGTATAGCTTATATTATATAAATTATATGCATTTTTTAAGATACTTGATCATTTGAAAAATCTAAATATTATTTATTATAAAAACTTTGTTTCTATTAAATAAATTAATAAAAAAATCTTCAAGAACTAATATTATTATATATTATATAAATATATATATATAATTATAGCAAAAGATATAAAAATAGACAGAAAGAGAAAGATAAGAGTATCTTTCAACTGCATTTAAATAATGAAAAGCATTGCAATGAGATGTATTCATGCCAATTTTAAAAATATAAAATTTTTTCATTGGTTGTTCTTAAAGAGAGAGAAAATATATTCTTTCCTTCAGGAGAAAATTTAAAGTATACACAGCTAAAAGATAGATGTGTAAACTTTTAGTTTATTTACCTTTTCAGAGATGCAAAGATCAGTTAATATAGTGTCACAGAACTATACTCAAGAGTGAAGTTCTTTAAATTTAAAAACATATTTTATCGTTAACCGAAATTATAGGTTCCTTTGTTTCTCACTTATTGAAGTAGAAGAGAAAAAGAGAGAGAAAGAGAGAGAAAGAGATAGATTCTATAAAAATCTCTATATTGCGCTTGTCATACTTCGCCATATCTTTCTCTAACAATTGTTCTTTCACAGCCAATATCGTATTTAGCTTCTTTGATTAAATTTTCTTTTGTTAAAGTGAAAATATAAGTAAATATAGTTTAAAAAGTTTCAAAGTACCTGTTTTAGAGAGGAGGGGTTTCAGTTCTTAGCTTATGAAACTATCAATTATGAACTATAAGCATTATCCTGAAAATGGAAAACGACCTATTTTTCACTTGCAAGTCATATGACTCTTTATTGATCCTGGTACGATTATTGCGTAGCGTTATTGCGCGATCTTTCTCAGATACTTACTTAAAGAGTAATCTATCTACTTTTTTCTTTGCAACTTAAATAAATAACATATCCCTTTGTCTCTTACATTTACACTCTATCGACTTATCTCTCTCTTACTTTCTCTAGCCCTTACGCATGTAAAATTTTTTACATTCTGTTTTATATAGTCATAAGTTAAAAATAATGCGTTGTGTACGTTTACTTATGTATTGAGGTATATATTAAATTATATATTAAATTATTAATAAAAAATTATTATATAAATATAATAATATATAATAATGTATATAATGTAATGTAATTATATTATATATATATATATATATATATATATATATATATATATATGTATACACATATATTTATTTAATACGATATTTATACATAATATACACTTACATTAAAAAAATTTCGAGTCTTTTGAACATTGTGAATACAAAAATTTGATTGTTTTTATACGTAAACTTAATAATGTTAATATATATTTTCATACAATATATTTCTTTATTTAAAAAATATCATTTGTAAAATGCACGTTTTTTGTTCAGTAGTGTAAAAAAATTTTTATATTATAGATAATTAATTTATGTATGAGAAACTATTACTTACATTAACATTTAACTTACTTACATTTAACAGTATTCATAATTTTAATCTAGCTGTATAGGAGCTTATATTCACGTGATATTTAAATATTATCCAATGTAAATTACTATTACAAAGTTTTAGCTTTTTTTAATTAATGCAAGCACTTATTTTATTAAAAGTTTTAAAACAATCTTTCAATGTATTCTTATAGAGCTACTTTGAATAATGCAAATCCATACAAGGATATTCTGCATTATCTGCACAGGCACATGTTCTCCCACCTTGACCATCTGGAAGGCATAGCTGTTCTTGTGTACATCTTCCATTTTCATACTGGCAAAGGTTTGATACTAGAATAAAAGAAAATTAAATAAACTTATTTTTATACAGATTTTAAAATCTAAATTATAATATACTTGAAATAAAGTACTAATTTATTCAAATACTTAAAAAACTTTCATTTTCAGATCTAAGAACAAAGAAAAAATTGATAAGTTACTTATCTCATTTAAATATTTTTATACCATGATCGAAATTATAACATTTATTTTTCAAACTCAGATATTAGTTAAATTAAATACTATTAAATATTTTTGAATAGCTGGAATCATAATTATTTTTTATGTATTTTATAAATATTTCTACAAATTTTTCATTGATAAATCATAATAAACCTGAAAGTAATTCTTTTTTTAATTTTAAATGTTTCTATAAATATTTCTATTAAATTTTGTAAATTAAAATAGTATTAAAATATTAGAATTTATATGAAGATATTTAATTAAACAAAAAATATTTTAAATATTTTAGTTATCAATTTTTAACCTTCCCTTGGTCACCTTTTTTATATAATATATATATTCATTTAAAGATTAAAAGTATCATTACCTCTTGGACATGTTTCTGGAACTACAACAATACCATATGGTTTACCACTACCACCAGCAGGAAGAGATATCGATGATGCTTTTTCTCCTGAATTTTTATTAGCAACTTCAATTTTACCACTAGAATAAATTACCAAGTATTATTAGAGCCTATTTATTACATTTTTTTTATTAATTAAATATATTATATACTATTTAGGCTATTGACTTAAGTTAAGATATAATACTTAAGATACCTTACAATTGTACTTAAGTAATTTATTAAATAATGTAATATGAGATAAAGGAGATTTTACAAAAAGATGATTTGTAATTACATATTTATTAAACATTAAATAAAATAATTACAATATAGCAAAGGATTAAATTAAAATGAGCAACCTTGATTCAAATTAAAATTGTATCATTGAAAAGTCAGAGACTGCGAAGCTTATAAAATATAAAAAAACGATGAATTAAGGTAGACGTGTATTACAAGTATACATTCAAATAATCACTTACGTTTTCCAATCAGTCCAGTAATAATGACTTTGTGAAATTGCTATACCAAATGGATATGATAAATTCTTAGCAATTACACGTACAGACTTGTTATCTATATTTGCACAATCTAAGAAAATAATAAAGAATAAAAGTTTTAATAAGTTTTAACAACATTAACAATGGTATAATAATTAGATACATTATCATATATTTTAGGTAATTTAAAAATTAATTTTTAAAATGGATTATTTTTATTTGACATAATTTAAGCAGATGTTTTTTTAAGTATCTAATAAAATACTATGCATATTTTGAACAATTTACATATTTTTCATTAGTTCTTACTTATAGAGAAGGTTCCAGCATCTGCCCAACAAAGTTCATCAGAATACCAATCAATAGCTAAGGAGTTAGGTAACTTAACATTTTCTCCTTTCAAAAACAATTGTCTTCCTGTACCATCTTCATTAGCCCACTCCAATTTAGGAAACGCTCGATTCCAATCAGACCAAAATATTTTTCTAAAATTCAAATGTACATGATTCAAATTTAAGTTATTAAAATGAATATAAACACGATAAAATTGTCTATACCCCCTGTAAGGATGAACAGCTATCCCTCTAGGATTTACAAGACCTTCTGAAATAAGAACCTTTCTTTTTCTTGTATCTAAATGTGCTACTTCAATTGTCTCATTTGCAGAATCAGTCCAAAAAATTACTCTAGCTACCCAATCTATGGCTATACCTTCTGGACTTGAAACTTTACCAATCAATATCTCTGATTTGGAGCCATTATATGTCATACTTGTGATTTTGTTACCTATTCATGAACATTTGATAATTTAAGTTTTAATATAATTATAATCGTATATTTATATATAATTTTTAGTACATAGTAAATCTTATTAAACGATGTATAATTTATTATTATGATTATAATTTATTAATGTAAAGTCTATGAATGTCTATAAAAGTCTATAATGTAAAATTTATAAACTTTTCATTAATATTGCACTCAAAACAAAAATAAAAAATAATAGTAATAACAAAGTTAATAATAAAGTTTAATAACTGTATAAATAATACCAGTAATATCGCTAATGTACATTTTTCCTCTAGGACAATCTATATCCAAAGCTATAGTCATTTGAGAATAAGCCAAGTAAATTGGATTTCCTGGATTATCTAATCTAGAGAATAGTGGTATTCTATGTGTAGCCATGCCTTGATTAACTAGTAAAAAATTTGTTTCATATTTTGGTCGAGGTTGGCAATTACTACCATCTCCAATATAACCCTCGTTACATATACACATAAATTCATTACTACTCAAAAGTATGCAGGATGCATTTTGAGAGCAAAGACTTGGATTTTGCCTACACGATGTTTGTTGAATGCAGTTAAAGCCGTCACCAAAATATCCCTGAAAAATTTTAATTATAGTTGGAAATTAGTTAAGCATTTCTATAGTAATTCTAATTACTCTCTATTAATAAACTATTCAAATATTGACGTCTAATAATACATATAATTTATACAATAATATGTCATGAAATATATTATCTTATTAATTTCTTCTTCTATCTAGTAATTATTGATGTGTTAATTTTTTAATCTCTTGACTAGACAATCTGGATTTTTGTTTTGTTGCATATTACAATCTCAAATGTAAGTAGTTACATATTACATGGGTTGAAAAGTTCCGTGAATAGTAATGAAAAACCTTCTTTTCTTAAGAAATAATTTTATTCTTCATCATGTTTTTATTATTCAACATATTTCAACATTATTAAAGAACGTGGCCCTCTTCTTTTATCAATCTTTTTTCAAGTTCTTTTATCTGGGAATGTTCAAATAAAATGTGTGCTTCGCAAATTACGTTCTTTAAATTTTTTATGTTTATTATTTATTTATTTTCATCTAAACGCATTGGTAATTTTGTTTATATTTTTTGAAGTTAATAGTTTAATTATACTCCAGATCGTAAAACATCATCGGTGCTTGCACGGACTTATTTAGATTTATTAATCAACGATAGATATTTGTTTTTGACGGAGCAGAAATGTCATGATACTTTTCAAACCAATGTTGGATTTGGACAATATTTCTTTTTAATGAAAAGCAATGATTAAATGCTTTCATTGCTTTTTTTTCAACAAACTTCTTTTTGATCCATTGTTTTTACAAAACAAAAGTAATGTCGTTTGCAAATACAATTATAACTCATAAACAATACAGCCTAATTTATATGAAATGATTAAGTTTGGGATTTTTCAAAAATCTCATAGATATTTGATAAATGCTGGCATACTGTCTATTTTCAGGACCTTTCACTTCATTCAAAAAATGTATTAAAAATGAAATCTATAAATTATGCAATATTCTTGTGTTGAGCAGGTAGCATGTTTTGTTCATGCCTTAAAGATTCATTTCAATAAAATCTGGTATCAACACATATAGAGAAGAGATTGCTCATTACACGTGTTCTCACTGAAAATTCCGGATCGTGGACGCAGGATTGGTGCGGTCTGATTTTTCTCAAAGCAACCTCGCATAATTGGCGCCGTC
Source organism: Wiebesia pumilae (assembly GCA_018907045.1). Lineage (NCBI taxonomy): Eukaryota > Metazoa > Arthropoda > Insecta > Hymenoptera > Agaonidae > Wiebesia > Wiebesia pumilae. The sequence continues at coordinate 14,198,918 of JACCHZ010000116.1, forward strand.
ATTTATTCCAACAATAGGACCGCGAATCGAGGAAAGAAACATATGAATAACGCTGTTATTCTTTAGAAAAATTAGAGCAAAGGTAAGCTTCTTGGCAGTTCTTCCGGGATAATGAAGGAAGCGACGTTTGCTGCAGTTAAAATATTCTAAATGGCATTCTTTTTTCTTTTCCTTCACCGCGAATACGCTTATTACTACTTATATTTTTTTCAGGAATAATTCAATGAATTCACAACCATTCTCCCTTCACCAAGTAAATCCAACGTGCGAGAAACATATGTCCTTATCAGGTTTAATTTAATGCGAAAGGAACATCCTCCTGCTTAAGGCGAAGTTAACGCGATGAAACGGCCCACACAAACGGCACTATTTGTTGAGTATCGAATAGTTTTGGAAACGGCACTATTCAGTCTCCGGTTAGAGTCAAACGTGTTAACAATAAACCTACAGAATACTGCTTGATATACTCGACCTCTACTGTTATGAGGTAGACCTGATGAGGGTGTCTAGAAAATTTTAGAAAAAAAAACTTAAAATCTATTATGCATCTTGTAGTCTTCTGAGAGTATAAAAAGGATTCCATTGCGGCGTAAAAATCACTCTGTTCTTTCCAGATAAATTCGTAATCACAAAACTAGCGAGGTTTTAAGCAAATACTTCTATATAAGTAAAAAAGTCATTTTATTAAATTTGTTTATCACATTATAATTTAGTAAAGGTTCAAGTTTACAGTTCCGAACAGTACAAGTTAAATGCATCTAGCTCTCTCTTATCATTATCGTATTACAATCTAATGAAATTTGAACGTACAGCTCTGAACATACATTAATGCCTCTCAATATAAAATTACGTTATAGAACTACAATCTAGTAGAACATATAGTTCCAAACAGTGTAGGTTGATTACATTAATCTTTCTCGTCTCATTACCGTATTACAATCTAGAAAAGGTTTGTGTGTATAGCTATGAACCGTGCATCCATCCTTCTTTTTTTTTCCGTACTATAATTTAACAGAGGTCAAAATATATAGCTAAAAACTGCGTAGATAGAATACATGCTCTTCTTCTCTTTAAATAATCAAATAAAAGAAATTTATAATTGAAGGAATAGACTCTACCCTAAGCTAGTACGCGAATTAACGTAAGCTTACAAGAAAGCAAAAATGTGTACTTTGAGATGTAACATTCCTAAAAATACATCAAATGTATATACTTTACACGAAGGATCATACATAAAGTTGGCAATTAGCATACTTACTGGTAGACATACGCAAGAGTAATTATTGGAGGTCTGATTGAATCCACAAACCGCGTTTCTACCACAATTGTTGACGTCATTGCAACCAATGTAATCTTCAACACATTGACGTATACCATCACCACGATAACCAGGGGCACAAATGCACTGATATCTCTTAAGATCATCATTGGTAGATATACATTGAGCATTAACTTGACATTGCGATGGGTTCATCGAACAGTCCACAATAACACATTGGCCATCGATCGTATTGTAACCCGGTTGACAAGTACACTCATAGCGAGAGTTCATTGGAACGTAGGAGCAATGCTCATTTTCGTCGCACTCCTTGTGATCTCGACACTCATCTGTAAACAAACATCAGTCGATAAATAAACTATATATATATATATATAAGAAATATCAGTAATTAAGTAATATTCTATAATTTTCATAAAAAGAACTTAAAGCATTTTGGATAATTTTAATACAACATGAATGTTAAGTAAATGGAAAGATGAAAAAATTCAAATGTATTTATATATTTCAATTGTAATAAAAGAATGAAAATAAACATTTTAATGTTTTGATTTATTTTTCTTACTTTTACTTGTGTGAATTCATTGCTATTCATAAATTCAATATTTTTAATAGCTGATAAATTTTAGCAGTGTACACAAACTTTTAGTGACATTAACTCTAATAATATAAAATTCAAACCATATGAACTTTATTTTATAAATTGAATTCTTTTTATTTTTTAGATACAGTTTTAAGTTAATTTAATTTTAAGTTAAGTTAATTTCAGTTAAATTTATATTGGATCATATTAATGAATAAGTACAATTAGAATTATGAACTTCTAAAATTAATAAAATTATTATATATTAAAAAATATAAGCCTTTATAATATTCAAGTATCATATTACCTAAAAAATTTTTAATTTAATATAAAATATCAATTATACATTAAATGTGTCATTATTTTATGTAAAATGTGAAAAATGTGAAAAACTCTTTTAGTAAGACTGTGACTTAGTGATAAATTAAGTAAAAAAAAATAGATCTTCATTGAATAAAGTTATTCTAATAATTTATTGTAATTGTTACAATGGTAATCTTGGGAGTATTTCACCAAAGAGTTTCTTCACCTCACTTAACTTTACTCTAAATCTATTCTCCATGTAAAAATAAAAAATTAAGGCACCGTTTGCTGTGCATGTTGTTCCATCTCCTTTATACCCAGAGTTGCAAATACATTTGGCAATTGGTTCATCTAGACGACATGATGCATTGGGATCACATATATCAATGTCCAAACAGGAAATCTCTGTTTATAGCAATTTACCATAAAATTAAAATTACGCAAATCATACTTACAAAGTGTTGGCATAATAAAAGCTATCTATAATAAATTGTTTCAAGCTATAAATTAATATACCTACCAGTTTTTGAACATTCCATTCCATCACCTTCATAACCTCGAATACATTGACACAAATAGAGCTCATTGTTTGAATCATATATGCATTGAGCGTAAGGATGACATCTGTTTAGCACGTTGCATGGTGCTAGACATAAGCCAGTAGAATTATCATTGCGCTGAGAAGCTTTACTTTAAGAACAATTTTATAATCAAAGTATTTAACACGATTCAAAAATTATTTATAAATAATGAATAAATATTTTAACAAATAAAATGTACTGTTTGTAACAAGAACAAAGAGAAATGTTAAAAGCTTAGTTCTAACCTTTTTTAATAAATGTTCACAAGATAAATAATAAAAACTATTAAATTAATAATTTAATTTTACTTATTTCATAACAGGTTTAGTAATTAAAAAAGTTTAAGTAAATATAAATCAATTTAAGTTTTTAGTAAATAATTTTTAATCATAATTTTTACATTTTCTTTTAAAATATTTTAATTTAAATGTAATTAATTTGCAATTCTTTGTACATTAAAATTTATTAAAATTATTTTATATTAAACATTTATTTTTAAAATTACAGTAGACAATTGTCTGCATTGATTATTGATATATAAATTATGAAATATAAAAATAATATATTAAAAATACTACATTTAATTTGTATTTAAAAAGGTTGATTATTGAAAAGTAGTATGCATTTTAACTTTCACAATTGAAAAATTGTCTTACTGATATATGTGTGAGAGCGTGTATTATGTACAAATATGCAATTTTCTTTTACTAATTAATAAGTAAAGAATAATGAAAAAGTTAAATATTAATATTGGATGAAATATAACATTGAATTTTGTGTAATAGTTTGAAAATAACATAAATTAAAAGTATTTTTATTAAAAAATTCAACAAAATTTAATTGTTTATTACAGAAGAGTAAATAATGTTGTTTAGTACAAAAATATCAATATATTTTAATTCAAATTAGAATTATTCAATACTAAATTCGAGATGTTAAAATTTCATTTAATTTTACCTTCTGCATTATTTTAAGCTATTATATATTCATATTAATTTTTATATAAATTAAAAACATTTTTATTTAATAAAGCATAGATTAATTGAAAAATATATAACATTGTCAAAAAATGTGCAACACAAGCAAATGAGAGCTCAAAAAATAAAAGCATGAAAAGCAATTAATAAGCCAAGCAAGAAATTATCAGCTCATACAATTTGACCCAGAAGAACCCATTGTCTCCTGAATTAGCCCAGGACGTGGTATGCAAAGAGTTTTTGGTTGATCATAAATGTATCTCCATGGACATATACAGCTGTTCTCCAAACATTCTGGTAGTGGTTGCGCCAATACTAAAATCCATGTGGCAGCATCCAATTTTTAAATTTTTGAAGTTAACTAAGTAATAAATTTGAGTTTCTTAATTATAATTTTAAGTATAATTTTAATAAAATAATCTTGAGGTATATGAAAGTATTTAAACTAAAAAATTCATATTATAAATATCACTATCATAAATTTATTATATTAATAGATTAAGGAAATTATTTAATTTATTAATAAAAAAAATTAATTAATGCATTCATTGTTATACATGCCTCTAACATGCAACCATGCTAAATTGAATTTATTAAAATACAATAAATTAATGCATTATTAATAAGAACATACTATTTTATTTTTTATAGCCTCACATGCAGATTTAAATACCTTTATGATATTTAATGTCTAATTCCTATTTTCAGCTAAAAAACCTATTTGCCCATGATCATTTTTTAACACAGTAATAATTTTACTTACGCTCATGCATAATTTCTCCTGATCCATGTTCTGGAAGATGATCATCCTCTTTTAAACACATACTATTTTGAAATACCCATCCTATTGGGCACCAACACATTTCTACATGACATTGTGGAATTGGATTTTGATTATCGGCTATACCAGCATATTTATTTGGATAGCAGTTATATCCATTTCCTATAAATAAAAATTGTATAAATATCATTATAATAATTATTATTTCATATATTTTTAAATATTTTCATATGTTTTTATCAATTCCATAATGAATTTACGATTTCTAAATTCAATTTATTTTACTTTTAAAAATAATGTTATCATTTTTAAACTATGGTATTCTTCATTTATTTCTTAATATGAAATAACAAGGTTTTAGTTAAATGTTTATTTCACTTTTATTTATAAATTAATTATAATTTTATTAAACTAAATTTTCAATTTAATATAATAAGTAAATCTAAATTAATCAATCAAATTATTATATTTTTTAGTTTATCAAATAAAATATTTAAAATTAAATTAATGTAATATTTAAGAAGAAATAATATACCCAGGTATCCTGTAGTACAGACGCAAATGTGTGTTTGACGTTCCTCAATGTAAATACAAGTTGCTAAAGGTGAACAGTCATTAACTTTATCACATGAAGCTGTAATGTTTATAACAAATTTTATTTTATTTTTTAAGTGTATTTTGCAAAGTCACATACAAAAATAACACGTTACGTTGTTCGATAGGATAGCATCCATTTTCAATACTTTGGAATCCAGGAATGCAAGTACAAACTGGTGTACCATTCATCATAATACATTGCTCATAATTTTTGCAATGAGAATCTTGACAAGACGCCAATTCTAAAGAGAAAATATCTAATAGTAAAACTGATTTTATTCTTATCATTTTAAGCATTACCTTTACCGTTAACAAATGTATAAAAAAATCATAAATATTTTAAATTAAGCAAGTTTTTATATTAGGCAACTTTCAAATAAAAAATGTTAATAAAGAAAAAACTACTTTAAATATATAAAGATATTATATATTATACTTTAAATTTACATTATTTATCAGTAAGAATATTATAAATTGTTACTTTGACAGATTTGACCATTGCCAGAAAATCCTGGCTTACAGTGACAGGTATGGGAACCCTCGCTATTAACACAGTAAGCATTTGGCGAACATGCATGATTACCAACATTACATTCATTAATGTCTACACAACTTGAATCTTCTTCTTTATAAAGCTGTAAAAATCTATTTATAATATGTTAAATTAAAAAACTTATAGTTATAGATTTTTTTTATAAAAAAAGAATAAACTATTAAAAAATTTTAACAATCTAGGATTTTTATAATATTGACATAATATTTTTAAAATATATATTAATTGGTTAGATAATTTAAAATCTTTTTAAAATAAATCTAGAGAGCCAATCACAAAAATATCACAGAGTGATATGTATTTAGATATTTCAATTTTACAGATAACTTGAGTTTTAATCATAATCTTTTCTAATAAATTATTGATTGTCTCTGTAGTTTTTTAACAAGAATAATGGTGTTATATATATAAGTATAATATAACTTGGTACAATCATTGAAACTATGTTATTCTCTCTTTGTTTACAATATTACTTTTATAATATATTTAATTATGCATCATGAGTAGTAAAAACGTATCCCAAGACAAGAAGGCATCGAAATATAAATAAAGTAGTTCCAAAAGAAGATGTATAATATAAGCATTTTTCTTTAGAATTTTTGTTTTTATTCTATGCTAAAAATTAACAACATAAATTATGGAGTATAAGAGGGTACGTTTGTAAAACGTATACATTGTAAAGAAATAAATAATTTAGTCGTTTACAAATTTTTTAATTTTTATTTTCAACATTTATCAAATTTTAAGAGATAAGGAAGCTTTTAATAACATTTTTTCTTGATATTTTAACATTTTAAGATTGATTATATTATTCTATTACTTTACTTATTATTCAGAAGCAGCACAATTAAAGAAGTTTTATAATATTTTAGGTCATATGAAAGTTTTATTAAATTACTACATAATTCTGATAAGAAAATGATGAAATATATTAAAAATGATAATATATAAATTTATTACAAGTCTATATAATCTAATAAAATAATGCTTTATTTCAAACTGATTTATTAAAAACAGAATATGATTAGAAAAAAATGTAACTTAAAATACAATCAAATTTTTAAATATTTGTTGAAATACAACTTTCATCTATAATTTTTTGAAATACTGATAAAAAGATTTTTACATTCACTTAATAAAACGAAGTATATGCTTTCATTAAAATATTAAATTTTAAAGAATAAATGATAGTAATAAATTTGTGTCATACTTTTATGTAAAATTAAAGATTTAAATATATGTTGGATAAATGCATCTTACCCAGGATCACACACACATCTGAAGCCGTCACCGTCAGCAATGCAGGAACTGTGATTGCTGCAAGTAGCTTTGCCTTTTATGCAAGGATCCTTTTCCTCGAGCGGTACGATTTTGGCATTAGTAGCAAATCGAACGATGCCTTCGTGACTTTCGTATGTTGTAATGCCTCTGGAAAATTTAAGTTTACTGATATCGTCGCTTTGCGTATTAGCTGCATTTTGCATTGCAAAATTGCATTCACTATAATATATTATCTGGTCTTCGGTAAACATGCGCTCAAATAATGGTGAGCCAGCAAGTTGATAGTTTCGTTCTGTACTGGATCGAATAATGCCCGGTTGAATACGCGTTAAAAGCACTTCGTAATCACCATAATCAATGTGATCACCCTCTTCTATGAACGGAAGACTACCTTTGATTTCTGATTCCATATTCAGTTGCCCAAATACATCCAGACCAAGGTATTTGTTACTTATCGTTACTTTATCACTTGTGGATTTGAAAGACAGCTCAATTGTATGGTTAAATACACCACCTATTATAAATATCACCTTATAGATATTACTGTATCTAAATTATAATCTTAAAGATGTTATCATTTTAAGATCAAACAGTAGAGTTTAATTTATAATTAAATAAATTTACTTTCAAAATTTAAGTTTAAAACACTATTAGTAATGTAAAATTTTTATTATATTTATTACAGAAAATATTTTGCAAAATATTTGTGTAATTTCTTTAATTTCTATAATAGTATTATTAATTTAATTATAGATTATGTATAATTAATATTAGCTTTTAAAAAAATAAGATATAACAATTTAAATAAAAAATAGCATTGAATTTAAAATTTATATTAATGAAAACATTGCTTAAAAATAATTCTATCTTTAATAGCAAAATTTTAAAAAGGATAATTTCATCACATAATACTTTTGATGTTTTACAATATCATTTTAGATAATATTTGAAAAATTTAATATAATTTCTAAATAGTCGTTACCAGTCAACTGATATCCATTCTTCGTTTCTCCATTAGTCTTAGCGAAAAGCCAACCGATAATACCGCTCATAGGGTTCAATAGTTGAAAACGGGTTCCAATATTTTCAGGTATGCGAGCAAGCGCTGTATATGTTCTTCCATCTTTCGTTTGCACATAGCATTGTAAATCTCTATCCATAAAATCTTGTCCATTTATCGTACCAAAAACTTTACCAATGATTCGCAGCGGTATATCTACAAATATGTGTACGATAAGCTGTAATTCCTTCTTTCAAAAAATCTTAAAACATTGTAATAAAAGCTTTCTGATATTAAAACTACTATTTTAGAAAACAGTTTATTGTATATCCTACTTTTGAAAATTAATACATTAATAAAGTCAATCAAATTACAAAAGTTATACATTGTTGATCATAAGAATATTGAATTTTTATTTCAAAATTATCATAACTTTTATATCAATTCATTAACAGATTTAATCTTATAAATATTTTTTCATTCATTTTAAGCATAAAATACATTAGTTTAATATATTAACAATAAAATAAAAAAATAATGTAAATCTAAATGAATAGAAATTTACCATTTGGTTGACAGGACTTCCCATTTCCAAAGTAGCCCTGCTTGCATACACAACAGAAACCTTGTTCATAATCAACACACATCGCCTTACTGTGACAATGAGTAGATCCACCATTCTTACAACTTTCTATTTCATCCTTTTCTTGGTGGTCTGTAAATTATATACACTGATAATTATATTTCGAGCGTACATCCGCAATTAGTTTTACTCAATCGTGTTGGTTGATTTACTTCAAGGCATAGTAGAGAATATATGAAAAGATAATATGGTATTCAGTTTGAGCGAGTTATTTCATTTTTTTATTATAGCATGGGACTATATACCGTCTATGTTATCAGGAAGTATAATATTCTGGCCTTCTTGAATCGGACCAATTTGGAAAATCCATTGACCGGGAAGATAGATATTGGACCACCTGCATCAGTTTTTCTATCAGGCAAATTTTTTTATTTTTTTGCATGCCATATTTTGTGTAAATTAAATACTGTTTTTAATGGACATGTATATTGGATTAAATAATATTTAAGTAATTTACAAATAAATATTCATTTTGATTTCATATGTTCAATTGCTTTTCTTTTATGTATCCAATTTTTTTTAATTTATGCCTTTCTTCAATAAATTATTAGATTACAATTTTAAAAAATGAGTAATCTTTATGTTTTAAAAATAGAAATTAAAAAATTGATAGTTTTTAATGATGGCTATACATACTTGTCAATATTTTGAATTTGATCTGTGCCAGAACCAGTAAGTACGTACATATTATCTTCGCCTATAATACCAGCTTGTGCTTTGGCATCAGGAAGTCCATTTGGATGAGATTCACCTTGAATCCACTGAATTCCATTTTCTGGATATAATAACTCTAAATACGAATGTGAACCATTTGAAGAAATAGCAACTTGATAAGTATTTACCTAGAAAAAGTATTTTTAATCTATTAAACAATTAATTTCAGTACCAAAATCATAAGCGATATAGTCTTAGTATTCTAATTTAACCTTATCTCTTTTCTCATGAAAATATCCAACATTTAACCAAGTTGCTATGAAAACATGACTTGGAGTGAAAGTGTTAGTATTTTTAAAAGTATTTCGTATAAGAGCACCAGACCGAGAAAGAACTTGAGACATATTAGTTTCTGTGTAATATATCATTCCAGAAGCTCGGATGTCAACATGTGTATACAAAGGAGCTATTACTGGATCATCCAGGGGAAATGGAATATTAAAGAACCTACTCATTGATCTGATGAAAGATAACACACCATTTCCATTAATCTGAAAAATTATTAATCTCTTATAGAATTTTACATAAAAGAGATTTTAAACTTCCTGGAAAACATAAAATTTATAAGTGAAATATAAATTCCTAATAATATTAAAGTTTATAAAATTACTTTATTTTCATTATATTATCATAAATATTTTTGTTAAAAGTAAAAACTGTAGAGGAAATTGTATTACTTTCATAATAATTTTACTATTACCGACAATTTAAACAGCTTTTAAAGCATTTTTTTTATAATATATCAAATACGTAAATGATTGATTAATTCTTTAACTATATATTATTATTAAGTAATACAATAAAAATATTCTTCTTTAAAATATTATTAATTTCATTATAATTTTATCTACAACAATAACTTATTTAAATAATTATAAAAAGATTCGTTTTTTTAGTTTTGTGTCGACAGACTCGGGTTAATAACATGGTTAATGCAATGTTTGTAAGAAAAAAATGAAACTCAATGCTTCTGCATGTTCTGTTGTGCAAGGATAAAAATGCGATCATTAAACTGAGAAGAGTAGCGCAGTAGGAGTATAAAGCATAACAATTGCTTGGCCAGTGAGCTCGATAGCAAGTATGAATTCGCGAATCTTCCCTGCGAATCGCTTTCATAAAGGTATAAATAAAGGTTGCACATGATAAATCGTGATCGACTAATACTGATTGTCTATTCGATGTATCTATCAGATCTCTCTTATAGCTTTCTAAGACATCCGATTCTGCCACGTCTCTTAGCACCTTCTAGCAGATGACGGAATTTGCCATATTTCCTTTACTCCTGTTCATCACAATGCGTTTTGCTGTGTCTTGCCACATTTTCTAAAGGATGACAAAGTTTACCACATACTCTTCGCTTCACATCTCCTCTTTCTTAAAAAAGAAGAAAAACTTCATCTCTATCTTTATTTCAAACGAAAATATCCATATCAAACTTCTGCGTACTCAAGAATACCAAACGCTAACGGATTCATGTAAATATTATTTTGCTGAAATCTGCAACTATTAATACTATTTCGTTAATATAATTTTCCCATTTTTTGTGTTTATTATTATTATTATTATTATTTACAAGTATAAACCGTAATTTTTATTTTTTTATTTTATTTTTGTCGCCAAGAAGTGGAACGAGAAGACAGATAACCAACAACGTGACCACTCTTTGGTTCGTAAAAGTTGGATACATTATTTAATTAAAGAATTAATTATTAATTCATGCATTTATTTATTTAACTATTTAAATATACCTCTTAAGTAAAAAAAATCTCGGCACAAATTCGAGATATCTATGTAAAAAAAAATAACGTTATAGTTTTATTAAAAGCTTGAAAATATAAAACTGCAGTCGCCAATTTCTGATATTACGAAATACTACTATTATTGTAAAAATTATTGTATTTATTATAAAAACGGTTATAAATTATTAACGATATTCTTTTGGCATTTATGTGATCACTTTTTTCAAACTGTATTATCTTTATGCTAGTTTCTTTGGGATACAGTCTTAGTTGAATAGAGCTGATACTTCGTTAAGTAGATGCAACAACTTATAATGGGACGACCCAGTACAACTTTTTAAGGGCAAAAAATATCGTCGTGATATGAAAGGCACCATAAGTATACAATGAAGGGAAATACTAATAATACAATGATCAGCGATGGATTCAAAAATATGTCAAAAAGAGAAACATTATTTGCAATCAATAGAGTAATACACTTGCTAAATAGCGAAAATTATCATAAACATAACGAGTAAGTAAGTGATGTCTAGAGTTAATCCGTCAAATCGTCGTCGAGAAATCTAATAATGCGTTATTAACTGTGAGTTCTATCTATCAGGAGCGTGCAAAGGAATATTTATGAATAATATATAAATCTAAGTAAATTTAAAATGTCTGGTTGAAAGAGAAAGAGATGAGAGATTGAGTCAGAAATAAATAAAAAGAAGAGTAAGGTAGGAAGTGCATGCTTAGAAGAAAAAGTTATAATATGGCCCTGACAATAATATGAAGCTATGTTGACCAAAAGCAGCAGTAGCAACCTATGGAGGTGATTCTGCGTTTATAATAAAATCATTTCAACGCATGTTATTTTTACACTTATCCTGTTTATATTGTCAGCAAGCATCTATGACACAGGCGTACCTGGAGGAAGAGAGGGCATGCCACTCACATATTAGTAAGAAAAGGGTCACGACCGTTACGGTGCAGACTCCGATCCGCACGGGTGAAGGTTGCCTAAGCTACGCACGCTAGAAGGAAATCTTGGCGACTGCAAGTGAAAGGGGTGACGCCGCACTCGGGAAAAATCTCAAGTTCTCCAGTTTGATTGATGACGTAATGGAAAATTCTCTTGTGGTTGCCCGTGATAAGTTCTGCCAAGCAAATTTCTAATTGGGTTGGTTGTCAGTGGTGGGAAGCACCTTGCGCTGATCGAGGCGTCGAGGGCGTAGGGGGATTGCATGATGGAGATTTAAGGGGCTGTAGGATCAGTGGAGCAACAAGGGACATAGGAGAAGGAATTTTCACTTCTCTCTCGATTGGTCACCGACAGCGCCGGGCTAGGAAAGTGTAAAGCTCATCGTAAATTTGGCCCTATTATTTGACCTTCTGCCTAGGCAGAAGGACGAGCGGGCTTCGAGAAGCCTTTGATTTATTCTTTTCAAGACGCATAGGAATCATTCATATGACTTTCTTATGACTTTCCTTTTTAGAACGAATAAAAAGACTATTCGAGAATGAAAGAGCCGGGCATTGCAACAACGAACCGGATTTAATTTTATTGAATTCATGAGGATCACCATCCTCCTTTCTTTTACATGTGTTTAAGGTTGCAGTGTTTTTTAACGTCTTCTTAATATTTCGCAGAGTTAAAAAAGGAAGAAAAAAACAGAAGCAAGAATATCAAACTGATAAATATATACAAGCGTAGATAAGCTATGTAGTTTCCAGTTCAATATTAAAATGTCCTATGCGGGTTTTTATTTACTTTTTATCTGCGTTTTACACGTTTGTACTTGTTGTTGATTTGAATGTCATTAATTATAAGAACATTAATGGCTGCACATGGAGTTATACTTAAGGAATGATGTAAACAAAATATTCTCATTTCTTTATAATATTTCCAATGAAGAACCTAATAAGAGTTTCAAGATTAATAATATTCTTATGCTTTTCTTTATGTATCTTCTTTAAGTGAAGATAAACATAATTTTTAAAAATAGACAGATCCAAAAAACTCTTGAAACCTTAAAGATAAACATGTCGTCATCTTGATGTAAAGTAAATGCATTTACAAAAATACAAATTATCTTAATTTCCCCCTTTTTCCTACTATTACAACTTGCGATACCCCCTCTTCTTTCTCTACACCATGCTTTCACTCACCAGTCTTACTAAAAAAACTATTAACTATTACAACTCCCTTTTATAATTTTTAAATCATGTTACGCATGCGTTTAACACCTTTCTTGCTAAAACTACTTTTACTAAATTTTTGAAACATTTCTTATTTGTTTCTACAACTTCCTTCTACTATGTTTTAATCATCTTCTGTATGCGATTTTTACATTTCTCACTTTCACAACTCTTACTTGCTACTTAAAATGCTAATATTAGATACTACTTCTTCCTTTTATAGATTCTAGCATATAAGATTTAACTACTTTCTTACCCTTTATACTTTTGTTGTAATATAAGGAGCTCTAAGCTTAGAAATTGTATCAGTCAATTCAGTCTATTCTGAAACTCTAGATATAAGAAAAGCTCATATACATTGTAAAGATACACCCTGTGTAGTATAATACCAACGCAGTTAAAATAGTATGTAATGCATGAAACACAATAATGCTGAGCTTAATATTATACGATGGCTTAACCTCACAATTACTGCTCTTGAAAGTATTAGTGAAAATTTACCAAATGGTAATTTAAATAATTGTAAGTATAATACAATGCAAAAAATATAACTCGCAATTTGAGTCCTTGTAGAAATATCATGAAATTTTCTTTTAAAAATAATAAGAATGAAGTTGAAGAATCGTCGTATTTAAACACTTTTATTCTCTTGAGACAGAATTAGACAAAAGATAAATTTAAAGATTCATTACGCCCCCTTTCTTAATGATTATAAATCTATGGATACTTTAACCAAATGAGAGATCATAGACTTTCGATACAATCAAATTTAACTACGAAACAACACGTAATTTTTAATATTTCTGCAAAAACATCAAGTGGATTTTCTTTAAACAATATATTATACATAAAAACAAATATATAATTCAAGTTATTATGCACTATAATGCGCTATCATATATTTGAGTCGCCGATATAGAGGAATTATGAAGGCAGATTTTTTTACAGGAGGATGACAGAGTTTATCAGAACATTATATGGAGGAAGGATGAAAACAAAGCTGCAGAAAGCGACTGACTTAACACTATCACATACAGTACTGTACCTGCATTATTTTTAGTGACTTGCAAGTTGCATTAATTAGCTAAAGACAAAATTACATTATTCTCTAATGTAACCCGCGTATTGAACAATGATTTTTACATGTAACGATTTATTGACGAGAACGCAGTCGTTTGCCAAAGCAAAATCGTTAATGGATAATTTCATAAAAAAACAGAAAGAGGAAATCTTCCTATACGATAATGGGCATCTAATGTTAAGCATCTAATTTTAACTAGTGATTTACTTGACATTTTTTAAAATGCACGTGTTAGTTTAAATATAGATAATACTATAAAGATGCTCGATCTTTATTGTAACGCGAAAGATGATAAAACTGTCTATATTGTCGATAATTTATCTTATAATGGACAAATTATAAAATTAACAATTCTCTCTCAAATTACGAAGCTTTTTGATCTGTTGAGCCTTCTTATCTTAGTCCGATTATCATTGATACACAAACTACGGCAATTAAAACTCGACTGGAATGAATCATTGCCCATCAATGTACACTCAACTAAGCAAAATTAAAGTAGCAAATTGGTACTATTAAATAACATAAAATTGACCATATGACTGCAATAAATTATTATCTTAGTATCTAGTTGTATGGAGAATGTAATGTGATTGAGCAAACGTAACTAGAGAAATCTGAGGTAGCCACTTTGAAAACTATATCATTGTAGCGTCTAGAATTCTGCTTAGCCTTACTATTAACGATATTATTCCAATCCATTGAATCTAGTTTACACTTAATAAACTTTGAAAAAATAGTTTTTTTTTTGTCTGATTCAACGATAGCGCTCCAGTAGATAACCTCATTCTTTCATACTCTAAAAATATTTGTGAGTAATTGTGTCGCTATAACTTAAGGTCTTACGTTACCCGGGGAATGGCGGCACAATGGTGATCCTCACATAATCTTGTCAATTTAATATTGCAAAGTCTTAAACCTTTAGAGATTATTATTAACAATCTATTGCATAACAGACTTTCATAGCTCGTTATGAAGTTGGCTGACACTGCAGAAGTTCTGAACAAAGAAATATTGTAAGTTTCGTTATTATACCAACAAAAATTATATTTTTTAAAGTATTCGACATTTACAAAATTAAAATAACTGATATCTTATGATGCTTTAGATTTGCAAATAATTTCCGTAAGAACAAAATAAAGGGGTGAATTAACTATTCAGGGATAAGAAAACGCATTGAATTTTGTTGTTAAACGTTTTCTTATAAGTTAAGAATTAAGTTAACTACCTTATAAGTAGTTTACCGTTTTTTTATTTCTTTTATCTATTCTTGTATATTGTTGTAGGCATTGACTTTTGTAGTCCGGTATTCATTAATGAAAGGTATATTAGAAATTGCAGTAAAATAAAATTATATTTCATTATTTTCGACAAAAGCAATGCAGATTGAAATTATGGAGAATTTGAGTATCGAAACATTTCTAGTAGCTTTAAAACTATTTTTTCTCAGAGAAGTGAAGATTTTTAAACTGAAAATAACACGAAATTCATAAAAACTAAGAAAATGTTTGAAAGAACCGAGAAATTTTTCATTGACAAGAATCAACAATAGACAAATAAACAACTAGCTCGTAAATCAGGGTATTAAATTGTACTTTATTCCTCTCAGAATATCTTACTTTGGTGTACTGTGAAAGATAGCTGTAAAATCATTAAAAGGGCACTTGATTCTCATATAACGGAAGTACATTATTAAGCTACGAGTCACTACTACCTTATGCAACAGTTAAAGATTGGTGCACTTGTTATGTTGAAAGAGGATAACACTCTAACAGGCTATAAAATGGTCGCTATTAAAAATTACTACAACTTAATTGTTAGGTTGCAGTAATTAGGTTCCTGAACTTAATGGGATTATTAGTAGAGACCGTCAAAAAACTACAAATGAGAATAAAGGTCTGTTCCCGAGATCTGTGAATACTGAACAGTAATCTATGAATAGATAGTTATATTACAAATTGTACTTTGAATGTACATTATTAAATTGTATTATTTAACTATTATTGTACATACTTTATTTTTTAATCTGATTATTCAAGAGGGTAGCTGTGCAATAGTTAAGATCGGTGGCTTGCAAGTAATAATATATCGGTATTGTAAATATAGCCCAAATTTGGATGTATGTAATTAATCTTAATACATCAAGTAGAGATTATAAGAAATAATAGATTACTATTGTATGTGTCTGGATGGATTTTCCAAAACTCTACAATGAAGATTTTCTCAGACTTGTAAGGCTTCTTATTATTTTTGATTCTCTACATTAAATACTTTATATTATAGAAAGTTATACACTTCTATGTATAACTTGACTTATTTTGCGGCGAAGTAGGGATCATGGTTATATATTGTTTATATATGTGTGTATGTGTGTATGCAAAGATTCTAAAGTCAGAAGATAAAACAAAACTTAATCAATCACGTTAAAATTCCCAAGCTAAAGTATTTGTTAGAGTTTAAATAAGCGTATCATATTTCCGGAAATTTAAACAATCTAAAAATCTAATTAATTAAAGCGGGTTTCGCATAACAAACAGAATTCTAACAGTTTACTTACTATTCTTCATTAAAAACATTAAGTAATTAAAACATAGTAGGTTCTTATGAATTTAATGCTAGTAGAAAGTTTTTAAGATAAAAAATATTTAAATTATTCTTAATTTAAAAGTAACCTTTACGGATAAATAGTTTATTTTTAAAAAAACAATTAATTTTTTAGAACCAATGTTTTAATATTTTCAAATAATTGTAACCCTTTACTTAAAAGATACATTAAAAACATATTATTATTAATGCGATAACTCAACATCATTACAGTAAAAAATATTACATTCCTTTTATTTTAATTAATAGAAAAAAATAATCAAATGAAATATAATTGCAAACATTCATCTAAATTCATATTTTGTACAAGATAATAAACTTAGTTTAGAGAACTAAATGACCTTATCTTGTATATTAGTTTCATACAAGATTATATAATAAAAAAAAATTAATTAAAATTAAATAGTTGTAATTTAAATACAAGGAAATATTTAAAATATTTATTCAAATGTTTCATCATTTTAAAAGTGGCTACTAATCATTTATATTATTTTTTATATATAAAGTACACGAATATAAACAATAATTATAGAATTTGATATAATCGTATTTAAATGTTTACATAATATAATAAAATGTTTATTCTCTCAAAAAATATTAGTAATTTACTTTATCTTAATATAGAAATTTTTTGAAGCTTTAGTTTTTGATATATGTAAATACAGAACTTTATAATACATATCATGTTGGGGCTATCAGAGGCTAAGTCAGAGGTCGGAAAAGATTGACGGCTTATATACATATTTGAAATCATATATAGAACATAAACGGAGGGAAGTACGATTAGAAAACAAATAATACTCGTGCGTACGCACGCACACGCATACACGCGCGCGCGCAAATACGCATCTAGAGAAAAAATATTGGACACATGGAAAGATTAGACAAGAAATAAGGGTGATAATAAAACATCTCAGTCTTTTAAGAAACAAAGATATTTTATATACATACACACGCGCGCGCGTGCACCACACACGCACATAATTATTATTTGTATTAAATTAATTGAAATTTTTAATATTAATTTTTAATTATATAAAATTTAGTTATTTTACTGAAAAAGTGTGTCATGAAATTAGTTATGAATTTAAAACAATTTTATTTCAAAACTAAAGATGATTTTTCAGAATTTAACATTTTCTCATAAAGAATATATTTTTTCATAAAAAGAAAATATATTATTTGAATTATCAAACATTTAGTAATAACTGATTAAAATAATGGCTCATACATTATATTTAGAGGTACGAAATTACTAATCCTCAATTATAATTTTATAGATAATACTAAATAACTGTCATATCAAAGATAAATTTTTTTCACTTTTTTATAATCTATTAATAATTATTAATGTTTGATTTTTATTTTTAAATGTTTTGTTTATCTTAGATTCATAAAAGAATATTTCAAATTTAACTGTGTTTATTATTAATTATTATTAATAAAATATTGTATTATTTATATTTATTAAAAGCATTTGATAAATTAATATGTACAGTAGATATACTATTTAAAATTTTTTATAAATAATTTTTCATTAATTATGAATTTTTAAAAGTGTAATGTAGTTTTTAATAAAAAATTTTATTGTTATATTTCTAATTAATGTTATTATAAGTTAAAACGAAGCTTAATATATTGTAAGCTCTAGTAAGACAATCGATTACAAGAGAAATGAAACAGAATCATGGCTTGTCAAAGGTTGATAACGAATTTTTGGAGCGATGCAGAATAACGCAATCGTATAATCGGTTGCAATTATTTTAATGAAGACAATCGTCGATGATAACTGGAATTGAACATTATTATCGTGCAGGCAGATCTTTATATTTAACCGAAACTGCCAAAACGAAATATAAAGACAAAAAGAGGTATTAAGAGAAACTATTACAATATCAATTAATTAATTTGAAACCTTACGAGATTATGTATATTTATTATCTTCTGGATACCAATTGTAACCCTGACTTGAAAATCCGCTTATTGACAGCAGACAACTAATACACATGTTCACAAAATAGGCCTTTCTGTATTACCAATATATATGAAAATATATATTAATGTATATTTATAAAAATAATAATTTCAATTCTCTTTTCTTCTTTCTAACATTTTTAATAACTTACTCGTATTTTATAATTCTTTTTTTCACTAAATTAATTATTTCTAATGTTTCATTCATTTATTTTAGTTTACACAAGTGATATTATTTCAAAACATTTTTGAAATTGAAACCTAACTTTTTAGTTGATCAAATTCATTAATTTCAAAAAATAAATTTTCATATAGAGTTTAATATAAATTTGAATATAAAATAAATTTTTATGAATAAATTATAAATAAAAACTTTTGTAACACATTTCATCTTACTATCAATATAAAACTATAAAAATTTATATAAATGTTTTGTAATCTAGTAAAATTAAAGCATAGAGAAACTAATAATTTTTAATTACAAGTATTTTTTAAAATGAATTAAACATAAAATTTCTAACTTAAAAAGCCTCTGGGCTTCAGTGGTTAAAATACCTAATAAAAGTATCCTTTAATGCTATTTTCAATTGATTTTGATATAATATTATAAATATTGTGAATTATAAATAATTTCAATTAATAATAACTGAATTAATATACAAGTACATCGATAAATTGAATATATTTCTCACTAACAGATTATTTATATTTTTTACAAATGCCATAATTATAAATGAAATGTTTACGTTTAAAGTTTAGGAGGTTTTTTGAATTAGGAATGTTAATTATGAAAGATTAAATTTATCAATTAGTACAACAAGTAATATAAAAAAATTAAATTTTGACGCTATAATTTTTCATGCAAATCAGTATATAGTCATACTTATTATACAATCTATTTTTCTCAATATGAGAAAAATACAATTTTTGAGATTAATGCAAAAATTATTTATAACATAATAATTTAGCATCGTACACTTAATAAATATTCAAATCTCCAATAAACTAAATTTGTATATAATTATTTTGACTATTTTTCATTTATTTTATCAAATAAAACGACATAAAACTAATACATTCTGATGATTTCCTTTTAATTTTAATGATATATTATAATTTCATATAAATTTTAAATTTGAGAATATAAAGTGAATTTGATACTCAATTCATTTTTATTCTATAATAATAATATTTTATTATTACATACAATATAAAAGAGAGATTTTAAAAGGAATGTCACAACTAGTAATCAACAAGTTCAGAAATAGTAACAAATATGCACACATAAGGATAAATGTGTGAAAAAATTAATTAACATGGGAAAACGTCAAGGTGAATTGACGCTTACACAGCTTTATAGTCATCAAATTTACCTGATCAGACCATGTTCTAAATCTTAATGGGTACGTTAAAAAAAAAATATTAAGATTGATATTCCCCAAATATTTTTGTTTGTAATTGTTAATTATTTATTTTTAACTGCTTATCATTCATTATGATACTTGTATTATAACATTATAATATTCGTTATTTAGTATTTCACTGCAAAAATGAAGTGAAAAACATAACTTAATATATACATATATACATATATATAAGAATTATATTAAGAAAATTGTGAAAGTTAATTTTAAACATAAATTTTTGAAAACTTGTTTTAGAAGAGACTTACATAAATAAATACTTAAATAAAAAGATATATCTAGAAAAAATTTGCAAACATTTTTGACTAGAGTAATGCAAGTGAGTACAGATGTAGATGCATGTAAACATTTTTTCCTGGGGATATTTTGTAATTGCTTCATTTGTAGCATAAGTTGTTATTTATATAAAATAATTATGTAAACACTTTTGTTTTTAAACTTCAGCATTTTTTCGACATTATGTGAGTCATAAAATTACTGCATATCAGAGAAATAAATTGAAAGGTGGTAATTTTTTTCCATTACTATATTTATCTATTACTAATAAATATATTTATTATATTTATACAGTTTATATTATTTATATTCAGTCATAATTCTAAGTTAGTTGAAAATAGTTTTAAATATATATAAGAAAGAACACATCTTTTAATTTAAATTTATAATACGTTAGAAGCAATAATATAATGAATATATTATATAAAAATTAAAAATAATTTTTAAGCTTATTGAATTTCTCTATTTTGTAATAAAATGTTGTTAAACCATATAATTTGTTAAATAAATTATTTTATTAAAACTGTAATTTTAATGTACGTGGTAAATTAACTGAAATATGTAGCTGATAAAACAATTTAAAATATTAGGATTCATTAAGTCATCAAGTAGTATTCGTTTCTGCAAATTTATATAAATTTATAAACAGTTTAATAATTTTCTTTCATAGAAATCATCAAAAATAGAGCAATTAAATGAAAAGAAACATGTTTAACGTGATTCGCTTCATTATCATTCTCATGATAAATTTGTGTCACGCTCGATACAGTAGAGAATGATGACAGGACAAGAGTACGTGAAGCCCAATTAAGTGAACAACCAAGTGTTTATCTTTTCATAATCTTCTTGTAGATAAGGACGAATTAGAACTTAATGGAAATTGTGGAACTAAATGATTCAATTAAAAGGAATATGAATTTTTAGCGTTTATTAACTTTTTTTGCATTAAAATGAAGTAACCTAAATTATTATTATTATTTCTAAATTTATTTTAGAGTAGCATTATCTTATTGAACTTTTCAAAATTATTTGGGCAAGTATACTTTTTAATAAACTTGAAAATGTTTAATTATTTTTATCGTAAGTTTTAAATAACAATTCTCTAAAATATGAATAATAATATAAATATAACTTCTATATACTATATTTGCATAATACAAAATTATATTCTACAGAAAAGAATCATGTTAATTATATTATTACATATATTTCGCAATTGAACTAATAATTTTATAAAAGAACTTGAATTTTAGATTAAAGTTTATGCTAAATAACTTGTTAAAGATTTCATTATCAATTAATATTGCTTCCCTTATATACAAGGTTTATAAATATTTTAAAATATCTATATGGCTTAGCATTTCTTGAAACTTATTCTATTGAGACAAAGCTTTTTTTTATTAAAGATTACATTAATTTAATACCAAATACATATTCTTTGAAAATAAAGAAAATGTTTTGGGAATATATTTTTTCAATAAACTGATGTTCTTGTAGAATTCTATTTAATACATTTTTAAATTAATATTATATTTATAATAGATTCAATGTTTAAATTCAAACAAGTAAATTCTATAAATAATATTTAAAGCATTGCACATTTGCAGAATTATCATTCTAACTCTTTTCTTACCGATTAATTAATGATACAAACAAGATAAAAAAGAAGCTTGGAAACTTACAAAAATGACTTTATATTCTTTATTGAACAGCACAATAGGTGTCTGTAGCTGTAGTTCATCAGAGAGTATAATGCCGTTAGCGTCAGATTTGAGGGTTGCTACACCTGGTATAGTGTGAGGATAAAGGTCGTTTCTATTCAATGCAACTACTTGAGTTGATACAAATATAAGTATAAGGAAAGATTTTAGTGCTCCAAAACTCAATTGAAAAAATGCGCCACGTACAAACATTGTGAGCTGTTTAAGCGCAACTGCTAAGTAGTGACTCTTCAGTCTCTTTTAGTCTACTCTCTTTCATTCACTTTATCTGTTTCTCCCGTTATCATTTTCCCCTCTTTCTTTAGATTATTCTTCTTGTCTCCCACATATGTCTTTCTTAGTGGCCTTTGTTACAGGTCTTTCTACTTGTCCGACTGAATACAGAAAAATAACAGTCCGTCTAATTGGAACTCATTTGGGGAATAGCAAATGCTATAATTTCGAGATGCAGAGCATCTGCTCTGCTTTTACATGCACTTTTAGCGACTATTTTCAAGTCTTTTATTGTAATTTATACATAAATACAGCCAAGAGAATAAAAAGGATCGTTTTTATGAAAAATATTTAATTTAAATAAATCATAATTCGTAGCCTACGCATATAAGTTTCAGATTGTCATTAACTGTTTATTTGTTGGCTTATCTATTAATTAGTCTGCTATTTAAGAAAATTCTAATTTCTTGAAGTGTAAGTAATTAAATAAATGTTATTCTTATAATTAACCAAATATGTTTCAATTATTAAAACTTTCCTTTATTAATTCCTTTTAATAAACTTTCCTTTCACTAATTTAAAAAAATAGTATATAAAAATGTTTATGTTACTATATATGTATCTAAAATTTATATACTGTAAATGTACTTTACATTAAATAAAAACGTTATACTATTAATAAATTTAAAATATATACTTTACTCATTCTAAAGTGTTAAATATTTTATAGATACATTTATTAACTAATTCTTTATTTCTTTATTAATATATATAAATAAATTGTAATCATTATTTAGTGTAATTAGTTCTTATTCACTATGATTTAATTGTATTAAAGAATATGTAAGATAAAGTTTTAAACACTCATTATTTGAAAAAAATCATGTTTTGAAGTATCTAGTATCATAGAGGTAATATTCTGTACGTTTCCTATTTCTTCCTATTTTCCATAGATAAATCAATTTATTTATTACATACAATAAATCTATAATAGTTTTATTTCATTATTATCTTATTAAATATAATTTTTTAAAATTTGTTTACAGTTTAAATGATGATCAATTTTTTAAATTATATATTGCTTTTATAATTTCTTATAAACTTCATTCATGCAACTCAATAATCAAAGGCAAAACAACATAATTAATAAAAGAATTAATTTATCAAAAAAACCAATATAACATACAAATTTTTCTACATTTTTATTTCAAATATAGTTTCTGTAATAATATTATACATCTCAATAATAGAAATAGGTTCATAATAGATAATTTTTAATAATTGACGTTTTTATAATAGTAACATGGTAAGAAAATTATATAACAGCCATTATTATAAATCACATATATTAACATAAAATTAAAAAATAAAAATGTATTGCCAAATAAACTAAGATTAGTATAAAAGTGATAATATAATATTTAATATATTGAATAAATATTTCTTAAAACTGAAAATTTATTTTGAAATTTTATTGATTCAAATAAAATATTGCATCTTTTTATCAAATATGATTGTCTAGGGCAATGAATATTTAAGGAAATTGTAATTTCTATTAAATCTTTAAATTAGTCTATTAGTCATTAAATACTTAATGACTACTATTCAATAGGAAGTTTTTTCAACTAAAAACTAATTATATCTGTTTTGTTTCAATAATTTTGATAAGATGTATTGATATGCTCAATGCATTCGATTAAAAAATAAAATCAAAACTGCAATTATTCAGTTGTTATTGACCAAAAGTCAAATTAGGATCTGTGTATATACAGAAAAAACTTAAATTATCTAAAGACAAATGATGTGGAATCAATTGTCTATATATTAAAAATACATGTGATATAAATAGCTAATTTATATTTAATATAACATTATTGAGCACTATATCATCAAATTTCTACTGACAAGGCTCAATGTAACTTAAGAAACATCGACCCGACATCGATTTATGTTGTACATAACATATACGGTGTATATATAAGTTTTCAGAGTGTGCATATATTTAAAATTTATTTGCATGAACCAACTGCAAATGTAATTGGTCATTGATTAGTAATTTATATAACAAATAATAACAAGTTTCAAAATGAAATGTCATTCAATATTTAATTGATCCGTACAATAACACTGGATATACAAGATATTGTAGTTTATATTTATGCTGATTTATGCAGCATTGTAATACTTAATATTTCATCGTATTGATATAATTATTATAAAGAGGTCTTGATTGACTGATTATGTATTTAAATCTAATAACGGGAATGTAACATGCCAAATGCCACAGAAGATGCTTCTTGTTACTATTATTTTTATTTACATATTTATTGCACAATTACTCTGTGACATATGTAAATATAGGCATGCATAACAAGTGTTTCAAGGGCGTAGCTGTTTATAATTTCCTGACTTAAAATTCTTAGATTTAAAAATATTTATATTTTAGATATTAAGAGTAATGAGTATATTTTATATTTATTTCATATATTCTTGCATTTCTTTATTTACAATATAAACGCTATTTTTTAATATAAAAGTTAAGCCAATAGTAAGTCTTCTTTTTTTGTTTCTCAAGGCAACCTTTTCTGTTGCGAACCCGATCCAACCTAGAGCCGCTCAAGTTGTGAAGGTCCGCAGCGATTACACTAAGTAATTGCTAAAAGTAGTAGATTAATTATAACATTATAAATAAAATTAATTTACTATTTTTATATTATAAATATACTTTTTAGTCTTAATTGTTCAAATTTCAACATAACTGGTTCAAATATTTCAATAGAATGATAAAAAAATAAAAAAATTCTAAAAATTAATTTTCTTATATTTGAAAATTAAATTTAACAAATGTGTAGAAATAAAAGAATTATAATAGAAAAATATGGCTTGAATATTCACGTACCAAATTAATTTTTATTACGATAAATTTAATTATTACCTTATACGTATACAATATAATAAAATTGAAGACCTGGGCTACAGAAATATTTAGATACAATCACAGTACTTCAGTTGTGAAAAAAAATATCTTGAAATCTCAACTTACATAGTGAACTAAGGACGAAATATATATCATATATCTTATAATCTTGAGGTGATCGTTGTCCTTGATGTCGATGATACTGATCTTAAGTAAAGGCCGAGAGCAATTTCCAGTGATCTTCTTTTGTTTTGACAGAACGGCCTAAGGTCACCGTCCCTCTGACAAGGGCGAAATAGTTTATTAAGTTATCATTCGCTTTGATAAGAGCGATTGGAATAAGACAATGAGACTCGGAAGGAAAAATAAGGAAAACAGATTTTCTCTAAGTTATATCTAGTCGTAGAGAGAAACAATGGTATCTCACTTTTCCCACTCGCTTGAGGCGTTCGAAGAGAAATCGAGAGTTTAAGACTCCGCTCTTCCTATTATTCTTGCTACTACTAATTCGGGTGTTCCTATGTACCTCTCTTTGAGTTCTGGCCTGAAGCAACGCTACTCCAATAGCGGGGTACAGTGCTCCTTTCTATAGTTACCATGCTCAATCAGAGTGCAACTCTAGTGAGTCAATCACATACACCGGAACCAAGGATTTAAGTCAAAATCTTGGTGCCTTACCTATGCCTGTTCACTGCTTGGTAATAAAAGCCCTGGAACCTTTCCCGAACTTGTCTGTTGCTCTCCTATCTCTCTTTTTCTCCTATACAACAAACGCGCGAAACAACAAAGTGGCGACCTTGTTCGTATTAGTAGAGATAAATGTGCAGAAGCTCGACAAGTTGTATAAACGACGTACCGAGTACACTTAGAGCTCTTCAATCTTACTGGCAAAAATGCTACAAACTGTTTTGTTCTTTTTCATTAAATATGAATTAAATCTTAAATATATAGAAAATTTTATGAATTCGAAAAAAGAAATAAACAATTTTTTCTTGTTCTATTATTTATACGGACTCCATATAAATGTAAAATTAAACTGTAGCAAAAACAAAGTCATTTTCCATAATAAAATAAATGTTACTTATTTTTAATTCAAGATAAAGTACGTATTAATTTGCAAACATTAAGTGACGAAAATTTATAAAAATATGTATACGAACTAAACGATATTTATTATGTACTTAAGAAATATTTTAATAAGAATTACATTATAATCAGAATACATATTCTTTTCTATTATTTCAAAAAAGGGCTAAGCATTTGTTACACCCTATAATCTATTTTGTATGTATACGTTTTTCATTTTTTCAAACATAAAAATTCAGATTCTCTTATTTTTTACAATCTTAATATTTTAAGGATATGCACAATCAAATGCAATTATATATCATAATAATACAGGTTTATCATTCATACAATTAGAAATGATCTTTAAATATTTTATAGACGATTAAAAAAATTATTTTAGTTCTTTTAACTTATCTTTTTCTAAATTCAATGTTTAATGATATAACTGAATATTAGTTTATTAATTAATTATTCAATTAATATTTAAATTTATTGTTTATAACTATCAGAGTGATTAACAATGGTGATAATTAGCAAATGTACATATATTTATAATTAAACATTTAAGTGGACGGGAATTTCTCTAACCCTCATTCACTTATATTTTTAAGAACAATTGAGGTTTCGCTATGTACCTCCTTTGAAGCAGCAGTAGTATGAATATGTTAATCTCAGAAGATATTAAGTAATATTAGGGACGAACATCGAAAGAGATGATTTACAGCAAATAAGCCACCATACACTTCTGCAGCTCATTCAGAGTATCAGTCTTGTTTCAAGTCTAAGAGTATCCACAAAAGATAGGTTCTTCTAAATCATGTTGCCTTTGATATATATTCTAATAAATGAGAACCTAATAATGATCTTAATAATAGTGATTTTTATGCTTATCACTTCAAATTAAAATAATAAGTTCTGATTAAACCAATAATCTTGTTATATTTTTCAATAAGTATTGATTTTTATTTAAAGCCATAAAATAAAGTATATTATTTAAAATGTATTAAATAATCTAGTTTGTTTATAAAAATTTTTAAGATATATATATATATATACTATTACATTCATTTAATATTATAAAAGAATAACTGATATTTAAGAAACAAATTATTTTAAATTAAATACTAACTATACTTTTATAATAAATATCTTTGCTTGTCTATAATAAATATCTATAAAATATTTTAATACAATTATATTTCAAATATAAAATATGTAATTATTAAATATTCGAATAAATTAAATATTTACAATACATAATAAACTGTACAGATAAAACACTTATATTTTAATTGCATCGAATTTTAAGATCGTTTATTGTACGTATATAATCATATTTAGTTGAAATGTGATCTACGATGTATTTAAACAGATGCAACAATATTTTGATAATATTTATAATACTAATCCACGTATAGAACGTCTTTAATGATAAAAATTGTAATAATCGAATGAATAAAAAATGTAACAATAATGAAGTAAATTAATAATTAAAAATATATTATTAATTAAAATTTGTTTATAACTAACGTTCGTACAACTTCATTAATGTTTAAGTATCATGTGTATCATTGTTCAACTGTTGCATCCCTTGTTTACGAAAGTGAAGGTTGTTATTCCTGGACATTATGCCAGGCTATAGTATGAGTGTTTGTAGTAATCTGTCCTGCATCTTCACGTTTTTGGTGCTGTATTCGAGTGTGACCGTAAGAATTACTTTGATCGGAACTCGGCGTACGAACTCGTCCAGTTGTTCCACTGCTAAAACATCCGCACAACGTCGACGTTAAAACACCCAGTGCACCATCTAAATTAAAAAATATATAACCAGCTATTTTACTTTAATGGCATATATTTCGAGCTATGCATTTTTACCTTCTTAACATTGTTTAATACAAAATATTTATTTACTTTATTGTTTTTTGTTTACATTGATACCAATTAATAAAGAGTAAAATATGGAAAGAATCAAATTAATCAACGAAAAATGATAGTTATCATCTAACTTAATAGAATATATTTCTTATTGTTCACAAATATTTCTTTGCTAATTTGTTAGTAAAAAATTGAACCTAAAATAAACGAAAGAAAAATCAGAATAAGTAAAAAAGGCTTTGGTACAAAAGATATAAAATATCTTTACGGTCATAAAACTACATATTTTCTAAGTTATTTACTTATTTAGTGAATGGAAACTGAATTTATTAGATGTATATTTATTTAGTGCATATTTTTCATGATCGATATATAAACAAAATTTTATATCGATAACAGATTCTGAAAAATTATGCAATTTGAAACTTTTTTTAATTTACTTATTCATTTATAAATTATAATGAAAAAATTAATAAATTGATAAGGTTATTATTAATGGTCGTATAAGTAATTCTTTTTTATACTTATGGAAATAGTATTTTTAACAAAAACGTACAAAATGTAATATACGTAAATATTTTTTATATTCATTGAATTTAAATTTTTTAAACTAATATTATAAATTAACTTTTTATTTAATTTAGATAAATTTAATTTTCAATAAATTTAAAAATGATCACACCTACGTATATGTTACAATTTAAATACGTTTTATACCGAGCTACACAATAATTAATTTTGTTTCATATAAAGTAAACATATATTTCAATTATATAATTATCAAATTAAGTACAAAAATAGTTTAAATGAAGTTAGATTTGAGGGTAATTTACATTAATTTATTTGAAACTAATAATAAATTTTTTAAATATTACGAATGTAGGTAGAAACAAACATTTACCCACTGATAACGTAGTTTCATAAATATCTGTATGAACTACTTTTTATAAAGTTTTTTATGGTTTCGGTAAAACAATCGATACCTAGTATATTTTTTAATTTAATCATTTAATCATTTAATGATTATATATGATAACTAACAAAAATAATAAAAAACAAAAATGTTACTATGATGTTCCTGCAGATTGCTGGTTTGTTTCCAAGAATCATTAGATTTACGACTTGTTTCACTATTTCTGAGAACGCTATCATATCCAAAACTGTCAGCACGGTTTTTGCATAGAGCGTCAGCTGAAAGTTTGACAGCACAAGAAGTAGAATCAGTTCCTGAATCGTAATTATTCTTGTTTAATCTCAGAGATGATCCAAGATTTAGGAACTTTGTTTGCATTCTGTCAGAGGATGATAATGAGAATGGGGTAATTTTTGAAATTGGTGATGAAATTTTAAAACCTATAAAAATAAAGAAATTTTAAATTAATTAAAAATTGAAATATAACTTGAAAAACAATAAATATTACCAAGAGTTATTTTAATTTACATTTTGAACTTCAAGTATTGGCGATTACAAAACAAATACTTTAATAAAAACAATTATCTAATTCTATATTCTTTTATGATATAAAACATCTATTTTCTGTTATTCTTAATTTTTTAATTATCTACTATTACATGTTTTCATTATTTTATCATTCACAAAATAACGATAATTTGTTGGATAAAAAATAAACTTTTTTGTTAAATTAATAACATTTTATGCTTACGTACATTTTATTCATATTATCATATGAATAAAATTGATAGTAAATTGGTTAAGTTAGTAGTACTTTCAATAAAAGTAATTGACTTATAATTAACTACTGCACAAATTTTGTATTTGATGGACAAAAAAATAAAATGTATTTGAATGATTTTTTGAGTAATAAAATTTCAAATAAAAAATAATCTAAAATTTCAATGACGAAATTAACTGCAACGAAGCTTTTAAAATTGATAAAAAGTATATAGTAATAATATGTAAGAATTGCAAGTTTATAAGTAGTTTTAATTTTTGATAAAATTCTGAGAATATATACAAAATGACGTGACATCTAAGCGCTTGAAGTCACGAATCAATGAAAATGTAAAAAAAAGTTACATTGATTATGTTTAATAATATAACTATCATAAAGAAATTATTTGGAAAATAAGAATCTTACAGAGCTTATAAGATGCAAGTTTTATTAATGATTGATTTTATTTTGAACAAGAAGCAAGTGCCGATTATTTCTAAAATATGATACGCACCTGCGGACATCACTATCCTACTCTTCTGAAAAAACTCTATACGATTTTATCCTAAGTTTTACTGGTCACATTATTAAAGTGGTCGGAGAATGAATGATATCCATATATTTTTTTATATTGGGGTGTAAGTCAGCAATATACACACGTCATCAATTATAAGGCCTTGGAAATATATGAACTTACATATATATCAGTAATATTTTCTTCAATTTATTCATTAAAATATATTTTCATGTCCATTAAATTTCTGTTCTATGATTTTAACTTTAAACATTTAATAGTGATAAAAAATACTTTTAAATATTAAAAAATTTTAAATGTAATTTTTATGCTTTAACTAAGTTTATATTGATAAATAAATATTTTTATTCAAAAGTTCATTAAAAAATCTTTAAAAATTATTTATAATAAAATTATTTTAACAATGTCTGTAGTCGTAGAAACACAATTGACTAGATAACATTCGAAAAAATAAGTCAATAAAATACTTAATCGGTATTCAACATTTTTGTTGAAACGATCCTTACAAGTTTTACAGCTAGAGAAAACTCACCATTATAACAATAAATATAAAAATGTGAGAAACAATTGTTTTTCATTATTGCGCCAAGGCAATCAAAGTCATTTACTTTTGTCGACTTTACGAAATCTGTTCCGAAAAAGAGTTTCAATTTTTCGGTTGAAAACTTTAGTACACAATGTAAATTGACAAGAACGAAATTATAGCTGACGGAGTAGATATTGAAAATTTAGATAAAATTTATATGCGTGATATAGTACCAAAAAGTTGTAATTTAAGAAAAATCAGATTCGTTTCAATTGTGACATGAAAGATTGTCATCCGAATAATAGGTACATGAAAAATATTTTGAAAAATTATAATATTAACGTCTATGATGAAAACTTTTACTATAACGGCTGCACATAAGGAAAGCATCATAGGTTTGAATTTCATGCAAAAGCGGATTGTACTAAAAAAACCTCGCAAATTATTTACATAGATGTATGTGGCCGAAGTAGAATCTCTCAGAAGAAATAAGTATTTTTTTATATTCAAAAATGATTTTTCTAGATTTTGAAAAATATATTTTCTTACGCATAAATAAAAAGTTTTTGAAAAATTAAAATTCTTTTTTTTTAAGAAAGTGAGAATAATTTCGAATCAAGTATAAAGGAAATCCACAGTGACGTCGGTAAGAAGTTTAAAAATAAAGAAGTCGATTTATTTTCGAAAAGTAAAGGCATTAAGTATTCGATAAATGTAATATACACTTCCTAGAAAAGCGGTGTTGCAGAGAGAAAAAATTGTATTATAGTTGAAGTCATTTGTTCTGATATATTAAAAATCGGTTTTTCAAAACTTTTATGGGCAGAAGCAATTAACACAGTTGTCTATGTGTTAAGTGGAACAGGTTCAACTAAAGTAAATAATACGTCTTTGTATTAATTATGTTATTATAAAAAGTTAGATAAAAATTTTTTAAATATACGATACTGAATGTTTTGTTCATACGTTTGTAGAAAGAAAAGAAAAAGTTTGAAAAAAGACTGCAGGAGAATATTTAGTAGGATATATAGAAAACAATCAAAGATACACACTTTACATAACAAAAATGAAGGATTTATTCAGACGGAACATATTCTTCAAACTGGTAAAATTGACCGCGAATATAATAAACTTTAACTATTCAAATGACAGTAAAATAAAGATAAAGTTAATGACGGTAAAAAATCGGAAAAACAAACTTTAAAAAATGAAGAAATAAATAAAACGAAAAATACAAAGCAATTACGAAATCGGAATTTCATTTGACCAAAGTTTTTCGAGTTTTCTGTAACGTTTACTGCAAAAAGTTTGTCTTTGTCTTTTTATGAAGCAAATAATTTTAATGAAAATAAAAACTCTAAAAAAGCCATGTTTGACAAAATGATTTCTTTGAGGGAAAATAAAACTTGGATGCTCGTAGAAAAATCGCGGACGAAAGGAGTATTAATAATCGCTGGATATTTACAAAAAAATTAAATTAAGAATATATTAAATTAATTACACTATACGTCAGAAAACGCGATTAGTTGTAAAAGATTTTTCTCAGGTGGAGAAAAGATTATAAAGAAACGTAAAAATAGTATGTTTTGATACAGTGCGATTGATTTTAAGTATAGCTCACGATGATCTACGTCTTGGACAGCTAGATAGAAATATCATTTCTACATGTAAAATTAAATGATTAAATTTACATGGAAGAGACAGAAGAAATTAATGACAAAACAAATCGAGTGTGTAAGCTATTAAAGTATTTATATGAGCCGAAACAAGCCTCCAGATATTAGGTAGACCTTTTTACAAAATTTATTAAAAATTTATGATATAATTAAAGCATGGAAGATCCTTGTCAGCACGTTTATGAAAAGGATGATATTAGCATATACTTAGCGATTTATGTAGATGATGGCTTAACGGCAACAACAAATGAACAGTTAATTAATAAAATATTAAATGAATTAAGAAAGGAATTCAAAAGTACATGTACAACTAAAGTAATAAATTTCCTCGATGTAAAGATATGTAGAATGAAAGATGGTTCAATTTTTATTCATCAAACTAAGTAAATTGAAACTATTTTAAAGAAATTTAATATGTACGTTACCCATTTTTTTTACTTTAATAAAAACAAATTGTAATGACATTCTTTTATAAATTTAATTGTAAAGCACTGTATATAGAAGCGGTTGATAACTTAATGTATTTACAAATTGTTAGTAGACCAGATATAAGTTTTGCATTTAATGTTGCGTAAAGTAAATGGAGAATCCAAGCGAAGTGCATTAAAATTTAATTCAGAAATTTATGAGATACATAAAAGGTTCTATTAATGTCGGACTTTTATATAGAAAAGTTATAAATTTCAAAGCGAATAGCAATGCTGATTATGTAAGCAATAAAGAAATGTGAAAATTAACATTAAGTACTATTTGTACGTATGCGAAAACAGCTGTCACACGGTAAAGTAAGAGTCAACATTGTGTTGCTTTATCAACGATAGAAGCAGAATATGTAAGTATAGCGCTAGTAACTAAGGAAATTGTTTGTTAAAGAAATTATTCATGGACTGTGAAAATATCTTGAAAATTACATTTTAAATAAAATTAATTAAGAATCGAGAGTTTCACCAGAACAATAAGCATATTGATATACAATACTATTTTATAAGAGATGTGTAAGAAAAAGGCAAAATTGATATTAAGAATAAAGAAAAAGCTTATATACTGACAAAGACGATTCCCAAATCAAGATTTGTATGTTTGAAGAATAAATTAGGACTTAAAAGTAAAAACGAGATATTCTAAATATATGTATTGTATAATTTTAACAATGTAAAATTCTATAGAATGTTGAAATGATCATTAAAATTTTAAAATAGCTAAAGCAAATTCCATTATAACTATGAATATATAAATGTGAAAATCTGTTGTACCAGAGTATAAAATTGTTCACATTTGTACTTGGAAAAACTGTAATTATTGAACAAATGTATATAAAGAGTGTAACTAATATAAGGTATAAACTTAGGAATTGTATATTGTTTTCAAGGAAAGTTCATTTTATAATAAAGATATATATGTAGTTAAAATTTAAGGCGTTATTTATTGATTATTAATCTCTTAACAATGTTCAAGTTTCGAAAAGTAAAATTATAAAAAATTACATTTTAGGGCTTTTTTAAACTGGTAGATTGGGGCTCAAATGATCTAAATATAAAATTGGTTTAAGGTATCTATAAAATTATAAAAAAAATTATATCATATTTAATAAATAATGTTAATAGAATTTCATATTTAAATTTTTTTAGTAATATTAAAAATGAATAAATATCGTTGATGATTTAAAAATTGAGCAGAATTTTTTGAAATTTTCGATTGGTATTCATACAGTTCATTATTTGAAAATAACTAATATTTCTAGTTTAAATAGATTTATATAATTTATAAATAAAGAAGCATTTAACAGAAGTACAAATTATACTTACTGGGAAACTTAATTTTCTCCTGCTTATCGAATTTTCCAGTAATCACTTTTTCATTCGCACTCTGAAAGAAAGTAGTATTTGTGCTGGTAGCGGCAGAGATAGATAATTTTTTGTCCTTAATATACTCTTCTTCGGGATCGGAACCCGAAGCACCATTTCCTGGTATCCTCTCAATTTCTTCTTTAATATTAGGATTAGAGGCACCATCTGGATGCCTAAGATTTGAGATATTACACTCTCCAAAGCGGCTACAATATCTACGTGGACTATCAAGAGTGGCAATACTACTAGGATACCAAAAGAAGGCAGTAGCAGACCTCATCATGCTTTGCCGGCAGTTATCACA
Organism: Wiebesia pumilae; assembly: GCA_018907045.1. NCBI lineage: Eukaryota > Metazoa > Arthropoda > Insecta > Hymenoptera > Agaonidae > Wiebesia > Wiebesia pumilae. The sequence goes on from JACCHZ010000116.1 coordinate 14,233,838, forward strand.
AATTTTACCTTGTTCACTATTATCGGTCACATAAGCTGGTTCACTGTAAATACTGTCATGATTGCTAGCAACATCGTTAAATGGAACGTCCATATACGAGAGAGATTGACGGTGAGAAGGCGAATGAAAGGCTTCCGTCGTAGAAACTACAAGTCACAAAATATCAGTATGTTGTATATTTAATTTTGAATGAAGCCTTATTTTTATTAATTAATTTATAAAAAATAAATAATAAGTACCATTATTAGATTTTAATTATTTTTGTAAGTTTATGCTAAATTTGTAATTATTTAGAAAATATTACTAATTTCGTTCAACTTGTATTTTATAAAAAGAGCTAGGTACAAATAAACAAAGCTATAATTATATTATTACTTGCAAATGAATCAAAACTTTTTTCTTTAACATTATTTTCTGTTTGTATAAGTTTTGATAACATCTGATTAAGAACTGTAAATTTTTTTGAAATATATAAATGTGCAATCAACGTGAAACATATTACTTGTAATTCAATTTAAAAATTCATAAATAATAATGTAATATTATTCTTATGAAAAATATAAGATGATACTAAGTAATATTTAACAAAAATCTATTGTTTTTGTTAAAGAGATGTTTCGTTTAGTAAATAAGGTAAATATTAGATAACTTACCAAATTGCTAAGCTTATATGAAAATATTCCATGACGAATCAACATTAAATATTTTAATTTTTTCAATTACTTATATTATTTGATGATTCATAAATTAATTAACGTTAAAATTTTCAATTTGAACGAATTAATATAATGTTGATGAATTGTATATAATGCATGTGCATTCCGAACCATCTATCACATATCTTCGATTCTAATTTTAAAAGTAAATTTTATGTCTTTATTATTAGAAGTTAATTAATATAAAATAGGTTGATGAATATTTTTGGCGAATTTATAATACTATTGTTTAATCGATATGCATTTACGTAGATCAACGTAAGTGCTAAAATGATACAAAATAAAGTTCCAAGATGATTTTCAAAACAAAACCATCTGAATGTATTTTATCTTATACGAGACGCAAGATTTTATCACAGTATTTTATGGAATATCAATATTTTCAATTTTATTAATATTAGAATGAATATTTATAGTGCAATCTTATAAATATATAAGAATTCATCAAAATACATCGTTATGATGAATAAAATTTTGTATAATAAAAAAATTTACCTTGTTTTAAATTAAAAAAAAATTTTAATTTCATTATTTTTGGTTATATTGATTTTTTGATGATTTTTAAGTTTTATTGCAAGTTCAATATTGCAGACTTACATGCTTCAGATTTTTGAACGTTGGTCCCTGAAATCTTTTCTCTTTGGTAAGTTAGAGAATTAGTTACATTAGCAAGAGCGAGTTTACTTTGATAAAGTTTATGGAGTCGAGCTAGCTGATCAAATTTTTGCCGATTTTCTTGTTCGAGAATGTCCTTATGATCAAAGTAAGGTCTAAATGGTATTCCAGTACCAACGTGTGGTGAAAAATGTGACACATATTGTTTTGCTTCTGAGAGAATTGACAATGAATCTATGAAAAATTAAAAATTTATTATTCGCACTTATCATGCATTTAATACAATCTTTATACGAAAGTGTATTATTACACTTTTGACATAATTAAAAATGTTTACTTTTAAATATATTGTTACGTCCTCGCTTTAATATAGTTATTAATCTTTTTTCATTAATCTAAATAATCTATTAATGATCTTTTTGATTTCCATGCAAGTATTGTAAGAAGAAAACTAAATGAACGAACGAAAACTATATGAATACATCCATACCTGAATATTCTAAACTCTAATTGTTCAGTTTTATAAGATCTATATTATTATTATTAATAAATATAAAAATTATAAAAAATAATAAATGCCAATAATTATGATAATTATAATAATTATAAATTTAATAAGGGAATATTTATATTAAAACTATAAAAAATATAAGACATTTTTCCTTTTCGTTTTAGATCAGTTATTAATAATTTGAGTGAAAGGCTGAACAATATTATTATTATGATTTTATTAATAATATTATTTTGCAAATAATGATAATACTAAAGTTTACATTTTCATTTTAATATTAAAGTCTACATTAATAATAAGTAGAAATTACAATAATAATGATAAAACAAAATGATAAAATTATAATGAAATTAAGAGAATAAAAGTAGTATCATAATCGAACAAGTCTTAAAAAAATAACATATATTAAAATATTGATAATATTAAAATAATAATTTTAATAAAATGATTATCAGAGACTGCATAACAAATTCTAGAAGTTGCTATAAAATTGCTTTTCTATCTATACCTCTAGTCTCAAAGGAGAATAAAAAAGGCCTGTTTTCACAGCGAAAAGTACTCAATTTTCTAATGGAGAATCGTAATCGCAGAACTAACAAGTCTTTTTATTCTTTAAGTAACCACACCTGTATAAGTATAGAAATAAGTAAATAAAATATAAACATTTCCCAAATTTTTTCTTTTTGTATTTATAAATTAACCCTTTTCTTATTCGTTATAGCATTACGATTTTGTAAAGGTTCGAGTACATAGCTTCTAACTGCATAAGTTCGAAGCATAATTAATTTGCATAATTTATACAGGTTGAATTGAATTCTTCTTCTTTTCAAATACATAAATAAAAAGAATTTATTATTTAAGAAATAGGACTATAATTCTACTTCGATCAAGTGCGTATAAGTATAAATATAAATGTGATAGACTTAAAAGAGAGAAAAATTATACATTGCAGGACGTAACATTATTCTATTGCTATTTCAAAGAAAAATAATTTTTAGTTTTATCGTAATAAAATTACAGTAATATAACATGCACTTATATCTTTCACATTTCATTAAAATTTTGAAGAGAATGTATATTATCAAATTAAATTAATGGATTCTAGAAGTAATATTAATCTTATTAATTTGTTTTATAAGCAGTTTATTATATGCATTATTAGTAATTTTTGTAGTTATCATAAATATTGACATTATTTACATAATACTTTATAAAATAATGTAATAATTTATCATTACTTTATGAACAATATAAAATATAATAAACTATATAAGAATAAAACTAACTCTTTATTCAGACCTGGAATTTATCAATATAAATTTATCAATATAAATTCTTGCTTTTTATAAATGGTAATATCTTTTGAAATTTTACTCTTGATGAAAAAAAAAACTAAAATAATAAAATCCATATATCAGATTGTTATTAATGTAACTACATTCGTTTGTTTTACTTTTATTTTAGAAATTTTTAATTTTGAATTTGAAAAGTATTTTAAAAAATTTATTATTTCTGTCTACAAAATTAATATATTTTTTTACCACATTATATTAGTTCTAATCAAAGTAACATCTAATCATATTTGATATTCATATCGAAATTAAGTTAACTAATGTTGTTTATTAGAAATATTATTTTAAACAGTTTTTGAAGTTGATTTAATCTTTTATAAATAGTATATTTTTAATAATAATGAAATTTTTTTAATGACATTGTTTTATCTTTTAAAATAAAATAATTAAAAAATAGTATCAAATTTATAAAAATTATAAAAATTATTTAGACGTAATAAAAATATTAAAGAATTTCACTTAGTATTACTAATTTTAAATTAAATAAAAGAATTTGAAATCTTACCAGCAAATGTTGATACTGTAGCGAGATTTTCTTGACTAAGAATATTTAAAGGATGCTCGTTTTTACCACTATCGGATATTGGAATCTTTCTCATGCCAAATGCTATATCCTCTTCTGTTACTTGTAAACACAAATCTTGCACTGATATAGGCTGTCCATCATTTACTTCAATGGTTTCAAAAATTTCATCTTCGGATAACAATGACTGCCTAAACGGCTGCAAAGATATAATGTCTTTATGTGACATATTCAAACTATCCGTTGATACTTCTCTACTGACACCATTACTCAATGGCTGAATCAACGGTAATGGTGGTGGTACTATAATCTCCTCGTCTTCGTCTTCGTCCTCTAACATATCTAAGGTTCTACTTATCCTTTTCAGACTCACTATGAGTGGACTATTATTTAAATTCAAGCTTGAATTCGTATTCGATTTAATATTGACAATATTCACCTTGGTTCCAATTTTATCGGTTATGTGCTCAAGATCATTGATATTTAGATTGTCACTCTCTGCTATTGATAGAGACATATCATAATCACCACCAATACTATTGTGACAAGTTTTAAAAGTTGTTAGATCCTTGAAGTATGTTAAACTGGTCGTAACCTTAATATCCATTGTCTGTGGTGTACAAGACGTGGAGTCATATTTACTTTGCTGAATTTGAGATGACTGATTTTCTACCCATTTTCTGATCATACTTCTTTTATGATTATCCATAAAACCATAATATTTTTGTGTGTGTAAGTATGATTGAACATTTGTAGTAGGCTGCATGGGTCCATCTATCCATGTTTCTTTTTTATGTGTTGTGTCCTTTAGCATATGTCGAGCTTCAACCACTTTGGACTTGGAAATACGTGGTCCATCGATCCACTGTTCATCGGAAAAACTACTGGTAATTAACATTGGGATTTTACTCATTGGTAGGTCTGTTATTTTAGATGTTGGTATTTTTAACGAAATTTTACGAGCAGGGCATGTTTTTGGTGTTGTACTGCGCGCTAGCGACGTTTGATTTGCAGCTATGTGATCAAAAGATTTCAAGATCTTTGTTCCTTTATGAATTGGACTTGGTTCTTCTTGAATCCTGACAGGTTTTTCAGCTAACGAACCTCGTAATACTTTCCCTATGATGCATCTTGTGCATTGATAAGTATGATAACAATTTATTTTTCATCAAAAATAGAATATTTTCTTAAGATTTAAATTATTAATAATTTATATTATGACTTTTTAGATCATTCTTTTTATATAACATTAGTGAATTTGATAAATTTTATTTACAATTAGAATATTTTTAAAAATATTAGCAGTGGAAATAAGCATAAAATTTTTTTATTGATTTGTATATTCCTTAAGTGCACTAAAAAATTATATAAAATCTAAGATTATATAATATATATCATTATAAGAAAATATATTTTTAAAGCGATATATAAAATTTAATAATTAACGTGAAAAATACCAAATTATTTACTTTATTTTTTGTCTAACTTTATTTTACAAATTACTAATTTATGTAATATTAAATTTAATAATATATACATAAATTATATCAGTTTTGATATTTATTGTGCATGTTATAATTTTACTTTTTAAGTAAATTTTTCTCAGTTTTTAGGTACTTTGTGGATAACGCCACTTATTAAAAATCAATCTAATTTTTAAAAATTTAAATTTTAAAACTTATAAAGTTATTGTAATATATTTTCATCGACATTTTAATGAGTTTCATTGCATGGCAGATAATTGCTAATTTAAGCTCGTCCCGGATCACGCAGATGATGAATGCCTTTAATAACAATATTAATAATTCTTCAGATTAAGCTGAAAGATTTTGTGGGACAATTATTGTAGTTGCGTAAATATTGAACAGCTTTTCCGTATCATCGGCAATTACAGTTGTACATTTTGCGCATCAATTGCACAGTACAATTATACTTAAGTTTGATATCATTATTTTTCTTTATGTTTTTTTTTTCATTTTACCAGAGTGCTTTACGGAGGAGCTTTTCGGTATCTATATCGAGAAGTTGAACTTCTTGGCAAGCATGGCTCGTAAGACGAGCGCATTAGTCTTTTCAGCGGGCAGAACGTGGACGCCATAAGAGTATAAAAATATTGAGCATATCAATTTGTAGTGTTTAAATATAATTTAATCACATTTTTAATATAAGAAATATTTTTATCAATAATATGTTCAATAAAAGATATATAAAATATAAATAATGAAATCAAAGAAAAAATCGAAATAAAAAATTTTAATTAACAATATTAAAAATAGCAGTAATTTATATATTAGTAGTAAAATAACATATTGGTATTTCAATTTATATTAAATTTCTTTTTCTTTCGCATAAGTGATTGAAAGACTATTTTTTATAGTTTAATGTAAATATGATCACTTGTAATATTTACTAATGACATTAAAGCCGTAAATTTAACGTTTGTACGATTCATTACAATTTTTGCAGTTAATATATCAATATAATTCTAATATAAAAATTTTATAAATTATAAAATATTTATATTATATTTATGTTTTGATTTTTACTTGCTTTGCATAAATTTCCCTTGCTCATGTGCTATCTATTTCAGTTTGAATTCATTATATATGTATGTGTATGTGTTTCTAATACTATAGTAAGCGGCGCACAGAGTATGCAAGTTCTTAGACATAAATGTAATAGTATATTCTTGACTATAATTATATTATAGGAATTTAGTTAATGTGATACTAAGAATGGTAAGTTTTTCTTTTCTTAGTATTATATATGCAGATACACTACCTTACTCTAAAATTAATTTATGAAAATTTCGTATTATTAAAAAATATTAGTTATTCATTAGGTTTAAATTAAATCTTTTTTTACATTATTGTAAAATAATTCTTTATTAATAAATATTCAATTACCTAATGGAATTTCAATCAATGTGCGAAAGAGACAGAGAGAGAGCCTACTTGCTGACCATACAGTTATATACGACTGTTGGGAGGTATGAAATATCTTTCAGTTTATTTTATGTAGAACTTCTTCCAGCTTGTTTTTTGATTGCCATCCACAGCAAGTGCAATGCCTACGCTAAATTCTCGCAACATCCTCGAGCATGCGCCACCCTCGTTACAACTTACGATAATCGCATGCAAATACGAATCTCATCGCTATTTATTATCAAAGGAAGGCGAACTCTGTCGTCCTATTTTTACCGCGCTAAATCAAATTTAGATGATAATTTTTTTACATTTCATTCAACTCTGGTAACGATTTTTGTCACGTTGAATCTGACCTTGGAAGTGGTAGTCTTGTTGCACCTAATACTGCTTCTACATGGATTCTTGCCACGCTGAACATTTACAAAAGTGACAGTGTCACCGTAACTCACCTTGTCTTTGTAATAATGTTTATTCACCAGAATCACTTTTAGATCAATGTAGTAAGCGAAACATCCTTCTGAAAACCTGTTGTAAAGCAGGTTAATTATTTGGTTAATACAGATTTTATTTGACTTACATGCGATAGCATGCAGCAAATAAGATCTCCCAGCAAAAAATGTTTTATTTTAACGAGTAATACAAATAATGCTTGATCTAGAATACATTTTTTTATTTACTTCGAGTGTACTTGTAACATGATTCGCTATTTACGTATTTTCAGTAGCTTGGATTCTTTTTCGCTTACGTACATCCCGCTCTGGAAAGCTCGAGGTTAGACCAGGTTCGCTTCGGGAGGAGGATTACAAGAATGGAAAAAGAAATAAAGAGATGGACTATTAGACTTATAAAAGAAAACTGTTTTATTGCTGTTTATTAGTTAATAAATCACTAAATAAATTTAGAGCAACATTAAAACATTTAAACCGGCAAATTTTACATACTATGGGCTTACGCTATACTAGTATAATTAATTACTTAGTGAGGTTTGTGCGAATTTTCACAATATTTGCGATTGTTACATATGAAGCGCAACGCGTCACGGGTTTTTCGAAAAAACTTCGAAAGGCTGCACTATTCTTGGCACGTCGACAAACTACTTTTGAGGAGGGGTGGTGACGCTAAATGGCTGCATGGATACGAGTACGCCGAAAGGTTGCACCTCGTGTATTCTAATGCACTGAAAAGCTATACCTCGTATATTCAAGTGCACCAAAAGGCTGCAATAGGGCAGGGCGCCCAAAAACTGCATCACAAGCGGAAAGCTCGCTTTCCGCTTTGAGGGACTTCTACCTCCAGAATTGCGATACGCTCAAAATTTCCTTCTTTTTACCTTTTCGGTTTCCTCACTCGCTCTTTTGCTCACATATTCGATGGAGAGGCAGTTACGCTTGGTCTTATCTTTGCTTCCTGATCTCGGGTACGTGGCTTAGCTTAGCGCAGAGTTAGGCTCCTCTCCATGGCCACTTCACTTTCTCCCTCACCTTTCTACCCACGCATACTACGCTCTCTCTCTCTCGTACACCCATTCTCTCTCTTGCACTACTCTATTACACCTAATCTTTATTCCCCCCACCTATACTTTCTCAATTGTATACCCATTCTCTTTCTCACTTACTCTCACGCATAATAACTTGTTCCATTCGCATTATTTGTTAGGTAGCCAGTCGTGCCACCTTCGATACATTTCTGCTCTCCGAATACCCTGCACGTATTCGGAGTCGCGAGAAGCCGTGCACTACGCATTGGGTACAGTATAGGTGGCGGCTTTCTTCTTCCCCATTTTTCTTCCTTGCGACCCGTGGTGTTGGCGGGTGTCTGAGATGAACACTCGTCTCATGCTAATCAGATTTTTTATGTTAAATTATAAATTATAATAGTGCTCCTATATATTTAGGTTGTAGAATAAGATTCGTGATTGCTTTTGTATTTTTTAATACTTATGCATACTCATTTAATTTTAAAGACAAAATTGAATCCCCCTAATAATCAGTAAAGAAATTTGAATCCGAATTAAATATCGTTTTTTAATATATAAAAATCATTTATTTTCCTCAAGTTATCACTATCTCTGTACTGAAAAAATATCTTAGTTCGGTTGTCAACTGTCTAAACTGATAGTTCATCTTCTAATTTTTTTTAAACTTTTCAACTATTTTAATTCACAATAACTTTATTTATAAAAGTATTGAGTCTTCATCTGTACAGTAATTAAAAGAAGTCGATTTTTTAATTTAAATCTAAACAATTTTAAAATGTTTGATATATGACAAATCACGATTTTTGCAGTAATACCAATTTAATAGTTATAATATTTTCTAATTTGATAACATATTTAAATAAGTAAATCAAATCATTGAATTGAATAATTTCTTTATATTAAAGCTTGAATTGCATTGAAACTTTTGTTATTCTTCTTTGAATAATTACCTAAACAACGTTCTAAAAAACAATATGTTAATTTTTTTAAAAGGGCTGTATTTATTTTACATTTCCTCCTCAAATGGTTGATTGTTGTATATAATATTTAAATAATTCGTGTCATTTATTGATTATCATAGTTACTAAGTCTTTAATGATTTGATATTTCTAATGATACATTTTGTTACTTTTCATTATTATAAGGTTCTCAATTGATTTTAAGAATTAGATATTTTTAAATTTTTCTTAGAAAATCTTTATTAATTATAAAGTTTAAGGGTTCAGAGAATTTAAGAACATTCTCGTGTGGCGTTATCCTTTACTTTCTTCTTTATATAATACATTATGTAATTAAATATTATTTCTTTGACAATATATTAACTAAAAAATTATATCTTCCAATATCATTCAAAATAAAAATTAATATATTACATTAAAAAGAACGAGTAAAAATACATAAACCAACCTGTTGTCGTTCGAGTGGAAACTAGGTATATAGACCGGTGGATGTTCACCATCTGTGGCGTCATCAGGACTTGGACCGACATAGATGACAGTATCACCTGAAAGATCACTTGAACTCGGATCATATTCACTGTTTAGATTCACTGTTTCCTCTTCTGAGCTGCCTCCGCTACCATTATTTTGTGTACCTGTGCTGATAAAATGAATTCTCTTGCGCCGCATCCGATGAATGCGTGAGGCAAACTGACATGTCGTCAATGTCTCGCTATATTGTCGAATATTGGGTGAAACGTGGGCGATCATCGTTGCATAGCAAGTAAGTGGACCTAAACATTCTTTAAGCAGCTGAGCAAGTTTGTGCTCTTTATATGGCATGTGCTTATGTCCATTAAATATCGCAAGAAGAATGTTGCCTAGGCCTGTTAGTGATATCCCACCAAACAATTTACTGCGCTCCAAGTTTCCAATGTCGATCAAGTGTAGCCTACTACGTCCACCTGCAACTATACCAGAAGATACGTTCATGAAATATGGCGTGTTTCATAAAACCTTTATTGAAAAATATTTCCAAAATTGAATAAAATGAGTAAAAGTTTGTTAAATAAAAAACCAGACTTTTTTATACAATATATAAAATAATGTGATATAAAACATTTTTTAGAATGAGTCTGAACCTTGCAACATTAGAACTAAACGTTGTAAAATCAAATTTTCAAAAACTTGAAATTTTTTTAAAAATATCATATAATTATCATATAATAATAATAAAAAGATGATATAACCTTAAAACACTATCAAAAAAAGCTCTATTTAAGGGATGAAAAATTGAAATTGAAAAATTTCGCTAAATATTTTTAAAAATAATCATTACTAATTCCTAAAAAATTAAAAGAAATTTTATTGTACATAGAAACTTATAATAAAAAAGCGAAACGTTTATGAATACATAGAGTAGACAATTTCGAATAACACTCTATAAATACATTACTTATTAATATTTTAAGAATGAAATTATAAACTTCCAATGGCCAAGAACAGAGGATAGAAATAGCAATAACAACTAAAGTACTATATTTAGAAATATTGCAAAAAGAAATCTTAAATAAACGTTTCGTATGACATACTTATGGGCATAGATATCTTCTACAGAAATGTTTAACTCAATCATATTATAAGATTTTACAACTTTTTATTCATGATTATTGTAACCAATATAATAACCAACAAATAAACCAATTTCCGAGATAAGTAAAATAGTCCTGTCATAGTTAAAACATTCTTTTTATAACTCCTTATGTATATGTACACTGTATATCGTGATAGTTTATTGCTAATAACAACGTGTTGCTGAAGTATTCCATAACGTTTTAGCATGTAATATTGTTAGTTTTATCGAAATCTATAAATAATTCTAATAACAACAAAATCAAATATTCTCGTAGTAATTATCAACAATGTTGAAACGAGACTTCTATCAATACATATGGAATATGTATATTTGTATTTGGCTTTTGTTTATTGTTAATAACACAGATTTTGACCTATTTTGAACACATAAGGTAGAGTAAAAATTAAAATAAGTTAATTATTATGAACAGAACGTCACATTAATGTACAATGTGTATAGAACTCTTACTCCACTGCACTACGAAGTTTTAATGACCTACTCATTTCCCTAACCGACGGCCGCTTATAGCCTAACATTCCTTTGAGTATGAAGACTCTTTCGTCTCTTCGAGAAATATAACATTTATTTTTGGATTCTGTAAAATATCAAGCAGTTTTTTAATTATAATTTTTCTTCGGAAAGTCTGTCACTATATTTTATATGAAATGGTTAGATTAAAAAAAATTAAATTTTCTATTTATGTATACAAGTTGATTTAAATATGCCTGCATGAGTATAAACATTCAAAGTTTCGTTTTTTGTTTCTAGTTAGCGAGCTTGTTATTGCAAAATATTTAAAAGTTTTAGAAAATATTATACTTAATTTCATAACATACTATCCATCAAAAGAATGTAATTTAAGTAATTGACTTGAAATATCTCATATTTGTGAATAACAAAAGAGAGTGTATGTGAGAAAATAATCTGTGTTTTCACATATGTATATTTTGTATTCGAATGGTATGTATATCACACTTTTAAATATAACATTTCTTCGGCTATGCAATTTTGAATGCTTTTATAATTTTAAAATATAATATATAAATTCTAAAATTCTAGATATTATATTATTGTTGTTTTTTATTTGGGAATTTTATGTTGTTAGTAGTAGGTAAAAGTAGAAAATATCGTCTCATCAATATGTAACAGAAAGTTTATACTTAAATAGTTTCATATTTCATGAACTGACTTCATGAATCTTAGCAAATTCGCCAACGCATGAATTTTATTTTTTCCTTACAGATTTGTGCATAAATAAATATCTATATGTTTACTTATTTGTATAAAACAATATATAAACTAGTTTTAGACCTCAAAAAACACATCTAAACAAAATTAAATCTAATAAGAAAAATCCAATTCCTGATCAATAATTTATGAATACTTAAATTTTGAATACTTGAAATATTTCTATATATAAAGATTAAAATATGATGTAAATAAAATTATTATTACAATATTAATTAAATTCATAAAAAAGTTGACACGCGCCGATATGATTACGACTTGTGATGACTGCGCCGTGCAGGTTCAGACTGGAGAAGGTGACTTATTGGGAGTCACGTAAACAAGTAAAGTAGAGCAAAGAGTGCCGAGGGAGAGCCCGAAATTTCCAGCCAAGGCACCACAAGGCACAGTCGTGGTGATTGGGGAGGCGTAGCTTCGCGGAGGAGCACCACCACGTTGATCAAGCAGCGTCGCTTGCGAGAAGAAGTGGTGGGATAACGTTTTCCCGTCCATTGGCGCAGCGTGGCTTCTAGCCTAAGGGGTGAGGAAATGCTGTTCGACGATTCGAAGACTAAGGACGGTTGCGCAGGAATATTGGGGTAAAAAGGACAGACCTTTGAAAAACCTGACTGGCTTATTTTTTTAAAGCCATACTTCGTCTTTTTTTCCTTTGCAAATATTCCTTTTCCTTTCCATTGACACCCGTTCTTTTCAGGATGACATAAACAGCGCTGGAACAAACAGTTAACGGAGTACAAACCGCCTATTTCAGGACGACTTCATTTAACGTACGGAGTTCGGTCGACCAAAAAAAGGTCAGCTGGGATGCTTGCCCGAAACGAAAGTTGCGTGTAAAGCTGTGAAGGCTTCTGGGATATCGCCGGGGCACGTTGATAGAGGACGAAGACGATTCCCCAAGCACAGGAGCTTCGACCATTTTATTAAAGTTAAAAAATTGAATTTATTAAAAGATCGTGTATTATGGATGTAAACGTTCAACTCTTAAAAACTGTATTTATGATGAAAAATTTTCTTTTTAGATATTATCATTTGACAAAAAGATTTATAAAAAAATTAATTTATGATACTTATATAAATACATAGTTATGCTCATATTATATAAATTCAGTATTTTTAATTGTAAATTCGTTTGTCAACCTTCAAAATTTTGGCAATATTATTTCAAATTAACCACACAGCACTCACACATATTAATGACACATAGAAAACTCTTACAAACGACTAGCAAATTTCGCTATGTCTATCGAATATAGGCTTTACTCTACAAATAAAAATGGGTCAACATCGCCTTTTATTTGGGAGCACATGTATCAAATTTACTTCAAGCCCATTACCTCATGAAAACGTGTGATCGTAAAATAAAAATACTGATGTTAATATAATATAATAAATGTAAGAATTATAAGTTTGTTCTTTTAGTGTCTTATTTCTTCTCTCTTACTTAGTTTACCTGTTTCTAAATTGTTTCACCTTTTCTTCTTCTTATTAGGTCACTCGAAAATCATAAAGATTATCTCATATGTCTTAGTTCTTGCATTGTAAAAACTAAACTTTTCTTAGTATCAAATTAATTATAAATAGATTACTAAATATGTTCATATCTTAAGTTATTTATAAAGTAATAAATTTATATGATCTTTAAAGAAAACTGCAATTTAAATAGAAAACATAGGTTTTATAATAAATATTAATTTTAAAATTTATTTGTATGATTTTTTGACTTTATAAATCAATGGTTATGTATTTGCAATGATTATATAAATAAAAATGTTCAATGAGAAGAAAATAAAAAAACAGTAAAATTTAAGTCTTAACATTTTTTATAAACCTATTTTTAAGTATTTTAAAAATTACTAAGATATAATAACAAAAGAAATTTTAAATTTACAATTATTCAGTAATTTTATAAGAAATGGGCTGTACAGCATACAACTTGAATCATATGAATACAATCATAAAGCTTGAAAATCTGAAATTTATTTATTTTCTTTAATAGCTTTCTAGTAGAATAAATGTAAAATATTATGAACGAGATAAGGTAAGTATGAACATAGAATTACAATTAAAAATTGTCAGTTTCACAAAAATAACACTTCACTTTTGCTAATTATTTATTAAGTTTCAATTTAATTCATCTTTCTTATTTAGATATTGAAATATTTTATAAAATAAAAACATGCATGATATTGAGTTATTAAGATAGTGACGTTGATATCCCACATTAAATAAATTGTAAAAAATTAATATATGTAGTGCGTTCGTACGTTTACCGAATTTCGCTCATTCCCGGTGACGTTGCTTGATGTACCGAGTCTGTCCTAGGTGTTGTTTCCCCGAATTCGCCGACGGCACCGTATACTCTGCAAAGAATTAATTTTCATCTCCTGTTGAACTTTTGCGATTGACATTTATGTTTAAGATATATATTTTATCTATCACTATTTTAAGTTAAAATATTTTGTAATTCTGTTCGACATTTTACTCATAGTTATATAGAAATGCACGCGTTTTTAACTCCACTGTTACCTCCTTATTTTTTTCTATTTTGTATAACCTTATTATAATTAATTCTTTAGAATACATAAACGTTTTTTCGCTTTACATTTAAACAATTTTTGTTCATCCTTTGTTCACCGCCTAGGAAAATCCTATACTCTAAAACGAACCCCGATCCGACCCGAGCTGACTTCAATAACGGTTTTCATTTCTTATACGATTAAATTATTTATTAAAATTTTTTAATAACTTGAAAAAAAGTCGTAAAAAACACTAAAAAAAATCTCCGTCATAATTAATAATTGATAATTAAAAAATTGGAAAAGATCTTTTTATATTTACAGTCTAAACAAAAATTTTACATATTTTATTTTTCTTGAAGTAGTCAATATGGATATAAGTCACGTTGACTTATATCCATATATTTGTTTTGAATTAAATAATGACCTGCAAAATCATAAAATCATAATGTGTGTCACCCTTATAAACGACTTAAGACTTGTGTTATCTTATATTTACTTATACATGTAGAGACATATAATTTTTAAATTTATATTGCTCTGACTGCCTTATAACATTTATATATCCTATTAATATCTCATAAGAATATATAATGTCCAATCAAATTTACATATTTTAGTAAATATGTTTCATTTGCAAATTTCAATAATTTTTATATGATGGTAAAAAATTTTAAGATGTTGCAATTTCGTATAATAAAATCGTGTACTACAAATCCAACTGTTATCTGCTAATCTTATACCTTAAAATAAGAAAACTTTCTTAAAAATGATCAATTTCTATTCTTAGCTTTGTATAAAAAACATTGAGTATTAATACTGAGATAAATCAATAATATTATTAAGTCCATATATTATAAAAATTGAATTTTATAATTTTAATTATATCATTTAGTCAGCCCAGTCAAGTAAGAATTGTTCTACAAATTGTATATGAATATAATACAACGTTCCATTTATAGGCTTATTTTTATTCCTACTCTAACTTACGTATTCAAAAATGGCCAAAATCTTTGAAATTAACAATAAACGCCTGCGAAATACAAATATACATATTTCAGACATATGCGTAATGAGCTTGTTTGAATGTTGTTGCTAACTATGACAGAAATCTCTAATGTTGTTATATTCGAAATATTTGTTTGTTTTAAAATGTATAACAATATTCAATAAAAAAAGTTGTAGAATGCCTTGGTAATACATTTTCATTAATAATAAACTGCCGCGGTATACAGTATATGTATATTTACGGATTCATTTAAATAATGTTTTAACTATAATGATAATTTTCTTTAATTCGCGTATTTTTTTATTATCATATTAGCGAGAATAATCGTTCATAAAAAGTCGTGGAATTCTAATAACAGATTTGTATTAATCATTTATATGGGAAACGCAAAAACGTATACTTATTTGATATCTTTTTTTAAAGACTTCTTTCAAATTCAAAAATTAAAATATCAGTAATTAATATATTTATAGAGTGTTGCGCGAGGTTGTCTACTCTATGTACTCATATACGCCACAACTTCATTTTGTTTAAAATAAAGTTTTATGTGCACTACAATTTTTTTATTTTTTAGTAGTTATTGATGATTATTATTAAGAATAGTTAGTAAAATTTTTAAATTTTTTATTTCCGAAATCATGTTAATATTAAATTAAAATAATAGTTTATGGATTTTTATAAAAATTTCAGTTTTAAAAATTTAAGTTTATGTTGGAGTCTAACGTTGCAAATTTCAAACTGATTTTTCTATCCCATGTGTAGTAGCAATCATTCACTCATTGATTTTCGTAAGCCCACATTAAATAAACAAGCTGAATATGAATGTATATCAATTTTGTTTATTATATCACTTGCATTGATTACGCCATGCGAGTCCGACCAAATAGGGTGACTCATGGTGAGTCACCTAATACAAGTGAAACTGGAGCAACGCGTACAGAGGAAAGGGGAGCCCGGCCTTTTTTCCGTTAGGATACAGTCGCGGTGATTGGAGCGGCGTGGCTTCAGGGAGAAGCGTCTCTTTTACGATTGGCGCGGCGTTGCTTCGGGTCGGTGTAGTTGCGAATGCCCTCGTGTTGACCGAGCGGCGTAGCTTGGAGTCAATTGGCGGGGAACGGCTTTAACGTACAGCAGTATAATCCACATGGTGCAGCGTGGAGTCAAAGAAGAGTGGAAGGAAGCGCCGAGCAGTAATTGGGGTGGCGGTGCTCGAGCGTAGGAGATGTAAGGGGGCACCGCGATGACGTAAGGGATGGTTGTGTGGGCAGTGGTGAAGGAGCTGGACGTGGCTGGCTGGCCATAAAGAAAACAAAGCGTTTCTTTCTCTTTTTTTACATCCCGAGACGGCGCGTTTTTCTTTAATACAAACCATCCTTTTAAGAACGAATAGTAGAAACAATAAAAACACTATTCGTAAAAAAAATTCAACCGAACCAATCTGTGAAGGACCACTCATCAACTATACTTATACAATACTAGAAACAATAATTTTTATTAAAATAATATTTTTTTAATACAATTTTGAGAAAATGCCAACAAAATAGGATTTTATTCTATTTTTCTAGTAAAAATCGTATCTTATTTTAAACAATATTTTGCCCATTAAAAAATAATTTATATTTCATAGATATAAAATATTGTTTTACAGAACGTTAAAATTATTTTAAACAAATATATCGTGCTTCAAGATTAGACTAATTTAAGTAATATTTTAGGAAGCTTAAATATTATAAATTTATTAACGTTTAAGTTGGTATGTAGGTTTGATTCTTAAAAGATTATTATTATTAAAACCAGTATAATTTAATAAAACCTTTTGCACCATTAATACCAAGGATATGCGAAAGAAAGATGTGTCAACTATGAATAAACCTCGTTTTTCTATGTATGACTCATGAAATAATATATCGATTTTCTTTTGCATATTTTCAATTTAAAATTTAAAATACGTTAGTAGAAAAATAATTTTTAAGCGTATCTATTGTTTATGTAGCGTATATATTCATAATAATGTGTAAAATTTATAATACTCTTTTAAAAAATTATATAGGAAACATTATAGTGCTAACTTTAAATGAAAAAATTATTTTATAATTTACAGTTATAAAAAATTATATTTTATAAGTTATAGTTATAATAAATAAATATATAAATAGCATTACTTTCCTAATGAAAAAAAGGATTTCAATCATTTGTCCTTGAAACTATTTAAATTTCATTTTTTGTTGAAGAAGTCATTATTTAAATATCGCATTAACCATGTCATAGTGAATTATTTATTAAAAGATTTTTAGTAATAAATATTTTTATAGTACTACTACTGCAAATATTCTGTATTTTAAATAATTTGAAATTATCAGTTAATTAAAAAGAAGAATCTTGCAGCTAGTAAATAAATAAAAATGTGAATAAAGTTCCGAAATTCTCCGCTGGGGAATTTTGTACGTGTTCCGTTTGGCTTTGTTGTTGTTGGTCAGGATATAGTGTCTGATGTATTTCAATCTGGTCTGGCCGAAGGAGCACTTGTCGACCGCGCAGGTCCAGCCGTTCGTCTTGAAGCGCTCGAACACGAACGCGAGGTGTTTTAGATGCTCCACGTCCGTGAGTAGATGCAGATGTCAAGGTAGCTCAGATAGTAATCCCTTATCAATTTGGCTAGAAGTTCTTGGCTGATGAGCTGCAAGCATGTTCTACCAGATTCTTTCAGGCTGAAAAGGGATACCCTGTCCATCATCCGGGGTGATGAAGGCCATGTATTTTTTTGCATCGTCGACCAATAGGATTTTCCAATATCCGCCGAACAGGTCCAGCGTCAAGAAAATTGAGGCCTTGTCCAAGTCCTTCAACACCTCGTAGATGACCAGCAGCGGTTGGCTGGAGTCCTCAGTGATTTCTTTCAGGCGCCGGAAGTCCATACAGAAACGGAACTTCTCCCTCTTCATCGGAACCATGACAAAGGGGGACAAATATGGGGAAGAAGTGGCTTCGATGATCTCGTCCACTAACATTTTCTATACCTGGTCTTGAATGGTCTTATTCTTTAATGCCGAATAGTGGTAAGGAGACAGTTTAAATGGTTTCGGTTCCCTCAACACGATCTCATGCTTGATGAACCGGTACTGGCGTAGGGGACTCGAATCCTTTAAGACCTCAATTAATATCCGCATTCAAAGTAGTGGTACAAATCCCCGTCGAGATAGTAGTAAAAATTATAGTTGTAGCGGCGCTCCTGTCTCCTCGGTAGGTGGCGCCGCTTCTCTCCCTTAGCACCAGTTTCCTGAGTCTCGGTCTGGCCGTTGCGGGCAATTCCGACGCCAGTAGCGTAGTTCGGTATCTGCGCTGATTGGTTGCGAGGGTTACATGAAGGATTACCTCGCTGCAGTTGTCTTGGATTTTTGCTGTTAGCGTAATCAGCTGCTCTACCGTTGAAATCGTCGCGGCTCGCAGGTGTTTCCTGATGACCGGGTCTATTGTTTGAAACAAGACCCCGATGATGGTCTCTCCGTTGGTCTCCAGTAAGACGTGACATTCCAGCAAGTGCCGTTGTTCTAAGAAAATGCGAACATCCACGCCGTTGTTTTGCTGCGTCCCATACAGCTTGGTCACCTATTTAGCTAGGAGTGCCAGATTGCTGTATTTTTGGCACAACAATTCGAACAATTTCTCCTTGAAAAGAGCAAATTCTTGTACGACGACCATCATCGGCTGTCGCTGCCTAGGAGAGCTCGAGCTCCTATGAGAACCGGAAACGTTCGTGGGTGACTGCCTTCTGGAAGTAGTCTTTGTACTCCTTCAGGAAGACTTCGGTGTTCTCGAACTGCAGACTGCAAAATTCCGGTAGAGGTGGTGACGATCGTGAAGCGGACTGCAGCAATCTGCAAATGTCCATCACTGTTAACATTATTCCTCCTTTCGGGGTCACCATATCTTGCACGTTTGAGCCGGTACGAAGGTTTCTTCTTTGTTGAGCCTTCGTTGAGGCTTGTTAGGGCCACCGAGTGTTGTTTGTGTATTTTCGGAAGAATGTTCTTCTGTGTCTTGTAGCTGACGGAATCGCAGCGTTTTCATCGGCGGGATGCATACAGTCTCAGGCTTGCGCTCATGAAGATGAGCATGTGATCTTTTGCGAATCTTTCAGATGTCCTTGCTCCATATTCCTCGGATGCCAATTGATAAAAGGTCCGAAATTTCCCGCTGGGGGATTTAGTTTTCACCCATTATCAAGGTTCTTCGTAACGATGAGCGTTCCCGCTGACCTTTTATTTAGGTCAGCCGGATCTTTTGGTAGGTTAGTCCCGTCACCCCGAGAAGGGTGGTCTGTTCCTTTGTCGTTTGTTGTTTGTTTCTACGTTCGTTCTAAAAAGAACGGATAATATGAGGGGGACAAGGTATATGACAAAAAATCGTGGGTGCTTCTAAAGTACCTGAAACCCAAACTTCGCTGATCTAATCGCCTTCAAGCACTTATCACCACTGCACGCTGCGCCTATAAGCGGATAATAAGGCCGCTTTCCGCCAACACGACCCCCATGATTTAAGACTTTTATTTGTGAAAGTTTTCTATTCGCACTTTATTTATAGTATAACTATATATATTAATAGTTAAAATTTATAAGATCCTGTTAAATACTATCAATTTTATTTAGAATTATCATATAAAAACTATAATAAATAGAAATATTATTTTAATATGTTTTGATTGTATCCCAATTTATTAAAATATTTATATAAATCTTATACTTGATAAAATTGTAAAATATATCATGTTAAAAGCAGTTCAGAATCACTAAAAAAATTCTTTTCAAATATAATATATCGCTTTTGGTGCTTCTTGAAATACCCTATAAAATTCAGTACATATATCACACGGATTTACGGAGTCTAATAAGCTGAGACTTCTACTGTCTTTAAGTAAAAGACTATCCCATATTGTGATGTTGAATATTATATAAGTGACTTAGAAATTTTTAAAATGGGCGAAAATGCATGATTACTATAAATAATAGTTTTTTCAATGATATTTTCAATAATTTCTACATCAATATTTTTAAAGTATTGTTTATTGTTAGTGAAATAGTGTACAGCATGCTTTTATATCAATTTTAAGTTCAAATGATTTGCACATAAATTTGAGTATTAAAAAAAAAATTTTAGTTTTTTCATTTTTTCTAACAATTATTAATAAAATAGATAGATAATTGATAAAGAACAGAGAAACTAATAAAAAATTATAATTTTTATTAAACCTTAATATTTTTTTGCGAACTTTGATAAGAAGTAATATAATATAAATAGTAATCAAGTTTTATTTTGTCGGTATTGCTAATTAAAAATATTAATATATTAATATCGTTATTGTATGATATAAGAATTAATTCTTTGTTTCAAGATATTTAGTCAATAGTTGTACTGCTTATGGAGTTCACAAGAGCACTTATCAACTTGAAGGTGCTGTGAGCACCTTCACCCGCTGAACTTTGCAGATAGTGTAGCATAGTTGGAGCATATGTATGACTGAAATCGTGCATATATGTCTGTTATAGTTTTTTAAATAGAAATTAAAAATTTAATGATTCTATGAATAAGTTACGGAATATCAAATTTTTCGGTATAAAAACTATATTTTTTTTGAATGAGAAAATCTATTGGTTATGTATACATAAATATATATATATATATATATATCTGCATTTAAAAAACCTCCGCCTTTTCCAGCAATGCTATACTGATATACATGCAATGTATATAGCATATGAGTATTTTGTTGACGAGCTCCTGCGGCGGCATCAAGATAAAAAGCAGCCCGCTCCGCAGTCGGTGCCCTCAACTCGCTATGCTGCTGTAGTTGCAATGTACTAAAAAGTGGATCATCTCTTACATAAAGTAATGGAGAGTGCTCGGAATCTGAAAAAAGCAAGAGATATATAATAAATTTTATTTCGAAATGAAGCAAAGATCTAATTTGCAAAATAGATATGAAAGAACTTCAATTATAATTAAAAACCGCATATTATATCACAAATATAATATTGAATAATAATAAATATAATACTAATAAATCTTCTCAATGAAGATTTTGAAGTTGCTAAACCACATCGGCGAGTACAACATCAAAATCTCAAAATCATAAAATCGCAAAACATCCTCGTGGCATAGGTTTATCATCGAATTGCAGACTAATAATGCTAAATCAGTAAATTTTGTATTGCATTAACAAAACACTACGTTTTATTTATCCATATCACAAGTATAAGGCAATTATTTTATTTCTATCATTGTATGTTATATATTAAAAATGTATTTAATATGCGGTCTTAATTAACTTAGCTTTTAAGTTTATAGCTAATTTTTAAGCTTCGATGAAAACAAGAATAAATTTTAATGAGTTTGGCACCAATTACGATACTTCTTTAAGTTCACTAGAATCAGTAACTGAAATAACAATATTATTTTTAATAGTTCAAACTGAAATCATGGAAAAAGCAAAATATTCAAAATATATTAAACTAATAATTATTCCAACAAATGTTTCTATTATCAATGGCGATTAGAATCATCATCCTGAAGAAAAGAACCCAATGACAAAATTTTATTGAACTTTTAAAGAGAGATACTTCGATTAAATTAACCAATATCTGGACAAATTGCTTTCACTGAATGTCCGAGCCACCTGAGTGAAATTATTAAAATTCTAAGGATTATATGTTTTCATAAGAGACATATTAAGTTCAGTAATAAAGCGCCAAAACATAACAATGAGTACGTAATATCGGTAATTACAGACTATTCTTAGATTTCCTTGAAATAGACTACTTAAACAAGCAAAGAAACATGGTCAACAAATCTGAAATACATAATTCCACTAGAAATAATTGCATGTCGACAATATGTGACGAGCTACAATTGCTGCGACAACACGATAATCTTAGCAACTCTTGGACAATTTAAAACAAAGCTAACAACGAGTATACGACAAGGACTGAGTATAAACGAAGCATTGGCGCAAATATTATTTTTTGAAGGAAGTACGCAAAATAAAATGACTTTTTTGTACAACAGTACGAAAATTTTGAGACTGTGTGATCATTAAGTAAACAGTTCATTTTTTTACTATTGTCGAATAAAATCAAAGAAAGAGCGGCTACTGCGCGCTTTTGCTGAAATATGATGCAATGAAAAACTGTTATCCGATATAATCATCCAATATGTAAATTGTGGAAAACATAGTAGTGCAACTGTACGTTATTATATAGACAGAGAATGAAACATCGATCGATTATTGTTAATGTGTATAGAAATTATACAATCATTTACTTACTATATACGGCTCTAATTCTGATATAGATAAAAATTAAAAAAGAGTATTGGAAGTCCGTTGCAAAATGGACGGCGCTAGTACAATTCATGTTCGAACTGAGAGCATCACTGGATATATTTGAAAAGAACGACTGAATACCCTAAACAAGGCTGTTAGATTAGTAATACAATTTGAGTGATAGCAAAGAGCCTGATGCTGACCATAGAGTAGCCTGCCACAAAATTATTAGGAATACAAAACGCAGAAAGAGGACTCGTATCTATAGTCAACCGAGTTAATAAAATGCCGATATTCTATTAGAATGAAACATGTGATTTCGAAATATTATAGAGTAAGAAATGATTTAGGTAAAGGAAGTCTGCATGTAAGATGAAACACGTACACCAACAAGAACGTAGCATTCGGTAATGCACGAAATTAAAGTAATAAAGAAAATAAAAGCAAACGAATACATAATCGTAACAATTTCGCTTGCTAGAGTAATAATATCGTATATAGAAACAGAAACGCTAACTTTTACAAAAATGGGACCTTGATCGACACGATAATTTTTACGAAAAGTACAAAGATAGAGGAAGACGTGAATATAATAATTTTCGATGAGGTAACACAGATTGTACAATGCTAAAGCGAATACCCATTTCAATAATAGAACGTAATGATTTAAAATCAGGATACAGGCGCCGATGTCTCATTGATTAAAGAGAGTGTTTTATTTAAAGACATAGCAATAAATATATAAAATATATAAAATTCAAACTCACGGTAAAATGTGTTATTGGAAATTAGTTATTGTAAATAGACAGGACCTTGATAGTGTTAGAAGAACTTGCATGTGAAATACATTTATCTCAAATGATCTTCTAAAAAATGTAAAATCCTATAAGCTGGGACATGATAGAAAATATAAAAACAAAGTAGTTGCCGAAAAGAAAGAATTGTGTTTAAATGAGAAAATATCCTTTATATGTGAAGTAAGCTTTGAAATGCTCACGATAGTTTAGAGACTAATATTCGCCTACATAAATAATTATAATAATATGAAAGATGATTGAATTTCGATTCAACGTTTAGATTAGATGGAATATAGAAATATAGGAAAAAAATAAAAATCTGAGTACCGGTTATCAAAGCTATATTAAGCGAAACGATAAAACCATTAAGCACGGTTGATTTAGGCGACAGCGATAATGAGAGAAAAAATAAAATAGAAATACCAAACATATAGCCTTTAATCTATAAATAAGCAGTGAAATTATCAACGAATAAGATAAATATAAACGTCTCAAACAAAAAAAAAGAACTAATAGAAATATTAAGATTTATTAAAATGTTTAAGCCAAGCCCAACACAAAAATAAAAAAGCTTTCTTGAAACAGGAAGCGTACCTACTAGAACATATAAAGGAGAGTAAGAAAATATAAACTGATCTCAAAAGACTATAAGCAATTAATAATTACTTAGTGCTCACCAACGTCAAAAATAAATCAATTAATTCATTAAATCATGAGATATTACCGATGATTTGTAAAAAATAACACAAAAATAGTTAGTTCTTTAGTGCAGTTACTATGAGGAAAAAGAAACGCATTTACTTGGGGACTATAACAAAAACGGGCAATTGAAGATTTAAAACAAATACTATGCAATGGCCTGATGCTGATTGCACCGGTATTAGCAGAAACATTTATCGTAACCACCAACGCATCTATTACGTACTTAGTGCAATCCTAAATAAAGCAACATAGGGTAAAATAGACCATATGTATATGCTTCTAGATATTTAAAGAAAAGGGAGCTCCACAATTCAACATATCATAAAAAATTACTCGCAATCTTCCCAAAAAAAGCAATTTCACCTTTATCTCTACAAGCCTTTCAAATATTTCCACATGAGCAAACAGCCTATCTTAAGACTCAATAAATTAATAATAGTCTTAGTTGATACTTATTTGACATCATTTATCAACCAAAAAGTCATTATGGAAAATTCTGTCTAAAAATTCAACACCATAGGCGAGACGAAAAAACGTGTTTCAACGTGCAAAACTCTAAGAGTTCGCAGAGTCTCAAGAATTATATAAAAACCAATTATATACAAAAATATCAGCATGGATAGATAGAATGAGTACCAAGAAGAAATAGAAAGAAGTCCTAAATCTTTGAAAACCCAGAAACAAGAAAATACTAAGAGACAAATCTATCTTGTGTGACGCCAATGATTTGTGGAAATTAAGAGAAAATAAAAATTCACAAAAAGTGAAAAAAAACGAGACGAAACAGAGTAGAATTATAATATTTAGAGTGGAAAACAAGAGCACAATTTTTATCTCACCATGGAGGAAAAGGAGAAAATAATAAGTGAGACATTAGCAGATAAAAAATTATTTATCATTTGTAAAGAAGATAAAATGAAACCGAGTACAGTGCCAGTAACCAGTACAGTGAGTGACTTGGATGACGAGTCGGAAAATAACGAAATATGTACACCACTAAATATAAATACCACACAGAGACGAGTCATAAGAGCCAAAAGTGACAAATATAGGGCACTCACCTTCTCCACAGAGAGATGGCGTTTAGAAAAGGAAAGAGTTATATATCAACCATTGGAATGCCGCCTTGTTAACAATGCAAAGTTACCATACGAAAAGCTATCGTGGTATAAAGCAAAGGTAACGAACCCCTACCACTGTTTAAAATAATATTATTGAAAAGACATTCACTTACATATAAAGAAAACCTTCTATACTTATCAATTTAGAATTTTTTGCCAACGAGAACCCTTGAGACTCTGATGGATCGGTGAAATACATAAATAAAAAAATAATAAAGAAAAATTACCAAAAATAAAAAAATGATAAAAATAAAGAAAATGCGAACGAAGATTAACGCACCAACAATACGTTAAAAAAATGAAAAAAAAAAAAATAATATGACAATAAAAAATTACTTATACTTTTTTCTAATTAATAATAAGTATTTATAATATTTTTCCGCGATCATCGGATGTGGTAATATAATAATAGAACATAAGATAATTCCTAATTATAATTGGAAAGTTTGAATGCGTATACAAGACATCAATTACCGGCGCGATTTTTATATAAAATTGTGATATAAAAACTTTTTCGTGCGTATTAGTATTCTTAAATTACACGATGTTCAAAAAAAAATTTAGTGGAATGTCTTAGGGATATTTCTTATGAACAAACATAAGTCGCCCCTATTCTCGCATAAATAAGACTGCATACAGACTGCACTATAATGTATATTCAAATGTACGTAACATTTATCTCTGGCACGATATAAAAATAGATGATAATCCAAAAATAAATGTAATGAAATATCTTAGGGGAATTTGTTATAAACAATCTTTTGCGGCCCGTATGCTTGTACACATATGAGTATGTGCACGTAATGACAGATAATAAAAGTTTTTCTCAAATTTTTTAAATTAAATTTACAGAATATATTGCTTATTATCCTCTTATTCTGTAAAAAATGTAAATATTAATAGATTTATTTGTTTTATAAGGATTTGTATACAATAAAGTACCGTTTGCTCTTACGTGCATTTACGCATGTATTGAAAATGCACAAAAAGTAATGTTCCGCCGCGATTTCTTTTATAACTTTTTTTCGAGATTAGTCTTTTACATAAACAATTATTCTTATTTATAATATTTAGTGGAATAATAAAATTGACTCTATAACGCTTTTTCGAAATTTTCATCTCCTTATAAGGATGGTTTATGAGAATTAAATTAATTTTAAACCTATCATTTTATTATTTTGTGTTATTATTGATAAGTATTTATAGTTTTAAAAAATAATTGATTTTGAAAATTTTAAATTTTGTTGCAATGTCAACGTTGCAGACTTCAGATTCCTAAATAAATTTGAAAGATTAGCTTGAACTAACAGTACGCACACGAATATAATCTCAAAAAAGCATATTTCTTAATCAATTCAACAACTTGTACATTCTGCAACAAGAAAAAGGGGTTTTAAATAGCAAGGCTTTCCTCTTTCGGAGCTAAAGAAACTTTAATATATTGGCAAAAAAAAGTCTATTTTTTTCCTAAATTCCAAATTAAATAAATCCACGGACTTTCTTAACTTCCAAGAAATTTTGTACTATAAAACAACATACTTTTAATCATCGTTTTTATATATATTTACATAAATTGACTTTTTGACATTTATTATGGCGATGGACTGATTAATGAAGTTCTTGAACTACTCCTTTGTAATTCATTTTTATTCCTAAATAACTTATCATTAGGGTTGTTTTCTCTCAGTAATGTTTGAAAGTTCTTATTGATAGAAACTAACTTTTTCAGTTTATTTTTTATGAGTATTTTATCAGTTTTATTCTAATACTTTTAAATCCAATGTTCAAAATTCTATTAGCTAATTTAAAAAAAATAAATGCACTAATTTTTTTAATTATACATGGCAAAATGTCGAAATTTACAGCAAATTTAGTCTGCTAGGTCTTACAAGGAGTGGAATTGCTTATTTTCAACTTATAAACGTCCGTCATTTACCATAGAGGGCATCTTCATATTGAACACCCGAAAGGCCAGTAACTATCGATTGGATAACCAAGATTGAGTCAAAATACATTTTAAAATCTGAACAGATGTATGAGACTCATAATATTTCATTATAAGCCAAAAATTTTCCTTTACAAAGGTATTTTAAAATTTATGTCAATGTTTATATTTTAGACAACAAAGAAATCTAAGACATTGTTGCATTGAATATGAGGAAGAATGTAAAGAGCATTAATTTATTTAGTAATTTATTTCTTCTTTTCTCTAAATATCACCTCAGAATCAAATTCTTACTTTAATACTTACTATCAGAAGAATTTATCGGACATTGCAATACTTTCTAGATAGAAAAAATGATGTAAAGTCTATGAGTAATACACAAAAGTATTCTTTCCTTGACAGTACATCCCTTCTATAAAAATAAAGTCACTTTAAACTATTAAAAGGGAGATAATTATAAACTATGAATTAATTAAAACAATTAGACTTAGTAATGATTAATACACATATTCTCATAATCTTCTGTAGTTACCCAAAATGTATACCTCACAATTAGTATTACTAAATATTTTATAACTCTTGCAAAAGCATACTAATATTTTGAAATGAACTACACAAGCTTCAAAACTGTGATTTTACAATATACATATATGCTTATATAGTATTATTACTTAATATTTTCACAGATCTTTGTATTAAATTAAAAAATTAGTCATTTTGGTTCATTTATATAAACGTAAAAACGTATATAAATGAATATGAAATTATTTACATATCTTATTTATATTATAAAAATATTCAATTAAAAACTCAACACTTAATTCTTGAAGCACTCGCAGTATTTAAAAATAATTTATTTAAAAATAAATATTTCAATGACAAATTTTATTTAAAAATTTAAGAAATTCACTCATAATATAATTTTTTCGCCTATTTTTTAGATAGGCTGAAATGACATTGAAAAAGTAGCTTCGCATAACTTCTTGAAAATTGACTAAATTTTATTCATATGACGAATTACTAGAGAACATTTTACTTATTAGTAACTGAAAATAATTGAAAAATTGATACCGATAATTCCAATGCAAGTACGTATAATTTACTAACTTATTTGTATATTTATCCTGTATTTTGGTAAAATCCTTTCAATATTTTTGAATTTTACAAGAATAACAAATTAATTAAAATTTTTTACTTTATCAATGTAAATTATTCATGTCTTTTATTATCAATACCTCATAACGCTAATATTAACCTTTTTTTAAAAATATTTACATAATATAGTTTAAATAAATTAACCGTGAGTTTTTAAAAATATGCTAAAATTAATTTATATATAGAATTACCCGAAAAAATTGCTGCAGCATAAATTCCAGTTAAATAAAAAAAAATTTATTAATAAAAGTTATTAAGATAAATTATCTGTATCATTTTATTGAATAAATTTATAAGTACATTGACGAGTAAAGAATAAGAATATTAAAAATTACAAATTATAAAAGAATTAATTTTTCGTTGGATATCTTAAAAATGAATACTTGCGACGATATTTTAACGTTACAGAATAGTAAGTTATATTGTCGCAATAAACTTCGATTCTAAGAGCTGCGACACGATATACTGCCGCGAGCTCCTATCATTGCAGATACGGCATCGAATGCAACTCAAAATAGCTAAATAAAATTGTGTATCACCATTGACGTGAGTGACAAGAAGATCTCTCAGTTCTTGTTGGTCTGGGGTTAATTCTAAACAGCTTACTCTTACACTAAATCTTGTCCCTGTTTTCTGACGCTGCTCGTGGATGCCCCGAAAAAGCCAAGCAATTGCACAAGGTATAGCGCCCATTGTGCTACTTGCCTCAGTAGTACCCAGCATTGTATATGTTTTTCCTGAAATTTAAAAAAATAATATTTTATAGTTCTTTAACCTAATTTTTATTCTGAAAGTAGTGAATTTAGCTTTATATATATATATTTTATTCGGTGTAAAATAAAAAAATTGTGATTTATTAATTTATTAATTCTGTGTTCTGTATGTGTCAGATTAGTTCTTACAAAGAACTGAGTTGACTGTCTTTTAGTGTGAAATTTTTTCTTGTTTTTAAAGTTTAATTTTATTATAGTTTTTCATATTTTTTCAAAAAATACCATTAAATTTCATTCATTATGTATTTTTAATAATATTTTTATATTTTCAAATATTATATAAAAATTAAAAAATCTTGAAAAACATTAGTATATTTTTTATTAAAAAAAATGTAATTTAAATTTATAGAATTTAGAATAAACAATTTACAACTTTTAAACAAATGTATTTTCTTTTATTAAGATTGATATTATTACAAATATTTATATTATACATATACTTAATACATTAATATTTATTTTTAAGAGAACTGTTTATTCAGATTTTGGTACAGTTTACACTTTACACTTTCTTTCGATGCGGAATGAGTAATTAATTCGAGAGCAAACTGTTTCATTTTAAGGTTATGAAAAATAATTCAAAAAGTTTTCTAATATGTTTTTAAAAATATCTATTTAGAATCTAATCTATCTACTGTAATATATTTATATAGTTAAATTAATTAAATTATTTAAAAAATGTTGAATTTATGAATAAATTATAAAAATTATATTAAACTTGAAATTATATTGTAAAACTTCTTTAATTTTTAAAAATTGGAATGACTTTTTGTTTTAGATAATATGCTATTGATAATAAACAAGTTTATATACTAGAATTCAAGTTCTTATATCAATTTAAAATTATTTTTGAACTATGCTACTATGCAACCCCCTCCTTGGATTTGATCGCAATCGTGCATAAACACAATATTATCTGAAGTGTATATCAAAGAGATTTTTAAACCGTAATTGATATTATAAGTTAATAACTATAATAGTCTGTGCATTAAAAAGCTTGAAGTAGCTCATTTTGTCTGTTGATATTCATTGACTATTGAAAGATTGTTAAAACAAGTGCTCTTAATTAAGCGCAAACTTTTGAGCGGCAAAAGAACGATTATTGATATATAGAAAGGTTGATTATCGTGTAAGATAATCTGTAAACGTTAGAAAAAGCATATTTTTAACTTTTACAAGCGGCAGTTATTAAGTTTTGGATATTAATAAATATTTTTTTCGTTTCTTAATTTCGTACGGTACCATACTTCCATCTCTTACTAAGTAGAAGTAGAATTCAAGCATCCAATTTTATTCAGATTTTGAAAAAATTGATATTTTTTACATTTTCTAAAAATACGAACCTTCAAACTATTCTTTTAAATTTAAGTAAAATTAATTTCAAGATCAGCCTATCCAATTAAAACTAATAATACATGCAAAACTGTCACTATGTGCACTTATATTCTTGCTAATTTATATTACAGTAAAAATGTTCATATCTCATATGTAAATTTTTAAAGATCTAAGAAACATATAGCTCTAAATATATTAAAAAAAAAAAATATATTTTCAAACAATCGAGAGCGGTTAGAATGTTCCAAGTATATATGCTAAAAAAATGAAGATGAACTTATTATAACTGAAGAAAATAATCTAGAAGTTTCTTATAAAATGCGCAAAAATTTTATGATTTCATTAATTTGCTGCCAATTTTTCAGAAATGTACGTATTTGATTATTGTAACAACACTTAAACAATTGTAAAACACTAACAACCACTTAAAAATTGTTAAGT
This sequence comes from Wiebesia pumilae, assembly GCA_018907045.1. Classification (NCBI taxonomy): domain Eukaryota; kingdom Metazoa; phylum Arthropoda; class Insecta; order Hymenoptera; family Agaonidae; genus Wiebesia; species Wiebesia pumilae. Next base: position 14,264,890 of record JACCHZ010000116.1, read on the forward strand.
AGTTACAGAAATTTTGATCGAAAAGACTTTTTAAGAAGAAATTACGGAAACACTAAAATGCGACATTAACAATGCCGAGAACGCAGCAAAATCGCATTTTCACATCTTTGTTCTACGTTTTCTTTGATTTTTTGTTATTATATGGAAAAATAGATATTTTTGTAAACGTGCTTACTGTAAAACATTAATATACTAAAAAGTTAAAATAAAACTGCAAAATTTGAAGAGATGTACATTTAAGCAAGAGTATGTCAAGTAGTATGTCAAGAAGTAGTATGTAAAAACAAGAATACAGTACAGATCATAAAGGATTATCGGAAAAAATGAATATCAACGCTCTCATCAAAATATTTCAGTATTCGGAAACAATATATAGTGTAATATATATAAATTTTTTAGTTAGTATTTTTAAAGCAGATCTATATGGTCAAGATTTTTAAATTAATAAAAAGCTCTAAAAACAACAAATACCTTGATAAAAAAGGAAAATTTGGTAAAATGATAAATAAGCCAACAGCATATTATATCTTAGTTATCCATCCATATTATAATTCCATGGAGAAGATGAACGTTGCACATGTGTACTTCATATCAACATTACGGTTTAATACATAAAAGACCAAATAATAGTAAGTGTTACGAAGGCTGACTCGTGGAAATCTTGTCAACGTGCCAAAACAAATGATTAAATTTATTTGTTTCATAATTCTTACTCAACATTTGATGGTTATTTTAATAGCGGTTAGTCTTACAATTGGTATATTATGGAGTAACGTAGTTTAATTATTATTAAAATAGATACTTATTTAAGTATCTATTTATGTATTGAATAAAGGCACAGAAGTTAAGAGGTTTTAGTGCAATGCATTTAAGTTGTGACTCTAATGCTCATAAATATGCAGAAAAGCAGGATGCCAAGCGGATAAAGATAATAAATAGAAAAGCGCAACAAATGATACGACAGTACACAATGCTCTATCGGCAAAAGAATTAATATTTCATTTCAATAACTTATTATTTTATAATTAGTCGTTAAACATGTTTAACAATTATTTTATAATTTGCAACGAATGAATCCGTTACGAGTTCGCTTATTCCGTTACACCCAGCGGAGGGAGTAGGGCGCGATTTCTCGTGAGACATGAATATAGTGATTGTGTGCACATAGATGCTTACGCGACAGCGTATACAATGACTGACGCTTATACGATGAACACTAGGTGACGAGTGTATGTAAGAGGCGCAGTAACAGTATGTGTAACTGAGTGAGATAATGCGGAGTGAGAGATAGAATGAGGCTACTGAGGAGAGTCTTGGCTATGCGCTAAGCCTTCGCTTTGCGTTAGGCCTTAGTCAGCGAAATGCTAGACTCTACGCGAGCAAACGTGACGCGCTGCGTCATCGCCACCGTTATTTCCTCGCCGCTAACCTCCGCCCACGGGTTGTGAGAGTAAAGGCTAAACAAGGTTGCCCCTCCGCGAGATACCGCATGTGTAAAAGCATGCTTCAATCGCTAAACGGCGTATGAAAAGTGAAGGAAGAAAAATCTTCTTTAATTCATAAAAGAGGCGAACTTGCGTAAAAATGAGAGAGTTGGTTGGGACTTGGAGGTTTCCCAAGATAGAGGACTTGTTTCTCTACGAACGTGTAGCTTTTGGCCCTTGACTTCCGGTGCAGCCTTTCGACGCACTGGGAACTCCAGATAGTGCAATCTTTGGTACGCCTCCAAGGAGTGCAGCCTGTTAGCGCGCTCCCTCACCGTGCAGCCTTTTGGTGCACGGCCCCTGGTGTAGTTTCTCGACGTACTAGAAGCCTCAAGGTGCAGTCGTTTAACCCACCCCGGAGATAAAGCCACCTGGCTCATTTCTCCTCGCCGTGACTCGCCTGTAGAGTTGTCCACCACCGTAATTCATTTGAAAAAGTTACCCACTGCTGCGAATCATTGTAAATCGCCGTATAATCTATGTAAACCGCTGCTAAACAAAACACACTGTCTTTTTTGCTCCATTTTCTCAGTATACGAACCTGTTTCGACGTCTAGACATCCGTACCGGGACAGCCAGAAAGCACAATGAATCGAGACGCAACCGCCACCGTTGAAGAATAAGTTTCTTTTTTTTCACATGGCGTTCGCATAAGTGACGCAAAAATAATTAATATCCGAAGTTAAATCGTTATAAATTAGTTACACGTTAACGTAAAAGTATTGTAGTATATATTATAAACATTTTTTTGAAGAGGGACTAATTGATTTTTTCTAAACATAATATTAGTTATGTATTAAAAAGCTTTTTGATGTATTATTATAAAATTCAGTTATTACATATTAATCTTTTATAATATTTTTTCTAGAGAATTATGTTGTTCAAGTCATAAACATTTAATTAAAATAGATTCATAAGTACAGTACAAATGAAAATATTTGAATTGAATGAAATATAAAGATAAGAGAATGGAAATTAATTAAGGATTTTAAGATAAATCAAATTTCAATAATAAAATTGTGATCATTTAGATGAGAACCAAACGTTATATCAACATTCAATCATATTTAATTCATGAATATTCCAATAAAATTTTAAAAAAATTTAAAAAGTATTTCAATTTTAATTTAATAGTAAGAGTTTGTTATTAAATGACAATTTAATATACTGCGGTGTGAGAATTGTTACAAACGTTTACAGTAGATATAAGTACTTATATCTGATGATGTTAATTAATTAGAATCTACGTATCCTACTCATACTTTTAAATCAAATATAGAAAAATTTATTTTTTGAAATAATTACTAAAATAGTTTTATAAATGAGGCATATGAGTGCATACAAGTAAAATTCTATCCAGAGTTTCTTTTGCACATGTGATCCATGCTTCAAATATTGAATTCTGGCGCTAATACCATAAAAAATAAAAACTCACCAACACCAGCCTGTCCAAAACAGAATAAACAGCCATCCATTCCATTAATCACTGCATGAATAACATCGGTAAGAGCACTCGAGCAGATTTCCATCTAAAGTGAAAAAATATCAAAGTGAAATGTTTTTATAACTAAAGCAATAGTAGTTAAGATTAAGTTTATTTAAAAATTGAATTTGTAATATTTTAACAACTTTCGATTATTTTTATATTCTTTAAAATGTTTCATTACAATGTTTCATTATAAAATATATATTTGTAACCAAGTATAATTTTGATAATAATATTATTAGTTCAATACAGTATAAATTGTGAATGGAAAGAACAAACATGTTACGAGAAGCAAGGTATGGTACACATAGAATAATTTTTAATATTTCTATTTTAACCAAATAGAGTTTAATTAGAGTATAATATAGTGATAATAATTATATCAGTAAATATAATAAAATAGCTTGAAAACATTTTTGCAATTTTTCCTCTGTTTTAGATAAACGCTGCGGTCTCGCACTCATATATATGCAATATCGATATTTTATGATTTTGTGACTAAATATTAGAACATTTTTGTTCATGTAATCCTTAGGAATATAATAATATAAATAAATTTTATATAAAAATATATTTTCTACCTACTATAAACAGTTTTTTAAATAGTTTTACATTAGACAATATGCGAAAATAAATGCTTTAGAACGCAAAGAATGACTTATTACGAGCATTGAAACATTTCTGCGCTGTATTTTCTATTTTTTTGACTTAGCATTATTTAATTATTAAATAAATTATTAAATAAAATTTAGTAAAATGTAACTGGGGAAGTTTTAAATCATAGGCGGCTCATATTTATAAATTTATATAAGGACATTTACATTTAATGGTTAAAAACGCGAGCCTCTGACCCATTTTTATAATTAAATTTATAGAATTTATTATTATTTGTTAGTAAGGATGTAGTGGATGCTTATACGTGCATTTATACATATGTTGAAAATGCAATAAAAGTGATGTTTCAAGTCTATTAAAATTTTAATTTTTTGTATTAATATTATTAATCATTTTGAATAATTAAATTGTTCCTGTCTTGATTTTTCGACATTTTCAATCTTTTATAATGGTGATTTGAAATACTGTAATTTTGCATAAATTAAATATTTTACCATTTTTAGTTTTAATTTAATAGTATTTATAGTTTTAAAAAAATCGATTTTAATAATACTCGAACTTTATTGTTACTTCAATGATACAGATATGAGAATCATTTATGAATACGAAAATCCAATAACTAACGAATCTTAATAGACTTTATTTGAGCAAATTTTAAATTGCTTTCATAATGCAAACTGGCAGCAGATATTATGCTTAACAGCGAAAGAATATTCAAAATTGACTGCGTTATAATAAATTAGGAAATAAGATAATACGAGCGAATTAAAACCACGTTGTTGATTGAAATATTAATTCGCGTTACTATAAGAAAAATGTTAAACTTGAATATATTGATAATACTTAGGAACCATGTGATTGTAAATACGTGAAGAATATCAAATAATAGAGCATGTATATAATTAATTAAAGAGGGTGTAAATAGCAATCTTACGTGGATTACTTATTTAATGACTGAATTTTTTAAAGTTACAAATACATGTATCTGTGATAAAATGTTTAAATGATTTTTAAAGAAAGAGAGAGAGAGAGAGAGAGAGAGAGAGAGAGAGAGAGAGACGCTGACAGAAATGAAATGATAGTTTGGAAAAGTTAAGTTACAATTGATACATTACAACATTTTTTGTGATAACGGTTTCCAAGCAAATTAAATATAATGCCTTTTCAAGTATATGTTATACTTGAATACTTCTGACTGAACACTAAAAGCAGTAGAACGACGTTAGAGGCTAATGGTAATGCATAAAATTTAAAAATGCAATTTAATACTTACATTTTGGTAAATAGAAGTGTCTTATGAGATGATTCAATATTTGCATTTTGATATATAGAATTGTATTATGTGACGACGTAAAAAGAAAAAATTACCATAAATAATGTTCTAGAGATATAAGTTCACATAAGTATGTTTATTTTTTTAACGAATCGTACGCAAAAAATGTCTTATGTGTGTCGGGTAAATCTTGCGCTCTTAGCTTCTAAGGAATTATACTATTCCCTTCACTTAACGGTTATGCCACAAGTTAATTCTTTTTTATAAGAAACACTCCAAAATAATCCACGAGAATTCAAATATAAATATAAATATTATAGTTTAGTTTGTAGATATCCAACAATTATTCATTATTTAAATGCTGATTACATGATTATTATTTTAATATCTGTTGTTAGCAATATTAATTCAATAGAGCTTATATAAACGTGTATATAATAATACAATATTATAGCCAAACTAATTTTTTTTCACGTTTTTTCTAATATCTTATAAATGTTAAAACAAAATTCAAAATATTATCACTAATTTTTTAATTATAAATTTTTTTTATATAATAGAATATTTTTTATTTATGAGATACTTTTTTTAATCATAAAAAAGAGAAAAAAATAAAGTATGCACCAACAACATTGCTTCTCAGTGATAGTTAGGATAAGTGCAGAAAATAACTAACGCTATAAGAAAAGAGTGAATGAACTACGTCTCTCTGGTGATTGACAGAACAGCTGCAGCAAATCACCAATGTTCGGGATGCCAGGTCGCAAACTGTATCATTCTCCAATGATGGTTAAAATAGGTAAGGTATATAAGTAAAATTACAAGAGAAGAGTGGGCGAGCTACGTCATTCTCTGATGATTGACAAAACAAGTAAAGCGAATCGCTAACGTCCGGAATGAGAATGTGTAAAATGCGTCACTCTCCATCAGGGGTCAAAATAAACATGTCACTCCCTGGTGATTGATAGGAATGGTACCAATGACCAACAATGCCGCTGTGACAAGATTGGAAGGTAATCCAGGTTTACCAGATGATCACTGGGAGGCAAATAATGGCGTGTCTTGTGAACACGACCATTTATAGTTATATCATGAATCAATTGATTCGCTCTTTTTACGCGAGTTGATGTGTGATAGATCATTCTTGAGGATTTGTATGAGAAAACTAGTTCATGCTTGAATCCATTTATAATGAAATATTTTAGGTTATAAAAAACATCGTTAGGTAGTAAGAAATAGACACATAGGTATTAATAAGACATACAATAATTGCCAAAAATTACTATTTTAAAAAATATGAGATTTGATAACGAAAATGCATCTTCGCGAGTCAGTTCTTAGTAAGCAATTTCTTCTACCGTCAGAATGTTACTGACCGTGCTTGTGGTCTTTTTTTTTACTTGAGGGGATAGCTGTACATCGAGGCTTTTAGTTATTTGGGTAGGGGGTAATTTGAGAGAAATTATTTAATGCTATTATTGCTTTTCTAAATTTGTTTAATGAACGCAATCTTAAGTTGCATGTATTGTACCTACAATTAGGTATAACGTCAAGGATTGAAGCGATCTAAACACGGCGTCCTTCAGTTTGGCCCTTGGTGTTTCCAAGCGATAGTGTAAATGAGGGTCGGTGCTAGCCAAGCCAGGCTGTTCCAGGCTTCATGCGGGCTTTTGTTTATGATGTGAAAATCTTGTGTGTAAGGTTCTAGTTCTATTAGTGTCGAAGTTGAGTGAGTTTTGCCGCTGGGCTATCGGATGGTCTGTCATCGCTTTAGTCGATTCGATTACTGGTAACGGGCGCCCCTAAACCCTAACAATTCTAGTAACGAGATGAGATAAATTAAACAACAAAGCTTTATTTAAATTTATAAAATATTACAACTTTGTTGTATGAAATTCTAATTTTATGGTATGTATATAGAAAGAAGTTTAAGACTTCTTTCATCGCAAAATTCGATTGACAAAAAGCCGCTCAAACTAATGATTTGCTTAAGTAAAACAATAGTATAAATAACATATAGATAAACAATCGGGGTCCTTGAAAGATTTAAACACGATCAAGTAAGTGCCTTTAAGTAATATAGTTTTTAAAGTAATTGAACCTATATATAAGAATTTAACAACTGCTGATTTATTAAACACATGTTCAGGAGAAAAACTTAAAAACAATGAATAATTGAACACGGTCAGTTAATCATTTGCTTACAAATACATTAAATGAAGAGTGAAAATCGGTAAAAATAGTTCCTCAACTTACTACTTATATTTTTACTGACGAATTTTTATCAATTGTAACTATTATAAATGTTATCAGCATCACTGTGTCCCACTAAGAAGAGTTATGCGCGATTACGTAGCAAAAAAGTCTAAATTTACAAAAATAAAGAGAAAATGTCTCAGCAATTTTTTAAACTAAATTTAGAACAGAAGTAGTTAAGAAAATGTATGCAATCGTTTTTAAATTTTTATACGCATTTTCTCAAAACTATAATTTTATAATTAGTTTGCAAGATATTTTATAAATTCATATAGCAAAAAGTTTTCCGCATTGGGCTTATCTCTTAAAAATTACATACTTAAGTTTGCACGAAAATTATATAAAAAATTTTTTCTTATAATTATTGATACCTTTAAAATAAGTAAAATTGTTATAAAAACAAATAATTATATTACAAATATACTATAAATAAAGGATTAACTGTAGCTATAAGGCCTATGCTATTTGTTATAATGATAAATTTATAGTATTCGGAACGAACTGTTGAAAAATTATTTGAGGATTCGTCTTTGACCATTCTGGCGCTATCTCGTTATGTATTTTTATATAAAAACATTTGTTTCTGTTAATTTAAGTGATTAAGTAACATATAGAAAAAATTTTCATAATATTTTTTGTTTATTATCTTTGAAAAATTCTGAATAATACTTGTTACAAGATTCTGCTGAAATCTTTCAAATTCTAATTCTTCAGCAAAAAAGTAGTGAAAAAGGCAAAAGTTCAACATCCGGGGATTCTATTCGTCTTACCTCAAACTTTTCTAAGTTGGCTAACGTTTTTTTAGCTCTTCTACATCAACTGCTGAAGGTCGCGATGAATCTCAGAATAGTTCGTTCTTCTCGCCCGGTTGCTTCTACGTCCTTGGGGACAAATATCTTTGAGTAGATTTGTTCCTTCTTTCTGAAAGAAACGGATTGCAAAGGAGGGGAGATGGCTAATAATCGCTTGTGTATAGCTCTCCAATAACGGCTGCACGAATCCCCCGGCTGGTGGGATTCCTTTACAAAAACTCGTTTTCTGAACTGATTGATAAACATCTATGCATGCTTCTATATCTGGAATGCCCAAGCTTTGCTACTCCAATCGGCGTAAAGCGCTCTCCACCACCGCGATTAGAGCTACGCCGCTCTAATCAATGCAAAGGCGTTTTTCACCACTATAGTTCAAGCTACACCACGCCAATCGGCGTGATGGCGCTTTTGGCGGGAAATTCCGAATCCTCTTCCCGCGCGCGACAATTCATCTTTCTTCTTCATGCCGAGAGGGTCTTCCCTCCGTTGCGCGTTGAACTCTTTGTATGTTGTCGCGCAGATCTGGCATCGTACGGTTGTCAAATCAGGGTAGTACCACCGCATGTCAATTGTTTTACATATATATGCTTTTAAATGATTTTAAAAATAAATATCATCTCATAAAAGATTCAAAATCTGTTAATTTGATTTTTATATCTTTCATAATTCAATTAGAACGTATAATTATTAATAAAAAATTATAATTTATTCATAGATATTAAATGCTGCTTGTATTTATTTATTGCTTGTGTTAAATATGATTTTGAAAAAGCTCAGTAAGATACTTTAAATATTTATAGTTTCTATTATATTAATTATAAATTACCTGTGAGTCTTCTTCTGTAAAGATAGCATCATAAGTAAACTTTTTTGGAGCTGCTATGGTCGGTCTGCAGTCTTCTACAAATAACGGTGGTACTGAAGGGTCAATTAATGTTATTTGTTTCTTTCCTTTATCTACAGTAAAGAATCTGCTACCATCACCAGATGATATTTTAAGCATTACTTTAACCTGAGATGTGAATTAAAATTATAGAAATTAAATAATAAATTAGCATAAAAATATGATTATCAAAGGATATAGACACAGTTACAGAATTCGTTATTCTGTTTCTTGTAGGACTTTTTATGCATATTAATATTGCTACCTTCTAATGAATATGTAATATAAAAAATAATTTTTTGTAAATAACAAAAAATTATATTTGGCGGGAATACCCGTCGTGAACATTAAGCACCACCGGTTGTGGGGCGGCGAAAACAGGCAAAAGAGGGCTGCCCTTTACGTCACGGTGGCGTGAAAAAAACGTTGCATCACGGCTCATATCAGAGTGTAGGTGTGTATGAGTATGCAAAGCAAGTGTACGAGCGTAAGGCGAGGCTCAAGCGCGAATGTGTGCGTGCATGCGTAAGAAATATGCGTGATAAAGAGTCAGACACGATGCAATGTGAGTGAGAGAGCGTACGTAAGTGTCAGCCGCAAGTGTGTAAGGCATGAGTACGTGAGTGAGTGAGAGTGTACGCGGCATAGCGGTAGCTGCAAGATTACAACAGTGAGTGAGCTTAAGCATGCCCAATAGTGGGGGCATGCAGCAAAGCGTGTGCGAGAGGGTATGCGGAATGAGTAAGAGAAAGCATGCCCGGATAGTGGGGGCTTGAACGCAGTGAATATGAGGGAGAATGGCAGGCGCGGCGTAATGCAAGCGGAGTGAGTGAGAAAGACCATGCGAGCCAGCTATACGCTAAGGCTCCGACCAAGATCAGCATCAGGATCGGTTCGGGATATAGCACTCTATCGCTGCACTGGGGCAGCTGCTGATTGTAGTTATCAAACCCAGAGATTCCAGCCTCATAATGGCAGTCAGTTGACTCGCTTTTGAACTCGGAGTGGTTCGCTGCTGCGGATATCGATTTTTGACATACTCGAACGCGAACTCACTTACCCGTTTTTCAGCAGGCTCGTTGTAGTAGGTATTGTCCTTTGACGTATCTGAATGCGTGTTTGCCAGGAACAAATCGAGAAAATTATCGCCATTAATGTTTAAATCGCCGCCGCATTTGTGCTTATAAATACGTTATGCCGCATTTATTGTAATATTTATGTAAAATCATTGCCATTAATGTATAAGTTTCCGCCGTATTTATTGTAGAATTTATGTAAAATCATCACCGTTAGTGTATACGTTTCCGCCGCATTTGTACTTTTAAGCTGCGCTGTAACTTGTATACAACAATCGCCGAATAAAAGATCACTGACAATTGTAAACGGTAGTGTGCCGTGAAAATCGTAATGTTTTCAAAGAGTAAAATAATTAATACGTGTACAATTTAAGTTGAATAAATTAGTTTAATTTTAATATCAAAATAACGCCGTCTTTATTTCGCCCCGTCTTATCATGGGTCTTCCTCTCGATACGAACCCGGTTCGACGTCGAGCTGTCCAGAACAAGACAGCCCGGAATCATGGAAAACTCGTCGCTACTTCAGCAAAGATAAGGAACACGAAGATAGAATAATACATAAGAGCTAAGTGAAAATTATCTCGTTATAAATTAGAAAAGAAAATAAGTCAAAATTTTAAATAAAATTTGAATTAACATAGCTATAAATATAATATAAAAAAATAATAAATTATTATAGCTTAAAGGTTTACTCATTGATTTAATTATACAGCAAATACATTTGTATCGTATTATTTACAAATCGAGCAATATAATTATATTTTTCATGTATACTTCTCATGTGCTCTGTATTCTGTTTATATTTTAATACAGCACGTATCCAAGTTCCACACATTGCAATATATCACGTGTGCCCGATAAGTAGGTATTTCTTTAAAGTAGTTTTTTCAGTTATTGAACATTCAATTTTATTTACAGTTACTTAGAATGGTTAAAAAAATTTCTTTAATTATACTGACAATTACGAAAATTTATATACCTTTAATAACAATAGAAAATTATTATTTAGAATTATGATGAAGAAAACAATGATATGGCTATAAAAGAATTTATGTGCAAGTACCGTATAAATATGTACTAGAACGTGTAAAACACTTTTACAGAACAAATTGATAAGAAAGCAGTAGAGGTTTTCTGTATACTGTGAATTACTTTAAAAAAGCCTGCATTCAGATGTATATTTATAGAATGAAGAAATGATAACTGTAAGAGTCATAACATTTACTTTATTGAAAGAAAAAATTTCTTGCGTACTATTAGATCTGTTCTTATTTAAGAATACACGTCAAATAGGTCTTGTATTCTCGAAATTACCTGTTATTTTAGAGTATCTGAAGCAATCCCTCCTTACTGTACTTATCTAGTAAAAAGGAAACAATTTATAGTGCGAACTTGAATACATGAGCTAATAACCGCATACGGCACTAACACTTGATCCTTGAATACGCTTAGTATATCTACAAATATATTTGGTGAATGCGATAAATGTAAAAGCGTAATATATAAAACGTATTAAGTAGTTTTGATGAATTTTATAGAATTCATCATCTGATCTCGAAAATGCATAAATAATTTAAGTCTAATCAACTATTGAAGCTTTGTTCAAGCTTAGAAATTCTTTTCTAGAATTTCAGTTACTTAAATAGGTCAATACCTGGATATGCAGCTTTTTAAAGTGAAGAATTAGTTAAATAAACTCAATTAAAAGTAAATATATTTATAAGATTTATAATATTTTAATTATTTATGTATTCATGTTCATTCAATTATACCTTAATTAAATTGAAAATATTGAATTGAATAAATTGAAAATCAAGAATTATATTTTCTTTTATTTTTTAACAATATGTAAGAAAGTATAGACTCGAAAGCTATGGTAATTTCAAGAATTGGAAGATCATGTTAAAGCAAAAATCTCATACTTTAAACATGAATTGAGTATGGTTATTATTATCTCAATCTCAGTAAATATTGCATATTTAGAAATAATATAAATTAAAAATAGAGTAATATATTTAATTGCCATAGATATCATACGCCAAAAAGCCTAGAAATTATAATGATAATAATATTGTAATTATAATTATAATTATACTGTAGGAAGATTTATGTGATAAAATGGCATCATGTACAGATAGAATTTAAGAAAAATATTAGTTTTACAATGATTACAAAAGGTAAATATTCAGACCTATCATTCATAAAGAATGCGCTTTTAAACTTAATACACAAATTGGATTACTTTTATTTTTAATACTAAACTTTAATTTTACTAACTTCTATTTTTAGTCTAAGAAATGAAACATATTTTTAACATTGCTATACATAATATTACTTTAAAAAATGAATGTTAATTCTCTACTACGTATTAAATTTTAAAAAGAGCTTCAAATAATACAATGGTTCATGATCACTGCCTTTTACTAAGATCTTACGTAAGAACCGCTTTTGCCACTTAGGTGAGTTCATTGGAAGTCAGAATTTATGGCAATCATTGTAAACTATGTTTAGTTAACAAGACATAAAATTAACAGACGACGGATCTCGAAGCAGACGTTGCAAGCAGGGCCATGTATGTGTGCATGATCGTTGCTTATATACTGTGTTTAATTATACTGTTCTTTAAACAATTATCAAAAAATATCTTATATGTAATTAATTTTATAGAATTAATAAAACCATGTAACGATTTGGCTCTAAGTGAAATCCACCAATAATAAATTATAAGCTTGATGGAAAAGGATCCCAAAATCCAGACTGGAGAGATCCGTAGATCTGTGAGATGTTCTCTTTGCATATGATAAAACTCAGCTGAGTTTTTTTGTTAGTTTGTTGCTTCACGTTTTTTACGTTTTAAATGAAATGAGTTTTTTCCTACTATTCGTCCTGAGAAGGACGATTTGTATGTAGAAGAGACGCGGCGTCTTGGGGGGGGGGGAACAAAGAATACAATGTTTTCTATTTATGGCCAGTCAGCCTCGTCTTGCCCCTTCGATTTCGTCCACTCGACTAACTTTGGGTCTCCGTGGCGCCCCCTCATATTTTTGTATTTTTGATTTTCAAAAACCGCCGCTCCAATCCTTCGCCACACTCAATTCCATTCTTCCTTTGAGCACGCGCCGCGCTGTAGCACGGAAAAATGGATTTTCTCGCCGATTCTACCCAAGCCATACCACTCAACGCTTCTACCGTAGCGATCCGTCCAAATTACTACGGCGCCATTATGGTGAGAAATCCCGGGCCCACTTTTCCTGGCGCGAATCCCTCCGGTACACTTGCCCTAGGTAATTCACCATGAGTCACCCTTTCTGATCCGTACCCGCACGGCGCGGTCATTGCGAGTCGTCGTGAAAATCAGCGCGCATCAAGCTTTTTGAAAACAAAAAACGTTCTAATGTTTCATCTATAATTCCAGCAGAGGGAAGATGGAATAGTGACCAATAAATGCTGCTAATAAATCAAGAGAAAATAACATTCCGTTCACAAGTGAAATTTTAGGTCGTTTAAAAACAATATGCATACATATGAAAGTATCTTGTATTTGATATTATTGTATTTACCACAGATGATCAAATAATGATAATTATTGTACAAATATAAGTATGAATGTATCTGTCCACGGATGAATTAATTAGTGTTTTTTTCCATAAGTTTATAGTACTCTTTTTTTTAGATAAAATGGTTATTATATTGTAGTCTAATAGAAAAAATTTGTGAATAAATCTAGGTCAATCAACTGCCTAATCTATGTATCTAACATAAAATATAAATAATAAATACATCGACTTTGTGGCTTATAGAATTTTCCAGAAAAAAGGTAAATAAAGATATGAAAAAGGAATAGAATTTTTAATTTTTAATATCTTTAATTTTTTGTGATTTTTCAATAATTTATTAATAACCTATTCCTAATGATGGATTTTATAGACATCTTGAATGATACACAAAAAATAAGACTTTAGAATAATTAAATCGTTTCTATGTAATTTAGTTTGAGAACATTACGAATTGGATTATAGAGTGTATAAACTTCTGTGGTCTCATTGATTTGACAATTCCTTTGCTTAAAAGTAAGTATTCGATCATTTTGAAATAACTACAAGTTTGTGAAGTAATTACAGAAATTTTTTTAGAAAATTTTTTTGTGAAATAAATAAAAATTTGGAAAGTAATTGCAGAAATTTTGTTAGAAAATTTTTTTTGTGAAATTATTAAAAATTTGTGAAGTAATTAGAGAAATTTTTTTGAAAGGCTGTTCAAAAGAGATTTACAAAAACAGAAATTACATCGTTTACAGTTTTGAATGACGAAATATGGCAAAAGCAATTTAAAGATATTTGCGTTAAAAATGCTTATAGTTTGAAAATTTAAATTTGAAAAAAAAATCTTAGAGGAAAAATAATCGGTAAATAAATAACGCATTACGTTTAAGTTATCGGTAAGCAATTTTAACTCAATAAAGAAGATACGCATTTCTCATTGATACATACCAACATTGTAATTAAACGAGTATAAATCCGAATTATAGTATCTATCCCAAAAGTATTCACTCGTGGAGCTCTTATGAACATACCAAAATAAGTCAAAGTTTATGATTGTATAGATGTATGTGTGGCCACGATCTTCGATTTTTCGAAAACTATTTACATTATTTATTGATAACGTTGCATATTCTTTCGAATAAAAAATACTTATTTCCTATCTTAAGATATTGTGTTTGTATCATAGGTTCAATTTTTCGTACAAAAATTAGAAATTTTCATTTTTTTTATTAGTTTAATATTTCAACAAAGATAAAGTGATAAAAAAAAATTTTTTTTGTTTTATCTGTTTCAGATAATATGTTTACAAGTAAGGGAGGATATTGTAAAGCGTCTTTTTAAAAATACTTCTTGAATAATTACTTCTTTTTATTTTAATTGTCAACTTTATTTTATAATTATAATTTAGTACTATTTAAATATAGTACAATAAAGTAATAATATTAATAAAAATAAATAATGGATTTTAATCAAATAATCTAAAGAAAATTTTTATTTTCTCCAAAGGCCAGTGATGATTATGGGTAAAGATAAGCAACTACGACATTAGAGCTTTGTAGAATCCATAAAGACTACAATTAGCCAGTTATTGAACTGAACCTCTTAACTACGGAGAATCAGAGAAGTGCATAGTTAATGGCGTCAATTTTCCTTTTCTATAGTATATAGATTCTATAGTATATCTACCTTTAGAATTGGTAAGGATCAAAAAAAAAACCTCCACGTAGCAATCATAAAAGAAGTTACAAAAACCTCTTTTACGATAGAGTTCTGTATTTGTAATTATTGCTTTAGAGAGATCCAAATTAAATGTAGCTTACATCTACCAAATAATGAAGAAAACAATGGGGGTAAATAGACTTAAAGATAACTCATGTTGGTATAAAAATAGAATTTGATACAAGACCAGTAAAACTCGTAAGAAGATCGGCTGAAAGAACTATAACTAGGAGTTGAAAGCTATCGTTATACGACAACTATTATCATTATATTATCAATATATCATTATATCATTATACATTGTCATCATTATACGACAAAAGTGCTAATATTGATTGTGGAAGACAGGTGTTCACATTATGCGTCAAATGATATTTAAGAATAACTTTACGGCCAAACTACAATTAAACAAATTAGGGACAATATATTTGAAACTGTGATTGGAATTAATCCATATTAAGGTTAGAACTGAATCATAACGAAATATAAAAAATCTTACTACACGTAAGATAAAAAAAAAACAGTAAAATTAGAAAGCAACAAATTTAAGAAAATTGCATGGATATATTAACGATGACAAGATATAAAAATAATAGATATTGCCATTGAATTTGCCTATTTGAAAGGTCAAGAACAACTGCACCTACATCAGTCAGGGTTAAAACAGGAAAATTGATAATAGATAAGTCTGAGACTTTGGGCTTTCTTTTTTGAAGCTTTTTAGCGTTTTTCACTTTAAAATAACGATTTAAATACTAATCTACAAAAATGCATAAAATGTTATATCTTAAAATTATCAAATATTCTCACCGATATAATTTTGGATATATAATTTATAATTTATAAATTCGGTTGTATCATTCTTAAGCCATTTAAAACAATAGGTTTGAAACAAATTTTTTTTGCCTTTATACAAAGCTCAAGAGAAAGTTTTGAATTAACCTTAACTAATTCGACTGTTTAGATACGTAGTTAAGTATTAGTCAAAATTTAAGGTCAAAACTAACGCACAAAATAATTTAGAGATGGTAACTTGAACCATCAAATAAAGTAATATTTTTATCTGATCGGATAGTCGAGCTGTTCTAATGATATAGAATATCCTGTGAGGTCTCAAGATATATAAAACCGATAAATAAATTAGCTAATTAACAAGATAACGTTGGTTTGGATATCGTACCATGACCATATTATTAGTAACTAGAAGCCAATCATCTTGCTAAAAAAGGATCACAAAAAAAGAGGAATATATTTTCTTCAGTGAGTTTACTGTCATCTGAGATAAAATAATTTATTTCAAAATTAAACTATATGTGTACGATAGAAAAGAGTTCGACCATCAAATATTTTCAGTGTTCTATCCCACTTAAAAATTAAAAACGTACAATATGAATATTGTAGAGAATGGAACTAGATGGGTCACTAGCTAGCTGAATGCCTGGAAAGTAGGCTATCACAATAACTTAGTTAGAATCGTTATAAAAAAGAAATGTAGACAGAAGGTTTGTTAAAGTTTTGAAGTTTCTACGTAAAAAGTCCATATAATCCGGTGCATAGAATACGATTATCATTTGGAACATTTTTTAACGTTTATTGACAAAAAAACATTTAAACAAATAACATTTCATGTATTATTCTTCTCATACATTAAGCATTGTTTATCACATATTATATCAAAGTAATAGTTAATTAAAAAAGTAAAATTATTAAATACAAGTGATTCAATAAAAAATGGATTAAATGTAGTAAAACAATTATAATCAATTTTGTAACCTACTTACCTTTCCAACTCCAGAAAGTTCTTTGACGCCTATGCTTCTAAGAAGTGCCACTGGTGCTGCTGGCGGAAATTTAAAAAATAACGCGGCGTAACTTTCAGGGTGGATTGATTGCTCATCCGGGCCTAGGCCTTCTTTTGTTGTGCACTTTCTACGATGAGGACTCAATGATAAATTTTGTTTTTGTGTCATTCTAGAAGTAAATACAATATTTAAATGTTTGAAGTAGAAAATTTTAATAACAAATATTTCAAAACAGTTTAAAATTAGTAAAATAAAATGTTTGTGAAAATATTAAAGCAGTAACAAAACTTCTCGTTCTTATGGTAAACTGTATTCAAGGTCCCTATTTGGGTACTATATAACGAAATAAACGGCGAGCGCCATGAAGAACGATTTCAAGAAAAAGGAAATCATCTCTTTCTCTCTTCTTGCTAATGCAGCGATACTTGTCTTTTTCTACTTTTCAGCCCCAATTTCTTACATCGGACAAAGTTCCTTTGCGAGGAAAGAGCTTATGGGAAATATGTAAAGAAAAGAACACGTAATTAAATGTTTGAATTTTAGCAACGGTTTATTCCTCCTATTCTTAAGTTGACTTCAATCGAGTCACGCAAAAACCATTAGCATGCGCAATCCCTCTTCCTAATAGAATGTAGCGGAACATTTGGAGTCGATCGCTCCGAATAAACTAGGAACACCACTTCTTCTTTCCTAAGCCCACTTAGTTCTGAAGTTTATTCTCCGGGTTCATTCTAACTGCACTGGGTCAACTTCAAGATGATGGTTTTCACCACACTTCATCCGCTCTTCGGCTTAAGTTCATGTCGTGCATTTCATCCTGCGAACTACGCTTTGATGACGTTCTCTGTCGGATGCGCGTTGTTTGAATCGTGGCGTAATGTGCCACTCATCAACAACCATCGAAAATCCACCAATTAGAAGCATACGAGTGAAAAAATTGTGACGAAATACGTTTCCCTATTAAGTTGCCTGCCGCGAGATTAGGTTAAGTTATGTATTTAAGTTAAATTTGTGAACTTCTTAGATTAAATTCGATGTGTTTAGACTTAAACTACATAGTTTAAGTCTATGTATTTTTTTAGGTTGGATCATGTAGGTCTTGAATTTATATGCCGTGCTCAGCGGCCGTGTTTTAATCGTAAGTAGACTAGTTTCAGATCAGAGACTGTAACATTTGTCAGTCTTATTTGTCCTGTCAAAAAATAAACAAAATAGATTTTAAACTGAATAGTAAAATTTCGTCAATCTTTTATTTTGACTCTCATGAATACGTAACTCTACCCGGCAAAAAACGTTGGTCGACTAAGGAATCAAAGCTAAAAAGCGAAAAGATATGAGCACTATATAACAAACAAGAAAGGAAGATGATGCGCGTCGGTACGGCTCTGATCCATGACAACCGCGCCGCGCGGATTCGAACATATGAGGTGACTAATTCTGAGTCACCGTGCCGAGAGAAGTCCCAGAATTTTCTATCAAGAACGCCACCGTGGTCATTGGAGTAGCATAGCTTTGACGGGAAGCGCTTCTGCAGTTATTTGGGCGGCTTGACTTGAGAACGTAATAGAGGGAAGCACTCCCGCGTCGATCGTAGCAGCTTATTTTAGAGATCGGAAAGCAGCTCTTCGCCTATTAAAGCTGCGTAGCTTGGCGCACTTGTGGAGAATGCTCAGTGGCGAAGTTCGAGTGTTACTCATTTACAAGCGCACTCGGACGTCCGACGGCAGTGCACGACGAGCGGAGGGTGAGGAAGGACTCATTAGAGGAACACTTGAGCAGCCGCTGCTAGCTACTGAGCTGAAAACAAATTATTCATCTGTCTCTACAAAGCATTCTTAATAATAAGCACCATTTTAAAAATTTTTTGTTTAAATTCCAGAAAATATATTAGAATTATACATATATTATTGCACTCTAATTTTATAATTATAATTCAATACTTATACTCGGTTTATTAAAAATATTTAATACTTATGCTATGATATAAAGGATAAATGCTTCAGTACTGAACAACATTTAATTGTTGTTTTTAAAGGTTCTAAATTCTTTTAAAATTTCGAAAGGTATTCTTAAATTATTCTCATTGTATATATATCTTATTGAATAATATATTTACTTTTTAAATACATATTTTTACATTAAAATAATATGAATACATGATTTACATATTAAAAAAATTATTTTTGTTAAATTTAATATATAAGTATTATTTTTGCATTTGAATTTTAAATAATGATGTAATGATAATCACGCAATAACATTAATAATTCACTAACTTTATACACAAACTTTTTTATGATTTTTTAGCAACAATTTTTCAGTATTTTCGTAATAATCTTAGGAATTATTAAGGAATTAAACTAAATTATTATTATTATTAAGATATATAATTTAAACATTTTTATTGAAGTTATTAATTATAACAATGCTAGAACGTATTTTAAATTATATAAACAATTGCAAAAATTCGCAAGTCTTTAAAATCTATGTTATTATATTTTATCGCTTCAAGAATATACGTAATGTAAAAAAATTTTATAAAAGGATTTGGTTTTGCCAAAATCAACAAAATTATTTATAAAATGTAATTAAAAACAGGGAGATAGATGTGTTATATATAGAAAATGTACATGAAAAATTATAGTACTTTATAATGTGTGAGTTTTATAAAGCAGATTTTAGACTAGATGTGCTCAATTAATTATAAAAATTACTTCACTAACTCCAAGATTTATTTCCTTATTTAATTAAGAGTCATATTCAATCATCGAAAAATTTTAAATAATATTAAATTGTAACTCAATTAATAGTCTATTATTATGCTGATACTACAAAGTTCTAGAAATACTTACATTAGCAATAAAAATTCAAAATTTGATCAATTATCGGTTACAATTTAATTATATATTATATTTTTTTAGATGTTCCAGTTTTTTTTATAGACTTGAATATCGGATAGAATTTTTTATAGGAACATGATAAAAACTAAATGTTTTCAGAATACAAAATGAACAATTTATGTTTAACTGTAAGAATTTCTTAACAAGATTTAAAACTATATTGTTTATTATTGATTGATTTGATGGAGCAATAACGCTTACTCAATTTGTTTATCCAAGGTGCTGATCACAAACAAATTAATAAATGTAACAATTTTATTTTGTGTTTATAAAGTACTTTATTTATAATGAAGTTTCGATTAGTTGTCATAAAGGGGTACAAAGTATCTGATGCTCCCTTATTTTTTTATTTGTCCTACGAAACATACAATAAAAACATATCAGTTCCGTCGCAGGTATCCCGCGCTGTTCATTGTCACTACCGCTCTATATCCCTATTGACCATTGTACTTCTTAACATACAGGCCTCCTCCGTCTCGTTAAGAATGCATTAAAAAATTATTCGAAATTTTTTTTAATAATAATGTTTAAACGAGATTTAATTATTGTTTACTATTTCTAACGATATAAATATATTTTTGTACAAATATTTACAAATATTATAGTAATTTAAGAAGATTAATTAATAATAAAAGATAATATAAATTAATGTTTTCTTGATCGATGGGAAGAGGCGATATCTTCTTAAATTTCGCTTGTACTCTTCAGTACCAAGGGATTATTGTCTTCTTGAAAAAGGACAATTAAATTCATTTTTAATTTACGCGGAATATTTATATGCTATTTCGAACGTGCATTCAATTAGTACAAATATTCTTATCTTTATCTTCAAACAAATCTCCAAAGTATAAAAGTTTTTGGGATCATTTGGATCAAATCACAAAGGAGTTAAAAAATGAAAATTCAAAACAGCTTCGATATCTGTTACAAGAGTATATAATGCTTTGTAACTGAGTAGTGTACTCTTCGTTACGTGGTAAAAATGTCGTTTAAACGATTTTATATAAGCTTTCCATAGGCCATCGAAGTATGGCAAACGTGAAAAACTAAATTGGCAATTTTTATTATTATTTGCTAAAGAGGTAACAATTATATTTGGGTTTTTTTGTCATGTTTAGCATTCGAGAAGTTTGTCACATTATATGAATGAATATCCAAAAATTATTCTCCTTATGAACAAAATATTCTTAGGGTGACTAAGGCAACATCGGTGGTCAGATTTTGGACTAGCTCAATATGAACGACTTTAGTGGCAAATCACGTGAATATTTCAATATAAATTTTTAACGCATTAAGATCTTTTTTATGTTTAGACAAAATAATTAAGTTTGTTATTCTGTATTTGGAAAGCCGTAACATCGAATGTTTTTATATGTTAAGTTGGATAATTTTAATCGTTCAATTGTTACAGATATATTTTTTTCATTTCGTTAAAACGTAGTGGTTTATACAATCTCAATTATATTTCGCATTGCTGTTTACAATTCGTTACTATTCAAGATAAGATTATCATTTTTGTACATTTAATATATATGTGTGACACTTCTCTGTACTGTTTATTTTTTTGTTTTGAATTTTTTAACTTTATTATTAATATTTTGATCGACACCTCACTATGAATAATATTTAGTAAAATGTTATATTTAAATTTTTACATGTAATAAATTTTAATCGCTTTTAAAGTCTACAATTATTTATGAATATGCAACAATATGGAATTATACGCTTTAATTTTCTAAATGATGAGTACTTCGATATAAGTTTTTCCGCTTCTACAATGTTTGAAAGATTCAAAAAGCATTTAAAACATGTTTGACCGTTTTATGTTTATTTCTATATTTTCTCAAATTTCAATTGACTAATTTGTTCTTTATTTGAAAGCCACAAATTATTTTGTTTGTTGAAATCCAAAAAGAAAAGTGCAAGAGGGCATATCGGATGGATTTTGCTTTGAGCAAATATGGTACCAATTATTAGAAATATTTAATTGCTGAATTGTAGATACACGATGCCTACTAAAATTTTATCTAATGCAGTGTTATTGCAGTCAGACCAAAATAATTTTTATTTCAAATTAATGTTGTGATGCGCTTGTTTTGTGAGATTCTAAAGATTCGTAAGTACGACGGCTGCAATCACAGCAATGAAATGGGTTTAGAAAGAGCGACTCGTGATTTCGAGCAGAATAATTGAACAGAAACGCTTCCTAGCTTATCTTTTATTGTAATATAAATGTAGGCACGCTTATTAGAGTCGTAAAATCCATGAAACTTTATATAATTTTTTATGATTATCGGTCGTTCAATTTTTATTTTTTGAAAGTGTTATGAGACAGCATTTCTTTGATACACTGATTAGGGTTGCGTTGTTTGAAGTCGTTATTTTTTAAAAGTTGATCCATTTGATATACGTTTCAATTGAAACAGACTCATCTCATTCTACTTTTAAATTCAACAACTTTTGCACGATTATTTTTACTTCTGTTGTTACTAGTTTAATCAAACCTAGAAATATTAACTGATTATTTATCTACAGCGATTTATTATATTTCCCTCGTAACAATTGATTTTACAATGGAATCGAGAAAAACATGGAAATCGACAAGTACATGAAAGTCCAATTTATCAATTTATAATAACATTTGATAATATGCATGCAATGTGCAATCAAATATACTTTATTGAATGTCGTTTTCTTAGAATGGGTTTGATCGATCGATAAGAATGTGAGACGCGGTCTATAGCATTTTTTGCAAGTTCTGGATGAATTTGAATTTGAAAAATACTAATAAATATGAATAATCTCCATGATTTAATTGTAAACAGTTTATGCATAATAAGCTTTTTTTATTACATTGATATATTCTTCTAGTGTCACCGGTATTAATTTTTTTGCAAGTTTGCGTACAATGTGTCTCTTGTCATAAATTACAAATAGTCCTGAATTGCGCAATGAATACTACGTAGAATGATGAATATTATTCAAATTTTAAATGTTCTAGGATTGTTTTTGATTATGTAGAAAGTTTGAAAGGTCACTAATTTTAAGTAAATCATTATTTTGTATCATTTCACGCAATTAAAATTGGAAAACATTCTAAATATGTTTATTTAGAGCTTCGAAAGTCTTATAATGTTTTCTAGTTTGGTCTAAAACAGCTGATACTATGGGGGAATTCTTTGATTCAGGTAGATCAAAAAATGTTTTAATGCATTTTTCGATGATTGCGAATGGATCGTAATATTTTTCCAAGTTGCTCCATGCCTCAGTAAAATTGAGATCAGTTATTTCTAGCTTCTAGATTTTATTTTTTCTGCGGCTTACCTAGTTAAACACGTTATTATGTATATTAGTTTTTGACCATCTTGAAACGCCATATTTTCAAAAATCACTAAATTGCAGTAATTGCATCGTGAATACTTTTGTATTTGGTTTCTGCGATTGATCATTAATTACTTTTTTCGGTAAACCAGTCCAGTTTAAAACGTTATTTTCATTTGAAATTGTATCTGATTTTGAGGTATATTCATAGAATATATCCTCGTACTTCTCGCAATAATTAGATAAGAATGACCTTTTTTTAATAAACATATATTAAAATTTCTAATGAAGATTGTATGATTTCGGTGTTTTTAAAATCATTTTTAATATAATTTAAATTTACACCTATTACGCTATTTCGGCTTGAGTTGCGCTATTCAACTATTGAGTGGTCGATAAAATTTTTGTAAAATTTTATATTTTTTTGCTTGCACATCAGTGAGTTCGAAATCGCTAATATCTTCAAATAACATTTTTTTACAGAATCGTAAGACAAAGATTGAGATAGTGTGCGTATGAAATAGAACGATATAATCAATATAACAAACAACACATCTTATGATTAGCTAGTGAAGATTTAATATTATTGTTGATAATATACTTCTCGTTGTGAAACAGCACTTCTTTAATATCTTGATTAGAATTGAATAGTTTGAAATCGTTCTTTTTTACAATTTTCAATAAATTAATTAAATTTTAAATCAATTTAATATTTTTAATCATTTTTGCATTGAATTTCATTTTATTTCACCAAAATTTGTTTTAAAACAACAATTTTTGCAGTTTATTCACATATATAATTAGAAAAAAAAAATTTTTTTTCACATGTTTCTATAATGGAAACGCGTGAATTATTGAAATTCTTGAATTATTGCAGATGAATACTTTATCATCGTTTAATGGGATTCGTTATCTTTGTTGCCAGAATCCAGCTCAAAATATCAACGTTTTTGGTTCTATATAGTAATAATACCAGATTTTTTTATTCGAGAGTTTTTACACGCTAGTCAAAGACAAATTAATGAATGTTATAATTTTATTTTGTGTTTATAATGTATTTTATTTATAATGAAGTGATATTTGATCAGTTTCCACGAAAGTGTAGAAAATATCTGATATTCTTTTATTTTTCTTCTCCACATCACGAGAAGTTCGTCGCAAACATGCACGCGCGCAGGTGATCGTTTTTGTTTTCCCTATGCTTGCATTAATTCAGTATAGATATCCCGTTGTATGTTCTCAGCCATCACCCATTCATATCTACACTCGCCATCGTATATTTTCATACATATTTTTAATTTACTTTATTATAAGTTTAACATTAAATAAATTTAATTCAGAAATTCTTAATTGATTTTTTTTGCTATAATTTGTAGTATTTTCTAATAATTATTAAAATAAATAAATATTTTTAACTCAGAAAGATATTTTTTAATAAAAATTAAATCTTTAATAAACAAAGAACTATTTTTAATTCAAAATAAAACAAAAAAAGAATATTAGTAAATAAATAAAAAACTTCCCTACCATTGTTATAAAGCAATAATCTTCTTTAAATCATCGAAGAAAAATCGAAAATTGTAAAAAACATACGCAATGAAATTCATAATATACAAAAAATCATGTCATAGTACTTTTGTTTTTCTGGTATTACAGTTTTTATAAAATATAAATTTATTTGAATTATAATTCTCAATTACTTCCGTATAATTTTTATAATTATAGAAATATTTAATGAATTATTCGTTTATATTAACATAATTACTTTTTGATCGATGTAGTTAGCAATCAGTTTAATAATTGTGAGCTCAAGGTAGCGATAAAAATAAATGACAAAAATGTCCAATTATATTTATAATAAACATAGTTATAAATAACATCGGTAATTGAAGTTATTATTAATTTCAAATATAATTAATTATTGCAATTATTCTCAACGATGATAAAGAAAAATGGAGGTATGCGTAGCTTCTATAAAGAATGTTTGCTAGCATCATGGTGTATATGAAGGCGTGTCTAACATGAATAAAGAAACTTGATTATTGTGAAAAAAATATATACCTTTAATTAATAAAATTTTGAAGATACACATAAAGCCCACAATCAATAACCTCTACGATCAACCTTTTATAGGTCCAGTAGTATGTACAATATTCTCTTGACAATAAAGTACCCAAGCAATTTGAAAAACAAAAACTGTTTTTTTTTCAAACAATGCTCCTTTTTTCTAAGTACAAAATTTTTTTAAATAATGATATTGGAACAAGTTAGAAGCTTCTGTTAAAAAAGTGCATATGTACATATTGTTAAAAGCTACACGAAAAACCTTAATTAACACTACAATGCAACCGCACCGTATACTAAGTAATTTATATTAAGCATTTATACTATGCTATATTAAGCCGTATACTAAGCATTTATCTGTAAAGTAGAACTTGAAATTATCAGAATAACATTTCAATTTAATTTATTTTTTCTCAGAATCTTTGTATTAGATCTTATTAGACGCATATATTTTTTAAGATTAGAAAAACACGAATAAATTCTAAATAAATATTTTATTAAAAATTATAACTTTTAAAATAATCTTGTATAAGACCTACTTCTACGACTTAAACGAGTCTAATTCGTACACAATTAAGATTTATGGTAGCCCCGTAAATCCTTCTAAGTCCGAGTCGAGAAAGCAAAAATGTGATCAAGGGACAGAATGACGATAACAGACATTGTAGGCAAGACCATAAACACTCCCGACGAACATTGCATTTTTGGTGGCGAAAAGTTAGGGTTAGTTCCCCAAGAAAATTTCCATTGTTCTCTCATACTTTATTGAAGAGAAACATAAAACTTAACCGCTGAGCATAAAAATTACGTGAATATCATTATTCACATAATGATGGAATGAATAAAAACTGTAATACCAGAAAAAAAGTACCCTGACTTGGTTTTTTGTATATTATGATTTCAATTGTGTATGTTTTTTATCGTTTTCGATTTTTCTTCGAATGGATATTCACTCATTAAATTCGGTATTCAGTACGTAACTTTAGTGACAACACTTTTGATACACGAATATTAATTGAAAATAACAAGTTACAGAACTCGAATACATATAACGAATAAATTTAAACAAAGTAAATTACGTGAGTGCGAAATTGTATCATCTCAAAACAAACGTGTCACGACATATACGGCAAAACTTTTTCATCCGGTTGTTACAACATAGCTTCCGCTAATATAAGGTTGTTTTGAAAACGAAGGTGGTGCGATAGAGACCGCCATCTTTGGAGTAGATTTATCATAGAGAAATCATTCACTAAAGTGAATTTGCGAGTGGACTTATATGCTCTTTTATTTTCATAAGGAGAAAGCTCGCGTATGTAAAACGAGTGTTACCCGTTGGAGCAGGGGTTGCATATACTCATGGCAGCAAAACTCTCAGCATACATCGTATGCCTTCCATAAATATTGTAAACTGAGGCGAGTAAAGTCAAGAGAGTCGCCCAAACTGTTTCTGTTCTGTTTCTCATGCTGTCATATAATTCTGGCACATACCTTGCAGTCGATTAATAAATAAATAAAGTAATAAATAAGATATTTGCATTGTCTAATTAAATAAATAAATATTAAATATTCTCTTTTTGTTCTTCTTTTATTCTCTGACCAACTATTCTTATATTTATAAATTATTCAAATAAAGAAAAAAATTATATTTTATATATAAAAGGAATTTGGTCTAAGAAAAGTAAGATTCTCTCATGTTCTTCGTATTATGATTTTATTTAAAACAATATTAAAAATATTTTCATTGCAAGATTGGAGGAAATTTTTTTATAACGTCAATAATGATATTGTATTATTTAATGAAGTAGCTCCAGAGCTAGGGGAATATTTTTAAATTAACTCTGAAAGAACACCAAAAGATATTGAATAAATAAATATTGAATCAGAAGATTGACAACTCTTAGATTAAAACTAGATTAAAACTAGATGGAAATAATTTATTACATTTGATAAGAAAAAATGCAATGATAATACTGGCTATTATATATCGTAATCTAATTGTATTACGATTTATTCGAATGAAATTTGCGTAATTACGACAGCCCAGGTTTTGTTAACTATTGCGTTATAAATCTAAATAAAAAATTAGTACGTGTTATATCTAAGAATGCTGCCAAATTAAGGAGAAGGGTAGAAAGTGGCATCCGCAAACATCAGCTAAAGTAGTTAGAAAACAAAGGATATTTATAAGCGAGAATAGTATATTTTATTATATCTAATATAATTACGTTTAATCGCAGCAGTGCAATGTAAATTTTTTAATAGTGTTGTTAGCCTACTTAAACCAAAAATTTATTAATATTTATATATATATATTTTCTGCGAATAAAATCAAAGAGCAATAGAATTTTAATTAAAGAAAAATTTTTTCTATTTTTCTTCTCTAACCAAAAGATAAATATTTTTTTATTGATTAAAGAAAGATGATATAGAATGTACCAGAAAAATCGAAAAAAAGCAATAAAAAAAGAACACCGCACACAGTTGCACTGACATTCTATTATCTATACAAATACACTTATCTTAAAAGTTCTACATATAAGACTATATTTTACTAATTATATTAAATAACTTAGTCAAAATTATAGTGGAAAAAATAATATTTTATTTATTAATAAATTTTAGTTATTTTATAATATTAAAATTATTTTTTTTAATAAAATAAAAATATGAAAAAAATTTACATTTTATACATTTTATATATAAAAATAATATTAATAATAAACAAACATCATAACAATAAAGTATAATATCTAAGTAAACCACTGGAATAAAAACATAAAAATTTGTTCGAACTCAAATTATAAGTAATAATTATAAATTAGTAATTATAATTCATAGCAATAATACTAAAACTAATATTTAGTTATTGATTAAAATTTAGACAACGGCATAAATATTACTTATAAAATATATTAAGGAAAATAGAAATAATTAACTACAAATAAAAATAATAATACTTGCAACTATTATAAATTAATTCTATGATTTAGAGTTGTAATAATTTAACTTTAACTACTCTTCTAAAAATTACTCCGCGTAATCGTTGGCCTAGATGATATTAAGATCGGCTAAATTTTAATATTATTTTTTTTTTAATGAAAAAATATTATAAACAAAAGTGTATATAAAATAAACAATACATTTATCAATTATAGTATCTAAAAATGTAATTACTAAAATATAATTAATAAATCCAACTTTTGCCAATATTATAGTAGATTTATTTTTCTTTATAGAATATTTGTACAGCAATGACTTATAATACTTATAAATTTAGATTATTGTAATTCATATTTAAATGATATTAATTAGCCTTACGGTATATTTTATTACTATAGTGAAGTTTTAATTATGATAATATATTACACAATATACAAAAAATAAAAAAGGATAAAAAAAGAAAGTAAATAAGAATAATGAAACATATATTGGTACTGGATCTATGTGAACGTATGTATTCTTTGTTTCAGAGAAAGATAAGAAATATCATTAAAATTTGGATAATCAGATTTTTATATATACAAACTGTAAATAACAACATACAAATCTTAACATAAAAATGTTCAAATATACGTGTGTATATATATATATAATGTTTGAATTAAATTTTTTTTTGTTTTTTCGATTCATAATCTTATATTCAAATCATAATACTTTATAAAAAAAAGAAAAATTATTTTTTTAAATCAGAAAATATAATTTGCAGTGTTTAGGTGAACCGCATCTAAGTTATAGCTTTGCATTTGTAAAATGCACATGAAAAAATTGATACAGTAAAGTTTATTACAGATTGTAGAGATATAAAATGTTTTTCTGTTATCTTTTATAAGTTATTATTTTTTCAACGTTATAATATAGATTCTAATATATAATTATAATTTAAAAAAATTATTTATTTAATAAATTATCTGAATAATACTAAGGCCATCTCTGATTTTGTTATAGAGCGTAGAATTAATATATTATCAGTATAATTTAAAAAAAATTTGTATAGATTTAGCAATGAAATAATTACATTTTTCATAATTGATATTAAAGTAAACAATTTTATATTTCTGATTCAAATACAGATCTACTCGTAATATTCATTTGTTTCAGCAAGATGACATTGCGATATCATTGAATACCTCATAAAAATCCACGACTTTTAATATAATAATAAATATTTTTAACTATATACATAATGTTAGATAATTTTTATGCTGAAAACGAGATTTTTTATTGACCAACTAATGCACTATGACCATTGGCATAGTGCAAAGGTCGAAGTAAGTGTGACCGGTTGTCAGCCCTTTCTTCTCTAGCTATTTTTTCCCAATATATAGACAGTTTTACAATTTTGTATTCTGAATGATGTTAATAACATATAATTCACGTAAATTATAGAGCAAGTACAATCAAGTGAAAGCCGACTAAATCAAACAAAATATACTATTATTTGAAATAACTCTATTACTTGTCCAATATTTTCTGAGATTCATATCGTATAATATTATCATAGACTATCTTAAGAAACGAAAATAACCACAAAATTATATAATGCAGTAATATTTGATCGTCTGAAGAAAAGTGTTGTTTCGTCAAGATAATGTACTGGCACATACGAACACAAATGTGATGACAAAAATGTATAAATTAGAATAAATATTCCTATGTTACCTGTATACCTTTTCTAATAAATATCCTAACTTGGAAAAATGTCTCCAGTGGGAAATATTTGCGTTACATGAGGATGTAAATTATAAAACAAACACACATTTCAGAGTCCTTGGTGAATCATACTAATAATAGAAATAATAATTTTTAAGACTGCTAGACCAAATGTTTAGCTCTTAAAGAAAATATTTTATGTGCATGAAGTGTGCATCGTTAGAGTTGCTACAAAATTTAATTAAAAAAAATTGTAGTTATTAATTAGAATAAAAAATGATAAAATATTAGGTTTACGATAATACTTTCTACGCACAAAAATCAACCTTATAGAAAGGTGAAAATTTCGAAAAATTTTAACGGGGTAAATTTTATTAATTTATTTAATTTCTTTATCATATGATGTTTTATATAAAAACGTATACCCAAAAATAAAATTGTAAAAAAATCGACGGTGACCTTTAATTTTAGTGTGTCTTCAACACATGCTTAAATGCACATAGAGGCAAATACTAGTGATTAAAAAATGAACAATTTTATTATTCCGATTTTTACCACAAAATATGAATAATATAAAAAGCAATATATTCTATAAGTTTCATTAAAATAATCATTGTAAGTCATTAAATACACATGTTCCTATATGCGTATACGTATACGCGCCGCCTAAGATTATTTATAATAACTGCCCTAAAATAATCCGCTAAATTTTTTAAAAACATTGTGTATTTTAACAATATTTAGACATTGAAATAGTTTCAATTATAAGATTTTCGCGTTTCTAACTATTTTCCAAATTCAAAAAAACTTAAGTATAGATTTAAGTATAAATAGATACATATTTGTTGAAATAAAAAATTGATTATTACTGGTAGACTTAATTATTTATTTATACGTACCACCAACTTACGTATCACCCGCGAGCATGTCTAACTCTTGCTCCAACATGAAGCCCTCCCACTTGCGGTAATAAAAAGCCGTACGAGTAACAATTGAAGGTTGTTTTATCCTAAAATTAATTGGGTAATGATCTATCCCTTGCCCTAGGCAAGTCTCCCTTGCACGTTGCAAGTCACCAAGTATCCCGCTTTGGTAACAACGGTTTTCGCCGCACTGAATCCTGCCTCTCGACGACAGATTTCGTTGCGCCAAGTTCATCCCAAAGATAATTATTTTTGCTGTTCTTGAGTATTCCAAGATCAGTATGCTGTCTACATACTGTCCTTGATAACAATCTTCACCGCCCCGAGCGTTCCTGAAATCTACCGTGTCGGAAGATTACCGATTAAAAGCGCACTGACAAAAAATCGCGTTAGAATAACGTTTTCTTGACAGACGAAACCACGTATAAAGTGTTTATAAATGTTTATTAGTAGATATTTTTGTATTCCTTTCAAAAATCAACGATTTAGATGTATAATATATATACATACACGAGCATTACAAGCATTTTCATTTTTCTTTTTTCTCTCTATCCACCTTATCAAACTTATTAAGTTTATTTCATTCAATATTATTATTAATAAATTACAAAAATTAATTCAACAGGGTAAGCGATAATAAATGAGTTCATTTTTTAGAATAAAAGAATTTTTGTAAAATTGAATATTTTAATCTATGTACGTTTGTGTTAGTTTATTTGATTTTATTCATTATACAATTTAAAAGTCTATATTTTACACATATTTAAATAAGTAAAATAAAACATTTACGTTTGCAAAATATAATATTTGAATGTATAAAACTTATGTATATATTAGTTGGTAAGCTTCCGATAAAATAAACACTGCTTTAATTTTATAAATGCACATGTATTCACAGAAATCAGAGATCAATCTTATATAAAGTCAGTATACTTTAAAAGCGACAGTCGGACTTGGCAAGGGTCGATGAGTGTAAATTCGATAATTCGACATCATAAGTCTATCGCTTTTAGAAGCTTCAACGTAGTTTGCTTATACACAAACTTCTTTATTTTAAACAGTTGCCACTGACAGAAAAAAGTCTAAATTATTATAAGAAAATATTATATATATATATATATATATATATATATATATATATATATATATATATATAATAAAATATTAAATAATACAATAAATATTATATTATAATATAATAAAATATTAAAAGATATTTCGTAATCCCGATTATTAAGCTTGCATAATTTTGAATTTTATATATTTTATTTTATTTACACTTTGAAATATAGAAAACTTATAAGTTTATACATGCACACATAGCGTTAAATGCAATAAAATTTTATGTGCAAATATATTACATAATTATTCTAAGATATCGTCAATTGTAAAACATATCAAATAATAATACATAAAGCGAACAAATAATTAATCTATATTATTAAATGAGTGTACGGATACAAAATCAGAGAGTTAGAAAGAAATTTGATGCAAATAGTTGGCTCGAGTGTACAAATGCAAATGTACTCATGCACATTTACTGCTCGCATGTAAAGGTTTTTAAAGCGGCAACAAAACTCGACGAGGCTTAATTCTTGTATTCAGATAAATTATATTTTTTATTTTTAAATTAGTGTATTTTTACTCAATAGAATGTTAGTTGATATTTAACTTTATACTGATTGAATAAGAATATTTATATTTACTATAATATTAAATTCAACTATAATTATATTACACTGTACGGAGCATACAAAGTTTATTTATTAAAAATTATATCTTTTAATTTTTTTTATACCTTTTATATTAATAGTTAATTGTTCACATATAGTTAGTAATATAATTGGGTGTCATGAATTAAATTAATTTAGGAACAATTTATTTGTTTTCATGATCAATATTATTAAATTCAATTTTATTATTATCATTGTGTAATTAAAAAAATATAGTAAAATCACAATTTTTAAAAAATCGTCTATTGCAAAATACGAACATTCAACTTCATAAAATTTTAATTTATGCATGAAAATTAAAATTGTTTCAGATATTATCAATTTTATTTATATACGTAAAAAAATAATTCCAAACATTACTAATTAAAAATTTGAGTACTGAGTTGCATGAGTATTAAATAAATGTAGTCTTTTAAAATAATAAGTAACTAACCATCCAAGATTTGGCCGATATTGCTTTAAGTATCAGCACACATTTAATTTAAATTTAACATTCACACATGTTAAGCACATATAGAAAGGACTTAGAGTAACATAAATTTTACAAGGCTCACAGACTCTTGCATTTTAACTTGGATAAGAATTTACAGCGCAGCAGCATCACATTTTATTTCCTAAACAAACAAATCTCAAATTTACTTCAAGTGCACTATCATTCCAAACCAATAGAATTGAAATATTGTTATTAATACAATTTTCTATCTCTTTAATATTCAAAGCTCAAACCATTAAAAACATTAAAATTTATTACATTAAAAAATAATATTTAAATTTATAAATTATAACTTACCGTTTTTACTCTCTTATATTACGATAAAAATAAAATAAATCACACAAATTGTATTAACATATTCTTATATATGTTAATATATACAGCTAGTGTATAAATCATAACTATTCATAATTCTAATTTTATTCAACAAAAATTAATTGATATATTTAACATTTAACATGAGAAAAATTCCGAAACTCCTGGCTGGAGTTTTCGCCACCGTGAAGCCTTTGTTTTTAGAAGAAGTTAAGGCCTTTTTCAAGGTGTACACTCAAACGACCTATTATTTTGGTTTCAACATAAACTTTTCAAGATCATTCGGATGTTTTAATTTGTCTGTTGTAGTCGTCCTGATAAGGGTGGATAGTCGGAGAGAAAGAGACGAAGGTTCAAAGAAAAGAAGAGACAGCTAAATAGTTTTTCTTCCATTCCTTAGCTAGCAGCGACTGCTCGAATTTTCAATCCAGTGAATCCTTCCTCACCCTCCGCTTATCAAACACTGTTGTTAGACCACGTGTGCGCTTCTGCTAAATGCTTAAAGCCCAAAATTCGTTGACCCAATCAACGCAAAGCATCTCCCACTAACACGGCCCGAATCTACGCCGCGCCAATGAACGGGAAGCTGTTTCCTGCCATCATGGCTCCAAGCAACACTGCCCCGATCGACGTGGAGACGCTTCCCGCCATTGCGCCACCGACAATACACCCGCGCCAATCGTTGCAAAGGTGCCTGACAGCGGAAAATTTCGCGCCTTCTTCTTCACACGAAGAAGAAGGCCCATTTCGTTTCTCTTTCTCCTAGCGCGCCAGGCTCTGAGTGAGACATTGGACACGTCTGGGCCTACACGGCGCAGTTGCAAAGGGTTGGGCCGTACTGGTGTGGATCAAACGTTTAGAATATGTTTTAAAAAATATGGGTATACGTTTATGCAAACAGAATTGTTCAAATAAAGTTTTAACTATGCGAGAATTACAGTTTTTATTGAAAACTCGTTTATTTGTACATTTTGATATTCTTAAAAAATTCATTAATTAAGATTTATAGAATCTAAATAGCGTACTTGTTGCATATAATGTAACTAAATTCTAATATCTTAGTTGATATTGTTATTTATATACATATATTTTTTAATACAATAATTTTGTAATGTTGTTAATAAATCTTAATAATTTTATCGTTGATTAACGATGTTGATGGACGCACACTATATATACTAATATAAACCGCAATTATGTAGAAATCGATGAAGCAATGTATATAAACTTTATTTATACAATAATTTTTTTTAATATGTCTACGTATTTCTTTTATTAAATTACGTTAATAAAAGAAAAATAAATAGTACAACAATAGATGTATAAAAATCTTATTCATCCTTGAATTTATATTTTAATATACAAAAACTAATCAAATTTAATGAGATAACTTCTGTATCAATCATTTTAAAAAATTTTCAATATATTGAAGAGAACTTCAAAAAAATCTCTCAGATGCAAATAATAAATAATAACTCTGATGATTTTTGTTGACATACAGTAAAAAATTATTATTATTAACAATATTTTATAGAATAGAAAAAGTTATAGTTCTAAATTTCCACATTTTTTTAAAACGAGTTATTTTAAAATAGTTTTAGAGTAAATTATGACTATCAATTTGACCAAATAATTATATTATTTAAGTGTTTTTTTAATAGAAATTTCATAATCAAAAATTTTTATTTTTTATTTGAGTTTCAACATTGCACACTTTGTACTTGAACTTCTATTTGTTTAACTTTGTTCCAGATTAATATTGCTACTAAAAATATGTGTTTATTCTAGGCTTTATACGAGTCACGATTTATGAATGTTTTGGGTGTTATTTATAATAATAAAGTGTAGTTTATATACATATACTTTTCTCAATTTAACAAAATTGACAATGATCTTACTGATGAATATTTATATTGATATCGTAGGTACGTTGAGTTTTCTATTACGAAATAAAATGTAATTGAATGCCAAAATTATCTTTATTATAAACATCTAAGTAGGCTCCATATCTAATCAAATGCATCACGATTATCACGAATTGTTTAATGCAATGTTTTGGTTAAAATTTGAAAACGAAAATTATATATATATATATATATATATCGAGTTTTGCATGGGTCTTAATTTTCTGCTATAAAAAATGTTCTATTACATATTATGTTAACAATTACAGTATGTAAGATGTACTTTTACATATAAAATTATTAATGTATTTATAAATTCATAGCCTAGCAATTTCTTTAAATTTCTTTAAAATGTTCCAGGTTGATTTTGTATCTGACAATTTATTTGATTATAATTTATAATAAGAATATTATTAATTACATATAAAATTTTGTGGTTGTTAAATTATGTTTTCGAATTTATGATTTTTTCTATTTATAATACCTGTTACAGATATACTGATTAAACGTAAAGTATATTAAAAGAAAATAATTACTATAGAAAACAAGAACTTTTCATACTTTTTTCTCATAGTCCATATAATACACAAGTAGAATAGTAATAATAAAAGAATATAAATTTATTAATTTACTTATTACGGTTCATAAAATAACTGGAAGATTTAAATAATATATGCAAGAATATTTAATAATTATTTGGGTAATTAACTTCACTTCAAAAGATAAATAATATTAAGCTAAATTTTCTATATAATTTCAATTTGTTAGCTTTAATAAAATATAACAATACAAATTAAAACAATTACATTTTTTTATTAAAATGATTTTATTAAGGTAAAAGTATATTTATTTTTTTATTTAGATATTTTATTATAACACATCTAAAGAGATTTATGCATACTACTGCTAAAAAAGAACTTCCTTAGAAATATTCTAGATCATATATGTTCTTTATTGTCTGTGTCAAAATCAAATAAATAATAATTAGTTGAATAGTTAATATAAGTTAAATTAGATAAATATTAAAAACTAGAATATATGTTATATTTTTTTATTATTACTTGAAATTAAAATTATTTTATAACTATTATCTGAATAATTTAACTAATCCTATTGAGTTACAGATATCTTTTGAAATCATCTAAATAGTTACTTTAAAGTATATTTGCATAAATGAATCAAATAAGACAACTTTTTATCTGCTCTAATAAATATTATTGTATATAATGGTATAGTATTGTAGGGTATATGCTACTTTGTTAATACAAACACATTACTCGACTATGGTATTAATTAAAAATATTTCAAGA
The DNA here is from genome assembly GCA_018907045.1 of Wiebesia pumilae. NCBI lineage: Eukaryota > Metazoa > Arthropoda > Insecta > Hymenoptera > Agaonidae > Wiebesia > Wiebesia pumilae. Next base: position 14,301,456 of record JACCHZ010000116.1, read on the forward strand.
ATTATTAGAAAAAATATTGTATTTATTAATTTCTGTCTATTAATTTAAGTAACAAAATCTTGCAATTACAACTATATAAATTCTTGATTAACTAAATTTAAAAAATTATTGATTTACTCATTTTCTTCTTTTTTTATAGTAGTAGTTTCATTAGTATAAGATTAATGAGTAAAAAATTCAATACCTGGGAGATTCTTTTCCTTCCTGATTAGATGCCATAATCTTTTTATGCGATTATTTCTGTTCAAAATTTTACTTTTTACAATTTAATTTAGTACATTTGTCTTTAACAATTATTGTCTTCTTTTTACAGGTAAATAATAGTAAATTATTATTTACGTGCCAAAAATCAGTTTCTTGAACTCAATTGTTTGACAAAAAAAACTATTAATCAATTCATAAAAGTTTACAATTGGTATAAATAAAATTGAATAAATATTAGGAATGAAAAAATTTAGAAAAGAACAATAAACAGAATATGTACACTCCTTTGATCTTAATAGAAAAACACTATAAATTGTTATTTGCATACGTCGTCACAAATAATAATATTAAATAATAGCAATAACATAAACATCACTAAAATCTAAAGTACTCAATTGAAATTAATTTCTTAATACAAATCCATTTCACTTATTCATCTTCGAATCATGCAATATAAGCAAACTATTTTTGTTGTACATGCACAATATGCGCGCGCACTTGCACACCATGAGCGCATATACATGTGCGCATTTATGAAATTTATAATTAAATGCATGCATCGAACATAATTTGATCGAACATTGGAGTTTCTTTAAGTAAAAGTAAGGTAAGAAACGACAAATGTTAGGATTGCTAGAATAGAATTCAACTTCGTCTTCAGTATATTAAATCACGTGTTATTGCAAAAATTTAGTGTAATCTATTCAAAAACACATGTCTTTGTGAATATTTTATTTCATTTTCTCTTTAGCTTAAATCTTTCGATTCAGTAAGTATCTATCTACTAAAGATGAAATTATTTTATTTTATCTTTCATAATTTATAAAAAAGAATAAAAAAGTATTAGCATAATTTAATGATATTACAGTTTCTGTTACTGATTTTTTTTTTAGTAGATACATTTCGACTATTGTAATTTCTGCAGACTTTTTCAATACTATGGAAGTTTTTGTTACTCCACATATTAACATTAATAAATTGATAAACGACTCGCTACTGAGCAATCGTTGTCAGTTCGATGTCCGTCCTTGCGCCAGTGGCGCTATATATAACTCAGTTATTGCGCATGCGTTTCAAAAGATAAGAAATAACTTACTAATGTTGCAGTTTATATTTGGCGATTTTTACGAAGGTCCAATCTAAACAGTAGTAATAAAAAAAACTAATATATTTTTACGTTATTACTAGAATATTTGAAACATTACACGCATTATTTTTATTTAAATTTTTAATACTTTTATTTGAAATAATTTCTAAATTATTTTTATTGCTACTATTTTTGTTATATTTGAGGATGTAATTAAATATATTAGATGAGATGTCATTCATTTGAAAAGCATACAGCTTATCGATGATAATTCTTTACACGATTGAGGCCAAGGTTAAGTTCAAAGATGTTAAGAAATTTATCTCTGATTATCCTAAAACTTTTGATAATACTTTTTTAATCTTTAAAAAAATTTTAAATTAAAATTCAAACAATAATTTAATAACTTTTTCAATCTTAAATTTTTTAATTTTAATTTTAATTTTAATTTTAATTTTAATTTTAATTTTAATTTTAATTAAAAATAATTTAATACTTTTTTAATCTCTAAAAAAATTTTAAATTAAACTTTAAACAATAATTTAATAATGTATTTGAGAATAAAATTTCCTGCTCTTTTAGAAGTTGGGATAAAAAATATAGGTTTCTGTTTGAAAAGTTAACCTTTAAATATCATTAGATATCGCAGCCAAAGTTAAATTGAAAGTCATCATGTAGTTCGTTTCTTATAGCCTTATGACTTTTATAAGAAGTGTTTTGGCTTGAAGTAACCCTAAGATTTTTATATCCATACTTTTACAACATTTATTACGTACAAATTTATGCTGTAATATATTTTTTTAATTCTCTTAAGTATCTTTTCATATATTTATAAATTTCACAAATTTAGTAACATTAAATATAATTCATTTAGTTGCGTAGTCTACAATATTTGAAGTCCAATATCTCAAAATGCAAGCCAGTTAAAGTTTCTAAATAATAATTATTAAGAATAATTAAAAATTATTCGAAAACTTATAAGTATATTTTATATTTAAAATGTTGTATTTTATACTATTTATAGTATAATATATTTATAGTTAATTAATTACTGTAAAGTCTATAAGGACTCTTGTTAAATGAAAGATGTTTGATAATAAAATAAAAGAAACTCTTAAATATTTTATTGCAAATCTGGAACATAATTTTTTTAAGTATTAAATAAAGAAATTCGATGCAAATTTTAATAAAAATCTATTATCAATAATGCAGTTATTTTAAAAATATTTCAAAAGAATCTCTAATTAAGGAGTAACACCACTCTAGCAGATGAAAAAAGTCAAACTGACGATTTTTCTCGAAAAATCTATTGAAGGAAATAAATTCAACAAAAAAGGAAAAATTCTTTTGAATGGTTATTATTATTATTAAGGTATACGAAAAAAATTTTTTATTAACATTTTTATACAAAATGGCGGTAAACGTATCAATTTTTGGAAGAAGCTTTTTTAAAAACGCCACGACAAGCGGATCGATTTCCATTATAAGTATTAACTTAAAACAAAAAACAAAAAATTTTCTTAATTTATATACTGTTAGTTAAGGGATTACGTAAGAATCTCTTATGTAAGAATTTTATATTGACAAAAATTGTAAAAGTAGCGCACTTTCGAAAAAAAAATCGATTTCTGGCGAACAAATGAGCAGTTAATTGTTTATAAAATTAAAAATTAAATTCGGATCAAACATTTCCGAGTTCGACCGATTTAAAAAAAGTCATTTTGAGAAAAACGCATTTAAAGATTAACGAACTGGAGCGTGTGCTTGGAGACGTTGCGGAAAACGTTTGGCAGAGCCACTTAAACATTTCTTTTTGCTATAAAACCAAAAACAAAAAAAATCGATTTTTTTCAAAATTCTAGAGTGGCGTTATCCCTTAAATTTAATAATAATTTCAACATTATAATTGTGAAATTTTCTTAAAAAAACCTACTAGTTACCAGTTAAAACAATACTAACTGTTTGTTTTATACTATTCGGCAAATAAGATGTTTTAATTAATAAGTAACTCCTTCTATCGAAAATAAATGCTTAGTATTATTGTTAATATATTAATTATATTATCTTAAGTATTAAATAATTATTTAATAATGATATTTAATTATTGTTACAAAAAACATTAGTTTTCACTTATGTAGATATCTGATAAGAGTACAGTATATTTTCAAATGCTAATATTTATATATTGCTCTACTTTACACAGTGTGTAACATAATATTTTAGCACATATTTTTGGTATAGTAATATTTACTAATGTTTGATTCTTACCTTTTAATAACTGTCTGCATATTTATTATAATTTATTTATAATAGTTAAACTAAAAATGTATAATAAGGAACTATAAAAATATTGAAATAGAAATAATTCACTAAAAAGCTTAGAATTTTTCAGGTCTGTTAAGGTCCTCGATGCACTTTAATTAACACGAAGAATCTTTAAAAAAACCTTTACTTCTCCTTTAACATTAAATGGTACTTGAACAACTACTTTAATTATCATATTAAAACAGCGAAAGACGATTATTTTTATCAAACTTAAAGAACGACAGAAGATTGGTAAAATGTGACTTATTCAATAAAAATCTTAATAAAAGTGGCTTACAAGATCTAGTCCTTCTCTTGTAGAAAAATCTATATAAAAACATCATAACAAAAGATAAAAGGTAGCAAATTAATTTTAAAGAAATTCTTAAATTATTATATACTATCTATACTATTTATACTATTTATACTATTTATACTTACGTAACTAATGCTTTATTATTTTATAAGATAATTTTACTGAAAAAGAAGCTTGTTTAAGATTCAAATCCAAAACATTCAGCTTGTATATAAGTCTGTAAAAACGTTTCTATATTCGAGGAAGAAAGTATAGTATTTTGATATAATACTCGTTTATCGCAAGTACGACTACAAGTTACAAGCAATTTTAAATAAGGTATTTCTGTAATATTTTTGTAGCATTTTGTAATTGTGGATATTAATAGCCCTTTTTATTTATATGTATAATATTACTTGCGTTAATAATGTACAATATTTCTTTCAAAAATTATTATTTAAATATTCTGCGAAACCTTTGAAAATATTGAATGAATTTGAAAAATTGATATATTTACTAATATATAAGAAGTATTAGATATAATTAATAATATGTAATTAGATAATTCACCTTTAAACATACACATATATAATTATTTTGTATTGATCTAATTTATTAATTCAATAAGAATTTACGCAATAAAATTTTACATGTCATTATAAGAACTTCTATCGAATCTGTTATTACGTAATATTTTGTTATTTGATAATATACTAAAAACTTATTAATAAACTTTAGTGGGTTAAATATAGTTTTATTTACATTTTTGTTAAAAATAGATAACATTTACCGCAAGCGGTTCAAACTCTTTTATCCTTCATTTTCCTGTGTAATTGAGTTCATTAGCGGCTATTCCAGCACTTTACTGTTGTGTCGATGACCATATTTACTGTGTAGTCTGAAGATTCCCTATGGATCAATTTAAATCAAATAATCTCAAATTTTTTTACATCAAATATATTTTGCTGCTAACAAGATATCTGCTTTGATTATTGTTAAGCTTCCGATTACAAATTGTTTAGCTTAATTACTTATTGAAAAGTATACACGGATGTTCTTGCAAATCAATCTAATACAACTTTTGATACTTAAGATATTATGTTAATGTAAATTCTTAGCATACGTAGAAAATAATCTACGTAACTCTCGTCGTATTTATAACATACATATATAACTTTTACAAAATCATCCTACAAGGAATACTACTTGTCAGTTTTATTTGATTTTATATTTATTAGTTTTTAAGTAAATATAATATCTAAATTTTAACAAATTTTTTTAATTAATACAAAATTATTCATATTTCATGAAGTCATAATTCTTCAATATTTTTTTGCCGTTTTTTCTAATTGCGGTTACAATCAATTTCCATTTTTAAATTCTTACAGTTTGTTTTACTTCCTATTTTAAGTTTATAATTACACTTTAAATGTGCTAAATGTACTAAATATACCCGAACTATATAAAGACAGACAACATTAAATATATGAGTGAGATGTATTAAATAACTCCATATTTGGTGTCCTTAATAAATAAAGGTTAGCAGGCAATAAAATTTTAGTAATACGTAATTTGTATATACACTCACCCTAAGGGTAGTAAATATAAAAAATTTTAATCTTAATTGAATTTAATTTATTACTTTTATATATTTTTTATCAAATGTAAATATCTAAATGAATATTATTCAATAATATCATTTTTTATATATCTTAAATTATTATTTATGCGAGTTGAATGTATATTTTTTTATTCATGAACTATCGTATAAAAAACTTTCTGCATATTAATAACTCAAAGAATACTCTAGATTTTCTTTTATATTTTGAAGATTACTACAATAAAAAATGCAAATGATTACAATAGAAATATTTTTTAATACTTGTTTGGTATATACACTTATAAAATGGAAGAAAAAATAGAAAAAGTTTATTAGAAAAAGTGATAGATATAAACATCATCTAATTTGTTTTTATCTTATTCTTCGTAAAATAAAGAAAGTTAATACAGTATTGAAATAGTTTTATGGTTATTACAAACTGAATACAAAGCGTAAAAACTAAATGAACGAATATTCTGATAAAATAATCGTAAAATTTATGAAAATTAAAAAATATATTTACAACTTATGTGATAAATTGTAAATGATGGACGAAGTCATTTAAGATATAAGATAAGTAAGCTTTCTAATAGTTTTTCTTACAGACTATTAAGTATAAAATACAAATTTAAGTAAGAAAATGAGTCTTCAAAAAGCAGAAGGAAAAATGCGATTGTACATGCTTTTTGTACTTATGTTCATCGCTGTCGCCTCAGGTTCTTGTGGTTATAACAAGAAGGTAATATTGTGATATTGCATAGTTATTATTTCGATGAAGATAATAATCATTTCGCGTATCTCTTTAAACTAAATAAACGTATTCTATTAATTGCCGTTAATTGTTATATTTTAGGAAGAGCCGAAGATTCATGTAATTCGCGTCAAATCATCCAACAAACTATTGGTAAGAATTTCTATAAAGTACTAGTAACAAATGAATAAATTAATAAACATTTAATTAAAAATAATCTTTATTTATGTAGTATATTAAAAAATACTATACCTTTATTTTCAAAAAATATATTTCATGTAATCCTTAAAATATATTTTACTATTTGCGTCATTCAACTTATATTTCTATTTCAATATTTTATCTATTGTAATAATAATCTACATTAAATAAAATATTTGTAAAATGTTACGTAATAGAACTGTTACGAAATATAATATTTATTAATAAACATTATTATAAAATTACTCTTATGTAAACAGAGTTTCATTCAGATCATATCAGTTTTATGGTAACTATAATTGAAGTTATTAAAATTTAATTTAATAAATATCTATTATATTTATAATTATTTCCGCTTTAAAAATTTAATTCTTTTCATAACAATTTTTGCTAATGATCAGAGTATTTTTAAGCAGTATATCAATTTAATTATCATCAATATTTAAATTTATTGTATTGTTTAACATTTATATTGCATAATGTAAAAAATTCTGTTTCGATAAGTAATCCATTTTTTTTAGTTAAAATTGTATGATTATTTATGTAACCTAAATATTAAAAGGATGGACCAGATATAGTAGAACTTCACTTTCCTCTCGACATATTAAATCGTCGACGCCGTGAATTCAAAGTTAAGACTCCAAATTTGATATGTAAAACAAATACAGACTGTCCATCAAATAATATGTGTGATGAAAAGCTTGATCAATGTCGTAAGTTGTAGATTTATAAACATTATATATATAAATATATATATTACTCTCAAAATAGTAATCTCAAATAAAAAATGCAAATAAGATATTAAATGCATATAATAATAATTTACACAATAATATAGAATTCAGATAAGAATTATCATTCTACTAAAAAGTCTTTGTATTTTAATTGAATATACAATTATAAGAAACAAAAATATATTTACTAGTTATGATTTTCATCAAATTTTAAACGAAAATACATTTTCAAATATATATTATATAAATAGAATCAAATAATTAAGTAAACTTTTTATAGATATTAAACTATCTTTTTTTAAGATACTTATACTTTATATATAACCTAATCTTAATTTTTATTATGTTTGATTTAAAATGCACTAGATTCTATTTTATTTTTAACGTTAAGATTGATTGTTCCGAATAATGTCAAAAACAAGTAATATTAATAAAAATTGTAATTATATATATTTCTCACGTATATGTAAATATACACAAAAACACGTATCAACCAAGAGAAAGCCTTTATGTATTTCAATGTATTAATTGAAATAATATTAATACCATTAAAATATTTAACAAAGCCGTAGTTACTGATAAGGAAGCTTTTTTAAAAATTAAAAAAAGTAATATTAAAAATAAGATATATTTACGCTTTTTATAATAAAACTATGCATATATTTATATTTTTTTCAGTGCCACAGAATCGGGAAAAAGAGCAATATCAAGTGCAGGCTTCAGCTGCGAAAAATCTGAACTTGTAAAAATTAAATTATTTAATTGAAAAAAATGTTATAATAAATCTGTTACTTCTCTTTATAAATTTAATAAAATATGAGTACTATTATAAACATTATTTAGTACTTAAAATTATTTTTTATAAATAAGCAATATAGTAATTATAAAATATATTTGTAAATGTTTTGTAATATATGCCTTTAATAAATTCAAAAATTCAATTCATTTATATCTACTATTTTTATGTTTACTTTCATCCTCATACGAAAATGCTAATAAATTGATTGAATGTAGCTCTTAAATAAACTTTTATAGAAATATATTTGTACCGAAAACGATTTATATATAGATTTTTAAAAGGTTTATTTTACCTTTACTTACACTATATTATTTTAAAGTCAAATCGATTCATTTTAATAATTTATTAATTCTACCATTGTCTTAATAAATTACTATAAGTAAAGATTCTAATTTGAATTTAATATATTAAAATACTTCATGTTTTTTAGTAATAAATTTATGTTAATTAAAGGCATTGATTCATCTATAATAAGTTATATTAATCTCTCTTTTCAGATCCTACACTAAAATAAAGCACACTAGTTGGGGTTAGGGAATAGTCGTACTTTTTAGTATATTAAAATGTTAACAATATGAAATCATAGTAATTGCGTCAAAAATTACGTAAAAGACTCTGCAATGAACATTGTTAAGAATGTTCCCATTGTTAATTTTATGAATTACGCTACATGCAGTCTCGAATTCAAACTTCTTCAATCGTCTAATTTCTCTAGACTTCTGAAAAATACAGTATTTACGAGTAATCGTGATTCTTATACTATGGGGCCATAAATTAAAATTGGTTAAGTTTAAAAGCGATAGGGTCTTTAGTTTTTAATGATATTGAGCAGACTGGTCAAAAGTACAGATGTGCAATTTGTGCAAGTACGCTTTAAAATTTCCATAAATAATCCATAAAAAATTTATGGATTAACTTGCTGTCTTCAGCAACCTTCTTGAATCGAGCTTTAAATGATTTGATGCTAAATTACCACAATCCACCGAAATGAGGTGCTCGAAAAAGAATATACGTACATTTAACATTATCTTGCTCGATGGTTGTGTCAAAAAAAATCGCTCAAGGCAGACATAGCTTCAAATAGTCAATGACCCTTGGTAAGTAGTTCTATGGTCGCTATAAATAATCTGGTGTAGTTCACCACAGATTATAAAACAACGAAATGCACTTAAAACAGCTGATGACGAGTAGTCATTTTACCAATAGCGCATATCTCACAATCCAAGATAATTTCGTGAAAACTAATATTATTTATCTCTACCAATCGTTGTTTTAAACTTGTTTCATTAAGATGTGCTGTTATTTTAATTTTTACATTTTTATGATTTAATTTCTTAATCTTCTTATTGTATTCGCCATTATTAGTAATTTTACTTTTTATATCTTTATAAAAACTACATTTCTTGTATCGACTAAAATAGTTATACAACTAAATATTTCTTTTTTTAGATGGCAGATGGAAGCCATGGCTATATGGGTCCATGTTAAGAATAAGTTGTTCAACTGAAAAAAGCGAATCGGTTCGTTGGTCCTTTCCAAATCGAAGTCCTGATGTTCTAACTGGTCCTTTAAGTTCTATGTACAGACCTCTTCTCTTACTGAGAGGCGTAAATACGGCCTTTGTACGTTTGTCTTGCTCACCCTATCGATGCGTCCATAGTACATCTCTTCTTTTAGTTACACTGTCGTTGTTGGCAAGCGGGTAGGTTCGAGACGAGAAAATACTCTTCTCTTTAACATTTATTAAAGATAAACGATTGAAATCTTTATTAATCTTATATCGATCAGCTTGATTAACAACGATTTTAATGTCAATTATTTTATTTTTACTAACTTCTTATTATTATATTTAGTCCTATACATTCATTCTTGCCACTCCTTCATTTTTATTGTTTTTTTTAAGGAGAAGAGACGAATACACATAGCAAAATCAAGATAAATATTTCGTTACCAGATTAAAAATCAAATTTTCAAATAAAATATAAATAAAACATTAGCTTTTGAGTTATTTTTTCTTTTCAAAAACATCTATAATTATCTAATATATTATTTTTACGCATTATTTTTTCTAATAAGTTTACATTTACCTCTAAAACTTTTGTTTTTTACATTCATGGAGCCGAGTATGCATTCATTTTTGGATCAGATAAATATACTCTTATTAGTAATTAAAACATTCAGGCGAAACTTTATTTATTACATTATTTATTTTCTCTGCACAATAAAACATAGGACGGAATATTAAGCTCATTAAAAGACTTTTGAAATTCTGCAGTCTTTTTTTAACTTTCAAATATTTACATATTTAAAATTTTGTCGGTACCATAAAAAATAAGTAAGAAGTATATGTAATATAAATTCATATTTTTATGATATATATTCATATTCCGTCTACCGATACCGCAAAAATTATATTTGTTGTTTATGCAAATTATTTATGTATAGTCTATTTAAAAAACTTTTGATGTTTATTTTTATCTAGAAGTGCAATCAGTTTACAAGATCACAAATTTTTACACACCCTGTAAGTTAATTCCTTATATTTCATATGATATATACAAAGCGACTATATTATATAAAGAAATTTTAGGACGGAATAAACTGCGTGGAGCTATTTTTATATATCAATTTTTAATTCAAGACGACGAGTACTTGTTATTTTAAATTGAATATTTAAATATTCATTGCATCTTTTATATTTAATATGAGTCTGAAAGATTAATACAAGTGAGATGTTTATATTAGCTTGAATTATTAATCTATTTAATAGATTCTCAATGATATAATAATACTTTTGTTAGTTTAAAAATAGATATGCACATCAAAAAAAGCTGAGACTTAATTCAAATTTATCTTAATACTATTAGCGAGTGGATAGACAAATCTAATTGTAATTATACGAAAGATAAAATATAAATATAGATTTTTATATAAAAATCTTATTTTTCAACATTAGATACTGTATTTTAAAAACTATACATTAATATTTCTATTTAGTAGACAAAAATTAAATATAAATACGAATTAATATGATAAAGACATGAGATATTATAAATATATACATGTGTAATTCAAATACATTTTTTTAGTCAAAGTGCTTGTTCATTATACGTAATAAGGTATCTTTTAAAAGATTAAAAGTATTAAAAATTCATATATATCATGTCTTTCAAAGAAGACATTTTACGAAGCCTTTTGTACGTCTTCGAAGATGATAACTTTATACATTCTAATGTTCCAGAATATTCCAAGGAGATTCTTCGGAAGAAGACGTTAACGAGGAGAAATTGAAAAAGATTCCACAATAAAGGTTAAAGAAGATGTAAAATATTCACCTTGGCATTGTAAGCCTTAGAAGCCAAGGAAATTGATAACAGTGCACAGCATATCACTTATAAGTATAAAAAATAAAAAAATAAATGTATGTATATTTATAAAAAAATATAAGTACGCATAGATTTTAAAAAATAGCTCTTTTCAGAGCTTTAAATAGATATCGAAAAATAAACTATTTAAATAATAATAATAATAATAATATAATATATTAATAATAAATTATATATATAAATGAATGAATGTATGTTTCCTCAACTTATGCCATTATCTCTTTCTTTATTCTTATACGCTTATTGCGGTGTGTAGTCATTTTCTTGCTTTTGTACGCTTACTACATACAAAATTGTAATGTTCTCTAATTCTCACCGTTCCACATACACTACATCTAACGTACTGCACCTTCTCTCTCTCTCTCTCTTACTCTTATACATACGTTTGGTATGTTAATAATGCTGTACGTTTGCTCTATTACTCCAGCATTATTATAGTGTGTATAAATTTATCATACACACTCTCGTTTTCTTTTTTTCACACTCTCTTTTTCTACAGTTTCATTTTTTAAATAAATAATTTTTATTTCTTAGATATAAAAATATTTTAATACAATATATTTTATTCTTTTTAATGAGTGATACTTTTAATTTCTTATTATTTATTTAAATATTTAAATATATTAAAATATTACAGTAATATATTTTATAAAGTATAAGTGTGTCTCAATTTTTTTCACTTATTCTTCTTTTCTTTTTTTTTATTCATAGATAGTCTTAATTGTATTTAGAATTCAGCTTTCTACATGTATAAATATTAACTTCATCTTTTCTTTTCAATATTGTTGGAGGTTTTCTAAATCAATGTAATACTTTTTATTGATTTAATAGCCATATTTTAATATATGCACATTAACTGCAGCACATATAAGAGTTTTATATAAGGAATGACGATCAATATATATTTATATTTATGTATAATTTTCCCAATGGACAATTTTCAATTTCAAGATTAGTAACATTTTCTTTAACTACATAGTTTTTTCCAGTCCTTTAACAAAAATAGTATATGCATCATGGAAAACGTTTAAAATAGTTTCATTAATTTCTTCATATGGTACATGATCCAAGCTCCAAAGTTTACCAAGATAATCCCTAACCATCGATTCATACTTTGTTCCATCTTAGAAACCTCTTTTCATTGTTATGATGATTTAAATAAGTAAAAACGCGGTTTTGCATCTTCTTCAAGAAATAGCTAATTCTTAAAAACTAAATTTATTTGAAAAACTCTTGAAACTTTGTAGTCCATCTCGATGTAAATGCTTTTACAATAATACAAATTATTATATTTACTCACTCCCACCTTTTTTCTCTATTCCAACAATGATACCCCTTCTCCTTCACTCATTAAAGTTAAGAATACATACGCTTCTATTCCATCACTGTTACACACTCCTAAGCATCTCCTATTGGTTATAGACAATTCCCTTCCACAATTTTTAATCATGTACGCATGCGATTTATATATTTCTCACTTCCTCATTTTTACTTACTATTCCAACTACTATTATTAGATACTTCGTCTCCCTTCTACATATGTTAGCATACACATTTTCCTATTCCCTCCGATTTTCGATCTAAATAAGGAGCTTTAAACTTAGGAATTACATCAGATATTTTAGTTTATTCAAAAACTTTATGTATTACTAAAGATATCATGTATTGTAAAGATGTCACGGTAGAGTATTATACCAACATAGTTTAAATTCTACGTAATGAATGTCACACTGTAAGACATAATAATGTTGAACCAGATGATATTATTCAATGGCTATAACCACTACTTTAGAGAGTAGTGTGGAAATTTAACAAATGCTATAAGCAATCGAAGGTACTTTACGATTTATTGTTATTTAAAGAGTATTCAATGCCAATTAAAGTGAAATTTAAAACAAGGACATGGACTCAACAAGGAGATTGAGTAAAACAATATGATATTCAATCCGCATTTAAGAACCATATTAATTCAGAGTTGATTACAAATTTTATACATATTGATATATTCTCATTTTTGAAGGATGATTTGAAATTTCAATAAACATGAAAAAAAATTTTTATATGTGTGAAATATTTACACTATTTCTATACCCACGAAAAATAAAATGACGTGAAGTCAATTGTGCAAATATAAACATAAAATTATACTACACACAGAGCAGAAAAATTCTTAAATTTAAGAATTTCAGATATAAAGAATGTATTCTGTTTCTAGTATATGTTGATTTTGAATGTTTACTTGAATCTATCAATACTGATTAACGCATGTATCAGGTGCATAATGGATATAATGTTGAATTTTATATTAAATATATTTATGATGATAAACATATACATCATATAGACAAAAAAATGAATTGAGTGAAATTCCAACTGCTTTATTCGTGCGAAACTTGTTATTTTTAGATTATAAAATACAAAAATTATTTAAGAATCCTAAGGTAATGAATAATCTCACCGCTTATTAACAAAATTAATTTGAACATGCTAATATATATATCATATTTGTGAAAAAAAGTTCTCCCCAAACAATGTGAAGGTTCGAGATCACTGTTATCTAATTGGCGGTAAGTTTTTTAACATGAAATTATAAATAAATTATAATTATTCACATTAATTAAAACTATATGAAGCATTTCTTGGCACTAATGTCGAGGTTCTGCACATAATGATTATAATATTAACTATAATAATTCTTGAATTATACTAGTTTTTTCACAGTTTAACAAGTTATGACTTACATTAAAGAAATAGCTGTGGCATTTAAAGTACGTTATGTATTTCATTCCTTCCTCAAATCTAGAACAAGTATGTTTCATTTTCAAAATGTAATGAAGGTAGTGATATAAATTTTAGATTTATTGATTCTTTCCACTTTATGGCTTGGTCATTATATAAACGAGCATAGTATCTGAAACAATTAAATATTACAGAGAAAGAATTTTAAAAAAATATTTATTCAACTATAAGATAAACTACTCAAGAGGAAAGGTGTTTTTCCTTATGATTCTATTTCATCATATAATAGTTTAAAATCAACTACTTTATATAAAAAAAGAACAGTTTTATAATAGTCTGAGTGATAGTAAAATAAGTGATGATGATTATAGCATACAATAAATGTTTGGAATACACTTAATATATAAACTCTTAGAAAATATTCTGATTTCCACTTAAAGACTAACGTACTTCTCTTAACTAATGTTTTTGACCATTTTAGTTGTCTAAAATCATATAGACTTGATCCAGCGTACTACTACTCTACTTCCGGTTAGACATGGGATGCAATGCTGAAGTTTAAAATCCAACTAGAATTACTTACTGATATCGATATGTTAATATTTGTTGAACATGATATTAGAGGTTGTATAAGTCAGTGTTGTAATTGACATACCGAAGCAAATAATCCTTGCAAGGGAGAGATTTATAAACCTTATGAAGAAAATAAGTATTTTATATATAATAATAATAATAATAATTTTTATAGATAGGCAATGATATAATCATTACCTCATGCCAATTTTAAGTGTTGTAAAAATATTGATACATACTTATGTTTTAATGCATTATATAATAGTTTAATAGGTTACTTTCTAAAAGTAAATTTATAATATACAAAAGATATTCATGACAAGGAGAAGAATCTACACATTCTATACCCACTTAAATCCTTTAAAATGTAAGCAGCAGAAGTTGATGACAACATTATACAACAAAGAGGGTTATGTAATACACTAAAACGAACAGTTATACATAGACTTAATCTGAAAAGAGATTATAGAGCTACAATTTTCTCGAAAACAATCATCAAAAGTTTTTATAGATTTTAATAGTGATATGTATATAATTAAACGATAAATGCAAAAAATGAATTTGAGAAAATGCTTTATAAGCTTTTTAATAATGCTTTGTGACGTAAAACTAGGAAGAATCAATGTAGAAGCGTCGATATTAAACTTATTAATAAATGGGGTGGACGTTATGGAGCAGAAGCTTATATTGCTTAATCGAATTTCAACAGCGGTTCAATATTTGATGAAACTTTTAAAATCTGTAATAAATATTACAAAGCCCATTTATGTTGGGCTTAATATTTTAGATTTATTAAAAACACTAATATATAGATTTCATTATGATTACATGATGGATCTAGAAGGCGAAAATTGTAAACTATTATATACTAATACCGATAGCCTTATATATGAAATTAGTAATATTAATATTTATAAAATTATGAAAAATGATTATAATGATTTCAATACATTAGACTATTCTAAAAATAATAGTTTTAAAATACCGAGAATAAATAAAAAGATTCTTGGTTTTATGAAAGGTAAATATAATTGAAATATTATGAGTGAGAATATAATGTAATATAATGTAACATAATATATGTTTAGAAAGTAAAATATATAATTTAAAAATACATAATTAAAAAGAGATAAAGAAGGCTAAAGGTGTGAAAGGATTAACATTAAATTATAATACATTTAAAGATTTCATGCCATGTCACTTGTAAAATATAATTATTACATCGTAGTATTAGACTACAACTACCTAACCCTGGAAAAATAGATACATTACCAAGAGGGTACTATTAGTATTAGTCCAGAAAAATTCTTCGAGGATGATGAGGAGGTGAGCAATGGATACAAGTAAAGAGTAGAAAAAGTAGTTGGGAAGCAGCAAACCACTGAAAGGGATGCTGAAAGAGGGTATTTTTGTAATATGGTGTAAGCGTTGACTATGGAAACATTAGTAGAAGGAAGATTTCTACATAAGGGGATGCATGGACATAATAAGAACACTTATCTAAAGCTCTTCTTCAGCAGAAGCAGCAGTGAAAAAGAAACTAAAGCAATAATAGAAGTTTAGAGTTATATTTGTAAACAAATATAAGAAAGTAAGTATAAACAATATTTTTAAATATTAATTTAATAATTTTTTTCAATGGATAAAATATTAATTAACTATTTTATTTTTCCAAGTGGATTTAATTATGCTGAACAAATATCATGTAAAATTTTTTTACCAACTAAAAAGTTTATCAAGTTGGAGAAAGAAACACTATACATAGTGACCATGCTTAAACAAGTGAGTACTAATGTGGTGAGCACAAAATTGTACTGGAGCTTGAAGCTGATTTTCAAATTTTTTTACCAAAGTGAATATCAGAGGTATTTGTAAAAAATGAAAACTTTTATGATGAAATGGCTATAGCTGCTAATAGATATAAGTTATCAATTATATACTTAGGCAAGAATAATATTAAATTTTCTTTTGAATGAATATTTGTAATTATCATATTGTAAATAGATTTTAAGAGCAAATTGCTATAAATGATTTAAAATATTTAATTAAATTGATGTTTATTTTTGTATTTTCGAATACTTCTAACAAATTATACACATTTAAAAATTTATTAAAAAATATATTTATTCAATTTTTTTGCCTTAAAGTTACATTTGTAGTAAATATTGTTTAAAACGACTTGGAAACATTTCTTCTTCTGACTACATATTTCTTTTTATATAACTGTTATGTGAACTATTAAATCCAAGTAATTTTACAAAACATTTATTTCGTTATCTTTTAAGAAGTTTTTCTACAAGATAAATATCTGGACATTGAGTTTTTAACAGTTCCTCTATATAGAAGCCGCCAGCTATGAGTTGATTTAGGTAATTATTTATAGGATAGTTGTGGAGTTGTTACAGCTTGAGTTGTGAATATTTCAGTTAACCAATTTGGGGTCATATACTTTCTAAAATAGCTGCCTAATCTTATTGCTCATACTTTATTGTTAATCTTAAACTTGGGTATTTTTAACTTTCTAGTTTCTTGATTGATTTTTTTTAATGTTTGAACTTGATTAACAGATGTAACATCTTTAGGTTTCACACCAATAGTTTTATGCTTTATGTCATTCATTATAAGAATTTATTAAATTCGGTAAAATAAACAAGCATTTGGAATTACTTTATAATTACCTAATAAGTTTTCAGAACTAAATCAAGTTCTGAAAACTGTTGTAAAATTCTTTACTTTGATCTTTCTGCAAATGTTTGTTGTATATACTTCGCGTAAGTTAGACTATACTGCTAATGTAACTTTTTTACATATTTTCTATTTAATTGGTATGGCCCATGCATGCTTAGAGAATACATCAATAAATGTTAGCACGTATAAATAAGCTTTATTTTCTTTGTCATAACGTAATATTTCAACGAAATCTGTTGGTCACGTTTCAACAAGTCCGCGTACCTTAAATTTTGGATGTTTATAATTATTACGAACTGGGTTATGAAGCTCTTCAACAACTTAATTTTTATTCATTTGACTATCAAATGCTTCTTCGGTTTTTTTGATACTATTATATCAATTGTCTCATTATATCGCTTATTTTTATCATTCAACCTTTCTTCCCAATTTTTACAATTCAATATTTTTTCTTCAATTTCTAAATTATTAAATCGTATAATTTCTAATAATTTTAAGTCATAGTTTGAATAATCCTTTTTCATCTAAAATAATTATATTATATTTTATATTATATTTTATTATATATCACGATTATACTTTTTACTATGGTAAAATGTGAATCAGAACAGCATAGAACCCTTTAACATTGAGCCAGAACCAACATTATTATCTACTCCATAACTTAGGAAATAAGAAAATTAAGACAAATATATATGTGAATAAGAACTGGAATATGTATAAAAGAAGAATATTGAAAGCATGAGTCACCAGATACAAGATCTACAAGAAACTCGATATATATAATAAGGCAAATAATCGTAGTATAAAAGCACTATGTTGACAAATTATAGACAGAAAATACGAAAAAAATAAACAAAATCGATTCCTATACCTAAGAAGCTGTTCATTACCAACATAAACATAGTAAATAATATAAAGATATTAGCTTTCTTTTAATTAAACGAGAGCAGAGAATTGACAAATAAAGCCTAGATTTGTTGTGATAGTCACATGTTTTATCCTCCAAGCGCATATTACCGTTAGGACAAGATTAAATAGAAAGACAAAGTAAATTTATCGTTAATGATATAGGAGCTTGATCCTGGGGATGTACCATCCTTTTATCAAAAGATACTCACTATACATGTTCATGTTTGTAAATGCAATCGTTCATCATTTTTCTACAGAATTCATCTCTGATCTATAAACTACAGTTTCACTCTTTCCTCACATTAAAGTTTGCTTTAGCCATGTAAATTAATATTAAGGCAAGCAATCACTTGACTCATAATTTATATTTATTCTATCATTAATCAACTTTACTTTTGCTTTGTATTAAGCAAAAGTAAAAATAAGTCTTAAGAGTTATTAGAAGATTATTCTTATCATTGCTTGAGTTTTTGGTATATTTCTTTATAGAATCCTTTTTACTAATTAAAAAACTACAATATTTGACATGGTAAATTTAATTATTGCATAATTTGAAAAAATCACATCAAATCATCAATATTTTCATATTTTATGTTCAAATTTAGCGCCTTTTTTAGATATATTAACTCAGTGGTTGTTACAACGTATAAGAGGTTATTTTAGTTGTTATTTTTTATTCAAATCTTATTAATGTAAAAATAAGGAATCATTTGAGATACTTTAAAAAGCGTATTTTTAATACTTTATAACTTCACTTTCACAAATTTATACAGCACCAAATTATTTTTTCAAAGATTTAAAAATGCTAATATGTCCAATTTTTTGTAAAATTACTTTTCAATCCAAAAAAGGGGATGCCTATGTCACAGTGTTGCAGCAACAGGAACTCACAAAGAATATAATAACAAAATGGAAATGAAGAATTACTACTTTTCATCAAAAATAAGGAGAATTATTAAACCACATTACACATTGCATTAAACTGCCAATGAGGAAAAGAAATAATAGAAGGGAAACCCTGAAGTTTCAGAATGATGCGTCGTGTGTACATATGTTTAGTACGCATGTATAGGACGTATGTGTAACATTCTATAATGCGGCTTGAATGCGACGTGTATAAATTGTATCCGATAAAAGAGATGGTATCGATCAAGTAATGACCCGTGGATAATTTAGCAAGTCAAAATTAATAACTAAATAATTTGATATCAACCCTAAAACATTATTAGCTGCTCTTGAAGTGTCAATCGTCAGCCTATCATTATTGTATTTTTTATTTTTTAACCAAACTTGTGAAAAACAAACACGAATTAATTCTGCCGATGCTTAATGTAACATGGCAGCTCATAAGACAGGTGGACAAAGCGCCCGTAAAAAAGTGCAGGTAAGTATTATATTTAATTTATTTTTCTTTCCTTGGTTTCTAAAAAAGCATAATATCTTTAACATAATTTCAAATCTAAGAATCATTTAGAACGTATCATTTTTGCCATACAGTTACAATATATTTTTATAGTTTTACAAATTAACTAAAGTTAATTAATTTCATTTACTTTAAATTTCTATTTTTAAATAAATCTATTATAAAAATGTATTAGTTTCTAGGGTTTTACATGAAATGTTGAATGATGGTTTTTATATACTTCATAACTTAATATATTATTTTCAGACATATTCATTACATTTTTTCTTTATTAAATAATAAAGAATGCTCAATTATTGTCAAGGTATCCATGGTCATCAGAGATGAAAAAGAAAGAAGACATCGTGCTGGAGTCAATTCTCTTCAATTTGATGCAGCTCTTCATAGACTATATTCTGCAGGGAGAGATAGTATTATTAGGATATGGAATTGTAAACATTTAAAGGATCCTTACATGGATTCAATGGAACACCATACTGATTGGGTGAACGATATTGTTTTATGTTGTGGTGGTAAAAATTGTAAGTTCTGTTTTTTATAATTTATTTAATCTGTAAAATAACAATAAAATATCAACATATATCTTGATAATTATAAAAATTATAATTATAAACAATTCTGATTCTGATATTAATATTTTAATTTAGTAATCTCTTTTAATTAGTAATATCAGCCAGTTCAGACACAACAGTAAAAGTGTGGAATGCACATAAAGGTTTTTGTATGTCAACATTAAGAACACATAAAGACTACGTAAAAGCTTTAGCATATGCAAAGGATAGAGAACAAGTTGCAAGTGCAGGTTTAGATAAGGCCATTTTTTTATGGGATGTAAATACATTAACAGCTTTAACTGCAAGTAACAATACTGTAACAAGTAATGCCTTTTAACATTAATAAAGCTTTATAAGAAAAAAATGAATTTTGGCTTATGAAATTAATTATTATTTTCAATTTAAAACTAGTTATTATTATAAAAATTTTATTTATGCTTGAAATTAAAAAGAAAAAAAATACAATTTTTATAATTTTGGTAATAAATGTAAAAGTAAGATAGATGAAAATTAAACAATTTTTTAAAAGTGATTTATTACTTAAATAAAGTAAATAAATAGTAATTACATAAATTTCAATTTTTATTCTTAAAATTTAATTTTTATTCATACCAAGATAAATTTCTTTCTATCTCTTTTATATTATTTAAAATTATTTATAAAATAAGAAAAATCTTATAGCATCTTCTCTTGCTGGAAATAAAGATTCAATATACAGTTTAGCAATGAATTCACCAGGAACAATTATTGTAAGTGGTAGTACAGAAAAAGTTTTACGAATATGGGATCCAAGAACTTGCAGTAAACTTATGAAACTTAGAGGTCATCAAGATAATATTAAAGCTTTAGTTTTAAACAAAGATGGTAGTCAATGCTTGTCAGCTAGTTCTGATGGTACAATTAAACTATGGTCTCTTGGTCAACAGCAATGTGTTCAGACTTATAGAGTACATACTGAAGGAGTTTGGACACTTCTGGTGATTATTTAAAAATATTTAATTTCTTTAAAATATTTACCTCTTTTTTTATCAAGTCTATATACTTCTATATGGATATAGTTTTGTATATAAAATAACATTATATTTTTTAGGCAACTGAAACTTTTAGTCATGTAATTTCTGGAGGCAGAGATAAACGTGTTGTAATGACAGAATTAAGATACCCTGAAAAATTCACTGTGATTTGTGAAGAAAAGGCTCCAATTTTAAAAATGGTTATGACACCTGATCAATCTAATATTTGGGTAGCTACTAGTGATTCTACAATAAACAACTGGGTAACCTATTTTTTAGTATAATATAGAAAATTCGATTGAAAATATTTTAAATTTATTAACGATTTTCTAGAATATAAGTCAAAAAGATTGGCAATGTGGTGATTATAATGTTGATACAGTAAGTTTAACAGGATTACTAACTCCTCGAAATACTGAACCTGCTCAAAAAATTCTTGGAGGACCAGCTATTAGACATTACTATGTACTCAATGATAGAAGATATGTTTTAACAAAAGATACTGAAGAAAACGTAGCACTTTATGATGTGTTAAAGTCTTGTAAAGTAGAAGACTTAGGACACATTGATTTTGACCAGGAAATAAAAAGACGAAATAAAATCGTTTATGTCCCAAACTGGTTTAATGTTGATCTTAAAACTGGGGTTCGTGCATAATTTTTTGAATAAAAAATACATAAAATATTCGGCTTTATTATTTTTTATTAATAATTTTAGATGTTAACGATACATTTAGGACAAGATGAAAATGATTGCTTATCAGCATGGGTTTCTGCAAAGGAAACTGGCCTAGTAGAAGATGATAGCGTAGATCAAAAAGGTGCTTATATTTTTAAAATTATTGTTAAAAATTATTAAATATTAAAATATAACCATGTATAAATTTTAGTGAACTATGGAAATTTACTTTTACAAGCTTTATTAGAACATTGGTGGAGACCTCTGCATGTTGATGATGAAATAGATAGTAATAGTAATGATGGAAATGGTCCGAGACATACAAGAGGAGGAAATCCTTATTTTTCTGTACCTGGACATACACCTGTTATTTTTAGGTAAAAGTTAAAATTAGTTAATTGGAACTAAACAATCAAATTAATAATTAATGTTTTTATATTGCAGTGAAGTTGGAGGTAGAACATTATATAGATTACTAGTTCGAGATGCTGCAGGTGAAACAGAGGGTGTACTTTTGAATGAAACTGTACCATCATGGGTCAGAGATATTGTAGTAGATAAGAATTTACCAAAATTTATTAAAATATCTTTCTATCTTCAACATTCCAGTTCCGGTGCCAAAAATTCAAAAAAGTATAGTTTTTTGTTGAATATAAATTATGTAACTATTTTAAATGTACTTCAAAATTTTTTATACAGAGATCGTCTTGTTGCTAATGATTTTATTCAAGTTCGAAAAGTTGCTGAACATGTATATGATAAAGTTTTGGGTGCTGGTAGTGATTCAGGGTCAGTTGCTGGTGGTGGAAACACTGTATCTAGTGGTTCTCCTGCTGGTGATAGAACAAATACTGATTCTAATGTTGACAATTCATCTTTAGTGGAAGAAAAGGTGGAACTACTTTGTAATGAACAGATTTTAGATCCATCTATGGATTTAAGAACAGTAAGCAAATTTAATATTAAAAAGTTTAAAAAAATAATAATTAATTAAATAATTAAAGTTAATTAATTGACTGCTTAAAATTTAGGTAAGACACTTTATTTGGAAAAGTTCAGCTGATTTAACTCTTCATTATCGTCCAGTAAAATAGTCAGAATAAAAAAACAATCATGTTCCTTTACGAAATACTGATTTTGATAGCTCATAAAAGTAAATTAATAAACAGAAAAAATTAATGATTAATAACTTTCAAGATTATTTTTTTATAAATTAAAATTATAAAATAAATAACTTTATTATGAGGATGATAAAGGAATAATGATTTACGCATAAAATAAAAATTCATATTAATGTACTTGACAACTATTTCACAAAAAATTCTAACTATTTCATGAAATATCATATAGTATTTATAACAAAATAGGTATAAGCATATTTCCATCTGAATCTAAAATCATTAACATAATAACTACTAAAATTGTGTAATGCTTACACTTTTTAATGTAAATAACGAATTTCTTATTTCTATTATTTGATTTTGTGGTGATATATGAGGTGAAATATAGATTAAAGAAAATTCAAAATGGAAAATAGCTTGATAATTATTTTAAGGCAAAGCTAATCTGAATATTTACAAAATATTAAAACTAAATTTTATCTTAGAATAAAAATTACTTTCCCTTTATTTTTTCTAAAAATTATTATTAGATTTATACATATTCTAAGTAATTTCTAAGTGAAAATTTACAATAATCTACATATATTGTCATTGGAATGTTTTCACATTCAAATGTTGTTTTCAAAAGTCAATAAGTAATTATGAAAGCTCTTTCTTAGATTGAAAATTTGATTGAAAATAGATAAAAATTTAATGATTACAAATTTTTGTATATATTTAAAATAATGAAAAATAAAATATCAAATGTGTTCACAAACAAACTATGCATTTTTAAAAATGTTATTAATAATAAAATAATGGTTTTAAAACGATTTTTGTAAGTGTACTTACAAATTAAAAAATTTCAAATTAACATTAATTAACCAGTTTTCATGATATCCTACTCTAGATTATCTTTGTCAAGATAGATATGGTACTCTTTCTTATGGAGTAAGGTACTCTCATTCTTATGCAGATAAATGTATGTATAATTTTACATAATAATAAAATATAAAATGTAATTAATTTTAGTAATAATTTTTGCCAATGTATCATTAAAGATTTAAAAATTATAGATCAATTTTACAAAAACATTAAACATTTGTTGTAGAAAATTTTATTTTAAACATTTCAAGTTTTATTGGTATTGTTTTATAAAACTTTTATTTTATGATTTTTAAAGTATTGATTGAATCTATTCTATTAAACTTAATAAGTTTTTATTTACAATTTTATTATGAGATAAAAGCATAATGTATTTAAATGATAAAATTTGTAAAATAAAGTGAATTTTAAAAGATAAAGATTCTCTTTTTAGCAAAGTAAAATATTAATAACTTATAACTATACATATATTAGCATTTTACTTTGTATTATTTGAAGTATATCCACTTAAATAAATTCTTGTAAAATAATATCTACAGCCTGTGTAAATGAATCACATACTTTTGTTGGATTTGGATTTATAATTTTTTCATCCCCTGAACAATACTTTCCAGTTTTTACTAAAAATCCTTTAATACCAACAGCTTGTGCACCAGCTATATCATCTATAATATCCTGAAAAAATTTTTTGAGTGAAATTTTTTAAATTTTATTTCTAATACTAAAGTAAATAATCATTAAAAATTTTACATCGCCTATCATTATTGATTCTTCTGGAAATACATTTTTAAGAGCTGCTTTAAAAAACTCAGATGTTGGTTTACCAATAATTTCAGCTTCAACGTTAGCAGAATATTCCAACCCTCTGATAAATGCACCTGGTCCTAAAGCTAATCCATCCAACCTTTTATAATAACGACTCTTATGAATTGCTATTAAAGGGGCTCCATTTAATAATAGTCTAAAAATTGAAAAATAGTTTTGGTAAATGATATTAATTATACTTTATATCAGAAGCTTATTTAGTATTTAAAATCATTTGAATATTTTAAATATTGACATTGATTTAATATATATGGGAAATATTAATGTATTAATTAAATTTTCATAAAATAGTTATGTAAAATATTTATATTTTTTATACAACACCTAAAAGCATCATTTAAATCTTTGTAATTAAATTTATCTGGTGCTAATCCAACAACAACAGCATTCTGTGGTATGTTTAAATCAATCAAATCTTCAAAATCTTCCATTGCAGCATTATCAACTAAGAATAATGGATTCAGTTTACGTTGTCTTACTAGTTCTCTTGCTGCAACCAGTGAACTAAATATTTCTTCTTTTTCAATATCGAAACCAAGATTTTGTAATCGATTATGAAGTACATTTTTTGATTCCTTTGTTGTGTTTGTAATAAATTTTATAAATATATTTGAATTTCTAAGCCTGAGTATTTTCGAAAAATAATATTTCTTAATAATCTTGTAAAAATACAATCTAAGCAATTCACAAACATTATTTAAATATCACGATAAACAATTATTAATGGTTTAGTGAACTCTTGAATTAATCAATTCTATAAAAATACCTTTTTAATGCTTCAACTGCACCTGGAATAACAGTATTATCGACGTGTAATGTACCACTAAGGTCAATAAGAATTAATTTAATGCTTGTAGTCATATTTATCAAATTTGATTTTAATGTAAATTTTAAAAATTGTAGAATATCATCAGAGATAAAAATCATTGAATACTATTGAATGAAGATCACTAAACCACACCTAATCTAACCACAGCATGAATTATAAAAAATAATGAATCAGCATGGTCCCCCTCAATTGGTCAATTCGTCATTCTTTCTATTTGTACCATCATTGTTTTTCTATAAAAAATAAAAATGAAATATTCTTATTTAAATTAGAAACTTACTATCTTGTTAAATTAGGATTTCTGGATTCATTTGAAAATAGTAAAAAATTACTTCCATTTTAATTCGCGCAAATGTAAAATATTAATTATTATGTTATATTCGCCTTACTCACTAACACGCGGTTACTCGCGACGTCGTTTAAGAGCGCTCGCGCTTGCTAGCGGATTATTCAAAATATAAATACCACCAGCTTGCGTTGGAGAAATCTGACGCTGATTGTTATCTTGCTATCTTGTTGCTATTATTGCTAGTTGCTATCTTGCCGCTCCGATACGCGACTTCTCATCCGGACTGCTAACACACCTGTTCATATGCAGGTAATACGTACGCACAATAAATGTATGTAAATCTTTCGCCTAATATGGGGTCAAGGCCAGAATAACGTCGGCCGCGTGCAAGCCTCTTACGCATCTTCTCTAGAACCATTGCACACCGTTCAGTGGCTCGGCCAATTAAAACTGTTTTCGATCTATCTTGCACGCATCTACGTGTCACGCTTTTCGCATGTAGCAATTAAAACTTAATATATTATTAATAGATAATTATATTTTAATTAAAACATTTATATAATTTTTATTTAGAGCAGATATAACATAACATATTATAAAACAACTGTAAACGTTGTTAAATACAAAAAATGTGGTAAATTAAAAAAACAGCACTATTTGTGAACGAGTAAGACATCTATCTTACATAATAAAAGAAAGTATTCATTTCAATATTCAACTAAGAAACGCACACACATGCGTACAACCTATACTACAGTGACACTGTTGTTCAGTTTTTATAAAGAAAACTATTAAAAAATTAAATGTAAGTATTCAATAAAATAAAAAAATAATAAATATTAATATATGCTTGTTAATTGTCATTAAAATTTTTATTTTCCCCATTATATTTTTTAAATAAATATGAAAAAGCTATTTTTTGCGTATATTCAAACGAAAGATTCTTTAAAAAATATCAATTTTAATCAATAATTAGATAAAAATTTTGCTAAAAATATCATTGATTTTGTCCCGTCATAAAATTTAGCATTTATTCAATGTAATAATTGCTTATTAATAAAGATCGAGGTCGGTAACGTACACTTATAAGTAACACGTATATGTATGAGGCATTTTGTGTAACGAGAAACATGAGATTAAAAGTATTGTTTCATATTTATCAGTACAAGTATCTATTCACTTAATATTATATGTTATTAAAATATAAACTATATAATAATACATATGGCTAAACAAATATGTCAAACTTGACTGAACACTCATTCATGAATCTTCTTTTTATATTGTAAAAGTTTAAATATTGTATAATCCATAAATATTACTACGAATTATCCTAGATAAAAGAATATTTTTTCATTTTAGTTCTGCTTCGCTAGTTCTAAAAATTTATAATATTACAAAGTCAGATTTTAAAAAATTATTGAAAAATTATTTATAAAATAAAACTAAAAGTATACTGTAATTTACTATATGAATTTGTATTATTTTATTTGTAAATTGATGGAAATTAAAGATTAAAAATTAGGGAAAACAAAAATTCTTTTTAATGAATTGATTATAAGCAATAAATTAGAAATAATTTAAAATAATAATTATTTAATTTGAGAATTAGTATCAAATAAATAAAAAACTGCGCAAGCAGTTAAATTATTTGAAAATGAAGTCACCTTTAATGAGCAAGGAAAGAAACAGTAAATATGTTAGTTTATCTAAAACATATTTACTAATATTAAAAAATTATAAAAATTATATTTCTATTTTTTATTCCAGCGAATATTATTATAACAAGTTATTAATATGACAATGAAAAACTATGTAATCTATTTAAACTTATTAAAAAGAGAATATCTTAGAAACAGTTGTTTTATGTTTATTTTTTTAATAAACATTTAAAACGTTTCAAACATCTGTTCAAAACGTCTTTCTATTTTACTTCTTTCATTTTCTTGCTTACTCTCACTTAATTCCTATCATTTTCTTGTTCTTACATTCTATTTTTCTCATATTTGCACTCCTCCTTTCCTCTCATTCTCTCGCTCATTCACACTCTCTTTTTCTCTCCCCCCCCCCCTAAATAAAGAAACATTAAAAAATTGTACATGTGTATAAATATTTTTTTATTTGTTGGATTGATTCATTTAATTTAAAATGGATTTTACAAAAATTCGAGTTTTACTTTTTACTATTTTTAGTAAAATAAATTTGTAATTTTTTGCTCGTCGCTGATTGTCGTTCTTTTCATGATATTGAAAATTTTCAATCCTTATATATTAAACTTCTTTACTTTTGTTATATCCCAATTTATGCAAAACTACATACGTACACATGTATACACATGACATACCTTTCGCACATTGTCGTACATCATCCACCTACATTTAAAGTACTTGTACTCACTGAACAATGCTCTGTACTTCATATTTTTCGTCTGTTGTACCTCATTTTTTGTCTTATGTCTTCCAGATTCTCTTATTTTTTCTCCTGCTCGATGAGAATGTAGAGAGTGAAGGGAAAGTATCCTTGCACAGTTATCGGTAAAATTTCGTTATATTTATATCTCAAGTTCGCTCTTCAAACTGTCGCATGCGGTTCAAAAATAGTAAAAACAGTGACTGATTTGTACCTGCGCTATACTCCTTTTGACAGAGCATTTTGTGCATTACAATTGTTGATTTTCTACAACGACACGTAATGTCGTATGTAATGAATAAAATTTAATATAGCTGTTATGAATATTAAATAATAAGACAACATATATTAAATATAAAAACAAATATTTAATTATTCGCGCACGGTTGCGGCGTCCGTGGGTGGCAACTCATGCGCCAACACCGCAAAGCATCGTTTGCTTTTCCGCAGCATCACTTTGTTTTCGCATCACTTTGTCGACCACAAGCATACGTGCATAATAACATAAAACTTTAACTCGTTACACTTTACAATATAAATTTATATCTACCTATTTATTTTTACCCATTTGTTAGATTATAGAAGTTAACAAATTAATTCCTAGTAACTTTTATGTAAGCATGTTATAATATAATTATAAATCACTAGTTATAATTTTAAATATTATGTTATTTACTTATTTTTAAATCGACTTCTTTTTCACTGTTAAGACATTTTTTGTTTTTTAACTTCTATTTCTTTATTAACTTGAAATAAATTGACATATATGTATACTAATATTTGATCTTTGTAATTCTTAAAGAATATTTTTATATTGATGCAAAACTATTCGTAAAACTGTTATTTTACAAATCCTTTAAAATTATGTGATAATGAGTTTCAACTACTTACTAACATATTTAGATCGTACATAATTGACATTAGGTTTCTTTTATATCTTAGATTTTATTTTTACTATTCATCATTACAAAGAGATTACTATATATACAAAGATATAAAATATGATTTAATATTTATATTTGTAACGCATCGTCCCGTCTCCAACACGTGTCCTTTCAAACTGACGTGCGACGTTCGACGTATTTTTTTTAAATTCCGTGCGCCTCCATCCCTGTCTATTCGTCCTTCTGTTGGTGGCGGCGACTCAGTTCCCCGTGCTCCCTGTCTGTCCCGTCCCGGAGAGCTCGAGGTCGAACCAGGTTCGTGGCGGAAGGAGGAGGCGCGGAGAGACCGGGACGAAATGAACAAGGCGTTCTCTTTTTGTTAAATCTAGACTTAAGATTATTTTTATTTCGATAAAATTACATTGTTGTTTATTTTTGCGGTGCGCTCACCGCTTACAAAGAATCCTTAATAGTCGAAGATTACATGATATTTCTTAAATACTAAACGGTGGTGTTTCGTTACAAATATCCGTCATTCGGTGACGTGCGCTTTTTTTACATTTTTAGGCGGCGAATAATGGCTTGACTGTGCAACAATCCGCACATACGATTCGGCGAGATCTTACTTACTATCGCGGCGGAATATAGCGGGGGAAAGAGTCTAGCCCGACGGCTGTGACTCCGCATACGCGGTCGCGGATCAAATCCTATACCCGGAAGGTACGCCAGAAGTCGTTCCTCCTGGAATCCCTAGTGCGCTAAAAGTCGCTCTTAGGAGTCGTGCGCCAAAAGTCGCTCGACCGGGAAACCTTTGCTTCCCGAGCTTCCCCTATTGGAGTTCCCCGGTGCACCAAAAGTCGCTCGACCGGGAAGCCTGTGCTTCCCGAACTCCACACCCGTCTCTCGATTCCGCGTGTGCGCGCCCTTTTTATATCTTTCGTGGGTGTTTCTCCTCACGCGTTCGTACTCACGGGCTTCGTGGAGGGACCGCGCCGCCTAGCCGTTCTCCTGACGGCCATGAGCCAGGCTGGAGGTGGGGAAATAGCGGCGGTGGCATTTCGGGCGCGTCGCGCTTGCTCGCGTATAGCCTTGCGTTGACATAGCCAAGGTTAGACGCATAGCCAAAGCTCCCCTGCACGTCCCCATACATTCTTTAGCCCATTCAGTCATCTCTCCTACTCATGCGCATCTCGGGCCGCCTACTCCCACTACGCGGGCACTCACTCATCCTTCCACTCTACGACCGACGCTTTGCCGTTCGCACGCTTTCTCATTCTTACTCACGTGTTCGGGCACTCTCTCTTTCTCATGCTTTCATTCTATGACCGACGCTATGCCGCACGCTCTCTCACTCTCACTTATACGCTCGCGCTCTCTCTCTCTCTCCTTCATGCTTCATTCTACGGCCGACGCTATGTTGCACGCCCTCTTACTCTCACTCACACGCTCGCGTTCTCTCTCTCTCCCTCATGCTTTCATTCTACGGCCGACGCTCGCGTGCCCTCTGTCTCTCATGCTTCCACACGCACGCTTTCTCATACATACACACACGTTCGCTCGTTCTCTCTCTCGCTTCCGCACGCTTCTCCACTCATACTCACACGCACGCACCTTACTTCCTCGGGCGTTGGGGTCCGGACCTCTTCTTCGCGATCCTTCCGGCCCTGATTCCACGACAGTATTTGCCTCTCGCGACGAAGGTATTCGTCGCATATTTAAATAAATATCTATATCATTTTGATTAGCAGAACATTTATTAATTTAAAATGATAGTTAATAATGATATATGTATAAAAACTATATGTAGATCAAATTTCTCTGAGAGAATATTTGTAAAAAGGATTTTTATGGATTGCTGCCTAAGTGATAAAAAACTGAAATATTTTGAGATAATTTCTATTTCAATACTTTCCGGTGTTAACATCTTATAATAAATAAATAATATTTTATTTTATAATTTAACTCTATTTAGACAATAATAGTAACAAAATTATAATATAGACAATAATCAGTGAATAACAGGTATGGTATTAGTGGTAATACATTCAGTAAGGCTTTTCAGATTAAATTGACGAATTTGTATTAGGTCAATAATGAGATTTTATTACATTTAATTTTGAAATATTTCCTGTAATTAATCATGTAATTAATGTATTATAAAATTTAGGTATGTAGATGTTTTTTGTAATCTGAACTAAGAGTCACCTTGTAACTGTAAGGAATATCTAATCATAGATGATAAACAAATTTTTATGTGTAAAAGTCAAAATTTCTTGAACTTGATGCTAATCAATAATCTCCTATTCTTTTTCTGCTGAGATCTTCATATAAAATCATTTAATCAATAAACGCACAAAAGTACATCATTGTTACGATGATATAATTTGTAACATCCAGTATATATAAATTTTATAAAAAGTGCGGTTAACGAAATCAGTAGACAATTGAAACAACAAATAAGCGAAATGAGTTGCAGAAAGTTAATGGAAAATAGACGTTTGTATATTTCAAGTAGTAGGAAATTGCATATTTGGACGTAATACAATTATAGACTTTTTCAAGTAAAAAAATTCTCTTCGTAAACCTTATATCACAATATTTATAGAATTTATAAATAACGCTGGCAAAGTATAGTTTTGATAAATTAACTATTCAGACAATCATATTAGTAATAGGCAGGTAAAAGGTTTTAAGTAAATATATTTTCTTAAGTGATAAAATTAATTTGCATACTTTACAAATATATTTCTTAATTTTTAGTTCGTCAAAATATTTTATTTTCTATAATAGACTATATATTGTTTATTATTATTAAGTATTAAAAACATTTGGTAAACAAAATATTTCTCAATAAAATATTTTAACAAAAAATTAAAAGCTTATATTATTATTTCATAAGCGCAATTAGAATTTAGCACATGATAAACAAATTTCAGTTTCATTTGAACTTTTTTATGTGAAATAAATCTGTAAAAAGAATTGTGCACATTTATTTGCAAGGATTTTTATGTGCATATCAAAAAGTAAGTAAAGATAGACTACGATGAAACTTTACTGGTTCATTTTTCTCTATAGTTAAGAAATGTCGAGTTTGCTTATTTAATTAAAAGCAAAATTTTAATGTTGTTCGTTCATTTATGTGCTCCTTTATAAGTTCAGTTCTTGAAAAATTACTTTCTTAATCTTTCTATTTTACATTGTTTTATATAGTTTTGTATTATTACGTGATATTTCTCAATTCGCTTATACAAATTCAGGGTATGATTATATGATTCAAAGCATACTTTGCATTTTGATGAGGTAAATCAGAGACAGCCAATTTCTAATAGTTGTCCGTTTTATTTTCTCTTTTCTTAGACAATTAATTCAAATAAAAATAAATAATAATTATAATAATAATAATAATGAAGATAGTAATAATGGAAGTTATAATGTTAATAGAATATAAGAGTAGTAGTAGTAGTAGTAGTAATAATATTAGTAGTAATATTAGTAGTAATAATATTAGTATATAATAATAATAATAGGTAAAAGAAAAATAATAATAATATTTATATTAACGAAATCGGTATTATTAATGATAATAATTCCAACAAAAATTAAAAACACTAATTGTAAATATAATTTATTATTAATTTAACCAATATTGTTATAAAACAGGTTAAATATTGAAAATTTAATAAACAACAATTGAACAACTACGAAATACTAAAATCCAAATCTAATTTTATATATAACTATGAAATTAGACTCGCATTTTAGTATTTCGTAGTTTTGCTTCTTCTATTCTTCTCTCGTGAGGTCGGTTTTCGTTTTCGAAATTTTCGTTTTCGTTGCAGTTTTCGGTCCGCTCTCGATCATAATTTGTGGTTACACTGAACCCAGCTCGCGACGAAGGATCGCGCCACATTGTGTTTACCCGTCCATAATGCTGCAATAGCAGAAGACCGCTTTTCAATATATATAGGCTCGATTACTGTCGCACCTGACACGTCAGGAAGCAGTTGACAGATGTGCATAGGTGTAGTGACGTCAGGGTATGATTCTTCTTAATGAAACTGCGCGACCATATCGGAAGATCGCCGAACGTGAGCAGTTAAATGCAGAGAATGCGTCGGAATACGGTTTCTCAGCTAAGCCGCATGTTGTTTGTTTTTTTTAAGTTATGTCTGCTTGCTTCGCAGGATTAAATTTGTGTATTTTTTAGATTGAGTTTGTACGCGTTTCTAAAATATATTCATGCGTTTCTTAGATAAAGATCTGCGATTTGTATATTGCTCCCAGCAGCCCCCTTAATTCTAGGTTCGCGTATATTAATTTCGTATTACTTTGTTTTAAGGCGTTAGACACCACACTGTGCGCTTGAAATTACGTGGAGGAGTAAAGGAATTAACTACTGCTCAAATTTAAATATTAATCGTGTGTTCTTTTATTTACAAACTCCCCATTACCTCTCTCTCTCTCTCTTTCTCTGTAAACAAATCTAGGACTGACTGAAGAAATTAAGGCTGAAACTGCGGAGAGACAAGCACCGCCGCAATATATGATAAAAAGGCAAGAGATGACTTTTTTCCTCTCGGAATCATACTTCACCGTGACACGAAGGGATACTTATTTCATTACACGATATACGTATATTTCGTTATAACCCTATTTCGTTACATTTCGCCTGAAAATGAATTGTAAATACTATATTTTACCATGATATGATTTACCATAATCCGCGTAAACACTTAGAACAAATTCTATGTTGCTTGTGCTATGTTCAAGTCGACCTCAGTGCTGATAATTGAAAACACCCAAAAAATAGGGCCTAAAAAACAAAAAATACAAAAAGGCTAAAAAGACATTGTGACGTCCCCGTATATTTTCAACTTCACATCAATGATGCAATTTATCAAGTCATGAGACTTGAAAATAACTACTTCATGACTCAAGACATTATCTAAATAATAATAATGAAATAAAGAAACAGAAATTGCCTCCGATCACATTGAACAATATGATAAGTAATATTAATGTACAAATATAGAGAATACTGCGCGATAAGATAAGGAATATTAATGTACACATATGAAAATACTGCGGAATAGATCAAAGAACTGGATTATTAACGCTTATCTGAAAACGATCGACATGAAACAGATGTATATGAAGTAGGCTTGCACGTGGAAATAGTCAATAGACCTTCAATTTGTTTTCATTTAATCCACGTACGATAAGTATAGAACTAATATTATAAAGTCAACACGAATCAAGTCTCTTCCTAAAAATAATATTACGTCGGAACCGAGAAACCCCGAAAGATAACAAAGTGTATAAAGCTCGCATTGTAATACCAACACGTGTATATAGGTTTAACCTTCGAAACGAAAGAAAAGAGATACCCGAAATATATTCTAAGAAACTTATGTAATCATAGGCTGAATATCTAAACCTTATAAAAACACTCACAATAAAAAAAAAGAGAGATTGTAATACGAAACACATGCGAAGCCTCTTCTACGAAAACATAATCATTAAACAAAGAGGCCACTGTAATACAAAACGTGTGCAAAGCCTCTTCTTCGAAAATATATAATCATTCTATTTCAAAATAAAAAAAGAGGCCACTGTAATACGAAACGTGAAATGTAAACCAACTGTAATTTCGTGTACTCTAATTACACGAACCGATATACGATAATCTTACGTATAAACATCTTGTAAACGATAAAATACCACTATACAAAATTATGCAACAAATAAACACCGCCATAAACATCCTATAAGAAATAGAACGCCGCAGATTATGACCAGCCAATCAGAAACAAGGAAACAACAACGCCAAGAATATATAAAGGGACAAGGCATACTTGAGACAATAATCAGAGTATCATTAGTTAAGTATTCGGGATTTAAAGATTGCGACCCGCGTTTTCACGAAAACGAATTGAATTTGTTTACACTAAATATTTTAAAATTAATGCCGCTCATTATAATTTCTTAAATTGTGAATAGATTTGTACTTCGTATTTAAAATCAAGTCTCAAGTAAATTTAAATTCCTTCCAAAAATACAAATCAATTTAAGAACGAGTTTCCTGATCCTGTATTTATTGAGGGATTCTTCAGGGTCCGGACGACCAATTACTGGAATGGTGACAACTTTGATATAACTATCCAACTCCGCAAACAGCCCTTTGGACATCGATTCAGTTAAGTATAAAAATCTTATTTACAATAATAAACGAAATATTAAAACGGGGCTAGCTAAACTAATTTTTGGAAGGCATGCCAGCCTATTCAGGCCAACCTATAAAAGTTTAATTGCATAGAGTCGACTGTACTCATAAAATTTAACGTGTATTAATTAGTAAGACGTCACAATACATTTCAAGTCAAAGTAAAATTTTAAAGACTTAGGATGCGATTATTTAAAATAATTCAAAATAATCAATTTTTTTCGAAATAATAATTCTTATATGTTTTAATCGTATTTTTAATTTGTTTTATGGAAAACATACGAAATATTAAAAAAACATTTTAAATAAATAGTATTTTTCCCAAATGTTATTCCAAACACATCACCATATGAATTTTTATTGAAATATACATATCGAAAGCTTAAGTTTGACGGTATTAATCTCGTTGATTTGATATATTTATTGCATATGCGCAATATTCCATATTATAGGAAATTATTTAATACATTTTTTTTCGAAATGTCAAGTTTAATAAAATTCTGTTGAAAGTGCAACATAATTTAGTAAAGGTGCACTTTTCTTAAAACTAAATATTAACTAAACATGTTTTATATTTTTCTAGGTAACGATTATTAAGACTAGTTTCATAATATTTATTATAATATTTTACATCTAGGGAAAATGAAGAAAGAAATGATATTTTCAGAAAGTGTAATTAAAAATGATTAATGTATATTTTTATCTTATGAAAATTGGTGTATGTGGCATAAGAGGTGGGCATACGATCTAACCTTAATGTTTGATTGTATTTATAGTTAATTATTCAGCCATTTAAATTTTAAAAATATAAATTATATGCGACTCAATTAATAATTCTTTAATTTATACATAATCATAAACAATATCGTTTATTAATTATGTTATCTTTCTTTATACATATTTATATATATACATCAGGATATTGATCAAATTAAAATCTTTAATTATTGCCGTTTTGAAAGTATTAAATTAACTTTTTTGAGTAATGGAATTTGTTGGAACTAAACGTGGAAGAAAACGAAAACGAAAACGTCGTTATATTAGTATCAAACGACGCTATGATCAAATTAACTTTAAGGTTAGATCTGAAAAACCAAAAATCGAAACGAATCGTAATTCTGTTAAAAAAGAAAAAGTAATTGGCAACACAATGAATGCAAATGCTTTTTGGGAAAATTATAAAGCAGCTCATGAATGGCAAAAAAAGTACTATCTTATATAAACACTGTTGCTTTAATTAGTCAAATTATTCATATGATTATTTCATTATTTATAATTTATAAATCTTATTTTGTAGACATAATATAACATGGTGGAAAACGAGATGTTTTGCATTAGAATATGAAAACCACATTCTGAAAGAAAATATTAGAAATTTAATTCAAAATGAAAGTTGTATTAAGAGCTTAGTTAACAAACCTCAAAGTAAGCATCTACATAATACAGAAAATGTAAAATTTAATGACAACATAGAATTTAATTTAAATGAAGATATGATGGAATTTTTAACTCAAAGTATTCGACATAAAATTGAATTAAAAAATACAAAAAGAAGCAAAGAAGCTGTTGAAATAAAATTTGAAGATATAATAGAAGGAAGCCTTGAGTGGGTTCACACAAGAAACGAAGATGCAAAATTATTGTATGGTCAAGCAAGTTCAAAAGTTTTAGCAATGGAAACAGCTCTTCAAACTACTATTGAAAGGCACATAGATAAAGCAAAACCACAATATTGGCCAAATATACCTTTAAAATTATAAGATTTTTTTAATTTAATGAATCAAGTAAATCAAATATTTTTTATGTATAAATTTAAAATTGTAGAGTATCATATATCATTTTCTGTATGATGTATATTGGGCCAAAAGTTTTATTGCCTTTAAATAATTTGGATTTGAAGTTTCTTAGTTATAAATGCTATTATTATTAAATACAACAAGAATTAATAACTATAACATTATTATAATTGATATTTTAAAAGAATTTTTAGAAATTCAATATTTTAATTGAAACAAATATGTACATAATAAACTAGACATACTAAATGTAGAGTTATATATTATTCATAAAAATAGATTTGTATTAGCATATTAAGATTTAAATAAAATAAACTTTATACGGCATATATAATTAACTATACATGATCTTAACTAAATTTGAATGAATGAACTAAAATTTCTTTAGAGTAACAAAGGTGAAAGATAAGTGTTAAATATATATATGTGATTCTCAATCTCTTAATATATATCTAAGGCTAGGTTGTAATAGTAGGAAAGCAGAAAGACATGATAACAGTAGGAATACATTGGAAAAAGTGAATCAAAATAAAACAAAAGATCATTAACAATGTATTTTTTTATTAAAAATTGGAAAAATAGATTTTTAAAGAAATTTTTAAAACTAATTTTTTTCAACAAATAAATGTTTAACTCAGTTATCATTACAAAAATAAAAAAATTATTTTTTTAATATATTTTACATGAATGTATAAATCGTTAATCAATCTATTAAATTATTCTTAGAAAAATGTAGGACTAATAAAACCTTTTTATTTTTATTATTAAATAAACAATTTTTTTAACAAATCAGGTCAAATTGTAGTATTGAATTAATTTTTTCGAAAGTAAATCGTAATAATATAAATATAATGTTATTATATAACATTCGAGAATTGAGCTATCATGTAATAACATTTTTTTTTAATTATTGTCGTAAATTAAAAACTTGTTCAAATATATTTTGAATTAAATAATTTACGCATTTTATCTGAAAAAAATTGAAATACATTTAGTAACCTTCAAAATATATTACTCTTAACTGAACATTTGTATTAAAAAAAAAATAGGAAATTCATAATTAGTATGTTATTAATAAAAATATATAACATAGGAATATATATAAACTATTGATACAGGAGCAGCAATGCAATATTGGCCAACTTTTTGTTGCATGTGAAGTGCAGATCTCAGAAAGGCATACGATAAAAAATATCGAATGTCGAGAATCACCAAGTGCACAATATTATTTCTGCAGGAAATTGTTGCTTTCAATACTCTGACCTAATTACACAATTAAATTCATTAAAATCTTATCAAATATAATAATAAAAAATATATTAAAGAAATGTCATAGAAATATTTATTTAAATAATAATTCATTTTTATTTTAACTTTAAAATAAATCCGAATAAAATTTATTTAATTCACCAAGATTTGATAAATTGCAAATACACATTTAAAATAAGAATTATTTTTTAAAAGCACTCTTACATGTAGATGAGTGAAATATACATTTTCTTTTAATACAACGTTTCATTATCTTCTGTTTTGAAATTAATTACAATAATAATGACAATTATCTATTCTATTATGTTAAAATAGAACTTCTGCCTAAGAATTCAATGTAATATTTATAGATTGCAAAATATTAAAACTTTTATAATATAATGGAGCATTCATTTATTATAATATTTTAACATAGATAGACTTTGATAGGCTAATGATTCGAATTATATTTTCTCTCTTTAGAAAGCAACTTCGAAAGATTAAGCGGTTTATAAAAGTTACAGCGGCTTTTATTAGAATAAGTGAAAATGTTCGAAGAAATTGTTATTTTATAGTAATAAGTATTTTTCTAAATATGAGTTAACAGCTATAAATTCGTTTTGTGAGCAGGAAAGTTTTTACACATATCGCAGTTCAAAATTACATTATCAAAACTTTTATTAAATTTGTTATCCAAGTAATAATAAATGTGGCTATTCAATGTCTCAATAACTACTGAGGAACGTTTAAGTAGTTTAATATTTGCAAAACAAAATGTTTTTAAAGCATATTATTGAAACGAAAATATGATATATATGTAATTGGCTTTCAAAATTTCATTTAAATGATTTATAATGAGCTTTTACGCGGCTTCGTACGTCTAAACTTAGACGTACGAAGCCGTGTAAAGTCTCTGTAACGCTTCATGTCTAAGTTATAAAAAAAAACTAAATTTCTAGTAGAGAAGTTAGATTGTTTATGAGTAATTAAGCTATATAAATTCTGACTCAATGGTGAAGAATCTTATGTAGATTATGACACTCTTAGAAGCTGAACCTTTATAAATAAATGCGAATTATTGTAAAAAATAATGTGCGAAGTTGTAAAAAATAATTGATGTAACTCTATCTATAATATAGAATAATTATTGTAGATATGGATATTTTCATGGATATTTGATTTTATTGTATATTTACAAAAGAAACCGTATGTTTTCTATTATCTTTTTTTAATGCGTCCAGTGTTTTGAAGAAACATACGTTTATATATGATATTCATTTGGAAACTTTATCATTCTCAATAATTAAGAAATGAACTTATCGAAAAAAATTGGTTGGAATTTCAATTACGACAGTAAATTCCGAACATTTAAGTAATAATTTACCTAATAATTTAACAAGAGTTTGCCTTCATTTAAATACAGACAGTACTATACAATTCTCACTCATCTACATAATGTTAAGAATGATACATTTATTTAAACAATCGATACTTCAAGTTTAAACGAAAAAATATAATAATATATAATAAAATGTTTAAGCTAAGATTATAGGAATTAATACTCAACTGGAATCTGGTTTTTCGAATGATTCAAGCATTTGGAGTTTAACATAGTTTATTATATCATTTTGAATTTTTTGCTGGTATAAAAAAAATTGTAAACATCAGTTACATATAAAATAGTAAGCAAAAGTGGCAGAAGTAACAAATATGTAAAACGTGTGTTGTGACGTCTCATGAATATTAGAAGCGATAATTTCATTGTAGTTGTTGGTGTAGAGTTTATTATATTATCTTGATATATTCGAAGAAAGTTTATTAGAGTTGTGGCGGGTTTTATCGCTTATAGCGAAATTTTAATGTCAAAATTTATCGATGAAGTTATTTGAAGTAACAAATCCAAGGTTACATGTTATTTACACGTGATTCTATACAATATTGAGTATTGTGCAGTTTTATAAGTGTTAGAAATATTCGTTTATCATTAGATGTGTTGAAGTTTTATTCGTGGCTTTATTTAATGCTAAATATTGTTGGGTGTTGAATTACATAAGTTTATGTAAAGTTTGCTTATGATCGTTGAAGATATTGTCATGATTTGTCTTTATATAATGCAGAGTATCGTACAAGATACGTTTATAGAATGCTTGCTTTTGTTAAACGCGTTAACATGAGTCGAAGGTTACAAGTGTCATTTACATGTGTCTCTGGATATGCTGAGTATTGTATTAGGTAAGTTATGGAATACTCACTTATGGTCGTTAAACGTGTTGATATGAGTCGAAAGTTACAAGGATCGTTTACATGCGTCGTTTATGCTGCTGAGAGCTATTTTCATTCAAGTTTTAATAATTTTCCCACTTTTATTCTTTCGAGGCGTAATAATACTTCTTAACGGAGAAACAAGATTAAAATCGGCGACTTTAATAAATCTTGCATCGGTCGACATACAGATCCGATCCTTTGTTTTTGAATTTTTCCTCTTGCTTTTTTCCTTTCACTTTCTTTGACTTTTTATCGACGAAAATTACGTTCTATATTCTAAACAAGATATGTCTTTTTCTTTACAATAATGTATTTAATCGATACTGCTTTGATTCATCGTCCAGCCCGCATTTACAACTATTCTTTTCGATGGAATACAGGGTTTTTCGTTGTCGATTTTTACGTGACATTTGCGGCACTTCCCTAGGTTTTCTTACGGATTTTACGGTTTTCTAACGACGGTAAAATATTTTACATATTAAATTTTTTTGTACTTCCTTTTCATGCAGAGGGTGCTTTAATCCTACTTTCGAAAGGAGATTCCATGTCAGGCTGTACAAAGATCGCGCCTGCCAACAACGAGTTTCTTCTTTAATCGACGAGCATTAGTGGCAGCCGCGATAGGTCAGAGGCCTTCAGGCTTTTCCTTCTGTCAAAGTTCAGCCTAGGAACTTGCTCGGTGGACGCTAAATTGCTGCACCCGGTGTCGATGCTTAAATGCCCGCTTTTCTTATTTCCTACAGGAGGCTTTCCTTCCTGTTATTTTGCTTGCGCTGATTAATGGAGGAACGCTTTCCTCTTTGCAATGTTAGCACGGCGTGAATTTGTTCACAGGGCCGCCGGTAGGGGCAACAATACAAACGCATTGGCCTAGCCAAGCTGGGCCTTAACCATGGCGCAAAGTTAGGTTTCCGCTTTTCATGTTCATGCTCTGATTCAGTCATTTTCTCCCCATACTCAGTTAGACCTGAAAACACTGCATAGTCCTTGATGTGTCTTATGTTATCACGGCATAGAAAGCGGCTTTTTTTCCGTCTCTGCCTCTTATCCCGTGATAGGCAATGTTGAACCTTCGCAAAGGGCGCTCTCGTCGTAGTCATACTAATTTAATATTAACATATTTAGTCTAAAACAATGTAATTGTTGTAAACGATAATAATTATCATTTTTTATTTTTAAATAACTGCGCATAATTCGATCCTTGATCTGATACTTATTAACTTTTATTCCTTGTTTCTTATTATGTTGTGGTGATTGAAGGCAATTTTTTGTTTTCTAAATTCTTTCATTATCATGTTAAATATTCATATGTCGAGATGTTAGAAGTAAGGAAGTTTTGTAACTCGATGTTTTATTTGTGATGTTAAAAATTTGTTGAGACATATTATAGTATACATATATAGATGGTTTAAAAAAATTTTCTGAGTTGTAGTGAATTATCATTAGTTACATGATAACTTCACTTCTCTCTTTTACACTCATGCTTTCTGTCTCCTCTTTTGAACGTTATACATTGTAAAATCTTTTACGTTCTGTATTTCCTATAGTCATAGATAAGTATAATACGTTATGTATATTTACATGTATCAACACGTAGTAAAGTATTAAAATAAGGTTTAATAAACAATAAATATAAAAAAGTATAAAAAATTATTTTTGAAATATTATGTAATATTAAATTCTACAAATATTATCTTAATTTTTTATATACATGAATACATCTTTGAACAAACTTATTTGTAATATTTTATATTTAATGCATATTCACATGTAGATTTATCACACAGTTGCCGGAATCATTGGCCTAACAAAGAAAAGACACAACAAAAAAGGAAAATATAAAATTATTATTAAATAAAAATCTTTTAAAATAACTTTTATAGTGATCAAAAATATGAAAAATATAAGTAAGACATAGAAAATTTTTATTTATAATAGTAATTAATACTACATCGTGAACGCAAATTATTCTATCAGAACACCGTAAATATATAAAAGTATGAGTTTAATTTATTCAAATTCAGTTTTTGTACACAAATTCTCAAAATTCACTTACATAAAAGTAAGTTTAGCAAAAAGTACGTACACCCAATTACATTTATATTAATAAAAGTAAATATTTTAAATATTTAAAGAAAAGAAGTAATTTTTAACATTGACATCAAAATAAATATAATAAAGAAAATTATTTTTTTAATCTTTTATTTGTATTATAATCGGTAATATGCATTATTATAACTTTATCAGAATACTCTATCCTTTTTAGCAAATTATAAATTAGCTTTGTATCATAAAAAATGTCTATAGAATAACTACAACTGTTATTATTTGAAAACATCTGAAAAAAGAATACATGCATTTCAAAAAACGAAGTCTCATAGTTTCAACTCGAAAATATTCAAAACAATATGTAAGAAATAAAACAAATAATCGTTCTTATAAATTTTATGAAACAAGTATATAAGTTTGCAACTCTTTTATAAACATTTACATTCAAATTTTGAACACCAAAGTATAGATATGTTACACGTATTCAAGAAAATAATATTTAAGTATTATTATTAAAAATTTAAATAGAATTGTAAATAAATATAACTATTCAAAAGACACTATTTGATTTTTTCATCTGCTATATAAAGAAAAAAATGTTCATGGTATTGTAGATTTTATACAATTCGCTTAAATATAATATTAAATCGCTAGAAATGCAATTAATGTGATTACAAATAGAAAAAATAAATGAAATATATGTGTGTGTGTGTATTCGTTTATGTAAGAAAAAATTTATATAAACCGCGAAAAATACTTAGCGATTGAAAATACTTTTATTTATATGAATTATTATTAAAGCAAGAAATTAAAAATACTACCTATACATTGCAATTACATAATAATAAAGCGCACTATAGCGATGAAGAGATTTGCAAAAGTGAATATATTTTCATTCTACTTTGTTATTCTAGATAAAGATCAGTTGATCAACAAATCTTCGTTATTCTAATAAAATACATACCCTTTAATTCATGCTGATAGTCAATATTTATGTTTCAACGTGACATTATAATTAAATTAAGAAAGTTTCAAGGAAAAATTCTGTAATAAGAAATCACAGATTATAGAAAAGTATAATAAGCTTGATGAAAAAAGGCCCTCTACCGATTGGTTCGATTAACCTTTTTTTTGTAGCTTGTTAGCTTCGTGTTTAATTCGTGCTGACAAGGGCAGTTTGTCATTTCATTATTTTTTTTAACTAATGAATAGCATTTTTATTTATTTGTTTCTACTACTCGCCCTTAAAAGGACGTTTTGTATTAGGGAGAGACGCGTCGTCTCAAGTTGCAGAGAAAAAAAGAAAAAAAATTCTGATTCGTTCTCTTCATGGCCAGCCAGCCACGTCTTGCTCCTTCTCCGCTACCCACACGACTATTCCTTCCGCCTTTGCGGTGGCTCTTTACATCCCTTACACTCAAGCACCGTCGACACAATTGCTGCGCGACACTTCCTTCCACTATTTCTTAACTCCATGACGAGCCAATGCACGGGAAAGCGATTTCCCGTCAATTAATCCAAAGTGATGCCGCTCAATCAACGCGGGGGCATTCGCAACTACATCATCCGTAAGCGGCGTCACGCTAATCGTAAAAGGGACATTTCCTGCCGAAGCCATGCCGTGCCAATTACAGAAAAGACGCCTCCCGCTGCTGTGATGCTGTTCCCCATCACCATGGTGACGACCTAACCGAAAATCCCGGGCTCCCTTTCCCCAATACGCGTCGCTTCGATTTCACTTGCATTGAGTGACTCACCATGAGTCACCTTTTCCCATTTGGACACGCACACATAGTCAATGCGAGTCGTATCAGATTTAACGGCGCGCATCAAGCTTTTGAATTGTAAGATAGTGTTAAAATATGTAGATGAACACTATTGGGCACGTATAAGTATGTATTTCATATTGACGTATCTATTACAAAGTTTTAAGAAATAATTTTTAGAGTTATAATCAATTTAATTCTCATTTTATGTAACAGTATGCTTGAATATAATATTTAATAAAACATTAACTAAAATAAAAATAATAATATTGATATAATAAATAACTTAATATTAT
Organism: Wiebesia pumilae; assembly: GCA_018907045.1. Classification (NCBI taxonomy): domain Eukaryota; kingdom Metazoa; phylum Arthropoda; class Insecta; order Hymenoptera; family Agaonidae; genus Wiebesia; species Wiebesia pumilae. The sequence continues at coordinate 14,346,261 of JACCHZ010000116.1, forward strand.
TAACAAAATATTTAAAATTTAATAGACTTGTTTATTTTTTAGTCAATCAAGTAAAAAAAAGTGCATTAGTTCTAATTATTTATATCATGCATTTATACCTAAATAAAATATTAATTTTTGCCTGTGTGTGTATTCTACTAGAGATGACTTCATTTCATATACACATATATCTAACATCTTTTCATAATCTCCGCCTAATTTTTGTATTTTTGTAATTTATTTGTATACATTTTTAAGTCATAACTGACTTTAATAAATTTAAACGTTTTTAATTTCTTAAAAAAATTTTTAATCTATGAGATCTTTGCTTTGCATATTTTTGTGCACTGTGAATAATACAGTGGCAAACACATTTAGGTGCTTGACGATGTAAACATAAATATGCCTAGTAACTTATTGGGTTGTTTTGTAAGAATACAGAATGTATATTTGTGAATATTAAAAATTTATTCAAATATTTCTTTTTACGAAAAGACAAATTAAGGAAAAATTACGTTAGTTATTAAGCACATTTTTGTCGATATAGTGAAAGAAATAATGTACAAATTAAAATTTCTGCTGTTGAAGACAAATTTTATTCTTTTTTTTTGGTATTTTTATTTTTATTAATTTAAATGTTCACCGATTAGTTAGTAAAAGACTTATTATTTTCCATAACTTATTAGTATAGACAGCTAAATTTTGAAAATGTACGTAAGGATCTAACATAGAAAAAGAGAACAAATTATATTCAACGCTCTATCAATCATTTAACTTTGTATTATTGCACTAATAAAATTTATTAAAACTACTTTATTAATAAGTTATATTATTGGTATTACAGTTATTTCTAAAATGTTTTTATTTTATTAATTTAGAGTACAGTATAAAATTTTAAAATATATAACTAAATTTAAATATAAAATTAAATTTAATATTTTATGTTTATATCTTGTAGTAGAAATCATTATTGAATATTTTTTAATTATTCTTTACGTTTAATTGCCTTTTAGTTTTTATAAATTAAATAGAATTTATATCACAGAAACATATAGATTTATATTCTCAAATAAAAGAATAAATTTTTTTAAATATGTGTTCCACTTATGACTCAATTAAGACTAGTTTAAATAAGTAAATAGAAAAAAGATAATACAAAGATTTATTATATACGAGGCATCAACAATCCTACTTATTTTGAAAACATTTTAATAACATGTACTAATATGCGAAAAGTGAAAGTATGAAAAGATAAAAAGTCTTATAAATCTACAAATGCTGATTTAAAGCATGGATTTTACTATATTTTTAAGCTAATATAATCTATCTGGAAACATTTTTTCATTCATGACGAATTTTAATAAAAAAAGCTTTTTTGTTTTTAGGTTAAGTTAGTAATTTTGTATCTCAAATTAAGTTTTTGTTAATCTGTAATGTAGGTGATTTATGATAAATGTTTAAAATATTCTTTTCAATCAACTAAATTTAGTGATATAAATGAGCCTTCGATATAATACCAGTAACCAAAAAATCAATATTATATTTTAATTATTTTTACTAATTTTATAAACAAATTTTAATTTTTAATAATATTTTTGTATTTATTTCTTTAAAAAAGGAATTTTGGTACACATTATTATTTTTCTAAAATATTATAGACAATTAAGTGAAAAACGTCTAATTCAGTTTAATTTTTTTAGTATCTGGGAAAAACATTTATTTAAATAAAATATATTCTAGAGGTCTGATCTGATGATTAACAAAATATTTCACATTTTCTTAACATTAACATAACTTTTGTTAATAATATTTATTTCAGCATATTATATACTAAGTAAATGAAGATAAACTAAAAGTAATAAAGGCATAAAATTAAAATAAATTTCAGTATATTAAATTAAGTTTTCTATACATACTTGAAAAATCAGTAAATACAAATTTAATTACTATAGTAAACATTTATATTACTAAAATAAGTTTTAGAAAAATTTAAATGATTTTAAACATTGTAATCATTTTAATGGTTAAAGAATATAAAAATATGCTAAATATTACTTACAGATAATTATTTGTGCATAATTTAAGAATTTAGGGAATAGCTTTATATTAAATCTGCAATAATGCAGATCTGTTTTTGATATTTATATTTCTAATATAATGTGACAAATTACTTGTGTAATAATAATTAATGTATGCATATATTTTTGTTTACCAAATGTAAAACTAATGATTTGTAAACAAAAAGAATATAGTACTTTATATAAGATTTTGAAAACATTGAATATTATAATAAATTTTTAATAATCACGTGAAATATACTTTTAGCATTTTTTACAAAAAAAAACTAGATGAGAAAAATTAAATATATTAGAATAATTTTATTCTGTCATTTTAATAACTCTCTTTATAATAATCAATTTTGTTTTAAATAAAATTTATTTAATTCGTACACTTAATTCAATATTTTATAAATGTAATTAAAAAATTATATTTTTTATATTTGTTTTAGTTTAAATATTAATATATAATATTATTTTAATTTTATAATAGTTAATAGTTATTTTCTTAAATAAAAAAAAATTTTTTGTGATACAATTGTGCTTTAAATTTATTATTTTAAAATTTATTATAAAGCTAAGTTTTATATAATACTATGTTGAAAATATTGGTATCTAAAATAAATAAAAAATGTGTTAATATTCTTAAATATTTACATTTATATTATATTGAAAGCATGGTATGTAAACTTCGTAATAATTAACTGGATGGTGTTATTGAATATTCGATAAATAATTGAGATGTTATAAATCTCTGTATAATACAATAATATTTTTAAAACTAATGTATTTGGTGTCTATTTCTTTCACTTGAAGTAAATAAAAATCATTAATTTTTATAAATTTTAGTGCTTCTTAATAGAAAATTTCTAAATTAAAAACAATAATACTTAATAAAATAATACCTTAAATAAAAATGAATATTTGGTGACTTAATTAGAAATTAATATAGAATAACCAATAATTATTAGAAAATATTTGAATAAATGAATTCTATTAGTATTTAATTAATATATCTATTTATTACAGATCTATTTAAATATATTTTTTTAATATTTATTTATAGAAAAAGATTTATTAAAAACTTTTGTGTAAAATTTTCTTTTTATATTTTTTAGCGATTACTTATATTAGTATTTGTTAAATAAAAATGTCAGTAGTTCATAATCTTATTAATTATTCTTTTTAAGAACATAATAGATTAAAAGGAAAATTTTTTCTTTATCAAGTATAAGATTTTCTTTATATGATTTATGTGTAATAATGTTTACGTATTTCATAATTCTTAAATAAAATAATAACAAAAGATTTTTTTCAATTTGTATTTCTTACTCTTATTTAAATTGAAGGTTATGATTATGCCTATGAATTATAGAATTGAAGAAAAACTCGTGAAGGATCATTAACATATAATAATAACATATATTAAGTTATTCGCACACATTAACCAGATTCAGTAAGTAGAGGTGGTTCTTTCAAGTAGCGAGCATTTTGTCGATGATATCAAAGTTTAGTATAGTCAGCACTTTCTTTCTTCTTTCAGCTAGTTCCGTATCTCCTCTCTCTCTCCCTTTCCGTCTCTCTCTGTCTTTACCTACCCTTCCTTTTGCCTTTCTCTATTATCCTTATATATTGAATTACCAGTGGACCCAGAATCCCCTCTCAAAAATGGCTGCCAATGAATCCAACAGTACTCGGCGCTAAGCAACTTCACAGGGGTAAGATAGGCAGCACAGGTGCCGCCATGTCAGTGCATGCTTAATCTCCATGCCGCTTGGTATGAATGTTGTGGTCCTTTAATTTTTTATTCATCGCGAGTAATAATTACTGTAAAGTAATCCTTTGTACATTTATGTACATTAGCAAGTAATTTTTCAACTGCGGAATCCAAAAGTGATTTATTTAACGGTGTAATATTATCTTCTGTTGTTGCTGCAGCTTTGGAACCTACATTACTCTCTTACGCAATTAATAATGTTTTTATTGTTACATTAAAGTGTTATATATATATATTTTATTCGCAATCGAAAAGTTAAATAAAGTTAAATAAAAGTTAAATTTATTAAATATCAGTTTATTCAATGTTTGTTATTTGTGTTATATTATCAACAATATTAAAGTCAATTAGTGTATGAAAATAGTATGAGACTTAATTTTTCCTTGTGTACAAAGAAGATTGTTTAGAATATTTTAAATTAGTCGATGAAAAATAAATAAACGTACGAAATGGAATTGCTATCATTTAGGCATCATAATTTTATTGTGTAAATTATTAATACGTTTTTTACTAAGAGAATAAATAAAAATATAATATTAATTGTAAGCCAAAATAAATAAAAGAATTATTTAATAATTTCAAAACAGCATGATATTCAAATACTTCAAAACGATTTACAGAAAGTAAAAAGAAAAGCAATAATACATCAGTGTAATTCAGCAAAAAAGAACGTAGCAAATATTATAGAATGCGGTACTGTATAATCGTCCTCTTAAGCATACTTCCTGTTGTTACAGTTTTTCTTTGTACGTAGCAGTTTTATTCTGAGGAAATATTATCTAGATTACCATTGTAAAAATTAAAATATGTGAGTACACAACTTAGTGATTGATCACTATTGCATAAATTTATTTCTTATTCAGCAAAAAATAGAATCTAGTCAGCGATGTTACTGCCATATAAAATAGGGTGACAAAGCAAGCGATTTCACTAGAAATTCCAACATTAGCCAATATTCAAACAACGTTTAGATTGTGCTTAAATTGTAGTTAATCCAGGTAATGGTAAATGCCGGGTCGGCGATGCCAAGTTCGAGATGATGTCCATAATCTGCCAGAGGCGATCTATCATGAATTGGTATATGTGGTTCTTTGTACTAACCACTTGGTTTGTCGTTTATCCTAGCCACTCTGGTACCAGTTCCGAGAGCGAATGCTATCTTGAGGTCTCTGAAAATGTATCCCCTGGAACGCGCGTCGGTTACATTGATACTGATAGTCCACCATATCTCATTGTACCTGTACCTGGATCTTCTGTTGAAACAGATCTTACCGTCGAACAAGCTACTGGTGAAATACGTACACGTGTATCCCTCGACCGAGAAAGCAGACCATCATATAGTCTTGTTGTGTTACCACAAAATGTACGTGTGGTTGTAAAGGTCATAGACGAGAATGACAATGCTCCTAACTTTTCCGTTAAGTACATAAATATAGAGTTCCCTGAGAATGCTCCACGTGATTCGAAGCGTGCATTACCCCCTGCACGCGACCCTGATCTTGGATTATACAGTACCCAACGTTATGAACTCATTGCTGGGAACATTGATGACGCATTTCGACTAGTGCCACATCGTGGCCGTGATGGTGTACTCTATTTGGACCTGCAGAGTAACGGAGTGCTTGACCGCGAGGCTTACGCCTACTATCAGTTAGTAGTTGAAGCATTAGATGGTGGTACACCACCCTTATACTCACAATTGTTCGTAAACGTTACAATCCAAGATGTTAATGATAATTCGCCTGTTTTTGAACAGAGTCGTTACACGACTAGTATTCCTGAAAACACTACCGTAGGTACAGCTATACTTACAGTACACGCAATCGATGCTGATATCAGAAACAATGGACGTGTGGAATATTTCATTAACCGTCGTCAATCAGATCGAGAGGAAATATTCCGCGTGGACTCTGAGAATGGAACTGTATATGTGAATAAGGCATTGGATTTTGAGTCGCGAGAGCATCACGAATTGGTGGTGGTAGCACGTGACCACGGTGCCCAACCTCTGGAAACTAGCGTTTTCGTCTCAGTTCATGTAAATGACGTGAACGATAATCAACCAACGATTGCAGTTATTTTTCTCTCGGATGATGCAACACCAAAGATTAGTGAAGGTGCTCAGCCAGGTGAATTTGTAGCGCGTATTTCGGTAAGTGATCCCGACTCCCGAGCAACATACTCGAATGCAACAGTGAGTCTAAGTGGAGGCTATGGTCATTTTGGCTTGACAACTCGAGATGAAGTGGTTTACTTAGTATTAGTGGAAGGATCATTAGATCGTGAGAAAAAATCATCATACGAACTGTTATTGGAAGCTACAGATACGGGGACGCCACCATTGCAAGCAGTGCGAATATTCCAATTATTGGTGATAGATATAAACGATAACGCACCATATTTCTTGGAAAACAATTACCAGGCCCATTTGCTAGAGGTCTCGGAACCAGGTACATCAGTGTTGCAGGTAAATGCAAAAGACGAAGACGAGGGATTGAATGCACGGTTGCGATACTCATTACTCAACTCGACCTGGTTCACAATCGACGAGAACTCAGGACTTATAACTACGGTGACGCACGTCGACTGTGAATCGGATCCGGCACCACTTCTAATTGTAGTAGTCAGCGATTCTGGAAAACAACCTCTTAGCAGTAGTGCAACAGTTCGAGTGACAGTGCACGATGTTAATGACAATGAGCCAATTTTCGAAAAGCCTATGTATAATATTTCCGTACCTGAAGACTTGCCATTGGGCCACTGTTTCGTACAGGTGATTCATTATCCGCATTATAAACGTATAAATTATTTATCTCTTTTTAAATTTTATTGCTCTTTTTAATCAATTTAAAGTTTTTTACAAATGCATAATTTTTCGCATTGTTTGAAAACATTCAAATACTTTTTCTTTCACTTGTTTGTGTAATAATTGACTTATAACAAGACTTAAAATTTTGGTAATTTTAATAATTACAGTTGGATATAAATGGATTAATCTAACCTCCTGATCTATTATTATGAGAATCTATTGTTATGCGATATCTATTATTATTATGAGAAAAAATTATAACAAATCAATAATAGGTTGCTTATATTATGAAAATTAATAAAAATAACAATAATTACATTCAAATATAGTTTAAAAATTTTTTTATATTTATATTATCTGGACTTTTTGATTATAGGAGTTAAAAGTTATTTGATTGTTACATCAGTTAAAAGTTATACAAGAAAAATTTTTTAAAATTTTATCGAACATTTAACACATTTTTGAGAAAACAAATTTTACTTTAAAAAAGCAATGACAGACATATTTTATTGATTTTAAAATAAGCTTATTGAAAGTTTATATATTAAATGAATCATGATTAAAAGAAAATATTGATATCATTATTAAACAAAAATAATTTTATTACAATTAATACAAACTAAATATAATTAGTACTAACAAAACAAAATAATTTCTAGAAATGAAAAATATTAATATAGATTTATTACTTTCTTTTAGAAAATAAGTCAATGTTCATATCAAATTCGTACTTTGTTTTATAATTATGCTATAACGACGAATTCAATAATTGAAAAAATCCTATTTCTTACATATTTTATTTTTTAAACAGAATAATATAATAGATTTTTAAATTGATAATGACATATTATAAAAAAATATTCGAGTAACTTCATTAACGCTAATATAATAGTTATGATAGATTGCAAAAAATATGATTATATGTTCGCTAAATTTTTCGCTTACGTATTAAAATGAATCTGATGTTTCCAACGTTATAATTCCAAGAAAAAATCAAAATATTTGAAACTTGAAGTTTCTTTAAAAGAACTACATAAACCACATAATTATCATGTAAAATAAAAAAAAACTTGTACTTATAACCATAAAAACACCCCTAAAATTCTATAACTTCCATACATTTCATGACAGGATTCCATAACTTTTTATAGATGAATTGTATTACTGATATAATAATCAATAAACAAACAAATTTTCAAGAAAAAATGAGATTCTCCTCATAGTTAAACATTGTTTAAATGACTATACGTATACGTATATCGTATAGCGCAGTAGTTTATTGTTAATAAAAATAAGTTGCTGAGAATTTCTTTATTTCATAACTTTTTATTATTGATTTATCATTGGTCATGTAAAAGTGAATAAATAAACGAAATATCAACAAAATCGGAGATTCTTCTTAAGTTAACAACAACTTTAAACAAGAAGACCACGTATGCTAATGTCATGTGTATATTTCTGTACTCGACCGTTCATTGTTAATAATAGCGATTTCGAGTTATGAATGCACTTGGTAGACTGGAAAATTAAAATAAGCTGATTGAAAAGAAGGGAAAGTTTTATTTATTCACAGGGTATACAACGAATTTTACTCCACTACCGAGTTTCAATCACTTGATCATTTCTCTTCTACGGACATTTATGATCCGATTCTCCTTTGAGTATGAAAACTTTTTCGACTCTTTTCTTTCTTTCATCAGAAAATATGACGATTACTTTTGGACCTCGTAAAATATTCAACAGACTACCACTAATTTTCACATGAAATGGTTAGATTTACAAAAAATTAAAATTTCTATCCATCGGTACAGGTTGATTTAAAAATATGGTACCATGACTATAGGCATTTAATTTGTTTTTGTTTCTAGTCAGTGTGCTAATTGCCATAAAATATTTAAGAGTTAGAAAAGTTTTAGAAAATATACTTTAGTTAATAATATGTTTTTTATCCATCACAATATTGTCTTTTATGTAATTTATAGGATTAAGAACACTTCATATTTGCCAACAGAAAAATTGAGAATGAGAAAGAGAGTATGTGTGTAAGAAAGGGATCTATACTTTCATGTGTATATATTTTGAACTCGAATTATATTAATATAATACTTTAAAACGTATTATATATATACACATATATATATATATATATATTATAAATATAAATGTGTTTTAATTATTACTGTAAAATTATTTTTAATTATTATATTATTAAATTATTACTGTTATTTATTTGAGAATATTTTGTTGTTAGTAGTAAGTAAAAGAAATAATTTCGTCGCGTTAACGCATAATAAAAAATTTTTATGAATAGTATAAAATTGAAATTGATAATTTAGGACTGTAGCTACTTATTGTAATCGAGTCGATAACGTCACGTCGCTTTAACTTGCAGATTTTTTCATACAATATTAATATATCATCAAATAGAGTTTTTTTATTTGAAAAATAATATTATAAATGGTAAATTACTGGAAATAAGTGATATGCTTATATATAATATTTATTTATTGATTTTATACAGGAAGGATTTACTTAATGCAAAAACAATAAATTTAGGATATTATGATATCTTAAAATAATAAATTTAGGATGTAGGTAAGATTATCAATTTTAGCAGATGATATTTTGTAGTAATTGTATAATTGATAAATATATTATTGTATACATATCATATATATTATAAAATTATAATATATGTATTATAACAGATTATTTTGATTAACCTAAATATCTGGTACTCAACATACATACTAATATATGACATAATAATTAAAAAATTTTAAAAATACCTGAGGAAAGAAATTATTCTATTCTATATAAAATGAATTATAAATAAAATACGACTAAACATAATATGATTTTTACAAGTTCTGAAATTTTATTTTAGAATTTAAAATGTAAAAAAGAAACCTAAAAGAAGTTAAGTTTGGTATTAACAATCTATATATGTGTTTGTTGGGGTCTTATTCAATTCATTTTACTAATAATAGATATTCAAATATTAAATATATAATTAACATTTAAACTGCGAATGACTGCTGTTATGTATACAAACTAAGCTTAACTGTAAAATTTGATATTTCTATTTCTATTTGAATAGTCGATTTAATTTTTATTTTTTTTAAATAAAATGAATATTCAGTCTAAATTTCGAATGTTATTATTAGAAGAGATTAGATATGTTGCGCATTAAGTAGAATGGCTAAAATAGTTTCGTGTTTCACAAACTGACTGCGTAAACTGAGCGAAATCGGCCAACGCATGAATCTTTTTTTTTCCTTACGGATTTGTATAAATAAATGTCTATATATGCATTTACTCATGTAAATTACTATATAAGTGAGTTTATGATCTCAAAGACACTTTTTTGAAAAATTAAATCAATTATAAAAATTCCAATTTCAAATCAATAATTTATCAAGTATATTGCACCAACTTGAAGGTTCCTTGTTTGGAAAATTAATCCAGTACAAACAAATATTTCAAATATAAATTATGCTTCAATAAAAATGACTTTATTGAAAAAAAAAAAAATTAAAAGAGCTGACTGATGTGCTCTCGATAACAGTTACAAAGTGACTTACTTCTTCATAATCTGGGATCTTTAAGTATTTTTCCGTTATCTACCGGGATGTTATTATTTCGTTACAGGAGTTACTTAAAATTAAAAGTTGACCTATGGTTGTCAAACATCGACGTTTTTGTTTCACGATGAAATGAATATCGTCTGAAACGATTAGCGAAAATGTACACTTACACAATGTAACATATATTAAATTCAAAATATAAACTCTTCTTTCTAAATATACATGTGCGCGTTCATATATTTATTTTGAAAAATTAAATTATTTCTATGTATAAGGATAAAAATATGATATAAATAATATTATTACACAATTCAAAAATCACTAGAAAAATAATAAAAAGTAGTAAAATCGAAATTTATTAACAGATTGTATATTATGGATATAAACCATGAATTCTTAAATTTTTATTTATACTAAAAAAAATTTTTGTTTGGATAAAATGTTATTAAGATTTAGAAAAAGATTTATCTAATAAAAAAAGGATACTAAGTTTCGTTCATATAGATAAATTCAGTAGTTTTTAATTGTACATATGATCGTCAGTCAGCCTTCAAGATGTCGGTCAGACTACTTTAAGTGTTCAGCACTCAAGCAATCACACGTATAACGCAACATAAAAAGGGCTCACAAGAAACTTAAGAACTTTGCAAGATCCGTTGCATCTTGGCTTTTCTATACAAATAAAAACGCTTCAATGTCGACTTATATTTTCAAAACATGCATATCAAATTTATTTCAAGTCATTACTCCTTGAAAAAGTGTAATCACAGAATTAAAGTACTGCTATTAATTTAACTATACTCTCTATTATTAATTACTCAAAGAATGGAAAAATTATGAATTCTTTTACTATATGATATAATGTGTAAATGTAAAAATGAAAACTTCATTCTTTTAATGTCTTATTTTTTGTCTTTCTCATTTTACCTGTCTCTATATAATTTTACTTTCTCTTTCTCTCTTTTATTAGGCCACACGTAAATTATAAGAATTTTCTCATAAGTCTTATTCTTGCAATATAACATCTAGAATTTCATTAGTAAAAATTAATTATGAAATGATTTATAAATATGCTGATAATATCTTAAAGCATTAATTTCCATAATAATATCATATGAATCTTAAAAAAAATTTTTTTTTATCTACCTAGAAAACATAGGTTTTTTAATAAAAATATTCTCTGCAAAATAAAAATTTTTGTGCTTTACAAAAAAATGTGTCTATCTGCAAGAATTATATAAATAGAAATGTTGAATAACTAAGAGAACAACATTAAAATTCAAGCCTTAATATTTTGTTATAAATCTATTTTCAAAGTATTTTTATAATTACTAAGTAATCTTACAAAAAAGAAAATTATTTTATTTGCAATTATTCAATAAATTTAAAAGGTTTTAGTTGTGTAACATAAGCATAAAAAAGAATGAAATAGTAACTGATTTTTATGTTTTAAATGTCACCTTTACAAAATTAAATTTGAATATATTACTTTCATGTTTAATTATTAAATTACTTTGTAAAATTTATTCATTTTTTTTTATACATTTCTAGTACAAAAAAGGTAAAAAATTATGACCGAGATAAGTTAAATATATATGTAGAATTCCAATTAAGAATCATTCATTCAACAAAATTAATATTTCATTCTTGATAATTATTTATAAAGTTTCAATCTAATTCATCTTTTTGATCTATATACTGAAATATTTTACAACACGAAAACTTTATTAAACATTTAAAAAATTTAAAATATAGTTTTTATATTTTCAGGTTAAATACTGATATTGCATTTTTTATTTATATTAAAGTAGCCACAAATTTAGATTCATATATTTTCATATATGTCGAATAAAATAATAATATGTAAAATCATAAAATCAGAATATGTTTCACCCATACATATGACTTAAAACTTGTGGGAGCTTATATTTACTCATACATGTAAAGATATTTAATTTTCCATATTATATTGCTCTGACTGATGTATAACATTTATGTATCCTATTAATATCATATAATCATGTACAATGATTATGAGATAAATAAATAATTTTATGGTCCGTATATTAAAAAGTGAAATTTTAAACTTGTACGTATGTGTATATTGTTGGATTTTTAATTATTAATTAAATATATATATATACACATATAAGTTTAAAATTCCAATTTTTAATGTACAGACCTAATAAAATTATTTATCTATCTCATTATTAATACCAAATTATTTTTACACACACACGTGCGCGCGCACATACTTGCATTATTATGACCAAATTTCCTTTTTATTTTAAATTATTTGAATTTAGATTTCAGAAAATTTAGAATCAGAAAATCATTTAGAAATTCGTAAGGAGTATAATATGATACGAAGTACGATACAATAAATAGTCTTTGTTTAACACTGATAGTATAGATTTTATTAATAGTCCTCCACTTACACAGAACGACGCACCAAGCTGATAGTCGCAAGTCGTGTGACAAGTTAGACGCATGCGAAGGACCAAATGACGTTTGGCGATGATTCTTGGTCGATTCCTGGAGATCTCCCCGTCTCGTGCTTCGCCGTCCATCTTCTACTTTTCAGGGGGCCTTATTTGGTGACCCTGAAAGGGAGGTGGTAATTTTACCTGTCACGGGTCTCAGTACACGCCGTGACAGCAGACCGTCGTTCAGCTGAAAATACAGCGTGGGCATCATCACCTGATCTTTCCGTAGTAGATGGATGGGTCGAGAATATTTATGGTTTTCTCAACTCGTCGACAGCTTTATTTTTTTATATGCTGCTACACTCATATATTATAATAAAATAAATCGATTGAATAAGTAATCAAATTTTAGCACTTCTAATTTTTAACATTTTTTCAATAAAATATATTTAATACAACTTTGTTATGTACATTATATCATATAGTAATAAAGATGTTCCACAGTAACTGAATAAATTTACTACATATATAAAAAATATGAAATTAGTTTGTAGAATGAAGGTTATAGAACATAAATATTATTTTGTTTTATCTTATGCATTTTATATAGAATGAATCATAATTCTATTAATATATAAATACTATAATAAATAGCCTTAGAAAAATACATTTAAGTATAAAAAATAATTTATTTTACTTAAAGGGAATCAAAAATACTTTTTAAATATAGTTCCAGGTTGGCTTTATTATTTATTAATAATAAATATTATAATAAAGCTAATAAATAAAATTTTTGTAGAAATATAATTTGTGTTGAAATTCAACACGAGAAAAATTTTATGCATTTAATTTTCGATCGATCCTGCTTCAAATGGCTAGTATACAACATTCACTCATGTACAGCATGCGTAGAAAGGTTTTTAAAACGACATTTGAACTCCACAAGGCTCTTAGGCTCGAAGATTTTCGAGTCAATCCGTGGATCTTCGAATTTACGACGTAGTAACATTGCTTATTTTTCTAAACAGACGTCTCAAATTTACATCGAGTCAACTATCGCACGAAAAAGTGTAATCATAATATTATTAATCTCATATTAATATAACTGTCTGTATTCTCGAATATTAAGTGACCCAAAGAATTAAAAAATTAGTTTTATGAATTTGTTGCCGATAATATCTATGTACAAATGTAAAAACTATAATCTAATATTTCTCTTTCTCTCTCTCTTTTTCTCACTTTCATTAGGCCACTGGTAAATCATCTAAAAATTTACTCATATGTACTCACGTTTGTCATAAAAGAAATAAATACCAGTACATAATAAATATTGTAATTACAATTAAATTAAATTGAATTGAATTCTGAAAAAATGCTTTATATATACATATGAACTTAGAAATAAACACATGCATAATACGAGTAGAGTAAATTTATAGTTATAGTCTTAAAAATATTGTTGTAAAAATCTTTCAAAATGTTATGATTTTAAAAAATATGTAATTATGTGAACCATAATTACATGAATTATACCAAATTTTATGCAAAAGATCGAATTGTAAAGATAAAATTACTAAAATTAACTATGTTCAATAAAATAATAAGAGTTTTAGTATGTATACAATATAATATTAACTATTGAATATAAAATTTAACTACAATTAAATTATTTTTGTAAATATGCACATGAAAAATACTTCTTTTATTTATTATGCACTCTCATAACAATAATATTAATGTCCTACAGCATCATTATGTATGGTAATTTTTTAAACTCTCACATAACATAACTTGATTATTATTAACTATTTATCGTACTTTGTTTATGAAGTTTTTGTAATGTATAAGTGATTTATGAAGACTGTGCAGTAGAAAAGGCTACATATATAATTTTTATGCGTATGAGTACATATACGAACGTATGTTTACGGATACATTTATAAGGGTAACCAAATTTTTTCTGAGTCACCGTCTCCGATAGTAAAAGATCAAACTTCTTCAGCCCATCCTCTCTACCAAACGATAAATTAGTTCTTTTTTCATAAAACAAATCCGAAAGTAAGGCAGTTTAAATATAAATAATAATATTAAATATTATAATTTTGTCTGTAAATATAAAAATAAGTTCACTGTTTAAAATGCTTAATACGTAACAAATATTTCATTATTTATTATTAGTAAGATTAATCAAATAAGGCTTCATAAGCATATGTACGATGATACATTATTTTGATCAAATTTTAATTTATTTTTTTTATCATTCTAATAATTTAAGCATGCTAAAATGAAATATTAAAACTATAAAAAATTATAATTTTATTAGTCATATATTATTTATTATTTATTTTATATCTTATAGAATATTTAAATTCTACACATATTTTTTGTAGATTAGAGAATGTTTGAAAAATAATTTCTACTTAAATATTATTCTAATAACTTGAATAATGTAATGAATAATAGAGAGATACGAAAAAACTTTGAAGATGGTAAAAGCTATTATTTATATGTTTAATAACATAATAAATTTTTTTTAAACTGTTTATTAATTTTTAATAGTACTTACATAATATTAAAAATAATGAAGTACTTAAATAATACTTCAATTTTAAATATGTAAATTATCTTTTACATAATTCTTTTTTAAGTTTCATATTTATATATAAAATATTTTGTGTTTTTAGAGCAGATTTTTAAATTAATTTTAAGTACATTGAATTACATACATGTTTTATTGCAGTGACTAGTATTCATAAAATATTTTTTATACTATAATCAATGTGAATCTTAAGTATTCTTACATTTAAAATATATAAACAAGTCTTCTTTTAAAATAGTATTAATGAAAAATGTTAAGTCAAGTTAGAATTCGTATAATTATTCTAATAGTTTTAATAAAAGAGAAGCAGAAATACAAGATAAAATATAAGAAGATAACGATATATAAATTTTAATACCCGAATTTAAATAAACATGCTATATAGCCTATCTAATGTTGAAGATCAATCTTTTAGTTGAATGTAGTTTCGAAAGATAAGGTACAGAAATGCATGTGAAATTAAAAAAGTAAGGGATGAAAAGACATGAGTATGAAAGAGAGCATAGAAGAATGAATTATAACTGTCTCTTATTCAAAATTTTCACTTGCTGCATAGCATCACCAATCATGGTTTAATTAATACGGACACGCTGGAATGCCGCTCGTTTCACTTTTAGTCAGTCTATTCTCTGTTGCTTCTTTCCTTCTCCTTCTACTTCTCGCTTTACTCTTATTTTACTACTTATTGTACCATCGCTTCAGCAGTTCAACTGCTGTAGCTATAACCAGTTTTCATATTAGCCTTTTGATTTTTTATATACTTTTATCCGTTTCCAGCCCACCAACTATCTGTGCCCGCGTTATCAAAAAAGATAAAGCTACATCAATGATGACAGAACAAGAGGGGGGTAGGAAAGAAAGGGAGAAGTGGAATAAATCAAGGATCATAAAAGGCTAATCGAAGTACAAAGTGTGTATTGGCTGCAGAACTTAGAGAATAGGGTGACATAAATAAATGTCAATAAATTATTTATTTTTTATTGTAAATTGTCGTTTAGTGCATAAAAATAATGTTGCAAAAACTTACGTAAATAATTTAGCAAAAAAAATCATATATATACTTTAATTGGTTTTAAATCAGATAATTATATATAAATCAAATTGTAAAAATGAAACGAATTCTTATTTTGGTTATTTCACTTTTCATTTACTAAACATAATTTTAAAACAGATATGGTATAAAAATTCAATTTGTATATATATTTTATATTCATATTTATATTCATTTTCAGCTCTTTACTAACAAAAAATAAATACAAAAATAAACATTTAAATTGGAAATACATGGAAAAAAAACTTACACTTATATGTTTCTCATTGTTGGAGCACATTATTCACTGCAAATCTTCTTATGTGCAAACGCGCGTAAAAACTATTGGATCAGCATGTATCCATAATTTTAAAATAAATACTCTTATTTGTTTCTCTTTTTTTAGGTAACTTTAAAATTTTATTTTGTAATTATTTGACTGCAGTCAAGTAATTTTTCATTTACCTTAAAAAGATGCCTATATGATTAAATTTTGTCATAAATATTATAAATAAACAGTAATCCATATAATGAGAATTATGAATAGTAAACTGAATTGATTTACTCAAAGCTATGTGTACTTAATTTCTCTTACAAGTGAAGAATTATCAAAGCTGAATAAATTTGGTAAGAAAATAGTGCTAAACAACTTATCGTAAAATAAAGAATTATATTCTAAAAACTGATCTAGAAACTTCTATTACGATTGTTGATGCAGAATTTTTAAGTGATTTGTCATTTATAATATAGCTACATCATATCGAGCCAAAACGAACGTTCAACGGATTTTTTGTTTAATATTGGAGTCATGAAAGCCTTCAAATGTACGAACAAGCTTTGCCTATTATAATTGATGAAGTCAATTTGACAAGAGCTCACTTATTTTATCACTATGTATAGATATAAAAGTTTATTCCAGAAGTTTGCATCAGAAGTGGAATACTAAATATATATCTGTGTAGAAAAACCAGTGTGGGTCTGCGCGATAGATAGAGAACTCATTTGTACAATTGTGATTACTATAATGTATAAAATTCGCTTATTATGCGAAGCAAGAATTAAATTTGTGTGCTAAACGTTGAGTATTGCGCGCAAAGATTTAATGAAGTGTGTTATGTTAGGAAGTTGAATACAATACCTAGAGTGATGTGTAAAAAACATAAATAAGCATATATATAAAAATAAGTCGATGTTATCAAGGATCGATCCTTAAAAAAGAAAAAAATTTTTAATATGCGATAACATTGACTAAACAATCATAGGTTGTTACGTTCTTTGAGTAAGATTTTTAGATCACAATAAGAGAGAGAAAAAAGTAGAGGAATCAAAAACAAGAAAATTTCTTCTGACGCATGCCTGTTATGCGCTATATATTTATGAGTCAAATGACGTCACAAAATTATAACTGCTTACTACCATTGCGATGATATACTCAAGGATTACCTGCAACATTCAGGATTGAATCGCAGTGGATCGCGTTGAAAATGTAATTCAAGACGGAACACCCAAGCTTCAAACTTTAAATATTTTGACTACCTGTGCATTTGCTTCGCAAAGTATGGTGATCTTAGAAGAATAATAACTAAGAACCGTGGTAGCAAGCTGATGGATCGGAATTGTTTCCGAAAAACAAACAAATCCTACCTGGGTATGAGATAGCGCCGACTAGATTATTTGCTCTTCGAGTGGTATGAAGTTATTTTTCACGAGATTGGCTCAATTAAAAAAATCGAGGAAATGCTAAACATTGGCTGAAGCTAGTATGGATAATGCTTTCGCGTTCAATGCGGTGGTGATTTGGAAGCTATTGTACATTTACATTAATATAGGCAGTGAGAACTCTAAAAAAAGTGGATACAGTTAAAACCGAAGTGTGATGGTGAAGGTAACAGACGAAATCATATAAAATTTCACACTACTGTGCCGTCGTACGAGATGTGCCGAAAAGTCTATAACTTGATCTCACGGAAGCAAATAATGTCGAGGCAATTTTTCTGTAGGATGAAGGTCAATAAGTGACGGTGATTGCATGTTATGTGCAGAATACTTTTCTTTGGGTTATTGATGTTCAACGATAGGATCAACTATGACTATTTAAGATAGTGGAGCCGGCACTGACGAAGGTTGAGCAATTACCGCCACAGAAAATAAAGCCGTAGGTAACAGAAGGAGTGGTAAACCTTTGAAAAGATAGTTAAAATCTAGATATGTATTAAATGATATAAGAGGAACTCGATGCACTCAAGAGCTCTATTCTGGTACCTTCCGTGGAGAAAAATGCAACCGCTGGAAAATAAAGATTAGCAGGGGGATCCTCGTTGGATGAAAGCAATTGCAGATAACAAGTGCTTATTTAAATATATATAGTAGTTAACAGAGTGATTCAATGAAAAGAGAACTGCGGGTTTTATTGAGTATATTACGACAAAATAATGTTCAGATCGAGTGCCGACTGAGAAAATATAGTCATGAATCCTTAAAATTTTTCAAAGAATATGTGTCTAATGCCCAGAAGCTTCATGTGTTACACAGCATACTTTTGAAAAATAGAAGTTCAAAGAAACTCGAAGTTTTTCAGAATACTAAGGAGTATATAAGCTATACGGGCTCTAGTTCATATTCCAAGACTTTCTACATTGAGTTAGAATCCGCATAGAATATTTAACGATAACTTAGAATAACCATAGCTTTTTATTTAGGATGAGTCTAAAGTTTGTAACATTGGAATTTCAATAAAAAAACCAAATCTTTTAAAACTTAAAATATCTTTTAAAACCATGTAAGACATAAAATTATCAAAATATATTGATAAAGATATTATCGAAAAATAGCCTCAAGAACTACCTTTATTATATTAAAAAAAAATTTTTAAATTTAGGAATTGAAAAATTGATCTATATTATTAAATACTATTATTAATAATTATTACTAACTACTAATTAAATTAAAAGAAATATTATTGAAAATAAAAAATAGTTACGGCCTGTATGAGTACCTATAATAGACAGTTCTTGTATACCAATCTATAAATACATTAATTTTTTATATTTTGTCATTAAGTTTATAAAATTGTAATGTCAAAAAAAAGTATGTAATGTGAATAATAATAACTATTAAAAAACATTTAACTATAATAATTAATATTACATAAAAAAAGCCTGAAATAAACATGTCGTATACGTGCATCTGTGCATATGCGCCTCCCACATAATGTTTAATACAATCATGCTATTAGTATTCCACAAAATTTTTATTATTAAATTTTGTTATTAACATAATAACTAACATATAAATGAATTATTTAGAAAAAATAAAATTTTCGTCATAATATAAAACTTTAAGAAGGTTTAAAAAAAACTTCTTTCGTATATTTATGTCATATGTGTTCTTGATACTGTGTGAGAATTTATTATGTATAACAAAATTTTCAGAGTCCTTTCAGAACTTTTTAATCTGATGAACGACATATGTGTAATTTATATACCGTGACAGTTTATTATTCATAACAAAGTGTTTTAGAGAATTTCCATAACTTTTCATTATCGAATATTGTGTCAAATCAAAATCGACATGCAACCAGAAAAGCAATAAAATATGTGATTTTCGTCATAGTTAATTATTATTTAAAAAAGCAGTGACACATTTATTTATAATTGATTTTATATTTTACATTTGTGCTTTTAATATCAAAATCGCGATGAAATAAATCAGTATATAATTAAAAAAGAAGATAATAACCGATATTTAGGTTAATAAAAATAATTTGTGATCATAGATAATCAAATTCTAAAGTTTCAACTTTTTACATTAAAAAAATTATTGTTTAGACACAGTTTTTCTAAAACTTCTAATACAAAAAGTAAAGTTTTCAACATACTTATATTCAATTTACACAGTTACTACAAAATATTCTCTAAGGCAACAAATAAGTATATGTAACAAGCAACTTAGTATTTTACAATAATAATAATTAATAATAAAAAATAATAATAATACAATAATTTATAACAATTTCATATAGTATATTAATACTATATGAAAGAAATATCAATGATAATATACTGATTCGGCGAATCGGCTAGACTGAATAAGCAGCTGCGTTTAATTGTAAACAGTCATATTAGCATGACCTTTCTGCCAGTGTTCCTACTTGGAAGTTTCGAAAAAGAATTTATCCTTTCCTCAAGGCTGTTAGGAAAAAAGGATCGGCACCTCGAGGTGCAAGAAGCATCGGCAAGAGACTGACGCGAGAAAAGAACGAATCGCCCGAGTTATATCAACGTGTGTTTCGAACTTGTGGGCAAGTTTTCTTATTAGCTTAGCGACCTCTACTACAATTCCAAGTTTTTAATTTAAATTTTAAACTATTTATTAAATACTCTTTATTACACGCGATAAAATTATTTCTTTTACCTATAAAATTCCCAATAAAATTCCCTATAAAATCCCAAATAAAATTTATTTAATATAAAATTCCCAAATCCGAAACAACAATAATATGAAAACTAATAATCATTTGATAAAAATTATTGGTTAAATTAAAAATATTCTAAAATGAAAATACAGATATCTTTCTCATTCTCTCACTGTATTTCTCATTCTCTTTTTATGTTTAAAAATAAGAAATATGATACTCCTATCAATTTTATAAATAGCATTTTTCTTCTGAATAAAGTAAAACATTATTAAATGTAGCACAATATTTTCTAAGATTTTTAAATGTCTTGCTTTTAAATATCGGTAATTAGCTCATTAATTAGAATTAATAAATAGAACCTTATGTACTTATTATAATCATGCAGAGATTTTTATATTAATTTGTATATGTGTAGATAATTTAATTTTTTGAATCTAACTATTTCTTGTGAAATTTTGCTGTTGGGGGCTGTTGAGAAAAAACCGTCGCCTTAAAAAATGCTGGATAATTTATGGGTTCCAAAAATAATCATCATGTTTCTCAAAGAAATGAGGAAGTTTTCTTATTTGAAGGGAAGTCCGGCCATAAACGGCTTTTAAGTGCAGAGTTTATACAGCTAATCAGGTGGACAAAGCTTGATAGCAGGACAGTGAGTCGGAATTCTTGTATTCGTTGAACATAAATGCAACATTCTTTTCGTTTCAATCGATATATTTTAATTATTTACGATATTTAGCGTGTTCAAAAAAAGCCCGAACACGTTGATATTATCATTAAATTATCATGGTATATAGAACTTATATTGCATACGTATATGTATGGGGGCTTGTTTAAATAAAGATTAAAAATCTTCCTTTTTGAAATATCATTTATTTGTTATTTCTTATTTTAGTAACATAATTTAATAATAGAAAGTTATGAAATTCTAACTGCATAATTGTAAATTTTATGAATTACGTGATTTTTTTAAAAAGAAGTATTTTAGAAATTTCAAATTTTTAAAAGATTAATTTTTGTTGGAGTTTCAACGTTATAAACTTCAGACTCAATAATTAAAGCAAATTTTTCAAGCTTGGGTCCTCAGGTGTTTTCATTATGCGAATGTAAGACCCTGCTCTCTCACTTCCTGCATTCGGTAGACAAGTTCATGTCTTCGCAACTGACACTACTGTTACAAATGACCCCCATAGACTAAAGTTTTCCTGAAGTGACGGTCTGCTGTTAACTTTTAAGAATATACAAATACTCACAACATTACTACCCGTCGTATATAACACTTTGCAACGTTGTAAAGTAGAGAACTTCTGAAAAATTAAAATGTAATTAATATTATATTTTTTTTTTATTTTAATTATTATAAATGAAAGAATTAAAAATATTTATGTGTATTATGTATAAAGAAACCAATTAATTTATACGTATGATTATAAAAATTAAGATAAATTAAGCATTTAGTAGACCTTTCAATACTAGTAACGACTAAAGCGAATGAGTGATATAGATTATATTTACGAATTGATGTTCATTTTCTTATTTTTCACTGCAATTAACAAATAATGCATTCTTAAACAAGTTAATTTAAAATATTCTTTTATTAAAATTTTGTTATACAATTCAATTTAGATTTTAAGTTAAAAATTACAATTTACATTTTTAGTACACTTTTTTTAAAACTTGGAAAAAAATTATTTTTTCTACAAATTATTATTTTATCCCATTTTTCTTTTTGAATCCCTTTAAATTTTACTGTTATGTAAACTATTATGTCCAAGCCATTTTAGAAAAATTTAATTTCGTTTTATTTTCTTTACAAGAAAAACATTTGGACATTTAGTTTTTATTAGTCCTCTTCATAAAAGCCACCAGCAATGAGGGGTTGATTTTTGAAATTAATTAGATGATACGTTGTAGGGTTTGTTACTACTACTCGGGTTATTATGAATATTTCAGGTGACTAATTTTTAGTATATCCTTTCTCAAAAAATTGCATAAATTTTAAATATACTGCGGTAACATAAAGATACTGCGGTAGGTTGTAATTCTCTAAACCTTACTGTAGCTTTGAAAAAATTTCAATGAAACATTAAATAAATCTTCTGTTGCTTTGATTTACAAAAATAAATTTTAACAAAGTTTGTGAACGCACCATTATTACAAGCAAGTATTTGAAACCTTTGCCTGTTTTTTCCAGTGGTTCGAGGTGATTAATGTGTATAGTTGTAAAAAGTAATAAAGCCTTATCTAGATAGCGTGTAATAAACGCTAATAAAGTATGTATTGTGTAAAAATTTTTTGCTTTTTCCGCTTAATGCGAAAATTCTATACATTTAAAGTAATTGAATATATAATTTTTTATTTTTTTGTCATGTCTAGAAACTAAAAACTTTTTATATATACTCTGATGTTCTTTCCGTTTTCAAGATGTTTGAAATCATAATGGCTAGCACGAATAACGTTATTTTGCATAGCTGATAATATATTATATATATGTATATGTATATATTACATAAATAGTCCCAGCTTCATTAGATTTCATATCAATAGTTCTATATCTTGATTTATTGTAAGAATTAAATACATTTCGTAAAATATATAGCCATTTGTAAATTTTTTATAAGCTAACAGTTTAGCTTACAAAATTTTATTTTTCAACACATTTATTTTTCAAAGTTCTATTCAAGCTTTTACACAGATATTTTTTAGTTAATATACGTAGAGTAGCAAGTAATATTTTTTTGTGTCATTAGGTTCTAGAAATTTTTGTTGTAAAATTTTTTGTCTCGGTCTATTTACAAATTCTTTGGTGTAGGCCCTTCGCATAAGATAGACCGTATTGCTAATGCAACTTTATAAAACCTGTTTTCTGTTTAATTGATATAGCGCATGCATACTTAGAGAATACATCAATAACTCATAGCATGTATTTATCACGTTTTTTAAGCATAATGTAACATTTCAATGAAATGCGGTTGCCATGTTTCATTGAGTCTTCGTACCTCAAATTTTTGACATTTATAATCAAGGCGCGCTGGTTTATAAAGCTTTTTATCAACTTCTTTTTATTCATTTCAAATTCTTAGTTCAAATCATTTTACTAATTTAAATTTTTTACCATTATCTTTATTCGAATACTACTACCAAATGTTTCTTCGGTTCATTTATCGCTATTACAGCAATTTTCTCATCATATTGCTTTCACTATCATCTAATTTTCATTCACATCATTTACTGCAAATTAGTATTTTTTCATCAAGTTATTGACTAATTGATTAATATTAGTTCATTTTTTATGCTGTCAACTATTAGCAGATAATTTTTCTTCAATTTCTAAATTCTTATCTCGTGATTCTAATAATTTTAAATTATATAAAAATCACTTTTATTTTATTTGAAAAGATCTTAAATCTATTTCTATGATAAATACACTTCATATGATTAAAACTAAATAAATTTATGAAATCAATTACTTTTCGGGGTACTACAACATTTTTTAGTTGTTTCTTTTCTAGATCATAAAGTCTGTCACACTTTACCTATAAGTAATCATCCAAAAGACAATCAGCCAGCTGAGTCATCTTAGTAAGTAAAATACAAACATGTTGTGTCTAAATATCCTTTTCTTAGATAAAAATCCTTTTTCTTCTTTACAAAATCGGAATAATAAAATTTAAGATTCATTCTTTTGAATTCATGGATAGATTCATTTTCATTATACTTTTTCTTGTGTGCGTTTGAGTTTTCGAGAATATTGTTATAATTATCTAAATAATCCAAAATGATATTCTGATACTTAGCTTTCTTTCTAAAAAGTAATTTTAAAAATCCCTTAGTTTCAGGATATCTTTCTGTTTATATAAACGAAATAATTTTTTAAAGTTTCTAGGTAGATTGTTAATCATAACTATATTATTATCATTGCTAATCCCGTATATATAATTCAAGTGTTTTTGCATTTATTTCATGCATTAATAAATATTTATTTAAAAGTTTATTTGTTTCTAGCATTTCATTATCATTTTTTACTGCTTTAAGCGAAGCATCTTTTTTATGGAAGATATTTGGAAGTTTCGAGCGTTCTCGTAAATGCAAAATTAAAATTCGTGGCAGCGAAAATCAGGCCTCTGTTTTAAAAGGAAGCGAAAGATTGAGAGCCCAAGATACGCTCATTTACTTTTTCGGAGCTTCCAGATGGCAGTGCTACGTTTATAATGCACAAGGGAACTTTGGTTGCTAGATACAGGTCATTTTCTTTGTTTTTGCCTGTTTTCGCTCCCACTTTCTCGTATCGTGTGCCGCTTGCTACAGTCTAATAGTATATAAAAGCTTTCGTTTATCTTTTTCTGGGATTAAAAAATATTTTGTGTTACTTCTGCTATTCATACTTACTAATCGTAAATGAGAAAACGCGTTAGTGCGTTTTTTACTTCCTCGGTCTATTTTTAAAGACTAAGATATGTCTAGAGCACAATTCCCCTATTCCTGCTTGGCCCAAAAGCAACCAGAATCACGTTTGGAAACACTGCACTGCTAACTACTGTGTTCTTTGTACATATATGTATAGTACTTTTAACATTGCGTGCAGCATTTCGTCTTTTTTATTTTATTTTGTGTTTAATGAAAGCCATTAGCCTCTTTTGTTTGTTTTTTAATGCTTTTTATATATAATTTCTGCTAGTACATGTGTGCTATAACCGTAGGCATGAGTATCACTAGTAGCCCTGTGTGGTCTTTCTTCGTGGATTAACATACGATTAATCCATACTGGCGCACAATAAGTTGTTTTTTTTGTAATATTTTTTTTTAATTTAAATTAAATCTCTTTTTTTCTTTTCTTATCTTTTCATTTTTTCTGTGATACGAGTCACGTATCTAAAATCTGTTCAAACGAATGCATAAAAGGTATTATTAGCATCTTGAAAGATCAAAGTTTCATCACTTAACGATTCATTGAACTTGACTGTTACATTTTTAAAAATCTTTTGTTTTCTTTTATAATATTTTGTTTTATGGATGCGGCTATAATCACTAGTTTTTTAGATTACTCAAAGATTAATTTGACTACATCGTTCAATGTTTTTTCAACATTAACACAACGATATTTAAAAATTTTATATTTACTTGTAATCGTATCTCATGTTTTGTTAAGCTGTTCAAGTATATTTTGTGCTACTTCTCAGCTATATTGAAACTTCTAATTTACGAGATAAATTTTATTGTCAATACTGTACTGTTTAAGCGCAAAAGGCGTAAGCAAACGGCAATGCTGCAATAGATAAGACAACGAATGATAAGAGACCAGCTGCACATCAGCTAAGCAAAGTCAAAGATATAATAAGATAATTGAAGCTATTGCTTTTGACATACATCAATATTTTAAAACATAGAAATATGGCTTACATGTTTCTGTGAAACCATTTATGGAAAGAGGTTTGAAGAAAAAAAAGAATTCTTTTTGACGTAATTTTATCCAATATTTCACGATATGAGAGTTCCTCTATTGCATAGGAAAGGATTTTAAGGAAAACACAATGCGCAACTAAATATTTTGTCCAATATCTACAATAATGTTTGGAGAAGTACAATGGGCTACAAGAATTTAAAGTCTGGAGTGCTGCATTGCATACAAAAGGATTTTTAAGAAAAGAAAATGAAAAGATTGGGTCATTTCCCTTTAACAAGACAACATAATAGTTTTAAATGTATTTATTACTTATTTCTTACATAGGTCGACAAGTATACTTGAAAGTACAGAATAAGACGTAGTGCTTTTAGCATTGGAAATGCGCCCTTTTAATTCTTAATTTAAAGCACAGGAGGTATAGGCAAAGTGGGGATTTTTATCACTTTTCCCGGAAAAGTCTATACAGCCTGCAAATATTTTCCAGTTTTTCTTAAATAAATCGCATTTTTGTTAATTATTTAGTTATTATGAATAATGACGGTTAAATTAATAATAAAAATTGTATTTACAATCAGTATTTTCAATTTTTGTTAAAATTATTATCATTAATATTATCTCTTTCGTTATTATAAAGATTATTATTATTATTGTTACTGTTATTTTCTATTAACATTATTACTTCCATGATTATTATCATCATCGTTATCAGTATTAAAATTTTCTACTTTTCTTTCAAAATATTTTAATAATGTTAATAAATAGTCAATACAAAAATGTTTAAAATAAGAATAATAATTGTGATGTTTATTTCAATGATACTACTCATACTTATATTATAGACGCTTTTCAATCATTAGTGAGATACAAATTGTTTAAAAATAGGAATCATGTAATTATAAACTAAATAAATTGATAACAAATATATCATATAACTTGTTATAATTATATTTTAATAATTTTTCTATTTATAAATAATTTGTAGGCTAATAGAAACAAGCAATATATTTGTTTAGTTGAAATAATGCAAAAATGTTGATTTATTTTTTTAAGGTGCTGTAGATAAATAGTATATTAATACGTAGATTATTAGTCAAAACTAATTATATTATTTTTTACTAAAAAAATAATACGTTATGAGTGGTGATCTACTAAATAAAATATTTGAATCAATACGTCAAAAATTGAAATATGTATTTTTGCAATTTATAACAGGTAATTAACAAAATCTTTTTTCCACGGAACAGATTTATTAGTAAATATATATATAAGGGTTATAAATATATTGTTTAAATATAATCATTTTATTTTGTTTATATTAATGTAAAATTAAAACTATTCAATACTCTATTTAATAAATTTATATTTTTTAACATATCAAAAATATATAATTATTTTTTTTTCATATTATTATTTCTAATGTCACTAAACATGTTATAATGTAATTAAACATGTTTTTAAAGGTTACTTTTTTGTATAGACAATTTTCCTAATATGAGTGTTGTAATACTATGATTAAATTTTTTCGTAATATAGTTGACTCAAAGAAAATTTGAGACGCTTATTTAAAAAAATAAGTGGCGTTGCAGAGCTGCAAATTCGAGGATCTATCTATTATCGATATGTGAAAATCTTCAGGCCTACGAGCCTTGTGTAGTTCCTATGTCGCTTGTGTAGCTTTTTTATGTACGTAGTCAGTTAAAAAAAGATCAGACGAAAATAAAACCCATAAAATTTTTTCTTTTGCTACATTTCAACTGCAAATTATATTTCTACAAAACATTAATTTTACATTTACAAAAAATATAGCTAAACAAGAACATAACTATTTCTATATAAAGATCATAAATTAAAAGAAAAAAATATTTACGTTTTATAACCTACATTCATAACGTAATTTTATATTTTCTATATATATATATAATAAATTTATTCAGTTACTGTTGGAAATCTTTCTTATTATTTAAGATAATGTAGATTACAAAGTTGTCTTAAATATATTTTTTTAAAATAATTTGAAAATTTTGAAATACTAGAATATGATTACCTATTCAACCGATGCATTTTATTATATCTTATAAGTAAATTCAAATAATTCAAACTAAATAAAAGTTCTTTCATAATAATGCATCACTGCGCATACATTTATAAAAACTTTAACTGATTAATTTTACTAATATTGAATCATTAAATATTATAATATCATTAGCATTTAAAACTACGACTGATTTTAGAGTTTTTTTATTATCTAAACAATAATATTTAATATTATTTTTTATATTTGAATGTATATCAGCTTACTTTCGAATGTTTGTTATCAAAATTGTATTAATATGATGCACGGTCAAAATAAAGAGGTTGAAGAAGTTTGATCTACCGCAAATTGGAACGGTGAACCCCGTTGAATTTGGCCACATATAAAACTGATATTATCTTTCTTAATATTTATGTAAGCGTTTGTACGTATATGCGCTGACGTGTCTAAAGTTTCAACCGGTTAGGTCTCAACAAAAATTGAAGTTTTTCAAAAATGGATATTTTTTACGAAATAAATAGCAAATGCTAAATCATTTCATAAAATTAATTATTATAAAAAAATAACATTTCCACACTTAAAAACCACCCTTACAGAGGGTTACACAATTTAAAAAATCATAAATCCCGAATTATTAGGATGATCAACAATTTTATTTTCGATTAATATTATGTATTTATAAAACTGTAGGTAAAAAAATTTTTATATTAACTATTTTCATTAATTATTAACAAATATAGAGGTCTGCATATATGCACGTATATAAGAGTGTTCTTATTTATTATTAAAGTTTGTTCTTTGTCGATTTTCGGTTTGAAAGTTTGTGTGTAGTATATTACGAACCGGCAGAACCTAAAAATAGATATTGTACAATGTTTTTGTAAAAGTTTTTATTAAAGATTATGCACGCGGCATGTGATTATACACATAAGGGTACATATGTATGGAATATAAATGCACTCAAATCAAAGTTTCGCTTGGATTTTTCTCTCGAAAAGATTTTTTTGAGTGTCTTTTAATATACTCAACGACTTTTATTAATAAAATTTTGTGCAATATTAATAATTATCCCATTATGAATTTTTTAATATTTTCAACCCCTACTCTGAGTGATGTTTGATGGTGGAATGTTGGGGTAAATAATTATTTTAATGTTTTCGTAATTAAAAGTATTTGAGAGTATTGTAAAAAAAAATTCGATTTTAAATATTTTCAGTTCTGATTGCAACAATAATATTGCAAACTTCAAACTCATATTAGTTGTATAATTATATTATAAATCCAATTTATATTTATAATATATTTAGTATTGTATACTTGACATCGCAATCATCTAACCGACATACCAAAACACATCGCCTGTAAGTCTGTAATTAGAACATAAGAATTCAAAATCATTCAAATAATACTGTAGCAAAAAAGACAACTTGGCTATCAAATTAACGTTTTTTATAAAACGCATCACCTAATGTTAGTGATTGTAATACAAGAACTGTATTTGTCTAAATGTGTGATCAATGCTGAAGCTAAAGAGAAGTCTTCAACCTTCTAAGTGGATAATGCGACGACAGGTCAACTAACTAACCAACTAAAGTGCAAAAATTATATAATCAATTACTTCTGATATATAATTCCACAAAGGATATCAAGAAAATTGAAAAAATTCAGAACTTCGTACGGATTCTTATTGCATTAAACAAGTTATCTGCAGTAACTTATTTATGTTAGGACAGTCATTAGATAATCAAGTAAAAACGAACGTTCCTAAACATTGAATAAAGCAGTCAAGATTACATCAGAATTTGAGTCTCAATAAGCAGCTAGAAGTTTTGATTTCTAGCCTATGATAGGGGGACAATAAAAACGGCTCTTTATATCATATAATATGAAACATAATAACACTAACATGCTACTACTAGATAATAGAATATTAAACGATCGTAAATTCATAGCGAACATCAAATGCGACTTCTGCAAGTGTACCTTATGAAGAAATGTAGAATGGAATGTAGAGAATGAAATGTAGAAAAAAATGTAATTACTGTAACAGAATGGGTCACACGGCATTAGACGACCGCACATTATTATTTAATAAGAAAGAAGGAAGATTGAGCAATGTAAGGAGCAACAATACCAATTACAACAACAGATATTGTAGTAACAGAATAATTAAAAATAATTACCTGTCATTGCCGCTTGATGGAAGTAACTATAATAACATTAGGAAAAGTTATGACAATCACGAATACAACACGATATACAACAGAACCGAACGTAATGGAATCAACACACAAAAAAGTTCAAGACTAGAAATAATTTGAAATATAAATACAGCAAATGATAAACGTTTGGATATGTGCCACCATTTAAACTTCTAAGATGCTCGACGACTGAGGTGTTAAGCATACGGACTCGTCGATAAATCACGACCAAGCCTACAAAAATAGCTAGAATTATATTTGCGGAAACACGGCGTAAATCGCTCGTCATGATTTTACAAAGTAATGGCATAATTATGGATAATTAGATTTTTACACAGACACGAGAGCAGACATATCCTTAATAAAAACGAATAAATTGTTGTATACATGTATACATTTTGTATGTATACATAGATACATACAAAATATTAAAAATTACCAACGATACATATGGATAATACTATACATTAGGCTGAACTACAATAAACCTAAAGTTGTCAATTGCAATGTACACGTTGTCTCTGATAATGTTTCAATAGAAACAGACCAATTGTCAGTAGAATAAGCATAATAAAATAATAAAACTAAATGAATTATTAGAAAGAAAATGAAGAATTAAAAAAAAGAGTTCATAAGATAATGAAACTCTTCGATCTAGAAGGTAATAATTAGAAGGAAAAAGAAATAATACGCGGTCTTATCAAAAATATGCTAGCTGTTTGATTAGAAGGCGAACCATTACTAGCGATACACTTAATAACTCATTAAATTAAAGTAAAAGATGAAAAATAAATTAAAATAGAACAATATAGATATTCACGAATACTGAAAGAACAATTAGACATAAAATAAATAATTTAAAAGAAGCCGACATAAAAAAACCATCAATGTCGCCATACGGCTTACCGATATAGATATTCCTGAAGTTTAATTATATCGAACAAAATGGATCTAAAAATGGATTTTTCCAAGTAGAAATGGACCCAAATTCGGACACCTAGGGAAGAGGGTGCTTCCAATATAAAAGAATGTCCATAGGACTAAAAGAGTTTTTCATAACATTTAGGAAAACCATAAAGATCGCACGTTTTATAGAGAATTATTTGAAAATAGCAAATCTGTTACTAAAATAAGCCGTTTATGGGGCGAAAAACAAAATGATGCTTTCCTGGAACTTAACTAGAAATAAACTATGCAATGACCCAATATTATCAGCACTAGATTTAAACCTCCCACTCATTGTAACAATAAATGCATCTGATTTCTCAATCGGAGCAATGTCGAGCTAAAAGAAATAGGCTAAGACATCATGTAACTACGCATGAAGATGCTTGAGAGATAGTGAATTGCATTACTCAAGATATTACAATGAACTACTGGCTATAAAATTTACAAAAAAAACAATTCCGACATTATTTATACGTGGGAATATTCATAATCGTTACCGTCCACGAACTATTGAAACATTTTTACATTAGCAACATTTATTAAAAATTTACTAAATTAGATCTAAGATTTAACAAGTTAAAAATAGCATTACGCAGTTGTAATTTCAATATTATCTATAAACTGAAAATAAAGCATCAATACTGATACGTTATCACGAAATTCAATAATTGACAAAGCGTAAGACGACCTAGAACTATTGCGCATAATATTGAATTCGTAGATAAATAAGAGAAGGAGAAACAAATGAAAATAAGGCTCACGACCTAACATTTGTTAGGAAAAAAAGAAAAATCAAAGAAGGAAAATTATTGATATAGATTCAGTTTTAGTGACTATTAAACGTGATATAAGTTTAAGCTCGAGTACAGAAAACAAAACATTTAGACGAGCGAGAGTAAGTGACAAAGTGGCATGTATGCGTAAAGAAGGCAGAATGAGAGAGGATCCAAGCTGCAAGTACACCGTTGCAAACACACGAAATGCATGAGACAGAAACAGCTTGTGTCAAACTCCAAATAACAGAACAAGAATCTATCACTCATAAAAGACATAGATGACTCATAAATAGAGACAACGGACCATTAGAAAAAATGAATATACATGTGACACACTCTTTGATAAATCACCAAAAAATTTTAAATCAATTGAGATCTGAATTACATAAAGTATTAAATCTTGATGCGATAGCAGAAATAATAACAAAAAATGAAACAAAACTTAGACAACCTGCAATTGTTTAAAATTTAAACAAACCTAAAGAATAAAAATACGATAAAGATTTACATACAAGAAGCAAATATAAGTCAAGAAAAAATATCCGAAAGCAAAGAGAAATCAACAAAATGGTCGGAAAAATAATGGAGTAGTATAAATGCAAGAAAGAATAGTCAATACATAATTACTTAGAAAACTCAACTACCAACAGACTAAATAATCGGTTAATCGCATTACCAATTTGATAGGTCGATACCGTTAAATAACACAGAAAAAAATATATAAAGAGAAAAAAATTAATAATAGTAAGTCGCAACTTTCATTTATCTTACTTTTCAAAACTTTCACAGTTATAACAAATATATTAATAAATTAATGGAAAATTTAGATCGAATACAAACAATAGCCGCCATATATCTAGCGCTAGCTAAGTAATATGAAACAATTTAGAAAAGGCGAGATAGTTTACTTGTTAAAAGAACCAAAAAGCGGTAAATTCGAGGCACAATATGAGGGATACCATGAAATTGTGCATGTAAATTATAAAAAATGTAATCTTAAAATAAAAAAAAATTAAGACAATTCACATGGACAAGATTAAAGAGCTGCAATACTTAAAGCACCTTCATAAATATTAATTATAAATATGTTAATTTTAATTGTATTATATTAATATATTAATAATAATAATAATATTCGTAAACAAAACCTTTTTTCATAACATATTAATAATCAATGAAATCTTAAACATAAAATTAAAATATGAAATGAATAAATAAAATAAGAATTAATTAAAATTAACTAAACTTCATTAAAAATAAATGCGCTCAAATAAGGGAAAACATAGAAGAAATAAAAAAATTGAGCTGGAAATATACGCAAATTAATATTGATCAACAATTCAACAGATAATCACTTTCGTTACTTACGGATTGCAGGCTCCTTGACGCTAACAAAAAATATATAATTATACATTAAACAAATATACTAAATGAAACATAACAAAAAATATAATAGTAATTACTAATAAAATAAAAAAAATTAAAAAAAACAAAAAAAAAACAGTTTTTCTATACATACGAAAATAAAATACTTTAGAAAATAATATGGTAAACGTGCACGAATGCGATCAGTATATGTATCACACTATACATATTAGTATATTCTCACATACATATACATACAAGCAAAACGAAATATGAATACCATTAAATTCTCAGCTATAATTTAAAATAATTTAAGCGGGATAATATTAATATGTTTTTCAAAATTTTTACAAATATAATCATATCATCATTCATATTATATCAGCAGTCAATAAATATAAAAATACATAATTACAGAAAACCAAAATAGATATAAAAATTTAATAAATACATAGAGCTGGTAAGAATTAATCTTACCAGCCACATCCCGACATAGTAGAAAGAGATGCAATTACGGTTCGCAATAGTGTTGGGAGGCATTGGCTTTGAAAAGTTTCTAATATCCCGAATACAAAAAAGAGAAAAAATAAATAAAGATGAAAAAAATAAAAATAATTTTAAGTAAGATAAAACTGACAGTAAGAACATAATAATGCAGATATAACATCAGCTTGCATTTAAAGCGTCTATTGATCACTCGCCATTTATCGCTGTTGTTATATTCACCTAATTAAGATAAAAATGGTTACTGTAGCATCGAAAAAATAGCCTACGAAGCCTAGTAACAAGTGCATTCATTAGCCAATTTAAATATTAATTTATCACCTGAGATCGTTGTACATATTCTTGAAGAAAAATATAACAAAGTAACGCACATATGCGATTCATTCGAACTTTCAAAGATCTTTGATATTTTTTGTTGTTCGTAATATAACAGATTTTAGTTCCAAAGAAAAATTTCTACGAGAAAAGATAAAAATTCCATCATACTTAAAATAAGTCGATTCTAACTTCGATATGCCGTCGAAAATCGACATACTTCTAGGTGTCAATCCTATTTTATCAATGTTTTGTAATGGCC
This sequence comes from Wiebesia pumilae, assembly GCA_018907045.1. NCBI lineage: Eukaryota > Metazoa > Arthropoda > Insecta > Hymenoptera > Agaonidae > Wiebesia > Wiebesia pumilae. The sequence goes on from JACCHZ010000116.1 coordinate 14,380,746, forward strand.
AAAAAATTATTAATAACAAAATGATTTTATACAAAAGAAGACTCGGTTGGATAATCGGCGGTAGTCTAAATTTATCACAAACAGATATTAAAGATATTCTAATGTCCAATAAAGATATTGGACATTAGAAGTATATGATAAACAAAAACATTGTTTAGACGATGAATTATTTTGCGAAGAACATTTTAAAAAAACACATACGTAGAAGCGAGGAAAGGAAATTTGTAGTAGTTTTGCTCTTTAAAAAAGGTTGCAAAAAACCAGTTAATTTACGTATAATAGCTATGAAAGGAATAATATTGCTTAAAGCTAAATTTAAAACAAACAATAAATTCAAAATAGAATACCCTAAAGTCATGGATGATTACATTAATTGAAATCACGTGTTTCTCATAAAAACATTACAATTTGAATACGAAGGATTTTATTTACCACGCGATCATAAGGAAGTCGAGTAACATTACCAAAACTAGAATAGTTTATAATGCGTCAGTAATTACTCCTTATAAAGGGCTTTCACTCAATGCAAGTTTAATCGTCGGTCCCAATATTCAAGAGTGTTTGTTTAATATTTTATTCGATTCAGAACGAAATCATTTGCAATTCTTACAGATATAAAAAAAATGTACAGATAATTTTTAGTTCGCGAAGAAGTCCACAAGTATTAAAAAATATATATGTTATAAAAAATTTTATAACAACGGAATTAGATGATACATATCAAATATAGTTATATTCGGTATTGAGGCTGCGTCTTCGATGTTTACATCAGATTGTCGAAAATGAATAAGATCGATTTCCAATAGCAGCTAAAATATTAACGAGGGACATGTTTGTGGGTAATATGTTAACCGGCATTGATACTATAACCAAAACTCGTGAAATATGTCGTCAAATAAACTGTATATTAAAAAGTGAATAGAATTATCACAATGAGCATCAAATCATCCGAAAATAGTCGAGGGTATCACGCATCAAGATTTCAAATTTCAATTTTGATAAAGATACTTCTTTAAAAACATTTGGAATTATTTTGAAAGGCTAAAACGGACGCCTTTGTTTATAATACAAAAAATATTGATCTTTCAAAAAAAATCACTAAACGAAAAATGTTTTCTGAAATTGCAAAAATTTTTGATCCTATAGGACTGTTAGGACTTATAATTTTATTCACAAAGAAAACAATGTAATGTATTTGGCAAGCTAAAATTAAATAGAGCGAGTCAATTTCTTATTATATAAATTATATGTGGAGTAATTTTTGTGCACAATCGACATACACTCATCCCTGATCCAATCGATATCGAGATTCATGGGTTTCCAGATGCATCTGAACTAGATATAGAGCTTGCATATATTTACGTTCCGTAGACATAAATAAAAAAATAAAAGTTTTTCTACTTTGTTTAAAATCTAGCGTTGCACTATTAGGTATTTCATGCACTATTTCATTGTAACTGCTCTGAAATTTAGTTAATCAAGTTATACAACCTTTAGATATAAAATTCAATTAATTTTTTATCCGACTCGAGATTTGCTCTTAACTGAATAAATACATCACGTAATTTATTAAGAACTTTTGTGACAAATTGCGCAGCAGATGTCCCAAAAAGAACAAACACAGTACATTAACATCATGTCAGATCGCACGAAAATCCCACAGACGCGTTATTACAAGGTCAATTACTACATGACTTTTTAGAAAATAAACAGTGGCTATTCGGACTTTCTTCCCTTTCTACCCGGTTTAAAGGAATTATCCGAACAACACAAAGTAGCCTATTTATTAATTAGTAATATAAATTTAAAATACTTTTTGGACGTTCTCAAAAAATTTTCTTCATTTACAAAATTAAGAATAATTGTGTTTTGTTTATGCATTAATAAGATGAATAAAAAATGTAAAATTGTACAAGTTAACGAATTACAACAAGCAGAAAATGTAATCATTTGATTATTACAAAGATCAATTTTTAATAACGAATTTCAAATCCTAAATAAGAAAAAAGCTTTACCAGTAATTATTAGATTATTCTTGATACATTTATCGATATAAACGACATTATCCGAGTCGGCGGTAGAATTCGCAAAACAATGATGTTATTTTCACAACGTCTTCTAATTATTCTTCCTAAAAGCAATCACGTTACAGATTTAATAATCAAACATTATTATGCAAAGAATTATCAGACAGATACACAAAACACTCTGTTTTCTATACGAGAAATTTATTAGTATATTTATAAACGCAATCCAATAAAGAAAAATATTCGTAAATGCAATGCGTGCTTTCGAACAAATCCTTATATCGTCACTTATAAAATGGAAAATCTTCTCAGCGTCAGAGTTTGGCAGGCTCGGCCTTTCAATAACTTTGAAGTCGATTTTTGCGATCCTTTTTATATTAAGGAAAAGAAATACAGAAATAGAAAATTTAGTAATTGTTACGTAGTGATCTATGTTTGCAAGGTTGTTAAAACAGTACATATGGAAATCGTACATCTTTCTAGTGAAGCATTTCTTTCTATCTTACAGCATTTCATAGCTAGACGTGGACTACCAGAAGTGATTTATTCTAATAATAGATCAAATTTTTATAGGGTCCATAACGAGGTTAACGAATTATATACGCTACTTAATTCAGAAATTTAAAAATGAAAATAAACAATTTTACGCTTCAAATTCGGAGGGTTATGAGAAGTTTTTGTAAAACAATGTAAACGTTATTTTAAAAGAATCGAATATAAAAATGATTTACTCATACAGAGTATATAATATTCACACTGAAGTAGAGGCAATATTAAATTCGAGACCACTGACACAAATGTTAATCAATATTAATGATTTAGTAGTCTTAAATCCTGGTCATTTTCCCATAGGTGATTCAATTTGAAGCCTTCCTGAAATCTGATTTATGATTTATGATTATCTGAAATATGATTATACAACAATTTCAATAAATATACTTAATATAAGGCTATGTATTATAATGTTATAATGTAATATAAACAATAATAAGAAAATCAAACAAGAATTTTTGTTATATTGGCAAAAGGAATATTTAAGTAGTTTAAATATTAGAAATAGTAAAATTAGTAATATTCCAGATTTAATGAAAAGTTTATTAGTTTAATCAAAAAAGATAATGTATCTTATATGAAATCGAATGTGGGTAGAATCAAAAATCTACATCCAGACAGAGATCGTATTGTAAGAACCATTATTATTCGATGTAAGGATAAATTGTATAAGCGATCAGCTACTAAAATAACAGTATTGCCGATAAAACAGTAGACATTTATAACACAATAGACTTGAATCAAACGAGAACTTATAATGTATCCATTCGTGAATCAATCAATATAATTTTGATCGTTACTCTCTCAAAGGAGGGGGGTATTAACAATCACACGTATATTTTCAGGAAGAAAAGCTTATATTTCTAATTTAATATATATTAAATGGCGTGTATTTCTAGAGCACAAGCACGTGTAATTTAAGAAAGGTTATATTTTTTAAAATAAATTATATTTTTGACGCGTTGTCCGTCCCAACACGTGTCCTTTCGGACTCGTATGCGACGTACGACGGGTTTCTTCTCCGTGCGTTTCCGCCCTTGTTCCTTCGCCCGTCTGCTGCTGGTGGTGGCTTGGTTCCCCGTACTCCCTGTCTGTCCCGTCCCGAAGAGCTCGAGGTCGGACCAAGTCCGTGGCGGGAGGAGGAGGCGCGGAGAGGCCAGGGCGAAAATGAACAAAGCGTTCTTTGTGCTTGGTCTATACTTATAATTATATTTTTTTTTTCATTTTACTAAAGTTACATCAGCTTAATTTTTGCGGTGCGCTCACCGCTTACAAAGGAGGCTAGATACATTCTATTTCCTTATATTCTAGACGCGGTGTTTCTTTTTTTTTCTTTTTTTTTCCTTTCGTTACAACTTCCCGTTGTGCGACGAATTTTTACAATTGTATCCGGCGAACAATGGTTTGTTTGTGCGATATTCCCGCACACACAATACGGCGCGATCGCAACAACGGTCGGTACAATTTAATAACTAACTACGGCGGATTACAAACATTTTTCGCGACGGGAACTTATATGCTAGATGGTGCGTCAATTCCGCACCTTCGCTACGACGAGATCTGAACTTGCTAATGCAACACGAAGGAGAAGAGTCCAGCCCGACGGCTGTGACTCCGCGCACGCGATCGCGGCCCTAATCCTATACCGGGAGGTACGACACGAGTCATGCCTCCTGGAGCCCCTAGTGCGCCAAAAGTCGCTCGACCGGGTAACCAGCGCTTCCCGAGCTTCACTTCCTGGAGTTCTCCGGTGCGCCAAAAGTCGCTCGACCGAGAAGCCTTCGCTTCCCGAACTCCACCTCCTGTAGTTCCACGTTGCGCCAAAAGTCGTTCCAAGGGATCGTGCGCCAAAAGTCGCTCGACCGGGAAGCCTTCGCTTCCCGAACTCCACCTTCTGGAGTTCCCCGGTGCGCCAAAATTCGCTCGACCGGGAAACATGCGCTTCCCGAACTCCACCTCCGTCTCTCGATTTCACGTGAGCGCGCCCTTTTTATATCATCCTTGGGCGTTTCCCCTCAAGTGTTCATACTCGCGGACCTCGTGGCGGGGGCCGCGCCGCCTAAACGCTCTCGTGACGGCCGTGAGTCAGGCTGGTGGTGGGGAAATAGCGGCGGTGTGAGCGCGTCGCGCTTGCTCGCATATAGCCTTGCGTTAGCCTAGCCAGGGCTAGACGCAAGGGTCTCCTCCACGGTCCCATACATCATCTATTCCATTCAGTCATCCACCTCTCTCATGCGTATTTCGGGCCGTCAACTCCCACTACGCTGGCACTCACTCATTCTTCCATTCTACGCCCGATGCTCACGTTTTCCCACTCTTTCCTTCCTTCATCCTACGGCCACCGCTGTGCCATACGCCCTCTCGATCTCACTCGTACGTTCGCGCACTCTCTCTCTCATGCCTTGCTCTCACGGGCACCGCTGTGTCGTACGCCCTTTCACTCCCACTCGCACGCTCGCGCACTCTCTCTCTCTCTCATGTCTTGCTTTCACGGGCACCGCCGTGCCGTACGCCCTTTCACTCCCACTCGCACGTTTGCGCACTCTCTCTCTCACTCTCAAGCTTTCCCTCCCCGGACACCGCTGTGCCGCACGCACGCTTTCTCATCTATACGCACAAGTTCGCTTGCTCTCTCTCTCACTCTCATTTCTGTTCCGCATGCTTCCTTATCCATACGCATACGCGAACCTTAAGTCTTCGAATGTTGGAGTCCGGACCACTTCCTCGCGATCCTTCTAGCCCTGTTCCCACGGCAATGTTTCCCTCTTGCGATGAAGTGATTCGTCGCATTTTCACTAATCGATTCAGTCGATATTAATTTTATCGTTAAACAAAGACGTCGATGTTAGGCGATTATAGGTCAGTTTTTAATTCTAAGTAACTCATGTAACGAAATAATAATTTTTGACAATATTTTTAAAGAAATTATTCGACTTTGGAATTATTCACTTTTCGTTGCGACTACAATGTTGAAACTTTGAACATATTTGAGCATATTTCAAATAATTTAAAACTTTAAAAATTTTATTGCGTTAATTAATTGTTTAGCGTAGAAATAATATTGTAAAAAAGGTACATGATTTAAACTTTAATCAAAATCACCTATTCTCATTTTGCAATTTACAAAATACAAATGCATACGAAAGCCATTTTCTTTAGAAAACAGTAACGTAATTTTATGCAAATATATAAACGATTTTAGCAAATAACTAAAAATAACATCTTATATGGCCCTTTTAAAATTTTATATAAAAGATTTTATATTATAATTATTCATAATGGACTAATTTTTTTATTATTTAAAAAGTACTAAATTTTATTACGGAGATTTCTTTAAAGTTTTATTCTTGTGTTAATTACAAATCAAATATATTATACTTATTGAATTTGAAATAATGCAAAATATAGTTGCAAATAAATTAAGATTCCGCATCTTAATATAAAAGATAATTACAACTTTACATTTAATTTTTGAAAATCAATTTTTAGAATATAATCGTTGAGTTATAATACAATAAGCGGTTCTCTTCTTGTGTACCGGCAAAAAATGTACTGTTACTAGTACAATTAGAAAACAAACGCTTAAAATTTTTAAAGAGAATCTTGATTCTAGTAACTATTGATGCAATAATCACGAAATTTCGTAAATTAAGACTTGTTGAACCGGAAAAGTCTATAAAAAATGTAAGATACATATTTTTTTACAATGATTAAATACTGCATTATGCAATAAGAGGTTGCATACATACTATTGGGGTGAAAATCAAATTACTTGCATTTGATGGAGAAGATTTCAAATCTCATGGACCCTTTTCAAATCGAGATTGTAAGTAAAAACGAAAATTTTTGTAATAAACGCCTTATAAGATAATCTTCATAAAATTGACGTAAAACATAAAAGTAATAACGTTTCAACAGTTTCTTACGGAAATCGCTAATAAATATTTACGGGTACCAGTAAAGGCTTCGAAGATTTTTATCAATTGCACGAAACACTTTATATAAACTCATAGATAAAAATATACAAAGGTACTATTCTTTATGTACTCTCGTCTAACATAAGCAAAAACTAAAAATAAGACCGTGAAAATAGAAGGCTAAACAAGGATAAAAACTTAACTAAAGATATTTGCATTGTCTTATTATAAACACTATTTAAATACTAGCCTCAACATAGGCTAAGGCAAACTAAAAGGTTTGCCAAGGTAAATGAAATCTAGTGTTAAAATAAATGCACGCAATGAACTGATTCAAAGAAATCAAGCGGTCAGAATGAAATGATTCAGCTTACAAATATTGAAGCGAGAAAAATTAGTCAGAAATTAGTAAACTTTTACTTAAAACAATAACAAAAATTATGAAATAATTATTACCAAAGTATGCTTTATTGTACCAGATACTGAAGATTATTTCCAAGGGTTTATACATTATTGACATCTATAGAGGGCTTAGCGCATTCAATAGCCTAGGTCCTATAAAAGTAGAATACACGAAAGATCGAGATAAGCCGCAATAATTAATCTGAAGAATAACCGTGTATATAAAATTTAGATCCCTTAAAGCTTATGGTACGTATTTTAAAACTAAGTTTGCAAGTGGCTTACGAACTCTGCTTTCGCAGAGTTCACACGAATGAAATCCATAATCCATGGGTTGTGAACGACATGTATAAGTATTGTAAATACCTAGAAAATTTGCATTTTGTTAATCGGGTTTTAAGAAAAATCAAAATGCTGATAAATCTCGCGTTTTATTAATTAAATACAGTATGATGCTAAGCATTCTTGTGTTATATAAAGCATTTGTAAGCATTATACCAAGAATTTAAATATTTGTAGAGTATTTTATAACACGGCTATAGATAGTTGACTATATGTAATGCTAAAATATCTGGTTGTAAAACCGGGACACTTTTGATAAACTTTCTAAGAATTTGTTAATTTAAGAATTTCATAAATCCAACTTTTCCGACTACAAGATCATATACTAAACCATGTACAAAATCATATGAAAATGTCTTTTAATAGCATATAATTTAATTGCAGTAGTTAATTTTATACTGTAATTAATAAAAGCATGCTGTGTGTTATTTTAAAACCTTTCTCAAAAAATATTTATAAGAATTAAAGTAATCATTTAAAATTTAAAAATACAAGTAAATAATTAATATGATTTTTGAATAGATTTTTTAAATGAAATAAAAGAAATTAAATTTATTTCATAATGATTTATTTAATATTTACAGCGCAGATTTATTCCTTAATAAAAATAAGTAAATTATAATTAAATTGTTTGTATAATACATATATTATATTAATTATATTAATTTAAATATATATTATGAAAGATATTTTGTTTACTTAGGTTGCGGCTACTGATTCTGATTGTGGTATTAACGCAGTAGTTAACTACACTTTGGCAGAAGATATGAATCCTGTTGAGCAGTTTGTAATACGTAGTGATTCTGGAGATATCTGCATAAAAACAAATTTAGACAGAGAAACCAGTGCTTATCATGAACTTCTGGTTATTGCTACTGATAGAGGTTTGTTTTTGCCCTCTTTGTTGAGATTTAAATTTGTAAAAATTAATTTTATACTAATAATATGAAAATAATTAAATTAATGAAACCTGTTATTTAATCTATTTAGCAGATTATATTTTCAACTATATATATGCGACCTCTAGTATAAACGAAACTATTTTTTAAGTTTATTAACTAGAGGTAGATAAATTTTTATAAAATGACATTTTAGAATTTCTTTTCATAAAAAAATAACATATTTTAAGGTTTCAACTTTAATAAGCATAAAAAAGGTAATAATTCATTTTAATTAAAATAACTATTTTTCAAAATTATACTTGCATCAAGCTAAAAATTACGTTAAAAAAACTGAAAAAACAATATTTTTTATAACAAAAATAGCTTAGATAGTGAACAACTTCTCTCAGTTGAATATTACGTCTCATATAAATACCTGTAAATATGTAGAATTTTATATTAAAAATCAATGCATAAATTATTATTCGACTTTCTTAAGTAAACTAAAGAACATAAGAATACGTATTTATTATTTTTTTTACAAAATATTATTTGTGAATACAGCAGAGAGAAAGAAAGATTTATTTGCAACAAATATTAAAAAACTTTTAACACAGTTATAAAATTATTTTCTAATAATTCCAAAGTAAAAAAACAAGATCATAAATAATAAATTATTTTTGTATATATTCTAAGTATTATTTTTCAAAAAAATTATACCTAATAATATCTTTGTATAGAAATTTTATTATAATAATGAAAAAATTAAATTTAAATGTGTAAAATAAAACAATAATTATACAATAAATTTCATACAATATGTTATTATACATTATATAAAATTATATTATATTTACTAAATACGATGAACACTTACTCGCTCATGTAAACAGTGACGGATTTGATATTTAAAAGGCCTTTTTCTAGCTTGTCTTAGTCGACTATGTTATTTTTGTTTTTTTTATACCATAGGATCCTAATATTAAGAAAAAAACCTCGAAGGAAGCAAAAGTTCTGCACTCTTGTATATTTGTGATGCAGTTGTTTGCTTATATTACTTTATAACAGCAAATTTAAAGTAAAGTATTGACGAGTGACAATTTTGCTTTTTTTATAACTTTACTTACCTCTACGTTTACTCTCAGAGAATGTGTGTACCACAATATTTATGATTATGTGATTTATACAATTTTTAAAAGAAATTAAATTTTTTTAAAAATCTGTTTTTCGTTTTTCGTAGAAGTTCCAAGTTGCAAACTTTAGACTCGATTTCTAGTTAGACCACCCTTATATAAGTAAATTAAATAAATCCAGATAAATAACTATTTCATAAACTTTTATTATTAGTTAATGCTTATAACATTAATATCAAAGTCGTTGGTGTTTCTATGGTTGATAAGTTCAGTTAACGCGAGGATTGTGTTCTCTTGCCTTATTGTAACATCCTGCAGGAATTTGTTCTTTATTGCTATCAGCTCTGATGGTTTGAATGAAGAGATGAATATTAAAATTTTTTTTATAAATATTTTACTTTCCGCTTTTCCAGAATATGTTTACAAGGGAAGCATGACCGGGGTGACTTCAGAGATGCCTGTCTTGAAAAATATAAAGAAAATTCGTAAGATTTTCAGAGACACAGGAAAGTGCCGCAGTGTGCGGCCTACAATTGCATAGGTTTAGAATATGAATGACGTAAGCCTAATCTAAATGCGTGCGACGCAAACCTAACTTAATGTACATGTATAGACTTATACTCTCTATGAACGCAACTTAATCTAAATATATATGATAGAATAAGCGTGAATTTCATTATAAACGCGGTGACCACAATCTTAAGTACACGTGAATCTCCGAAGAATTAATATTCCAACGCAGCTTCGACACTTGTATGCTTACGTCAACGGTTTCTTGTCACGGTGATGTCGTTGGCAGGCGTAGTCGATGTGGTCCATCACACCAGTATATAGTAAAAACTGAAAAGAAATTGGGAGGACTAGTGCATGCTTGCAGGTGTTACACGAATTAAAATGCAGTTCGTATATAATTGCGCAGGCTAGGTGTTCGAATAGCCGATAACTCGGCTCCCTACCCTACATGCTAACTGGTATACTCTCTCTCCCTCTTTCTCTCTCATACGCATATTCGCTTGTATTTAATGTGCGCTTTCTTATTTAAAAGAATACTAAATATATCGTGCTCACACTCGTCCATTCTGTCTCTCGTACACTCTCGCACACTAAAGTTCTCATGATGGTCGGGCACTTTCTTGTTATTTCAATTATAAATTGGTATACTTCATAAAGTTTATTTTGAATTAAGTAAAGTAGGATAAAAAAGGATAAAAAGTATATTAAACATTCCTAAACTAATGTATTATATGAATAATAAAATTTCAATAATCCAGATTATTCCATTGTACTTAATTAATAATCTTCATAATTGTTATTTGCATCTTTAATTATAATAATATCAAGTTACTGAATAATATAAACTTTAAAAAAGTACCTATTTTTCAGGCGGATTTAGCGCAACATCGATTGTACGAGTAATAGTTACCGACGTCAATGATAATAATCCGATCTTCCAACCACACGAATATAATGTGACCTTAAGAATTGACATATTAACAAATGAACCAATTGTACGTTGCATTGCCTTTGATGCAGATATTGGAATATTCGGACAAGTGATTTATGGAATTTCAGACGGAAACGAGGCTGGTACATTTCGTATTGATAGAGTTTCCGGTGAAATTCATATAGTGCAACCTAATCAATTAACAAGATCATCCACATATATACTTAATATCACAGCGACTGATGGTGCCGGGCTTAAGTGCAACATTGATGCATCTATACAAATAACTACGACGTCAATTGATCATGACCTCTCCAACTGTGATAGACCGAGATACAGTATCATCATTAAAGAGAACGTTGCGGAGAATACATTTATTGGTAGCATTAGAGATCCTAGCGTTTTATCAACTAATGGTAGGTATAATAAAATGTAACTAATTTTTAATAATTAATTTTCTACTGTCAATATAAATGAAATAATAATTTTTTATATTAAAATAAAAACAATATCTGCAAACAGGTATATTTAAAATAATATAATTTAAATAAAAAGTTAATAGTAAATTGTTATAAAATAAGCATTAATTTCATTTTATTTATTTAAGAGTCTAGGCATAAAGTTCTAAGGAAATATAACAATTATATATTGTGATCAGAAAATAAACTTGAATTTTTCCATACAAAATATTACCATATAACATAATATAATAATATATTATAATAATTTAATATGTAACTATATTAAATGAAATATAATAATTTCTATATAACATAATATAATAATTATATCTATTATAACATAATAATTTTAAACTGCGTTCCTTAAAACAGAATTACTAAAGTCAAAATATTATCATTTTTTAATATTATGAAAATATTCAAAATGGTAATCTAGTTATTTTAACGTTTACTGATATAAATAAATAAGAAGAACAAAAACTTAAGTAGATAATATTTTTATTTTATACATAATTAAAATTTCCGCGTTAGTTTTGATCGCTACAAATTTAGCGAAATGAATAAAAAGATTGCATAAATAACAGTACATAGTAGAAGCATATAAGAAAAGACTTTTGAGGGGAGAGAATAAAATGCATAAATAGACGTGGAGAAGTTATTCCTTGAAAGCTGGCTTCTACTTCTGATGCATTGAATCTACGCATTATCGAATAACCTTCTGTTAGATGTTAATGTTTTTGCATCCAGAATAAAATTTACAGGGAAGGAATAAGAATACATTATTAGTGTAATTTTCAACTATATTTGAAAGATATAACAATTATATTTATTTTATTAACAAGGGAATTAATGTAAATTAAGAAAATATATTAAATTTTCATATATTTATATTTATATTTTATCAGTTTAATTACAATATTATATTGTGTCAAGTTTATTTAGTAAATTTTTTCAACTCATCATAAATTAGTCTTATATTAAACTCAATTTTAATAATGTAAATATCATTAAGAATTTCATGATTTAACAAAATATTTTTTAATGTAGAAAATATTAAAGATTAAATTATATTCCTGCTATAGATTATTATATAAAATATATCATTTTTAATGAAATACATAAATAAAAATTTTTTACGAAACTCATGCTACAAATGCTGCAAAATAAATGAACAGTTCGTTCGTTTATAGTTTAGTAATGAACAAAATGTCACAGATGAAAGGAAAACTGCTCTTGAAACAGAAGTCAGTTAAAGTGTTGGACTGTTAACATGTAGACGTATGTGTAGGAGACCTTTTTTGCTTATTCTAGTATGAGCATTAAACTGGTAATCATACAATTTATTTATAAAGTGATATGAAAGTTGGAATAGAAATTTTTATATGTTTTGTTTTTGTACAAAGTCTTAAATATTGCTGCATTTACAAAACAGTAAACTAGCTATAGCTAGTTTCAGTTGAAAAGTGTTAACTTACATTGTCAATATGATTAAATTAATTAATTTTACGTCAAACGTACTTTGTTCTTTAAAAATAAAGCATATATTATTATAGAGAAATATAATTTAAATATATCTAAAAAACAGAAACAAATTTATTTTGAAGAATATTTTTTATGATAATTTTACAATAAATTCTAAGAAATTTAAAAAATGCTAATAAATTAACTACAAACTCATACTTTTCTTCAAGAATTTATTTGTAACTCTCAAGTATATTTAAATTTAAACTTTAATGTAAAGAGTTACAAATATTTACAATCTATACATGGTTTGAATGTTAAAAAACAACCAATATTAATATATGACCGGTAAATTTTGTAATACTTTATTTAAAAATGGAATTTAAAAAAGGAATATGATTAGACAGAGCTATTCCTTATTATGTAAAATAAAAAGTACTATTATAAAATTACATTTATCATTTTTATGATATCATCTCCTTATTTGGCAGCTCTTCTTTCTATTACTAATTCAGAATTTCTATATATTTATAACATTTGAACGGTTGCACTTAATACATATTTCATTTATTATTTTGTTTATATCTCTTTATATCATCTGAACATACTTTCATGCTATTTTTCTAATATTCTATACATTTTTTGTTCTCCATACACCTGATCGAAAGTCAGTTTATTACTTACTATGAGAGTTATGTATCATATCTACATCACTCTCATTTATAGTGAAATCATCTTTAACTATAATTTATAGTAAAATTTAAAAACTTTTTATTCAAAGTCAAGCAGAAATGTATTTCAAATTATTTGAAAAATAATTTACTGTATATAAGACTTGTAATAAAAAATTAAATAAAAATGCAACTATAATAAATCTGAAGGTAAACGAATTTTTGGAATCGATACGATTAATAATATATTCTTTAGTATTAAACTATAAACATCGAGAATTTTGAAGAATAATTATTCAATTTTTATGTAATTTCTTAATAATTTGGGCTACATATCTAGTTTAACTGATAGTAGTCTGAGTTATAGTAAGTATCCTAAAGACTTTCACTCATGGTACCCTTATAAACATTCCAAAGCAACGGCAACTTCACTATTATGAGCATAATTATCACTCACAATCTGTGAACGTTTTTATACTTAAAAAACTTATGCATGAATATCTAAATACTATAAGGTTACTAAAAAGATGTATTGTTGACTTCAACAGAAATTATAATGAAAGCTATAATCAGATAATTGGAAAATATAATCCAAAAATAACACTGAGTAGTATAATTATTGTTAAAATTGATCCTTATTCAGATATCTATATTTTTAACGAAGATATTGAAGCATTATAAGGAATTTCTAAAGTTATGGGTATAAGCTATTATTCAAATATTCAGAGATATATCGAGAATTAGAATTATGAAACATTTGCTGAATAGATAAAGATAAGGAACATACAAACGTAATAAATATGTGTCAGCATATATTGCACCTTTGATAACAAAAAATTATTCCCTAGAAAGTAATAATATAAAGGAAAGGTAATTATTTGTAATAGATTATTAGATAATTGTCTTTAAATTGCAAAATATGCATTTTATTTATTATTAAATAACAGTTAAAACTATAAACGAGTATTCATAGTTTAAAAACTAAGTTTTCATAGATGGCGAACAGAATTTCTTCAAATGTATTGCTTATTTAAGCTTAAATTTTGTAAAGTATTCTAAAAAGATACTTTTCATTTGTCAAAAGTTTGTTCTTGTGATTAATACTTTCATTTTTATGCATAAAAAATGAGCGTTTTCACCTTGATTGGAATTTTTAATTTCAATAGTTGCCATTTAGTCTTAACGTTTCTTTTAATCATTTAGTGTAGAGCAATAAAATTATATATAAAACATAATTCTTAGTAGTAGTAGTCTTCAACCCATTAATTGAATTGAAATTTAATAATTTTATTTCCATTCATTAAAGTAAAATCTATAAACATATTTACAGAGAGAGAGAAGTGTGAAAGACTATAAGAGCGGAGAGGGATTTATATATGATATAGCTGTTGGTATAAATAAATATATATATATATATATATATACTGTATGTTGATTTTTTATGTTTTAACTTTATTATTATGCAAACATCCAAAATAAAAAAATAACTTTTAAATATTATGCGCATTTACATATATTATTTTAGTTTTATTAAATCTTTTATAAATTTTAATTTTTTTTTATTGGTGCATATGTATTTAAAATTCAAATAAGCAGTTTTACATAGAAAAATTCAAATCTACAAAATATTCTGAGTAAATAATATTAAATTTTTATATCTTAAAATAAACTAACTACAATTTATTATAACAAGATTTATAGTTGTTCAAATAATTATTGTTTTTACATTGTGTTATTAAAAAAAGGCAAAATTCCTTCATAAATATACTAATTTTAATAATTCTAATTGTAGAAAACCGACTGATCAACATTAACATAAATTTAATTGTTAAATTTTAGTATTTACTTAAGTTTTTTTTTAGTTAGTTTTTTTTTACTTTAGTACTATCTACGCACCTTCGCCTATTTATTCTATACGAGTATTTTTTGGATTGTATATACAGATTAATTAGTCAAGAAAGCAGTTTTTATGAACTCTTAACAATTATAAGCTTTGAATACAGCGTTACGGAGGTACGTGCTTTTAATAACGTAAAAAGATGATTCTTGGATTTTTTTTGGTAAAAAATATTCATATAAACTTAATGTATATCATAAATAAATTATAATGAGTATTTATGTAATTTTTAAAATTAAAATATAGTTAAATTAAATAATCAAGTGCAACTAACAAGTGCGAATAACAATTTATTTTGCAGTGCGCACATCTAGAAGTAACCGGGTTATCCAAAATAAAAGGATTAAAATGTTTTATTATCGAAATATTTTTTCTGTATAAAATAAAAGAATTTTATAAAAATTGAATTTTTATAAAATAACAAAAATCAATACTGGAAATTCAGATTTCAACTTGAAAAAATGGCTATTTTACTTATTTAAAATAAACTAAAAATTTAAAAATCAATTCTTTCTGTCAATGGTAGTGTCATTTCTTAACAGTTGGATTAATTGTATAGTTCTGAAAAATAATGCTCACCAGTTTTAAAGATGTAGTTTAAAGTTTAATATACTAATAAAAAACAAAAATATTACCTACCTTAAACTTACATTGGATTATTTATTCCACATCTATAAAGTAAGTTCGAATCTGTAGCATTAGCTTCTAATATATAAACATTCTTTTGACTGAGAAACAGTATTATATCACACTTACAATGTCACGCTTTTAATTCGTTTTTTTCTTCAGTATATTAGTAAGAAATTAAAACCAATTTTATTTGTATTATAGACGTAATTCCTTTTCTTCAAAATTGAAGAAGTGATTTATGCAGTTGTTTTCACAATGACAGGAAGCGCAAGATGTTACTTTTGACTAATTTCCAAAATAATTTGATTATAACTTCCATTGTTTTTGAAGTAAAATTAACAAGATATCTTCTTAATAAATAATAGTATTCAAATCTATTATTTAAACTGATGTTAAAGTGTATATAGTAAATACTTATATTTCGACTGTATGTTGTAATTTTAACTTCAATTTGCAATGAAAAAGTCTGTCGCAAGCTGCCGCTAGCACTGCGGATTTCAAGTAAGTAATCAGAGAACGAAGAGGTTTGATCTCTATACTCACGTGAAGTGAATGATACGCGGTTCTCGCTGTTTCATATGCCCGTGAGGTATCCGGCCGCAGAAATCGTACAGAGATAATGGGTCACCTCATACTGTACGTTACAAGAACGGCTGTGTGTGTACGTGAAAGTATGAATATGTGCGATAAAGTGCAGTATGTATACGGGCAAGCGGCGAAGTACGAGCAACAGCGTGTGTGAGAGAGAATGCAGAGTGAGTGGGTAGGAGTGTAACCGCGAAGTGGAGGCACGACGCACAATGAGAATGAGAGAGAATGCTGAGTAAGTGAAAGAGAGTACCCGCGCAGTGGAAATATGCGGCTCAGTGTATGTGAGAGAGAGTCTAAAGTGAGTGAGTTGGAATACGTGGTGTAATATGAGTGAAAGAGCAAGCAAGTGAGAGCATGGGAGCCAAAGAGGAGTACCTAGCTACGCGTTAAGACTAATGCCTAGGATGACTAGGCCAGGTGCATTTGTTTCTTCACCGCCAAAGAACTCGCGCCGGCTTAAACTTGTGAGGAGGAAGAGCGTTCCTCCATTAAGTGACGTGAAAAAAGCGTGAGAAGGAATGCTTTCTATAGTATATGAAAAGAGCGAGAGTGTAGCGATTAGGACCGATTGTGTTGGGGCATTCTGTCGTCGTACCAGAGCAGCCTCTAGGTGGACTGTGCGATCATGGTAGTCCTTTGACTTCTCAAGCGCTAAGGAAATCTTGGAGGCTCCAGCCTCGGAGGTGCAACCTTTCAACGCACTTCCAGGCAGTGCATCCTTTTGGCACACTGCCTCTGGTGTATCCTTTAGGTGCACTAGAAGGTGTATATACTTATGTTATACATACATGTAGAGCATTATCACTTAAAGCTAATTAAATATCATAATCTTAACTACGTCGCTTTTTATTTATTTACCTCGTCTCTACACGCTCTTTCTCCCATTATTAACCTGGTCCGACCTCGAATTATCCAAGACGAGATATCAAAGAAGCATAGGAGACCGAGCCGTCGCCGATACAACCGAACGCGGGTAAGTAGAAGAAAGTATGACCACAGCGGTTATATAAACATCAAACGTTACGTTACGTCGTTTTACACGTTACATTAAACTCAATATAAAACGTTACAAATTCATAATGTTTATATGCACACGAAAGCGTAATAATTGCAATTTTAATAAAGTAATCATTAAGCTACCTATTAAATTATATACACCTAGATATTAAGACAGAATTTCAGCTAATGAAGTTTGGCAAAGGGTTAAGAGCAAAGATTCAAGTATTGATAAGAACTGAATTATAAGCTGTTACTACATAGAATAGTACGGTAAAAATAGGTATGGGATTAAAGAAGAAATCAAGCAAACATATCTTTTTTTATTTTTACACTTGGTTAAGGTCTTTAAAACGATACAAGTAAGAATTTGGTATTTTATTAAAATCATTTGATGATGAAGATCTAAAGAAAAAAAGAACTTTTTTGACATAACATTATACAAAAGAGCCTTTACTACTATTGTTTTATTAAAGTACAACTATTGTTTTACTAAACATTGAAACGTCTATACTTTAAGTATTTATGCAAAATATCTTATCTTTCAAATACTTTATCTCTCATTGTCGAGAATCAGTCATCATTAATTTTAAGATTGGAGTGGAATTTAACACATTAATAGTCAAATATGTCTTTAAACAGTTGAAAATTTATGCTTAAAGTATTCAGTATATAGCAAAAAAAATAACGGAAACTTGTTGAACATTAATTAAGAACATTAATATCAACTCAAAATTTCAATTCTAAAAAATCTGAACTTAAAAGTAGATCTAGGTTGAAAGGAAGATGTTTACTTGTAAATATATATAATATGTTATTTTTATGTACTTATTAAAATCAATAAAAAGAAATATAACTGTTGATTAAAAGTTTGTTCTTGTTAGAATATATTATAAGAAACCTGAATACATTGTGAATAGATAAAAATACTGTTTTCCATTATTTTTTAGGTAATGCGCTAAACAGATTCTACATAACTACAAATGAATCTGATTTATCTTTGGAAACAGGGACTGGAGCAATACGTACGAAACGTCTGTTAGATCGAGAGATACGTGATCGATATGTACTGAGTATCCAGACTCGCAATGAAATATCTATTGGATATTGCCAGGTAAGATTGTGTCAGTTAATTTCTCATGATTATATATTAAATATAAAATTACATTAGAGTGACAAAAATCTTAGTTTTTAATATTTCTTAATAATAATAATAAAATTATTTATAATACGTAGGGATTAGCCATACATTTTGAGTTAGCTTTAATTTAAATTCTTAATAACATCTTCCTCTTACTTCTTATTCTGCTATTTTACAGTAGCATTTATATCACTCCTCGATCGTGTTAATCTGGACTCATGTTCTTCATTAATTACAATTTATCAACAGATTTCAACAAATTCAAGTATCGAAATTAGTGGTACTGATACATCAAAGTACCATTCATTGTTAGTAATTATCTGTGTTTCTTCAGTATCTCTCCAGTCAGCATTTTGAATTAATAGTTTTCGAAGTTGGTTATCGTTGAAACCTAACATTTCATAAGACTAGACACATTTTTAGATTTATCTATCTCTATTAATGATAAATCATATTTTACATCATAAAACTAATAACAGTTGGCTTTATTGGCTAATATTGTATAACTAAATAATATTCTTTCACATTTTTAACTTCTGCATGTATACATGTATATTTTTGTAATAAAAATATGAATATCATTACTGTTGTTAAAGGTGTTTGATTATAAATATTATGCTCGTAAGATATAAATTATACTTACGTTAGGTTGAGTTTTTTATACGTAATATAAACGTTATAATTTCTCTACTAAAATTCGATAAGATATCGTCCTAATCAACTAAGCATAATTAGATTATTCATGTCCTAGATGACAATTGAAAAGTAGCCTTAGTGAATCTAGGCTACATCTAGCCTACACACTGAATTCACTACAATACTTCACGCTACATAAAGCATTACTATTTGGCTTCAGAAGATAAAATATCTTTTACATGTTAATTTATCTTGTAGATATTTCACTATATCTTTGATTTTTAAACTACTAGTTCGTAGAGTGAATCGTTCATTAACTATATCAAATTTATTATTTCTTCGGTCAAAATTGAGTATAGAATTAAAAGTTCCACTAAATTTAGCAAATAAGTGTTATTTGGTGAAAATTCAATTAAAGGAAAATAAATCACTAATTATAGATGTAATAGAAAGAAGACTTATGGTCAGTATTTCATTAATGACTGCTTAACGAAGAATAAAACTGCAATCTTCGTGCGTCATATTTCTTTAGTTGAAATATTAACTATTTTACATAAACGTTTTAGACGTATATGTCCACAGTTGTAAATATTAAAATTCTGATATCGTTCATAATCTCATAGATTTCAAGATATTATATACACAATTTGATTATGTACATAATCAATATTATGTACACAAATTTGATATTTGCGAAATTATCAAAATGTGTAACTTTATCACCATGTTTACGATATGTAACCCAATGTGTTTCAGTTCTTCTCGAATAATATAAATTATCTTTGATTGTACTAATTTACATATACTTAAACTGATATTTTAAATTAAATTTAAGGTCCATCCCAAGTTACCCACTTAAATTCTTCCATATCTCGTTTGTTTAATTTTTCAAAATTCGCAATAAACTAATACTTCAAGGTCGTTGTTTGTTTTGTCGTTTTTATATTTGTATAAAATAATTTTGTTTCAAGAATTTATTCATAAATTTTCATATATTTAGCAGTTAATATTTCATTTACTTCAATGGTACTATACATATTTTAAGATAAATAACATTGCGTATTAAAAAATTTCAAATTCACCCTTCAAAAATGATTATCTATATGTATGAGTTGGAATCACTCTGGAAACAGTATCTTTCTTTAATGGAAATTAAATGTTATTCAATTTCGCTCGATCTCATTGTTGTTTGCCGTTATTAAAATGAGGGAGTTTATTTTATTGCCTTAAATGCCACATTATTTGACATTAAATATTGTTTAAGTGATAATTAATCGTATGATATTTACAATTATTTAAATTAATATGTTAGTGTTTGCAGTGCTTGTGAGATTAAGTCATTGTATAATATCATTAGATTCAACATAAATATGTTAAGTTCAAAATAAATAATTACTTCTTACACAGTGTTATTATAGTACTCATCTGAGTACACCTTTATAATATGTGATATCTTTGCTTATGATTAAAGTCTTAGAATAGACTAAAATATTAAAGTCTTAGAATAGATAAAAAAATTATAGTATTAGAATAGACTAAAAACTAAAGTTTTAGAATAGACTAAAAAACTAAAGTCTTAGAGTAAACAAAAAAAACGAAAGTCTTAGAATAGACAAGAAAACTAAAATCTTGGAATAGACTAAAAGTCTAATACAATTTCTAAATCTAGTGATCCTTTTTATGTAACGAAAATAAGAAGTAATAGCTAACTTTTGTATGCGAATATCTATAAAAAGTATATACATCAATTAGAAAAATTTGGGTAATAAGTAAGAGTGATGAAAGTGAGAAATGTGTAAAAATGATGCCTAAGATAATTAAGAAATTGTGGATCTTGTAGAAATCAATAGAAAAAGTTCTAGTAGTATCTGAGAAAGTAAAAGTAAAATGTGCATTTAACGCATACGTTTGTTACTGCAAAACGTGTGGAAAGAACTTACGGTATTGAATAAAAGATGTTTTAAGGAGTGAGTATAAGTGAAGAAATGGAATCATTTGCGTTGTCAAACTTTCATGTAAAGTGTAAAAAGGGGATGAGAAATGTTGTAATAGTAGGAAATTGTTACGTCCATGACGTAAATTTCCCTTTTAGGCCTATACAGTTAAGTATACTAGCCTCGGATGGGCAACGGTCCTTTTTACCTCGGTGGTTATTTGATAATTATAATAATGGTATTAATATTACTGAGACCACATAAAGAAAAAGGGATGTTAGCACGGATACTTCATAACGCGACAGTGACTTTCATCACGCCCGTTAATATGGAAAAAGCATTTTTAGTATACCCATATTGCGAAGTAGACTTTCGTCACACCCATTAATATGGAAAAAGGATTTTCAGGATGCCCATATTGCGGCGTAGACTCGTCACGCCCATTAATATGGAAAAAGGATTTTTAGGATAAAGGGATGGGGAAAAGGGTAGGGGATCGAATCCCCAAAAAAATATACTACATATTTAAAAAAGTAAGGTATTTATTACTCACTTTAATACAGATCAGCTGCCAGGTACAAAAGTTGAAAGTAAACTCAATGTTTTGCATGGAGAAATGCGCCCTTTTTATTATTTTAAAATTTTAAAATAAATTTAAAGCACAGGCGGTATAGGCAAAGAGGGGATTTTTATGGCTTTTTCCGAAAAAGTCTATATAGCCTGTATACAATTTTCATTTTTATTAATTTCTTATCGTTTATATTTAATTAATTACTAAACTGCTTATAAAATTCTGTTCGTAATATCTTTTTTCGTAATTGTACAGTTTTTAATTTATAAATTTATTAATATTTTACCTGTTTTTAGTGATATTAATTAAATTAACAATAATTCGTGGTTACATTTAAATTTTCTTTGGATTTTGTAGAAGCTATTATTTTTGTTATATTGATTTTTACTAATTTTCATATTATTATTATTATTATTATTATTATTATTACTATTTTCTTTGTTTGCAATTTCATTCTCTTTAATCGTATAGAAAACATTATTAATAATGGTTTTCTTTATTTTGTTAATATTTACTTATTTCAATTTTTATTTTCCTCGTTTTTCTATTTTACTTCCCCTTTGTTTATATTTATTTATAAATATAACAAAAATAATTAGTGAGAAATAATAATAATTGTGGCATTTAATTTAGCCTTATAGTATTACTTATGTTTACTTAAATAAAATTTCATGTTATTAACTATATTAATTATGTTATGTTTATTTAATAATTATATTATAGTAATTTTTTTATGGATATAGTTTTATAATTTTATTTTGTTTTTCTTTCCTTTTCGATTATTTAAATTTTACCCTTTTGATTATTTAAATTTTACCTTAATTAATGATGTAATAAAATTTAAAATAATATATATGAAAAATATAATTCCCTTATTTTTGTGCAATTGTACGGTCGCAGAATGTACGTGTGTGCACGTGTGAGTGCGCAGCTGTTCGCAGATACAATTACGCATTGAGAAAGAAAAATGTCATTATATATATATATATGTGTGTGTACGGCGTTCGGGTATTTGCGAGTGCAACTACTCAATACGCGTGTGAGAGTAGGCTTCTGGCTGGCTCCCGAATAATGCAGGGTATAGTCATAAACATGTCATGGTTATGACTTTTCGCCCTGACATTCTAGGCCTAAATGTCGAATTTAGAATCTTTAAAATTTTCTTATTGGAGAGAAAGAGAAAGAAAAAGGGAAAATATTTCTTTTACGAAAAAAAATTTTCTTTTTACTTTCGATAATTTCAGTGAGACGATGTCGTAACAAAGTAAAGGTGGAAAGAGTAAAAATAATAATTTGTATTATTGTAAATGCATATGCTTTATATCAAGTTGAACAACGCTGTAAATCTTCACACTTTAAAAAGTTCTTTAAAACAGTTTTTTTAAAAAATTTTAAAACAGTTTTATTAAAACATATTTTTAAAGAATTAATTCTTTGTATACAATTTGTATGAATCTGTTAGAGAGATAGAAAAAGCTTACAGCATCAATGTACGCATCAAACCTATGATTATAAAAAACGAAAGAGCGAGAAAAGAAAGTGTGTGAGAGAGAGAGAGAGGTAACGCCTTTCGTAGGTCACGTAAGAGACTAAGAGATAAACAGTCTGCAATATCATAGTATATAACAAGCGTGTTAGAGCGAAAGAGAGCACTATATGCATATGTAGCAAGCGTATGAAAGTGAGAAATAAAGCACTGTAATAACTCGTATGTACTCTGTATAAGATGTCATTTTATTTTATTTCATGCGCATACTATGTAAGGGGTTGCCAAGCTCTTTTTCTGTCTCGTACGCTTATTACGCATGGAATAACATTGCTTTTTCTAGCTTTCGTGTGCTACTTCATACGCTACTACAGCGTGTTTTCTCTCTCTCTCTCTCTCTCTCTTACTCTCTCTGAATTGAATGCCTAGTCACCATTTTTTTTATTTCTTACTAAAGTTGTAAAATCTGTTACATGATTTTTTTTTCATATTCGAAAAAATACTGAATTCCGTTGTAAATGTTGCAAATGATAAATAAAATGTGCGTTGAAATATTGTTTAATATTAATTGATAAAATAATTATCTTAATTTTTGTGTATATATATTAATTATTATTTTGTTAATTTCCAAAACTGCTGTACTTCACATACATGCAAAGTAGCGCACATGGCATGTGATTAGGTTGCATATTTTTGTATAATCTTAAAAACTAACAGCCTGCCGTCAAGAAAACTTTCAGTAAAACGCTATAGCTTTTGGGGGTTCACCTTTGGAGAGTGCGCTTGAGAGACCTACACTTTATTCTGAAAACTTTCGCAATTTCTTCTAATCAAAACTATACTTGCTCTATATAAATTAGAAAATTAAAAATTAATAAAACAAAAACAGAAAGTAAATTGCACAATCCAAAAATGTAAAATATTATATAAAATGGAAACAGAGACAAGAAAAGGTGAAGAAAGAAGCAAATATTAAAAAAATATAATACTAATTATAAATTGCGTATCGGCTATTTGTAGTTAAATAGGTTAATAAATGTTCCTATTTAGTGGATGAAAATTTAAGTACTTTTGAATGAACACTGAATAAGTAACAATGATAATTTATTTTTATTACAGTTATAGTTCTTCTACAAGAAATCTTGTAGTATTAATATTATTTTATACTTTTTAATTAATTGTTTTAATTTTAATATTAAGGTTTTTTTATAAATTATTAAAAAGGTATACTGACTTTTTCTTACTATTTACAATATTTATGGATAGTCAATCAAAATAATTGATTCCATAATTTAATTTTACTATCATTTTAAGCCTTCTTATAACAGAAAAAAATATTAATTGAAAAATATTTTTTATTTTCCAGGTAGAGATAATAGTAGAAGACATAAACGACAACGTACCGTATTTTTTATTGAACAATGTTAGAATCTCTGTGGCTGAGTCCCATCCACTTCATACAGTTCTTTATGTAGCTTATGCGATCGATCCCGATATCACACCCACAATACCTTTACGATACATTCTTAATCAGAATAACAATGAATTCTTCGATATCAATGATAGATCAGGTGAGGTCTATCTAGTGCGACAATTGGACTATGAAACACAACAACGCCATCGGCTTCTGATAAGTGTTTTCGATGGTGCTGGATTATCAGCGAACCTGAGTCTCAATATCGAAGTTCAAGATGTAAATGATAATCCTCCAATATTTGAACGAAATGAATATTACATTGAGATTGCTGAAGGTACTAAACTCAATTCACAGGTAAAAGAACACGAAAGTTTTTGTAAAATGTTTTGTCCAATAGGATACATTTATATCTAATTATATTTATCAATGTGATAATTACTTATTTACTTACTAAAATAGTATTTTTTCCATCATTTTAAATAGTTATATATTTTTCATTAGTATTTGTGAACATAAAATAAATAAAAAATGGCTTAACTACAATCTCATGATTTTTAGAGTACGGAGTCATAAATATATATATATATATATATATATATATATATATATATATCGCGTTGCATTATTTATTTTTTAAATCCACGTGCTTATGATTTGTTGAGTGCAATACAATGTAACAGTAGTAACAGGAAGAATTTTTGCATCACTCGAATATATTCGACTTTAATTAATATTTCTTATTTATTTAAATTTAAAAAATTCCACTAAACCTAACACATGATCCTTCTTTAATAGTAGGAAATAAATTACAATAGTTGTACATTATTTTATACTTTACCATCAATTATTTTAAAACGTTGGAAATATAGAATTTTTATAATTTGTTGTATAAAAAAAAAATAAATTGTCATTGAGAGCTACTGCCGAATAGCTTTGGCCAAATTCTGTGCTTTTTTAATTGTATTAAAATTAATAGTCTTTTGGCATACATAAAATATCTTTATAGGTTTAGACATTGAAAATATATACGTTTATTCCAAATCGTTAAACCAATCAAAACATGAATATTTTGAGAAACTATAGAGTAGTACAGTAGAGAGCGATTATAAACAACACTGAATAGAGAGATAAAATATGAAGAACTTGCATATTATTAAGGGATGTCGAGACAAGGTAAGTCATTTCAATGACGCTTGCAAGTATCTATCAGTTCCTGTTCGAATCCTAGAATAATAAAAATTGGTCAATATGAGCGATACGGATTTAATGGATTTAATTTGGTCGCGAGATGTAATTCTAGCCAAGTCTACTTTATTTAAACCGTTCGTTGATGATTTTGTCAATAACCCCTACTTGTTATTATTGAAATTTTTATATGAAAAATTTATGCATGAAATAATTTCAAAGAACAAAATCGGAAATAAAGTACATATGTGCAAATGTTGTTGAAAAGTGAATAGAATGCTTCGAATTGGATGAAAATAGTACAAGTTATGTAGCAAAAATATTGCGAACGATTGAAGATGCAAATTTTTTAAATAATCAATCTATCAGGAAACAAACTTATAATTTAACTTCGTTTGATTTAAATAATTCATCATTGTAGCAAATACAAATAAATTTTCAAAAATTAAATTTACCTAAATTTAGTGAAAGTTGTGATATGTGGCCAAAGTTTTCCAACGATTTTCGAACAATCGACCTTGACGATACACGAAGACATATGGAAATTGATATATTTAAGATCTTACTGGAAAGAAATGCTGGATATAGGTAAAAAATATAACCTAATTCTCCATCCGTATGATTATCTTTCTAGAAATGTCCTTTTTTTATGCAAGAACGCAAAAATAGATGAAAAAACGCGCTAAAAAATACAATTTCGTTAGAAGCATTGTTAGATTTTTTACATAAGTGTCACAGGGTTCTCAAGGATGCAGAAAGCAAAAAAAATTTAATTTAACTAATAATAATATCAATTGTAATCAGAAATTTAACTCAAACCCAGTAAAAAATTATCGTTATAATAATGTAAATACTAATTTAAATCATTCCGCGACAGTGACTTTCGCTACTCTAAGGAAAAAGATTCTTTTACTTATACAAGAGCATCCATTTTACTCAAAATTGCAAAGATTTAATGGGTTTGAAAGTTCATGAACACGTAAATTTAATAGAAAAATTAAAATTTTGTATTAACAGATTATGAGTGAATCACAGTTTAATAAGCTGTCGTGCAAGCAGATGTAAATCATGCTATGAAAGGCACCACATCTCATTACACAAACAAATATCTATGATTAATCAACAATCGCATGTTGCTCTTTTAGCCGAAAATACAAGCAACCAAATATTGCTAGCTACTGAGTTGTTCAGTTTATAGAAAAACTCGGAAATCATCATTCCGCCTAAAGTCTCTTAAATTCTTGTTCTTTTTTTCGCTCTTCATCGACAAAATATCAATATTCTGATGATCATATAAATAACAGTCATATAAATATATATAAAAATCATATAAATAAATGTGTGTGCTTGCGTGCATGCATACGTGTGTGTCTTACTATTCGCACAAAATAAACACTAAAAAAGTTCAGACTTGATAATTATTTAATTAAATTACCTATTTTTTTCAGTATTAAGCGAGATGAGTTATGAATATCTAAAAACGTTGCATTAGCAGATCCCGAATTTAATGTGTCTGGCACAGATATGTATACTCAAAGCAAATATGTTTTATAAATTGTTCTATAAAAAACAAATAATATTGAAGCTTGTGCACAATTACCAATATAATTTTTAATTTACAATTTCTCAACCAAAACATTAAATATTAATTTAAATAAATTTTAGAAAGTTGAAGAAGTTCCTAAAAAGAATTTTTTATCTAATGAGGGATAATTCTGCAAGAAATACTATTAGTAAATTACCACGCGTTATTTAATTTTTCGAAGATGCGTAGTCAGTATGTTTAATAATAAGAAATAACAACTGGAAGAATTTTGCAACATAAAATTATAATGTTTTATTCATTAGGAGGAGCACTCGATAAAAATGTTAACTTAAAGAAACAAATCACTGAATTTCTATAAGAGTACGAAACATTAAATCAGATTACAGAATAAGAAACTAGAGGTGTCTTTGGTTACTTATTACATCACGGTATTTTAAAATAGTGGAATTTGAACATGATCAGTAGATGTTTCTTTAAATGATATTCTCAATGTTGGGTTCTTCATAGAAGATGATTTTTTATCTCTTATATTACGCTTTTAACTATAGATTTATTTTAGCAGACTACATAGAAAAAATGTATCGACATGTTTTAGTATGCTCTAATTATTTCGTCTTTCAAAATATTTTGTCGTGAGAAAACAAAGATAAAACGATAAAAAATAATTTACTTAACACTGTTACATAGAAAGTTTTAAAACATAGTAGAAGTTTCTTTTTTAGCTACGCAAACATTAATTACGAATGATGAAATTAAAGATTTTTTTAATGAAGCTTGAGAGTTTTAAAGGGTGTTTATATAGATGATCTTCTAATCGAGATTTAATTTATCTCCAAAGCGAAAAACTTGCGAGATAAACGTATCTAAATTACAAATAAAGGCGAATTTTCCCCATCACATTGGCTTTCAAATATTATTTAATTTTCAAAAAATTTACCAAACAATCAACTGAATACGTATATCTGTTGGAGTGTAAATAATCAAATTAAAACTCGGTCTGTTTTGGAACGCTAAAAAAGCAGTTTTGTTATTTAAAATTATAGTTTTTGTTATTTATTTTATATTGGATTAAATATATAAATTATAATTTTGTTATTTAAAAAAATAGTTTTCTCTATAAATAACTCGAATGTTAATGAAAATCAGTAAGCAAAAGTATTACTCTAATATTAGAGTAATATTATCTAAAATAGCTGAATTGTCCGATGCGTTAGAACTGATTGATCCAATAATAATTCGGTCAAAAATATTGATACAGCATTTATTGCAATTGTAACTTAATTTGGACGAACCAATACCTGGTACGATGTACACAAGACCACGTCCTTTCTGCAAATTAAGTAGAAAACCTTTAAGGGGTTTCTGCATACTACGCGACTATGTTTTCACTGCTTACATTTCTAGTAGCCCTTAAATTAATCATAAAGTGCGGTGGTGAGTACCACTGCTGTTCATTGGATTAGTCATTAATCTTCCTTAATTCTTCGTAGTTTTCTGTTTCTTCTACCCGAACAAACTAGATGAGGTTATTTAACTCTTCCAGGATATAACTAAAGAGCTCGTATTGCATGTTTTTGCAAATGCGTCTAAGATGCTACTTTGTTGAGAATTCGCTGTTTCCTCATCAAAGTTGCAGTTTGTCCTCAACAAAGCGAGGACAAAAGAGCGAAAATTTTCATTTGTTTCTTCAACACACTCAATTATCTCTCGTATCAGGACTTTCGCTTCTCCTGTGAAGAGAAAAAACTTTTGAAGCTTATTTATGAAGAGCAATCACATGCGGAAATTCCCCATGTTGCTGTATCAGCGAAATGCTTCGTCTTTTAGATGTTCCAGAATGTTTTCAGAAATGTTCGTTGGCTAGTCCGTAATCGGACTGCAACTCTTCGATCCTCTTCAAACAAATATAAATTTTTTTCCCGTCAAAATGGTAATTCTTCATTCTAATCTGATCCATCACCTGATGTTCGGGTAGTTATATTATATTGATGATCGAGGCTTTTCGTTCTATATTATGGTGCTGCTGTGATTTTCTAATTAAATATTGTTTATCGCGCGGGTAATCAGAGATTCAACGTTTTAGCGGAGAACGCGGTGGATTCTCGAGTTGTTGCTTGTCACACGACTTTTCCGATTTTAATATTACGCAAATGTCGCGGTAGTTCTTTTTTGATGAAGTTTTTCTTTTTAATGCAGTGAAAGACCTTTAAACGTGGCGAGAAATGTGGACAATGTACGGATAGCTTTCATCGGCGAAAAAGATGGAAACGGATGAAGATCGAAAGATTGTGCGGGAGAGGACAGGCGTCTGAAAAAGGCTTCTGAATGATAAGCTACGAAACTACATCGACAGAGGTGCATCTAGAGAGAGCCTGATGAGCATGAATCGTAAACTTCACCAACGGTATGGACAGATGTATAAAATAACTACATCCATCAGAATGAGCGCAGTTTGGCAGCCCGAGAAAGGGTAGATCAAATAATCACACCCAGAGAGACAAGTGCTTAGAGGCAACTTGAGGTCGGATGAGTCGAATAACTATACGCGCCGCAGCAAATACCTAGAAGCAACCTGAGATTGGATAAATCGTAGGTTAAGCTTTGCATGTTTGCACCTCCGACGTATTCCTAGCACCTATGATCAAAAGACCATTTAGTATGCCTGGAATACTGAGAGGCTGCACTGGTGCAGCGAAAGATTGCTGCCCGCCAACTGTATTAATCTGTGCTTTTCCGTCCTTTTTATATATTTTGATAGGCCTCCCACTTGCGTTTTTCACTCGCGGAGCCTGGTGGAGGAGCGATTTTTCTTTGTCTTAGCTTTTACACAACTTAGGTAAGGCAGTGAGCTCAGTGGTGATGGAGTCAGAGGCAGTGGCGATGTAAACGCGTCGCATTTATTCAAAATCACGCTATTACCTAACCTGAACACAGAGACTAGTCTAACTTAGAGCCTTGGTCTAACGCATAGCCATGCATCACTCCACGGCACTCACACTCTCACTTACTCACTCCGGTGCGTACCCCCACTACTCGGTACATTCTCACTTATTCAAAATTCTTTATTATTCACATGTTATCTGTAAATTTACATGATGTAGCGTGCATTCACATCAACGCGCGTGCACAGTCATACACTTACATGCTGTTACTACACTCCAGAAACTTGGATTACATCCGGAGCTTCGAGAGACTGCGTACTATGCTACCTTTACGTAGATGACGTCTTTCCTCTTCTGTTTTCCATCCCGCGACCTGCGATGTTTGCGGGGCCTTCGCAATAATCGACAACTTCCCATCGCAAAGTACTCATGGTCCTTGGAAATAAAAATGTAAATTTCGTCATGGTTACTTTTAAAAACGATATATTTTTAGAATTTTCAACCATTTTCACTCTTTTTATTTATTAAAAATTATAAAAGATGAAAGAATAAACAAATAGGAGGCTTAATAATAATAGAATTACAGAATATAATTAATATTATAATTAAACAAATACAGCGCGAACGATTTTTAAAAGAAATTCAATCACTATCAACGTTTATTACAGATCATTATTAATCAGATAAACGAATCATTGTCGCTTTTGATTGATGAAAATAGTTTTCTATAAATAAGAGAACGATTAGTTTGATAAAAATAGTTTTCTATAAATACAAGAACGATTGGTTTGATAAAAATTGTCTTTTGATCAGAAAAATTACCGAAAAAAATCACATAATCGTTTAGATAATCAACGGGGCACATCTACAAGCTACGCTAACGCAATTCACTGAATCGAACAAATGGCCATATTTTACCGGTATTCACACTTCCTAAAGTGTATTTAGTCATACACTCCACAAAGAAATAAGGAGTGTAACAAGATAAAAATTGATGTTTCAAAATGTGATTTAAAATTATTAATAATGATACGATATAATAAACTGGAAAATGAAGAAAAATTAGAAACCAATAGTCAATAACTTAAAGAAAAAATTTTCAATTATAATAAATGATGTAAAAAAAAGTTATTAATAATAATAAATGATATAGTGAGAAAATTGCTGCAATAGTAATAAATAAACTGTACAATCATTTAGTACTAACATATAAAAAAATCTATTAGAAAAACATTTTTTTATTTTTTTTATTAATAATTTATTTATGAAAAAGATAAAAGATCTCTCTGGAATAATGCTCTAATATAACTGTTTTTCTGTTTTTTCGAGCTGTAGATAGCCTTTATAATTGTAGAATGTTTTTTATCATCTTAGCTTTCTTGACTTTGCTTTTCGCTTTGCATTGTTACATATATTGCATTTTTGGTCAGGCTTGTTATATAATTACTACATGTAATATCATTTAATTTTATTTTTTACACGTTTAGCCTTCTTTATCATTTGTTCGTTACATATTTCTAA
This sequence comes from Wiebesia pumilae, assembly GCA_018907045.1. NCBI lineage: Eukaryota > Metazoa > Arthropoda > Insecta > Hymenoptera > Agaonidae > Wiebesia > Wiebesia pumilae. The sequence goes on from JACCHZ010000116.1 coordinate 14,412,470, forward strand.
AATGTTCCTTTAAGAGTTTATAATTTTACCTACTCGATGCTTCAGGTATTTATAATGAAATTTATATACCAGATAAATTTAAAACACTAATTCCAACATAAACGAATTTTAAAACATTTATTGTAGTTTTCGAAAATTTCACAACTATGAGATTTTTATCAAATGTTGAGCAGTTATAAAAATTTATTTAGCAATGTAAACCTCTGTTCTTGGACGTCCACTTCATTTATAAATAAGGTTAAAAAATTCGACAAATTTATGTTATTTCTTCACAGATTAACCGTACATACCATTATTAAAAAGATTATCATTTATTTTCTTAAATTCATTATTTGCATATCTTCGTTTTTCACTATTAAGATCTATATAATTATTTAACCATGATTTTTGTACAATTTGTGAAAATTAAAAGCTAACAGTTGACCATTGAGAAAAATTTAAGTAAAACTCGATGAACCTGTGAGGGATCATTCGCTCAATGATATTAGCTGCGTCCCATGAAGTTGTACCCTTGGGAAACGGATGACGAGGTTCTACACTCGTGTAATAAAAACTTCAAAGACGCGAGACCTCCACCATTTGTTCCAATCAAAGCGATGCTAATTCTAGCTTCGTGTTAAAAATCATTTACGAATTCTGAATTACTTTTCAAAAGAGAGTTCTTTTTCGTATAACCAGATCCTGTATAACTTATCTACTATATATGGTACTATATATACATATTTATATACAAGTTAACGTATATGCGTGTTTGCGTCTACTTACGCGCACGAATATATATATTTACTTCTGAATAAAATATTGAAAATTATTCAGAATTATAAATATTGAAATTATCAAGAAACATAATGGCTTTTTAAAAAGTGCTTGAGTTTGTAGTACATTTACAATTTTTAGTACTTCAAGAAGTTTTCATTATAGTTATATCAACTATTATTTGCACTGTATCTAATTTATTCATAAACAATGATTATTAAAGATGAAAAATAACTTTATGAGACTTTAAATAATACCAAAGTTTTTATTTAGATATTGCAGGTGACAGCAGTAGATCTCGATACAGGTAACAACGCTCGGCTCAGTTATGGACTACAAGATTCTGGACCATTTAATGTTAACCCTAATACTGGCTGGATCATCTTATCGAGTCAGTTAGATCGCGAAATGGTAGATCATTATAATCTGACCATATTGGCGACTGACAATGGAATACCTGCAGTAACGGCAAGTTCTTCCGTACTTGTTTCTATACTCGATGATAACGACAATTTGCCACTTTTCGAGAAAGACTTTTATCAATTTGAACTCTCCGAGAATCAACCCTCTGACGTAATTGTTGGTACAGTTTTTGCATTAGATTCTGATCTTGGTAACAATGCTCTACTGAAGTATGTCGTTGTTCAAACCAATAGCAGTTTCTCTGTTAATTCAGATACTGGTGAGTAACTTATACTATTCAATTTGTTAATTTTTTCTTTAATTTTCTTCTCTCATTAAACCTGCATTCTCTTATGACAATCTTTTGATCTACTTAAATCCTATTATTCATCAACATAGATAATTTAGTTTCATTTTTTTTTCTTTATTCTGTTCACTATAAAAAATTTATTTTAAGCTCTTTCAATAAAATTAAAGAAAATTTATATCAAGAAAACCATAAAACTTTACTATAGAAACGAATTCAGTGTTTTAATATGATTAACTTTTTAATTAATTTTTAATGAATAAACGTATTTAAAAATAAAATATTCTCCTATAAATTGTATGAGGATTTGGCGCACTATAGGATAGACTATTTTAAAGATTAAGCAATGAGAAGCTATAGCTAATTGAATAAGTAACTTGACTTATTCACTTTCTTAACTATGTATGTATATGTAGTTATTTATAATTATTGTAACGGGTACCTTAACTTACTTGACTAATATGAATAAGAAGATTAGCAGAATACGTTACCACATGCACCAACTTGAAGTTGCCTTGTATCGAAAATTAATTCGGTACAAAAATATTTCGAAAATAAAAAAGGTTAAGTGAAAGTGACTATTAAAAAAGCAGATCAACAAGCTTTCAACAACAGTTACAAAGAGAGTTTTTTCCATGATCTCGGATCCTTAAGTATTCTCCCGTTATCTACAGCGATGTTATTATTTTGTTACACGAGTTACATAGAATTAAAAGGTGACCTATAGTCGCCGATCATCGATGTCGTTGTTTCACAATGAAATGAATACCAGCTGACTCGATTAGCAAAAATGTAATCTATATCAAAAAGTATAAACTCTTCTTAACTTACACACGTAACATATATTAAATTGAAAATATAAACTCTTTTTTTCTAAAAATACGCGTGCGCGTGTTCAACTCTCGATTAAGTGTTGGAGTTTCCTCGATGCCTCTAAGGACAGGTTTCTAACCTACTTCACCCACCAAATTTTCTTTGTTATGAACAAGGTACATTTAGGTAACTTCTAATCTAAAATCATCCACGAAAACCACGAAGTTTGTATGAAGAAAAACATTTAGAATAAACGTGAGATATGGAATTTGGATCGAATTCATTCAAATACTTCTAAAAATTTAAGCTAGAATTTATAATATCAAAATATATAGTAATGAAAATGAATCAAAATTTCTACATAATACTTACTGTACTGATGAAAGGTTTAAATTTTTTAAAAACAGATTTTTCAGAACACGGGAATACTACCTGTTATCGGTATCGTATCTACCCCTGATATGTTGCAGTTACCATTACAGTTAACTTAACCAAAAGCTTCACTCTCTCGTAGTGATGGATCAATAAACTATAGTCACTTCTTTTGTAACCGAAGATAGGTATTTATAAGAACGCCTTGTCATTCATCCTTTTGTTCACTTCAGATATAAAGCCAATTACCCCATGTATTTTCTATCACTAGTTTCAAATCTACCTGGACTCTTATACTTTTGTTGGGTTGAAAAATGACTCTATAATCGTTCCATACAGTATTCAAATAGTCACCCGTTTATCCCTCAAGAGAGAGCGTGAGAAAAAAGACTAGCTTTGTTAAATAATAAATGAGATTGAAGACAATAAAATAACTTGAGCAGCGTTTATGATGCAAAACAATAAATATAAAAAAATTACGTGCTCCGATAACACTCTTATATATTGATTAGATGTTATGACTTTCACTACAAGTAAAATTCACTTAAGGTAATAAACATAAATTTTTAAACGCACCGCCAAGTAGCGACAATAGGACTATTAGAAGAAACAACGATATCAAAATATGAATACGTACTGACACAGATTTAGTAATTAACATATATGACTTATAAGTAACACAACTGTGCACCCAGATTCATAAAAAAAAATTAAGAAAAAAGCACTCTAAATATTTGTATTCTGTAAACATTGTAACGCGTAGTCCCGTCCCCAACACGTGTCCTTTCAGACGCTGTGCGATGTTCGAAGCGTTTTAAATTTCGTGCGGCTCCGTCTTCCTTTATTCGTCCTTCAGATGGTGACGGTGACTCGGTTCCTCGTGCTCCCTGACTGTCCCGTCCCGGACGGCTCGAAGTCGGACCAGGTTCGTGGCGGGAGGAGGAGGCGCAAAGAGACCGGGACGAAATAAACAAGGCGTTTTTTTTAAATCTAAACTTAAGATTATCTTTTTTTAAATAAAACTACAATAACGTTTATTTTGCAGTGTGCTCGCCATTTACAAAGGAATCTTAACAGTTTATGGTTTCACGACACTAGACGGTGAGGTTTTATTACAGATATCCGTCGTGCGCTTTTTACATACTAGGCGGTGGATTTTAACAAAGAAATAATCGATTGGTTGTGCGACATTTTTGCACACACGATATGGCGAGATTACAATAGAGATCGGTACGGCGGAATTACAATGTTTTATTTTACGGTGACGGCGTATCACGTGAATTTACTCGGCGGGATCTCACTTACTATTGCGGCGGAAAATAGCGGGGGGAAGAGTCTAGCCCGAAGGCTGTGTCTCCGGATACGCGATCGCGGACCTATTCCTATACCCGGGGGGTGCGCCAAAAGTCGCTCCTCCTAGAGCCCCTAGTGCGCCAAAATTCGCTCCTCCTAGAGCTCCTATTGAGCCAAAAGTTGCTCAAGGAATCGTGTGCCTAAAGTCGCTCGACAAAGAAGCCTTCGCTTCCCGAGCTTCCTCTCCTGGAGTTCCCCGGTTCACCTAAAGTCGCTCGACCGGGAAGCCTTCACTTTCCCATTCATACTCACACTTTTGCGCACTCTCTCTCTCTCTTTCACCCTTACATTCGGAGGCCACCGCTGTATCGAGCGCACGCTTTCACACACACTTACACGTTCGCACCTTTGTTTTTCGGCCGTTGGGAGCCGGGCCTCTTCCTCACTATCTTCCCGGCTCTTAATCCATGGCAGTGCCTGCCTCTCGAGACATAGGTTTTCGTTGCACTGTAATTACTGTTATAAAATACTGCATTAGCAGTTACTAACAAAATTTAATTTTTATTGAAATCTTCTAAATTACTGTTGTAATAAATATAATATAATAATTAAAAATTCAAAATATCAAATGAGATGAAATAAAAATTTTTAAAAACAGTTTTTTATTTCATTTAAAAAAATATTTATTGAATGTATATTTACTTTAATTTACTTTATTTTAATAAGTATTAAATATTTATACACATAAGTATAATTATTTATACATTGTAGATGTTAAACCATAGAATTTAACTGAAAGTTCCATGGATAGAGATTTTTATGTTCCATCCCTGTCAATAAACAAACTCTAAAAGAACGAAAATAATCAATCCAGAATATCAGTTTCAAAGTAAAGGTGATTATTTTTACTAATGTAGTTATCCATAAAATCAGTTTTTGAATATTTCCTAGTATCCCTTTGCCTTAATCCTTATCTTTAGCACAGATTCAAACAGCAATTCTTTTATTTCCTCGAATTCATATACTTCAGTTCTAGTGATTCAGCGCAGGTACGAGCAACAATATTTTTAGTTTCTTGCATCAACATGATTTGTGCTTTTGCACAGGTTCGATTAACAATATTTTCTATTTTTTGTACCCACATGTTTCGATCCTAGCTTGTCGGTTTGAGTGGCAAACTCCTTCCACTCTTGAATATTAACATAGACTGGTATCCACTCCCCTGCTATCCACCTTGTAATTTAAGCGAAGAATAAAACGGAATTTGAGAGATACTTTCGTGTTCTTTTAGCTTGATCTAAGTACGTATATATTGCAAATTTATAATCGAGATGAATTTAAGTTCAAATTCAAACATCGAACAAAATAATAATTAAAATAAAAATACTGCTAACTCTCCAGTTAGTACGAATAACAGCACAGGCTTAACAACTGAAGAAGTTCGATTTTTACACTAAGGCTTAATTATTTTAATATATATTCAAGATGATTATGCGGACTAAAAATAGAAATTTAAACCAATACGAATACATTGGTTTAAAAGAAATAACGATGAATAACGAAAAATAACAAAGGAAGAGTACTGTTACGTCCATGACGTAAATGCCCCTTTTATGCCTATACAATTAAGTATACTAGCCTGGGATGGGCAACGGTCCTATTTAACACGGTGCTAAAATTTATTCAGTTGTTTTATAATGTTATATTAAAAATTATATTAATATTACTACTCAATCTACTCAATAATAAAGAAAAGGGATGCTATAACAGATATTCCATATCGTAACATAGACTTTTGTTTAGTCCGTTAATATGGTTAGAAGAAATAGAAATTCCATATCGCAACATAGACTTTTGTCTAGTCCGTTAATATGGAGAAAAGAAATAGAAATTCCATATCGCAACATAGACTTTTGTCTAATTCGTGAATATGGAGAAAAGAGAAAAAAAATATAGCAAAGAATTTCAGGATAAAGAATCGGGTAAAGGGTAGGGGGATCAAATCTCCCTTTAAAGAATAACTACATATTTAATTTTAAAAGAAAGGTATTTATTACTCACTTCTTTAATACAAGTCAGTAGGTCAGCTATCGGGTACAAGATTTGAAGCTGAACTCTGATTTTGCATGGAGAAATGCGCCCTTTTTATACAAAATGTAAAGCACAGACGGTATAGGCAAAGAAAGAATTTTTATGGCTTTTCCCGGAAAAGTCTATAAAGCCTGTATGCAATTTTCATTTTTATTAATTTATTAGCGCTTATATTTTTAATTAATTACTTAACTACTTATAAAATTCGGTTCGCAATTTCCTTTTCCATAATTGTAAAGTTTTTAATTTATAAAATTTGTTAATATTTATCCTGTTTTTATTGATATTAGTTAAATTTATAATAATTCGTGGTTACATTTAAATTTTCTTCGGATTTTGTGGTAGCTATTATTTGTGTTATATTGATTTTTACTATTTCTTAAATTAGTATTATTAATATTATTATTATTATTACTATTTTCTTTATTTACTATTATATTCCCTTTAATTATATAGAAAACGTTATTAATATTTTTTTCGTTAATATTTATTTATTTCGATTTTAATTTTCCTCCCTTTTTTCTATGCTATTCCCCTTTTTGTAAATTTATATATAAATATAAAAAAAATAATTAGTGAGAATATGATAATAATTTTGGCATTTAATTTACCCTTATAATATTACTTATATTTTCTTAATTAATAATTAGAAAAATTCCATGTTATTAACTATGTGACGCGTCGTCCGCCCCAATACGTGTCCTTTCGGACGTTCGACGGGTTTCTTCTCCGTGCGTTTCCGCCCTTGTTCCTTCGTCCGTCTGCTGCTGGTGGTGACTTGGTTCCCCGTACTCCCTGTCTGCCCCGTCCCGGAGAGCTCAAGGTCGGACCAGGTCCGTGGCGGGAGGAGGAGGCGCGGAGAGGCCAGGGTGATAATGAACAAAGCGTTCTTTGTGCTTGGTCTATACTTATAATTATATTTTTTTTTTATTTTACTAAAGTTATATCAGCTTAATTTTTGCAGTGCGCTCACCGCTTACAAAGGAGGCTAGATACATTCTATTTCCTTATATTCTAGACGCGGTGTTTCTTTTTTTTTCTTTTTTTTTCCTTTCGTTACAACTTCCCGTTGTGCGACGAATTTTTACAATTGTATCCGGCGAACAATGGTTTGTTTGTGCGATATTCCCGCACACATAATACGGCGCGGTCGCAACAACGGTCGGTACAATTTAACAACTAACTACGGCGGATTACAAACATTTTTCGCGACGGGAACTTATATGCTAGACGGTGCGACAATTCCGCACCTTCGCTACGATGAGATCTTAACTTGCTAATGCAACACGACGGAGAAGTGTCCAGCCCGACGGCTGCGACTCCGCGCACGCGATCGCGGCCCTAATCCTATACAGGGAGGTACGACACGAGTCGTGCCTCCTGGAGCCCCTAGTGCGCCAAAAGTCGCTCTTAGGAGTCGTGCGCCAAAAGTCGCTCGACCGGGTAACCTGCGCTTCCCGAACTCCACCCCCGTCTCTCGATTTCACGTGAGCGCACCCTTTTTATATCATCCTTGGGTGTTTCCCCTCACGTGTTCATACTCGCGGGCCTTGTGGCGGGGGCCGCGCCGCCTAGCCGCTCTCGTGACGGCCGTGAGTCAGGCTGGTGGTGGGGAAATAGCGGCGGTGTGAGCGCGTCGCGCTTGCTCGCGTATAGCCTTGCGTTAGCCTGGCCAGGGCTAGACGCAAGAGTCCCCTCCACGGTCCCATACGTCATCTATTCCATTCAGTCATCCCCCCATCTCATGCGTATTTCGGGCCGTCAACTTCCACTACGCTGGCACTCACTCATCCTTCCATTCTACGCCGATGCTCACGTTTTCCCACTCTTTCCTTCCTTCATCCTACGGCCACCGCTGTGCCGTACGCCCTCTCGCTCTCACTCGCACGCTCGTGCACTCTCTCTCTCATGCCTTGCTTTCACGGGCACCGCTGTGCCGTACGCCCTTTCACTCCCAATCGCACGCTTGCGCACTCTCTCTCTCTCTCTCTTGCCTTGCTTTCACGGGCACCGCTGTGCCGTACGCCCTTTCACTCCCACTTGCGCACTCTCTCTCTCTCTCATGCTTTGCTTCTACGGACACCGCTGTGCCGTACGCCCCTTCCACTCCTACTCACACGCTCACGCACTCTCTCTCTCATGCCTTGCTTTCACAGGCACCGCTGTGCCTTACGTACGCTTTCTCATCTATACGCACACGTTCGCTTGCTCTCTCTCTCACTCTCATGCTTCACCCCCCCCCCCGGACACCGCTGTGCCACACGCACGCTTTCTCATCTATACGCACACGTTCACTTGCTCTCTCTCTCACTCTCACTTCTATTCCGAACGCTTCCTTATCCATACCCATACACGAACCTTAAGTCTTCGAACGTTGGAGTCCGGACCTCTTCCTCGCGATCCTTCCAGCCCTGTTCCCACGGCAATGTTTCGCTCTTGCGACGAAGTTATTCGTCGCAACTATATTAATTATGTTAGGTTTATTTTATAATTATGAATATTGATTTATTATGACTATAGTTTTATGATTTTATTTTGTTTTTCTTCCTTTTTTTATTATTTAAATTTTCCTTTAATTAATTATGTAATAAAAACTAAAATAATATATGGGAAAATACATTTCCCGTTGTTAATGCAATTGCACAGTTGCAGAATGTACATGTATGCATATGTGGGCGCACAGTTTTTTGCAGGTACAAGTACGCATTGGAAGATGACGTTGTGTGTATATGTATATGGCGTTAGGCTACTTGTGAGTGCAACCGCGAGTATAGGCCTCTGACTGCTCGAAAAAAATGCAAGTACAATCATAAACAAATCATGGTTTTGACCTTTGCCCTGACATTCCAGGCCTAGATGTCGAATTTAGATGCTATAAAATTTTCTTATTGGAGAGAAAGAAAAAGAAGAGTGGAAAAAATATTTCTTTTACGAAAAAGAAATTTCTTTCTTACTTTCGATAGTTTTAGTGAGACGATGTCGTAACAGTACGAACAAGTAAAAAAATTATACAGTTGTTTAAAAGCCTGAATTATATATTGAAAAGTGATTGAATCGAATAGAGAAAACTTTAAAATTAATATTAATTAAGGTATAAGTTAAAATTTGACTTTATTTAGGTGTATTATTGTATGTTATTATCAAAATTATGTTTAATATATATGAATTACAAGATTAATTTGTTAATCATTAATTAATTACAAGATTAATTCTACCAATATGTTTTTATTATAATTAGATATTTCAAGTTGAAATTTTGGGTAAAAAACATAATCGATATGAAAAATACTTTCACATAAACCATTATAAAAAATATTGCCTTCATGCTATGGGTAAGTATAATATTTTAAGGCCTTATTTTTATTATTTTATTATTATTTAATAATTATTTTATTATAAAATAATTATTAAAAATTAAGATAGTCTTTTAAAATAAAAACTGGTACTTTATTATTATTGGTACTTTAATATTAAAAAAATATCTTTAAATGAATACCTAATAATTTAATATATAAAAAAAATTATATCGGTAAATAAAAGTTAATTATATATAACTATGTAATAAAAAACTTAAGAATATAGAATTTAAAAAGCTTAGTGTAAAATATTAAATAATATTTAAAATTTATTTAGTAAAAATACTGTGTACATATTAATAACTAAATTGGACAATTTATCATTTCTATTACAAATAGTAAGAATAAATAAATAATTGATACTTGAAAATATTACATATTTGATGATATTCTGCACTTTGCAGGTGAAGTAAGAACGCGTGAACCTTTAGATCGTGAACTGAAGGCTGTTCATGAGATAATATTGGAGGCACGTGACCAGGGTATACCTTCACGGGCCACTCGCGTCCCATTGAAAATAATTGTATTGGATGTGAATGATAATTCACCTGATATTGTTGATCCTCAAGACGATGTGGTGAGTGTACGTGAGGAACAGCCATCTGGCACAGAAGTCACTCGAGTTAGAGCTTTAGACAATGATATTGGTGATAATGCCTCTATTACCTATTCCATTCTTAAAGGTATTTATCTAAATACAGTAATAAGAAAAATTTTTTTTATTATCGTTTCGTATTTTTTACATTTTTTAAACTTTAATAAAATACAATCATCAATTATATAATGTTTAATAACTTCTAACTTTAAAATCTCAAAATTACTTGTAAATAATGAAGTCGAATAAATTTATAAAATTTCCTGCCTATTAGTTTCTCGCTTCATCATATGATAAAAAAATTATTTGAATAATTTAATTTAAAAAAGGTAATAAAATGACACTATTAATTTTGAAATTCTAGATCTTGGTTATTAGTCAAATAAATATAACCATTTTATATTTTTACTCTATCATTTTCATTTTAAAACATATTGTTATAATGCGCGAGTGTGTAGGTGTTTCTACTACGCCATGAGATAAGATTAAAAACATTAGTAATGTTATTTCATTGTCTGCTTAAAAATAATTAATTAAATAAATAAAATTTATAATATAAATAATATAAATATAATCGATCAAAATAGTAACATCATCAATACGTGCGAATTGATTCTTTTTACAAAATTTACTTTAATCTCTATTAAGATCTACAAGTTGCTAATACATATTAAATTAACCTTAGCCTTGGAGTTTTTATGTTGAATATTAACATATACATTTTGTAACTAAAAAATAAGCAAAAGTAATTAAAGATTGCTAAAATTGATGCTAGAAATTAAATTAGAAGAATATTTCAACAGGTTATTGAAAATAAAATATGAAAAAGAAATATAGAAAATTATGTATAAATTTATACACCATACTTACTTTAGATGACATATCATTTAGATCGTGACTCAGATGGCTACAATGTCTTCAATATCGACCCCATTAGTGGCTTGATTAAAACTAAGGTCATACTGGATCATGAAGAACGTAATATGTATCGACTATTGGTGAAGGCAAACGATGCTGGTAAACCGGCTCGACATAGTGTCCGAGCTTTTCGTGTTGAGGTGCTTGCATTAACGGATAATCGTCCGACTTTCACAAGTAGCAGCTTTACTTTCGATGTAAATATCATTCATATTATATATACTTCTCCCCTTTTCTTTTATTAAATACAGGTAGGTGTGTATATTGTCTAAATAAAATAGTTCATTTTTTCAACGTTTGGAATTGAATGCGTTAAAAGTAATTAAATTAAATGTGATGAAAGAAAGAATTATTTTGTCACTCAATATATTTTCAAAAACTTGTTATCTTTAGTTTTATTGATGCAAATTGATTTTATATACAAAAAACGAATGCAAAAATATATCATTTTTTAAATCTTGTTAATATAATGTAATACTTATAAAATGATATTCAATTATATTCCTCTGTTGATCATATTATTTCATTATACTAAGTCTACTGTAAATAAAAAACTTTTCACTTTCATCAACACAAGTTTAATGAATTCTAACAATGTTGTGGTTTATAAAATTTTATCAAATTATAAACGTTTTTATTTTTATACCTTCCATAAAATTAATCATAATGATAATTCGTGTAAACTTTCATAATTTTATGCAACTATTAGACAAGTAAAGAATTTTCAGTTTTAGTGTAATTTTTTAAAAATATATATTAAATATTTTAATTGTTCATTGAAAATGTATCACATATTTAAAACTTCAATACTGACATATACTTTACAGTATTTGGAAAACAAAATCCATGAAAAATAAAGAATTAATTGTAAATAGGTACACGAGGATGCCAGTATTGGTGAACCAGTTGGTTCAGTATCGAGTTCCGGTACTACAGGCCGAGTCACCTATACACTCGACTCACTACAACCACTTGGCATGATACCAGCCTTCGATGTTGACCGTGTCTCAGGACAATTAGTAGTAGCAAACTTGCTTGATCGCGAAAATATCAGCGAATATCATCTGGCTATTCGAGCCTTAGACACGACGTTTATTGGCAATCCACAAAGCATCGCTGTATCTGTAAAAGTTAATGTTAAGGACAAAAACGATAACTCTCCACACTGGCCACAAGATCTAATCATCATTAAGGTTTCAGAATATGCCCTCATTGGTACAATAGTTTACAACTTAATTTCAACGGATCCTGATGATGGGGTAAATGGGGATTTACGTTATAGTCTTATAGCTGAATATCCTGTATCTGGTAGCTTCACTGTTGATTCCATAACTGGTGCTTTTACGCTTACCCGACCTCTTGATCGCGAAGAACACTCTGAACATATACTAGTGCTCCAAGCTGAGGATCGAGCAATACCATCAGAAAAACTTGCCTCTACTGTTACTATCAAGGTCTTGGTGTTGGATGAAAATGATAATGATCCAATTTTTGTAGCACCTGAAAATTCAAGACTGACAATTTCTATAGATGAACTTCCTGGTAAGTTAAATATTGGATACTGTGAATCGCTATAAAGATACATGATAGTAAAATTATATTTAATATTTAGAACTATAAGTTCTGAAACATGTCTATGTTATCTAATTAAAAATCATAATGTTTTTTTATGTGTAAACTTGAACTGACCAAATCGTTACATGTTTATTTAATTGAGTCTAACGTATAGTTATTATTACAGTAGATATTAAATTCATTAATTTTTCAAATCTTATTTACAATGTGTTAAAATATATCTTTTATACAATACTAATTATTTTTTTACAATGAATACTATAAAAACATAAATTTAGTTTTTATTATATATACATTATGGTTTTCTTAATTTTCCATATCATTCATTTTTATATTTTGATAAGTATCTTTTGTGTACTTTTGCCGCTATTTATTTCTTCTATTTATTAGTGTGTAGATGTCAACACAAATTTTTAACCATACATTATATTTCTTTTAAAAAATGATTTGTAAATAGAAAATATTTATAAATCAATCAATTATAAAGAATGGAATATGTAAAATATCTAAATCTTGTACATAAATACATAATAAGTATTATTATTAAATAAAAAAACAATATATTACGTACATAAAATGTTAGATTCCATATTTATTAATTTAAAAACTATTTTTCGACAAAAATCATATTACTAATTTACAAAAAAGATCAGAATAATGAAAATTAAATAGTGTTATTTTAAATATCTGCAGGTTCTGAGTTATTGCGATTTATCGCAGTGGATAAAGATGCAGGTGATAACGGACGTATATCATACACAATTAGCTCAAGTAAGAAAGATGGATATTTCTACGTTGATAACGAATCGGGACTACTAATTCTTATGAAACCGTTATTACATCCTACTGAGCTCGAGATTACGGCGAATGACCACGGTTTACCACCTCGAAAAGCAGTGTTAAAATTAATAGTTACAATAGTCGCAGGACAAATAAATAGGCCACATCGATTACTGTTATCTAGTCCAATTGCTAGAGTTTCAGAAAATTTCCAGATCGGCACTAATATTATAAGCGTTGCTAAATCGGTCACATTTGATCAAGGTAAGTATTATTATTGTGCGAATATTTATTAGATTGCTTATTTTTTCTATATTCATATTTCTCTCATAAATCTTATGTTTTTCATATTATAGAGTTTAAGTTTCTTTTAATTTGTGTTTTTTCACTATTGCTGTTTTCTTTAAAAAAATTTTATATAGTTATAAACCATGTTAGTAATTCTCGATAATACTGTAGTAATATTTATTAATTAAATATTGTTATACCTATTAAAATTAAAATTAATTTTTAAACATAAATTAAAGTTGAAAATGTTTATTATTTGTAATTATAAATAACCGAAATAAATTTTGTGATATTAAGAAGAAATTTGTTTAGTTTAAAAAAATCTTTTTTTATCAAACTGAGGGTTCTTAAATTTGTATTTAATTCATTATTTTTTTGTACTAATGAAAACATACGAGTTATTTTGGAAACAATATTTTGTTCCAAATTAACAGAATTTCCATGGAAATTCTATTGTTACTGAAATATTATCAGCAGCGCTTACCGTATTAGTTCGACTAATCACCACATTTTCACGTTGAGTTACACGCGCCAATATTTACATTGTTCACATAAAGCGAAGCCGAGCAATGCATCAAATCGTACTCTTTGCATATACATACATTTCAGGTGTAAATAATAAGATTTTAATTTTTCTAATGATTAAGTCATGTTTAATAAGGATCCTGAAGAGCCCTGAAATTGTGATTAACAGGATGTTTCCTCATTCTGCTAAATGAAGTTCTTCCAAAAATGTTTTTAGTGTTTGCTTTAATTATTTTATTTATTTTCTGAATTTTAATTTATTATTTGAATAGAATTTTAGTTTGAATATTTCTAGTTTAATTTATCTAATTTAATTTATCTAATTTAATTTATTTAGTTTATTTAATTCAGTTTAATTAAGTTCAGTTTATTTAATTCAGTTTATTTAATTTAGTTCTAATTTAATGTATCGTCTTTAATGATCAATTTGTTTGAATTATTTTAAATTTAATTTATAATATTTAGAGGAGTGAATTTTGATAATTTCAATTTAATTTATAATATTTAATTCATAAATTGTAATTTATTCAAAGAGTATGAAACGTTGTTTAAGAAAAGTTATTAAAATTATATTTTAGATTTCACAGAATTTAAATATATTATTGTTAGCAATAATAAAAGAATTATAAAATTATAGAAAGTACAAAATGAAGTATAAAATTAGATGTAATACACAATTACATTTAAATTCTTTTTACAAAGAACCGTTCTCGCAAATTTTGCTGATTGCCTAAAAGTCTCCGACTAATTGAACTACTTTGAACCAATTATGTTAATTGATTGTTTTTCTCCTTTTTTACAGTAGGTTTTTATATTCTTTTCAATAGACTTTGTTATCAATGCTACATGCTATGGTTGGTAAAGGGATAGTCTTGTTGCTGAATACTTTATTTACGTGTGAAGTCTTAACGTGTCGTCATTGTCTGCATTTTCCATAAGCGGCGTTGTTTATTTTGATTTGTATTTAATAACTTGTGGTCTTCAATTTTAATTTCGGCGTTGGAATGCAAATGCAATAAACTCGTGTAATATTTCTTCAACAGCAATTTCGATACTTTACAACGTTACAATTCTTAGTGTGAATATCAAATGAAATCATAATGCTATTTGCTTGTTAAGAAAATTCTATTTCGTTATAGAATATTATTTTATACAGAAAATATTATTTTCAAGGCACACTTTTATTTATTACAAATATTCTAGGAATGTGATATTTAATATAATAGTGGTTTATGAGTTTTTAACTCTGAGAAGCGCGATGAATACAATGTGAGATTATTGAGTTTTAAAATCTAAGAACTATGATGAATAATGCAAGGTTATTTTATAAATTTCAAATCCCAGTTCTAATATAATTTTTTTTTTAATTTCTAAAGCAACTTCAAACTATAATATAACTTATCTGATAATTTCTTAATTTTTAATACTTAGAAATATGATAATTCTAAATAATATAAGTTTTGACAATTATTACTTTCAAATATAACGTCAAATTATTCAATAATCTAAATATTTAATCGGAAAAAATTAAAAATGGTCTCGTTTAAAATTATTATAAAATTATTTTATCGAAAGTATCGGAATACAGTATATGTAATTATTTTACATGTCTTATTTTTCTTAATTTGAGAAACATAATATTTCTTACAAATATCTTTATTATCGAAATATAAAATATAAAACTGAAACTTTTGCTGTAGTATGAAATACAATGGTTTGCATTCTTAAGAATATAGGCTAGGTCTTGATCCGACACGTGTAGTTGAAATACAAATACACATTATGTATATATTTAATTCATTTAAATAAAACACTATACTGTATCAAGTACATATGGTAGATTTATTTTTCTTTAAAATGTTAGTCTCTGTTGTAAATGAATATTTAATTCGTGAATCTAATAAAATAAATAGTTTTTATAATACTACGATTTAATAAAAGTACCAGCGTTTTACAGTAAAACCTTTTAACTTTACTTATATGCTTATAAACTCTAAGTTATCTGTACTTGTGTTGCCTCTGTTAAAAGATAGAGCAATTAGCTAGAATACTTAATCCGAAATGTAATCGTAGATTCTTATGTAAAACACGATTGCTGATTGTTTACCCAGTTTTCGACGTGTACCTACTATATCTAGTCATATTAATTCAAAGGCTTTTAACTTGTTAGATATTTACAAACACTTATTAGTAACAAAAAATTGTTTAATTTAAATTCTGTACGTATATGATTCATGTTACGTTGAACTGTCACGTATTTGGATTTCTAAAAAAATATCATTATGCAACATCCATTCACTTACTACAATAATAATAATAATGGAAACAAACTTACTTCGACTACTTTCTTCGGCTATTCTGTTTCCCGTAATTCAATTCACTCTTCTTATTCTCTTTCCTGGAATTACAAATTCCGAACAAGAATAAATAATAATAATAATAAACTCATTATCTCAATTGTTATCCTTTATTTATTAAGCTTACATCATGTTTCTCAGACATCTTAAACAAAAATAATGTTACGCTGAAATTATTGCCGACACCAACAATTTCGTGCACTCTACAAATGACGTGCGCCGATTAGTCAAATTGCTTCGACTAAACGGTGTGACGCATAAATTGATCATTTGGATATATAATATATTTTCTATCGCCATATATAAATAATCGCACTTAAATAACTAGACATATTTACAATTTATGCATAAACCACAATATGTGATAACAACGCTTTAGACATATTAACAGCGACGCTATTACGCGACTCCTACTGCATGTACTAATGCCATTGTTTGTACCGGCGGCCATTGTCAAAACAAGCTCATAATTCATATTTACTTTATATTTTTGTTTATTCTCTTTGAGTATTATCATTTGATACTCGTATAAGAAATTGCTTATTCAACTATGTTTTCAACAGAATTCAATAGATGCAAATAAAAAATAAATAAAAATGCTTTAGATACAATTCAAAAACTACGCGATAAAAGCAGAAAAATTTATTCTAAGTATGAACTATGTAATAATCTCAAACATAAAATTCAGGATTGTAAACGAATTGAGTCACGTAATGAAGTATAGATAATCTTTATAATATATTTATATAAGTTAGAGGAATATTATAAACAATTATTTCGCAATTTTAAAATGGTAAGGGATTGAAGGAATAGCATGTTTTTGAAATTTACAACCTGATATTACAGCAGTAGAAAAAGTAATACAATACAAATTAATAATTGATTACGAAA
Organism: Wiebesia pumilae; assembly: GCA_018907045.1. NCBI lineage: Eukaryota > Metazoa > Arthropoda > Insecta > Hymenoptera > Agaonidae > Wiebesia > Wiebesia pumilae. The sequence continues at coordinate 14,429,789 of JACCHZ010000116.1, forward strand.
TACTTAATTTTGTAGCAGAAGTTTAAACATCGAAAAACATAATCGCATCAAGTAATCACTTTGTTATTGCAAATTAGTTTTTTCAATTTTTAATTGATTCTAGTTTTCGTCAAGTTCCATCAAGTCTTAAATCAAATATATAGATAATCTAAATTATAGATAATCTTATTATAGATAATCTAAACTGTACATTGAATTATTTGATAGAAAAGTAAACTATTAACTTAAAAATATGTGATTAGCAAAGACTGGTCTCGTAAATAAATGCTTGTTTTTACTAAATACTTTTAGAAAGCATTTCAATTCAGATTTTTCTTAAATAACAATGAAAAAATTACAATTCTTTTCACTGAATATTATCAATCAAAACAATCTATTATTTAATAGTCAAAATTGAGGAATAATAATGATTCTCTTTTTTGAAACAATATGAAATATCAAATTTGAAGCAAAATCAAGATACCATTAAATTGATTCAGAAATTTTATATAGGCAACAAGTTTAACAGTATTAGTTAAAAAGTATTTATTGTTAATAGCAATTATTCTAATTAATATAAAATTTAACAGAACAATACTACTTGCAACTTGCACATAGCAGCTATTATTTATTTCTTACAAAATTAATTTACTATTTTCCGACAAGCCCAGAAATTAAAACATCGATGTTACATTAAGAAATTATACAAATTATTCATGTATAGAGAGAAATTCATAGTAAAAATAAATAAAAAATAAAATTTTTTGATATTTCTGTAATTTTAAACATGATCTTGAAAAACTTTGAAAATATTTTGCATACATTCAATTGTATATTTTGTGTAAATTTAATTTCTTCGAGTACCTTGAAATTTTACATTTTTTAATATGATGCATTACTGCACACTTGAATTTTCAAACTGGTTCATATGAACTAAATAAGATTATGATACATATAAGAGATTCATAGTTATTTGCTTTTTTATATGTGCAAATATTATGAATGTAAAGATGATCTCGTAATTAATTAAAAACATTACTTATATTTAGCAACAATTTCTTTACGTAATGGTTTCTTTTAAATAATTGTCATTTATCTTTTTAGATAAAAAATAATACACTATCAAAATTGACTTTTCATAATCCCCTACAATGAATAAGCAGGGAAAATAAGATAACACATGCTTTATTAGTTTTCTACTTTACACAGTTAGAAAATATTGATATGTACTCTTATTTTAGGTAACATTTATTCTCGTTTTCATTAAATCCTTTGCACATGTATGTATTTTCTTTCTCTTGATTTATAAATACATGTTACTTTCCCTTTATTCATTATTTAAAAATATTAATCAGTGAGAGATTAACTTAAAAAAAAAACTTATATTAAAATATAATCAGCTAACTGTTAATCGTAAAAATTAACGTTAAAGATGTCTTGTATTTAAAAATTAATTCACTACAAAAGAATCTGATTTAAAAAATTTTAATTACACTTGCTTAGATAAAAATTAAAATCCTTTTTGCAATCTAAATTCAGCGTCACAAAATATAATAATATTTGATCACACTATATTATAAATTTAATATTTCCTTTAACTATTTAGAATTTTTCACATATTTAAATTCTAAAAGAGAGTTAACGGGTCTAAGTTCCCTTGAAGAGAGAGAGAGAGAGAGAGAATGAAAAAGCATCGGTGTGATGTAACTATTTATCAATTTTTAATTGTTAAAATTAACATTTTATTTTTATTACTTGAATGTAAATTTAATTCAACTAAATACGAACACGAAAGAAATCAAATTATCTATCAGTATACTGTTAAAACTTATATTATACACAAACTGTAAGATGTTTGAAATAATACTTATTAATTACAACAGAAACAATTGTTTTCATCTACCACATTGTGTAATACATTTAAATATACCACATGTTAGACATATAACATAGATTTAAAACGTATACTTAGATATATTTTATTTATATATGATAAAAATATCTAATAAAGAGGAATTTCTTTATACTAACACTGAATTAACGAAGTATATATACTTTTTTAGGAAACGTGACATTTAGTATACCTGAAGGCGAAGCACCAAATAAATTCGACGTATCGAGTACTGGTATGATTAGTCTATTAACTCCTTTGGATCGCGAAGAGATATCTCACTATTTCGTACCTATTCTCGTCCGTTCTAATAAGCTTATTGATTTCACAACCCTTGAAATATTTATACTCGATGAGAATGACAACAAACCAGAATTTAAATCAGGTGCATGCTACACGCTATCAGTACCAGAAAATCAAGAAACTACATACGTTCACACTCTTGTCGCTACAGATGCTGATGAAGGAAAAAATGGCGAGATCTTATACAGCATAATAAGTAAGTAGCGTCAGTTATTTATTTAATATTATCATTTTAGATCCAACTCATTTTCTGGAGTGGTCTCTATAAATATAAATTAAGTTTACTAATAATTACATATAAATAAACAATTCAAAAATATAAAAACTATAATTATATTCATTATTTATTAATTTTTTGTGGTTTTATCGACATTTTCACTCTTATCAGAATAACTGCATCTTCATTGTAACACATCTATTATTAATTTATCTTCGAATATAATATATAACTTAAATATATAATTATAACTTAATTTATAATAAGGTTAAATTCATGAATGTATTTTATGCATATCGTATGATGACTTTTGGTATTCTACGATAGCATCATTAAAGTTGCAATAAAATTCATATATTGTAAAATCAAATTTATTTTAAATTAAAAAAATTTTTAAATAAAAATATGTATTATTTATGATCTAAAATACTAAAATATTAAATTTATCCGAATTTGCACTATTAACAATTACCCTTATTAAGGGGTGAAAATTTCAAAAAATAATAACGTGGTCAATTTTATTATTCCACTAAAATTTATTAATCAAGATAATTGATTATATAAAAAACTATAACAAAAATTTACACTATACCCTTATACAAAGATTCTAATGAAGAATTTTATTATTCCAATAAATTTTATTACAGAATATGAAGACAAATATAAAAACAATATATTATAATGTTTTGTTCAAAAAATCGACCTGAACCTATCATTTAATGTATATGCACTCATATGTCTATACGAATCTGGGCCATTGTTAATCACAATTTCTCCTAAGACATTTCACTATCTTTTTTTAAAGATAGCATATTTTAACAATATTAAGACTAAAAAATTTAATTAAGATATTAAACTACACATTGACTCTTATATTTATATGCATATGTACTGTATGTATAAATAATAATTGAAAAGCAATAATAAAGTAAATTTTTGAAGCTTTAAATAAGTTCTGATACCTTTGATAATTAATAAGCGTACGTTTCAACATAGGTATATGCATGTATATGAAATACTATATGGAGGAAAAGGATAAGTTTTAATTAAAATATTGCGTATTCAACATCTAATTATACAATATATACTTTTACGATTAAAAATTAAGATTCTTCGAATATTTAAGAGTTTATAGTGAAAATTATTTTATATAATTTTTGACGAATTCAACGATCTCTTCTAAAGCATAAAGTACTTTCCCATAAGATTTCGTAAATATGTAAATACATTCGGACTCACACTTGTAGCAGTATTATTTTATCGACTTATCAACTGATGTACATACCTTTGCTTCCATATATTATAATACACAACATGCATTATTTATTGTTTTACTTATTTAAATATATTTGATCATAAACTTCTAAATTTCTAATTCTTATAATAAATAAAATTGGAATAAATTAAAATATATATAAATTAATATTTAATAAAACTTCTTTAACTTATTATTTATAATTTATTAACAATACTTAAGAAAGAAATAAACTAAGTACGATACATGGAGGAGAAAAAAGAGCGTATGTGTATTATACATCTAAATCTTCCGCTATTGAACTATCAGAAAATGCATATGCTTGTGTACTATCATGAAACATTAATTTGTTATTAGGCTAGTGAGCTACTCTATGTATTCAGAATGTTTAGAAAAACATAAGATCATCGTTGATCTACAGCAAAGTGATAAAGTTCCGGTGTTTATCGTTCAGATGTTGATGTTAGACTACATATATGCGTATTATGAATAATACAGAGAGAAATAATAAATTGTTTCTTTAACTTTTTATTAATACTCAAATTTTGTATGCTTATCTAACAACGTAAATTGATCTTATCTAGGAAAATTTATATTTTTTTTGATAAAACTTTTACGATGCGAAATTGTAATTTAAATATTAAAATTGCATCTTAAATATTTTTACGTTAAAATTTTGTTAAAATTTACGAATAAAATGTTTTTGATAAAATACGTAAATTTGAATATCAATTGTACTTTCTTAAGGGATAATAACTGGTTATACAAATGTTTTAAATAATTCAAGGCAATATAAGATAGAAAGTTATATACATATATACACATATATAAGTAAACATAAGTTTACACTGGTTTCAAGTTCTTATAAAAGTATGTAATGAATTTAAGCCAATAGCAGAGTTCCTTGACATATATTGTCACGGATTTTAAAAAATTAGTACATCCCAGCTTCTCTATTTTACGATTATATGACGTTGTTTTATTCGAAACAAATTATGCTTATTCCAATATAAATAAATATATAATATAATATTATTTATCATCTAACTAGCAAAACTGCATTACCTACTTTTCTACCTTAATCGTGTTTTTAATACTTCAATATCTGAATTAGAAAAATCAATTAAATTAAGACTTTATAAATAATTATCAAGAAAATAAATTAACTGCAACGTCAAATTTTTATCGAACGGCTTATTGTATTATCAGCAAATAGGCATTTAAGTATAATGTACATTTGTGTGCAGTTAAGTCAGTAAAGAACTTTAACAGAGAAAATAAGTTTATTAAGACAACAATTGTACATTTGAGTACAACAACTTATATATATTTCAATATTTATAATTAATATCTATGTAACGTTGTTAGCCTCTTCCCGTCCGCCACGTGCCCTTTCGGACTGGCGTTCGACGTTCGACGGGCTTCTTCTTCGAATTTCTCCGTCCTTGTTCCTTCGTCCCTCTGCTGTTGTTGGTGGCTTGGTCTCCCGTACTCCCCATCTGTCCCGTCTCGGAGAGCTCGAGGTCGGGCCAGGTTCGTGGCGGGAGGAGGGAAGCGCAGAGAGGCCGGGTCGAAATGAACAAGGCCTTCTTTGTTTCTTAATCTGTACTTTTTGTCTTTATTGGTCTCAATTTACATCAGCCTTTTTCTTGCGATGCGCTCACCGCTTACAAAGGAGGCTTCTATGTTCTAAATCCTTAACTTCTAAATACGGTGAAGGCTACATTTAACATTTCTATTGCGGTGCGCTCACCGCTTACAACGGAGTCAGTTATATGCTATTTACTTTCGCGGTGCGCTCATCGCTTACAAAGGAGTCTTATTTTCTATTTCCCGGTGCAACATTTCGGCACCATCGCTGTGTCGGTACGTTAACGCGGCGGAGAAAAGTCCAGCCCGATGGCTGTGACTCCGTGCGCGCGACCGCGGCCCTAATTCTATACCGGGAGATACGACACGAGTCGTGCCTCCGGGAGCCCCTAGTGCGCTAAAAGTCGCTCTTAGGAGTCGTGCGCCGAAAGTCGCTCGACCAGGGAGCCTTTGCTCCCTGAGCTCTGCCTCCTGGAGCTCCCCGGTGCGCCAAAAGTCGCTCCAAGGGGTCGTGCGCCAAAAGTCGCTCGACCGGGAAACCTGCGCTTCCCGAACTCCACCCCCGTCTCTCGATTTCACGTGAGCGCGCCCTTTTTATACCTTTCTCGGGCGCGCTTTCCATCACGTGTCTTGGCTTGTACAGACACCGCTGTGCCGTACGCTCCCTTCCACTCTCACTCGCACGCTCTCACAAGTATACTTATACATTCGCTCGCTTTTTCTCTTTCACACGCACGTTTTATTGTTTTCACTGTATTCTCTCACTCTTTCTCTCTCACACTCACGTTTTATTGTTTTCAATGTATTCGCTCGCACTTTCTCTCTCACACTCATACCTTAAATCTTCGGGCGTTGTAGTCCGGACCTCTTCTTCGCTATTCTTCCGGCCCTGTTCCCACGGCAATGCTGCCCTTTTGCGACGAAGTTATTCGTCGCATCTATAATTATTTCAATAATTAATAGTCAATTTTTTATTTTAAAAACATATACTTAAGTAAATACATACCTAGGCCCTCTGAGCTCCATTACATTGTAAAATAGATCGATATGTAAGATTTTTTAATTGAAACTATTTCAATATCTTAATATTGTTATAAAATACTATAATAAAAAAGTAAAATTTAATCAAATATGTAGAAAAGAATATTAGAGAGCAATATTATTCTTTTTAGGGGAAAAAACCCGATTTTAATATTGAAACTTTTTTGTATGACTTAATATTGTTTAAATATATTATATTCAGGAAAATATTTATGGGAAATTATTATTAACAATCTTAGACGGTCCAGATTTTGTTTACGCATATGAGTGCATGTGTATCCAATGATGTGTAACTATAGTTCTGGGTCAATTTTTTGAACGAAACTTATACAATATATTACTTTTTATATTAGTCTTCATAATCTGTAATAAAATTAATAATTTATTGGAATAATAAAATTTTTCATTAGAATATTTGTATAAGGGTATAGTGTTAATTTTTGTTGTAGTTTTTTATATAATCAAGTATCTTGATTAATAAATTTTAGTGGAATAATAAACTTGGTTTCGTTATCATCTTTTGAAATTTTTACCTCTTATAAGGGTAATTATTATATAAAAATTAAAAGATTTGAATTTATTATTTAAAGGATTATTGTAAATTTTTTATGAATCATTCAAGGCAGCAAAACTATAATACTAGTAATATATTTATTAAAATCTATAATTTCCTGTATGTGTATTACACTACAATCAGTATTATTATATAAATTATGAAATTATAAATTCAAATATTTGCAAAAATTATAGATGGCAACATTGGTTCAAAGTTCAAGCTAGATCCTGTAACAGGAATATTATCAGCATCTAGTCTGGATCGTGAAATGATATCAAAATATGTCTTAACTGTTTCTGCGAAAGACAGAGGTCATCCGAGTCTCGAATCACACTGTAATCTTACTATCATAGTAATCGATGTCAATGATAATGCGCCAATTTTTTTGCATAACGAATTCACTGACTCAACATTACGTTCTACATTTCTCAGTAGCAAAATTGTTGACAATTTCGAAAATTATGGCATAGCTACCTACACTCAAGGAAAATACTCAACAACAATTCCAGAAGATATCGCATCCGAATCCAGCATTATGCATGTGCAAGCCATAGATCCTGATCAAGGGATCAATGGTAAAATTACTTATTCAATTGCTGGAGAATCTACTTGGCTTTTTCGAGTAGATAATATTACTGGAGTTATCACAACAACTGGGTAAGTATAATTATTTTTGTTCATAATTCTTGTCTTTCAAAAAAATATGTTAAAAATAGTTATGATTTTGTATTACAGAAATAGAAATAATTAATCCATAAAACATAAATTCTTAAAAGAATTTTTTTAATATAATCCTTGACTTGAATAGTCTTATTTAATTATAGTCTATCATATAAATGATATTAAAGCTTTTTAATATCATTTTTCTAAAACAAAGTAGTAGATTATATATATTACATGTGTAATATAAATTAAAAGGTGGCAAAAACTACATGTTCAATTACTATTTGTAAAGTCAAAAATTCATACATTTCTAAATAAAAAAATATTTCATATATGAAGAACTTAAAATAAATACGACGTTTATATATAGCAATAAAAATAGAATAAATTTGTATATTTTTATGTCAATAAATGGTGAGCTATTTATATACTATAGGTTTCTCTTTATAGTTAGTTACTTGTGCTAAGTATCATAAGTATTCTCTAGAATGAATCAATATTTCATTGAATAAATTTAATTTAATGGATCTTATTATAATACATTTAACGTAAATAATGTCATGACCACCGGTTACTCTAATTCAGAAAACATCGTTATTTGCGTGTGTGTAATCAGAGGATCCGCCAGGTTAATTTGAAGTGCGGAAATGCTTCCGTCCTGTTGCCTTCTTCAGAACGGTGAGGTCTCCGTCGTGATAGTCTCGATAGATAGCATTGATCGAGGTTCAAATGCGGAGAAAGAGGTGTATTGAGTTTGTGAAAAATAATGACTAATTAATTAAGATAAAGAATTTCTTTATTTTTCTTTCCTCTGCGCTACTACTGCTAATCTAAGGCAATTACAAGAAATGAAATCAGGGTAGCATCAATGTATCTATCTAAAACAAACAACTAATAGTACTAGTAAAAAAAATAGTAGTACTTATAGACTAAAGAACTGCCATAAAATGCTACGTATAACTGCATGAACTTAATCTAAATGTAAAAACTTAACAACTTTGAGTATAATAAACGCAAACTTAATAGAAATTTTACGTGCTTGAATAATAAAAAAACGAGAATAATTTCTTTAATTGGCAGGACGCGAATTCAAAAAACGTAAATTTTATACACACAAAAACGCACTAAAAAAGTCGCGAGTTTAAGCTACGCAAACTTTATGCGCGGTATTTCCGAAAAAATTATATTTTGACACGGTCTCTTGTGCCCGTGTACTTACAATTAGTAACCTTCCGATACGATAACGTCATTGCGGGAACTCGATACAGTAATGTTGCTGCAGAAGAATCTTTGATGAGGTTCAATGAAAACCGTGACCTCGTGATAAACTCGGTGTACCGGAGACTTAACTCATGGGGCAAGTTGTTGTGTGATGATGACTGTGATACCGGGAGCAGGTTAGCGACTCCTAAGATTGTGGCCTAGGGTAGAAGTGATCGTTCTCCGAATAACCCTGGGAGCGGACAATCTAGAATCGTTCCTGATACATTTTTTTATTACGACGAGAAAAGCCTTAATTTATAAAGGCTCACGTATACTTACGGATGTTGCATGAGTTAGTGTGGTACTCACAACTGCCCAAAGCCTTGCAAAGACAGAATACTTACCGTACACGTTGTAGCTCAAAGTGAATGGAGCACAGGTGATTCAAACGAAAATTCACACAAAGCTGAATCCTGAGCCTTCTTACGCCCTCTCTTGCACTCATTTACATATTTGTACTACGTTTCTTCTCTCTAGATCGCACCATTTTTCTCTAGTATGTATAATCGCTCATATGCTCCACGCATTTTCACAATCGCATACGTATTTCTATGCTGCTCGTTCTCTCTTGTAACCTACTTTTTCATGACGGACCTTTTTTATATATAAAATTTAATTACATTTTAGAGCACGATTTTATAAAAATCTTTAAATGTATTACTTTATTTAAATATTAAATCTATTTTTATTCACGTTTTAATATATGTACGCTTCCAATAAGTTAACTTCAAATGTTATTTCTTTTTCTCAGTCTATCTGTGTCTCTATATTATTTTCTTCTATGTTATTGTCAATGTTAAATAAATCTTTATTTATATTTAAATATGATTTTAATTATGGTTAACTTTTATTTCAAACGTTGAATACTAAATTTAATTACTCCATCTACTGATTCACTTAATCAGACCAAAAATTTATGTTGTAGCTACAGAATGTTATATTCCAATATAATAGAATATAACATTAATGTGTCTCAACTAATGTTATTAATTAGTGTTAGCTTCTGAAAAATTTAATACTGTTAAAATTGACTGAAATTTCATTAAATGTAGAAAATAATAATGCAATAGAATAAAAATTTTTTTATATAAATTATAAAAAATTTTTTATATAAATTATAAAAAATTTTTTATATAAATTATAAAAAAAGGTCCAATCAAAAATATTCTGCAAGGTAAAAAATTATTTTTACTTCACTTGAAAGATCTAAAGAGAATAAACATTGCTTTATATAATAAATCAAATTACATTTAAATTTTAATTTTAAATTTATTTGAAAAGGGTTACATGAATAATAAATATTTTTTTATATAGGAATACATAAAACAATTTATTTATGACTTGCTGATTTTGACATGATATGCACTGATAACCATTGCAACTTTGAAGATACTTAATAAAATTTCCTAAATTAGATATGCGGATAAAATAATTGTAAAAATCTGTCTATAATTATCTATTATACATTTTTATTATAGTTGGCAATATAATTTCTATTCTTCAAAAATAAATAAAGATCGGTTAAGTTTTCTTGTTCATAATTGTTGATTTTTAAATAAGTTGTATTAAAATTTTATGACACACTTTTGAAATTTGAAAAATAATTTCATCTTTCACTTTTAATTACTTTTATGCTTGTAGAAGAATATTGCTTTGTAGAAAAAAAATAAAATAAAAGTTAACGTAGAAAACGTTTAAAAGTATCAGATTCAAAGATAAAGTTGAGAAGATAGTAAAATGTAACAAGAAAAAACATTAGATGTTGACAAGTTTCTAATTTAAATAAAAAACAATATTAAATTATTTATCCAGAACTTAAATATAAAATTGTTTAATAATAAATTTTCAGAATTATTCAATGCATTAAGAATCGTATTCAATTTTGTCATATTAATCTTTTTGTAAATTATATAAAAAATATTGGATCTAAGTATAATTTAATAAAAAAGTTAATTTTCTTTTCTAAATCAATATTCATTAACAATTTCACTTATGCACCATACTTTAATACTTACATTTATATTTTTATTTATTAATCACTTAAATAAAAAATTAATCATCATTTTTATTCATTTTTATGTTAAATTAAATATCTACTGTCTAAATAAATAATAAATCCTAGTATTATAAATATTACATATATGAAATACATTTTTAATAAATAATTAATATAAAAAATTTGAATCAAATTATTTGAATTAATTATAATAAATAGATTTACTAAATAATATATTGAAATTTGTAATATAGATTATTCATGATATTTTATAAATAGTCTAATGACAAATACCGTTTTCTCATTTAATTTACAGAACACTCGACCGTGAATGTGAAAATTACTACTCTTTCTTTGTAATAGCAAGTGATAGTGGAAAGTATGAGGCTCGACAGACATCTATATCTATTGAAATTCATATCAGTGATGTAAATGATAACCATCCTATTTTTGAAAAATATCCTTACATATTTCGAGTGCCAATTAGTACACAACCAGGTCAAAATGTACTGCAAGTCAAAGCAAATGATGCAGACTATGGTGCGAATGCAGAAATTGTGTATTCTTTTTCACAAGAACAGAATAAACCTAAATTTCGAATTCATCCGAGCACTGGAATAATAACTGTAATGTCATCTCTTGCTCAAGAAAATGGACGAGTATACCGACTTGATGTCCTTGCTATGGATAAAGGAAATCCACCATTGAGTACCAGAAGTCTCATTGAATTTCGTATTGGTGACTTCTTAAATACTGCACCTGTTTTAAAATTTAAGAATGATAACTACCATGTTATTATTTATGAAAATTCTACAACGGGGACTGAAATCATACAAATGACAGCTGCTAGATCAGATGGTAGAAGACAGCATATTATATATTCCATTAGTTCAGGGAATGATCAACAAATTTTTGGTATTGATAAAGAGACTGGTATATTAAGAATCAATAATTCTACAAAGCTTGATGCCGAATTATGTAATGAAACACGAAAAACGAGAACAAGCTTCAAACAAGATAAAAATCAGGATAATGTAGAAAAATATTGGGTTAGTTCAATAGATGGAAAGAAAATAAATGAAAGAATAGAAATGAGCTCGAAACATATATTAACTCTCATAGCTAAAACCGTAGGCCCAGATCCATTAGAGGCTTATACGAACTTAATTATTCGGATATCTGATGTCAACGATAATGCACCAGTTTTTACACAGTTCCAATATTCGGCTACTGTACTTGAAGGTAATACTAAGGGAGATTTTGTTATTAAGGTAAGCTAAAAAATATTTCTTATAATTTTATTATCTTACGAAAATAAAAATTTAATTCCAAAATATTTTATATTTACCTACTTCATTCTATGAATCAGCTTTCATCGCATTTTACAGCTTTTTGCTAGTGACGTTGATCAGGAATTAAATAGCAGACTATTATATCATATAGTAGATGGTAATCCAGATAATGCATTCACAATAAATCCACCATATAGTGGAATTGTGCGCACAAACATCGTTCTTGATCGTGAAATTCGAGAAGTATATCGTTTATCCATTATAGCCACTGATCAAGGAACTCCACAGTTAACTGGAACAACTGTTTTAACCGTGAGAATTATAGATATTAATGATAATCAACCTACTTTTCCAGAACATAAAATTATTTCTGTTTCTGAAGGTGAGCTATTTACATATACTTATTTTTAATAATTTTGTTTGAAAATAAAGAAAAAATATTTTGCTCTAAATTTTCAATTTTATATTTTGATATCTTTATAAAAGATCTTCATTAAATAAATATATCAAATTATTTTCTTAAAAAGTTACCATGATTTCATTTTTAAAAATTATGTTGTTCAAAATATTAATATACATTGTTATAAAAGCTTTAATACAAAGCGTTAATTCTAATTTGAAAATGCTTTATCGTTAGAAGTATAAAACACTAGATAAAATAACTTTATTGGAAATATTTTAAGCATTTATGTAAATTACTAATTTTAATTCGACGTCAAAGCATGGCGCTAATGCGGCCAAAAAACTATGCCTCCATTTTTCTAAAAAGAACCGAACATTCGAAAGCGCAAGCAAATGATCGCTCACTTTGTCTCAATTTTCCGACCTTCATAGTGGACAAAGGGAATCTCTACTAGTAGAGGCAGGCTGTTTTTCTTTGGTGTTTTTGTTTAATATTCCGCGCTTACTACTATCTTGTATATTGTACGCTGATTACGACGTTATGCTAACGCGGGAGTTCCGTATTACATCATTGGAAGTATCGCACGAGTACGCGTGTTTGCATCCTCAGCCTGGCTTCGAAGGGTTTATGTAGGGCGTTTATTTTCTACCTAGTTGTCTTGAGTGCAACCAGTACTGTGTCTGCGTATATCGCACTTCGCGGCTTGTGGTTGCTAACCTCAAAGCCAATCCTCATTATCGGGGTTCTCGCGAATTTATCGCTACATTTTAAGCAGCGATATTTATAAAGCATATAACGGTAAACTATATAGCATTTCATCTCTATTACCTTAAATTTTGTCTTTTAAACGAATGCCACTAGCACTTTTTATTTTATTAATAAGTTTACATTATTTATTATATTTTTCTTATACTTTCTTTCACCTTTCTGTTCGTCTTATTTATTTACTTTTATTCTTTGTATTGCATTTTATTGAATGTGTAAACGCTCGCACGAATTATATTAGTAAAATATCGTAAAGTGTCGCTATAACTAGCATTATTTTAAAGATTTGGCTCTATTGTAAATTTAAATTAATGTAAGAATGCCGCTAAAGCAAGGTTCATCCGAAACTTTCAAAACTAGGAATTGTCTTAAATAATCAGAAAATTAAAAGCACAAGCAAGCACTCTAGCACTTCAAACAACTATCTAACAGCAATATTTCTCAACAAGACAAAAACCTTGACCTTTCTAAAGGACAGGCGGAACATCATGTTTTTCTTTAGAAGAAAAATTATGAAAAATAACAATAAATACAAAGTTAACAGTATACATATTTAATAACGATGTAGTTATACGTAATGAACATGCACGCTATTTATTATACCTTTAATTATCATGCCAAAAACGGGGTCAGAAACAGAATGACGCAATGTGCATCGTTCGTTTCTCTTACGCCCATTGCCGCTATTCTTGGACACCATTAAACAGCATTTATCACAGTGGCTTAGCCAATTAGTATATTCACACTTAAATTATGTGCGCCAATATTTACATTGCTTACATAGAGTAATGCATACATTATACGTACAATAATATTATGCATTGCTATTTTACGTAATATTACAGAATATCATCTGTGAAAACATTTTATATACGATTTGTTTTAACATTTAACAAAGTTAAAAAATTGTAAATTTCTTTTCATCGTTAATACACTTACAGGAGAATAAATTACTACAGTTTTATATAAGACATTTGAAGTTTTTTACGTGAGAAAAATAATACAGCATCAGTACTTTTTTATTTATATAATAGTATAAAAATAATTTCATTATATATATATATATATATATGTAATAGGTAATAATAATTAATACTTATAAGTTTTCATTAATTATTGTATTTTATTGATGAATGTACAAAACTCAGTGTAATATCCGCAAACTACAGATTATTTTCTAAGTATTTAGAGGAATTATTTATTACGGTATAATATATATTATATGGTAATATATATGTTACGATCATAATAAGTGCCACCTTTTCGCCAAAAAGTCCGATGTGCAATCTTTTGTGAAAATCTACCAACAAGATAATTTTTCAACATAAGTAACGAAAGCTTCAGCAAAAATTCCGTTTTTAAAGCATCTCAGAGGATATGATAAAATATTACCTAATTGCTATGTATGTAATTTTATATTACGCAGGAGAGCCCAAGCTACCTGCCTTGATACAATACAGTTACATATAAAGAGCATGCTTCTTACAAGTAGTTCTTACCAAAACACTTACATACCACTTCATGTAATCATTGTACTTTATAAGTTCCGTTCAAAACCTATTAAAGATAAAGTCTCTGTTTACATCCTTTTAAAAAGCTGAAACTTTCTTAGTGATGAGCAATAAGTTTATAGACACTCATAAGGATGTTGAAATTTAATAGTAGCTATTTCTAATGCGACTACGCGTGTCAAACCGTTACATAAAGTACCTGGATGATATTCAAGGGCAATTTAGAGGTAGAAAATCATCCATGAGTCGGACCAGATTACTTCACTCTAAACATCAGTCGGCGATTAGCCACTTAAATTTATGTTGCTGTATGTAGTGTAGGATTTCTTGTCACTATCTCCTTCGAAAATCGCCACAGATAAGAACTTCAATTTTTTTCATGTTAAAAATTTTGTTAGACATTTAGTGCCATGAATGGTTCCACAGGAGCTGTCAAACCCCTATTCATCAATAATGGCCTAAAGATAAGTGTAGTATTATATGTAGCCTCTTATTTAACAATCTTAGAGGCTCGAGTTAAGATGCTACTCGATGCCAGCTATTAGTATGGTGAATTCTTTAATCGTCAACTTGGTATCACCCGCAATATGCTGTAAGTAGTATTTGAAAGAGCGTACTAGAGTTTTCCAGAAACTATTGAAATAAGGTATTAATTGTGGTATTGAGCTTTATTTGACACCTTGAAAAGCTGCAGATATAGCGGATATGTGATAAATTTTGTTTTAAGGTACATTGTAAAAAGTGATTCAGGTATCTCTGTAAATGAGGCTGAAACTTCTCTGAGGATCACAAATTTTCTGAAAGCTAGAAGATTGGTGTTGAGGAGTCATTAACTACTCCAAATAGGCTGCTCTAATTCTAAAGCACGTAAATATAGCCATATGTTTTATATATATAGTAGTTTTTAAACATCTACCTCCAAAGTGCGCTTTTGAAAGTGATAGAATTTGAATCAGTTGCACAAAAGCTCCTTCAGTTGGGCTAGTACCTACGGGATCGACCCTCTGCATATTATGAAATTTAGCATAAAATGAAGGCTATAATAAAGGCTTTAAGAGAATTCCATATTTACAACACAGTAAACTAACTGATGATTGGTTATTTCTTATTTATCTCAAGAATTGAGCATTAGAAGAGTCTACCTACCCGGAGAATATTATTCTCGAAGGAAAATAATCGATGGTTCTAGCGACGCTGCCGAATCGCCTCTGTTCTTTTCAAACAGGAAATTTCTTTAACCTAGGGCTCTCTTTGTACTAATTGCATGTTAAGAATATTTGCTTACTATCATTTCTTTAAGCTTCCTCAGCATCTTCCTGTTTTTATTGATTACTTGAATATTCATGTATGAAAAAAGCAAAAATTCTAAAAAGCGTTTGAAACATAAAAATCTGCGAAGGATCTCTTTAAAAAAGTTATTGATGATCTCGTATCAAACGTTGAACTTAGTCTAGTGCTACCAGGAATACCATCAACAGGCGTACTGAAAAACTCCGCTGGTTCATAACATCACAGTTGATTCGCTTTAAGTATCGACGGTCTATTGTTTAGGCATGTTTGATGGATGGATGGTAGAATTAATAAAGTATGTACGCTAACAGGATGCCGCATAACACCAAACGTGGTAATAAGACTTGGAAAAACATGACATTGGTTTAGGCGAATGCAGACTAAAAATTGCCCCTAATCCAAGTATCACATAACCAGATAGAAGCAGTAACATAGGTTTTCCTTGAAGCGTCAAAGAATATGAAATTAACTAGTCTGAATTTTGTTACTCAGATCGCCTGTAGCCCATATTGAATTGGTTGAAGTATAACTACATTTGTAATTCACGTATCCATATTGTCTGCTTCAGGCTCTTGCTCAGACCTGGCTTTACTTGGAATACATCAAACGGCCAAATGGAAATATCGGCTACACAGCTCCCAACGTTGCAGGGTCTAACAAAAACATAATGGACTTGGGTCCTCCAAGATTGTATCACTCCCATGAGAATCTACAGCATCTCTAACAATGCAGCTTTATCAATTGAATAATAATTCATTTTGAAGTAGGGTGTCTTCTCGGAAGAATCTAAAATTTTATAAACGAAAAAGCAAAAAATCTGAAAGTTACAAATAACAGAGAATATTCTTCTCGAAACCCACGGTGATCTTGCCTCTGATTGAAAGTATTTGATGAAGCTCTGGCGAGTATGAATCCCGATCTTGAAAATCGGCACTTGCAATCTATGAAATCCACCAAATATCTTAGATTCGTAACAACCTACCAGTATGGTGACAATGAAGTCAGAAATGTCCGAATAACTTTTTTTCTGCTGAAAATAATGCTAGTCATGAAATCTAAATTATATTTAATAAAATAGTGACGATAATAAATTCTCTATTAAATTAATAATATTGAAATAAAAGAACAAATAAAATAAATAATACATTAACAATATTGAAAAAAATTAATATAAAATAATTAAAAATGGTAAAGAAAAAGCATTATTCAAGATTCTGAATTTTTTACAATCTTTATTATCATTCATTACTGTAACTGCTTATTTATAAATATTAAAACAATATAGGGTCTTAGTAGAGAAATGAAATTTTCGAGGATATTAATATCAGACTTTTTTTACAGACGCAATACAAGGTACCATACTTACGACAATTACAGCTAACGACGTTGATAGCTCACCCACATTGACATACCATTTTGGTAATTCAAGTAATCTTGGTCCATTCAGTATTGATCGCTTCAGTGGACATATTGTCCTCGTTGGCAAACTCGATGCAGAAGCTCATAATGAATACAAACTCCAAGTGATAGCTAATGACGGGATGCATGAATCAGCAACTCAGTTAACGATACGTGTGATAGATCTTAATGATAATTCTCCTCGCTTTGATCAAGCTTCTTATATCATCACGTTGTTTGGTATACTTACACGTATTTAATCATAATTCTACTAAATTTTGAATTTAATTTAAAGTTTTAGATTATACATATATTTTTAATATAAGAAAATAATTTATATTTTATAATTTTCTATAATTTTTAGTATACATTTAAATTTTTTACAGAATTTGTGTAATAATTAACACTTAGACCATAGTAGTTTGTTAACGCAAATTACAAAAAGTGAATAAATATTTTCGAAATATGCTTTAAATAAAGAATAACTACTGGCAAATTGTACTTTTCAAATTTAACATCAGTTTAATAATTAATAATATTCTGTTTCGTAGTACAAAATTTCATGGAAGTTAAGAAAGTCCATGGATTTAATTTGTTTGGAATTTAGAAAAAAATTGCGAAAAAAAATAGATACTATTTTGTAAGCCAATATGTTATACTTTATTTGGCTCTGAGAAACAAAAGCCTTGCGGCATAAAACCTTTTTACAAATTGTTAAATTGATTAATATATGTTTTTTGAAAGCGTGAGTCGTCTATTATTTGTATGTGTATATTTTTGTGTTTTATTGTTGGTGGATAAGACTGCGTAGAGCGTGTCTTATATCAACGATTACCAACACATGTTTAGATAATGGATTATTCAAAGAAGACTACAAAGCGCGTGTTCTATTTTTGGGATCTTAAGATCACTTTTCGTTATACTTAAGATCACCAAACCACTCGGATTTGTTTTAGACAAATTATGTAATTAGTGATTGACACTTCTTGCATCGAACGTTTCTTTGGATACTGAGATTGATTTATGATGGTGAAAACCACTCTGATTTATTTTGAACAAATTGTATAATAAATGACTGACACTTATTGTGTCGATGCAACGTCGAAATTTCTATTTTTTATAAAAATAAACCACTTCAATTTTCTCACTGTCGATTACATATGAGACTCATAATCGATTTATTTACTGAAATATTAACAAAAATAAATAAAAAAGAATTATAATGAATATTTTTAAATGAAAGATATCTATGGAAAGAAACTGGATAATGAAATATTTTGTTGGATATATTGTATTTCTTTATTTTAGCGATGATGTTATAATCTTTTTAAGAATTGTGCGATATAATACTTTTCAAGAGTAGTAGTATGAGCGCGAGGTTTTGTTTTTTACTATAATATATTTTGACGTCTTACGCCATTTAGACGTCAACCATTATTAGAGCTATCCTGTGCTCTAAATATATAGTTTCGATCGGATGTGGAAAGACTGGTATGTAGATCGATTGCTCTTGACAACTTCTCTTTTTATTTAATTAGATGTCTTTACTTTTCGCATTTGAAAAGAGTTAAGTAATGTAAATTATACTTTCCTCGATAGGTTCTTTAACCTGTTTCGCTGATTGCCTGCTGGCTTAAAGTCAGATTAGACTATATGAAAAGAGGAAGATCCTCGATAATTGGTTGTCCTCTAGCAAGCTGCTGTTATCGCTTCAAGTTTTTGTTACATCAGAGTCCCGAAGAGCCCTACAGTAGGTTCACGATGCGCTATCTTCTGGAGATACCTTTGGTATTAGTTTCTGATATTTTATTTTTATTCGATTAAATTCAAATCTTTTCAAATAAATTTTAATTTGTTTCAAGGAATAGTGGATTTATTGGTTGAAAAAGATAATTGAAAAATACTGAAGATTTAACTAACTTTAGTTTAATTTACTTTATCTGTAGTTTTATATTTGTTATAATAATATTTGATATAATAATATTATAACAAAAATTTATATAGTTGAAACGAAATAATTCTCTGTTTTCGTGAATATTTCGGGCTACTTGACTTCACTGCCTTCTAAACTCTAACTCATATCTCGATTGTAATTGATGCATTAAATCGATGTGATGTGTCATTCTTATAAAGTGCAGAACTAGCTGTTCTTCATTTGTGATTGGTTCAAAGTTTTATCGTTTTGTCATTGCGCTGGACCTATGTTTATTTTTGTGACTGTCTTGATAATATTTCTAAGAAAATATAACATAATTTAATTATATAATTAATTTTTAATTCATAAATATATTTATAAATTATTTATAAATTATTACTCGGTGCGTGATTTAAACGAGTTGAAAGTTTCATATGTCATTTGCACGTGACGTTTTTCATAATATCGAGTATTGTATTTTTTTGAATTTTTACTGTAAAGCGTTAATTATTGAACGCTTGCTTCTGATCGAAAATGTGTTTACGTGAGTCAAAAAGTATGATGTTAGATTACATCGATTTCTTATTAGTATAATTAATGCGTCTTATAATATTCTGTGGAAATCGTAAAACTTGTTAACGTAGGTTGAAAGTTATGTTGCACGTGTCACTTGTCACTTGTGGTCATTAAAACAAGTTGACGCTAATCAAAGGTTCCAGTAGTCATTTTCACATATCGTATTTGTACTGGAATATTTCATTAAAAGAAGAACATTTACTTTTATGTAATTTTGGTAACTGTGCATAATCTGGTTCATGATCTAATGCGAAGTATTTTTGTTTAATGTGTTTAGTTATCTTGTAATTCTTATTATCATAGTGGTTAAAGGCGATTTTGTATTCTAAGTTATTTTTATTATACCGAGTTCCTCTTATGTCGATGTATCAAAAGTAATTCAATTCCTTAACTAGAAAATTTGTTTGATCGGTGTAAAGTTGTAAAATTAAGGGGATGTTACAATATACTATATGTATAATGTATCGATATACGGATTCGAGATCGTTATTGTAATATAATCTTGACCGCCTTATACGTCATTCGTTACGTCTTTTTCAAGTTAGGTATGTTTGACAGACGAGGCCAAATTTCAGTTACGTTTCAACGTAACATATTCATAATAAATATAGTTTAAGACAATGAAATTGTATTAATTTATTAATTTGTTAATAAATAAATAATATTTTTTTTTAATTGACTAAGTATAAACTATTATTAATATAAGCTATAATACATATATTATGGATAACTTTACATTGGATAAAGAAAACATTAATATTTAGTGCTCAATTTTGAAAAAAATAATTTTTATAAATTATTTGTAATACACTGAAAGATTATATAATTTTTAGATTCTTTCCTAACTTATCTCTTAACGTACAAATATATAAAATTGATGCTTCAATTAACAATTACTAAAAAAATCTAACTAGAGATCTTTCAGCATGATAAATTTTAAATTAAACTGATAGAACAATAATTTCTGTTATTAGTTTTAACTATATTTTTTAATATTTTTCTACTATTTAAATACCTTTGAGAAAATTAATTATATAATTAGAATAATCTTTTTAAAGTATTTTTATAATTAATTATTAATTAGTCAACGTTTTGATAAATAAAATATTATCATAAAATAAAGCATATGCTATGTCATAAATTTGAAGTAAAAATAAAATTTTTTACTAATATGTAAATACTAATTTATATAAAACTGCAGTCATTACAGTTTTTAGTAATTAAATTAATATATTAGGTATAACATTTTATGTGTATTTAATATAATAATGAAACATGATTTTAAATTTTTTTATATTTTATTTCTGTACAATATCAATTAAAAAAATTATTTAACTAATTGACTGTTTCCGCTATAATTGTAATTATTACAATTGTAATCATCGTTTGCAAAAAAAGAGAAAAAGAAAAAATCCGTCCAGCTAATCAGTTTATCGGATGCGTTGTTAGAACTACGAATTGTTGTGACTTTGAATTTCAGATTAACTCTAAGTTATTCTGAATCGGTTCATCAAAATGGCTGATGTGCATCGCTTATCCATGTCAGCTAATGTATTAGTTACGAATTATGTAGGTTCTGTTAAGCGCGATAATATGTAATTCTAAGGTACTATAACTCATATTTAATGCGCACAACTGATTTTTTACGATTACAAAACAGAGTCAAAATCGTATAAAATTTGCTTTGAGTAACTAGCCTCAAGTTTCTTTAGAATATTGACGACGCTTATCCTTCGTTTCTTGCTAATTATAAACTTTGAATCATATTACGATACCCAATGGTCACAGCAGTTGATATCGGGATGAGACTGACTTCTACTCACTCTCTTTGGCTTTTTTTGGACACTTGATTTAAATGGAGGGTTTCCTTACCATTTGTAATTTTATCAAAATATGTCCGCTTGCGCACCTAAAATACTTCCAAGACCTTAGTAAAGATGAGAGTCATTACGGAAAGGTTTACGTTTAACTTTTAGGCTATATTTTTAGAAGTTATTTCCAATGTTTGTTTCTTGAAGTAGGCTGCTTGATAATGACCATTAATGTAATACCTACCATCAACTTCTGCTGATGCATAAGCAATGGCTTTTATGCATATGTCTCTAATATTTCTTCAAAACGAAGAAGTTCTAGGTCGAACTCGGGTCGAGTTATCATTTACCACTGCAGTGCTTATCGCAATGTAACCTTCAGTATGTTCTAACTTTACACTTATTCGTGCATCCGATTTTGCTCCAGTGATAGAGGATGAAAGGATTATATAATTCCGCTCTGTTACTAAAAAGTTCTAGCTCCACAAATAATGCTACCCTTTGGTCTACGCTCATAACTTTATCTTGAAGTATGAGCTTTTGAATTTCTGTTAGCACATTTCAATAAAGTAAGTTTAGCTGTACTTAATTATGTAACACATTTTAAGCATGTTGATGTTGACTAGTAAGTAGAACACATAATGGCGATTTGACTGTTCCTTGCCTTGTTTAGTCCTTAGCGACTCGTTAAAATATTGAGCTTAAACGCATTTATCTAGATCGAAACAAAGGCATGAAGTATCGCAGAAATTGACCTAACTTTCATTATTTTTCTTTATTTTTCATTATTTGACATTTCTTCATTCTTCGTATTATTGTTTTTTCAATATTATTGCGTGGTGGTTACACATTTTACACCAACATGATGCTTTATTAATATAATGTATTGGTCATAAGAGTTCTTCCTCTTTATGAATAAATGTATTAAGTAGTTGTAGCATTTATATCACTAGTCGCGTTAATGATGTTGAAACCTATATTAGCATTGACGAATAAGTAATGTTCTTTTCCACAGCTTGAAAATTTTACTTCGGATTAGGAATTCTCTGCGTGATTGGATGATGTCAGTTCATTATTTAAATAAGCAACTTTTTAAATCGTTTATTTCGATTTCAATCTATTACAAAACATATAAGATTTTTTTATTCTTTTAGAAACAATAAATCATGTATCAATCTTGCTATTTCGATCCGACATAACTGCGGTATCCTATATTCTATTGTAGTACATACTATTCTTAATTCTACATTTTCAACTGAATATGCGAATATGCTAATATTTAGCTCGATGTACTACTCATGGTTTTCATCACATTAATTCTATTGTAACTATTTTATTAACTTCCTTTCTATCCTAGCGGCAGCGTTCATGTAATGAATCTATTTCGATTTTACCTGTTTATCTTATTCTGCGATGTTTTTATTATGTTTTACTCCTCTACTTACCGAAATCGTTTACGGCTTGGTCTCTCGCGCTTACTGGTTATCCTGGCCCGTATGGTTCGAAATCGAACCGGGTTCGTGTCGGGAGGAGGAGCGTAGAGAGATAGGGTAAGTGAGGAGTCAACGAATTTCACGAAGAGTATTCTAATTTATTAGATTTGATCATGCATTTGTTGTATTTTCTTACTTATTTAACGGGTTACAGCGCTGTTCTTATGCTAGACTTATATCGATATCCACTTAGTGGATGGTTTTTCTCTTTTACAGATTACGACGGTTTTCTTTATTAATCCTATAGATTAATAAATAAATATATATAGCATATATATAATATAATATATATATACATATATATAGTAATTATAGATTAGCATTATAGCTAATCACAGAAGCGATTCATCTTTTTCAGTAATTATACTGGCGGGTTATTTTACAGAACCTATTATGAGTTACGGTGGCAACTATCTTAATGAATTATAGTGGCGAGTTTTTGCACGAAAATTATCATAAGTTACGACGGTAATTATTACATAAAATCTTAATGGATTATAGCGACGAGTTTCTATCGAGAGTTTTTTTGCGATGGTTTATTCTACAAAAGCTAAGTGAGTAACGGAGATATATAAATCCGTGGGCGAGTTATAGCGGCGTTCAATTTTACGAGCGAGTTACGGCGCGGAAAGTCAAGCTATGTGGCTGTATCTCCGGGGTGTATCGAATAACTACACCCAGAATTTTCCTGGTGTGTCAAAAGACTTACACCAATAGCCACGCGCCAAATGACTGCACGACTGCAGAGAACAAGTCTTCTACTTCGGGAGACCTCCGACTTCCGAACTTTCTGTTGCTAAACGAGTTCGCCCTTTTTATATATTTTGCTGGTGTTTCCCTTCACACTCTCAAATTCACGACGTTTCGTAGAAGTCTCGGTTAACCTTTGTCCTTACAATTCGTAGGCAAAGGCTAGCAGCGGTAATGGCAAAAGCGTGTCACGCTTGCTCACGGAGAGCCTAGCCTTGTGCAAGCTAAAGCCTAACACATAACCAATGCTCCCCTTCATGGTCCCATGCTCTCACTCACTCACTCTGCACTCTCTCTCGCACGTGTTCTACGCAGTGTCTCCCGACTACGAGGCATACTCTCGACCCACACTCCACGTATATTGGTCCGTGTTCTCTCACTCATTCTTATCAACGCTACGTGCCCCCAATATGCTAATATGCTCTCGCTCTCTTATACTCATTGCGCTCAACACTCTCACTCATACTCGCAGTGCTCAATACTCTCTCCTACTTACTCAGTCAATCATATATAAATGACATTCTTACTTTACTGTCACGTAAGCATTACTTATACGTAAATGCACACTGTTGCGTAGGTGTCTCTTACACACGCACTGCCACTACACTGCTTCTGCGCCCTGAAACTCGATTTGTATCCGGGTCTGCGAAAAATCGCACAATACTTCTCCTACCACACCTCCTCTTCTTCCCCTTCCTGGCTCTTGATCTACCATATTAATGAGTACTCGCGGGGTTATCAATTCGTTTATTGATATTTTCCAATTCTAGATTCTTAAGATCAATCGATGCGTCTAATTTTAACACAGTAGTATTAACATTTCTTTTTTGTTTTCTATAATATAAAATTTATAAAAATTTAATATATGGAAAATTATTTAAAATTGAATTCGTATTCATATGGTCGAAAAAGTAAAAAAAAATCTTTTTTTAAATAATTAAGCCATTATACTGGCCAACAGATCAAAAGAGAGTCAGTATATGCTAGAGGACACTTACAATGACAATCTGTTCAGTCAATGAATTTCAGTACTTTTCAATATTGGAGTAGCCCCAAGTAGTTCCGAATTTGTTTACAGGATCTGTGAACAGTGGATATGTACTGGTCAATAATACAAATTTAATGTAAAAGTAGGAGATAAAATTTAAAAGGCGATAAGTTTCTTAATTTAGAATTTTATGACATTTTCAAAAACTATGTAATCATTAAAAACTTTTCTAAAAACGTTAAGAATAACAAAATTAAAAAAAGTTTGATATGCTAGAATGAAGATTTTGTTTATTAACATAATAAATAAATATTGGATCGAATATGCACAGGTTATAAGCGATATACTGAATATATTTCAGAAATCATTATACTACAAATGATGGAAGACGTGCATAAAGTCA
Organism: Wiebesia pumilae; assembly: GCA_018907045.1. NCBI lineage: Eukaryota > Metazoa > Arthropoda > Insecta > Hymenoptera > Agaonidae > Wiebesia > Wiebesia pumilae. The sequence goes on from JACCHZ010000116.1 coordinate 14,455,138, forward strand.
TTAGAATAAATCGACTTGTAAAAGTATAGAGTTTATTAAAGATTATATGTAAGTTTACAAATGCATTACCATTATTTTACATGCAACAAAAACAAGCAGAAAAAGCAGTGCAAGCGATTATATCAAGCTCTTCTAGTATAATTCATAGCAATTTTCATAAAGAATAATAATTTTTTATAATACTCAAGTTCATCTCTGTGCTCGCAAATTTAAACAACAGTTACAACCGAGTCTTTATAAGAAAAATATGTTTTAAAGAAAGTGAAGATGATTTTGCCTTTTAATATAGTTATGACGATTTTTTTTAAATATATATGAAACTATTTACATTCCTTATACTAAAACGATAATTAAAGAAAAATAAAAGAAAAATGTACTTTTTTAAAAGATAATTTTCAGCTTATTCTGTAGTGATTATAATGGAAAAAATCGACGACTGCAATTAGAATTACTCCAATATATCAATATTTATTTTATCCAAGTTCATGAAATTATCAGTTTTTACTACTTTCAAAAACAGATCAAAGGCAGATATATTTTGGTCTTTAATTTATATTTACTGACTTCTTTGACAGTATCTGGCAGCTATTTCTTCTTCTCTTACTCAGTTCAAAAATTCAGTTCAAGTTTCTTAATCTTCATATGTCTATAATTTTTTAATTTTTACTGGATTTTTTCGTAATGTTAAATGTTCTAGTGAACATACATTTTAATTGTCCATCCTTCTGTGTATATTTTTTTATTTTCAAAGTCTCTCGATTCTTCAGCTTCGATTATTTTTCAATTTGGTAAATAAATTTATTGATTTTTATAATAAAATATTAACTATTGCAATAAATTATCGCAGAAATTTTATAAATAAATACAATATTTTATTAAATAAAATTATTATTATATTCTTAACACGCGAATTTTTAATTAATAATTAATACGATTTATGGTATTTATAGAAGAACAAGGTAATATACAGGAAGTATTGATTCTAAACGCAACTGATGATGATTCAACGGAAGAAAATAGTATGATTCATTATAGTTTTTTGTATCCACGGAAAGGATTTTCGATTCATTCTACTACTGGTATACTTCTCGTGAATAGGACAGCTTTGTCAAAACCTCTGCCTAACGAAATTGAATTGATAATTGTAGCTGAAGATTCTGGTAAACCATCACTTAATACTATGTGCTCTGTAGTTGTATGTTTGAACGAATTAAAAAGAAACTTACCAATAAAAGAATACAAAATTTCAATAAAAGAAAATGTGTTAAAGGGTACAAATTTATTACTATTGGTAGATACTGGTTTAATGAATGCGGAAATTATTTCTGAAGATAAAAATAAAATCTTTGAAGTATCTAGAGGAAAACTTATTGTGACGAAGGCATTGGATCGAGAAACTAAGGAAAGGTATTTTCATTTTTTGTTGTTTTTTATTAAATTTTTTAGCTTGAAATTTGAATATATTAAAGTTAAAACCTTAATGTTTAAATTTTTTTTTAGATATGTGATACATTTACGCGACAAAAACAAAAATTCAACAATGCGTTCTGTAACAGAAGATAGTATTACTATTATAATCAACGTTGTTGATGTAAATGATAATTATCCACAATTTTTAGAAGAAGTACGACAAGTTGCTATTAAAGAAGATGCTCCTTTTGGTTATACCATTACTATTCTTAATGCTAAGGATAATGATCTTCCAGGAAGTCCAGCTGCAGTGATCACTTATAATATCATATCAGGCAACGACGCCAGACTTTTTCGTATTGATAAAAGTTCTGGAGTTGTTACGGTAAATGGTATTCTCGATTATGATTTTGAACCAGTAATTTATAAACTCGTAATAATGGCCTGTGATAGTGATCCTGTAGCTGCTCTTTGTACGCTTACACGATTGCATATACTTCTCGAAGATGTAAATGATAATTCACCCAAGTTTCCTGTATCAGAATATCTTGAGTTTGTTGGAGAAAATGAGCCAATAGGTACAACGATTTTCACAGCACGAGCCTTTGATATTGATCGTGGAGTATATGGAAAACTAAATTATTCTATTATTTCAGCTGTAGCTAACGAGTTTTCTGAGATTGATGAAAGCTGGAAGCTCTTCTCAATTGAATCAAATACTGGTACAGTCATGACACGTGCTATTTTTGACTATGAACAACGCAATCGTTATGTTTTTACTTTATGTACAACTGATATTGATGGTCGTACTGCTTCTGTAAGAGTTCGCGTGGAAATAGACTCACGAGACGAGTTCTATCCACAATTTACTCAACGCATATATCGTTTTAATACCAAAGTTGGTACACAAATTCTTCCTGGAACTATCGGCTATGTAACTGCTACAGATAGAGACAAAGGATCTGATGGTCGTATCGTCTATCAACTTACATCAAAGCATTCATTTTTTAAAGTAAATAGAACAACAGGCGCACTTATAATGAAAAAAAAATTCACATATAGTGATATAAATGCTGAAGAATCTTCGAGATTAATAGTAAGTGCTAGTTCTGGAAGACAAGGCTCTTTATCTAATAAGACAATAATAGAAATATCACCAGTAAATATCAGTGACTTAATTGAATATCGAGATACAACTTTTTTAGCAACGCCAATGGACATCAGTACAAATATAGCAGTTGCAGCAAGCAATGGTCTCGCCAATTGGGTTCTTGGTCTTTTAATAATATTACTCTTGCTTGTTGTTGCTTCCGGTTCTTGTTTTCTATATCTGAATATAAAGAAACGACGTCATAAGAAACCTGACACAAAACCTGGATTTAATGGAGAAAGTAATCAAACTACCTCAAACAGTTATGTAGATCCTAATGCTTTTGACACTATACCTATAAGAAGTACTATTGGTGTTAGTACAATAGGAAATAATAGTAATTTAAATGGAAATAATGGAAGTGAAATATCCTCACAGTTTGTACCTCCGAAATATGATGAAATACCACCATACAGTACTTCTGGTCAATCTGAAACGCAAGCAACATCTGAATTATCTAGCAGTGAACAATCTGGCTCATCAGGTCGTGGTTCGGCCGAAGATGATGGAGAAGATGAAGAAATTAGAATGATTAATGAAAGTCAACAGATTGAAGATTCTAGAAGTGATCTTTCGGTGCATAACACTCAAGAATACTTAGCTAAATTAGGAATCGTAGATCCCCCTGTTGACACGCCTAGAAAACCACTAGAGGCTTTGCCATTTGACAATTTGCATTTATTTGAAGATGAAGCAGCAACTGATGCCGATTTAGCTACATTAATATATGGTAAAATTGGCAATTCTAGTAGGCCTACTTCCGGCCTTCAAATTCCCAGTGATCCATCGATGCATGGCTCTCTAAGTTCTATAGTTCATAGCGAAGAAGAGTTAACTGGGTCTTATAATTGGGACTATTTACTAGACTGGGGACCACAATATCAGCCATTAGCTCATGTTTTTAGCGAAATTGCAAGACTAAAAGATGATACAGTCAGTACACAGAGCAATAATTTTGGAGGAAGCATTAAAGTGAAATGTGTTCATAAAACACCACCTCTCTTAACATCTGTAGCACCCAGAGCGCTAAACATACCTACCATGACTAGGGTAATGTTACCAAGATCACCAATTAACCATGACACTTCAACCTTTCCCACTGCAGCATTGAGTCCAAGTTTCTCACCTTCTCTATCACCACTTGCCACTAGGAGTCCTAATATTAGTCCATTAGTTTCAACTACTACACCAAGAACAAGTCAGTGTCTACCTAGAGAAATACCAATAGATGACACAGAACTCGGAATCTAGGTTTATGTGCATATTCAATTTTTAGATTATTTAGCAAATAGAAAATAAATTTGTGATAAAACAAAATATATAATGGAGAGGAGAAGACTCAATATTTAAATTATACGTAATATCACATTAAATATTTTCAACTACATTGTTTCTAATTTTTCTGCATATTTAATAAATCTAAATTTTCAAAGGTAATTTAATACGAATTTCTAAATATTTTTTACTATATAAATCAACATGAAAAATATTTATTTATAATAATTAATTAATTTTAAGATAAAACCTATAATCCACATTTTATAGAAAGGTATAAAGATGTTAGTGCATTACGGAAAATAGGTTTATTTAAAAAAATATTATTTACTAAGAAACGCAAACTATTGATTTTGATGCTTAAATCCGCGTAAGACATTTAAAAATTAAATTTTTGTGAAATTCTACGATTAATTAACTATTATTTAATCGAATATTGTACTTATAAGTGTTAACAAAATTTATACAAACTGAGTATAACTTCGATGTAAATATACCTATAATTATAATTATTATAACAAGCGCCGCATAACTTATAAATATCTATTGTACATAGCAAAATTCTTAATAATAATTTTTATCAAGTAGTATTGTATTCATATGAAGAAAGATAATACAGTTTCAGTATCAATCCTAATGTTTATAAAATCATTTTTTATCAAATTTCCTGAATGTTTGCAAGTACATATTAAGATAATATTAAATTATCTAATTCTTTAAGCAGTTTAAAAACTTTCAACTTACATATAAAAGTTACAAATAAACTGATACAATTCGTAACATATACAAAATTTTGTTTTAAATGATCGATAAATAAATTATATAAGCCGAGTAGTCATCAATTAATATCAATAAATAAATAATATATAGAATTGAAATTGTATATAATTTTACATTTAAAAAAATCATAACCTGTGTATTTTGTAAAAATATTGTTATCATTCTCTGTACAAATCCTTTCGAATTTCTTTTATTAACTAATGAGGAATAAAATAAATCATTTTTCAATATTTTTAATTTTATAATTTTATTTAGATACAAAGTTGTACGTAATACAAAAAATATCTGTATGACCTTACAAATATATTATTTTTAATAAAAGTTAAAATAATATTGACAAATTTTAATTGCGCATAAATTAGCTTGACAAGTATTATAAATATTTATTTTATATCCTACAGTACACAGTGTACCTATATTTTAAGACAATGCTATTATTTGCCATAGTTTTCGACAAAGATAAGGTTCAATAACTTAAAATAATAATTATATTTATTAATTTATTTATTTATATTGATAGAAGCAAATATTTCATTGTACTTGCGCGGTTGGATGCTTTTTCCCTAAGCTGTCGTACGATAATGAAAGTGAAATGCAAACAAGTTTCGTAGTAGTCATTGGCTATTATCTGACAACATATGTTCATTTATGTTGCTAGAGAAACCATACTGGCGAGGAAACAAAGCATGGAAATGCTTCTGTTTTCTTGTCTTCTTCGAGCGAAAGCTCTTCCCTATTGCAGTCACAATAGCTGACGTCAGGTTTGATTGCGAGGAGGAAGAGGGTTGGATTTTTGAAAGAAAGACAGTGGTTACAATGAAAAAATCTCTTTATTATTCTGTTTTGTGTTAAACCTTGTTTACATAAGTCGGGATCAGAATGATGTCAGAGCGTCTGTCTTAAACAAATAATAAAAAACAGTACTTATTTAGCTAAAGAATTATCACCGGGTACGACAAAAAACGTTCGATCTTAATCTAAACTTAAACGCGAACAAATATTAAGAATCGCACTGGCTTAACTTACACAAATTTTGTATGTTATCTTCCGGTACGGTAACCTTTTTGACGACGTAGCTTTAGCGAGGGGGAGATTGTCACAATAAAGCGGACATGATACTTTGAAGATCGATACCATAGAGCAACTTATTGTTGCAAAAATGTCACCAAAAGGCAGATCATCCTTTAAGTCTCTCCGGGAATGAATGATCACAAGTCGTTGCTAACACACTTTTTTATTTTTGCGAGGAGAAAACTCGTGGATACTCGTAAATAACATGTAAAATCACGGTAAGGCTTTAAAGATATACGACCTAAGGAGGATAGAATGCAAACGAGTCGAAAGATCCGTATATACACATATTCGGTTGTATGCTGCATATTCTCTCACTTACTCTTACATACTTTTTCGAATTCACAGGCTTTCATGACAAGTATGCAGCATACAACTCGTCATAAGAGAAGTAAAATTGATCTGATTCAACCTGCGCAGTTTAGAGCTATAAGCTGGAACTTACAAATTCATAAACTTCTTCGATCATAAAGTGTCAATGAAAGAAGAAAAATTAAAAAATTCACCATTTAAAAATCTCATTTTAAACGTTAAATTTGATTAGTACACTTATCTTACCATCAGGAATTCTACTCTCATTATTCACTTATTATTTGAATTTATTATAGATCTTAATCTTGGCGATAACTCAGTCATTTTATTATATTAATTCTTTTTTCTAGAACATTTTCCTTATTTATTCTATTAAATTTAAAATCAGCGAATTTTGTAATTGGATTTTAAAAATATATAATTTTATAAACATTTTCAGAAGAATAATTAATAATTAATAGAATAATTAATGTATTAAATTAAGTGATAATAATTTACTAATAAACTTTAAGAATATAATTATTTATGAAGCGTAGTTTTCAAACAAAATGATCGGAAAATATTCATATTTAGACTGCTCGGAATGCCATGTATATACAAACCAAAGAATAGTTGTACTGCGATGATTAATAAACAGATTTCCAAATTACCACCAAACCAATAGAGAATTAATTGTATAAGGGGTGAGTGAAGGTTTTCGCCACCCTGCCCCCTCTTTATATTTCTCGATAAAATCTAAACGGCTGTGGAATTAAAATATGAATACGTGAGAAAAATCTAAATAATCATTTTACTTTCCGACCTATATGCGCCACAACATCGAAGCATTTCAAAATTGGACAATTAGTAAATTCCGTGAAAAAAATGTGAGTTTTATGTACAGATACTAGAGCAGCTTAAAAAATTAAATGATAAAGCCAAGAGATTTTTATCGAATTATTTTCATCGGATATTTTGAAGAGCTCAAAACATTCGTTCTTATTGATAAATATACGATACACATCTATGTAAACCAAAGTATAATTTTTCTGGATAGAAAATTATAAAATCTTAACAGAGAAATATTTTTTTATATAATAAACACAAAAAATAGAAGAAAATTATTACGAAATTAATTCGCTAAACATATTGCTCATAATATCATCAATTGATACCATCAATTATTATGAAAACAAGTTCTTATAGAATGAAATTCAACAAAATGTGACTAAATAATAATAAATAAAAATAAAAAGTATTTGACTATAATTTAAGAATATCCAAGTACAATAAGGGAAGCATTTGAAGGTCTGAAAAAGAAGTATGAAAAAATACATTTGAAGAAGTATTCGATTATTATTACAGAATAATACATGATACGTCTAACCGTAGAATTCTATTTCATTTAAATAAGCCTTAAAAATAAATATAGCGTACAAGGAGAAGTAAGAAGGTATAAAAAAGATTTATAAACAAAAGGCATGTTGGGCGGTTTTTCTTCTGAAAATTATATACTTTTAATACTAAATAAAATGTTAGAATTTTTGTTTTATACAATACCCATTCTGATTAATTAAGTTTACAGAATATTTAGATTAACGCAATTATGTTAAGTTGTATATAGAAACGAACATCATAAAGTATGTAACATAGAAAATCAATGATAATAAGAATGTATTGTAAGTCTGGAAAAATCCCCATTGTAAAGTTATAGGGATAGTATAGACAAGCATATACGATAGTAATCAGTTATTTCTTACAATTCCTACTCGATTTATTGCGGTTAATTACATATATCCAAATTTAGACCACATTTACAATACCGACAGTTTACTATTGGACGTCGCCAATTTTAACTATTGCGCAGCAACAAGATATTTTCTAAAAGTACAAAATAGACTATGATTAGATATTTTCATCTATAAAAAAGTGAATAAACTTCAAAATACTTCTTAATATAACAGGTAATAAAAAATAATTATTTGTTACTTTGTATAAAAATAGATTTTCGTAATTAAAAATTTAATGAAAATTACACATAAGAATACCAAAAAAATACACTATTTAGTTAAAAAAACAACGTAGAAGTTAATACATAGTCTGCATCGGTTTAAAAAAAAATGAAACTTTCAGTTAAATAGTGTCTTAAAATATCTTTATTTTCTAAAAGTAAACTAATTTCTTCTCCTTATGTTAAAACTCTTATAAATAAAGTCATACGTGTTTAAATTTATGTTGATAATTTATGATTGTTAAAAAGTGAATAAATGACATAAATAAAACGGGTGCTTTATGAATAAAAAATTCAATTTTATCGATTTTTTATTATCACAGAAGGATTTTGACATTAAAGTAAGAACAAGAAACTATCGATTTTATTCTATTAATTAAATATAATATATAAACAAATTTTAAATAGCTTTATTTTAAAGATTATTTGTAAAATAATGTATTAAAAATAGAAATAGCTAAACCCCAATAGAAAATAGTGAATTAATGTATCAGCGCTTGATGTATCTTATAATAAATGCAAGACCCGATATTGCTACGAGTATAACAATATCAGAACAGTATAATGGATAGCCAAAAAATTAATTAACACGTGAATATAATTTAAACTAAAGATAGAATTAACAGAAAATCACCAAACGATTACATATTCAAAGTTAAAAGTGTATTAATCAAATTCACACGCTGTAATAACCTTAGATTGCGCTTTTGTTTGTAAAGGTGAAATATATCACGGTATTAAAAGAAAGTCAAGAATTCTTGTGGATACGTTAATTCTCAGAAAATAAAGCACTCTTAGCCAATAATGACATTTATCTTTGAGAAGAGTGAATGTAATTTCAAACTTGGTAAAATCCTTTAGTCAGCGAATGAAATATATTAGTACCAAGTTCTATTTTGTAAATTATTTAAATAAAGAAAAGATATAATATTTTATTAAACCCGCTATATTTTTTAATATAAAATAAGGCTTTTAAAAAATTACATATTACGTAAATAGGTACATATTTAGGTACGTAACATACTCTACACTCAATCTCACTGATAATATCTGTCTTATTTTTTTAGTAACTACTTACGAGAAAAATTTTAACTTTATTTAATTTAAACAAAAGCCTATTTTTCTATAATTTAAAATATATAAATATTTTTCTAAAAAGAAATCAATAAATTAAAATTAAAATGTGTTATTATTATTCAGAATACGTTACGATATATTTACAGTAAAATAATCATAAGACTTAAATTCATTTTTATTTGGATTAGAATTAATTAATTTGTTGAAGTAGTTCTGTGTACAGATTTATATTTTTTACATCATTTAAATATTTTTTATATATACTGTCTCTCCCTCCTTTTACATTAATTTTTGAACTATACTAAGCTGCAATTGCTCGTTTAAACGGGTTGAATCTTACTATCACTTGTCTTCTCTACACGCAGGACGTCAGGCTCACACAAGAATCACTGGATTTTGAATTTAAATATAATAGCGCCGAACAGTGCATCGCGAGTAATTTATAAATGTAGTACTGAATAATGTCTATTATCTTGCTAAGGTTGTAATCGTTACAACCTTGTTTTTGCCTTATTCTCTCAATAAAACTTGTAATATATATCTAATTTAGGAATTATTTCTATAAGTTTAGTTCACCTACATATGGTTATTAACTACCTCAAACAGCTTTAATACTCATATTTTTTCTCTTTTTTTCTTTATCGTCTTCTGCATTGGTACTAGCAAATAGTTTTTTCTTGATGATTTTACTCGTATGAGCTGTTAAAATAGTTTTACTTATTCTTTAATTATTCAGTAAACAAAACATTATATTTGTTTTAATTTAAAAACATAATAAACGGTTACAATGTTGTTTACAATCATTACAACTATATTTTGCTCATTAGATTGATCAGTATTTTAAGAATTTTTTAAATTTTTCTTATAATTGAATTAATACATAAATGTATGAACGAAGAGTGCGAGGCTATGAGCTATGGATCGAACGTACATATGTAGTATACATTAGAGAATTATATGTAAAACAGAAAAAAGATATGCATATATAGTGCAAGAAATAGATAAACCATTTATGGGCAAAGTAAAAATAAGAAAAACAACTCGTATACAAAGCATACAAAATAAACAGAAAGGATAAGTGTAAGTACGTGTGAATAGCACACACGAAAAATACCTACAACTTGGCATGCACTACATATATAATATATTATTCTAAGAAATATAACAACCGCTTTTTAGGACTTACATTACAAATATAAAATATTACGAATATACATTCATATTCAGTCGTCGTATTAAAACATGAAGTTTTGCTCTATAGCACTCTTGGTAAAAAAACTTAATTAAGCCAATAAATTATTTTGTACTGGTGGATTTTTTATTTTCAATTGCATATTTTGTGTATTTAACACAATTTCATAATTAACGTTTTTCCATTTGAAAGTCAGAGGAACGCACACTTCGTGGTTCAATCGTTGATTCACTTTTATAAAAAGAAGAACGAAATCAAGCAACAAAAGTTTGCATACTTGTCATATTGTCATAAATAATTAGGTATTTTTTTAATTATATGTATTAGATTTTTATACAATATTATATTTTATTATGTTATTATCAATATTTATTTGTAATACGCTTTTTTATTGGGTACATTGTTTATAAAATTTAAATTTTGTAAGAAATACACAAACAAAGCTTATATTATAAATTAATAAAAGAAATTTTAAAAATGATGTGTCTTATAATAACGAAAAAGATATTTGAAAAAAATTTCATATATTATAAATATTTAAGTTGTGTTTAAAATTTTCTTTTTCTAAACTATAAAATCTATTTTATTAATGTACATATTAAACTCAAATCAAAACTGTTTCAAATTGTTTTTGGTTATATTAAAAAAATAATTATTGCCAATCAATGCAAAATCATTATCATTAATTACTAATTTTATATTAAAAACTGATTTATAATTTTTAATCGATGATTCTGAATTTGTCTTATTGTAAGTATATTTTATTACATGTGGATATAACATATAACGCAATAAATATACGCAGCAATTCAACTATTATATTATTATAATAAAATATACTTATATTATTATAATAGTATACAAAATTAAAAAATGATAAATTATATTTTTATTGTTTAAATACAATGAAGATTTTATATGATTAATTCTGTGAAAGAATACAAAATTTACTTTTAAATAAATAACTACATTCTATATTTATTTGTAATTTAATAAGTTTTAGAAAACTATGTATCTACATTTATATAACGATTTAACACTGTAATATTATTCTTAAATTAGTGTTAAATTAGTTAAAAACCTTAAAAATATTTTTTTTTTTCACAAAATCTATCCAGTCATTTATTAGATCTTACCTTTAAGTCTAATTTATTATTTTATCCAATTCATTCCATTATACCTAGTATCATAATCGTCCTAATATTTTAATTATTTAAAATCTCTTTATATTTTAAACTTAAAATCTATTAATACTTCAAATATTATTTCTCTTTAACTGTACTGATACGTTTCACGTGTTTTTATTGATGTATTCTGTGTAATTTAATTCTTATATTTCATGAACTTATTGTTTCCATTTATTTTATAACTGTATAATTGACTATTTTACGCTTTCTGATTCTTTTATAACCTTTTCATTATTGTATTCCATGTATATCCAATTATTTTTCTTCATAATTTAAAAATCTTATATTTTACATACATAAAACACTATCCATAATATTATTATTATATAAATACTAATATCAGTATAAATATTAATATTATTAAATTTGTATAACAATATTTAAGATAATACCTTAATAATAAAGTTATATTTTTTCTAAATACAATTTCTTATTATTTTTTAATATAATTATTACTGTTTATTGTAAAGTTTATTGTTTTATTAATTTTTTTATATTTACTGTACTACAATCTTCATTAATAATATTTATGGTTTAATAAATTAACAAATTATAGATGATTGTATAGTTAATTTCACCCCTTTTTATTTATTACCAAAACTCTTTCTACTTTCAATAAAATATTTATATTTCTATCACAATTTATTGTTAACTCTTATTCAAATTTATTTATTTGCATATGTTAATACTTTAAGTACACCTTGCAATAAAACATTTTTGTGAAAGAAAAATTATTACCTCACTTTCTATTATTAATACATCATATATTTAAAATAGTGTTGGGTTATTTCCTAGTAATTCAATTAATTAATTAAACTTTTTTGTGTATTCTTACTCAATTTTCTTAATTAAATTATATGCATTTTAAATTTACAAAAACTTAATGTTTACATTATAAAACTCCTATTTTTCTCATATTACTATATGAATATAAAAAAAATATAACTCTTGAAAAGTATGCATTTATAGTTGTTGTAACTGGTTTATCTTCTATTTTTAATGTTACATTGATAAGTGACTAAATACATTTTTTAAGCATAACTTCTTTCTTCCCTATAGGACAATTAATTTTATCTTGTACATAAGTGAAAATATAATTTCTATTATTATTATATTATTTTTAATACAATATCTTTTAATTAATTTATAATATATATATTTACTTAATAGTACATATACTTTAAATAATAAATTATAAAAATAAAAAACATATACATTACAAGTATTATGTTTAAACTTGCTTTAATTTTATGAGAAAATAATAAATATCCTTTAAATAAACATTGAGAACCAGATCCATTGATTTTAACATAATAATGATCATAATATTTTTACGCAACACTAATAATAAATAAAACCATTATAAATGATAATTTATTCTTTTTTAGAATAATTGAAAATTAATTTCAATATATTAACTTGATAGTTAATTTACTGAATGGAAGATTTTTTAAATAACTTGTAGTGTAATTATTTCAGTTTTGCATTTACAATACAGTTTAATCAAGTTTATTAATTATATTAATATATATGTATATCATCTCTTTAAGAGTTTATTCAAAAAGATAAAACTTATTTTACTGACATAAAATGTAACTCTGCAATAGAGTTTTATTCTCTCTCTCTCTTTCTCTCTTATTATTTTGTTTTCTTAAGTATGCATAACTAAAATTATATACTATCCATTCACCATTAATAATGTTGAAAGAAGTTTATAAATCTAATGAAAAATTCTGTGATTTGAGCTATTCTAATTAATTACTTATTTTTTAAATACTGTTACTAGACTTACTATTTTATAGAAAAAGAAAAAAATATTTACATATTTGTCAATATAACAAGTAAGAAGCTTTTTAAGAAAAAAAAGAAAGAGAAAGATTACATCTCAAATTGTATGAAAATAATTTTTAATCCCATGCATGATGAATAGGTTAATGCATAAATTAATTCTAATTTCAAGAGCATTATTGACTTTTTTAAAATATGTTACATTTAAATGTTAAAATTCTAATTTCTTGTATATAAAATCAATAGTCAACTATAATTAATAGATAAATACATATTACATCCATAAACCTAGATTTAAAAATACAACTTTCATTACACCGAAAGATCGATGCATTGGTGTAAGGCACCACAAATCGTAGCACTGCTCACTTGAAACAGTGCACATAATAGTACAAAAATTTGTGATATATTAAACATGTATAACAAATTAACATCAATTATTGAAGCTAAATAATGATTTTCAGATTATAACTCGGATATTATAAATATTTAATTTAATCCAAAAATGTATCCTGATTTATAGAGCCAAAAAATTGAATTTTTTGTTTTGTTTCAATCGATATATAATTTATTCTAAAGTGTGGACCTAAAAAGAGAGTAATTCAAAGTATTTTGTAAGGTACCTATCCAAGAACAATCCTGATGCCTAACCTCTTGAGTTTTGTTTTCGTTTAATAGTTCCTTATGGCTTACAACTTTTTTGTTTTGGAGTTTTACATTACCCTTATAATGTAATCTTTAATTTTTTAATATTTATAATATAAATTATACATTAGAATACTAATTAAATAATACTGCACTATATCAAGATTATTTATTAAATTAATTTTACAAATTATTTATTTGATATTGACCTTGTTTATATTCTAATTTAAAATAATAAATTTGAAAGTGTTGTTAAAAATTAAAAACTTAAAAAATAATTTAAAATACTGATTAGCACCATGCTGTGGTAAATTAATAATTTTCTACCAAAAACCTTAAATATGTCACTTACTGGTGGTAGTATCTACTAATTAGTTTTAATAACCAGAAAATGCAAATTGTTTAAAAACAATCAATTTTTCAAATAAATAATCAAATGTTAAGTAAGTTCAAAATTTTTTATAAGATGACCTTTGTTTTAAATATTTTAAATTGATTTAGATATAGAAATATATATTTGTTCAATTAACTCTACATTATTTATTTTGAATAAAAAAATTCCAATTTTTTATTAACTTAAAAATTCAACCGTAAAATGCTTCAATAGTCAGCTTGAGTTTTTTTATTTTTACAATTGTAAAATACAAATTTATTCACATATTGTAAAACTGTTTATTAACTTAAATCCAAATTGTTTCATACTCTTTCAAATAACACATTTTCTGTCTGCATAAATCAGGATACTGTCTTAAAGACACAGAAATTTACAATGAGTAGAAATATAATTATTTGTTTTTGAAACAATTAATTCTTATTGCTGTTTCACACATAAAATTGAATTATTATTCATGTAATGTTGTTAAAATATAAATTAAATTTTATATTAATAAATTCATCTATCAAATTTATTTATTTAAAAAATTAATGTTTTTCTTCTGTTAATTAAGTTCTATTCACGAAACTTTTTGCTTTTAATTCACTAAAAACAAAAAAATATTAAAAAAAATACTTTAATTAAGTATTTAATGTATTTAATATTAAAACTTGGTACTAAAAAATTTGATCTTGTTAATTGTTTCCAGGAATTGAAAATATACAAATGCTTAAAATGAAGCAATGATACACCAATAAAAATTAATTTTTAGTATTAACAAAATTCTGTTTATCTGATTACATTAAATAGTGGTGTTAGAAATTATTATTGTAAAAAGATCTTTTAAATATATAATTATAGCTTTCCAAATGAATAAACTTTACAATTTATTTCATTATTTTTTATTATTGATCAAACAGCTTCTTCTCTCACTTTATCATCCATGGTCATTTTATTTATGCTGAAATAAAAAGAATTTTGAATTTATCTCAATAATTTTAAATAAAAAATAAATAAATACATATATATTACTCTGTAAATTATTAAGAGGTCACCAATACTAAAAGTTATTGAAAACTTACTGATTTTTGTTTTTGCTTGAAATATAAGATTTTAAGAGTATCCAATTAAATTCTTAAGATAATTTTTAATGATTAATGAATCAGTTGATTCTTTTTTTTTTTGGTAATGTAAACATTATTTAGATCTTTAAGTGTGTTTTGTTTAAAACAGTATTTTGAAAGTTGGCGACAAAGATTTTCAAATACTATTCAACTGATAAATTTGAAATTTTACTTACTACTTTAATATAAAATTCTACTCTTCCAAAGAAAGTCTTATTTTGTAATTTTTTTTTTGTGAAAAAATGCGTTTTTTGAGAAATCTTAATTTTGATACCCACTATTT
This sequence comes from Wiebesia pumilae, assembly GCA_018907045.1. Taxonomy (NCBI): domain Eukaryota; kingdom Metazoa; phylum Arthropoda; class Insecta; order Hymenoptera; family Agaonidae; genus Wiebesia; species Wiebesia pumilae. The sequence goes on from JACCHZ010000116.1 coordinate 14,470,795, forward strand.
TAACCTAAAGCATTTTCTCCTTAAATTTTTTATAAAAGATCAAAATATTTTATTGAAATTTAAAGTTTTCAATTCTTTTTAATATAGACAATCGAGCTTTAAATAGAAATCACTAAAAAACATTTTTTAAGAGTTAGCTTATGTTATATTAATAATACTTATTATTAATACTTGTAAATTATAAAAACTTTAACTAGAAATGTGTACTGAATATATTTTTAATATATGTTATAGTACCAATTTCATAAAATTAAATACAATACGCTGACTTCTTTGAAAACTTCAAGTATTTTTGACTCTTTAATTTTCGATAACCCTTCATGAAGCAAAAATACTCCAAAATCTTGATTAAATAAGTTAGCTAAGTGAATAAATAAATGATATATTTTTTTTAATATTCACTTGAAAAATAGTTAATGACATTTAAATTATGTTTATTAAGTAATGAAAGAAATTAAAATACAATTATAGATTACATTTAGGTACATGTATTTATATATATAAACAATATCACAGTTTAACTCATTATTTATTATACCTCTTAATATTAATGTTAGCATCTGTGTTACATATTTTCAATTTTTATCACGTAATGTTTTACATTGAATACATCGTTGAATCTCTAATAATATTGAATTGCAAAATTTTTTAATTAAAAATGTACATTTTTAATAACATTTATCCATGTTTATATTCTGTATATTTTTTATTTTTTAGTGTCATGATTGATATAAAATATGTAAAAATTAACATTCAAATAACTATCTTATATTTATATTTAGGCAATTGAATATTATTGACAATGAACTGTTAAAATTATATACTATTTAAACATCATGGCTTATTCAAGTTAAAAATTATAAATAAAAAATATCAAAATTATAATAACAAATTACATCTAAATTACTGCTTAATAAATACATTTTGTTAAACTTTTTTCCTTAATATTTTGTTATTATCAAAAATACTTTTATTTTCTTTTTATAGCCCATATTATATTGTCAGTGCATAAATTTATTTCAAAATTCAGTCAAAAATTATGTTGTTTATAAAGCGATAACAATAAATTGGAAAATAAACTTAAATTTTTATATCTAAATTAAATATAATATAGTTTCAATGTTAAACTTATCCATATAATTATATCTTAGTTTGAATTAGTTGAAGATGTATTACATTATATGAAATTTGGTAATTTTAAACAGTAATGGAAATAATAATTAAAGCCCATGATTTATCTCTTTAATAAAAGTTATAATGTTTGTGAAATAATAAGTAAATAAACATTTGTGCCTAGCCCTACCGACAAGCTTGTTTATTCATTGATGTCAGCTACTTTGATATCATCTTGAATGTCAACAACAATTGTATCTGGATCTGGTACCCTGTTAGCTGATATACATCCATTTGCAATGGTTGTTGGAAGAATGTTTTCAGACTGTAAATATAAAGATATTCAAACTTTAAAAAACTTTATAATATAGTATATTATCAGATTATAACAAGTAAAGTATATAAATATTAAAATTTGTAACAAAGATTTTATGATATATACATTTTATAAAAAGCAATAAAAATATTTTGAAAGAAAAATTAAATAATAAATTAATTTATGTGTAGTTAATTCCATATTATTATATCCTACAAATAAAATAAAATATTTATGTTATTCGTTTTGCATTTAAATGAAAATATCGAGTTTTTAAATTTTTAATTGAAATATTTAAAACTGTTTTATTTATAATCATATTTATAAAATATTTATAACTTAATTAAACTATCATAAAATACATAAAATATATAATTTTATATATGTAAACAAACATTTAAAGGAATGCCTTGCACATAAACGCTCCTTACAATTTCTGTGCACAAAAGATGAATGGTGCAGATTACCGCAGTGTTCACAAGTTACGATTAACAGGAAGTAAATTATAATTCCACCAAAAAGAGAATTGTAATTTATTGTAGTCACATGACAGTATCATTATATAGATGTATAGTGTTTGACATATTTGCACTATATAGGCTTACTGTGTTGTTGTGGATTGTACAACACGAATAAAATCTTAATTACTCCTGAAACTTGTATGGATGTATTTGGTTGTTTCCTTTACCCTTTCTGGATAAGCGGGAAGTTATAGTAAAAAAGCAGCATTAGCGAAAACTTGTATAAAAAATGATACAAAGGCGGCATAAGAAGCAGGAACACTGAGGCGAAAAACAAAATCAACGTAAGGTTTTGCGTCAAAATTCGTTCCTTATATAAAATTATTCGTATTTTCCTTGAGCTTGATAGCGTAATCTCGAGTGATCTTTAGTGAGAAATGAGACTGTCAACAATGTAACGTATCAAGATACTTGAAATATACAATCTTAAGTTGGAATATGACGTTCATAAGCGTTATTTTACCTTTGTAATGCCATAAGAACTTCACCTTTTAGATAAAAAGGTGGTTCTTTAAGTTGCTTAAGGTGTATAAATTTTGTTGCGAACAGACTTTCACTAATCCAATTGATGGAATGGTGGATATTTTTTTATTAATGAAAAAATGATGAAAAATCAATTTAATAACGTATCTTATACAATTATGGAACAATAATATTAGCTATACACATATTTTATCTAAAACAAAACTTAAGTAATTAAAGAGAGAAAATTAAAAGAAAAATGAAACGTTTGCAATAAAGATAACGTGGTTGTTATAATAGAGATTCGATGTTTTATAGGTAAAAGGGTCTATCTCAGCATTTAAATAACGTGTCTAACAGAAACATAAGATGAAGTATCTCAGCTCGTATCGCATAAAAAATTGAAGGAAAAAAGGTTGATTGTCCAAAATGCAGTACGTATCGTTGGACAGCGTTCGAAAGCAAAAGCGAAGTTACGCAAGTAACGTCCCTCTAGTGTTGATCCTCCGCTAGGCAAGACATTCATATATATATATGCATATTGCAAGGACTGATCATTTGCGTCTTATTTGAATTTTTGAGTTTCGAATAATAAATAAAATTTTTATTTCGTAACGGAGAAATAGTTTATTATTATTTCTTGTATTGTGTGTGAGCAGTATTTTGGATTACGTTTGTAGTCCTAATTAGAGGAAGACCGCATTGGAGCTGCAAAATAGCAACTAGAAACGAAATCGGTTTGAGATTTCACTAATGCAAGGTGACTAAAAATTATATTTTGATAAACTGCGGACAAGCGCGAACGTCCTCAAGCGACATCACCAGTAAGTGTATATTAGTGAATAAATTAAATATAATAGTCGTACATTTTTAATATGAAACTAATGTAAGTCGATGGTTTAGAAACTGGTGAATTTTGGTAAAAAATTTATAGCGTAACTTTCGCTGTTAAAGAATCAAGAACGCTGTTCAACTGTAAAATAAAACCACTATCCTATTACTCAAGTTATGCTCTTTATAATACGTTGAATACTTTAAGAGATAAAATAAATATTGAATACTAAATATACCCTGTTAAAGAAACTTCTAATTACTTTTTTATTAAATTTATCTAATAAGAGTATATTAATATATACTCTTTATGATTTAAACTATATATTATTTCAATAAACATTTATTTTTTAATTCTTTACTATAATTTAATTACACAATTCTAAGTTCTGTGAAAAAGCGATTCTTACAAATGTAAAGTTTTTCACTATGATTGTTAAAATCATGGTGACTGTACAAAAATAGATACATCAGATGATAGCTGCTAAAGCAGCCTCGTGGTGACGTAGAAAACTGGAGAAGAAAAACAAACAATTTATCACTTAATCCAAAACTTATGTTTCTGTTGATATGTAAATATGAAAGGCATAAAACGTAAGACTGAAATTTGTTATTTATCAGTAATTACAAAGGTCTAGGAACTAAGTTGCAGATGATTAGCAGCAATCTGCGGGGAGTTAAAAAACATTCTTGTTATTCTAGACAAAAATTACAAACTTTTTATATCTACCTTGAGCTCTAAGTTGCTCACGAAAATTCAAACATGCATCGTTATACATGAATGCGTAATTCGTGCCATACAGATAGAGCCTGCTGACAAATACCGAGCAATCAGCATTAACACCTATGTAGTTATTTAGTTATTGATTTTTATATAATTAAGAACAGTAAATGTCATTCTATAGTTTCTTTTAATTTAAATTATATAGAATTTCAAACGACATTTTTACAAATTCTTTAAAATTGATTTTAATTAAATACATTAATAGTTATAAAGCACGTGTAAAGAAACTTATTAAATGTACACTTTGTAAGAACTGCTTTAGCCGCTTAAGCGAATTTGTTAAAAAATTGAAATCGGAGAAGAAAGGACAGAGGTGTGAACAAGGAATAGGTGAAGGATGACAAAAACAGAAGTAAAAAAAACATTAATTTTTCCAGGCAATCGAAGTATTAAGAAAAGTAGACGATTAGCGTTTGATCTTAGTAGCGAAACGATTGGATCGAAGAAAATAAAATATCTAATAATTAATTAATTGATTACTTCATTTTTTGTCTTAAGATATTTCTAACAACGTATATAATTGAAATTCATATAAAACAAAACTAAATACCTACTTGATATGCTGCAGCATCTAAGGCCATCAATTCCTTTTTCGATAAATGTTCAACAATAGCTGCCGCGTAACAGTCACCCAGCATATTATTAGTTGTTCTTACACGATCACTATGTAATAAAATAAGTGAAATTAAGAAAATATTTTTTACAAGCTAAGTTGCACTAAAAAAAGAGAATTAAATTCTTACATAAACCAGTCGATAGAAAATAATAATGAAACGTCTTGTACTGGTGCATCAATAGCACTCAAAACAACTAAAAGTAAAACAAGCGCCGCACTTGGTACGGATGCTGAAGAAACAGATGCTGCAGTCGACGTAAGTCTTTAAAGATTTAAAAAATATCTTTGGTAATTGTAAATTTTATAAATATATAAAATTATTGCAATAATAAAAAAATTAAACATTGTTTTAATATTTCAAAGCAAAATAAAATATTAACTATATTTATTGTAATATTACACATTTAATTAAAAAAATTCAAAAATTTTTTTCTATTACTAATCATGTTTTTATGCTACTTATTGTATTTAAACGATTAAATAGTATAAATCTAATGAATAATTATTTTGTAATCATAATTAGCACCATTAAATAAAACTAAAATGTAATGATACTTACACAACAGTTATGATTTCTCCAAATCCCAGTAGGATGCCGTTCATTTGAGCGATGAAGATACTAGCAACGGCAACAAATAAGGCAGTGCCATCCATATTAATATTACAACCAATAGGCAAAACGAATCTTGTAACTCGTGGATCGACTCTTAAATTCTCTGTCATCAGACGAAAGGTCACAGGAAGTGCAGCAGCTCTACACAAATTCTCATTAACACATATACAAAATATGTAAGATATGCTGTTAATATTTTTTATTCTTTTGAAACAAAAATAAAACTTTAACTATGCGATTTTAATCTCGCTAGTTTTTAAGGGCATTCTGGATAGATCAGATGAATATAAAATATATATTTTTCCACATTTGCTAAAATATTAAAATTATTATGATCGAAATATTGACATCACTGAATAAACTAAAGTTTTTTTTAACACTATACATTCTCTCTAAAAAATTAATAAATAGTTGATACAAGGATTTTTCAAATGCTTCTGGCAACTATGAATTACTTAACGAAGTATTACTTAAGAAGTATTTCTTAAGACTTAAATTATTAATGGACATTTCAAGCAATCAGAATGACCGAGATGAAGACAGGATAAAATTGAAAAAGTAATAATAAATTCAGAAATAAGGGCAAGTATAAAATGATTATAAATGATTAAAATTGTCTCTATTTCTCTCTCTCTCTCTCTCTCTCTCTCCTCTATTTCTCTCATTTTTAATTATATTTTGATAATTTTAGTTGAATAATATGGATTGTCCACATATCTTTCTTCTTATAGTTTCTATAAATGCGCTATTGTAGATAGTTTTACACGCCTTCTTCTGCTATATTATAATAATTAAAATTATCTGTAACATACAAGGTGCATGTATCGCTTGCGGCCATCGTTACTTACCCGGCACCTCAGCAACCGTGAACTCTCGTGACCACCTGCAAAAGGCCGCATACCACGCGCGCGTTCTAATACATCATCATTGAAATCATACAGTCAGTATTCGGTTCTCAGTGTACACGTACAATGTACAGAGTGTATTTCTTTTCTGGAAAAAGTTAATCCACACACAAGATATTTTTCAATTAGATTGCAGTTTCAACGAAGCTATTAGATTTTATTTTGAATTTCTTGTTTCTGCTGCCTTTCCCCGTACGTTTTCTAAACAACTAATACTCATGATTTTTTAATTTTTAAACATATACTGCTAAAAAGAAAGTTAAAAGAAACTTTCGACAAAATGAGGAATACTATCAAATTCTTTATTAAAACTAATATTACTTACTACTTTATTAAAAAAACAGTAATGATTTAAGTACTATTATAATCATTAGAAAATAAAATAAAAATAATCTAACAAAATGTTAGATAAGTCTTTCAATTTTATAATTATGCTTCACTAAAATGATAATCATATTTACAGGAGGTACAGATAATAAAATATTTAATGTGATGATCGAAGCTAAGTTATACTGTAATTAATTTGCAGGCATCCTCCATTCGACAGTTGTCACACTTAATGCCTGCAATAGAGAGAGAGGGCGATACCGACGTGATAGATAAAAATGTTGTTTTAAACTTCTCACTTATATTTAAATAAATATATATTTCATGGATAAATAATAATGTATACGTAATAGACTAATAAATAATGAAAATTTACAAACAGTATATTATATCAATTTAAAAATCACAAAATTAAGGAATGATTTTTTACAAGCTAATGTTTTTTAAATTAATATTATATTTAGTATATTTATATTATACCTTAACATATACCTTATACGCAATATATGGAATATACCTTATACGTAGGCATACCTTATATGTAATAAAGATTGTGCCTGTGTAGATGTATTAATTAATAATAATAATAACAATTAATAATAAGTTCTTGAGAAAAAATAGATAAAATAAATTGATTCTTGAGAAAAATTTTTTTTAACGAAAGCTTTACTGATTATTTAACACAAAGAACATTTACATTTAAAGCACTATAAAATTCAAACATCAATAGGTTATTATAAAAAGCAAATTGTCAACAAGATGTTTGCATAATCATATTTCCTTTAAATTAAGATGAAATCAATTCAATTAGAGATTTGTAAATTATGAAAAACACAATAGGAATTAGCCTACAAATACTACCAAAAGAGATTTCTTGAAGGTCCATGCTTTTAAGTTGTTTTACAATGTAAACTTTTGAAATAGAAATTAAAAAAAAAAAAAAAATCCGATAAAATTATTCAAGTAAAAAAAAATTTTTACTTTTGTGAATGATTTAAAAATAAAAGTTTATATAGCATTCTTATTCAAAAATATTTTATTGTGAATTGGTACTAATTTATTAAATCTAATGCACTTTCAATAATATGCAAAAAGTTCTTTGAAATCGTGCTTCATATTATAATTTTACAAAATATAAATTTAATATCTAATGTTTATTGATTTTAGAAAAAATGAAAATGGGTTGTATTAAGTTATTGTATGAGATATTTTTAAGATGTTATAATAAGGCTCTAGAAAAAAGGCGTTGGCATTTATTACAACATGAAAAACATTTTTATTTTATTAAATTTTTATTTAAATTCACTATTAGTTCTACTACTTTCACTTTTACTCTCTTTTATTCCATAAAAACATTATAATATAATCAAATCAACATTGAACATCAGTTTACAAGAAAATATTGTACTTTTAGATAGGAAGGAAAGTATATTTATTAGGTAGTGATATTCTAAATACTTATACACTGGAATTAGTCCAAATAACACAGAATTAATCGATATTAATGTGAAAAGCATTGAAGTATAACTTGACATTCTAGTGATATCATGTCACATCTTGCACATTGCAAAATTTTATTAGGTATTTATCAGATTGAACATGATAACATTTAAGTCATTTTAAGTAACACTGAGAGCTGCATACCTCTGTACTTTTTTAGGGGAAACAATAATAAATTCTCCCATTAAGAGCAATATTAACGTTTAAGAATAAAGAGAAATATGTGATAAAATTTTTAATATTAGTCTTTTTATATTGAATATCTTTTGATTACTTCTGTATTTTAATTTTCTTTAAAATTAATGCTATGAAAGACTATAACTGAAATATCTGGATGAATTCAGAAGAAGTATTAAAAAATTTAAAAGAGAAAAAAAGAAATAGTTCAGATATATAATTATTATATAATTATAATATAATTTAATATAAATTCAGATTTTAATAGAGGAGAACAAAATCGACAGTGAACAACTCACGTTGATGCCATGGCGAAAGCAGTAAGCGTACCCTGTGCAAGACCAGCATAAAATTTGAATGGATTCTTCTTTACAATGATAAGATAAATCAACTGCATAATTACTAGTTGATAAAAAACCACTCCAATAATAATAGTGATTATAAACCAAATTAATTGAGACATAACAAGCGAAAGATCGATGACACCAAGAATTTTGCCAGCTATTACAGATGTAATCCCTATTGGTGTCATCCTGTAACAAATAATTATTGTATATAATATATTTTTATATTTTGTATATTTAATATGTATATATATACATAATAATTTTCAAAAATCTGGAAACAAAATTATGCTTTCGTCAGTATTTTGAATAAAAATTATTGATCTCATTTACTTACCACATAATAGTTGATACCATGCGCATAATAACTTCAAAAACTGCTTTAAAGAAATCAACAACAATATGTGCCTTATCTCCTAATGTTCCAAGAAAGGTTCCAAAGACCAAACAAAAAAAGACTATTCCCAAAGTATTAGTACCACTACGATATTGTATAACTCTTATTAATTCTTCTTCAGGAACTGTTAGTAGATCGCTGTAATTCTGAAAACTATTCTTCTTTGGTATATATACTGTATGAGCCTATTAAAAATTATTCATTTTTAAATGTATAAATTAAAGGATACGTGTATTCTTTCTTTGTTCAATTACCTGTTGAAATGCTGCTTGGAAAAGATTATCTGGAAACATATTCCTGAACAACAGTAAAGTCATTATTGAATAAGTATATAGGTATTATAATAATAAATTCGGTACTTAAATAAAAAATTATGAACATTAATTTTTATTTTCAATAATATTTTTTATCTATAAATAATTTTATAGATCTATAAATAATATCTATAAAATATTTTAAAATCTTATCTATAACATTATGGGATATATTATAAGTTTCAAATATTTGAGGTACTATTTATAATAAAAGGATGTTACAAGAATTAGTTATTAGAAAGATACAGGGTGTATTTTATATGACTAATCTGTATTTTTATAAAAATTAAGCAACAATCTATAATAAAGATTTATTAAAAATGCTAATATATAAATATAAAAATTAAGTATATTTATTTATACTAAGTGTAAATAGCAAATAAGAATAAATTTATAGAACAATTTTAAACATTTTTCTTATTTATAATAAATATCTACTCTATGAAAAATATTCAAATACTTTTACCAAACACCTGTGAATTTAAGCAAATATAACAGTTAAAATAAATTTGTTTACTATACAAATACAAATAACATCATAAAATTATTTATTTTCTTACAACTCTTTTTATGTAAGCACGTTGCTGGTTTTATTCGATTGTTCATTTTGCACAACTTTTTTATTGGTAAGTGATTATATTAAATATTTTATAAATGTTCTGTTGACATCTTTATGTATGCTATTGCTCTAATTTTCATTTACTGTATTCTTACGACTATATAATTTATTTTTTTTTGTTTTTGAAGTTGATATAATCAATTGGATGTTCAAAGAATGCAGCGTTATCAGTATTGTACGACCACCTTGAAATTCACTAAACTATCAACAAATGATTGTTTTCGACGAAGTTAATGTGTCGTAATATTTTTTAAACCACCTTTGGATAGACGGTAGTCTTTCTTTTGTCAAACGAAATTCTTATTGATCCATTATTTTTTCAGAAAAAAAGCAAAGCTAATGTCACATACGATTGAAATTTATAAGAAAATAGGCCAATATTTTATCCAATTTACCACAAAACTATTCAAGGTTAATCTTTATAAAAATCATATAGATTTAATTAATAGTCTTGGATTTTTACATCGCATCCATGGTCTCCAAATATGGTTTATATTAGCGAGCGATGACTAGTACTTGCTCTCGTCTTTTCGAACGCTGTTCAGGAAAGTTTGCACCTTGTGAAATTATCGCTCAAGATAGATATATTATTTCTATCCGGAAACCGTAAACGTCACGACGAAAATATTTAAATTTTTAAAGTTTATAATATGATAATAAAAATTTATAATATGAGAATATAAAAAATAGAATGATGAATAAAAGCATATGTATATTTTTGCAAAATTTAAATTTGATGTTTTTTATAAAAAAGTAAATTTAGTTTGGTCGCAATAAACTTAGCGAATCAAATTCTTTTTTTTTATAGGGAAGCAGGGCATACACTTAAGATCAGGATACTTAATTATTTTAAAGTAGAGAATAAAATGAACATACACATAAATATAAACATCAGATACTTAAATAACAAAATTATATTTCAACCAATATACAATACAATTACCTATATAAGAACTTGAAAGGAGTATTCGAAATTATTGATTTTATTACGGCATCTCTCTTATAACCTATGATTTTCTTACAATAACATTAAAGATAATAATAAAATAGACATAAGCACTGCTTTGTCTATTTTATAATAAATTTATCATCTTGTATGCGGCTATTAAATGCCAGTAGATGCAAATTCAAATAAACAAAATTGTGCAAAATAAAACTTATCTTAAATATAATTCTATATTATATTATAAAGTAAAACGCTAGATTTTGCTTTATTTTTGTAAACTATTTTTACGAAAATCAGTTTCGTAAATTAATAATTTTATTATATTATCGATGCTAGATTTATATGTTCTAGAGTAATAGGTGCAACAAAATGATATCTCCTGTTGCACATGCTAACTAGACTATTCGCTTCTTGGTTATTTGACGTCATGATTATCTAACTGACAAACAAAACACGTCATTTGCAATGTAAGCAATCGTAACTCAAGAATTTGCAATAATCCAGATGTGTAACTAAGATCAAAACTATTGATGAGTCATCAATACGGGAAGTAAATAAAGTGACAATAAGTGAACCGACTAACATATCGGAGATAAAGAATTAATGTATCAGTACGATAAACTATAAATGAAGATTATGCAATGATCTCTACGTGGTATTTATAAAAGATAAATTTAAACACAAATAAAGAAAAGGAAATTAAACTGAAATCGCTCCTTCGTTATCCGCCAGATGCATAAATTCCTCGAAGTCGATTGAAGAAAACGGAAGTTATCTAAATTACAAAGGAACAGCAAAGACGTAATATATATTTAACGATTCATTTGACAAGAAATTTAATACCGCGCACTCTTTCTCTCTCTTTCTCTCTCAATCTCTTTCTTGTAATTCTAATAAAAATTAAAGGAGAATCATACATTTAATTGACGTATTATTATTTAACCGATTTCCATATGTGATCCAAGGCGATTCTGTCCCTCGGATTGGTATATTAGTTGAACTTGATATGATATAGACAATTAATACTTAAATAGTTTTAATTTATTATTCTATTTATCATTTACGTTATATTGTTCTATATCTCTAAATTTAATTTAAAAAGAAATTTCTTGAAATCAGATATTATGTTTTTCTAACATTTATTCTATCCTCACATATTAAAATCTTAACCGATTTTAATCATTTTATAAATCTTTCTCAAATTAACATTACATTTTTTTAATTTGAAATATCAAAATTTTCTCTTGATACCAAATAGAAAAAAGCAAAGAAATTTAAGCAGAAGAATTTTTGCAATTCTCTGATTATTATTAAACAACTGAAAATGAACTATATCACAATATAATTTTAAAATATATTTTTGTGTAAGTAAATATAAATTTTATTCTTATGAAAATGTAACAATAGTTTTTAGGAATTTAAATTTTTTTTTAAAACACTTTTAAAAACGTCAATATAATGCATAAAATTTTAAAGCGTAAAATGGTTAAATAGTATAAAATCTTAACATTATTATAAAAGGAATAAAGTAAACAAACATTTATTCCAAAATATATTGGAACCTAAAAGTTTAAAAATGCCTAGAGTATTCTCTTACCTTCCAAGATCTAGTAGACTATCCAATATATTTACTGCCCTGGTATGTGCCAAAGATTCCGTTGTTTCACGCAAACCAGTCTTTCCAGGGTGAATAAGAAGAACAAGGCTTACTCCAAGGATCGCATTTAACAACGATGTCAAAATAAAATAGACCAATGTACGAACTGCAATCATTCCATTTATACGGGCGTTTAAACTCGCTGATCCTACGAATTAAAAATTTTCAAATATTAATACTTAAAGCTACTGATATATGTTATGATAATTTCATTTTAGATTATGCCAAATATTAATAATGTGAAATTTAGTATTACATATAATATTAATTATATAAAAATAAAGTAGACAATTTGTACCCAAAATTTAATTTTAAAATGATTTAAGAAAATTTAAGAAAATATCAGTAATAAAAGATAATCAATATTTGTATTTTGTATAATATAAAATATAATTTATTTAAAATTTGTGTTGAAAAAGATTATAAATGTTCATGAAACAAATTCATATATAGTTATATGAATTTGTTTATTCCGGTACTAAAGTAAGCAACCTGTGGTATACCTCACTAATTTTCTTGATATTGTGATATGTTGTAACATATAAAAAAATATTAGACGGATGTTTTTCTTATGTGTTAACACGGTCATTTAAAGAGTGAAAATCACCTTTAAAGTTTACCCTCGAAAATGTTTTTTTTTTAATATCTCAAACACAAATTTAAATTTTGGAATAAAACTAACGTCAATTTATTTATTTTGAAAAAATACTTACGTGGAAATTAATTTTACTTCAAAGGGTTGCATTCTTTATTTCTTATAAAGGTAAATATGACATTTTCTTTTTATTTCTCCAGAAATTTTTAAATTAAACGAATCTCATGAAAAACCATTCTATGATTAATAATATTAATGTGTAAGAAACAAGTTTTTTTTTTAAAAAAAAAAAAAAAATTTATAGGTGTAACTACCCCTAACAAGAGTTTTTCCCAACATATATCTTAATAATTTTCTTCATTTTGTAATGTATTATAAAATATGACAATAAAAATAAGAATTATATTTGTACGTAATTATACAACCATTTGAGGGATAAAAAATACCATTATAGTTTACCCCTGAAAAATGTTTTTTGATATCTCAGAAACGAATTGAAATTTCACAATGAAACCAACTCCAATTTATTTTTTATAAAATGTGCTTTTACTCTGAAGGATTGTATCCCTTATTTTTCATAAAAGTAATTATGACTCTTCTTTTTCTACTCACAAATTTTCAAGGCACCTAGCAAGTAGCCATGACGTTATTAAGCACATGTATCAATAATTCGTAAACGTTTAAAGTACTCTTCAAGATTTTTGATCTTTTTTAATTACAACCGCCTGAAAGAAAACATATTATAAAATTTATTTCAGTTTCTGTGAGTCGTTTAATAAGATTCAGACCTAGGCATAAAAATTAATCAAAATTATTCATATTTTCTGAAAGATTTTTATTTATGCAGTAGTATAGTTATCATGGAAGTTATATATATATAGACATATAGTTCAGAGTTCCGTAAAAATGTTGTGCAAGCTAGTGCGATACATTGATTTTTTCTATATCTTAATATAGCCACATGTCCAGTATTCTACTATCACTAATAAATTCTTGTTCTCTAAGCCATAATTTGAAGATAGGTAACAAGTGAAAGTTACTCGGAACCGAATTAGAGAAACATGAAGGTTGTTGAAATAATGTAAACTACATGATTCTTATTAGCCGTTTTTTTTATCAATTTAATGACTAAAATATTATTTATTGGGCTGTTTTTACACAATACAAATTGTTCTATGTTTATTCCAAAAAATTACCTTATCTTTACTAAAAGAAACTAACTCTTTTCGTACAAACTAATATTTTTCAATCTATTATTGTGATTGCTATTTAGTTGTAAAGTGTAGATATAAGCTCAAATATTATCTGACACATAAATAAATTGAAATTTTTTCTAAATTTTGTCAAATAGCTTTAAAGCTAAATAGCTTAAATTTTAGATATTTTAGATAATTTTAGATACTGATTTTGATTTGACATAAACAAAAACCCGACTTATCTAGTACTGAAATTTCTTTATGCTAAAATGTTCGTATTTTAATATTGCTGACAATTTTTATTGACAGTTATATATTTAACACCTTCCACACTTCACTTTATTTATTCTTTCGTCTTGGAACGAAGTAATATGGGACAAATAGAACGTTAACGTACAATTAACGAGGCCTTTGAACGTGAAATACAAATCGAAAACTTTAAAGTAAAAAGCGTTTAAAATAAACTTAAGAAACACATGAATTTAATTTATTAAACAAGCTAATTTAGTCTAAAAATTTTACCTAAAAGACACGCAATCTTAACCGAAATACTACACGATACGCAGCTTACTGAGGAAACTGTATCGCGACGTAGTTTCTAAGTTCATACGCTCACTTTCGACGATTTCCCAGTACGGCAGCGTGGCTTTATCAAGAAGAGCCGTATCCCGATATCTCTGCGATAATGCACATAGATCAGCGATCTTCTAGTGCGGTGGCGTTGTAGATGGGTGGTCTTGATGCATTGTGATCCTTCGTCGTGAAAGTGGGTTTGTGCAACGAGGATTGTGATCAGGAACAGACTTGATGTGGCGAAAAGTATCAGTAACAGACGGATAAGATACAGTGAAAACCGTCACTTTTAGTCAGATCCAGCACTGCGAAAACTGTTGCCGAGGATTAGGATATAATGCAGTAACGATCGTCATCACAGAAGCGGAATGGGCTGAGCGATGATTGTTGTCCATGGGCAGGGAAGTTTTGGTCGTTTCCTGGGATCAGCTGGGAGCGAAACGTCGTCGAGTCAAGACGTGCTGCTATAGGCGTGCACTATTCTTTGATATGGAGAGCTCACACATATCAACTTGTGCTAGACTGCTTGAAGAGGTTACGCGATGTCGCGGTTGCTGCCTGATTAGAATTGGATTTGTATGGATCCGCGCAGATTGCACTAGCCTAGACAAGATGTTTCTTAAATGAGTAAGCAATGCGAATCAGACGGGGCTAGTGCGTACACTTACGTGGAGAAAATTTTTATCTGGACCATAAACTCTCTAACTCCCTAATATGGACTCTAACTCTCACACACATGCGTATTGTCTGCGTATATCTCTTATTAGTACGGCGCATAAATCTCTCACATTAATATGGCTTATGCGGGGCGCTTACTCTACACACATTCGCCCATTCTTATGTGCGACTCACTAATACTATATACACTCGGACTCCCGCTGTGTTCAACGCGCTTATACCTAGGCACCCTCACACATTCACTATGTTCAATACATTTATACATATACACTCGCTGTGTATGACGCACTTACATCTATTCACACTCAGCTCGTATATGATACATATAAATAAATATTCTTGCAACAAACTCCGTATAGTTCGTCACAATTTGACTAGAACAGTCTTTAAATAGGTTATCACTGTTGTATATCTGATCTATTTTAAATTATATCAATTTGAATTTAATTGTTACATTTAACATCATTTATGATCTTGCAAATAAAAATATTTAATAATCACAAGATTTATATATTTTTTAATTTTTTCGAAAATTGCTTAAATGTTATATATTAACGACCTGTCAAAACTATAAAAGTGTAAAATAATTATGCAAAATACACCATCTTTACTTAAGACTTGGAACTTATCAAACGACCCATATTTTTTCAATAGCATGAATAGACATTATTCCTACTACTAATAATTAGACTCATTTAGCTATTATTCTATATAGTAAAACAATAATTTTATTTAATATTAGAATATATTTCAGTAATTAATTTACGGCAAAAGAATACATTTTTATAATAATACTATCAACTAGATCGTTAGTATAATAACTGATAGTTATAAAATGAGATATAATAATGTGCCTCATGTGGATAGAACTGGAGGATGCCATAATCGTATAATATGTAATATATATATGTGAATTCAAGGCTCGTGTATACGTCAGAGTTGTACATATATAAGAATTGCAAGTCACACCGTCAAGCAATGATTATGAAGTACAGTATAGCCACCGAACATTTGAATAAATCAGTAAGTCAACATTTATTTCATCTGTTCTATATTATGTTAGCTTTTATTGAATTTAAAGAAAGGAAAGAGCAAGAAATAAAGTGTTATGAGTGTTTTGGCGAAATTACACAACTTTCTTTTTTGCCTATCCTTTCTTCGGCCGACATCTTCCAGCCAACGTAAATTTTGTAGCTCATGCGAGTGTGTAATGGCTGTTTGCTTACTTACACATTAGAATTGCGAGTCTGTCGTCATATTTCCTTAAACCAACGTTTTAAATATAATCTTTTCTTGCTTACAGCAGTTGTGACCATTTTTGACCGAATATCAAACAGGCATGCGGAGGCAATGAATTTATTCTTGTTTCCTATTATAAATCCAATATATGACTTAAGAGACCGCCACAGATTCAAGGCTGTTTTACTTTCAAGGTCTCTGAATCAATTCATTACGTATATAGTTGTAGTGAAATCATTTTCAGATACATATTTCTGAGTTTATCTATCTTTGCGATCCATGACACGATGCTTTGATACAAATCACTGAGAAAACATTGTTCAGATTCTTTAATTGATATTCTCAAACTTGAGAATGACCGATAGGCATATAGCGGCTGTAGTCTTGATCACGAATAGCAGAAACCTCACTATACTCATTTGAGACGTACCTCAATACGTTACGCTGGTATTGCCTATGGTGTCCAATTACCAAATGTCCATTTTAATCGCGACCATTCGCACACACAATGTGCTTAGTTTTCTCACCCAGTTGCTTACGTTTACTTTCACCACTAACACGTTTGTGTGGACCATGCACACGTGTATTCATTATTCCACTTCTTTAAAATTAAATGAAAGGGAAGGAAGGGCTATAAATTAAACCATGTTTAGTTGCAAATTAGCGTAACTTTATTTTACTTTAATCGTTTCTATCTGCCACAAGACTGCTTGTCATATTTCCTTCTGGCTTTCACCAGTTGCTGAGGATGCAACGATAGTCAAGGGTGTTTTCAACCTTGACTGCGACATCTGTCCTTGTCATCCATCATGAATTCTTTGCTCGATCTTTTATCTTCTCAGTCCGTGCCTATAGGATTTATAGAAAGTCATAAATACTAACTTTTTTAACAAACTCCATAAAGAAGTAAAAACGACTCTTATAATTAATTGATAGATAATAATTTCAATTATATTAATGAATATCATTTAAAAAACAATAAATATTCTATAATAGAAAAGTTACTTGATTCACCAATCACTTTTGGTTTAAAAATTGTAATTTTTAAAAAAATATTTTATTTTTTTAAATATATAATATAATTATTAAAGAATTTTAATTATAATTAATAGTATTTATGATGTATCATATCTATCATTAAAAAAATTAATAAAAACTTACAAAATCTTTTACATAAATATTGTACATACCAGATATTAAACTAGCGATAACCAATGGAAGAATCATAAGTTTTAAAAGTCTCATAAATAGTTCTCCAGGATAACTGATGAGCATTACTGCATCTTCACCTAGACCTAATGGTCGCAAGCCAAACCCTATTAATCATAAAGTATAAATTATCAGAACTCATCTTATTGTGACAATTGTAATAAATATAAACATTACAATTATACCAATTTAAAACAAGTATATGTAATTCATTATACATTCATTATATATAAAAATTGTGAATTTTATTTTGTTACTTTCATATAAATCTTAAGTATTGTACATGTAAAATATAAAATAAGGAAGATCATTCTGTATTAATATTTAATTTTTGTAAATTTTCTTATATTCACAATTCTAAGAGTTTTGTACGTACACAATAAATTTGTAAAAAATTACATACTCAAGTCAGCGATATTCTTGTTTTTGTTGATAAAACTAGCTAATCATATTTAGATTATTTTGTAATAATGTAATATATAATATAATACTAGCTACAAGTTTTAAGAAAACTAAAACTTAAGGATAAATATGTAAGAATTGACATACAATTCAAAAGCTACTTAAATATAACAAAGTCAACTATTAGGTATATACTCGTTTTTATAAAATAAAATCCTTTGCAAAATATGTAATATAATTTCTTTTTAATTCAAATTGTAAAACTACTATTATACATTTTTATGTAAGAAATAAATAAATACATTATATCTTACTGTATACCATATTTAAATGTGTATATTTGATTTCCATGCATTTATATGTTAAACACAATTTTAGTCATTAATTATTAAACATTATGACGTCCCCACAAATTTCAAACTTCACATCAAAGCCTCAAACTAACAAGTTACTCTAACTTAACTAACAAAATTCCTAGAATGGTGACAGCAACAGCCTCAGATAACCTAAGAATACGATCATCCACAACCGACACTGCCCTTCGAACGCTAAATTAACGAATAGCTAAGTAAAAATCTTTTACTTTACTAACCAATAATCGAACTGAACCAACGGAAAACATATATTACAAGGCATACCAGCCTTTGGCCATCTAAAATAAATAAAATCAAATATAGTCAATTAAGCACACAAAAAGTAATACGTAAAAAATTATTGAGGGGTCACAACGTATTCAAAAGTAATTTATGTTCACTTACCTACTTCTTTAAATATTTTGTTATAGCTGGATATTATATAAAAACAATTTTGGTTAAACATTTTTTTCATAAAAAAAATGCGAATTATTTTGAACATTTTTTAGATTATTTTTTATTATCTTTTAATTTTAGATACCAAAAAAATTAAAAAAATTAAGTGTATAAAAAATATACAATTAAACCTACCTTACTTTATTCAAATTTTCTCAAATTTATTTTCAAGGTCATAAAACTGTTTCGTACATCGGAAAAATAAAAAAAATTATATATTTAATATCTTTTATACACAACTAATTTTTTACTCGTTAAAATGTGTACAATATTATGTACTGCATTGAACCACCAATTTAAGTTGTTTTGCATACTTGAGATCAAACTCACTGTCGCACCAATCCATAGGGCAGAGTTACCTTGGATCGTATATGAAGATTGTTTAAATAATAATCCTCGAATTAAATATAAGATTCTTTTTAATTAGTACAAAAAAAATATGAAAAAGAAAGAGGGAGTGCAATGTTTTATTAAATAAATCGTAAGACAATTTGGTTGAATTTCGTTTTGCACGTCTGTTTTCAGTTCATTAGTTTTAAAAATGTACGATGCGTATCTGGTGACTTTAATAATTCCATTCTAATTTGGATGATTTCTGTATTATTCGATGGTGAAGGAGGTTATTCACTTTGGTAAATATCGAAGGAATCGTCTACATCGGGGAACTGGAATACTTACTCACTCTCTTATTTCAATTTACTTATGTTTATCTTTGTTTATACTTATTATCTTTGTTTATGAGTTTTTGTTTATCTTAAATAGATCATACGTTGCTAAATAGCTAATATCTTTATTTGTAGTTTATCGTTCTGATATATATGTTCGATGTTCAAGATTTGTTTATTGATCTACTTCTCGTTGTATTAGTTAAATTTTTTATTTTTTAATACATTAATAGATCTATTTTCATTATCCGTTTTATATGATTACTTGTTTATTCGAGAATATTCTGATAATTATCTAAATTATTCAAAGTGATATACTAATCATAAGCGCCTTTCGAAAAAATAATTCGAATATATAAAAATACTGATCTAAAAATTTATTTGATTCTAACATTTCATTATTTTTTCTGCTTTCTAGAAAGTAGCATTTTCATTATGAAACGTATTGTTAACATCCTTGAAACTTAAAGTTTCATCAAACATTGAAGATTCATCATAGTAAGCTATTCAAGTACATATTTATCGCATTGGTACTCATCAATATTGAAGCTTCTGATTTGAAAAATAAACTGTATTGTCCACACTTTCTGTTGTATTTATAGCAGAATAGTTAAAATTCTTTCAACATAAAATATAATTTGTAAAAGACATGTTCTTACATTGTCTTCTTTTTCACAAGCTATATCATCAAATATCATAATTAAGTTATAAAATATACTGTATACTATCCACAGATGTTAAGTTTTGCGAGATATTATATTTTTACTAGTTTAATGTTTTGGAGAAAACCTAAGGAGAAATAGTTCTCCATGACGATTTTTTTTCTTATTTTACAAAAAAATAAAAATTTTCAGTTTCCAACTTGATTGGTTGCTACTTTAAATTCATGTTAATTATGTAACTTTTAAATTACAACTGATGGTAAAGTTCAAATATTAAGTATCTATATGTTTGACCATCAGTTGTAATATAAACCTCAAATAATAATGATTATAAACACTAAAACGTGGTAGTGGTGTTGTTAATAAACTCATTAATAAGCTACCTATTGAATTACATATTCCTGGATATTAATACTCTAGACCTGGTATCAAGTTAGTTAAACTTCATACATGTGGTTTCTCAGGAATTTATGCACTTGATGCATCATTAAAATTGCATAAATGTCAACACTGTTTAGTAAAAGTTTACGAAAGATGATTTATTAAGTATTGCATGAAGGTAAAGAAACGTTAGAATACTGCGTATGCTATCACTTTCTTCTCCTAAAATTGGTAGATTTTTACCATTCCTCATACAGTTGTTTACTGGCTTAAATGATACAGATGTAATTGCCGATAGTACTGCTGGAATCGTTAAGGTAATTAATATTACGAGAATAGATGTACAACAACTGGAGAAAAGTCAAGTTATAATAAGATGATTAAAGATCTCGCTCTGGGTAAAGATCTCTTTTTAAATCCATGTAAACAACGCTTAAATCTTTTCTTAAATCCATTTATAGGTAAAGGCTTAAAAAACCAAAAAATTATTTTCATAAATTTACTAAAAAGAGCCTTGACTGTTCTTGATTTACTAAGGTACTCAAAGATTTTGAGAATTCCATACTTTCGCGGGATATTCATGCAGAAAGCTTTACTTGACAATGGACCTCATTCCCGACAATTAACAATCATTAATCTTAATAACTCAAGTGGACTTGAGACACTCTGGTAAACATGGTAACAAAACTATATATTTCGATAGTTACAGTAATTTCAAGATCTTATATCTTGATATTATATTAGATTTAATAATCTCTTAGAATTCATTAAATTATGTATAATTATAAACGATATCAAGAATTTAATAATTACAACTGTGGACATATTTCTACATTTTTTGTATAAAATGGTTAATTTTAAAGCTATATAAATATGATGCATAACAAAGATTGTTTCATTCTTTATTAAGCAAGAATGAATGAAATACTTGTAATAATCTCGTTGCTTTCTTGTATTTTCCCTCGCAGTGGCTGACTTTCACTAGTGTGCAACACCTCTTCTACATGTGAATATATCTTCTTCTTTTTCTAATTTTGTGGGTAACTTGAAGGTCGTGCCGTGCTGAGACCTCACCGGCCAACAACGAGCTACTTTTTTAAATCCTTTCACGAGTAGTTCGAAGGTCGGGCCGTTCAAGGACCGAATCCACCAACAGCGAACTACTTTGCTGACCTAAGTATTCTATCACGGGTAACACGAAGGTCGGGCCGTCAAAGCACCGCACCCACCAGCAACGAGTTACTTCTTAATTTCTTTAACCCTAATGCGGGTAGTCCGAAGGTCGAGCCGTCTAAGGACCGCATCCGCCAACAACTGACTACTTTTTCCCAATCCTGTAATTAGACTTTCCAAGCAAACTCGTGATCAGGCCGTACAAGTACCGCGCATGCCGACAACGAGATGCTTAGCTAGTTTGGCAAGACTTGAGGGCTTGCCATATGGGCTGGAGGCTCCTAAACTCGAGAAATCGGCCTAGAAGCTTGCCCGGTGCGATGATACAACGTCGCACTTCGAAGAGTTCCGATGCTTGGTCGTCCGCCTTATTTATCTACATAAAAGATTTTCCTTTTATGGTTTTTTTTCGCGCCATCTAGTAAAGGGACACTTCTCTACTTACAATCCTAGAGCAGTGAAAGTGGCTGTAGTCAGCGGCGCGGGCGGAAGCGGAGATGACGCGTCGGGCCGGCCGGACCTCAGCTGTGACGCCTAGCCGAGATCCCAACCCGCTTCACACTCGTACTTTTTCTCACTCGCTCAGTGCGCTTTCGTTCTCACTCCGCTCTCGACGCTTTTAGCTGCGCACACTCATTCAGTCTAGGGCCGACGCTTGCCCAGAAAGTTATTTTTATGCGCCCGTTTACGCCACCGAGGGGTAAAGGGAGCCTTTTAGATTTTTCTGCTTTTTTTACCCCGCGACAGCCGCTTCCGGGATTTCACGACGGTCATTCCCATCGTATACTTAGATAAGGTCTTTCGTCTATTACATCTATACTTGAAGCGTATTATATTCCTTATAGTAAACTTGCATCAAATAACAATTATGTTCTAAGTTTAATGGAACTTTTAACTTTTAACTCTAACCAAGTGTTGTTTAAGATAATAGTAAATTTCCTATAGATGTAAATATCTATAAGATATATTATGATCTAAAAATTGTCCTTTTCTCTGAAGAAAAATAATAATACTTATATGTAGAATGATTATGTGCAGCTGTAAAATTGATTTTCAAACAAGAGATTTACTAGACTCACTACAAGAATTTTCTCAAGGTCTTCATTCAAAAAACATTACACATTTTTCATATTTATTAATGTCAATTCTCAAGGTTAATGAATTACGAGTTAAGTGTAATATTACACCTGGAACTTATATGTAATTAATATACACTGGAAATTAACTTGGAATGCATACGACGAGTTTTTTCCCGCTGTGTCACCAAGTTATAAGATCATTGAATAACCGTTAAACGTTATTTACCTTTCAATCATTGTCAAGAGCATTAATCAGCTTGAATTACTTATAGTTAATCAGGATAAGGTCTTGGTTAATTTTCATGGATAAATTAAAATTTAGATTATATATAAAAAAATCAACGTAACATTGATATAATTTTTAACTTTCGAAGATATATTAATAGTCCAACATGCCTTCAAATATCCAGTCGATAACTAGCGTGAAAAGCAGTCAGTCATCAATAAAAAAATACAACATTGAATCTTCAGAGATAAACAAGAACAATTTCAATTCAAAACATTTCTTTCCTGAAAAATCTAAGTTCAAAAATAGTTCTTGGTGGAAAGTAAGATGTCTATTTTCTGTCAATTTAAAAGAAAAGGAAGACATTTCAGATGTTCATTTACCCGTCGCCTACAATAAATCCATTGCGCATTATGAAATTCATGTACATCAATTGTTAACTGCAGCCACCATTAATAACAGCGAAGAAATTTATATATCTATTTAAAATCCAAATGTATCTCTTCTACTATCACGCAGTTTACTACATATAGATTACGACACTTTCAGGAAAAGCATTCACATATATAAAATTAGTCAATAACACTTTATAACATTTTGTAGATGATATAAGATATGAGATCAATGCTCTGGAGATAAGTAGATCTAAAAATGTAGCTTTGACTAATCATATGAAGAGTTGGGTTTTTCTCAATCAAAATAAAAAACTATTATCAAAATGCACAAATTGTTATATATATATATATATATCAATTCTTCTCAAATGTAACAGACCGCATGTGTTGTATAAACCAAATGTGTATGAGAGGGACAGCTCGCTCAGTATACACTAGTACGATAGCATAAGAGAAGAAGCACGTTTCATATTCTTACATTACGTATATATTCGCAAGGCTTACGCAAAAATAAGTAAAATCTCGTCTAGGGGGCTTTCCTGGTGAATCGCACTCAAATATCAAGAACATCAGTCTACCGATGTGCACGGGCATACAAACATCAAGATACGGCTCTTTTCGACCACGCGACTTCGCCATATCGGGAAATCGTCGAACATGAACGCATGGGTACAAAGACCGCGTCGAGATATGGTTTCCCCAACAAGTTGCAACAAGTAGTGTGGATTTTGGATTAAGCTAGCTTATTGAGTCTTTTTTTAGATGAAATTCGCGTACTTCTTACATTAAATTTACGTGCTTATTAAATTAATTTTATTTTGAACGCTTTTTAGGTTGAGATATCGGATTTGTATACCGCACCTGACGGCCCCGTTAATTATACGTTTTCTTCTTTTAATTTTTTATTATACTATTTTTAAACGTGAGACCGCAACTCTGCAATGGCTACGTGTATCTTGAACGACATAGAGGAAGTGAAGCAATAAACCGCTGCTAGGATTTCAATATTAAAACCATAAGTTGACTTTTATTCCAAATTTCCCATATTCCTCTTCCCACAAACGAACCCTGGCGAACTGAATAAATCAAGGCTAAAACAGCAGAGAAAAATGAGTACCGCCGTAGTTTACATAGTCTAAGAAAAGATAAGACAACTTCCTTCACCACGATTTACCGCATTACCTATTATTTCATTACATAACAGCCACTTATTTCGTTACATGCACAGAAAACTATCATTGGGATTTCTTGTCATAAGAAGAGTGATCTAGAAATTCTAGTGATCGAGAAAGTTAGCTATTGTCTCAAGAAAAAAAAGAAATAAAATTTAACGAGGAATGTTTAGAATTGGAGATGGAAAGAAACAACGATATTACAAATGCTTTAAGACCGAAGCGTATAATCCTGTTTATCCTCTACAATAGTCACCTAGTGAGGTTGGAAAAGAGCAAGAAGTAGAGAAAATCAATAAAAGACAAAAGTTTTATTAATTAAAATACAGAAGCATTTGATTTGTAATAAGTACTAGCAAAAATTATCATATACAAAAAGATTAAAAAAAATGAATTAAGATATTATCTGTTAGATTTGATACATGATTATATGATGCTTGAAAAATTTATGTAAAAGTAATGATAATGCAAAAGAAACTCTAAAAAGTTGATAAAAATAAAATCGTAGATTCTATAATTATGTTTTTAAATTTTTGGGTAATACTAACTGTAAAATAAATTACTTTATTAAAAGAATAATTTCTTACAAAATCTACTAAGATGATTAGAAATAGAAACTATCATGATTTACATTCTTAGATATTATTTCTACCCCACAATATATTACTTCATCACTCTTTTTGTAATGAATAACTGTCGTAAATTGTAGTCAAATAACATTTCATAAAATTATTTTACTGGATTTTTTAGCACATGAGCAGTTTTTAGCAGTCACATTAAATAAGTAATTGTTTGCTTTGTGGATTATTCTTTAAAAACGTACGAAAATATAACTATTATTATGCTCTAAAAAACGTGACATTAATAAAATTAATAAAATTAAATTAAGTTGAAAACGTTTTACAAAAGTATGAATTTTTTTCATTTCAATGAATAATATAATTCTATATATTTAATACCAACTCTGATATTAAATTTCATCAATCAAATGAACTTTAAAATAGAATTAGAGAAAATTAAACTAAATAAGCATGGACATGATTGGTACTCATAAAAGTATCTAAAATGAACATAACATGTTTTAATAAAGAGTTGCAATAGACTACATTGTAATTTGGTGATTTCTTAGACACTTAATGTATCCGACATAAGATCAACATTTTTAAAATGGATGTACACGCATTTGGTATGAGTTCCACTGATTCCATTTTTATTTCACATATCACACATTTTCGAAGTATAAGTTTTGCGAATTTTGTAAAGTTTTTATTTTATACTTAATAAATGACTAAAATAAATTATATAAAATTACTTTATTTTGAACTGACGACAAATTATATTATATTTTATATCGAAACAAAGTCCTATTTGCCAGGTAGCGTGCAATTGTTTTCGTTGTCTAAATAAAAAGTAATTATCCAATTTATATTATATTTTTTACATATACATTATTTTACTTTTCTACATTTGCACTCAATCGTATTAAATTTTTAGCTAATTTTTTACGATTCTAAGATTTTATTATACTTGTTTTTTATATTATATCAATACGTATTTAAAATTTTTACTACTAATTTTTAATCATTAAGTAACAATGTTACTAATCTAATTTAAGAAAACATTCTTCGAATTTGCAAGCATAATGTCATAACTGATGTTAACTGATTTAAAAAAAAAACATAATTTTCTTTCGAATTTCCTTTATTTAACAATGTATTTTGTGATAATATACCTGAAACTTAAATTAAAACTATAAACTTAATGCATTAACCTATGTAAGATTTCAATAATTTTATTCTTTCAATATTAAATGTTAAAAAAATAAATAATTGAGATAATAATAAATAATCATAAAGCAGTGACAGAGATTATATAAAAAATCAAAATAAAAAAACTCGTCCAGTAATTCAGAAAAAATTTGTCTTCTACCTCTTGTATTAAAATCTTGAGACCAAAGAAGATTGTCCAGATAAGTTAATGCATCTGAATGCCTATAATGTGATAAAACATGACTATATGTAGTTAAAAACATTAAGATATGAGACAAGAGGCGAAAATGCTTAATTTGAAAATTTAATTTCTGATGGCACATAAATTTGCATAGAAAACTTTCTTACACAGTCGAGATCTTCAAAATATTATGTATACGTGAGTGACCTCGAGATAAATTTGACGTTTAGATATATCTAGCCATAAGTGACTTTTAATTACGGTAGGTACTCATTATCTATGAGATCTATGAAGGAGCATGAATTTGCACCGCTCTTCATGCGGTGACTATGAAAGCGAGTAGAAACGTTAAAAAATATAGAATTATACAATAAAGAAATATAATATAAGTTCGGAATAGTTTATAGTTTTATAGTACGGAGAAATATGTATAAAAACGTAACTTTTAAAAAATATAAAACAAAGAATAAATACGTTAACTACTTTCCATATTATTAAAAGCAAAATATGCATTTAATGAAAAGATGAGTCGAAAAACAAAGAAAGAAGAAATACAAATTTAAATTGAAAGATAGTGTATATTTCAAAATATTTAATTAAAAATTATTTAATGAAAAAAATTAAAATTAATACATCTAATTCTGGCAACGTGTACAATGAATAACTTTGCAGATAGGGATATCTGTTGCGATCGTGTGGAATCCGAATAGTACAAATCATTATGAAATTAAAAATTCTCTCAAAAAATTAGGTAATCATTCATTCAAACTACAAATTTTATTAATATGAATAAAATTGTATTTTCGTATGTTTATTAAAAAATTTTGTGTCTATATATAAAGTTCATCCGGTAAGCATGCGATCCAAATCTTGAAGCCACGCGAGAACATTTTATTACGAACGTATGAATAAAATGTAGCAGAGATATATAGTAAAATCATTACAGAATGGACATAAAAATATTATAAATAGAAGAGATAATAATTTGTAACATTATTCGATTCGATTCAACTAAAGGTAAGGAATAAATCATTGTACTACTGTATTTAAGTATTAGTATTGTATTAGTATTGAAAATCATTTATTACCTAAAAAATAATTATAAAAGAAATGTCAATATTATTAATTGTTATAATAACATTGCTACATTATTATTATTATTATTACATACATATAAATATTATGTTTTCATTGTCAAAATAACTTATATTTTGAAAAAGTTTTCTGTTTGATAAAATAGTACTATAACAGGATTTCAAAAACAGTATGTTACTTTTATAATATGTAAATAAATTTATAAAATACGTTAAAATACTTAATAATGTTGAGGTTATATAATTATTAATACCTGAGTTCTCAAAATCATTTGTAATTATACAGAATTTATTTGATATAATTAATAACAGTAAGTATCTTACATATCTCATAATTTATAGGTAAATGTAGTGATATGATTATGAATCATAATATTGTTAAATTCACTGTTTTACTTTAAAACTGTGTTATTACTTAATATAATGATATTTTTTACAAGAGAACATGAAAACTAGTAATTCTAATTGACTTATGTACAAGCAAATATATTTTAATTTAAACTTAATAAAATTTTTAAAACATTATTTCATAGAACACAGCCTTCATTATATGGATTTCCAATCTCATTAGAAACATCTTCAATATGTTTCTATCTTAAAATTGTTTTCTTATTTCAATTAAATTCTGAAACTGTTTTTAAAAATATTATATTTAAAAATATTAGCTATAGAATGTAAGAAATTAAAGATGGAGGTAATTCTTAATGTAAAAAGAACCAGAGTTTGAGTGTAACATAACTAACAGTGACCATTTACAATTACAAAATTTAATATAGATATTGAGACAAAAACAAACAAAATGATAAAATGTTGAATGAAGTTGAATAAAGCGATGAGTGAATAGAAGTCACAGAATGAGTTCATTATTTAATAAAAAGAGTTAGAGCAAGGAAAAGGAAAAGTTGTAGTAATAAGAGAAAAAGCAGAAAAGAATATCAAAATTATTTTAAAGAGTAAATGATAAGATTAAGAATAACTATAAAAAATAAATTGAGTATAAACTAAGTAGTAAATGTAGAAATTATTGTAAAAAGAAAATCTATAGATATCATAGTTGAAGAAAGAGTCAAAAAGTGAATGAGAAAACCTCTTAAATATAAATGAGGAAAGAAATTATAATAAACGGTGAATGAAGGACAATTGAATCATTCTAAAAATTGAATAAATAAGTAGATAAATGACTGAATAGAAATTATAAATTAATAAAAAAAGATTTAATAAAAACTGAAATCTATTTTTCTGCCTTGATAATTGTTGGTTATAATTCAATTATAAAGTAAGGAATAAAAGAGTAAAAATAGTTAAAAAACAACTGTAAATTGTAAATAAAATTGTATCTACCATTAGCTTCTTCGCATTATTTCATCCTCCCACAGTAAAAATACATAGTATATGATATATAAGTTAATGTAATTTATAATACTGTTTCAATGTGTAATAAATTTGCCATATAATAGTCAAAAGATTTCATTATATTATTATTAATAAATATCATAATAAAATTTGTTTATATAAGTTATGATAATGAATATATACAGCAAATTCATATAATTCTAATGAATATAAATAAAATATAAATAAACATATGCAAAAAATTCTTTGTTAAATTTTTTTAATTTACAACACAAATACTGCTCCAAAAAGAAATATCTATAATCTGTAAATTAGACTATAGAACAAATTTTGTATGAATACACAATTTTCTATTCCATTTTTTATAATTTTGTTTTTATATTTAATTAAATTATTGAATATAATATTATGCCTTTCTATTATTAAAAGAATGTAGTTAAGCATAAAAATGAAGTTTATAGATTTATACTTAGAATTTTATTGTATTATAAAAACATAATCTATGTTGTTTTGTACATTTTCAATTACACCGATCCTTATTTTTATGAAAAGATCAAGATCTAAATTTTCTTAAGGTTGCATATATAAATAGATTAAATGTTTAAAAAATAATATTGAAATAAACATTATTTATCAATTGTTTTCAGATTAGAGAATGTTTTTTCTAACAGTATTGTTACATTAATATTAAAATTATAAATTTGTTTATATTATAATTTTGTCATTACATTAAAGAGTATTTAAAGCTTATTAAAGAATTAAATTATTAAGTATAAAAACTAAAGTATTTGGCTCCTCACCTAAAAGGACACCAAAAACGACGCCCGATAGTGTAACCATGAGAAGAAGATTCTCACGCATCCATTTTCTAGTATAGGCGGTCATCTTACGGGGACCCTGTGAGGCCGACGTATCCTGACTGTCCATTTTGGCAAAGAGATACTCAGAAAATCGTGAGTATGCCTTGTCCTCCATCTCTTGTACAGCCAGAAGGGCCGGAATGGATCTTGTCGATCCGGTACCCTTTTCTCACGAAGCTTCGCGGCGTACTGCGGACCCCCGGCAGCACCACGACGACGAGAGTTGGCCGTTTTGGGAATGTTATTGTAAATGTCTTTAGAAGGACCAGTTCCAGTCACCTAGTATATTATGTCGAAAAAACTGCACTTTTCCGTAAACCCAATTATTTAATTATTCTACCGGCTTATTAAATTGATACTTCAAATTCTTTCTATGTAAATTTTATTTTGTCTTTAATTCTTTTTCTTTTATATTACTTAGGCTACTGCTGCTTCAAAAAAAAATATTTGATTTAAGAAATATTGGAAGACGGCTGTTGATCGCACTTGACAGAACGTTTCAGTCTAGGACAACCTTTTCCCAAAATTAATGTTAATACCATAAATAGATGATTTGTCGTACTAATACTTTTAAAGACAATAGATTACGATGAAGTAATAAAATTGAAACCAATGCGTTCACTGCAAAGGACAAGCTTTAACTAATTCACTTCGTTCAATTGCGCGGACATTGCCATATTGATTTCACAGACCTTATATTTCTGGTGTGCAATAAACAAAGATAAAACAAGAGAACGAGACGAGGGAGCAGATGAACAAGATGCATGACGCTTGCGCCATGTATTACAATACAATTTCGCGTAACAGAAATAAAATTATGTGTATCTTTCTCTTTTCACTCTCACTAATATTATGTAACTTAAATCCGTTAGTTCAACTATCTTGATCTGAAATAAAAAAAGCAGAGTATACAATTTTTTTTTCTTTAAATATTATTAAATAACATTAAGTGAAAAATAATTATATTACTATATAACGTATTTTTAATTTTCTTCTACAACTTTTAAAAAACAAAACCTAATTTATAAGAAATCAAGTTATATAAAATATATATATTGTACGTGTAGAAATAAATTTTTTAATTTATACTTATTACCTTGTGCAAACTTTCAATGTATATTTTATAATACAACCTAATATAAATGATATAATTTTCTTTTTGAATAATCATAATTTTAATTTACTTTCATAGTTTTTCAAATTGAATAAAAAAATTTAACGTTTAAATAATTATAAAAATTTTAACACAAAACTTAAAAATTATTAATTAAAATTATTTAATTAAAATTATTTAATTAAAATTTGTTTCAAAAGAAAATCTAAATTTAATAATATTAAAACTAGTTTTTATAAAAAATTGATAGATAGTTTTCTTTTATCAATAATCAATTAATATCAAGTAGAATTATTACTCATATTAAAATTTTAAATTTCATTTCACAATTACACGGAATAATTGAGGAATAACTGTATTATATGCTATTACATTCTTCAATTTACTCCATTGAAAATTTTTCGAAATATTAAAATAGTTTAATTTAAATAAGAAGCGTTTTCCTTAGAAAATAATTTACATCTACCTAATGTCCATAGGTAGATAGAATTTAGTAATTTAATGAGTTTTTATGTTATACGTTAAGCTACTAAAATGTTATTAATTATAAAGAAAAACAATAAAAAGTATGATTATTTATCTATTTAAAGGAAAAATATATATAATACTATATCATATTTATTATAATTACTTGCACAAATATTTGAATATATCGCAGCAATCCATTTATGTTTGAAATTTAGTTTTATAAACTAAAAGACAAATTTTATTCTGTATAAGTTTTTACTACAGATGTCTAATTGCGATCTTCTCCTTTCTATTAAGCGCGATGGCTCAAGTAGTTCAAAGTTCAATTGCATGAAGACGATGTAACAAATTTACGAAAAAAATTGTATTTGATACAAAAATTTCATTTATTTCCTCTTAGTATTGCTAGCTGCTAGCTTGATAAAATGTTAGCCTGTCGTTTTAAAATAAAAAAATATTTACATATAAGTGAACGGAATTACAAAAATGGACTCTTAATCCTAACACAGATGAGAATGCCAGGTGACTAACAGAACAAAAAAAAGTATGAGAAATTAAACTATGTGCATTTATTAACGTTAACAAAATAATACTAAAAAATTTAAGAAAAGCTCTGTGGAATTATAGAATGCAACGCAATTTTGTAAATTTGAAAAAGCAGAGACTTAAGCTGTGTGGAATTATGAACTAGTAGCATCGTAGCAAACTACTAGGCAGGATCGTAAATTTATAGACACGCAAAATTAAGGTATGAATAATCAAGGCGAGCGATACGAAGTTAATCTGCGTAATTGTTAAAAATGCGATATCTTGCCTCCGTGCGTTTATGACTGAAGACAACCTGACAATGTTGCCAAGAAGGGGATAAGGTGCAATGAAGAGCGTCAATTCGGGTCGGGATGTGCAACGCAGATCATCACTGCAGGGTTGGACTCAGAAAAACAAAAACTTTTACTAATTAGCAGATGATGTGTGGCTGTCACTGTAGATTTAGATAGTGAAAAGTTTCGCCCAAGACAAAAGAGTTACCCAGCGTTTATCAGAAGCAAACGACAACTCACTTTTGGTAAGTTCAATCTTGCACTCTTACATGCTTAAGCACCGCGCACTCTCTTTCTCATGTACATACTCGATGTATGCTGCGTGCACTTTCTCTCGTTCGCATAATCTCACACGCATATTTGACGTATGTAGCGTGTTCATATACTCACATATGTGCATTTATTTTCTCTTATATGCACACTTACATGTTTATCGTGACGGGTATTCGCCGTGCAACCTCTTACAGTTATAAGTATTTATATTTACGAGAAATATTGATCGAATGCAGATTATTGAAATCTAAAATTTATTTTGTAGCAATTCCGTGAAACTGTTATTTTGGTTATAAAAACCATAATGTATTAATATTAATTTTTAATTTTATTAAAAACCATAATAAATAGACAATATATAACATTATGCACACAAAGGGCTCTAAAAACATTCTAGATGGCCAGTATTAATAGACTGAATTAACTATGTTAACAATTTACCTCTAAACGAGCAAATATAAAAATTTTATCATGGTAGAGTCATCTAACAAGGAACGTAATTTAGATAAAAATATATGCATAAAAGAACAAACATGTAAAAGACAATTTAATCAAGTAATTAGCAAATTAAAAGCTGATGAAAAAGAAAACGAGGCATCTAAATTAAAGATTGTCAACACCAGAGAGACAGAAGTCCCTACTGCCATTACTGGCGTCAGGCGGTATCACTACTGCCAAGATGGCGCATGTGGTTTTTTTATGGATGATGGTAGCGCCAACTCCACTTCTATGCCTTAACAGAATGACTCGTGTGTTGCAACAAGAGGCAGAATATTCACTGACTTTTTCATCCTATCACCAAATACAAATGGAAAGTTCAAGAATAGTATCCATCGTAAGGAGTATCATGGTGAATCGTACACAGTGTATGTTTATTAAGCGTATGAATGAAAGTACAATACTTATAACAGTGTATGAGTATATGTATCAGTGCTTTGTACGTATGTAGAATTTTAAAAGTGCTTTTCAGTCCTTAAATCGCCGAGTTAACACGTAAAAAATACCCGCCTAATATTTTTTATATGGTACAACACATTACAATATCAAAAAGATCGGTAAGTTACACCTTGGAATATTTACTTGTTAGAATTCCTTCATACGGTAAAAAAATCACCTTTAATGATGCAAAAAAATACAGATCAAACCTCCCACGATGATTATGTGCGAAATTTGAAGTTACGTGCGCATGTAAATCCTCGCGTATGATCAATCGCATATTGATTCTCTCAAAAAAGGCATAGCAATCGAGTACAAATGGCTATAAATTGCTGTACTCGCAGAACTGGGAGAGGATTGCGATTTAGTAACCACCAAAATCACGTCTAACTCAGTATTTGTGATTCATGATACCGCTTCCAACATATACCGAAGAATGGTGCGATTCACGCACTTTCATCTCAAAGCATTAGCGGTTTGCTGTACTCATTCTGTTTATTGGGAGTGACACAGTTCGTGCACTTTATTCTAGAGCTCGCTGATTTACGTAGTCTCTCACTTGGAATCGTATTTCGTGCACTTATCAACTTCGACACTTGGACGCGTAGGGCTGCAAGAAAATATAGCATGTTCTCATTAACTCTGTGCGTGTGTATGTTTGAGTGAAAAATTGTCTAGTTTGTGTTCTTGTATTGTGTGATTAGTTTCTGTATTAATATACGGTTTTTTATTATTCTTTTTGGTGATAGAATCAGATTGAAGTAGTTATTAAGATTA
This sequence comes from Wiebesia pumilae, assembly GCA_018907045.1. Classification (NCBI taxonomy): domain Eukaryota; kingdom Metazoa; phylum Arthropoda; class Insecta; order Hymenoptera; family Agaonidae; genus Wiebesia; species Wiebesia pumilae. Next base: position 14,505,337 of record JACCHZ010000116.1, read on the forward strand.
TTATTAAACAATTATTATTTTTAATTTGTAGCGGCGATCAAAGGTCTCGATAAGACAATAAATGAGTCTTATTAATACTAATAAATTACGTTGAATAATTTCTGTGTTTATAAACCCGCCATAAAAATTCCTACTTCTCTTTTCGCTTAGTAAACTTTGACTGGTGAATTATCCTGATAAAAATAGCGAGCACGGCAAACCAGATGTTGAGGTGCTGCGGAGGTCTTCTACTAAACTCCAAGTCCTAAAACCATTAGTTATCTGAGAAGGCAAAAATAATACTAAGAAAATCATTGCATAACAATACCCTAAATATTCAATATTTTCCATAATAAACCGCTTTTTTTTCAAAATAATTAAACAATTACATAATTTTATCAGAGAATCTGCACCTGTATAAATAAAATAATTGGAATTTAGTTCATTTGTAGTTTCATTTGTAGTTCATTTTTTAATTTACTGTTGATATGGCAGATTTTGAATCTAAAGTATTGTACAAACGTTTGCGCCCTTAGGAAACGCGACATTAAAAATGCAAACAAAACAAACCAAAATAAAGATTAACTAATAAAAAATAAAAGAGAAAATAAAACAAGTTAATTAATAAAACAAAATAAACCGTCAAAAGAGATTTAATTTTGGTAACTCGATATGTTAGTGGCACTATTACACAAGTGCTAATGGTACTTGAATACAAATTTCAAATAAATCAAAAACAAAGCAAAATAATCCCAGAAACTTTGTAAGTGTGTATATGTACAAGCGGCATGGCGAATAAGAAACTTCCAGTTGCATTATATGTGAAACGTGAACGCTATAGAGTTAACAACAATTTGCCTAAACACGTATTGTGCCACTCATCAGAACGCAGATTTCGCAATACCCTCACATAAAACTATAATATACAACACTATAATAAGAAATCAGCAATTCCAATATAGACGGTTAAGGACCTTCATTGATGAATAATACAAATGGTTTCGAAGTTGTGACCTGCCTGCTGGACCACGAGTGTCGAGCGGAAACGGTATTCAAGCCACTCGCCTTGAAACACGTAGCTACGAAAATCTAAACTCGCGAACGTAGTGATTATGAGATCGAGGTTCGCATCTCCAATCGCGAAGCATAGTATATACAAATACCACACGCGTTTTCTGTTGCATTCGGTATAAACCTAACCATTCAAAGCAAAGTCGAGGTTGTAAATATGGAACGTCGTGGGACTTCACTTGACACACAACTCTTTACGAGTGGTAACGAAAAAAAAACGAACCTCACTTGCTCCAAACGACATGCACTACAAGAAAATAGGCGCGGAATGATACAGAAAAAAACTCCAAAGCAAAATGGCCTATCTCCTGCAGTCATTCTTGTTTACTACCTAGTTCTTTTTCAAAAAAGAAAAATTACGGACGCGTAATTTTTGAACCGCGGCAGTCCCACGCTTTAGCACTGATTCAAATTAACCTTTTATGAAAAACTCGAATAAATATAGTTAAAATTTGTCTAATTTAAATTTTATAAATTAAATTTATTTATTTTTGGCTGCTAATAAAAAACGGATTATCTTTGGATCAGCAGTAATCAGATTAATTCAAATTAAAAATATGAATTTACATACTAGCTATTAATATTAATTTGACGATTTGCTTTGGTTACTGTATTTGAAATACAATTTTTACATTATTTTTATTAAATTATTAAGTTATTGCATGCTTTATTACATTCATGAATTAATTATCTAAATTTTTAATAAATAATTTAATAATTATTATAGTTTGATATTACTTTGTTTTAATTACAAAATGTCGTTATTTAAAAACTTGCATCAGTCTTATATCGAGATTAAAATCTAGATGCTCTCTCTCGCTTTACAAATATTGATAAGTTTAGTTTACGTAAGGATAACTTTTTCAGCTTCTTTTAATGAATCTCATTCCGTTTTTTTATAAGTTAATGCAATTTGAATAAATTGATATTTCGATTTTTTGGGATTTTATAATATTTACTTTTATTTTTGCTGATAAATAATTACTGATAAAAATATTAAGGCCTGCATCTTTTATAATTTACTATTAGTGTTCTATCTAACCTAGTTGCTAATTTTGTTAAACAACTTTCGACTAATAGACGTTTATTAAATATATTTTTGAAACACTCTAATTTAAAAGTATTCAATTTCTTATCAATGCTTGTCCTCTACTAATCATTTATCTTTAAATTACTGCAAACAAAAAAATTGCACAATCATTCGTCTTACAAACTTCGAATGCAGAACACAGAATCTAGATATAATTGTTTGCCTTTAGGCAAAGTTTGATGCAGTATTGCGTAGAGCAGTCGATGCAATTATTATAATTTAACGGTTCAACTTTGTGATATTTTGAAATATTCATTGGCCTTAATGTAGTAGATTTAGTATATTAGAACTTAATTGGTTCTTACTTCAATATTCACATTTATTCAAGTAAAAAAGTTCACTGTCACTTGAAAGAATCCACTTCTAACACCAGTTTGTAATATAATGTGAAGAAATCTTGATAAAAAGGTACTTTGTAAATGCATATATTTTTAATTAAATACTAAATAATATAATTATATAAAGTGGAGAACTTAATTTAAGCCAGCAGTCAATATAAAGAAAACTTGTTTTATCAAGGGTCAAACAAGTTTATATAATGACTGCTTAGAGGCTTATTGTCTAATTATATTGGCTAAAAGACAAATTACGAAACGAATGAAGGAAAAAAATATTTGAAATCCTAAAAAATTGATAACTATGGTTCTTGCAAGATTTTAATTATTGTAACATAGGAAACCTGTAGTGTAAAAACCTTGTAAACTTTAAATATCTGTTCAAAAAATCGAGCGATGATTAAATGTAATCATCAAATTTTACTAATTATGAATGCTTGAAAAATCATGCAAATATGTGAAACTGTTCACGTGGGATGTTATACGACTCACATTTTGAAACCGCATGAGAATGATTATAGTTTAAAGATACTGGTACTAAAAATTAATTTTAGAGTAGTTATGTAATAGAAATATAAATAGAATACAGATTGTGGTTTAGCATCTTTTCTGTCTTCAATTCGACTCAAATAGATAAAGAGTTTATAAATGAATGCACAAGACAGTAATGGAACACTTGCTCTACTTACTTTATTCAAATGAAGCTGACTTCCGGTTAGTCACGCAGCTTTGCATAATCAATAAGCTTTCTTTTAACAAATTTTACTTTCCTTGAATTATATGTCTCATAATGACTTTGTTATCTCAATCAACACGAGAACAAATGAATTATCTTATACTTAACAATGCAAGATAAAATATGTTCAAGTAGGAAATAATGTTCCAAATTATATTTTTCTTAAACATAAAGCTTTAATTGATATAATAATTAATGAAGTAGATAATTGTTTATAGAACCTATTCATGGATGTGATCAATATCAAGTACTTGTTAATAAAAATAAGTGGAAAGAACTCTTCATGAATGATCATTTTTATATAAATAATTGAAGGATAAAAATTTCAAGGAATGTAATTTTCAAGTTTTATTAAAATAAATGAATTTATAAGTATAAATAAATTTTAATTGTTATATTAGGGATTTTTATATAAATTTATTCATATAGTGATTTTATATCTTTTCATAATCATATTGTTTATCAATATAATAAAAATTCTATCATTTTAACAAAAATAATAAAACCAAATTTTGAGCAAGAGGCAATTAAGTTAATATTCAATTTTTTATTCTACTCTTTCTAAGTTAATTAAGGGATTATATAATTAAGTGCTTAATTTAAATTTTTAGACTTATTGAATATTTATATATTACAGTTATACTATAAATATATTTTATAAAAATTTATGTTATTAAATTTTAATTTATCAAGATTTATTTGAAAATTGTTGTACTTCTAAATAATATATAGAGCTTATTACTTTTATGAATATATCATAAATCATTAAATAAAAAAGCAATAAGTATTTGTTTCAAGAAAATATTTTAAATAAATAAAATTATATTGAATATATATAAAAGTTCTTATAAAACCAATGTTCACACAAGGTTATTTATTATATGATTCAATATAATTCATAGAAAAATTAAAAAGTTTTTATAATAAAAAATAAAAGGTTGAGTTATGCTTACAATTACTCAAATATCAAACCATTTCATTATGATAATAAATGTGAAGTAAAGTATGAATGAGAAGTAAATACAAATCTGTTGATTATAAATATTCGTATTAAAAAGTATTTTAAAAAGTATTTTCAATGAAACTTGTATAAATTACATATTTATTGCAAATCATTACATTTCAACTCTTCATTGACAATGAAACAACTATTTTTGCCTCTTCATCATCAGTGATAAACACATTTATCTTTTATAGTACAGATACCACTGCATTACAATTCAACTGAAATTTGTTTTTTTCTATAACAACAAATTTTTATTAATTTATATTTTACTTAAATGTTAAATATAAGTTTGCATAAAATTATTAAATATTGTAAAGCTAATGCTTACATACCAAACATAGAACAATCACCTCCCAAAAGACGTAAGTAGTGAATTGCATCATTATTTGATACATATGCTCTTAATGACATTATTCCTCGCCATCCTACCATTTCTAGTCGCAAAGGATAAGGATTGGTAGTAGTTTGCTCTTCATATATGAGAATACAGCTACCTTTAGCTTTAACAATAAAAATTATATATATAAATTCTTTAAAGACCATAATATTTATATATATGATAATATTTTTATTCACCAAAATCTTTTAAATATTCTTGTGTTACTGGATTTAATTTACTAATTTCTGGTGGAGTTCGATGATCATCATTTTGTAAAAGTATAATCAAATCTTCCTTAAATATTTTAACTTTACGACAATTTCCAATAAATTGAATAATGCTGTTTAATCCTTCCTGAGCTAATCTAAAGGCGCATGTCATATTTTTATTATCAGTACGCACAAAAGTTTTAACACCAGTATTAATCATTTTTATTTTATCTTCATTACATATAACAATATTACGAATTGCAGGTGAAGTGAAGTATATATTTTTTTTTTTACCTCCGTAACATCTTACCAATAAACACTGAGGATTTAATTCATCTGATATATTGTAGAATTTTCTATAAATAAAATAATTAGAATAGAATAATTTTTAAGAGTAAATAAATATTTTATTAATAATTGTACTTTATAGAAGGCCAGACATCTTCATTTTCATTTTCAAAGAATACAAATGGATCTTCTCGATAACCTTGCATTCTCCTACGTTTTCCTGGAGATTCATGAGGTTTCTTTCCCATTTCCAAAATCCTCTTTTTATTATTTATTTCATTAGTTTGATTATCTTCTATAAAAGTATATTGTTCAGAAACAGTATTTATAACATTTACTTTAGAATTAGAATAATTTTCCCATGGTAAAGGTTTTATTTTTTCTAAAAGTGCTATAAAAAATCCTCCAGTATCTTGATGATGTGGCAATATTCTCATACTGAATAAGAACAAATTATAATAAAGTATCAGATATTTATATATCATCAATATTATTCATAACATGAATTGGATACAAAAAACATTATTTAATTTTTCAATGAGACGTGTTTTTTACCTGTAATAATCGGTTAAAAAGCGACTATCAAACTAATAAGCATTGATTACACATATTTACGAGTGGTACAAATGTTTTAAACGCGAACGTTACATTGTAAAATTGTCACTTCTTAATCTAAAACAAACTTTCTTGTTTCAAGTTATCTAAAATTCTTTGGAACTGTGGAATTAAGTGCTTGTTGCATTAGTGTATTGCAAAATTTTGAATAATATATAATGTAGAGAATTTTATATTCAAAAAAAAAAATTTCATATATAAATTGCTAATATTAAAATTAACTATATGTTCTAAGAAATTAATATAACTATAATGTTCGAAAAATTATATAATAATTTATGGAAAACAATTTCATTGTTAATTTAAATAATATTATGCATTATTATACAATTACTTTTTTTTACAAAAATATTATCGAATAAAAATTTTATACGTTTAAATATTCAAATAAAAGCGATATATCTTATTATTCATTACTATTCAATAAATATTAATTATTCATAAAATTTTAATATTTTGCTTAAAATCTCATTTTCTTATCAATTTGTGTAATGTACATTAATACGAAAACATTACGTTTTGAAAACTGCTAATATAAATCAGGATCATTAGAGATCAAATTAATTATCAAAGAAAATTTTTGCATATACTAGCAATAACATTTGAAATAATTGTATAACTATAATACTTTTGCACTTCCTAAATATTTATCTGTTAATGAATCTATTAACCTGATACCTGGGTGGTCCCTACACCTTCATATGATTTTAAATTTTAACATAAAATTTAAATTATGTTGCAGTGCATATTTTTATAATTGTAAAAAGATTATGCATTTACGTAAAAATTTCAAATAAACATAAATATAAATACAAATTTTATATATTTATATCAAACATGATTTAATGCTTAATTGTTTAATATTCATTTGTTAAATTGACTAAAAGTACTTAATTAGAAATCCATGTATTTATCAAAAAAAAAAAAAAAAATTAAAAAGTATATAAGAAACGTCAATATAATAAATATCCACACGGAATAAATTCTATGTTGTGTACATAAAAATTTTGATTTAAAACTTTCTCATTTTCTACACATTTTTAGTATTTTAAATTAAAATACGTTGAGTGACAAAGCTTTCAATAAATGTAATTACTCAAGTTCTTATTACAAAAAATTCTTTTGTCAAATCTTTTAGTCATTTTCTTCGAATCATTGTCATGATGCAAAGATCTGCTAACATTTTCTTGAGAAATAACGTGCATAGTAACAATTCTTTCTCTGTTTAGACAGTGTTAGGACGTCAACAATATTTAAATCCCTCTTTCATTTTTCCGAAAATGAGAAGCACCACACTACGAAGTTCTCTCTAGCTTTCAGTGCCACACCATCATTCAATAACTAACCAAACATCATTTTATTTCTTCGATTATCAATCTCTTTTTCTTATACCAAGAAACAAATATACCTTGATAAATGTGAAATCTATATGCCGAGAAATGAACTACTCAAAAAAAAAACTCCGCCCTTTTCAGGGCTACAATAAATGCATTCCGGTGAATTACAAGGATTCATTTATAAACCACATCTAAACATAATTACTTTTCATTTGCTTTTTAATTTTGTTAGATAAAATAATGTCAATAATTATATATATATATATAATATAATTACATAAATGCTAAATAATTAAATATTTGTATACCATCTCTCTAAATGGAAATTTTCGACTTCTTCTGGTTTAGGAGGAAACATTTTTGGACGAATCTGCGTCTGTAATTGTTCTGGAACTTCTTCCCAAGAAGTAAAATATTGTAGGTTTTTTGATGCTGGTTGCCAGTATGTTATACCTATAGAAATGTTTAATACTCATAACTAAATTCAATAATATAAATTAAAATTATTCAGCACTTTTAAAAATATTCTATTCTAACGATAACAACTATCTAAATTTTAAAATAAATCCCTAAAGGTGCAATATTTTTCTTAATATTTTTTTAGACTATGTTATAAATATGTTATAAAAAAATATCTACTTAAATGATCTTAAACTTTGAAACAAAGCACTATCCACATCAATTTAATTAATCAAAATTAAGTTTCTTTTATTTTACTACTTTCACTTACTTTTTAATATTTCATTTATTACAAAAATTAATGTATTAAAATAGGTGTTAATTATATTGATAAAAATTGACACCTTAAGTAATAGTATTAAGTGTATCTAATTTGCTCTAGTAAAATTCTTATTTAATTTAAACCTAACTATCCATACTTAAGTGATATATTTCTTATGAAATATTGGAACTATTATGTAGATAATAATAAAATATACATTTTGATGACCATTGTATTGAACTATATTCAAATTCTTATCTACATTGTAAGTAGTATATTAAACAAATCGTAAAAATTACCAGGATTATACACTAAACCAGGTACTAAATCTTTACAATCAATCAAACGAACAGAATCTCCGGTTTCAGATAGTAATCTATGCAAAACTGCTTCATTTTCAATAGGGTTTAAAGAACATGTAGAGTATACCATTTTACCACCAATAGTCAACAATTCCACTCCACGTTTAGCTATTCTATATTGGACTCTTAAAAAAAAGTACATATGTATAATCCAAATTATCGATATAAGTAAAAAATTTTTTTCTTTACACTAAATCATATATATTACCCATGAAGATGATTGCCATTTGCAGGACTCCATTTACACCAAATATCCGGATTTTTTCTCATCGTTCCATCTCCACTACATGGTACGTCAGCTAATATTCTATCGAATCTATTATTAAATAAATAATAATCTATATCAATGTTTTAATTATTTTATTTAATACATAAAAATAAACAATAACGAATTTGGGTATACATGTATATAGAGATATAAACATAGATATGTAGTTTGATTAGAAAATAACAAAAATATTTAATTTTCTTGAAATTTTATATTGACAACTTTAATGTTGATCCTGTCCTCTAATATATTATCCCTTTTACATATCGTGTTACCAAGAAGTACTGGAATAGATCGTATTTTAAAGTTTCACTTTGAACTTGAATAGTGATCACATCCCTATCCTATCGACCATTCAAAAACGTTATTTTTAAAGTATCTTTTTCAGTTTATGAAATAAGAATAAGTCATAATAATTTTTAGAGAAAATTATGGTTACGATATGGTAATGCTCAAAAAATTAGTCATAATGAACTTTTCACAAGTTGTATGCCTATTTTATTCTTCAGAAACCTTTAAAGATGGATAATAAGTACTTTTTCATTCGCGGATATGATTGGAAGCCTAATCAGGTCTCATCAAAGTATTTATATCTCTCATAGAATCATGATTATAGATTATAACATAATGTAATTGACAAAGATCTTATAAAATATTTTAAACAAAACGCTGCATTTAATTTTCTTTTTTATGCTAAATATTAAAAAAACTCTCCGATTTGTTATACAAAAAATGATCAAACTCACTGGAGTTTTCTTGAATAAAAAATAATAATAAAAATAATTAATAAAAAATTATAATAAATAAATTTATAAAAAATAAAATTAAATTTAATAAAATAAATTCTCCTTTTTTATCAAACCACATACCTATATACGCCAGTATGTTACTTTTATACATTATAAATCACTAACTTTAGTATATTCTTGTTTCCATCCAGCTGATTTATGATAAAATTTGGCATAACCGAAGAATCATGATTAGTAATTAAAATATTTGGACTGTTTAATCGCTTTGCTTGGTGAACAAGCATATAACAGCGATTATTATCTAAATCATTAGCTATCACAAAACCTTCTGTAAATTAAGACAATTAATAAATAAAATTTTATCATTCATTAATTCATATTATAATTGATTACCAGGAAACGGAATTTTGTCATCAGCATGAATCATCTCAATCAACTGAGCAGTTTTTGAACCTGGTGCAGCACACATGTCCAGAACCTATTTAAAATAAATTAAATATATTTTAAATTAAAAATTTAAGAGATCTTGTTGTATAAGGCATTAGGGTAATACTTAATAAAATTAGAATACTGTAGTAAAAGTAATCTTATATACTAAAATAAATATGAATAGATATTAGATCAGAAAAATTTGTTTTCATTGATCATGTGGTTGTAATTTTGAGCAAAAAGTTTTAAATATTTATTCATAACAAGGACCTATACTTTCATATTTACACAGATTATCTACTTGAAACTTATTGACTTGAATATTTTAACAAAAATATTTAGCTTTGTGAAATCTTAAATGATTTTTAACAGTTAAACATAGAAACAATAAGTTAATAGAAAAAATTAAAAATTTCTGATATAATTATAAGATAAATATGATAATAAAAACAATGTTATTAAATATAATAAAAAAATAAAATCCTATCAAATCAAAGAATAGATATTTGAAGTATTACAAAATTAACGTCAGATTTAAAGAACTAAAATTAATATCTTATTTCTGTATTGAATACTATTTCTCAAGTATCTGTGTGCGAACAGTATAAAACTTATGTTACTTTCACTTAAAACTCTGATCACAGTGGTTTAAATAGATTTATAATTTTAACATTGTTATTCCTTCCAGTAAATGTAACAGGATTCAAATTCTTAATTTTCCATATATAATCTTAAAAGTATTTAAGATTTAAATTGTTGTATAAAATAAAGGAAGTCATAGATTAAGCAATCCCTAGTAATCCCTCCACTGGATTTTAAAATCACTATAAAACATAGAATCAATCAAATTCATCTAAAACAAAAAACCAAAAACATTTTTAATGTTATAGATAATTATTATCGATTAACGTAAAACTAGGAAAAAGTATGAAAAATTATGTTATTTCACTAAAACGAAAAAAGTACACTATTTAATACACTTTCTTAATGCAATAAAAATTATTTTAAAAGCATTTTTTCATATCTTTTAGTCTAATACTCCGAAAAATTAATTTAAACTGACAAATTAAATATTTTTTGGTATCTATTAGTTAATTTAGAAAAATTACAAAAATAAAATTTTGAGAAAACCAACTTTAAATTTTCAGTTATAATATTAATTATTGATAAATTGCAGTAATCTATTTAACTATGCTATGCCTATAGAATAGTTTTTCGATAATTTTAATATATGGATTTAAAGGTTTTAGAGACTTGTGATAATAGCATTTAATTCACATTCGCATTTCAAATATAGACGCTTAGATATCTTGTTAAAAAAGATTTTCACTTGAAAGATTTTTGAAATTTTTGTAAGAAAACATCTTTAGTTATTAGTTAAATTAATTGAGAATACGTAAAAGTTGATAATAACTTCAGTTACATGCTACAGATACGATGTCGCCCGTAGGATCATCTCATATTTTAGCGTCTCATCTATTAAACAATAATGATGAAGCATTGCCGTAGTATCCGTTGTTTCAACAACTTATGTTATTGAGAATAACACGTTTTTATCGCTAAATTATAATAAAGTTATTTAATAAAAATATTAGTAAAACGTACCTTTCAACCAAGTTTTATTTTATTTTTTTTAAATTTACTCTAGTCTATCTTTTCTTGTTTCTATAAGTCCCACCTACTTTTTCTTAATAGGGCATCATTACCATAAAGAGTGATTTTTAAAATATTCGGAAAAGTTTTTAAATAGATGTCTTTAACACTATTCATATATTTACCTACAAATTTTTCTTTAAAAACATTTCAAAAATAAAATTTATTTCAATTTTAGGTGCAGAACCTTTGTAATTTGCGAAATATTCATTGTCCCTTAAAATCTCTTACGGTATAGTTAATCACTTTCATTGCTACTAACACTCATCTTCCACGATTTTAGTTTCTCAGTAAAATTGAATTTTCAAACACTTTTTCTTCTTTCTTCTTCTTCTAATTGTCGCTTTAAAATAGAAATTAGCGTTACAATTTTTTATAAAACCTTGATGGTTTTACGGAAGTAGCTCATGAAAACTTATTGTCAATTTTTAATTCGAATATTTATTTTCTGTGTGTGTGTGTGTACATGTGCGCGGGAATTTCAAAATTTATTAAATTTTTGAATAGTCATAATATTCTGGAATAAAAATTATAGATTCTTAAAGTGTTGTTCAGAATAAACTTGTTAAAAATAATGTTCCTAGTAAATTTTTTATATGAAAAATATAATTTCTTCGATAAGGTTATTTGTATAGTTTTACTTATGCAAGAGATTTTCGCTGGCAATATCAACATAAGCTTCTGCTCCTACTTACATTTAGATAATCAATTACATGCTCTTGATATACAAGGGTTCATTGGATAGAATTATTATTGACTATGTAAATCTAAATATTTATATTATATATGTAGACAATATTCATCAAACTTTTGTCATTTACTTAATTCGACTAATACATGGTTAGTAAAATCAGTTTAATAATTATTTTTGGATATTATTGAATAGCAATAAACAGTTACAAAAATAAATCTAAATCTTAAAAGTTCTTTTCTTGTCCTTATATAATATACACTACCTCTTTAATTCAAAATATAAAAGAACTTCTTTTATTATTAAAACAACCTTTAAATATACTTATTCTACTTTTAAAGTAAGTACATATATTTTAAAAAGAAGCTTTAAAGTTGTTTACTGATAAATGACTGAGAAATTTGGGTATATTTTCAGTTTTGCATTTAAGTGCCAGAATAAAACAATTTTAAAGATTTAAAAATTGGCACTATCTAAAATTTATTTTGTTTATCTAAATATTATAAGTAAAAAAAATTTGTGTAAGATACTATAGTAATTGTGATATTTTAAAAAAATTTTTACATAAAATCATAAGCTATTATATTAATAGCTTTTAATATATATTTATTATATGATAATTAATTATACACCAATTTACATGTACATAATATATACGAATATTATATTCAACAAAAATTTTATATTAACATATATTATTAAAAAAATATTTAATTCAGAGCATTTTTTTTTAAATTTTTTTTAAATTAAAAAAAAATTGATTAGAATTAGAATGGAAAATTAAATTTTAAATTTGCATGTTTCATTTAAAAACATTATTTGTAATTTAAAATTTGTAACCTGGAATAAATAATTAAATTAAAATATTCTATAAATATAAAGTTTTTAACAAATATAAATATTATTCAATCTAGATCTTTGTTTACTACTTTTTCGTTGTATAATACTTACATCTATGTTTAATAAGATTTTATATTATATCAAATAGGACATTAAATACTTTCTAGTATTTATCATTTATATAAATAAATTAATATAACATATAAGTGATTTATAATAAGATATGTATATTTTATGTACTACTTTCTTTTTTATAACTAAATTAAAAAGAAAATAATAGTAATTACAATTTGTGTAAAAAACTATATTATACGTACTTTATGCCAAGGTTTCACATCGAGTACTAATGGTGGCACCATACTAACTACTTCCTGTCTGCTTATATTGCCACTATTTGTTTCAGCAATAAGAAAATTATGTAATTTAAAAAAAGCTTCTGATCGTCTTATATCTTTTCGAGTAAGCTGTAGTTGCCATCCTAAACCTTCAGGATAAAATGGTAGGCAACATGGTTTTACTTCTTCAATAGCAGAATCTTGCTGTTCTTCAAGTTTTGCATTTATAATTTCTTTAAAAAAGTCCCCCTTAATTATTTCTAATAAGCTTTTTGTTTCTGCTTTTGATCCAGTAATGCGAAAAGCAACAGGAAGATTTTCTTTCATTTTATCAATAAATGAATTCCATTCTAGATTAGAAACTATTTTTTGAGCTTTGTAATAAGCTTCAAAATCTTTATTTTCTCTAATAATTTCTACATAAGAACACTGAGGTGCTTTATTCCATTTATCCTTTTTCTAAATTATAAATTTGAAAAAATTTAGATTCTACAATTAAAATAGCAAATTTTCAATTCCTTTTTAAGGCAAAGAATATTTTAAAACAATAAAAATTAATAAAATAATAAATAAAATTTGTATAATTAATAATTCAATTCCACAGGTATAACTTAAATTGAATATAGAGAATTTCAAAGTTCTTTTGATAAAAAAATACTTACTTCTTGCTTTTCTCTTCGTTTCTCTGCAAAGTTTTTTTTATGTTTATGTCTGTGACTTTTACCCATAATTAAAAGGTATTCAATTACAATTTATTATCGTTTACAAAACACGTGTAACCAAATATACGAGTTATTTATATATTTTCTATTTCATGCTTGTTTAAAATATTTACTTAATGACCCTTCCTTAGTCAGCCAAAAACAATCTCACCAATGAACCAAGAAATTAAAAAAATTTATATAATTATTAGATTTATATAATTTATATAGAAAACAAAAATATTTTAACATTCTCACTTCATCATGTCTATTTAGACCAATATATAGGGTGACGTCCACGTATTTTTTCAAATTCACATCAATGACGCAATTTACCAAGTCATGACACTTAACAATAACTAATTTATGACTCAAGATATTATCTAATTTAATAATAATGAAATAGAGAAACAGAAATTGCTTCCAATCACATTGCGCTATAAGATAAGGAATATTAATGTACAATATAGAGAATACAGCGCGATAAAATAAGAAATATTAATGTACACATATGAAAATACTGCGCAATAGATCAAAGAACTGGATTATTAACGCTTATCTAAAAACGATCAACATGAAACAGATGTATAGGAAGTAGGCTTGCACGTCGAAACAGTCACGTTACGTACGATAAGTATACTATTAGTATTATAAAGTCAACGTGAATCAAACCTCTTTCTAAAAATAATATTACGTCAGATCAAAGTGTACAATGTTCTTTTAACCAAAAGCAAGAAATCTCGAAAGATAACAAAGCTCGTATTGTAAGAAATAATGACACGTGTAGATGAGTTTGACCTTAAGCGAGAATCTCCGAGAAATAATAAAAAGTATAAAGCTCAAGCTGTAGAAAGTACCGACACTTATAAAAAAGTTTAACCTAAAAAACAATAAAAAATAGATACCCGAAATATATTCTAAGAAACTTATTTAATCAAATAAAGCTACGATTATAACCATGCGAATATCTAAACCCTAAGAAAACATTTACGATCAAACAAAAGAGGGATTGTAACTAGAAACATATGCGAAACCTCTTCTAAAAAAACATATAATATAATCATTCTATTTGAAAATTAAAACAAAGAAGCCACTGTAATGTGAAACATATAAAATGTAAACCGACTATAAACTCAAGTAATCTCATCACATGAACCGCTATATAACAACGAAAAGCGTAAATATCCTATAAACAATAAAATTCTATTATACGAAATTACGCATAAAATAAACGCCACCATAAAGATAACATAAGAAATAGAACGCCGCATATTATGATCAACCAATCAGAAGCAAAGGAACGACATGGCCCAGAATATATAAAGAGACAGGCGTACACAGCTGGCGTTCAGACATTTATTCAAAAGTTCAGTGCATTCAAGTATTCAATCGTTTCCACGTTTTCGCGAGAACGAATTGAATTCGTTTACTCTAAATATTTTAAAATTGTAACACCACTCATTTATCTTTTAATAGTGAATAAATTTATATATTTTATTAAAAATCAAGTCTCAAGTCAATTTAAATTCCTTCTGAAAATACACTATTAATTTAAAAATTGACAGTGGATTGTTCAGACCCATGACGACAAACTTTTAAAGTGGTGACAGCAGTTGCCTTTGAACAACTTGGATATAGCAATCCAACTCCCCTCACTGTCCTTCGGACATCAATCCAGTTAAGTATAAACTCTTTTATTTACAATAACAAACATAATATTGAAACAGGATTAACTAAGCTAATTACTTTAAGTTACACCAGCCTATTCCGGCCTACCTATAAAAGTTCAATCACATAGAGTCGATTAAACTCATAAAATTTAACGCATATATAAATAGTGAGACGTCACAATAGACTGTGACATCTCAATTTTATAGGTTTTAAATTTTATTAATACAATCGACTCTATTCGATTGACTTTATTTCAGTTAGCTGAAAGGCTGCATGCATATTGATGGGTTAGTTCCGTTTATTCCGTGTCGTGATTTATTATTAGAAATGAAAGATTTTTACTTAAAAATCTTTCATTTGGCTTGATGTTCGAAGGGCAGTGTGGGGAATGGATGGCTGTATCCAATTTGCTCTAGGCAATCGCTATCATCACTCTAGGAATTTTGTCGTCAGGGCCCTGAAGAATCCCTTGATGAATATCGATGTGAGAACAGGAAACTCCATTTTAATAATAATACATAATAATATAGTATGTAATAGTATGTTTGGATGCGGTCTTCTTATTAAGGAGATATTAATTTTATACTCAAATTTAAATGAAATATATATAAATTTATTTAAAGATAAAATATAATAGACGGCGATAAAAATACTTTAATTATATAGTGTAAACGAATTTAATTAGTTCTCACGAAAAGACGTGGGCCTCTAAAATTAAATCGAACGTTTGAATCTAATGCTTATGCTTTGCTCTGAGTTTGAATATATGTATTACTTCGGACATCTGTTTTTATATACTCTTGATGTTGTTGCTGATTCGATCCTTATTGATCGATCGCAATCTGTTTCAATGGTATCTTATTTCTCATGAGACGCGCAGTTTCGTTTAGTATGTCGGCTTTTATTTGATGCATAGTTTCTTTTTATATAGCAGCGTTTATTTGATACGCAGCAGCATTTTATCTTTTACAGGATGTTTATTTGTGCAATGATTTGTGTTATGAGATTACTTTCGTATGTGATTTCTTAGGCGTTTTGCATGTTTATCGAATTGCAGACGTTTGCTTAATCGATAGAATTATATTTTCTTAGAAGTAGCTTCGCGTGTGCTTCTTATTACAATTCCTTCATTGTTCAATTATTTTTATATATAAAGTTTTAGATATTTCGCATGTGTTTACAATTGAGGCTTCAGTTGGTTACATGAGACTTTTCTTATAATTTCATTTTAAAGCTTCCGCGTGTCGTTACATATCTTCTTGAAGGCTAAATTCATTTACACGTATTGGTATCTTATAATACTGGCTTTCTATATTTTATCATGCTTTGCTATTTAAGAGTTCTCGTTTCTGTTAAAAGTGTTGTACGTAAGCTTCTCAAATATTATTTTTAGAAAGAGGCTTAATTCGCGTTGACTTTTATAATGGTGGTATTATATTTACCGTATAAGTATGCTGATTTATTAGAATAAATTAAAGGTCATTTTACTGCCTCCACGTGTCAGCCTGCTTCCTGTACATGAGTATTTATTTCTAGATAAACGTCGCTAATCCAGTTCTTTTATCTATTGCGCAGCATATTCCATATATATACATTAATATTTCTTATTTCTTATTGCGTAATGTGATCGGAGGCGATTTTTTTCTCTATTTCATTATTATTATGTTCGATAATATCTTATCTCATGATGAAGTCATTGTCAAGTTTCGTAACTCTGTAAATTGCGTCATTTATATGAAGTTGAAAAAATTATAGGGACGTCACAAAACTAAACTTATTAAAATTTTTAATTTGAAAACTACACACTGAATTAAATTACTTTCTTGTCCGAATTTGCTGAAACACAAATATGTATTATAAAAAACCCACTAAAACCGTTTCTTTCCTAATATAACATAATGCGTGAATACATGTAGGTCAATTTTATTAATATGTTATTTACAATAATTTAAAACTTGTATGTAAATACGATGTAACCACACATCCTTCATTTCATTGTATAATGCGTCAGACCGAGCGTCTCGTTCGGAAAAAATGAATAGCTGTGCAAAGACGGTGAAGCTACACTTTACAGAATAATAAAGCAAGAAAGGAAAAACTGCCTTGAATTTCAGATTTGGTGATGTAGATGACAAAATAATTAATTTAAGAATTCTACTAGTATAATTTAATTTTCATATCTAGGATTGACTCAAATCCTCTAAAAGCAATAGAAACGATTAATTTAAAACTAATAGGAAAAATCCATCCATTCGTAATAGTGAACGACGATCAAATACCATGCGATGGAATATTAGGATCAGATTTCTTCCTGAAAAAAAATGCAAACTAAATTTCCAAATTTGAAAAATATATATATAGAAGACAGTAGCTACTCATTTAAATAAATAAATAACGAAACACTAAAAAGTGAAATTAAAATTATCTCAAACATAAAGATTGAAGTACCCAATCATACCTGATCATTTGTAAATATAGTTTTTCCATTTGCCAATTTTGGCAGGATTTTAATTCATTCAGGATTAGAAGTCAATAAACGAATTCTTGTCTGATAAAAGAATACTTATTAACGCACAATAACACAATCAATAAAGGGCATCATATTTACCTAAAAAGAGTGGAAAATATACTAGTAAAAACCATCAGTTATGGAAAATATCATAGTAAAAACACACGTTTTGGAAACACTAGCATTTTCCATGTAGTATCCGACGGTTTTCCCATACATTTTGAATCTGCATATCTAACAGAAGTAGGGACAATAATAGATTATAAATAAAAAATATTAACTATCAAAATTAAAACTGCATTTCTACATTTCAACTCTACTGATGCATTGAATGAGCGAACTCGTAACGAACTGTACAATGATACAGAAGATACATTAGAAAATAAAAATAAACATTACTATGTAACCACATATTATACTAAAAAATGAGTTAAATTTATTAACAGAAGATGTACATTTTTCCAACATGTATTCAGAAAATTTAGAACCTAACAACCATAACTCTAGAAATCTCACGGAGCTACTTAAATTAGATTATTTGATTGAAAAGTTAAAGAAATATATCGAAATTCTCTTGGAAGAAAATAAAGATTGCTTTTTCTTTAAGGGAAAAAAATTAGGCTCAACTGATTTAGTAACACATAGGATTCAAACTACACACGATTATCCTGTAAATTCTAAACAGTATAGATACCCTTTAATTCTAAAAAAAGAAATTGATAAACGAGTTCAAGAACTGTTAGAAGCAGATATTATAGAACCATCAAATTCTCCTTACAACACACCTGTATGGATAGTAAAGAAGAAGCCAGATCCTACAGGCAAGGTCCGAAAGCGCCTTGTTCTATATTTCAGACAATTAATCGGAAAACCCATAAGATACGCCATATCTAATACCCAAAATTTTCTATATGGTAGGAGGCTACGAATATTATACCGTATCAGATTTAGCATCTTAATTCCATCAAATAAGGATGGACAAAACGGTGCCCACAAAACTGCCTGGGAATTTTTGAACTGAATGAGAATTTTTTTATATCGACAATCTAATTATCTACAACAAGTCAATCGAAGAAGACCCAAATAAATTTAATGAAAAGATTAAAGATCGCAAATCTCAAGGTCCAAATCGATAAATGCGCATTCCTAAAAAGGGAAATCCGGTATTTGGTTTAACATATGTTAAACCAAAATTAAACAATGTTTAACATATGTTAAACAAAAATGGAATTAGTTCTGATCCAGAAATAATTTTAGCCGTTCGCGATTTTCCGTGACCCAAAGCTAAGAAAAATATCCTACAATTTCTAGGATTAGCAAGATATTATAGAAGATTCATTAAAGGCTTCGCACAGATAGCTAAACCATTAACTCGCCTTCTGCAAGAAAAGTAGACTTTTCATGGGATAACAAAACTGAAAGTTCCTTGATTAATCTAAAAGAAGAATTTGTAACCCCTCCTTACTGCGATTTCTGGACTTGTCGAAGGATTTCTGGACTTTTAATATTACGACCGATGTATCAGGATATGCAATTGAAGAAGTATTATTGCAGGGAGAAATAGGAAAAGACTTACCTATTGCATATACATCTCGAATATTACGGAGATCTGAATTATCCTATGAAACTTATGAAAAAGAAGCACTAGCAATGATCCACAGTGCTAAAACTTTTCGATCCTATAGCTAAGAAAGCAAAATTACTTTTATTATTGATCACCTGCCCTTGGTCAAGTTCACATCAGCCGAACATAATACAAGGGTACAGAAATGGTGATTCAAACTGTCAGAATATGATTATACCAAAATTTACAAACCGAGAAAATTAAACCTTAACGCTAATACCCTATCAAGAAACCGAACCAAAACAAGAAATATAGGTGTTAAAACAAGAAATCAGAGGAAGCTTATGGAAGTAAAGAAAATTAATAATCAAGAAAATAAAATGGAAAAACAAAAACTGACGAAAGTAGCAGTGATAAAAATTCTCGCGAGGAAGATGAAGCTGGTAGCGATAGCGATTTAGAGCAAAAAATCGTTGATCCAAGCCAACATCGAATAACATTATCGAAACGCAGGAAATTCTGCATTTTCGACAAGAGCTATATTAGATATTTTGTTTCTACTAGCAATGATCCTTCTGACAATGGAGCCAACGGGTTCCTCGAGGTTAATAAAATACCTACTACACAAGACTTACAAATTGAAGAAGTAGCTGAAACAAAAAGCCGAGATAACAGATACCTCATAAGTATTTTCATCCGGAAAGAAGAACGTGAATCACTACTAATCACTAAGGATTAAGTACGGAAAGGTTAAAATAAATTTCTGGATTTAATGAACGACACAAATCTGTTAGAAATAAGCAAAACACGGAGCAATTACTTTGAAAACATCGAATGGTGCGAAATCTTAGATTTAATAAATTAAATTTTTTATAATTTTCGGATCAAAATTATAATATTCAAGAATACATTAAGATATGTATCTGACGATAAGCGCGAGAGCATTCTTCTTGAATTATATAAATTATCAATAGGAAGACATAGACGCGTTAAATTCCTTTAATCGTTAAATACCTTTAACGGCAAAATTACTATTTTCTACATAAAAAAATTTAATGCTTATTATTTAGATCCTTTTAAAATAATAAAAATTGTCCCGCCTTCAAACATTATTATTAAACAAAATTAAATAGAAAGAACACTGTGATACACATAAATTAGATAAAACTTGGATACTTAAAAACAAATTAATATTATCATGCTAAAAATTCTTTAAACTTGTCTATTTGAAAAACTAGACATAAGGTTTCTAGCTTCGAACACACTCCAAGAATTTATTAATACTCTTTCAAAATCTTCAATGTTATAGTAAAATATAGAAAATAACCATTTAATAAAATATCGGAAGCATAGATAGTAAGATAAATTTTATCTATAATACATTTAATAAAACAAAGTATTAGTGTCATAAAAATTATATATTAATTATAAATAGGGCTTACTTTTATGCAATTCTTTGATGAATTCCTACGTTACAACGTTTATACCAGCAATAAATGCTAAAGAAACTGATTTAAAAGATTTATAGGAGACAATTGCGTTAAAAGAGGATGTTTCAGCGCTGTAGGCAATATAAGCACAATTACGGGTAATTTAAATAATTACAATATTAAACAATTAAATGATGGGATTGATAAAATTGAATATAATAAAAAAACAGCGGAACTTTTAAAATATTATATCAAATCGTTCAAAGAAAAATATCTAATTTTAACGAAACAATAACTAATTTTCGTAAAATGGAAGAAGATTTTAATAAAAATATTAATGAAATAGAAGACTATAAAGAATCATAAATTTAAAAGAATTTTTAATCGCGTGCAGGATATGTAAGAATTTAGCTTTTTAATTCTTATTTCTGACGAAATAAATAACGAGTTAAATACTTCAATTAATGCAAAAATTTCATAATTTACACCCAAAAATAATGTTTCCAAGATAGTTCATGAATTAGTTGCAAAAATAAAAATCTCTTTATCTCAAGGATTGATTTATCCTTTACTTATAAAAGAAGATAATTCACATTAACTATTAAACTTTATAACCTTTTATGCTATTTATCTAATAAAAAACTAGTATTATAAAAGAAAATCCTTGCGTGATGAATATTTTATTTGTATAAGCTGATCCTCTTGCAGATCCCAAAATCGAATAATATACATTTTTATTCAACCATCAATAAAATATATAGTGATAACAAAAATAAAAATACAATATTCATTACTCAATGATTTAAACAATTGTAAAATAAGCACAGCGAAATCGTTCATCTGTAAATCATTTAAATTGATTTATATCACAAATACGTAAGATCATTGAGAACCAATTATCATTTTCAAATTCTAAAATTCCTGAAAATTGTGACATATAGCAAAAATAAAACAAGATCCATAAAATAAATCAACTTACAAAAATAAAGAAATCTATATATCTAAACGCAATATAAAATTAGAAAGATCAGTTATATTTAAATTAAGTAACAATTGTAAGGCTTATATGCCACCGACTATTGTAATCACAGAAAACATTTATAAAAGTAAATACACCGCATATATGCCTATGTTACATATTTTGCAGAATAAACATGTAATATTCATAAGCGACTAATATTGAAAAAGTGTAGCGAAGGTGGCACAGCGGACCCCCGAGAAAGTACGAGAGAAAGAGAGCACTGTCAGAAAGTGAGAGTAACGGGCTAGTGATAAAGAGAGTAGAGTATAAGTAATAAGGAGAGAAAAATGAATAAATAAGAGAGAGAAAGAGCAGCGAGTGAGTGAGTATGAACAACTAGTGCGCAAGAGATACGAAAAATAAAATGTGTAAGAGAGATAGATAGAGAAAGAGAGTGTGAGTGGGACATGTGTAAGAGAGAATGATAATGATGTGAAAAAGGGCTTGGCTAAGTTCCAAGCTAGGCTATGATCCGGCGCTATTGCTAAGCTTTGCATTAGACTTGGACTTGTACCCAAACACAAAAAGCAACGCGAATAAAACTAAGCGATCAAAAACTAAGTTTTCGCGAAGTCATCGTTGGCGCCACTATCTTCCATGTCACCGTTCTCGCTGTTATTACTCGAATTCTATGAGGACAAAGGCTAGACGAAGTCGATCCTCCAATGGGCTCGCCATTGAACGTGCGAATGAGGAAACCCTATCGTAGCGCAGCCCCTCAACTCGCTCATCCCGGACTGCCTTTGGCGCTAATCCCTCTGGATACAGCCCCTCGACTTGCTCATTCGCAGTGTTTCGGCTCACTATTTTTAAGATGCCTTAGCAGCGCTTGTTTTGTCCGATGAAGCCTTTTAGTTCACTCTCGCTGCAATGTATTTGGATATGCTCTTGACAGCACAGCCTATCGACTCATCGCTTAAATACTATTCCTGAATACTCATCCCACAGATATAATCTTTGGTTTCGGTAAAATAGTTCCATCCTTCCTCTTTAACAAACTGCTCGCTCGCCTGTTCATGTTTACGCCACATCTAAGGACGCATCCACATTCACCAGCATAAAAACTGCCGGACTTATGGAAATCGAGGAAATGTTCAATCGCGTAATAATTCTAAACCGTAGAAATCGTCACCGAATGCATGAAGAGCCTGCACGACTCAGCTTCTCGAAACGCTTGATATTATCATTCTCTCGTTTTCCGCTTCTTCCTCCAAATAGAACTCGGTCCAACCTTGAGCTATTCAGGTTGGAACGAATAGAGCAAAGAAACAGAGCTGCCGTAATCTCCCTGACTCTAATGTAAGTTAGTGAACCAGCTGACGTTGATACCAACACCATAAATGTCGAAAAAGATAAAACTATTACAAATAAAATTGAAAACATGACCAACTTACATTTACTAGAAACTATAAATATATTGAATCTTCGTTCAAAATATAGACTTAGTAAATCACAAGCAAATCATCTTTTTGAACTGGCTTATTAAATTGTACTAAAGACAAAATAATGTAGTTTATTATTCGTATTTTATTTATGTGATAAATACGTATCGTATTTTATGTCATTGTATTGATAATAATATCATGCATTATTATTAGGATTTATAAATGTCTTTCATGTAAAATCTTCGAAAATGGTTACAATGATGACAATAATTGTAATAAAATTGTAAACGTCTTTACTTGAAATATATGTAATAAAAAAAGAAAAATTTATAAAGTAGCGCTCGAAGTATATACGATATCTAATGTGTCGCATAATAAAATGAGCAAATCTCAACCTCAAAAAGAAGAAATAGTGTATGTACATCAAACTCATCCAAAAACAACTCAATTATGTTCTCAAAAATCAACTATAATTCTTATTATTGTAGTATCTTTAATTTTAGTATAGAGATGTATTATATATTGTAATATATACCTTCCCAAGAGAGGTATTTCATACAATAATCTTTAATATTACTTTTTCCTACACATTTGTTGCACTTACCATAATATATTTAATATACAACTACCCATGAGTGGCGCTTCATTTAATAATCTTTAATATAATTTCTTTCCACAAATTTGGTGTACTTACATTTATTAAAGCTTCTATCGATTTTTCTAATCTTAATTGTAATGATTTAACTGCAAAAAACGTCTTTCTTATATGTTAAAACATGCCGTATAAAAATTACTGCTATACATAACTGTAAATAGTTAAGAACCACCTCTAACAAATAACTATAGGTATATTAAAGACCGTCCATCTATACAATAATCAAAATAACTTACCGCGTCGTTATTAAACTAAATGAATAAATATATCATTACATTAAAACTATAAAAATTCCGTCTCTTTATTTTGCTCCATCTCTTCTTACTTCTCCTCTTAAGACAAATTTTGTCCGATTTTGAACTGTCCAATCCGGGAAAAAAAGTAAGCAAACATAGTCCAAGTCGCCACTACGATACACTGGGGAAAAAGATAAGGGCAAAGCGGATAGCCGCGAAGCAGATTTTAAATACAGATCACGAAGTAAAGAAAGAAAAATATTTCAAATGATACGAAGGAAAAATATTACAATTTCAAAGAGGAAATTAGGCAGACTTGTTTATACGCTATTGAAAGAAAAATAAGGTTTTTTAATTACACTATAACACTCATAGTGTTTTATTTGCTAAGAATATTTGAATAAAATATTTACTTAAATTTTATTTACATTTTACATTTTAATAACAAAAGTTTATATTATAGTAAGTTGAATAACAAAAAAATTTGTTTTCCTGTAATAGTGCAATGTTATTATACTTCATGAAACACCTTTTATAACTTTAAGCTCATATAACACGCGCTTTCCAGACCTAATTAACTTATACCTATAATGTGCATGCTTAAAGTATTTGCACCACCTTTGTACACTATGTACAGCAAAACTCTTATGACGATTCATTAGTTTTATACGCGTTAAATTTTATGAGCTCAATCGACTCTATGCAATTGAACTTTTATGGAACTTTTAATCGGCCAGAATAGGCTGCTGAACCTTACAATATTTAGTTCAGGTAGTTTCGTTTTAAAATTACATTTGTTATCGTAGATAAGAGATTTTATATTTAACTGAAGCAATGTCCGAAGGGCTGTGTGGGAAGTTGAATGGTTATATCCAAGTTATTTAGAAGCAACTGCTGTCACCACTCCAGGAGTTTGTCGTCAGGGCCCTGAAGAATCTCTCAATAATTACAGGATCAGGAAATTCGTTTTTAAATTTATAGTGTATTTTTAGAAGGAACTTAAATTGACTTGAGACTTGATTTTTAATATAAAATGTAAATTTATTCACAATTAAAAGATATAATGAGCGGCGTTATAATTTTAACATATTTAATTTATACGAATTCAATTTGTTCTCGCGAAAACACGGGCCGCAATAATAAATGTGTCTAGTCTATTCTACTGTTGCACTCTCATTCAGATAAATATGCGCCTGTCCCTTTATATATTCTTGGCGATGTTGTTTCTTGCTTCTTATTGGTTGATCATAATCTGCGGCGTTCGATTTCTTGCAGGATGTTTTATGGCGATGTTTATTTGATACGTCATTTCGTATAATGGAATTTTATCGTTTACGGGATGTTTAACTTGAGATTATCGTATAGCAGTTCGTGAAATACTTGAGATTATAGTTGGTTTATATTTCACATATTTCGTATTAGAGAGGCCTCTTGTTTCATTTTAAATAAAGTGAGTTCGTAGTAGAGGCTTCGCATATGTTTCGTTATACAGTGGCCTCTTTGTTTAATTTTGAAATAAAATGATCATATTTTCGTAGAAGAGGCTTCGCATATTTTCATGTTACAATCCCTTTTTTGCTTGATCGTAAATGCTTTCATAGGGTTTAAATATTTAGAGTAGGATCACATAAGTTTCTTAGAATATATTTCGGGTATCTGCTTTTTATCATTTTGAAGGTTAATCCTATTTACACGTGTCGGTATTTTCTACAGCTTGAGCTTTATATATTTTGTTATCTTTCGGGATTTCTCGCTTTCGGTTTCAAAAACATTATACGTAATATTATTTCTAGGTAGAGACTTGATATATGTCAACTATATAATACTAGTATTATATTTATGTGGTTTAAATGAAAACAAATTGAACTTTTGACTGTTTCCACGTGTTAACCTGCTTCCTGTACATATGTTTCATGTTTATTGATTTTTAGATAAGGGTTGATAATCCAATTTTTTAATCTATTAATATTTCTTATCTTATTGCGCAGTATTTTCTGTATGCGTACACTAACCTTCTTTATATTATTGCGCAGTATTCTCTATATATGTACATTAATATTTTTTTAATCTTATTACGCAATATTCTCTACATGCGTACATCAATATTTTTTATCTTATTGCGCAATGTGGTCGGAGGCAATTTCTGTTACTTTATTTCATTATTAATAAGTTAAACAATATCTTGAGTCAAGAAGTAGTTATTTTCAAGTCTCAAGACTTGGTAAATTACGTTATTAATATTAAGTGGAAAAAATACGTGGACGTCACATTACTAAATAAAAAAAAAGTATAGTTTCTCTTTACGTTCTTCCAACATTTATATAAAATTTTTTTGAAAATACTATTAGTTTTTTTTTAATCCATTTTGTTTTACTAAAAAAAATTACAAAAATATTTTTAAAATAATTCAATTAAAAACTCAGTATTTACTAAAATAAGACTCGAAATAGTCCAAAAGTTGATATAGTCTTTGCAAACTATATCCATTTAGTTAAAATAAGTAAATATCTTTAATAAATAATTAATAAAAATAAATTTTTTCTAGTTATTGAAATAACTATTATGTATTTATTTTAAAAAATGATGGTTATTAATTATATATTGTACAACGTAATAAAAATACCTTTCAAAACTTGCAAAATATTTTTGATCTAATCAATTTTTACGCCAATATAACAATTAAATTAAAAAATTTTTAAATATTTGTTTATGCAAAGTTTTTATTAACTAATATTTAAGAGTTCAGTAAGAATAGGTTTTCTTTTTTCCTTTATAAAAATAATTATATAATTTTCAAATTTAATTTATATAATTCAAATAATTAATTAACAAATCATATTTTACTTGGAAATCCAAGGATAAACAGGAAAAAAGTTAAATAATTTATATTGTTATACTTGCCTAAGTAATTAATTTTTTAGCAGAAATAATATTCTTCCATTATAGTAACTTATTTAATATTAATAACCCGATTGTTGACTTTGGAATATTTAATATACTATTACATTCTTCAATTTATTTTATTAAATACAGAAATGAGTTCATTGAAACAAGACCTTAATAATATAATTAAATGTAATAAATATTCAATATTATTACCAACTTATAATGAGATTGAAAATATACCTATTATTATATGGCTTATTATTAAATATATGAATGAATCGTAAGTTAATTTATACTTTATACTTACAAATTTCATTTTTGTATATTTTTAAGTAAAAATTTTCAGAAAATTTCTTTATGAAATAATTGTTGTTGATGATGGTTCACCTGATGGAACTTTAGATATGGCATTAAAACTTCAAAATTTGTATGGAAATGATAAAATTATTTTAAGATCTAGAAAAGAAAAGTTAGGATTAGGCACAGCATATGTACATGGAATTAAACATTCTACAGGTAATTTTATTGTTTTAATGGATGCTGACCTATCACATCATGTGAGTAAATTATTAAATAAATAACATAATATTGAATTAATAAATAGTAAAGTTTTTGAAAATTTATTATAATGCAGCCTAAATTTATTCCAAAAATGATAAAAAAACAAAAAGAAAATGATTTTGATGTTGTAATGGGGACAAGGTATGCAGGAAATGGAGGAGTTTATGGATGGGATTTAAAAAGAAAATTTATTAGTCGTGCAGCAAATTTTATAACTCAAATTATGCTAAGACCAGGAGTTACTGATCTTACTGGAAGTTTCAGGTAATATATTCAAATATTTTTCATATTACAATTATTAAATAATATATATAATAAAAATTAGGATTTTTATGTATGAATATTTTTAGATTGTACAAAAAAGAGGTTTTACAACAATTAATTAAATCTTCTATATCTAAAGGATATGTTTTTCAAATGGAAATGATAGTAAGAGCAAAACAGTTAAGTTATACTATAGGAGAAGTACCAATTTCATTTGTGGATCGTATGTATGGAGAGTCCAAATTAGGTAGTTCTGAAATAATTCAGTTTATTAAAGGTCTTTTATATTTATTTGTAACAACATAAATTAGAAAACAATTACATTATTTATGTATTTGAAATTTTAATTTTATTGTATATCATTAAGTACAATTTTATAAGAA
The DNA here is from genome assembly GCA_018907045.1 of Wiebesia pumilae. NCBI lineage: Eukaryota > Metazoa > Arthropoda > Insecta > Hymenoptera > Agaonidae > Wiebesia > Wiebesia pumilae. The sequence continues at coordinate 14,533,696 of JACCHZ010000116.1, forward strand.
ATACAATTCTAGTAAAAATGTAATAATTAATAAATAAAAATGAAATTTAATATAATTATTTATAAATTTCTGTATTATACATTTATTATTTTTTTTACCATCATTTATGAATGATCAAAATTGCAATAAGTTATCTTCTAAACTGTACTGTATACAATACAAATAATAATATAACTCGAGATCTATTAAAAATGTGTGGAAGTAATGTGTTTGTATGCGAGATTATTTAGGATGCTAATGTGATGCTGTTAAAGTTTTGATAGCAAAGAATAGTTAGTTAATCTGTATAGCAATCAAAGCAGGATTGGTGACTTTGTATTGTTTATGTAATATGTAAAATGTGAAATATTTAATACGAGTGGAAGAGATAGAATTTTCCCTGGAACAAGCAAAAAGAAATAGGTCAAAAAATGGTTATTATGGCTTTGGTTACTCGATTAATGAAGTACAGTACTAGGTACACGAGTAAAAGGAATTTTAACAAAGACTGCTATCCATGAAATCAAGAAAATATTAGGGCTCTTCTTGTACTGCTATTTTAAAAATATCATTCACATCACTTCTTGGTTGAGTAAGTATAAGTTCATGTTTTGCATTGACTACTTTAACTTTTTCAATTTTTCTATAGTCCTAAGCAAAACCAAAAATCAAATTAGAATCACTTCCATTGGTTAACCAAGATTATAAAAATAAAAATAATTTTTACAAAGTACGAGTATAAAAGGCAAAGGCGAAATAAGACACAGGCAATGGAAGGCAAGAAACAAGACAAACAAATATCTTCGATGATTATTGCATCTGCAGCAACTTTTGGTTTTGTTATAACAAATTTATAAAAAATCCAAGAATTTTGGAAGGAAAATGAACAGATTCTGGATATACTAATATTTCACTCGCTGTGTTCTATTCTCATCTTCTATCTTAAATAATATAAATATTTAACAGTAGTGGACTTGTTATATCAAATTATTCTTCATTGTCAGTGACAGAATGTTTCTTCAATATCCATCCATCTAGAATTTTCAATTCATAGTTCTTTTTTTGATTGAGAGATACCCATTCTTTCATAAGTCTAGTCACAAATATATTTTTAGATGTGTTTTTATATCAATTTTGAAAAATGACATTAATTAATTTTGTATTTATGAATGCTGCTTTTACAAGTGATACGGTGGACATTGTGACTATAGAAGAGCTATATCTTACTTTTTGATTAATATATAAACATTATTGCTATTATTGAAAATGATTATAGTTTACGGTTGATATGCATAAATTTAAAAATACGCAATTGATTTGTTATAGGCAACAGGTGATTGACACTTAGAATTTCTTCTATTTTTGCAAGTTGTCAACTAGTTATTTGAAAGCCTGCTTTTTACTACTACATGTTTTTACTACATGTTTTCGACTACTACAAAGCATGTTTCGTCTACTCCAATGAATTATTCATTATATTTATGATCAGAACATAATTGACGTTTAATCAAAAAAAATGTTGAGTAAATAATAGCAGTGATCTTGTGTCTCTTGTGGTCTACAATCAATTTCTGGACATCATATAAAGTTTTATCATTTTGCTTTAAAGGGAAAAATACCACTTATATGATAATATATCTTGTAAATATTTCTCTATATCTTAAATTTCATAACAGTTGATAGAGTATATACTTAATAATCTATATAAAATTTATTACTACCTTGATCAACATTTCATATACAATTAAAATTTAGAAGTTCCAGTAAACGTAACACTTAATTGTTCTTTGCTGCAAGTTCAATAGATGAAAAGTAATTTGCTTCAGCTGTAGAAAAAGTAAATGAAATACTTAATATTAATGTTTTATTTATGGTTGTTTAATAAAAACTAAAGCATTAATCGTTATCATATTTATGTAGCTTAAAAATTAACCTTTTAACACAAAAACCTTAGATATAAATGTCCATAATTGCAACTATTAAAATCCAGAGTCCATTCATAATTTTAAATTAATTAATTAACTCTTAAACTAATTTCTTAATCTTAAATAGATTTAAGATTACCGAAAATTCAAAGAAAAAAAATATATATATATAACTTCACCATGTTTACAATGCGGAATGCAGTGTATTCCATGTGCACTTGAATCATCAAAATTAATAGTAGCTATTTCTTAGTAATGAGGTTCATTAATAGGTAAAGCATTTCGTATAAATATCCCTGGAAAATATGAAGTTTTCAAAATTTTGGACTACTGTAGAAAATTAAGAATAGTCAAAAAGATTTTGTGGGGAAAATTATGTCAAAAATAATTTTTTATTCTTCAAACCTTCACCTATGAATGGTTTTATGAAAAGAGTTAAGTAATGTTTATATGGTTTTACATTAGATCTTTACTGAAAGCAATAAGTTCAATCATCTTGTTATGTCATTGACTTCCCCAATTGTTGTACAGGTACTCTCATATAATTATTGCTTTAATTATTTCTGCAGTACCGCTAGCTGTACCTGTTTTTCAATTTTCAAAGAAACTGATAGAATATGTTAAATTAAATTATCACACTTTGCTTGACATTAGCACTTTTAACAACGAATCATACTTTATTGTACGCTAGAGAAATCTTTTTGTATAAACTTTTACTAAATAACATTCATATAGATGCAACTTTAATTATCTTACTCACGGTTGATAAATATACCTTTTGTCTTTTCTTGAGTTTATTCTTTAATCCTATACCTATTTTTCTTTTCGTAAAATTCATTATATTAGTTACAGTACAGCTAGCATTGTTCTCACCATTACATTCACTAATCCGTTAAAAAGTTTTATCGGCTAAAATTCTGTTTATAATGGTTATAGCTTTACTAACATCAGGTTTTTTGGGTAAATTATGTTATGCTCTTTGCATGCTGCATCAAGAAGATTAATTACTGAATCACCCTGCACAGGACGTTTAATTACTTTAGTATTGACATCCAGGTATAAATATTCATAGTATTGATATCCAGATATAAATATTTTAATAGGTAGATTATTAATAAGTTTATTAACAATACTATTGCCATAGTCTCGTATGTGTATAATAATTATGATAATTTTAATTGATGCTCGAATATATAAGAATTTTTCTTATATACTCTACCATTAATTAAAGGTTGTACACAGTTTTCAAGAAGCTACCAATCAAATTGGAAATTGAGAACAAGAGAAAAAAATACATGATCGTCAATAATTATTTCTGTCTTATGGACTAATTGTAGTTAGACTATTAGACTAATATAGTCTAATTGTGGTAAAACTAAAGCATTTATATCTGATTCTAATTGACTTACATTTTAAAATATATATATTTACTTAGTCACTAAATTAGTCAAATATAAATATTTAAAGAAACTCTTGAATTCTGTAGATTTATATAATACTATCCTTTTAGCAATCATGAGACTGTAACATCTTCAGAAAATGTTCTTCCTAGCTCAATCATGATATTAGATAATATAGCTTGTGAAAAACAAAACTATTTAAATTTATTGATATTATTTTAACAAGAACCTTAAGCCACGTGTACAATAATCATGTAAATTCAGCTATAACTTTTCTGCAGTTTAAAAATTTATATACATAATGCTAGAATAATTATAAAGATAGTTTTATTGCAATCGATAAAGATTAACCAATTAATAATGATAGGTATAAAAAATGTTTTGAATATTTTGCTATAAATATAACATATACATTTTAATAGTACAGTTTATCTTCCAAATCAGAAGCTCAAACATAGCTGAGTACCAGTGCGACATGGAACGACTTACTAATTCATGCGATGTGATTAGATTTATATATCAAATTTTTTAAATATTTAAAAAAAATATTGAAAGAGCTAGTAAGTGCAGTCTAACAACAGTGGACTAGTTAGGATGGACCAGTGGAACGTGAACTATTAATATGAAGCAGATACAGTGAAGTGAGGGTTGTGATCAGAGAGCGGACGAGACCATTACCCAAGGTTTGATTTTACGCAGCAGAAATGGGGAAACGGATGAGGTATGGTGAAAAATTCACCTCACGCTTAACTCTTCGAACGAATATTTACCGAAATTCGGGACGTGGTGCGGTGAAAACTATCATCATGGCAGACAAATTATTATAATGAAAATTAATCACCTAGGACAGGAGAGGATTGGTTACTTCCCGGGGTTGGTAGGAAAGCGAAACGACGGCGAATTGAATTGCATACAACATTATATTCCCTCATTGAGAGGACTTGCGCATGATTACTAACGCTCTCCTGAAGAGAGGGTTGCGCATTCTTGTGAGTGTTGCAAAAATTGTCACATTATTTAAGTGTATACACGCAGATGGAAAATTACGCATAGTTGGCCGAGGGTAGCGCGTATACACGCGTAGGAGACACTATATCACAGGCCGTACATCCTGCATACACAACGAATCGGACTGACGTAAGCAAGTTTATGTAGCTCTCGCTATCTCTTTTGGACTGCGGCGTCTAAATGCGTGGAATCTCACTCTCATTTGTCAGCGTATGCTCTCTCTTATTCACACATTTACACTTTTATGCACGCATTCTTGCGTACTTATATATAAATTAATGTATATATTTACACATATAGCTGAATATAAAAGAAAATACCTTACAATTAGTGCACTAATTACATTTGAATTTAATTTTTCATTAGTGTATAAATAATGTAATCGTCTATAACATACAAAATATTTTTATTTATGTTCATTCATATGCAATGTTACGAAACATCGTAAATCTTTAATCCAAAGGTAATAAAATATTGGTAAAATATTATTATCATTATCATTAAGCATTGATTCTGTTTATTTATCTATATAATCTTGCAAAACAAGAAAATTTATGTTTTCTTTTTTTGGAAAAATCTTCTATTTTTCAAAATATACAAATTAATAGAAATATTATTTTGTTTTCAAATTTGGAAATCATGTTTTAAAATTTAGCTCGTTTTCAAATTTAAATTACTACAAAGATGTACAGCAGTTAATATTGTTAATTTAAACACTGTCATGCAAGATTGCATAATTTTTTCAAATTCAATAGAAAATTTTATTCATGAAATACTTTTGTATGAACTATATTGACATATATTGTGACTAGCTGTACGCCGTCTGTCGCAAGAATATTTTTCTTTATTGTACACGAAAGGAGTATGCATCAGTTTATCGCATAAATAGCGAGTATATGATTGTATATAGTGTAAAAGTGACTCGCATAGAACGTGTTTATAGGACCGTATGTATAATATATGCCGCACAATTGCAAAAGAGATCGCACACATCTCATCAACCCACGCCGTTATGCATGTACGGGATATACGGTCTGTGTTTTGTAGAAAGAATTTCATAAAAGAGTCACTTTCAAGCAAGCATGCGCGACTTTCGCTTTCGGGAGCGCTAGAAGTTATGCGTGAGTCCTTCTTTTACGTAAATATAAGGGAACGGACAACTCAGAGTTGTTCCCCCTGGATTAACTACAAGAAACGATCTCTCCTCTCTTGAGCCAGTCTTTCCTGTAGTCCATCCCTCGGTGTACAGTCTATAATGCACCGAGTCAATTTCGACGTGACGATCTTCGCCGCAATGTCTCAATCCTCCGCATAAGTCTTCACTGTGCCAAACCTACCCAACATGACGGATGCACCGAGCACGCTCCCTGACAATAATTCTAGTCGTGACGGGTCAATCTTACACTAGATTTGATCCTAAGTGTCGATTTTAGATCCTTTAAAATTTTTCTTATTGGAGAAAAAGAGAAAGAAGAAAAATTTTCTCTACGGAAAAACTTTTTGCCTTTCTTTCTTATTTTCGATAGTTCCAGTGAGATGAAGTCGTAACATATTTTAAAACGAGTGACCATGATACTTCACCGGCCACGTTTTTTCCTATCGAAGAAAAAAATAGTTTAGCACAAATTATAAAACCCCGTTCATCTTTTATTTAAAAATTCTGAAAAACGAAACCCTCTCTCTTTAAACGAACTGGTTGACTGAGAAAATAGGGGCTGAAATATAAAGAGACGAATACCGTTGTAGCAGACAGAAGGAGAGAGGAGACAAAATATCCTCTAGCTTCATAACCAAATTTGCAGTAATATTTAATTCTGAATACGTAATCCAACCTGAGTATTCTTCAAATTCTTCCATATTACGTTGGATACATTTTTCAATATTTGCAATAAGCCAGTGTTTAAGTTTATTGTTTCTGAAACTGAATTCGTCTTAGTGTTGAAATACTTTATTTTAACAAATTATTTGTTTGTTTTACAGAAATTTTACTCGGTAGTTAGTATTGCATTTACTTTAATAGTATACCAATTAAAAGATAAATTAATTTACTTATTAAAAATTTTAATTGCACTCTTTATATTTATATGAATAATACTTATCAGCTTGGATAGAAGGAAATTTTTACATCCTGATTGGGTGACATTCAAAATTATTATGAATTGTATAATACTTACGCTTACTAAAAATATTATTTATTATAAAATTTATGCTAACATTCTCTAGAACACTAATTATTATGTTAAATCATTGTAGAATATCACTGAGTTCAGTATGTTTATGTCTTATATGGTGACATGCATTATGCGATATTTGAACTTCTTACATTGTTGACCATTTGAACCAGTTGAAACAGTAGGTTGCTCGCAATCTTATACTTAGGACGGCCTCGAGAATCACCCCCAACTACCTGTAACGAATTCTTGTACTACAAACAGATTACTTTTATGGTGGTATATTGAATGGGTAATATATTTTTTTTCTGGACAGTGCATCAATAAGGATATTTTTACATATTTTTCAGTGTCAAATTTCTATTCTATTAACCAAATTTAATGGTTCTATGAGCTAGAAGACATCTAGAAGAGTTCTCAATTATCTTTAATCAGAAGAGAGCCTGGTGATCGGTAATGACGGTGTATCTTCAAGAAGTCTCACTTCACTGCTTAAGATTCCTTTTTGATGTAGCTTATGTAGAAAATTTTCCTCTTTGTACCTTCCTAGACTTGCGACAGAATGATGCCGAGGGTTTGGTTGTTGGCATTGATCTGCTGCACGAAGGGGATCTTGAAACGGTACAATTCCTTGATATTTGTCGAGGGAGCTAGAACAACGATCACTGAATTTTCTCTGGGCCTGTGTGATTTCTTTTTTCGATGACCTAGTGACCCAGATAAAATTGACAAACTTGTATTCTTGGCTGTTTGCTTCTCTTAGCTGTTTCAATATATCTTTCTCCAAACATATGTGATGCTCGAATTCCTTAGTAAAAATTACTATATTGCCCAGGTAACAAAATACATGCAACTCAAGCTCCGAGGTAATGATTCAGTTGATTAGTCACTGAAACACGGTCATGGCGGAATGCGATCCGAACAGTAAGACGTTGAACTGCATGAGCTTTCTTTCTGGTACCATTAACGCGCGAGAAGCTTACTGCTATTAATCAGAGGGACTTGTCAGTAACGTTTTTTTTAAATCAATGGTGGACAAGTACCTCACTCCATAAAGATTGCCGAAAGTTCCATTGACTTGTGGCAGCAGATACGCGTTCCTATTGGATATGGTATTCAGCTTATGGAAGTATCGGAGAACCAACACGATTCATCCTTTTTCCGGGCAAGTTCTAGAAGCTCTTAGACAATTCGATTTTCTCTTGCTGTAGAATTTTATCTACTTCCTAATCCATAATCAGCTGCATGGCCTGAATTTGCGGCAATAACGTTGCTTGATCGGTCAGAGGTCAAACAAATGATTGTCGTAACAAGTGAGAACTTATACTTCTTCGACATCTATCGCTGTCTGCTGATGAGTCTCTCCAGGACCTGTTGCTAAATATCATATAACGTTTTCAATTCAAACAGGCACACTAATTTTCGATCGTTGGCGAATATATCATATAAATAGAAAGGGAGAGCTAGACATGAAATCAGTTAGAGATCCATCCTAGGAAGTATTCATAATTCAGAGATTTCATTATCAGTAATGTTGCCGTCTTCACTTTCCCTTGCACAATACGCTTTTCTGTGATAATGATGAACAAAATTGTCCATGTCTCGTTAGCAGCTGTGACAACACAGTCAGTTGACGAAATTGCTGTCTTATCAGCGGCATCATTTTGCGATTTCTTCACTTACTAGGATGCTGATGGATTTTATTAAATCAACGTATTGATGCTTGCCTTCATGTTGCTTCTTCTTTCCATTATTATTTTGTTTTAATTCTTAATTTTAACTTATAATTTACCTACTTTCATAGCCTAGTGTTATGATACTAAAGTTCTTTTTCTCTTGACAGAGCTAAACTAATGCATGTTTTATGCATCCATGAACTATACTTCTTATGAGGCCCTTCTTTGGGCGTTAAGTTTAATGGTCGACTTCCGCAATACCGCGATATCCGTTCCTCTGTCCTTGCTGTTTCAGGCGAGATAGTTTTGTATGTCGAAATGCTTGAGATGCAGATAAAGGATTTTTGGCACGGGTTGACAAAATCAATATTACTAAAAATTAAGATAATTAATTTTAATTTCTTTATTTGCCTCCATTACATGAGAACATACGATGCATTCGCAATCAAATATCTGCAATTCGCATAATAACAGTAGTTTGGTAAGTGTGCAAATCGCAACACTAAGTGGAAATGCTAGTCATCTACATAATCATCTACATTCTCTATGATCCGTTCTTTTTTCGGACTGTTTGAATGAGCCACAGACTTTCAAATTCGTGATTATTTATCTCACGTAAAATCTCGAATTTGTCTTTGGCCAAAATAAGATGTTTATCGATAAGGCACTTGAATTTACTAACTAGAGATGGACCAATAACGTTGATGCAATATTTGAATCTATTGGCCTTAATCATCCTGGTGGGACACCCTACTGATTATTTCTAGGTACTCTTCTAACAGTTTGTAGTAAACAATGTACTTATCCTGAAAATATCGAACACCATTGAACGTCGACTTGATATTGACTAAGTTTAAAGCAATTACAGGTTCAGCATTCATAATAGCATATGAGATATCAACTAGATAGAAGTTCTATTCCAATTTTTTCTTTAACCCGATATTTAACCCGATATAACACCTCCTTTAACGTCGAAGAGACCTGTATACTAACGAATTATTGATCTTTATCGTTCAATGACCAGTTTGGGATATCATCTCTAGACCCTAACCTTTCAGGGACTTCAGTGCCAGCTGCTTCTAAGAATGCTCTTAGAAGAGGATCTTCATAAGTTTCATGTATTTGTTGAGACTTGCTAAACTTGGCATCTCTGACTGAAACTCAAAGTATGTCATGTGTTAAAACTGTATATAGCGAAATAGCTTTCTTTACTTTTGGTCCTGGATCTCTGTAAATGTGAGAGCAAGGCGTTTTTTACCGCAGCATAACAGTATTTTGTAGGAAATTAGATAACATTCCCATGATGACGTGGATTTTGTTCTTCCAAGCGTTGAATAACAAGACGTTAAATTTGGCGACGTCGACCATTATTTACAGTTCAGCGAACTGGCATTCCAGAAGCTCAAACGACAGTTCTGTCAACTTTGTTCAGAATTGTATTATTTTTACTTGCTCATAGAAGTGACCCATTATTTATCCTATGGCATGCTGTAGTGACATGTCTTATCTACAAGCAATGTAAGCATTGCTTGCTGTTTGCAATTCAGTGATTAGTTGTAGACTGTCAGTGTGACAGATAAAACTACTGAGGGCATGTATTAGTGCGTTTGAAAAATTTTCCCAGCAAGTACTTTAAATGGTTTTTAAATTAATTCCATACTGCAATTTACGACGAATGTACGCGACAACATGCACAAGTGTGTAATAACGGCGGAAATCATCTAGCTGCTCCGGTGCGGCGCAATAGTGTGCCTAAAAAAGATTTGCTATGGCTCCCCATCTGTGAGCAGATCTGTGATAATATTGCTCAAGGTAATAGGGAAGGACGCAATCGCCGACTCACTGTTCTGATATGAAGGAGTGTCGATGACCAATGGGGGTAGTGTTCACGATACGAACAGCTTGTAAAATATGCGTACGAAATGCACATAATGCATGCGAAAAGCATTGACTCACTGGCATTTATACGACTAAACATGTTGCTTATGCTTATCGAGTGAATGTGGGTGAAAGCATCGTGCAGACCTCCCTCATGACGGTCCAGCTGATGTCTTCCTGCTACGGTTGTTAATGTTAAATTTACTTAAAGTACATTTTACGTATTAAACAAAATCTCTTTAAACAAACAGAGATGGTTTGGTTAACTTGTGTACTGCATGCTGTATAAAAATTCCATGTTGATAAACGCTAGTTTGTCTTTATGTTCGAACTCATATATTTTGGTCGTCGCATACTCGAAACGAAATCACCAGTTTAGCAAGCGTACTCGACTGCCTCGTATTCAGCAAAAAGTCACATGTGTACTAGTGAACGATAGAAAGAGAGAGAAGAAAAATGAAAGACAAAGAGAAAGAATCGCGTCAGCGCCACTCAACGCACGGCGACTGAGTGCATAATTCTCGGGCTTTCAACACATATACAAATATATATTATTTATTTATTTATTTAGCTACAAATCAGTTTAAAAGTACGTTCTAATTGATTTTTAAAAAGTACGTTCTAATTAATTTTTAAAAAGTTAGGCATTCGTGCAAGTCCACTATAAATTTAAGTGTCTTAAACAATATTTTTCTGTAAATTTTAATGACCAATAATTTATCAATGTAAAATTAAATACTTCAAGGTGTTACATTAATAATAAGCTTCTAAATTCAAAATGGAAGATAACAGTGATAAATTTTGTTACATTTACAGTTCTTCTTTAGAAACAAAAATACAAATAAAAATGTAAGAATATAATTTAAATATGCCTATATATTTTTAGTTGATGTGTTATTGTGTACTATAAATATTTTATTTGTAGAGGAACATTAGAAGGTAAAAGATATCGACCAGAATATGAGAAATTATTACTTGATCCTATGCTAAAATATTCCGGACTATTTGGATCTGGATATGAACGAGGAGATTTAGCAGCATCTCTTCAAGTATATGCTAGTGGAAGAGCCCTTTCTCTACCAGTTTATACATCATACAAACACTTTACATCTCGATGGAAGTAATTAAACATAAAAAATTTTAAATATATTTTTAAAACTAGAACTTAAAATGATAATGTAATATGAACTAATATTATTTTATTATACACTTGACTACAAAATATATAAATATTTTGAAATTAAATTTTGAATAACTTAAATAAAATTGCAAAAATTTTCAATACTTATATATTTATCATGAATCTAAAATAGTTAATAAAATCTATAATTAACAAGATACTGCTAAAGGTGTTTGGTTTAATTATTATTATGACTATGTTAATATAGTATATAATATTATAACTTATACTTTATAATAATATAAATTATTTAATATATAGTTCTAGAGAATTATAGATTCAACTGGATTTGAATTTTTATAATTATTCTAAAACTTTATACTATTTCAAATCCATCATCATAATCAAAATAAATCATTTATATTTACTCATATTACTTAGTTTTATCAAATATAAAAATAATTTTATTATAGTTGGAATCAATGGATAAACTTACCAATTTCTTATGCTGATTTACCTCGGAATTCTCAATTATGCATCACTTTGTATGATTGTGCTGGACCTGGTAGACAAATACCAGTTGGTGGAACTACAATTTCACTCTTTGGAAAACATGGTATATTTCGCCAAGGAATACTTGACCTTAAAGTTTGGCCTGGAGTAGAAGCAAATGGTGACATTGTGACCACAACACCAGGTAAAGCAAGAAATCATGGAAAAGAACAAATGCAACGTTTAGCTAAGCTTGCAAAAAAACATCGTAATGGACAAATGAGTAAAGTAGACTGGCTTGATAGATTGACCTTTCGTGAAATTGAACTAATTAATGAACAAGAAAAAAGAGCTTCTGATTATTTATATCTTATGTTAGAATTTCCAGAGGTTACAATAGATGGTATGCCTGTATGTAACATTCTTATTTTTTTAATAAAGTGACATGATTTCCAAATTATGAATCTTTCCTCCAACTAAAATTTTTAAATATTAATAAAAGTATAAACAAATTTTAACTTACTATCTTGATTCATTATATATTTAAATGTTGGAATATAATATTCATTTTAATTTTACATAAATAAACAATTTTTATGAGTTTTTAACTAAAATTCAAATATTAAATTTAAAAGCTTTAAATAGTTAATATGATTATATACTTGGAGGTCTTGGATACTTCTTATCATTCAATTTACAATTAGAACATTTTAAATTATATTTATCTATATGTATTTGTATATATATATATATATTTTTTTTTTTAATACAGTATTCCATTGTATATTATGAAAATGATGGAGATGAAGTTGTGCAACATCGATCACAACCAGATGTTATTACTCTTCCAGATTATGAAATTCTACAAGTATGAAATTTTTTAATACAAATAATTATTAAATATTATTTTTATTACATTTTTAACCACAATATATAGTAGATGTAATATCTCTAGAACAATGTAAAAGTTATTTTATTACTGATACACACTCATAATACAAGTAATATATATACTATATTAAAAGAAAAAGATTTCTTAAGATAATATAGATTAACCTGTATATTCATCTGAAGCCATATATTTCAGACAAGTCAAGAAAGAAAGATGTTTAAATGGTTAGCATATATGCTAACACTTTTTCTTGAGCTATTAAAAAATTTACTTAAATATTTTAAATCAGTTGTTAAAAATGTAATTAAACAAAATACATATGAATTTGTTTATGTTTATTATTTTCCTAGTTCAGAGAAGGTAATATTGTTTCTCAAAAAATTAAGTTAATACAGTAATAGTTTTTATTATTAATAATAACTATACAATATATTATGAAATAGTTATATATATAATTTTTTTAATTTAGGAAAACTTAATAGAAGGTAAACATCACAAATTAGCTAGAAGTTTACGAAGTGGTGGAAATACAAGAGAATTAAAACCAACATCTAGTGTTCGTGATGATTTAAATACTATATTATCATATCCACCTACTACAGCACTCACTACAGAAGAACAAGATCTGATCTGGAAATTTAGATTTTATTTATCTACTCAGAAAAAGGCTCTTACAAAATTTGTAAAATGTGTGAACTGGAAAGTAGCTGGAGAAGAACGTCAAGCTTTGGAAATGCTTACATTATGGGCTCCACCTGATCCAGAAGATGCCTTAGAGTTACTTGGCCCAGCTTTTACATATCCAGCTGTTAGAAAATATGCAATTGAACGTTTGAATCATGCATTAGATGATGATTTAATGTTGTATTTGTTACAATTAGTACAAGCATTGAAATATGAAAATTTTGAAAGCATTAGAATGGCTAGTGAAGTTTTTAGTAATAATAAAGAATTAATCGATAAAAACGAAAAAACTGATAAAGAACATAAAACTAATCTAATTTCTTCATCAATACCTATTTATATTGTAAGTACTCAATTATAAAATACTTTAAATTATATTATTTATTAAAGACTGTACAATTGTAAAATATATAATTAAAAACATTTATACTATCTGCATTTCAATAAACATTTCAAATTAAAAAACTCAAAAGGTACATAATATCAATATCTATAATATAGTTTGCTTTACTTATTATCATATGAATAGATCTTAAATTTAATGAATATATTGATTTGTGTAAAATCTAAACTAGAAGTTGAAAAAAGAATGACACATTTATATATAATTTGACAATATTTTAAATTAATATATAATTTGCAGCTTTAAAAGTTATTAGAAAATAAGTTTGAGAAAACCAATAATTGTTCTTTTAATAAATTTTGAAAAAGGTGTATAAATTTATAAACTGCCATACTGTGCATAATTTATAATATTATTATTATAATAAATGTAAACTACAATATGTATATAATAATAATATTTAAATTCATCTGAATATTTATCTAGTGTCATATGAAACAATATTTTAATGAATTCTAAAATTTTAACTATAAAATTTAAATATTTAAATGATATATAATGTAATGTGTGTGTATATTTCTTTATTTTCATTCTTACAGTTAAGTGTATCAAAAACTGATCATTTTTTGACAAATCAATATTCTCAAACTGATTTAGCTACTTTTCTTATAACGCGTGCTTGTCAAAATTCAACACTAGCTAATTATTTATATTGGTACCTTTCAATTGAATGTGAAGATCAGTCAGATTCAGTTATTACTGCAAAACAAGATACTCGTATTCGAGAAATGTATGTTACTGTGATGAAAATGTTTTCAAATGCTCTTTCATGTGGCAATAATGTTTGGCAGAAAAGAAGAGCATTTTTGACAAGACAAAAAATATTTATTGATCAATTAGTATCACTTGTAAAAGTTGTAGCTAGAGAAAGTGGAAATCGTAAAAAAAAAACAGAAAGATTAAGATCGTTATTAGCAGATGCTGATGCTATTTTTAAGATTAATTTTTCAAATTTTGAACCTATTCCATTTCCACTTGATCCAGATATTTCTATTAAAGGAATAATGCCAGAAAAGTAAGAATATAAAATTTTGAAATTTAAGATTTCCTTAAACTAACATAAGCGAAACATCACATTGTACAACTTATTAAAAATTAAATTGTATTCTTAGAGCTAGTCTTTTTAAATCAGCTTTAATGCCTTCAAAATTAACTTTTTTAACATCAGAAAATACAGAATATATTGCAATCTTTAAACATGGAGATGATTTGAGGCAAGATCAACTAATTTTGCAAACCATAGCTTTAATGGATAAATTATTAAGACGTGAAAATTTGGATTTAAAATTAACTCCTTATAGGTAATTAAATAAAACTATTTATAATTATATTTATTAAAAAATTCTTTACAATAATTTCAAATAATTTAGAGTTTTAGCGACTAGTACGAGACATGGATTTTTACAATTTATTGAATCAACAACTGTTGCTGAAGTATTAGCCAATGAAGGTTCAATATTAAATTTTTTCCGCAAACACCATCCTTTAGAAAATGGACCATATGGAGTTATCCCTGAAGTTATGGATACTTATATTCGAAGTTGTGGTAAAATTATAAGCTCTTCATTTATAAAATTATGTAAATATAAAACTAAAATATATTTTTTCATTTTAGCTGGATACTGTATTATAACTTATGTTTTGGGTGTTGGAGATAGACATTTAGATAATCTTCTTCTTACAACTTCAGGTATTTTGTAATATTTGTTATATTTAAACATTAATATGTTTATGATAATTATTTCAACAAATTTTGATATAATACATTTTATATTTAAATATAGAAAAGTAATGGTTTAATTTTACTTAAATAATTTTGTTCTTAGAGTACAATGAGTAGAATAAAATAAAAAATTTAATTGACTTTATTATTTAGTAATTAATTTCCCTTTAAAAATAAATTTAAATTAAGTAAATACCTTTACATTTGCAAAAACAAATAAATCGTTATGAGATGCTCTTTGTTATTTAATTTCCTTATCATTTGTTAATTGGTTAACTGTTTTAAAAATAGGTTTAAACAGATTGTTTACATTTAATTTATCTTTATTTTATTCATGAGGTTTTCTAAAATGAATTTTACTTTTATATTTCTTCTGGCATTTAAATGTTTTATTTCAATCACATATCTTAATGTAACATGCTTTCTTTAAGATTATTATAATTTTTTGTGAACACTTTTAATTTTCTTTTAATTTTAGTTACAATTTTATTAAATAACTATGTCGAAGATTACGTGTTTCTATTTTCATAATGAAACATCATACAACAGTTATTATAAAACTCATAGTTAAAACATTTATAAATTTGTAATGTATTTGAAACAGTAACTCATGAATAATGATTTCGGAAATCTTTGTATAGAATTCATTTTATATAATTGTTTACTAATATATTCTTACAATATTAATGAAGTAATTTAAATATCTGCAAAAGCAAGAGATGATACATGTATTAAATTTAATTATGTGCAATTTTCATTTAATATTTAATGCTTACTTATTACTAAAAAATGAAATGTTATATTATAAATATTAATGTGTTCTTAAATAAAAATGTAATAGTATAAAATATTTCGTATTATAATGAATACTTATATTTTAATAACACAGTTTTATTAATAGTTAATTAAAATATAACATTTTATATTTAAGTATAAATTATAAATCTATGAAAAACTTTAAGTAGATTCCTGGTTGTTTACATTTTCTAAAATATATTTACTTTTTTTATTATGAAAAAGATACTCAAATCTAGATGATTGTTCATGATAATAGTATTCTCTGCCTATTTCGTTTTCGTCAATTTTTTTTTACTTACTAATATTTTTTGTACATTTACATTGAATAAAAAATTTAAAAATTATAATTTTAAATTAATTAAGCTAATAACTATTAAAAAATACATTTTTCTTTAGGAAAATTATTTCATATTGATTTTGGTTATATTTTGGGAAGGGATCCAAAACCTTTACCACCTCCAATGAAGCTTAGTAAAGAAATGGTTGAAGCAATGGGTGGTGTTGGATCTGAACACTACCATGAATTTCGAAAACAATGTTACACGGCGTTTCTTCATTTACGTCGACACGCAAATTTAATACTGAATTTATTTTCCTTAATGGTGGATGCCAGTGTACCTGACATTGCATTAGAACCTGACAAAGCTGTTAAAAAAGTACAAGATAAGTTACGCTTGGATTTAAGTGATGAAGAAGCAGTTCATTATGTACAAAATCTTCTTGATTTATCAGTGACTGCCGTTATGGCAGCATTGGTAGAACAGTTTCATAAATTTGCACAATATTGGCGAAAATAAATAAAAATATTCTAAATTATGTTTTTAAATATTTTTAAAAATTTAATCCTTAAAATGTCTATATCATTTCAAATTCGAATTAAAATTAATATTAAAGTTTTTTAAATTTATCTCTTACATAAGAAAGAGACAATGAAACAATTACAAACAACAGTCTACAATTAGTTTTAATAATAATGACAAAGTGAAATGGCAGACATTATTTGTGTCATATACAATTAGTCAAATATAGTTAATGTGTTATGTGACATATACAAATTCTCTGTAAAATTTTAAATATCGAAAGCATGCTTCTCTAAGAACATTATTTTGTGTTGATTGTTAAAATAAACATCTTTTTATAATAATTTCACTAATTAATTTTAATAGTAATTTTTGTTGAATACATAAATATGAAACATTGTTCAAAACAACTGTTATTTGTATGCACATAAATATATGTTAGTTGATACTTAACATAGGTGTAAAAATCTGATTATTATATACCAGTAAAATTAAATATTATTATTTATTGTTAACCATAGTAAATAATAGAATAAGGCAAAAGAATTTTAGCTTATAAAGATGTATTCTTTCAATTCCTATTTTATTAATAAATTTAAATTATTTCTTGTATATTTTATATATATCATTAAAAAAACATGTAAACTATTTTTTAATTTTATTATATAAATTTTTCAGTTAGAAACTTTCAAGGTATAAAAGTAGTTCTCTTACTTTTTCTATAATATTCATGTTTTTTACATGATTAATAAAGATAACTAATTGTAAAAACATTACAGAAAAAATTTTTATTTTATGTAATATTTCAAAATGATAAAAAAATTTATTAGATTTGAAAACTGGAAAAGTCGCTATATTAAATAGGCTACAAATAGATACATAAAAAATAATTGAAACAATTAATTTAACTACAGTACGCATGTAATGTGCAAAAATTTAAACCCCTTGTTATGATACAAATTTCAAAGAGAAATACTTATCAATGATAGAGAATAACATAAATTAAAGGTTCTTTTTATAAACTCAGCACCCTCTCTGTCTCTCTCCTCAGTTGTTATAATTATAGATTACACACAGTTATTAATGAAATAGTTTTTTTATTTGCATAGATAACTATATGCTATTATTCTACACAATAAAAACTAATATATAGTAAGAGCAATCTTTGATCCACTAAAGATGTACATACCTATAGTTAAGCAAGAGCTTTAAAATGGTACATATTAAAAAATGACTCTAATATAGGTTTAATTCTTAGAGCAGAATAAAGCGATTGCTTGAATTGGTTGTACACAAAAGAATAGATCTATTATTTATAACTTAGAATTTTTCTTCATATTCTATATTTATACAATTGAATATGTAAAATTCTAGTTACATTACAAATAAATGTTATTGTGCTTTTAATCATGATTTTCCTTCACCCTGGAAATGGAAACAAAAATATATTTTCTATAACCTTATACATAGAGTAGCAATAAAATTCGAAACAATGTATAATTACGCATCTACTTACAGATAAAGATCTCAAACTATAGATCAGTGTAAAAATATTTGCATACTTATCTAAAAGATCTATTTTCTATTTTATTCAGCACAGAAATTGTGTTAAAACTAAATTTTACCACGATTGTAAACTTTTTATACTTCTATTCCAGTAAAATGTCACGCATTTTATTTTGTCACATCTTATAGAGGAAAGAGACGAAAAGATTTTACAACTAAATAACGCACATAAAAGTTTAGAGCAAAATCAGTGCGTACCCAGTCTTAAAACCTCAGCATATAATTATTGGTTACAAACGTTCAATTATTTTTAAAGATTTCTAAAATAAGACAAATGGAACAAAAAACGATGATGATACTGCATCGACAATAAATCCACGTTTTTAGGTAATCTACAATGCTTATATATCGTACTTCACGAACGGATTTTATCCGAAGATGTGTATATATATATATAAGTATAAATTATAAGATTCTAGGCTTAGTAGTAGGCTAATTACGCAGTAATCTTAACAGTATATGTACAGTGTAAAGTAATGTTGCAGATTAAGATTGAGTTGAACTTTCTGTTCTTTTCGTGGCTCTTCTCAAGTTTATTCTGATTTTTTAAAAGTCTTAATCCAATTTGAGTTTCTTCAATAAAATAAATTATCTATCCATAGACTTTACTGGTACAGAACTTTCTACCAGGTCATGCCTATCAAGAACTGAGTTTACTGGAACATAGTCAAGAGAATACCTATCGGTATAAGTCGGGGTAGCCTCTCCTTGTTGATGTAATTGTTGTCCATCTGAATTTTCCTGATAAAAGCTTTGTGTTGCTTCAACATTTTGAAGAACGGATTGAGTCGATCTATTAAGTTCTTGCGCCGAATAATAACTTTGACTCGCTTCACCCTCTCCTCGTGGATCAAAGTAACTTGGTGAGATATGATTACTATAACTGGTAGTTGCCTCTTCTTGATTAAAATAACTTTGGGAGGCTTCCGACGTAATATGTATAGGATTACTCTCATAAAAACTAGGAGTTGCTTCCTCCTCTGAATTAGTTTCCAGTCTCGAGTTTGACTGCTTACATATGCTTTCATAGTAATTTTCTGTAACTTCCTCATTATGAGGATAATAGCTTGTTGCCTCACTCCTCTCATCTGAACTATTAGTTACATAACTCTGTGAACTACTTTCTTGCAAATTACCTATTGAAATTGGAACGTCATATGATGTCGAAACATTCTGCTCAACAATTATTTGATCCTCGTAACTAGATGTTTGTACTGTGTCTACTTGAGTTGAGCTTGAATCTGGATTTAGATTGTATGAAGAACTTGGAATTTCTGGCACGCCGTTGTTAAGAATGCTTGAATGCTCTGATTGTACAGTTGTATCTGGTATTACACTCGTAGAAGCAATATTTAGTTCTTCACATGGTGGAATTTCATAAGATGAAGTACTAATTGCACTCTCCTGATCTTGATCTCTCTCTTGATTTTCAGGAGTTTCTGGTACATAAGATGAGCTAGCAGTTTCATCTTCATTAAGAGCTAAATTATTTGTAGACAATGAGCTTGTGCCAATACCATCAACACTAACATCGTTTGACTGTGTAGGACTATTAGCGCCATGGCAAACATCGGTCTCAGTTTCCATATTTCCTATCAAATCTTCAACCTTTTCAACTTCATAACTTTGAGTAGGAAAGTTTGGATCATCAACAGAATTTGTTATTTCTGTTTTATTTTCGTTCACTTCCATCATTTCGTTAAATGACTGAGTAGGAACATCAATATTAATATCTCTTAAGCTCTTATGACACTGAGAAGTTACATTTAGTTTTGAAACCTCATAAGATGGAGTTGGAGGTTCTCCAACTAAAATACATTTATTTGTCTTCATAGATTCATAAGATAAAGCCTGTGTGGTTACTTCTGAACTCTCAGACTTAGCAGATTGACTAGGAACTTCAACAATATCACTTGTTGCAGATACAAATTGCTCATAAGACTGAGATGGTACTTCTTCAATCTCATTTTTTTCTGTTATAAATGTTCTTTTATATACTTTTACACTATCTTGATTAAACTCACCTTGTAATGATAGATCAGAAGTCTGGGAATCATTTATATTTTTATCCCTACATTCAGTCATTTTTTCTTTATTAATAGCCGTTTCCAATGATTTTGTCTTTGAAGATGGGCTTTCAAATTGGCATTTAGAAGGTAACTCTTTATTTAATTTTAGATACTCTTCTTTTTGTGTTACTGTTGATTTTTGAACAACTAGTGTAGCTTTGGATTCTTTACTTGCAACGACATAAGACTGTAGTTTATCAGAGGATTCTGATGAAACGACATATGCTTCTTCATTGATATAATTATCTGTATTTAACGTTTTCGTAATTTCTTTCAAGCTTGCCATATGATTAGATGTAATGTTTTCTTTAGATTGGTGAGTAGTAAGATTTCTGCTTTGTTGAGACGAATCACAATCATCCTGCGTGTCATCGAAAATAATTTTTGGTGATTCTGAGATTATTTCTTGAATAGAACATGTTTTATTATTTGAAACATTCTCTGAGCACTCATTATTTTCCTGCAAAAAGTTAAACGTAAATTAAATATGAAAATTTATTTTGTATACACCATATATATGAAAAAATATATATATTTAAATTATTTTTATTAATATTTTTATAAATTAAATGTTTCCAGTTTAAATATTTTTGAATACTTTTACTTTCATTTATTTTTATTTAAATTCTAATAAACATTACAAAGTATACTAAACCATTTTATTAACTAAATTATTTTATCGATGTTTTTAATATATTATTAAACTTAAAAATATTTTATCATATATTTTTATAATTTTCTAACCTGCAGTAAGTCATTTCCTGTGAGATCATGTATTAATTCTTCAGATGTTTTAGTTACATAATTTTTTAAATTATCTTCGATTGTAACAGAGGTATTTGTAGAATCAAATCCATTATTTGCATTAAAAGTATCATCTATTATTGGCATAGAAGGTGTTGTCTGAATCTGTTTCTTATCAACATCATTTTTAGATATTGAAAGATAAGAATATGAAACATCTGAAATTGATTGAGATTCAGTTTCAGGATTTCTATGAATAATACTTTCATCTAAATTAGTTTCAATTGTACATTGTGGGTTTGTTGATATTTTTATATTAACTGTATTTTTTAATGGTATATTGTCTATAGATTCTTTAATTTGTAATTTAGAGTTGTCTGAAATTTGCAACAGTGGGTCTTCAGTCTTCATAGCAATATAAGAAATACTCTGGTTAGCATCAGTAATTGGCAATTCTATAGGTGTTGGTACCATTGCTGTAGAAATAATAGGTGTTAAATCTGGTTGAATCGTTAAAGTACTTGGTACTTCTAATGGCGTCATTATCGGTTGATTTAAAGTCAATGAAGTTTCAAGCACTAAGGGAGAAGATATTGGCTCTGTAGGTGGTATTATAGTTGACTGTAATATTGTCTGATTTATCAAACTTGTTTGTGTAAGACTTGTCATTGCAGTTGATGAAGAACATTCAACTACTCCAATTTCATGCTGAAAATCTGTATTGGCTAATGCAGCTGCTAAAATGTCTTGATTTGTAGGTAGCGCCACTTCTGAAGATGATAAGGTTTCTGTTACTGCTGCCAGAGTTGATTCTGATACATTTGTAGTATGGATATTAGACATTGAGTTATTATTAATTTGTAAAACAATATTATCTATACTCCCAGATTCATTTAAGGAGCTTGAGTCTATATAAAGAGTTCTACTCCCATCTAAATTTGATGTTCCTTCTAATGACATCAATGCATTGTTATCTAGTGGAATGATGTGACCCTGTTCATCAACTGTGACTAAGATGTAAGTCTGTGTGCCATCACTATTTTCTGTTGGTAATGCCATAATTTGAGGTTGAACAGTAATTTTTGGTTCTATTATTTTTTCTCCATCAATATATTCAGTGTTTGTTTCTTTTTTTGAAGAAATTTGTTCCAAGATTTGTTGTTTTTTTGGTATGTTAATTGTTTCTAAAGGAACAGTTACTGAAAAAGAAGTATGTACATTTGAATGTGATGGTATTGTTGAATTTGCCACATTTGAAACTTTTTTATGTAAATTTTTATTAACGCTTTTATTATGTTTTAAAATTGGTTCAGATAATAACTGTCTTTGTTGCTCAACAATTTTTGTTTTAAGTGATGATGTTTCATTATTAGTCGATGACTTAAACATTTCCTCAGTCTTGTCAATGATTAAGTTTTGCTGCATTTTTACAGAATAATTTATATTTTTTGAACCAATTATCTTTTGTTCCAAACCTGTAAAGGCCATCTTACTTTTTGGTTGTATAGTCATAACAGTAGCCGATGGTAAAACTGTTGTTGCGGATAATTGCTTTTGAATAGACTGTTTAATATCATTCTTATTTGGTGTAGTTGTTTTAAACTCTGTTTTTTGTAATACCATTAAACTACTCGATGTTTTGAAATTTGTATTACCTTGTACAAGTGAAGAGGAAATTGGAACTTTTTGACTTTTTGGAGCTCCAGCTAATTGAACTTTCTGTTGATCTAACTGAGATTGCAATTTATTTCCTTTTATATTTTTGGCCGCAAGTGCTTTTACTTGCGATCCAGTTATAGGAGTTAAAATGGTTCCTTTTGAAACAATCCCTTGCGAACTTATAATTGTTTTACTAGGTGATTGATTCATTGGAGATGAAGTGCTTTTTGAAATACTAGCACTTTGATGCGGAAAACCTTTTGTAATAAGAGTCTTTGAACTAATAATTGTCTTTCCTCCAAGAGATGCATTTATTGGTGTAAAAATACCATCTTTTGTAAGAATACCCTGTGGTATTCCTCCAAGTATATTAGATTTTGTAATGGTTCCAGGCAATTGGGTCAAAACACTTTTTGATGTTATTATTTGTTGTTGACCCACAATTTTCTGACTAGCCATTTTTGATATGGTTGGAGCATTAAAATCTCCACTTGATGTTAAAATAGTTGTTGAGCCTACAAAATTCTGTGGACTAACTGGCTTGCATACTTTTTGACCATGTTTTGATGTTATAATCCTTTGTACTTTTCCACTATTTAATGCTTTTGAAATGGAATTTAAAGGAATTATTTTTTGTCCAGATTGACCAGACTGTGGTGATGTAAGAATTACTACTTTATTACCTTGCTGAACTATTTGAGCATTTCCTGAGCCTTTGCTAGTAGGAATTGCTACTTTATGGTGTGTGCTGTATGCTTGTTGGTGACCTGATGTCTGAACAATAACATATTTTCCTGCAGTTTTCTGATTACCTAATGATGTTTTTAAAGCTTGTGTATTTCTTTTATAATTTCCTTTATATGCAGTAGAAGTTAAGGGAGGCACAAGTGTTTTAATACTCGTGATTGTTGGCTTTGTTTTACTTTTATTTTTTAGAATTGTTGGTGTACCACTTTTTTTTTTTTGACATATTTCATTTATTTCTCTTGATGAATCAAATAACTGATTTACACTAAGCACTTGCTTTGTTGGTGTAACTAGAGTTGTTGATAACGGAGTTGTTATTGGAATTTTAGTTGGTAAAATAGAAGATATCACTACAGGCATTTGTTCAATACTCTCTGGAGTTAACACATCTTCACTTAAAACAAAAGGCATTGAATTAATATCTAAATCCATATCAACAAGACTTTGAGAACTTTGTTGTATATATTTTTCAGCACGCAGTACTTCTGATAATGTTTTTGGTAAGGCAGCAATAGTTTGTCGATTTCTAGAATCTGTTATTAATGAATCATCTTCTGACTTTAATGTCTTTACTATTTTCTTGGTCATAGTCAGATTATCACTTATAGTATGTGATCTATTTTTACTATTAGATATCACAGTTTCCATTTTCATAATTTTTGTTTTAGAAAATTTTGTTAGATCATCTGTTACAAAGTTATCACTTTCTAATTTATGCTTTCCAACTTTTCCAATATACTTTTCCATTAATTTTGTGTTTAAAATCATAGGTTCTTTCAATGCTACATTTTCAATAATTCTTGGTTTCTCTCTTTTTTTTACTGGAACAGAAAGTTTTAAACCTAGTTCAGATGATGTCATTAATTTTGAATTTTCTGAGTTATTCAATTTGTTTAGATTTTCATTAGATTGTATTATTGGCTTTTCAGATACTATTAGATTACTACTCTCAATACTTAATGCACTATTTATTGATGGTTGAATGACATTTTTATTGCTTATAAAAGAAACCCTTTCTTCAGGTTTTTTTTCTACATTATTACCTGTTAGTACAACTTCAATACTATCACAATTATCAATAACTGAAAAATTTGCAATTACAGGTTTTTCAGACAAATTTTGAACTGTATCAGCTTCTATCACTGGTTCTTTTTTCATATCATTTAAGTCAATATTTTTTTTCTCTGACTTTTGTATTTCGCTAACATTTTCTTTTCTCAAAGAATTATCGATTTGTAATGTTTTAATAAATGCATCTTGAAAAGAGTCAAATTGATTGTCATCAAGTTTACCTTTTTTTAATTTAAAAGACATATCAGATACATGTTTTTCTATATCATCGATTTCATAAAGATTATTTGATTTTTCAATGGCTGATGTTGATTTTGTTAGTAATAATTTGTCTTCCATTTTCACTTTTTTAAAATTTACTTTTTCTAATTTTTCTGTATTAATCTCTTTATTTAAAACATGTGTAATTTCGCTATTTTTACTAATTCTTGATGACATTTCATTTTGTATGTTATCAGTTTCTTTTTTCAAATCTTCTTTTATGTTCTTTTTTTCACCAAAAATTTTATATAAATGATCATTTAAATCCATGTTTAAATACTTAACAGAATTATTATCAGTAAAATCAATCTTGGAAAGTTCAAATTTTTTAATTTGACATTTCTTAGGATATAGTATTTCAACATCACTATTTTCTTGAACTGTAACTTTTTTATCCTCTTCAATATTCTCTTCTTCCTTTAAATTATTATATTTACCTGTAAAAATTTCATATTTATTATTTCTATTATTCCTTTTAAAATTATTATTTACTACTATATCATCTTTACTTTGTTCTAATAAATCTTTTGTAACCAAAATATTATTATGTTCTTTAATTAATTCTTTAATTTCAGAATCATTTGCAATGGTATTTTTCTTAATATTAACTCCTATACTATTAATATTATCCATGATATTTATAGATGATTTCCAATCTTGAATTTTATCAATTAATTTTATATTGGTTTTACTCTTTGCTAATTTCCTGTCTATTTTTCTTTTATCTTTTGTTTCCTCTTTTTTATCATCACTTTCTGATAAGTTTTCATCAGTTTTTGATGATCCAGAATCAAATTTTTGCAAATATAAAGGAGACTGATACCTTCTATTAGGTTTGCGCCTTCTAACTCTAGGACTATAAGAATAATCTAAATCTAATTCCAATATTTTCTGATCAGATTCAATTTTTTTTTTTAACTCATCAGATTTTAAATGTTCATCACTTGAAATATCTTCGATGCTTGTTAAATTTTTTCTAGGTCTTCCGCGTCGTTTTTTGACAGTAAAATTTAAATAATCTTTAGTGGTATTACCTTCATTATTTGACAAGCCTTGCGAAGTAGATTTAAAATTTGATAAAACTTCAATGTTAGAATTGTTTTCCTTTGAAAAAATAGAATCAACTGATAGATTAGTTTTATCTTTCACTTCAATTGTAAATTTTTCATACATTATTTCCTTGCTTTCAGATGTATGAAGACTTTGTTTGGCCTCTACTATTGGAATATTATTAGAAATATCATCATTTATAAGATGTTGTGAATTTTTGAATAAATCTATTTCTTTGAATTCATTTTTTTTAATTTCATTTCTTTTATTTTCGGTAAATAGGTCCAATTCCAATTTTTTGTTTTGTAATATTTTCTTTGAAACTTCTTTTTCTATTTTTTTCTGTGTCTCGATATCTTTAATAATTTCTTCATTTTTAGATTTTATTACAAGGTCTTCTTGACTTTTTAATTTTCCTACATACTCGTTTTCAACTTCTGTTTCTATTTCATTCTTTTTAACAATTTTTTCTTCATCTTCTTTTTCAACTTCAAATATTTCTACAATTTCAAGATGTGTTTCACATATCTCTATGGATTTTCCAAATTTTTCATTATTTTGATGACTGTTTTGATATTTTTCATTTTCTTTTTTTACTGTTACCTCAATATCTCTATTATCTTCAACATCTTTATTAATTTGTATTTTCTCTTCAGCTATTGTAAATTGTTTATTTATTTTTAAGTTAGCTATACAAATTTCATCATTTTTAAAAAACTTTCCTTCATCATTTTTTAAAGCTTGACTCATTTCAAATTCTTTAATAATCTCTTTTTTTATTGATATATTTTTACTTCCTAAACTTCGAGGAATTTTTCTTACAGATGAAATACTTGGTTCAGGTACATCATCTTCATCAAAATCAAAACAGGACAATTTTGATTTTTTATCATCCTTTTCTTTTAGAAGAGAGTTTTCAATAGTAGCCTTTTTAAAATTAAAACTTTCTTTGCTCTTTGAAAGTAATAATACAGTATTTAATTTTTCTACATTATTTTGATCAGCATCTATTTGATTTAAATTACACGGGATATTTTTAAGTATGGATAGATTGGCAAAGTTATCTGTTTCTTGAAGTAATTTATCTGATGCTTGTAAAAACAGAATACTATCAGAATGATTTTTACTAGTCTCAGTTTTTAAAATATTAGTTTCATCTATATTTTTTAAGCATGATTGATTTTTACTAGGTAAATCAATAGACTTGATGTTAATTGATTTTTCGATATATATAGGTTCATCTTCATCAGTGTCTACATTCCAATCAGCAAGTAATTTTTCTCGCAATTCTGGATCAGATTTCTTTTTTTTATTTGATTTTTCAACTTGTTTATAATATTTTCTTTTTCTAAATTCTATACTATTATCAGTTTTTATCTTTCTAGATAATGATTTTCGTATATATTTTCTTTTTGGTGATTCTAGATTATTCTGTTTTGATTTTGTTGATGTATTAGCTTTTACCTTTAACTTTGTTGTTATTTCTGTTTCTTTGTTTAATCTATGATTTTTTAAATGACAAATTATTATATTAACACGAGTAGCAGTAAATCCACATATATGACAAGGGTAAATCCCTGCCTGAAAATTACTGCTAGTTGATGGAAGATTCTTAGGTTGTTGCCTAATACGAACTTCATGATCGTTTTCTTTCAAAAATCGATGGTGAGTGACTTGTTGTTGTATCTCACTATCACTTTTTTTAATAAAGTCATCGCGATTACGTTTTTTTTTTAAAGTTTTCTTTTCTCCAAATAATCCTGATATATCAGGTTTCTCTTCAGGATTAAATTTTTCATTTAATAAAATGTCTGGATCTCCATCTGTTAATATTTCAGCTGTCTTAACATCTTCAGGAAATTTATCCATATAATTTGAACCATCTTTGCTTTTTATCCTATATTTATCTATAATATTAGAATGTATTTTAATCACCAACATTAGTAATTAATCATTGTCAATATAATTAATTAATATAAGTAATATTAATATAAGTAATTAATCATTATCAATATAAATAAAGAGTTATCCATCTTACTATTCAATTAGAGTAATCTTTATACAACTAAATATTATAAAAATTTTTTTTATAAATAATAAATTAAAATATTAGTAAATATAATATTTGAATTTTAATGATCTTTGAATGATTATATGAACATTAAATAATTAAATGTAACTTATAAGTATTTTTTCTTTTTTAATTTCACAAATTTATGTCATATGTCTTAAAACATTTTAAAATTGTTAAATATATCAATATCCAATTTCTAAATATAATTAATTTGTCGATATACAATATAAATTCATTTAATATGTATGAAGAAAATAGTAATAAAAACTAATTACATTTTGACATATATATATTCTAAGTATTATTATAATTAGTTTCTTTTAAATATTAACAATATACGATGAAATAATATTTTTAAATAATGTTTAAAAACAATAATTTTTAAAGTTGTATACATACCTAGACCTTTTCTAATAAAGTCTTCTTTTTGTGTACAATTGTACTTGTAGATTTGCTGATAATTTTTTACAAATTCACTAAAAATTTAAATAATACTATTATAAAATAATAAATTGTATAATATATTATCAGATATTTTCAAGCAAACTTACAATGAATCTTCTTGAAAAAATTTTACTGCAGCTATTAAAGGTTTTCTTTTAAACTCTGACTGAATATCTTCCGGTAGTTTTTCTATTCCAACAACTTGCCCTGGCCACCAATATGATCCCAACTTTACCCAAACAACATCACCATCTAAATAATGGATTTCTGTTTGTTCACACATATTGAATTTATTGCTCAGGATTTTTAGGTATATAATCCAGTTTATGATTTGATTATCCTAAGCAAAAAAAAAATTTATTTATTGTTACTTTATATAAAAAATACAATAAATTCATTCAAATCTGAAATTAAAATGAAATTCCTTGTATCTTAAATTTTAGTTTAAAACAAATTATCAAAAACATTTTTAATAATGAATAACATGAAATTTCTTGTATTTCTACTTATATTAAATAATATATAAAAATAAGAACTAATTCATATCTTCACATATATTTTTGAGTAATTGAATCTAAATAATACAGAAAAATCTTACAATTATACAAATTCCATTTTATTTCATAATTTTAATCATGAAGATAGAATGGTATAGAAAAAAAATTTGTACAAATCAGAAATATTTTTTGAAAAGTTGTAAAATTTTAAGAAATCAAATAGAAATAAAAAAAGAAAAATGTATACTTGAAAAAGTTGGATCGCTATTTCAGACGTTCTTTAAAGTTTACGTCCAATCAATTCCTTTGTAAAAATTTGTTTGGAAGATGCTCACATCGAAAACAGGGCAAACAGGGTTCATCTTTACCCGCGCAAATAAATATGGACGTCTCTGTAATGTGTACGCAATGCTGGACCTTCAGGCTTACTCATTCGCATTCACTCACACGCTCACTCATTCGCTATTCACTCACTCTTCCCTCTTTGTTTCCCTCGTACTCTTATTTTAACTCAAATACACTCTTACTCTAGTTTTTCTGAACTTAGATCTGTTAATAATGTATTCTACTAGCCATGTGGCCAAATTTCAATGATTTGATACGCAGTCTGCCAGACCCCCCTTTATTATATTATCTTCTTTTTCTTTTTTAGATGGATTCGTGATGTAATTTGTCGGTTACCGTCTACAAATCAAAGGAGACTCATCGCGACTGCCTGCTTATAGTTTGCGTATGTGCACTAACTTAATTAGGCTTTACGGTACAGTAACATTATGCCACTAGCCATCATTGGAAAAACTAAACTATATCATGAAAGATGTGCCTTATTGCCTTGCCTCGGAAACCCTTACACAGTAGTCTCTGTCGTTCCGCGTCTTACAATACGGAATCACCCGCACAGCCACTCATTAAACGTCTCGCAATTTTTACACCAATTATCTAATGATTAGATAGACTATTATTTCAACTACCGTAGCACTCATAATACAATATTACGTGATACACAGCGCTGTTTTTTCGTCAAGTTGGTGCCATGCAATATGGGCTTTTGCTCTACACACACGTCTAGATTCAAGTTAAGTGCTTGGCATAACAGTTTTTAATGCATACGTACACAGGTACACACACACACACACACACATATGCACAAAATTCAATAGAATTGTATCCCCATAGTCGGAACTCTAATACATATTGGGCGAGAGGTGTGATCAGTAAAATACGAAGAACTTTATGCGAATTGAGACAGAAAAAAAGTAAGTGACAAGAATTGTGAACAAAAAATATATATCTTGGAAAATATTTATACAACTACTTTTATAAAAATTTTTTACTAATATACACATACATAAATTACCTACCTTTTCTTCTTTTTTTCATACTATTTTCTGGTTGCTATCTGTTTATACCTTTCATTAATTTTTAGTCTTATAAATATTCTTTCTTCTATCGATAAACGTAGACAATATAATTACTAGCACCGTATTAGCGAATTCTTACCTTAAACACTTTATTCCGTCGTTCCCTGATCTCATGTAAACCGTTTGAGTTTTGACTCATCAGACCCATTAGTTTCACATTTCTCTTTCAATATCTATTTTGTTTACAAAAAATACTTTGATGCTCGCTAATGTACTGAATTTAATTAAAGTATAGATGATTATATATATATATAATTTCATGGTAGTAATCTCAGAATTGAATAGTATATTATGTAATGCTTTTACATATTTAATACGATATATAACTTCTTATAAGATCTTTATAAACTTCATATAATTACGCAGATAATAAGGTACCTTAAACTATATATTATAAACTACAAACTAGTTTGAGCAGTACATTTTATGGGCAAATTATGAATCGAAAGTATCATATTCAAGAGCAAAAAAAAAGAACTTCTTTGAGTACAAATGTTGCCAAACTTTTTACACAGTTGCCAAACGTACTATAATTTTTTCATTAAGAAATAAAATCAACGTTATAATCAAAAGATCTATTATTACGTAATTAAATTTTTTTATTTGCAAATGTGAAATGGTTTATATATGTTATGTTTCAAGAAATAATGAAACATATAATATAAAAGTTGAAATTTCATTTTCTCATAAAAGAATTTTATTTTATAATAATTAAATTCAATTTAATCGAATTATATTTAGCGTAAAAATAAATATTTTGTTTACATTCGTAAATTTATATTCTCAAAAAGAACATAAAGATTTTACAACTAAAAAAACGGTAGATTTTAAAAGTTTATTATGTTTTTATAAGACATAAATCTGAAATAAAATAAAAAATGGAAGCTTTATTTTATGTTTCCAATTTTATAATAATTTTAAAAAATAATTTATTGACCATATCTTATTTTTTATTAAAGAATACTGAATACTTTGAATAATATATAATAATATTGTTTTTTTTAAAAAACATACATGAAACAGATATAGCTTAGGACTTTTGTTAATAATTAAAGTATAGGCAGAAAATTAATCAATGTGCATATAATATGAAATTCTTTAAGCATTAGAATATTTTAATATTTTTTACTTAATGTATATTTTGAGTAGTAGTGGCAAATATATAAATTAAAACAATGTGTTTGTAATATATGTATTTTGTTTAAAATAAGTTTTATTGATTCATACAATTTATTATTAGCATTTATGTAGTTAGGTGTATACTGTATAATAAATCAATTGTAACATAAAAGTTTTAGGAATATAATTAAACAAGTTTGATAATTCAGAAAAATAGTATATTTAAATTATTACATGGTTTTACATTAACTATGAATACGTATTTATTGTTAAACATTTTGAACTTTGTAATGATTTTATATTGAAAATTTAGATAAGAACTATATTAATTAATAAAATAAATTCTGTAATTATAAATTTCAATTTTTACTTTTCTTATGTATAAAATAATTATATATCAGTATTTCTAATAAAAATATTACATTTTTTCATAGTCATTGTTATGTGAACATTCATACTAACGAAAGAACTAATTTTTTCACTAGACAACAAAGCTTTTGAATTATATCGTGCAATTATTAAAAGTATTTTATTCTAGAGTAAATTGACTAAGGTTAAAATATTACAAAAGTGTTCATCGTAAATTTGTATTCATAACTAGTATTAGCAATGTCGGAGGAAAGCTTACGCGGGACAATTAAAGAACTTACGCACAGAGATGGAGGACGTCTAAATCTCGATTGTCCTAGAAATTGACTTCCATCGATCTGCGTCCTCCCGTTTTCAGCTTTTGAAACTCTACCTCTCGTACACTTCCTACCTCGTTTTTATGCCACAATTAATTATGAAATTCTGAGAAGACCACAACCTAGATTACTTATATCTAAACTTTAAATTTACGAGATAGACCCTCAACTCAAAAAGCAGAACGATTGATAACAGCAAAAAGAAAGAAATCCTTCTTGTTCTCTATTAAAACTTTTAAGAGTACATTGAGCTAATTTTAAAACATCATTACATATTATTTTTAATTCTGTTCTTTATCAAGCTTTCTAACTTTATGCGGATACTGAGTTTCAAATTTTATCGGATAGACAGATCATTCAAGGGCATATGATATCGTATACTGCCTAGCGATGATGTGATGTGTTGAAAAATCTATTTTGTACAATACAGCTTCATGCTGACTGATTATTATATACGTGCTCATAGAATACTTTAATTAAAAATTTGAGATAATCGTGCATTTAACAATTATCTAGCAACATAATTGCAATGTGCGTAATCAGTCAACATAAAATTGCATCCCTGTCATCAAGCTAATTAGTTTACTACTACCTAATTTATCCAATCAAAAAGCTAATTTTGAAAACAATTATTGTTAATTTCTTTGTTTAAATCGGGTAAAAATTGCCAATATTTGCATTATCTTAATCATAAATTGAAACGCTTAATGAATTTTTAAATACTTAAGAAAACTATTTTATATACAAAATCATTTAGAACATTATATACTGTCGTGCTGTAAAAGTATAAGTATATACATAATTTAAATATATATTAATTAATTTAAAAAATAAGTATGCTCTAATAAGTGAACATGGTTTTAAAAAAGATTTATAATATAATAAAGTACGAGACAGAGGACAAAAAACGCAAGCCAATTTTTTATCTCATTCAAAGATAATTGTTTGGCGAAAATAACTCGAAGCGGGATCAGAATCGGTTTTTTATCGTTTTCTTATATAGAATACTTGCATGAGAAGAGTAACATTGTCTTTTTCTTTTCAGCTACAGCGGTGTTCGTCTCTCTTTTGTCTCAGTCCCGATAGCTTCAAACAGATTAAAAGTCGTCAGCGAAAACTGTCATCGACGATCGGGATGTGATGTGGCGTAAACCATCACCACAGGAGAGGAATAGGCACTAATACACTCTCTCGTCCACAAGCGCGAGTTCGTAGCATTCATACTCTCATATAGTTGTACCCGCAGTGTGCAGGACGTTCACACACATACAAATATTGGCATATTCGGTATATGTAACGCCTACACACTTATAAATTACAGAAAAATGTCTTCGTAATGGGTACTGTGCGGCCCGTTTTACAGGGTTCTCTAAGAATATCTTTCAAACAGGTATTTTATTAAAAGTAGCATAAAAATTCTGCATTTTATTTGTTATTTTATTTTATATTTTAAACAACATTCTGAAGTTTTCTGTGGAAGGTAGTTCCATACCATATGAAAAATCTAGTTTCATACGAAAAATCGATGATCTAATTAGATAGAGAATCTTCAGATGGTATATTTTAGAGCATTCCCATTTTTCAAATCATTGCATTGAATTGATCGAACCTAGACCGATAGAATCTATTAACCTACCAGAAATGATGTTTAGTTTTTCTTTATACAATTATAATAACATTAGAAAATATTACGAAAAAACATTTATTTTATTTTATTCTGCAACTAATGCATTTAATGAATTCAGGAAACGGATGAATAAAGTGCTTACGGAAACGAATCTGTTCATATGATGCTAATAATTATATTCAGTATATTTGTCAATAGAAGAAAGAATGTTTATGAGACTAACAAATAATGGAAGTTGTAAACAGAGAGCAGTCCGAAATTAGTAAGAAAAAAGAAGGAAAGGTAGGTGATTTGTACGTGTATATTGGTAATTTGATTTCTATAAAAATAGTTGTATAAACGTTTGCTGAAATATATATTCTCTGATCACAAATCTTGTCACGCTTTTTCCTTCTCAATTCACATGATGTTCTCCTTATTTGACTGATCACTTGTCCTATATATAATTTCTGATGGGAATACAATTATATTGAATAATATATGGGTATGTGTGTGTACCTGCATACATATGAGAACACAAAACTATTTTATCAAGCATTTCACTTGAATCTAGACGTGTGTTCTAAAGTAAAAGCTTATATTGCATGACATCAACTTAACAAAAAAATGGCGTTATGAATCGCGTGATATTCTGTTATGAATGTTGCTTTGGTTATCTATACTTATCTTACAATTTCTCCATGATCGTAATATTATAATGTTGACTTACCTACTCATTTAGAGAGTGCAAAAATGTGAATATATAAAATTAAAATTACGATATTTATTCTTTTCTGATTTGTTATTTTTATTAATTATTGATATATGCATTTTTAAAATATCTTTGAAAAAATACGGATTCTATGTAGATTAGCAGCTACATACAAATAATATCTATGCTTCAAGATTCAGATGTTACGTCCATGACGTAAATGCCCCTTTTAGGCCTATACAGTTATGTATACTAGCCTGGGATGGGCAAAGGTCCTATTTAACTCGGTGGTTATTTGATAATTTCTCAATGTTATTAAATTAACGGTATTGATATTACTAGGATCTCATAAAGAAAAGGAATGCTTGAATGGAGTCTCCATAATGCAACGTAGACTTTCATCACGCCCGTTAATATGGAGAAAAGGGAGTAGGAGTCCCATATCGCAGCGTAGACTTTCGTCACGCCCGTTAATAAGGAAAAAGTATTAGTAGGATGCCCATATCGCAGCGTAGGCTTTCGTCACGCTCGTTAATATGGAAAAAGGTAGTAGGATGCCCATATAGAGTGGTATATGAAAGGATTTCAGGATAAAGCGTCGGTAAAAGGGTAGGGAATCGAATCCCCCCAAAAAAATATACTACATATTTTAATTTAAAAAAAAAGGTATTTATTATTCACTCAATACAAGTCAGTAGGTCAGCTGCCAGATACAAGATTTGAAGGTGAACTCCAGTTTTGCATGGAGAAATGCGCCTCTTTTATACAAAATTTAAAGCACAGGCGGTATAGGCAAAGAGGGGATTTTTATGACTTTTCCCAGAAAAGTCTATACAGCTTGTATACAATTTTCATTTTTATTAATTTATTAGCACTTATATTTTATTAATTACTTAACTGCTTATAAAATTCGCAGTTTCCTTTTTCATAATTATACAGATTTTTATTTATAAATTTATTAATATTTAACCTGTTTTTATTGATATTAGTTAAATTAATAATAATTCGTGGTTACATTTAAATTTTCTTCGGTTTTTGTATTAGCTATTATTTTTGTTATATTGATTTTTACTAATTTTTATATTATTATTATTACTATTTTCTTTATTTACTATTGCATTCTCTTTAATTGTATAGAAAACGTTATTAATATTGGTTTTTTTTTATTTTTGTTAATATTTACTTATTTCAATTTTTATTTTCTTCCTCTTTTCTTATTTTACTCCTCCTTTTGTTATATTTATATATAAATATTATATATAAATATAACAAAAATAATCAGTGAGAAATGATAATAATTGTGGCATTTAATTTAGCCTTATAATATTACTTGTATTTGCTTAAATAATAATTAGAAAAATTCCATGTTATTAACTATATTAATTATATTAGGTTTGTTTAATAATTATGTTATAGTAATTTATTATGGCTATAGTTTTACAATTTTATTTTGCTTTTCTTTCTTTTTTTGATTATTTAAATTTTACTTTAATTAATTATGTAATAAAAATTAAAATATTATATATGAAAAATACATTTCTCTTTTTTTAATGCAATTGTACAGTCGCAGAATGTACATGTATGTATGTGTGGGCGTACAGCTGTTCGCAGATGCAAATACGCATTGGAAAGAAATGTCGTTGTGAATACATGTATACGGCATTCGGCTACTTGCGAGTGCAACCACTCAATATGTGTGTATGAGTGTAGGCTTCTGGCTGGCTCATAAGAATGCAGGTATAGTAAAAAATGTCATGGTTATGACTTTTTGACCTGACATTCCAGACCTAGGTGTCGAATTTAGAATCTTTAAAATTTTCTTTTTGGAGAGAGAGAAAGAAATGGGGAAAAATATTTCTTTTACGAAAAACAATTTCTTTTTACTTTCGATAATTTCAGTGAGACGATGTTGTAAACGCAGATGTTAATGTCTTTTAAAAATTTATTAAAATAATGCAAAATGCAAACGAAAAAAGAAATTGTAGGCTTTATCCCTTTGTAGAATATATTGTATCATTAATTTTAATACAAATAAATAATACTTTGTTTGTGTTTATGCTTTTTCCAATCCGAGTTGTCAAAGTAGCGTTAGGTGCTAGCTTTAATATTTTAGGTGAAGTAAGAATATAGCATTGCAGGCAACTGCCCATGTCTTTCTGGGAAAGCGCTATTACATTCTGAACTTTTTGAAGACTAAGTAAAACTAACTAAATTCAAACTCACTTACTTATTTCTTTTCCTTTGTCTCGAAGGTTTATTTAAATTACTAAAATTTTATGGTTTTGATTTTATTTATAAAATTACAGCGGTATAGGTTTAGTTCTATCATTTTCGGCCTGCATAGTTTGAGATTAGACCGAGTTCGAAACGAGTAAATGAAGCAAAAAAAAGTTACAAAAACACGGAAAATACCTTATTAAATGTCAACTTACACATATT
The DNA here is from genome assembly GCA_018907045.1 of Wiebesia pumilae. Taxonomy (NCBI): domain Eukaryota; kingdom Metazoa; phylum Arthropoda; class Insecta; order Hymenoptera; family Agaonidae; genus Wiebesia; species Wiebesia pumilae. The sequence goes on from JACCHZ010000116.1 coordinate 14,570,810, forward strand.
CTGAACATAAGGTTTCCGTATCTCATAATCTTGTGTAGTTTACAAAATCTATCGGTAATAGCTGAGCTGTTGGGTGGAAGAGTAAGTAGTAATGATGGTTACATAGTTTAAGTGTTAGGCGGAAGTGCGGAACAATGAGAGTTTACAATGTTTGATTGTCGGGTATAAGTGCGGGAAAATTGGACCGGTGGTGGAGTGAAGGTACGAGAAGGTTGCAGATTTGAAATACTCGTCAGCGGAATGCCACGAAACATTCGTGCTTGCTCTTTTTATATTCTCAATCTAAGGGCTTGAACTCGTTTTTCCTCTGCAGTAGACAGGCGGCTTGACCTGGCGTATCTTTTACAATATTCGAATAACAACGGTAGTGATGGTGACGAGGGAGACAGCAGCGATGACGGTACGAAGGCGTCGTACTTAGTTCGCCTCTCTCGCTTTACTCTCTTCATCCTACCACTCGCTTCCTAACCACCCTATTCTCTCACTCTAGTCACTTGCTCAGTGTCCTACTAATTTTACCTCACAATTGTACTCCAGATATCTCGCATCTTTCCGAAACTGCGAAAAATAACGCACCACTTCACAGTATAGCGGTGTAAAGGAAAATTTTCTCTCTCTCGTTTTCATTTCGCGATTCATGATTCTTGCAGTCTGTCGCGATGAGAGATTTTGTTGTAAATAAAAAAAAAAAAATATAAAACTTAATAATATCATTTAAAAAATTATCACGTTTACAATTTTAATAATTAGTAGTAATTGACCTAGAATTATAATACTGAAATATTTAAATATTAAGACAAATTTATTTGATATTGTAATAAAGTCTTATAAATATTGTATTATTTTTAAATAATGCAAAATATTAATATTGGAAATAAACATAAATTAAATTCTAAGAATTTTGAATTTTTCGTTTCTTGCGGTGAACAGTCTCGCTTCCAATAAGCCGTCTAAAGTTCTGGGCTTGAAGCCTGCTGCGCTACCACCGTGGCACCTCGTGACGACTCACCGGAGAGGGTTCGTTGGGGCACAAAATGAGTAGGAGTTTAAATAACGTGTTTGTAAAATAAAAAGGAACTCGTATTATTTTATCTCAAAAAAATAATTATCTTTTTTTTGCCTCTCAGGGCTCAACCTCACAGCGCTACAATAAACAAGAGATACAAAATAATTGCGCAAACAAAAACTAAATTAAATTCTACAGTAGTATTAATTGAATTCTATGCCCACATTCGCATACAAATAACATACACTACATAAATATCACATACATTATCGATAATCGTTCCAATTCATTACAATCTTACATGTGCATTCGAGCACGATGGGTGTTCAAACTGAACCAATCCAGAGGGAGAGCAGGCAAATTACGCTCTCCACAGACCCGAATGAGTACAACGAACCGTTGTTCCTTGAGAGGAGAGTGCGCGAACCGTGTCACTCTCCAGGTGTCAAGCTGGGCACAGCAAATCGCTATTAGCCCGGGAAGAAAGTGCACGAATCGTGTCACTTCTCAGCTGCAGGATGGGCACAGTGAGTCGCTATTATGTCTGGAACCGCATTACTTTTAGGAAAGATGATAATAACAATGCAAATTTTGAGTGCTGCAGGATCCAGGTCAGAATTGTGTTCGAGTGGTTTTGGTGGTTACTGAGAGGTAATCGACCCCGAATGTGACGTACTTGGCAATTTTATAACTACGTGCTTAGCTCATGTTTCGCAAATCGATGTGTGATGGATTAATCGTGATGATTTATATGCGCGAGTCGATTTGATCAACAAGCTCGATCATCTCGGGGTCTAATCGCGCATCTATGGTACGTGCTGCAGTTGCCAGACCAGACTCGAAAGCACTCAGTTGCGCTTAGCAACATCATGCATATTTTCTGGCTTCTTGGCGTCGCGTTGGCTACGTTCCTTTTCTTTTATCAAACGACACAGTAATTTTCCGGTTCCTCGAATTTAGTGCGGAAAGAAATTTTTATCTAAGACTAAAATAATAATATAATTATAAATAAGATTAGAAATCTTACACCAACAACAGTATTCGAATATATTTTTAAGCAATATAAAATATTACTATTCTAAAATAATATTGTAAGTAAATAATAGTATAAATTAATTTATAAGACTGAATAAAATACTATAAATAAAAATTAAGTAATTAAAATTTATTAATTATAATTTATAATTAAGTTTCTTGCACAATAGATTATATATTAGTTTGTAACATTAATTACAAAATAATGCTTCATGGTTCTATAATTGTCGAAATAGCTGTCTGTATTTACAATAAAAAGAAATTGTTAAGCATTATAAATTACTAATAAATTGGTATACAATTTTTATCAAATTGGACCGCGTTTTCAGCGCATAACATGATAAAATTAAGAGTTCAGTAAGCATTTTTAATGTAAGAATACTTCACAGACAACAGAAAATCGATTAAAAGTGGCTGTAGTTTGAACTAAGAATTTTTTATAATCTACAATCGTAAATAAATGATTCTATGTTAGTAAAACCGAATTCTTTTAACATTTAAAAATTGAAAGCATTCACATAAAACTGCATCTTTATAATGAGACATGATGATACTTAAAAAAACTTTTATAATCTTATCGAAATTTTTTAAACTTCTTTTAGATAAATTATTTGAGCGAAGGGATTTTTAATTTATTTTTTACATTTTATTTTATAAACAAAAGAAAGCTATTTTTTAAGCAAATAATCTTGTTACTTGCGAAACTTTTCGTTCAAGTACCAAAAGAAGTATGTAATGATCGAAATGATTTAATTTTTGTATCTGAGAAATTACTGTCAAGGTTATAAGTGATCACAGAATAAATATTTTTGGAAAGATCACTATTTTATTATAAAAACTCTTATATTAAGGCTATTTATGATAAAATATTACAACATAATTTACATGTTCTTAAATATAAATCATCAAGTTATTGACTTGCAAAATTTTCAAAAATATTTATGAAGATCATCTTTTTCTATCTTTCAATCAGTGAAAAAATTTGTGATACTCTACTGATCCACAAGTGGATAAATTTTTATTCTTAAATTTCTTTTGAAAGGGCTTTTTAAACATATTAAATGCAGATTATAAAATATAGAAAGGATTTTTTCTTAAATGTTTTTTAAAATTTGCGAGTAATCGCATAGTTAGGAAAAATTTTGCTACTAGAAACATAAATATCAGTTCAACTTTTTTAAATTTAATTTATCTTAATTATCGATGAATAAGAAGAAATGAAAAATAATATTAAATGCAAAAAAAATTACAATTGTGAGACAAGAATGATTGTCTTTTACAGAACAAAAATTGTTATAAAGGACTTTTTTAATCATTTTTTATTCCTCAAATACAATGATCTTTATTTTGAAAAAAATTTTTTATTTCAAGTTAATCGGTACAATGTTATTTTGCTATTATGCCTACATATTCAACACTGTCAATTAATATTTAGATGAAGTATATTTTAAAGTTTTTGATCCAAAAAAATAATGTTCTTAACTTATAGTATTTAAAACCGTTGATAGTCTAAAATATTTTAACAAATTAATTTAATGTTGTAAGAGGAATTGTACAACTTTGGTCAATTTAGATCATAAATATTAACGAAAAAGAAAAATGTGATTACTTATGCTATTAAAATAAGAAATATGAAGTATTAAATTACTTAAAATAAAGATTAGATGTTTCATTAAAAACAAAATAATTGTATAGTTAAATTAATTTGTGCATAATTGACAAAATAATTTATGGAAATTGTAAATTAGAGAACCATGTCTTTGGAAACTGCATGAAAACTACTTTTAATATTATTCAGTGAAATTTTTGTAATAAATTTGGACGTTAGCCTAAAAGTATAAATGTATTATAAATTGTAAATTATGCGACTTGTAAGCTTACATTACAAATCAACGTCAATAAATAAATAATTATAATAAAAAATGTCAGTTAAATTTGTAAGAAAATGATTCACATAATCAAATATATGTTATTCTCGAAATAATACTCATCTAAATATCTTAAAATCTACAAATAGAGATAATTAACTATCATAATTTCCCAAAAAAAACGAGTTTTTGTTCAAGTTTGAATCAAGTGTTCTTGACTTATTTACATTCCTACGCCTCCCTCTCAGTCTCGCCTTTTATATGCCCGTCAGTCAACCCCAATCTCAAGCACCAGAAACTCCGCAATAAGATCAGTGGAGTACATCGCCTATGTGCGCGATATTCTAATGATGGAATACGCGTTAAATGAATTTACTATATTTGACGATATATTTTTGTAAATTCCATTTGAATCACTCTATAATCTTTACTGTTTAAAGCACATTTGAAAGAAATCGATTATTTAATTGTTGTACATTTAGTACCTTTTGTTAAACAGCTAGAATAGACAAGAGTTTTTAAAGCATCATTTTTATCAAAACAATTAATATTCTTCTGTTTATAAATTATTAAAAGAAGTCCAGGCCTCTAATAAAAGTTCATATAAGAAAACTTATATAAAAAGAATAATAAGTTATAAAGGAAGATTTGGAATAGATATCGGATCTGAGATAAATTTTAACTATATTTACCTATTATCTGATAGAATCATATACAAATAACATTCCACATATTTTAAGAAAATTAGGTCAGACTTAATAGAAATTTTTTGTACTACGGAAATTTTGTATTAGAAAATACAGATAATTTCTAAGTAATACCAAACAATTTTTAATATAGCTTAAAAGAATATAAGGTAAGCTGTAGTTTACTTGTCAAAAGTCAATATCATAATTGATTGTAATTTCAGAAACTTGATAATAAAATGTAAATGTACTTTTATCAAATTTGATGAAACGTGTATTAGTCAAGAAAATGATTTTTAAGATTTTGACAGTAACGTCAACAACTATTTAGATTAAAATTCAAATAGTATAGATAAACAATCAGTACCTAATGATGAATCTGAGGTTTAGTACATAGAGATTTAAAACGCTAATGAAAACAATTACCGTAGTATTTTAGAACTATCATAGTATTTTAAAAACAGTATATTCATGTGTACAAAGGATGTAATGATATGATGTAATTTCTGAAATGAGTTAAATAAATTTTAATTTAGTGATAAATAGATGGAGAAATACAAAATTATAAATACAATTAGATAAATATATATATGAACTAAATTAAAAAAAAATAATAGTGAAACAAGAACTTTGATAGCCAAAACAGTGAAAATATAAATTAATTTCTAGGATTAGAAGGTTATAAACAATTTATAATAAGGCTCACAATAAAAGCTTAACTCCTAATCAGATTATGATAAGATAACATAAAATTAATTTGAAATGAAGAAATATACAAATCTGTTCAAGAATTAAAAAAAACATTGTGTAAACTTAATTTATCATAGTTTCCAAAGTTGATCCAAATAATGATTCTCACACATGCAATATCTAAAGGACGACAGTCAACCATCGTTCCTGAACGTCACCGCCAGGAAGTATAATATTGTGCCACTTCTTGCTCTCTCAGATATCGGTGCCGATATCCCTAGTTGAAGGATAAAACAGTGTTTTTTAAATTAACTCACTACTTCTTATTAACAACTGTTATTCTCAGAACGAAAGCTTTTCACAATATAAAGTAGTCATAGAAGAATACAGAAAAGTGTCAAAAACTATTTATTGAATTTAGCATCATTATGTGTTAACACATATGATACTTAGAAATTAGTAATAATTCATGTAGCTCTGCAAAAGAGTGTGAGAATGAAATAGAGAGAGAGAGAGAGAGAGAGAGAGTAATGTGAAAGTACGCAGCGCGTACATAAGACTGAAAGCGAAAGAACGAACTTGCGCGACATACATACATATATTATTAAATTTAATCAGTTTTGGATTTTTTACTTTACTATTATGAAATTATAATTCTCATATTAATCATTTTTAATCTACTTTTTGATGAAAATTTTGATTTTATAGAAAACTCCGACGACGCTGAATAAAAAATTCAAAAAGCCTGGTCAACGATACGCCATGTAACAAACAATGTCATAGAGAAGAAAAATTCGCAATATTTAATTTTTTTGTAGCTTCAATCAGTGCTGTTAGATAGTTAAATAAATACTCATCCTTTTCCCAAACCGTCCATCCCGCAAACAATCTGCAGTCAATAATATCTATCAAGGCTGAGACAGAGTTGAAAACAACAATCGCAGTGCAACGGAGGTCGTACGACTCGGAAATCGTCAGTTTAAACTATCTTAGTTTCATAAAAATTATGAATATATTTGTTCTCTGTTTTATAAAATTTAAAAGAAATGTTCCAGTATTTTTGCATTACTTTCTTTTCATATCTTTGAACTTTCGTTTAATCATATGCGTTTCTTAAAGAAATATACTGATATACATATATTTACATATATTTTATGTAAGTTGTAACTTCGACATAACGATATTCATAAAAGAGATTCTTTCAATTTTAGTATATTTCTTATTTTATAAACAAAATGTGGTTAAATTTGTATTTCTATATAATTTATATAATCTATTTTATATAATCTTGTATTTCTTACAAATCTTACTTGTCTTATATCCTTTAACTAACATCTTTAAGATAATTCTATATAATAAATATTATTATTAATAATCTATTTTATGTCAATATTACTTTGAATAAAACTCAGAATTCTAAAGTGAGATGATTTTTATCAACAAATAAGTAATTTCGATTTCATGGACAAAATATAAATCTGATGAAGATTCTCGGTTTTCAAACTTAAAAGAGAAAAGGTTATCGACTGCGTTTTCATCGTGCAATAATGCGAAATCCTCGAGAATACAAAATATGTACTTAAACTATTTTATAATTTATTTCTTTTCATAATTTTGATTTTGTTATTGCTGCTACTATAAAATTTTATTAAATTTATATTATCTTTTTTCTTTTATAATATAATTATTTTATTGTTTGTATAAAAGCAGTGTTTCTACTTTTTTAAACTTCTTAACTCCAATCGTCATCTCCTGTAAATCAAATTATCGGTGTAAAGTTACCCTGAGACTCGTACAAACTTTTGAGGTAATTTTCGAGATTTTGGAACACGAAAATCATAAAACGCAATGGATACTTCTAAACCCTGTAGTAACAGTGTACCATTACGAAATATTCAGATGATAGTAAAGCCAAAGCTAGACCAAAGTTTTGAAATTTTTTCTAAAGCATTAGTGAATTACAGTCTATTCAAATTTTATTTTTACACTCTATAAGGTAAAATACATAAAATGTTTAACCTCCGAGGCATCTTTTCTTTTACAGCTCCATGCAAGCCATTGAAATAAAGTTAAATAATCTTTTATTTTGAATAAATTTTAAGCTTTCTTTAATTTAAAATAATTAATAATAGATTAGTTATGCGGATCAATCGCTCAATCTAAAAGGTCCTAAGCAGATTATGGTTCACTTTTGACTTATGTAAAAAGTATTCTACATTGAATCAGAATCCACATAGAACCTTTTACATTAAGACAGAATAAGAATAGCTTTAATTGGAGGAAGTTGTGAAGGCTCCAACCCTTCAGATTTGGATCTATGTGGAGCTCTCTACAATTATTAAAATTCAAACTCTCTTTTACAAAAAATATATTATTGTTATTGTTAATGTTATTTTCTATACGTTTGTAAGATTTTTACTAAAGGGATTATATTATGTGACTATGAATAATCAAACAATTATTTGAAGTACCTGCTGGGAATTGATATCGTACTTCAAATACCAAATGAACATCAACGGAACTTTTCAAAGACTTTCTTAAAATATTTAATTACGATAAGTAGCATATCTAAACATACTTTCTGAATATTCATTTTATGTTAATAATGGATTAGAATCCATATTATAATATATATGTATATTATGATAAAACAACTATTATTATCATAAATATTAACTATAGTTATAGTATTAACTATAATATCATAGTCATAAAAGAAACTAGCATAAGCTCTTCTTTGATTTTTTAATCAGTTTGAAATCCTGAAATGACAAAGCCTAACTTTTCTAGTTATGTAGACGTTCTTATCGTTCTAACGTACTTTAATGTAGTTGAAAGTAGAGAATATTTATACTACTTCTAAGTATGAACATTCATTAAGATAGGTCGATTTTTCTCAATATATCTTAAGAATTTAAGTTTTAAATCATCTAAAATTACTACATATGATATTAGCCAATGAATCTCTTAAGTTCTGATTTCAATTCTTGATTAGTTTGAAAGGACTCCAGAGTTACGCCGGAGCAGAAGCTTGTAGTGCAGCTCGAAATCTTTTCAAATCTAGGAAGACCTTCATGCGACCTTTTTTGGTTATAGCAAATTCGTTTCTCTTTGTTAGTTTATTCTCCTGCCCTGAGATGGGCAAAGATCTTACGTCAACTGGTCTAAAGAATAGTTTACTTTTCTACGACGCTTTAAAAAAGGCGAATTTAGGAGAGGAATGGGAAAAGTAAATGAAAGACGTGAAACGTTTATTATATTCTTGATAATCCCGGTCGGAGTAAAGATATGTTATACGGGAAGAATATTCGAGGCCTCAAGAACTCCCTGGAGAGAGTGAAGTAATAGAGCGTCGAGAATTTTCTACTTCTCAGAGTCGACGATTTTTCTCATCGGCCGTCGCTGCTACTCTGTACTCAGGGCTTCGCAACCTTTTCTCTTCTGTCTGCGCGGCAAGCAACGCCGCACCAATTGCATTGCGGGCTGCTCTTCTAGTTCCACCGGACCTAATAAGGGTGAAGCTGCCATGCACAGCGAATTCCCAGAAATTCAGTGGCGTCGCTAGGGCAAACTTTCCCCGAGTCCGACGTTTAATGTCCTCCTCTCGCTTGCTTGCCCCGTCGGAGCCAACCGCAGGAGCTGACTCATACATATCGCTGTTTGGCTCGTATAGGCCGAGGCCTGCTTTGTGCACGAGCTCGAGCCTTTTCCACGACTCGTGTGGGCTTCCTGCGAGCGTCAAGTTATTTTTCTTTCTTCGTATACATCTAAATTAGTATATATATCACTTTTTAATCTGGTAAGAAAGAGTTCATGTTTTGCATCGATTAATTTTTTTAAAGTCCTCATAAAGCCAAGAATAAAATTAAGTGGAATCAAAGTATTAAAGTATGCTTTATTATTACTAATGACTGTGAATGACTATAATTGACTGTGATTTCTTATTTTTCATTTATCCAGCATTTTCAATTTGTAATTTTTTACCTTAGTTGAAAGAAGCCCAACCATTCCTGAAACCAGTTGATTTATCTATCTCTATGATACTGATTTCATATTTCATATCATGAAACAAAATTTATATAATTTAGCTAATTTTGTATGTGTTAATACTGTTTCTATGAGTGATATAAATCTACCACATACATGCAGTAAACTAAATGATGGTAGAAGTTATACGTATTAATTTTGAATAAATATATGAATCTTATCACTTTAAGAAGGCATATTTGCTATTAATATACCCTTGTCATCATTTATATCTTGTTATCAATTATTCTCATATTAGTTTGAGTTTTTATTCACAATGAAACCGTCATACTTTTTTATAACTCTTAAACAAGACACTATTCTGTTAAACTTTCCCTAATTCAAGATGATTATTGTTCTTGACGATGATTGACAGGTATAAGGAGATTGATGTAAGATTAATCATCTTTTAACCTGGTGGTACATCAGAAAAAAACCATGAATTGTACTATTATAAGTACTATTATAAATCGACAGATGTAGCTTTATCATCATATTTTCCATATGCAACCTATTGTGTTCCAGATCCACTTAAATCATAATAAGATTTATAATGGCTGATTATTGGTAATAAAGTCTATTGTTACGTAAAGCATTTCTCATAAATATTCATCGAAAGTATGAAAGTTTTAAAGGATTTGAATATTTTAGGAAATCAAGATTAATCATAAAAATATTTGAGAAATATTACAACAAAATTTTTTATTAATTAAATGTTTACCTATGAATGGTTTTAAGAAAAGACCTAAGCAATGTTTATTTCGTTTTAAATTTAGATCTTTGCTGAAAGCAGTAATTTCAATCACCCTGTTACGTTTTTGACTTTCCTCAGTTATCTTGTAGTTGTTCTTGAATAATTTATTACCTTAACTATTCTCGCAGTACCGCTAGACGTGCCTATTTAAAAAAATTGATAGAGTATGTGAAATTCTCACGCTCTGACATCATCACTTTTAATAGCCAATCGTGCTTTATTCTATGCTAAAGAAATTTCTTTACGTGAACGTTTACTGACCAATGTCGATATAGAAGCAGCTTTAATTAGATTACTCACGGTTGAAGAATATACCTTTTGTCTTTTCTTGAGTTTCTTATTCAATCCTATACTTATTTTCTTAATATATTAATATATTTTAATGTATTCATTATATTACTTACAGCATAAATATCACTTTTCTCACAAATACTCGAATATTTGCTCTCAATCCTTTGAAAAGTTTTATCGGCTTAAATTCTGTTTGTAATGGTTCTAGCTTTACTAATATCAAGTTTTTTGTAAACTATTTTATGATCTTTGCGTACTGCATTAAAAGTTTACTCTCGAAAATCGGTTATTTAATATTTTAAAAACGAATTAATATTTCGGAATAAAACCAACACTAGTTTATTTTTTTTGAAAAGATGCATATGTAAAAATTTCTTTTACTCCTAAGGGTTACATCGCCTATTTTTTATAAGGGTAAATATAACTTCTTTTTTTTCTTTCTCAAAATATATTCAAAGGGTTATTACCCCTAACATGAATTTCCTGATACGTACCTTAATAATTTTCTTAATTTTGTACTGTATTTTAAAATATGACAAAAAATATAAGAAATGTATTTGTGTCTAATTATACAACTATTTGAGGAGTACAAAACATCTTTATAGTTCATCCCTGAAAAATAATTTTTTTAATATCTTAAAAACAAATTGAGACTTTTTAATGAAACCAACGCCAATTTATTTTTTATAAAAATGCGTTTTTATGGTAATCGCTTTTATCCTGAGAGGTTGTGTTCTTTATTTTTCTTAAAGGCATATATGATTTTTTTCTTTTTTTACCCAGAAATTTTCAAATAAATTAAATACTCTGCCTTGTTGTTTTGGTAGACAGTTTGCTCTTCTTTTTTATATATATTATATTTTATGTATATTATTGGTCATCGAGTGTCTTATTTTTAGCCAACCTTCACATCAGTAGCAAAAATATATTACGATTGTTATTTCTTAAGCAATTACATTTTGTATCTCTTTCAGTTTACGTGTGTAAGTGATCAGTGAATTACTAATGAGCGTACATTGAATAAGCGCACATATATTGCGTTAAAAGAAAGGCTTGTTAATATCTTTAATGCTTTCGTCCGAGAGCAGATGTCATATATACCCGCGGATGCTGTGCAAGTCGGAATACAGTTACTAGTACTTACTTAGGTTATGAAAGTCGGAGTGGGGTAGCATGTCGATTGCGTTCGGGGCTAATAACAGACCAAAGAAGAGGCCATAAAACTCTTGTTAGGAGTACTTACCTCTTTGAATGTTTTTTCAAAAACTCTGAGATACGTAATCGTCAAACCTAATTATTGTTCATAGTAGAATGATTTTTAATGGGATAGAAACAATTTGAAAATTTCTGGGTAAAAAAAGAAAAAAGTCATATTTACCCATGTGATAAATAAAAGATATGACTCCTCAAGGTGAAAGTAATTACTATGAAGTGCATTTTTTTAAATAAATTTGCGTTGGTTTCATTGAAAAATTTCAATTTCTTTTTGAGATATTAAAAAATAATTTTTCAGTGGTGAACTATAAGAGTGTTTTTTATCCTTTAAATCGTCAAGTTAGCACATAAGAAAAACACTTGTTTAATATTTGTTGATATGCTGCAACGTATCACAATGTAAAGAAAATTGGTGAGTTATACTTCGGGAAGTTTCCTTGTTAATGCCAGATCCATAGTATTGATATTCAGGTTTGAATCATTTAATAGGTAGATTATTGATGAGTCGAATATATAAGTATAAGCCTCTTATACTCTGCTGTTAATTGACTTTAAAGGTTGCACATGGATTTCGAAGTCCAAACAATCAAGTTCGAGTTGTATTCTGTGGGCCATCTAATTGTATTAAAATTAGCTATCTTTTAACATTTGCGTTATATTCCAATGGACTTAGACTTCAAAATGTTAAATATATACTTGTTACGCGGGTTTTTATTCTAGTTGTTTTTCTTTTTCTGCTTATTCGGCCTTCTGTTGGTGGCGGCGGCTTAGGCCCTCGTGCTCCTTGGCTGTCCCGTTCCAGATGGCTTGATTACGGGTTGGGTTCGTGGTGGAAGAAGGAATTAAAACTATTTAATTCAAATTAAACTTACAAGGGTTTATTTATTTTACGGTACGCTTACCGTTTACAAAACATCACTATTTCTTATTCGTTTGGCAGTGATTTATACGCTATCGGCGAATATCATACAATGGTTTCGCGATGATTATAATTTCATATAAATTCTTAGGAGAATACGGTGGTAGTTTATAATTCAATGGTGACGGTACATGTTAGACACTAGACGGCAAAGTCAATCTCTTTATAATAATGATCGGATGGCGACGTTACATAGTAAACGCAGCGCTTTTTGTATACTAGACGGCGATATTTTTGATTAGGTCTAAATCAATTACGACGGCGGTTAATTTACATTTGCTAATTTTCATTGTTTCAACTTGCGGAGGGGTGGCCTCGCTTAGCCTTTGTCTTTTTGAAGGCTGGCGACGGAGAGCGCAGCGGCGACGGTGGCGCAAGCGCGTTGCACTTGCTTGCGCAATATGCCTTAGCTGCCTAAGGCTAAGGCAAGCTTGCCCAAGCTTGATGCATAGCCAAGGCTCCCTTCCACTTGTACCATTTTCGTTCTCACTCTTACTCGTACACATATCGCATAGCACTTTCCCACTACGAAGCATACTCGCGTTCTTTCTCACTCTCATGTGCATTACACAGTCTTGCGGCCGATGCTAAGCCACGTACACGTTCTCTCACACCTACACTCATTTCACTGTCATGCAAGCTACATGCCTACTTTCGCCGCACGTCTGTCGATACACGCTGTCCTGCACAAACACTTCACTACACCAACACTTTCATTACACATTTCTTTTACATTTTTGCATATAAATAAAATGTAATTTTAAGTTCGCGACGGACTTTTCCGTTCCTTAATTAATATCACTAAATCAGTTAAAATGTAAATATCTTGAGAAAATTAAATTCTATTGATTTGTATATTATTTTAGTAATCGTGAAACAACATTATCTTCAGATAATGTTCTTCCTAGCTCAATTATCTTATTTGATAATATAACTTGTAAAAAACAAAACAATGTAAATTTCTTAATATCATTTTAATATGGGTATTGTTATTTTTATTTAATTTATTTAGATAACAGATAACATTCCAAAGGAGTGCTACATTGTTTTAGATGTTTTTTGGGTAGATAGAAGATGTATCGACGTGAGACAGAGTACGAGTGGATGTCACCTCGGAAATAAATTCAGCGCTGCAAAAACAGTCGCTTCCACAAGAACATCGAGGCTGAGGCATAAAACTTATCATATATGACAAATAGATGACTTAGAATATATTAAAGAAAAAATTAAATGCCGAAGTTCTACTCTCTCGAGCTCACCTTTTGTCTTTGGCACTATCTCTATAAAAGACTTTTCATAATTTACCTGTAATGGCAAGCGACATTGCGATACTCGAATAATAAACGAATTACCTTTAAATGATGTTCTTTGTATCTTTAACTAGTATTCTTAGAAACTGTTGTCCGAAGCATTTACGCAAACAAGTCGTAAACCCGCATGTAAAAACCTACAAGACTAATTTTTCTATGAATTTATTGGTTAAGAAATTATGATCAACATAAATATATCATTTTTTTATCATTCCAAGTAAAATGAAAATAAAAATACTAAATTTTAAATTGTTTTAATATTTCAACGATTAATAAAATCCTTATTAGACTTCTTTTGGTATTTTTCATAATTGTGATAGCTTACACTTATTATTAAATAAGTATTACTAAAAACAATTTATGAGAGATAATAAAGAAAACCTAAAATGAGAATGGTATAATCAAGAAATTTTATTAGAAAAGATGGAAAAAAACTATGCATTCGTGACTACAGAATTACTCGAAATCAACGTTATTATAATAAATACTTGTATTAAATAATATTTAAAAAAAAATTAAAAAATTACGTAACTGATGTAACTAAATAAAATTTTCTCAATTTAATAAAATGCATTTAATATTTTTTATGATTTAGATTTATATTTCAATTTTAGATGTTGGTTATTTATCACTTTTATTTAATTATTATCACGATGGCTACAATTAAATATAAAATATTAAACGTTACCCAAGTCATATAATTTTATTACTTCTTATGAATATGATTCATAATTATTTATAACAATATATAGTTAAATAAGTTAGTGCCTACTTGATATTCTGTAAATTTTCAATATATATTAAATTTTAATGGGATATATTTGTAATGACATTCAAAATAAAGTGATACTAACAGTTCTAAGAGCGAGTCATAATATTATTAAAAACTCTCATTGATACTATTCTAGAGCCTTTTACAGAATTTATGTCAAATAAATATAATTGTGTGTAACGTCTCAACGATTATTTATTATGTTGTTAAGACGGCCGAAGGCTGGTAGGCCAAGTGATTAGTGTATTCCGATAGTTCCGATAAATGATTGGTCAGTGAAAATAAAAGGTTTTTACTTAGTTCGATTGGACGTTGTGGGTTTGCTGTGGGACAGTCTTCTCTTTTGATCAGCTGCTATCACCACTTCAGGATTGTTTGCAGGGTCCTAAAGAGCTCTGGATGAACCTCAACTTTAATTTTTCGAGTGTAATCTTTTATGCAGGAAACTTGGTTTCTTTGATATCGTTGTTCAAATTTACGAAGGATTCGGACTTGTAAGGTTATTAGTTAGCTTTGAATTTTAACTGAATATAAATATTTTATTTATTACTTAAGGCGGAGTTACAAATACTTTATAAATCAAACGGAAATAGTCCGTTCTCGCGAATATCGCGAGCCGCGTGTAAATTGACAATACTGTATAACTGAGTAACGAGAAAAATGTGAATTATGAATTGTTGCTCCATTGCTTGTATCGCACTTATAAATTCTTGATCTGCTTGTTTGCTTGATTTATAGTGACTTAGAGGTCATGAATATGTTTTCACTTAGTATCTGTTTGGCGTCATAATTTTTTCTCCAGAATGTTGATATGGGTTTTTTATTGCGTACAGAGTTTAATTTTAATTTTTAGAATTGTACAATGCAATGTATTATATTTTCGCTTCGTTTTATAACTGAAAGTATCGTATGTTTGTTTCGAGTCGTAAAATTATTTGGAGGTTACATTTTTATTTGATATAAAATCTTATTTTCGGATTACATGATTTCGTACAGTGTGCCGATACAAGGTTGGAAGTCGAGATCGTTTACGCGTGTCGCTTCTTATAATATTGATTTTATATAATTTGGAGTTATTTACACGTGAGATGAGAATGTGCTGGTGTAATTTTTTCGAGAATTATGATGATTATTTTTAGAAAAGAGGTTTGACACGTGTCAGTTTCATAATACTGGTACTGTGTTGATTTTAAGTATTAATGTAAATTTGTTAAACTAGTTGAAGATTTACAAGAAATAAAATTTATGATCGATTATTTTTAGATTTTAGTTAAATGCTTATAATACAGCTTCTTGATCTGCAATGCAATATTTTTATGTTTGCTTGCATAATTATTTCATGTTTTTTATTACGTAATGGTCACTTGAGGTGATTTCAGTTTCTATATTTATTATGTTAAATGTATCTTTTGTCAGCGTGCTGTAGTAAGGGAGTTTCATAACTCGCTAGTTTAAATCTTTGCTTTCAAGTTAAAAATTTATCGGGACGTCACATGTGATTTAATATTATACTTAAATATTTGACAATAATTTATCACTTTTAGATTTTAATTTGATTATTATAATTTATTTAGAACTCTGAGAATGTAATATTATAAATATACTATTTTAATTTTGTAATAAAAATATTCAATTTTGAATACTATACACAATATATGTAAAAGTGTGTGTGTGTCAAAAATTACAAAACTTAACAAATTTATAAAAAATTGATAATTAAAATATAGTAAATAATATTTTTTTTATTGAAATAACTTTTTTATTATTAAAGGTAAAAAAAAACTTAATTTATAAATTGTATGAAAACAAAGAATTTATTTGGAGATTAAAAGATTAAGAAATTAAAGTAAATACGCGACCTATAACTATTTTAATATTTAAAATTCAATATATGTTTATTTAAAAGGTTTTCTAATAAGTTATCTGTTGAAAAAAGGAAGTTATAACTAAATAAATATTAAAATTCAACATAAATTTATCCAATACTTACAACAATAATAGAAAATGACTGATAAATATCGGATGCAGAATCGTATCAAAGAATTTTAAAAATATGTTATTTAACATTCAACAATTTGTAAAACAATAATTAGGAATGGTTTGAAAAAATTGTTTAATATTAGAAATTATAAGAATTACGATGAAAAAATTGTTTTAATTGCTCTAAAATGTATTATTTTATGAAAATAAATTTAAATTTTTAGGCTCAGTTCGGTATAAAATAGTATAATAAATATAAAGTTGCGACAAATACCTTCGTCACAAGAGGCAGGCACTGCCGTGGATTAAGAGGGGGGAGGAGGCGAGGAAGAGGCCGGCTCCCAACGCCCGAAAAACTAAGGTGCGAACGTGTAAGTGCGTGTGAAAGCGTGTGCGCAGCACAGTTGTGGCCGCAGTGTGGCAGCATGAGAAAGAGAGTGCGTAAACGTATGAGTATGAGTGAGAAAGCGTGCGTGCGGCGCAGCGTCAGCCGTAGAGTGGAAGCATGAGAGAGAGAGTGCACGAACGTGTGAGTATGAGTGAGAAAGCGTGCGCGCGGCACAACGTCGGCCGCAGAGTGGAAGCATGAGAGAAAGAGAGTGCACGAACGTGTGAATATGAGTGAAAAAGCGTGCGCGCGGCATAGCGTTGGCCGCAGAATGGAAGGATGAATGAATGAGCGAGAGAATGCCCGCGTAGTGGGAGTAAGCGGTCCGTGATGCGTATGAAAGTGAAAGATGAGTGAGTGAGCGAAAGAATGCCCGCGTAGTAGGAGTAAGCGGCCCGAGATGTGTATGAGAGAGAAAAATGAATGAGTGAACTAAAGAATGCATGGGGCCGTGAAGGGAAGCTTTGGCTATGCGTCTAGCTAGCCCAACGCTATGCTATACGCGAGCAAGCGCGACGCGTTTGCCCCACCACCGCCGCTATTTCCTCGCTGGCCCATGGTCGTAAGGGAAATGGCTAGGCGGCGCGGCCCCTCCACGAGGTCGGCGAGTACGAACGCGTGAGGAGAAGCGCCCGCGAAAACATAAAAAGGGCGTACTCACGCGGAATCGAGAGACGGTGGTGGAGTTCGGGAAGCGCAGGTTTCCCGGTCAAGCGACTTTAGACGCACGATTCCTAGAGCGACTTTAGGCGCACTAGAAAACTCCAGGAGCTGTGGCTCGGGAAACGAAGGCTTCCCGATCGAGCGACTTTTGGCGCACTAGTAGAACCAGGAGGAGCGACTTCTAGCGCACGTCCCGGGTATAGGAATAGGACCGCGATTGTGTATCCCGAGACACAGCCTTCGGGCTAGACTCTCCCCCCGCTATCTTCCGCCGTGATAGTAAGTGAGATCCCGCCGAGTAAATGCACGTAATACACTGTCATCGAAAAATAAAACCTTGTAATTCCGCGTCACCGATCTTTATTGTAATCATGCCGTATCGTGCGTGTGAAAATGTCGCACAGTCAAGCTATTATTTCTTTGTTAAAACCCGCCGCCTAGTATGTAAAAAGCGCACGTCACCGAATGACGGATATCTGTAATAAAACATCACCGTCTAGTATATAAGAAGTGTCATGTAACCATAAACTGTTAAGAATCCTTTGTAAGCTGTAAGCGCACCGCAAAATAAACATCATTGTAGTTTTATTTAAGTAAAATAATCTTAAGTTTAGATTTTAAAAAAGTAAAAGAAAAGCGCTTTGTTCATTTTGTCCCGGTCTCTCCGCGCATCCTCCTCCCGCCGTGAACCTGGTCCGACCTCGAGCCGTCTGGGACGGGACAGTCAGGGAGCACGGGGAATCAAGTCGCTACCACCATCAGAAGGACGAATAAAAAGGGATGGAGCCGCACGGAATTTAAAACGCTTCGAACATCGCACGCCAGTCCGAAAGGACACGTGTGGGGACAGGACGACGTGTTACAAAGTTAAATTAGTAAATCTAAACATTATTCAATATAAAAATAGTTTTCTATTGTTCAGAAATTTTATGAATACATTAGGTATAAGAAATATTTTTGTAAATAGAAGTTATCAATAAAATGAAATATTTTAAGATTTTACTTAAATATTTGTCATCGTGTTTTAATAAATTACAATTTAATAATCATTAATGTTTTCAACAGGACAATAATCCTAAATTTAAAATTCACATAAAAAATGTTTGATAGGTAATACATTTTATTTAATAGTAATATTTCGCAAAATATTCACGACATTAAGAATATTTGAGCAAAAGTTGAAGAATACACGATACCTAAAGCAAAAGTGCTACAAATAATTAACAAAAGTATTAAATAATTTTAACTAAAAATACGTATTAAAATTAAAGTATAGTAAGCCAAATTTTAATTTAAATACTTATTAACAAATTGAGATATATTTTTAAAAATATTAAAATATTTAGTTGTATAAATTTGCTAAACTAAATTTTATAGCTAAGATTTGTTTATCAATGAAGTATTTAAATAATCTTTACTCTGATACATAGTTGTTATAAATATTTTATTAAAAGCGATTAAACACAGAGCGATAAAGCAAAATTTCTTTTAAAAAGGTTCAGTTATATATGTATGTACATATATATATATATATATTTATCAACATTTGTCGTGGAACTGTAAAGAAGAGAATTAACATATAATTATAATTAATTTACTTAGTTATTTAAATAAGAATTTTTTTTATATTACTTTGTAAATTATTTCTATAAAAAAATATGAAGAAAATATAAAATTCAATAAACAATCTAAACAAATATTTTTTGCTTAATATAGATTTACAATTAGATTTAATATTGAAGGTTTTAAAATATTCAAGATTAGTTAAGTATTTGAAAGTTAAAACACATTTTGCTTGACAATTTTATAATAAATAATAGTGAAAAATGTGCAATGTTCTAAAGTTATTTAATATTTTTCATAGATATCATTCAAATATATTTGGGAAATATACTTTTATTTTACAATTTATAATATCTTCGATAGAATATTATTAGTTAACTGTATAAAACTTAAAAATTACTCAAATCTTTGAGGTGCTTATTTTAAAGAAGCTAAAAGATATCGACAAATGAAGAGAATTTCTGAATGTTTAGACAGTGCAGAATTTTTTTAAAGAAGCTATTAAGTACTTAAGTTTTTATTATCTATTCTAGTTATTTGAAATGTGATTGCATTGATCTTAATTCTTGGCAATTAAATAAACAGCGGTAATAGTTTGAGAGATGAAACTGATGATTAACCTTGAAATCCTAGGTAAGCTCAGACGTCAAATTAAAAATAGCCAGTTTTAAACTATTACACTATGTCGTAAAAGTTAAACGAGAACAAAAAAGGTATTACTATATTTATAAACCGTTGCCCTTACCTGTACTGAAGCCAATTGATTCACAGATTGCAGTTATAATTACTTTTGATGTTATTACTTAAGAACTCAAAGATTATGGAAAAAGCATGAAAAATAATAAAAGGTTTATTTTATTGTTATTATTATTTCGTTATTTTTGCTTTTAGAAAGTAAAAACTAATACACTGACTTTGCAATAGCATAAGTTTATTTTATTTTGTAATTATATCTACAAAAGAAAGTTTTTTTTCATTTATTTAATTATTATTTTAATAGATGTATAAATTAAATAGATACAAAAGATGTACAATTGAACATATATGAAAATTGAATTACTTAGTTTATATTTTTAATAGTTTAATTTTAAATAAATTTTAAATACAAGTGATATTAATTAAAAATGAGATATCATATAATAAGACATTTCTTTCATAAATGTTTTTGAATTTACAATAATTACTTAAAATTAATCTCTTTTTTTTTAATATAGATTGTTTTAGAAAATGAAAATTTAATTTAAATAACTAATACAATTTTATCAATATATTTTACGAGGCTTAATCCTATTAATCCTGTATACTAATAATCCAAAGAAGTTTCATTTATTGCAGATTACTTTTTGCTAAGATTTGAGAAAGGCGAAAGTCCATTGTCCGGGGATTTTATTTTTCTACCCACCTCATCTTAACAATTTTCAGAGTTCGGCTAACCTTTCTCTTGCCTACGTTAAACTTTTGAAATGTTACCGCGTGCCTCATTATACTTCATACTCACCCTGATAAGGGCGTTTTGATTGTACGTACCGGAAGACGAATTGTCCCTGAATAGCTTGTTTCCTCGTCCTGAAAAGGGCGGATTGTGGGGAAAGGGAGGGAGCAGAGAGAGGAAAGTTTATCACTGAGTGATAAACTTCCGTACGCGCTTTTATATTCAGGAAGTCCGAGCTTCATCGCTCCAATTGATGTAAAACACTCCTCACCATCTAGATTTGAACTACGCCATCCCAATTAACGCGAAGGCGCTTCCCTTTACTACGGTCCAAGCTACGCTGCGCCAATCACCGTGAAGGCGCTTTTGTCATGAAATGTCGGGCCCTCTTCCCATGCACATCAGCTTATTCTTCCCTTACATTGCGCGTTGGACTCCGATGAGTATTGCGAAAGTCCGAGCCCGTATCGCGCGGTTGCCACGGGTCAGAATAGTACCGTCGCACGTCAAATTTCAAAATATTCATTAAATATAATTTTTTATGATTAATAACAAATATTTAAACAAGTGTAAAAATTTCGTATTTATTGCTGTAATTATTGTAAAATATTTATTAATAATTTTGAATATATATATACTAATATACACAATATTATTTATTTTTAGGATAAATGAAAAAAAGCAACACAATTAAGAAAACAAGATATAAAAAACATCCAAAGATCGGAGAAAATCAAAATAATGTAAATAAAAAAAAGGATATTCGAAAGTTCATTTACAGAAGTTTATTAATAACAGATAATACGAAATTTTAATTTATTTCTTATTACAAAAATATTAATAAGTTTAAAAATTAGATTAATTAATTTCAAAAAATGTTTAAATTTTAGTATATCAATATATCATAGTATTCGTTTAATTAGATTATTAAAAGTACTGCAATGTAAATTCATAAAATAAGAATGGACGATATAAGAAAAGTTCGTTAAAAGCAGTTATAAATATAATTATTATACATATTGATATATTGCTCAAAGTGTTATTACTAAATAATATTATTATGTCAAGAACTTTTTAAACAAAAATAATTATTATTGTTCTCATTTGAATTTAGATATACATATAAAAGTAATTTCCTATATTTAATTTATTACTTATAGTTGTTATGCAATTTATGATACGTGGAATTATTTATATTTTGAACTATTTATTTCGTAAGAATATATGTTTAAAAACTAAATACAAATGTTAAGGAAACTTATTTTATTAGTGCATAAATGTTCTTGACATTAATAAAAAATTTGTTTTTTTAAACCTTTTTGAATACATCATAAGAGATGTTAACATGAACATTATAAATTTTTCTTACATGATATAATAAAGAAAATTAATCTTCTATTAAGAATTATTCTTTTGTATTTATGAATTATTTAAAACTTCTAAATATAAATATAAAACGTACTTATAATTATGTTTAAAAAAAATTTAATCTATTTATAAGTGACTTCACAGCAAATTAGTGTTGGTACAGAATTTCACAATCCTAAATAAAATAAAAATTTGTAAACACTTTTTATTACTTTATAAAATAAAGTTAATTAAGATTTCGTTAATTTACTAAAATTTCATTATACTTTTAAATTAATAAGTTTAAAATATTCATGTAAGATTTCTAATTGGAACGACTAGTATTGTTCGAGTTCTAGAGCAAAAATGTTTTCTTGAAATTATACCTTTAGATTTATGCACACATAAATTTAAATTTTATCTTAATACTTTTGAATATGGTATAACATATATTTTCAGATATTCTTAAAGAAGAATTTTCAAAAATTCAAAAATTCAAAAATTAATGCTTTCATAGTTTCTTTCAATAGAGAACAAAAAAAAAAATAATATACATTACATGGAATATAAACCAAATATTAAAAATTTATGTTTTTTTCTAAAATATTAAATTTTGATTACCTTGTATGAATCAAAATATTTTCCAATATACAATTTTTCTTTTACATTTTATTTATTCCAACACACATATTTTAAAAGAAATTGTTAATAAAAAATATTGTTTATCTATTTTAGTAATTTATTCTTATATTAATGTTTGAGTTTTTATTTATGTTACACAATTGCAAATTGCATGATTCTACATATTAAATGAAGCAAATTAAAAAATAAATAAAATAAGGGTTACAATAATTGTAAATATAAATCTATAACACACTATCTATAGTAGTTTAAAGTACTTTAAAATTAAGACTGTTAACATATTTTATAAAAAATGACTTTGAAATCTACGATTGTGAATATTAATTATTAATTCTTCTGACTTAAGAGGAATATATAAGTGAAAGATTCTCTATTACATTAATAGATTCAATTCTTTAACAATTTTCTTCAACTAATTATATTTATATAAAGATAAAGCATCACAAAAAAATTTTCTGAAGTAAAAATACATCATTTGTGAATGTAAATTAACAAGCTAATGTTCTTTAATATTAAACTATCTAATACAGATTTTATTTTGACTCCAAACTTCTTAACTTACTTTGCTTTAATGTAAAATCTATCCATAAAATTTATTATAATTATTAGCTACTCTAGACCTGTAATGACTAATATTTCTAATCTTAAATTTTATAAATATTTTGTAACTGCCACAATCGTCCAATTAATAATCTTAACTTTGCATAATAATGCTCCATGCATTTCTTTCACTGCTGCTTTATCCTTTTTATACATTTAGTATATTAATTAACAAGATAGATAGTACATAATAGCAATAATCTAAAATTTACGGAAATAATATTTAACTAATTTGTATCAATGTAATTAATTTTGAACTAAAATTATCTAACATGTTATGCTCAAATGTATTTAGTAATTATATTAAATTATAATCTAAATGGAGCTCTCTGGTCTATTGGTGTAGGTTGTTTTCCTTTTCGTTGTATAGGTGTTAACACCGATGTATCAGATGCTCCGGATGATTTTCTTATCAGCTTTGAAGCTGGTGGTAGAGGAGTACTTGTGCCACTGGACGGTGTTCTTACTTTGCTGGTAATATTAATTAAAATAAAAGAAAAATAGGTTTTATGTAAATATTAAATATTTATAAAACTAAATCTTATGTTATGAAATATTGTTTGTGTAATAATTTTAATATTCAAAATTAATACTGATGAAATATTAACATGATTAATGAATATTTATTTTATTACCCAATATATTTGATATCCATTCATATGTTAGTTGTTGAGTTTACAAAAATAGAACTACTAGTAATTAAATAGGAATAGAATAATTAAGATTTAAAAGCAATTTAAATGAGAAGAATATTAGCAATTAAACATGCATAATTTAAAAAATTTATATGCAAATTATATATTTATATCTTATACAAAGTAACAGTATTATGAAATATCTATCATTGAATAATACAAACAAATATATTTGAATAAAACCAATATTTAAATATAATTTTTAACAATTATAAAAAATTCATCTAAATCACGTATTTGGGAAATTAATAGGTAAGAATGAGTTATTAAAAAAAAGACAAGATTTGAGGAGATGCAAAGATACAATCATGCCATCATACCCAATAGAGTCAGTAGAAATTGCTGAATAGTTGCTTTGTGTCGACTGAGTGGAAATATTACTAGTTGTAGACCGAGGTGATTTTATCTCTGCGCCTACATACACAGGAATCCGTGAACGGCTAAACCATCACCATGTTAAATTAATAAATCCATGTATTATAATGAAAAGCTTAATAAGTTACAAGTTAAAGATTTGCTATGTTTTTATTTACTATTTTAAGAATTTTACAAATCGTAATTAATAAATTGATATAAACATTCAAGAAATAAAATTATTAACGTAATAATAAAAATAACAATAACAATTCACATAAAAAATTAAAAGTATTTTCTATAAAATCCAGCACCAGTATTAGAAATCTGAGTAACCTTTGAATATACCAGTCTATAACACTTTATGTGTGTTAATGCTACAATTTTTATTAATTAAATTAAACATATTTTGAAAGAGTCTGTAGTGAATTAACAATAGATTGAGCTGTAAACGCTCAATCTATAAATTTTGATTTTACTCTAGGTATTAACTGATTAATATTAACGTTTTTTATAAAAAAAATTCTGCAAATTCTTACTATTAATTAGCATTCCAATTAAAATACAATGCAATGAGGTTTTGTATTTTTATTAAATAGTAATAAAAAATATTTTTTTCACAAATGTTTTAAACTAAATGGTTAATATTATTTTACCTAATTGATGTTCCGACACCTGTGAGAGTTGGTATGCTTGAAGCACGATTCATTGAACTCAACCTAAAAAGTGTTAGAGAACAAAATGTTAACTTTATCATTTAGTAACTTCTTATAACGATTTTTAATGTTACAAAATTTGTATTGCTACCATTGTACCAAAAATTAGGTATAAAAACGGAATAAATTATTTGATCATCGAAATCTAACGGAACTTCAAAGACAAATATTAATAAAAAAATGTTAATGCCATTTATTTCTAAGGTTTAGAAGTTATTTTGAGTTAATTTTTATTAATGTATTAAAGTACAATTAACTTATTATTTGAATATTTAAAAAGCAATTTTAAAATAACAATTAATTTTAATTTTCAAAATTTATTATATTTTATATTACATTTTTATTTATGTTAAACCAAACCTTGAAGATGTTCCACTGGCTGGACTAATTGAACCAGTTGGAGTTCGTGGTCGAGAATTGGAACCATTGATAGTTGAAATAGCCAGTCTTTTACCAGACACACTATTATGTCGACTTGATATAGGCGTATTTTCATTCGTTTTTCGCGGAATGCGACTCAGAGTATTAGCATCATCTTTAAAAAATTATTTCAATTAAATTTGTTGACGTAAAATAAAAATTTACTGTTTTTTTAATTAATCTATTATATTATTTTTCAAAGTTACAGCAAAGATAATAAATTTTGTCTGTATTTATGTATACTTTGAAAATGCTATTATATTTGTAAATAACTCACCAGTGCTGTCCAAAGACTGCGTTGAACCATATCGACTAGATGGTTTGCTACCTTGACGCGATACTGGTCTGCTGCTTGGTCGACTCGCTGATCTGCTTGATGGATGGCTACCTCCTATAGTATATATTGTAGTCTAGTCTTAAAAATCTTTTTGGTAATTCATAAAATTATACAAAACAGTTAAATTTCGACATGCCTTCTATTTAAGACTTGGGTGTAATAGAGTAAAAAAGGAAATTTTATTATTGTATGTGATAAACAATAGATATTTAAAAACAGTATTTTTTCAATTAACAAAATTCTTTAATACAATTATGTGATTAATTATGTACAGATGAAGAAGCATTTTATATATTATTCATTAACAAAAAATTTATTATAAAGACAAATAAATGTCAAAAAGCTCAAATTGAAATGAAACATCGAAAATACTTAAGTTGCTAATAAGATTTGTGTATTGTTTTATTGTGTGCTTTGGATAATCACATACCCGTTTATTTGTATGTTTGAAACAATTACTTATTTTTACCTGGTGTAAGAGAACTTCTGTAAGGTGTACTTGTTTTCCTCACTGGAGTTCGAAAAGAACTTTCGTTATCACTGAGACTATCTGGTGTACCAGCACTCAATGAAGTTCGTGAAGCTCGCATTTGTCCCATTGGTACACTTCGAGCACTGCGTTCCCTCACCTAGACATTATGATAAAAGTTGGTTTTCAGTTAAAATTATGAACTGCACGATAATCACTTATTTCAGAAATAAAACTTTTATTTTTAATAATTAAATTAATTGTAAATAGAAAATTTAGAAATTATATCCCAAAAAACATTTTCAACTAGCAAATATGTTTCTTATACTTTTAATGATCTTAAAATAACTTTATTTATTATTTAAAAAAAAATATTTTTTTAAATAAAAATGCATTCATTAGTATAGTTTATTTAAACAAATTAAATAAAATTAAATAAAATTAAAAATAACAACTAGGTAATAAAGTAAATAAACTAATACTAATTATACATACCAACTGCTCCTAGCAATCGACTTTTTAAATCTTATTTATTAAAATATTATGGTAAAATATGCTAAATTATGATATATTTTGCTATTTCAAATTATTAATATAATTAATGTTGAGTATTTGAATAAACACAATACTAGTACACATAATTAATTAAAATTAGTTAAAATTTATTACAATGCATATCTGATTTTTAATAAAAATTATAAATTCTAGAAACAAAAAAAATTTAATATGAATTAAGAATCATTTTATAATGGACATAAGATTTTTGCTTTTATTTTTTGTTAATTAAAATTTTCTCTTTTTAATTAACAGAAAAAAATTGTAGACGTCACAATAAATGTACATATTATTTTATCCAACAAGAAAATACATTCAGAATAAAAATAGAAAAAAAGCATTCACCATGAAATTTAAGCTATAAAAAACATGCAAACTTACCGAAGCAAGTAGTGACAAAGATAAAATAATTTATAATAAATTGAAATGCTTAATAACTATCACTTCAAAGAATTTTTAATGTGACAAACACGTAAATTTAGTTCTAAAACTTTCTATTTTGTAATTAAATAATTTCCTATAAAATAAATAATTTACAAAATTTTAATTAAAAATAAAAAAAAATATTAATAATAAGTGACTATGTTACTGTTAGTAGAAAAGAAAAATGTATAAATAATCATATTTATAATATTTTTCAGTCAAATTTTATGGAATAAACAATTTAAAAACTGATTACATCATATGTACATTTTAATCAAACTAACTTTCAACTTTATGTTAGCTTTTTAATGATACCAACCATAAAACATTATTATTATATATATATTCCTAATATATAGGACATAATTCGTAAGGACATAATAACTGGCTATACCAAAAATGTAATAAAGACGCGCAACATAGAAAGCAAAAAAGTGCAAAAACGTATACTATATTTTGGCTTGAGCATAAACAAACAACGAAGAAGCAGAAAAAAGAAGATATTCTTATTATTTACCCAATGATAAGAGGGGGCGTGCATGTGGAGAGGATACGAGCACGGAAGATCCTCTTTTTGTCTCAAACTCTCAAAAATCGGCATCAGCTGACTCATAAACTCCTCCGCTATACCATAAACCAAGATAGTTAGCAATAACTAATTTCAGTTTAGCTAAGATTTCTCTTTTTCGTTATTTCATCAACTAGTTATTATTCAAATATAAAAAAGTTAACTGTTTACTAAAACAACATATTACCAATAAACGATTTTGTTAGTAACTTTATCAGAGAAATAAATTAATTACACAACCTTAAATTTCAATATTTTTATTTCAAATATGAAATTGAATAACTAGCAAAAATTTCTAACGACGAAAATCACATCTCCTGAGGCATATTTGTACATTTCAAAAGCAGTTGTTTTGTTATTTCATCCATAAAATTTGAATTTGGGTCATAATTTTCTTCAAGTATTCCTTACCACGTTATGTTTATTTACTTTTTTACACCAGGTGGTTAAGTGTGCGAAAATTATAGAATAGAAATTCAAAACAATGGCTAGAGCATAATAACGAATAAGAAAAAAGCGTCTACATTCATAGAAAAAATAAATTTCATATACAAAAAGAACATTGTATAAACCTTAAGCATAAACGGTCCTCCCACATTGCACACAAGAGTAAAACTATTGTACTTACCAAATTATCAGAGGATTTGTTCCTTATATTAATTTTGTAAAGTATATGGTCTAAAATAAATTTGTTTTCAATCTTAATAAAAAAGAAAATAGATATATAAGTATTGTAAATGCTAAATGAAATTAAGGCAACTTGAATTGATTCAGATTATATTAAGATATGAAGAAAAAATAGACCTGCAATCATACTTCTTTTAGTCATAAAAATTCATTTTGAAATTGATCTGAATTTTTAAAAAAAAGTAAGCCAAGAATTGTTTAATTGAGAGATAAAGGCTTTGATTATGAAATATAAATTGTCTTTTTTTTTTGTTTAATATAGCTTCTATGATATTGACATCTATTTTGTTACTAAAATTTACACACATGCGCAAACAAGCACACATTAACTTACGAAATATTTTTAATATAATTATTTTATGTAAGATTTTTGTATTTATTAAAAATAATATATTAAAATGTATAAAAGTTTTAATTTTTCTTATTTAAAAATTATTAGTTAGTGCCTTTGTTTCATAAAGGAATTACAACAGAAAAATTATAAAAAAAAATAAAAGAAAATAAAACGTAAAAAGACCATATTTCAGATTGTTGAAACATTAAAATTAAATTAAGATCAAAATAAAAAATCTTAAATAATAATGTGCAAGAAAAATACAAAAAGTTAACTTATTGAAAAGGTTGCAACAAATTTTACACTAAAAAATGACCATAAAAATAGATGTTTAAAAATGTTTAAAAATATATAACAGCAACGACAACAGCAACAACGATAATATTCGTCCTCATCCTCATCCTCATCCTCGTCATCGTCATCGTCATCGTTATCGTCATCGTCATCATCATCACTATCATCATCTTCATCATCATCATCATCATAAGAAAATGAAATAGGGTGTTACAGGGTCTTTACCTTGGTAATTGGTCCGGCTAACGACAATTGGTTACGTTGAAGAGTTGAGGTAGGACTCGGCTTGGATCTAAAGGCTGTCATAGATTGGCTCACACCATCCGCCAATATAAATTGTTCCCTCAGCTCAATATTTGTTCTTCCCTTGGCTAATTTTGTATGTAACATGCACGCAATTAATCAAGAAGCATTAAGAGTATATGCATGAATTAAAAAAAAATTTTAATAATAAAGGTTTTATAACAAGTAAAAAAATACAAAGAGTTGAGAAATTTGATATGCACAGACGAAAATTTTATGAAAATGCAAATAATTTATACAGCGAAGGTAACTATTTTTATAAATTCGTCATGCAATTCCTAAATATTAATATGTAGTACATAGGAATATTAAATAGAATTAACGAAAGAAATATATTAAGCAAAATAAATGCTTGAGTAAAAAAGATTTACTAAACGTAAAATTTAAATTTCTAAGCTCTTAATTAATAAAAAATTATGGTGTTATGTAATTTTTAGAAAACTATGATTATAGGTTGAATTATCACATCTTAATTAATAAGAACTTATTCTAAAATTAAAAATAATTTATTTTTATAGGTTAGAAACTAATTGGGGTTGCTCAATACAATAAACATTTAAAATTTTCATGAAGTAATTTACATAAATCATGCTTGAACATTTATGAATTTATAAGAATAATTATTAATATTAAAAGGTCATTATAATATAAAACCATAAATAAAAAGTATATAATATCATTTAATAAAATAAAACTATATTAAGACGATTTATACAAAAAACACTTAACTAAATAAGTATATTAGTCTGATTTAATATTATAAACATATTAGATATTTATTTTTAAAAGTTAGTAATCACTTTAGTTTTTATAAGAATTAATCATAATATTGTATATAAGTTGAAAAATGATGAAAATCTTTTCAGTGTTTTAAATATATATTTGTTTTATTAATGGAAAGCATAGCATTAATAATTGAATTTCAAGAACTATACTATGTTACATTGGTTAAGTTTTTTATTTTAAATTACATGGAACAGTTCAATTATTAATAAAAACAATGTTAAAAAAGTTTATTTCGATAAATTCAAGATTTTAAATAAACACAAAAAATGAAGGTAGTAGTAATTAATACATAATTTAGAATTAAGTCTAATAAATTATTATGTTTGGAAGTTTCACCGAGTGGACACTAACCCTCGTGCTGCTCCAGCTTATTAGGATCCGATATTGGCATTAAAAAGACTGATAATGATTAAATGGAATGTTGCAAATGATGTAAATAAATTAATAATTAAAACCAAGAATAAAAAAATAATTTAGACATGAAGATGAGTACTTTCAGGTTTATGGTAGCGATAAAAAAGTAAAAGCAAGTGATTTAGTGCTAATACTAAGCTCATTAATATTAGAATATAATGTAATATAAAACTATACTGAGTAAACATTTTAAAAAAAGATCAATATTTTCCTTGTAATACTTATAAAATAAAGTAAACTGATGAAAATCTTTTTACTAAATTTTCTTAAAATGGTTTTATATTTATTAGTGATAATTTTACAATTTTAGAAGTAAATTAATCTATGCAATTTATATACCAGTTAAGTAAAAAGTAAAAGAGTAAACACACTCTTATTGATAAAAAAATATTTCTAAGTAATTTACAAAGAAAAAAAAAATTGATTGCTTGATTAATTAAATTTTTTTGTTACCTCAGGAGTTGAGATTACGTGTATAAGTAGATAAGTTATAAATAATAAATTTATCAATTTTTTAAA
This sequence comes from Wiebesia pumilae, assembly GCA_018907045.1. Lineage (NCBI taxonomy): Eukaryota > Metazoa > Arthropoda > Insecta > Hymenoptera > Agaonidae > Wiebesia > Wiebesia pumilae. The sequence continues at coordinate 14,601,871 of JACCHZ010000116.1, forward strand.
ATCATATAAACATGCCACAGAAGTTTTAATATAATAATTAGTTTTTATAAATACATTAGCATTATTTAGGCAATATATAGAATATTTTAATATTTTATTTAAATTACTCTCAATTAAGCAAGCGTGCATACATACTTTTTAATTATATATTTATACAAACATATGGATATATAATTAATTAAAAATTTATTACTTGAATACAATACTTTTTTGATAAAGAATAATTGTTATGATATGCTGTATGAAATTATTACTTTTTTAGTTATAACTTTTTTATAACGTTAGCTGCTTAATAATAAGGAAATGAAATAATACATCGTAATATAAACTAAAATACAATTTCAAGTTTATGTTAAAAACTTACCACGACATGGATCATTTTTCAGAAGAAACTCATCTAGAGCTACCCATCCACCTCCAACTCGTACCATTACAGTGGAGCGCAAAATTCTGACCAATCGAAGTTTTTGACTGTCACCAAACTGGAAAAAGATACTTTTAAAAATGTTAAATATTTTAAATATGAAAAGAAACAATTTTCTAAATATACTCTGTATTTCCCTTCTCCCACTTGGAAGACTCTAAACTTCTGTCGACATGTACATAGCATAACCAAACGTTTAACTTCATCATGGATTTTATCTGTATCGTTATAAGTTCGTCTTTCTTCCCAATCAGGTCTTAGGGCTGCTATGAATTCCTTCCAATCAATCAGACCTTCTCCATGACGGTCAAACAAATCAGCAACAGCACCCATTTCAAGTCGAGATGTATCGAATTCTATAATATAAAATTGAATTACAAGCATTGGCATCCTTGTTTTAAAAAAGTATACTATTTTATTCAATTTCCGTATAGTAAAAACTTACTGGTATTGAGAATTCCTTGAATAAAATCTTCTCTTGGAATGAGTCCATCATTATTTTTATCCATTTTTCTAAATAGATCTGTTAATCGAGACTTTTTGTGATTCATGAATTTTAAGAACTAAAATAAAAATAAAAAAATTTTTTTTTAAAATCCTTTAATTAATAAGAATTAATAATGCATTTCAAATTATTTTATACTCTCTTGCGCCAGTCTTCCCAGCTAAAGTTTGCAACTCGATCTAACTCTTCAATATAATTCAATTTATCTTGAAGTCGTCGTTGACGTTCCCATGCTAACATCCAAACACTTCTCCATCTATCCCATAAAATTTTGACTCGAGGACTACGAAATTCTACTTCAGCTCCCTTACTAGTAGAATTATTAAAATAAAAAATTAGATGTTTTATTGACCAAAAAATAAGACTTTATTTATTATGATATTGCAGATACTTAATAAACAATTTCTTAATAAAAGAGAAATTAAAATAAAAGTAATTTAGTTTCTTAAAATTTTAAATACAAAAAATATTTAAAATTAACAATAGAAAGTTGTAAGCTTTAGAAGATATTCTTTTTTAACAAAACTAATTATAGACTTCACTTTGCAGTGATAAAACGTAATGAATTTTAATGAAGTTATATTTGTAAAATATAATTTAATGTGATCAATACAAACCTTCCCCTTGGTGGAAAGTGTGGGCCAATATGAGGTAATGATGAATCTGGAGTTCTTTCACGACTTGGGCTGATTCGGCTAAACAAGAACATGCCTCAAATCACTCTAAACACTTTACTTAACTTCTAATTAAATTACGAATATTGTTGACTGTATTTTTACATTACATTAAAAAAATGTTCATTTTTGAATTTTTAAATATTGCAATTCATTATTTTCAATTAAAATTTCAATTTTATTTCAATTTAAATCATTTAAAAAAAGTATAATATATATCATATGCATTAATAATTGATTATTATGTGCAAACTAACAAAATGGAAGTACACTTGTAATAAAATTTTTTTATATATAATTAGTTTTGTTTTTAAAATTCATAGTTAAAAAAATATGAATCTAATGTTGCTATTATAAATATAAAATTATTTATTATAATTACCTTGATGAAATAAAAATATTTTGAAATTTCAAAATAATCATATTAATAAAGGTTAATGTAATCCTTAAATTAAAATGAGACTTGACATTTATTATAAAAATAAGACAAAAAACATTTTTTTAATCAGTTATTGTAGTATGCAGTTATGAATTTATATATATTTGTGTATAAGTAGCTACAAATAAAACAGTGAATAGCTGTACCTTCCATATTTAAATGACTGGGAGAAATCTCGACTTCCTTTGAAGCTAAAGAATAATATGATAATAATAATATTGATAATTATTTGTACTATAAGACTTAAAAAGAATTAAAATATTTGGATAAAATTAAACAATTATGGAATTTGTTAATCATTGAATAATTTTAAAATGTTTATAAATTATTTGTTTTACATGTTTATTTATTATGAATAACTGATACCTTTGTTTACGAAGAGGTAGCTGCTCATAATCATATTCTTGATACTGGTCTTTCCTGTAGTTCAATTGATTTAATGCAACATGCAAATTCCACGTATAGATATTACATTTTATACATAAAAAGCAGGCAAGTATTCACATAAAGACAAATACAAATTGATTTATTAATTTTTTTAAATGCAAAAGATATTTAAATAAAACTATTAAATCTATATGTATGAATGAAAATTAAAAAATAAGAAATTCGTTGATAATGACATAAATAATTATAAATAATATAGGATATTTAAAGCAATGATATATAAAAACTTACATAGGTATTGATAATTTGCCTTTCAATAGCTTGCGCGAATCTTTGATAGGCTTAATCTGGCGTGCCTTACAGATACGATCTACTTCATGTTGACGCCTAGCTGTACTTTCCATAAATTCTCGATGATCAGAAATCAGCATTTTAAGCAAAGAACGATCATCAGGTAGAGGCTCAGCTTCTAAGGAAATTAGAGTATTTTCAAGTCCTTCGAGCCAAGAGAGTAATTCTTCAAGAAGGTTATCAAGATCCTGTAAAGTAACAATACAAGGAAAAATTGATGAAATAAGAAAGACTAATAATGTAAAAAAGAAGAAAACAGAAGTACTAAATTACTTGAAGGCTCTGCATATGACTTTCGAGTCTTTGATTTCGTTGATGCGCCCAAGTAGCTACCTCCTCCCATCTAGACTGAATGATTGTGATCCAGTGTTTAATAACAGTAACTCCATCAGAATGGGCTTTGCTAAGAATGGAACATGCTAATTCAAGAGTATTATTTTTTTCGATCTCTTTGGCTTGTAGCTCTCTGAGAAACTTTTCGTGCTCCATCAGCTGATTCCTACTTTCTTGTTCGTCTTCAGGTAATTGTCCAGCAAAGCGTAATTTCATTTCAGCGTCACTGAGCCACTCTAAAAGAATGTGAACTGCTTTATGAAGTTGTTCAGCGACTTTAAGAGCCTCTTCTAAATGCAAGGACTTATTGTTTGACTGTCGAGTAACTATATTCCAAAGAGAGTGCAGTTCGGACAACTGATGTCTAATAGTAGAAGCATCTTCTAGAGTAGCCTTGGTTTCAAGTTCTCGACCTGTTTTTGTAACTGAGTCCATCTGCAGGGCGCGTGATTCAAGGTCATTTTCGAAACTTTTGTGTTGTTCGACTAGATTGGTAACAGTATCAAGATCACCATGCAGTTGGCCACTATTAGACAGTAATTTCTCAGTTTTTTTTAGCCAATCGAGTAATGCTTGCACAGCATCCTTAAACTGCCCAGAAAATAATAATGCCTCTTCAAGCTTCCTCTGTCTATTAACACTTTTACTACAAACTTTTGTCCATTTATTTTTGACTTCAGTCAAGAGTTCGCGTAAAGGTGATTCATCGCTTTTAGGTGCTTTGTCCTTCAGTGTTTTACCATTTTTCATAATTGTATCATAAGTACCTTGTTTACCACTCAATTCCTTTTGAATTTCTCGATGTTTCTGTAAGCGGGATTTAATTCTCTCGGGATCGTTGCCTTCTAAACCATCAACAGTCACATCATCTAAGTTTTTTTCAGCTTCATCCAACCAGTTCATGAAATTTGACCAAGCGTCATGGAACTCACGTGCTTCTTTATAACCATGATCAAGAGCACGTGTTCTCTCGGCCGACTTGGAAACGACTCGCTCCCACCTAAAAGTTTAATAATTTAATGTACACTTATATACACATACAAGGAACCGAGGAAAAATATAGTCATGATTGAGTAAGAATATTACTTACCTATGCTGAACACTAATAAGAAGGTTTTTTATAAGTATAACATCCTGTTTTTGAGAAAAATATTTAAGGTGTGTTCCTTTTTTGTCAAGGTTTAACATAGTTTCTCGGTGAACTCCGACATCCTTTTGAAAAGCTTTATGCTCTTCTATTTGTCCGAGAATAGTTTCCATAATGCGTGAAACTGGTTTCAAATTAGTAAGTATCTTCTCAGCATTTGTGAGCCAATCAACGAAAGTCTGAAGTGCATCGTGGAACTCGGTGGCTTCTTTTAAAGCTATCTCGAGTTTGATCTTTTTATCACTGGCTCGGGAAGTAACGCTATCCCATCGCTGTTTCAAAGTTCGAAGGTTGTGATTAAGACCACCTGCACTACTATCGACAGCACGCTTTAGGTATTCTTTACCTTGTTGTAAAACTGTTTCAACCTTTGGTCGATTTTGTTCGAGCTCATTGTATAACTCCATGAACCGTTCGAGTTGTTCGGATGCAGTTTCAGGAAGACCACCTACAGGTTTTGAGGCAACAATTGCGTTGTCGACATCACCCAACCAAGAAAGCAAATCCTGTATTTCAGCAGTGAAAGACTGAGCTTCACGGAGAGCGTTCTCAAGTTCTCGTTGTCTATCAGCAGCACGTTGCAGAAGATCTCGCCAACGTCGATTAAGTGTACTAAGTTTTTCAGTAGTTGTAGAAGCTTCGGCAGTATCTTTGCCATCTTCAATGAGCTGACGTCCAGCATCGTTAAGAGTATCAACACTCGTTTGATGCGCCTGAATGTCGTTTATTAAAACTTTCAGTTTTGCAAGTTCAACTTCAATAACTTGAGGATCTCCTACTACAGGTCGTAGATCATCAAGTGTTCGATCAGTTCGGTCGATCCAAATGAGTAACTCATCTAAGGCGTGCTGGAATTGCCCGAGTCGCAATAAAGCATTTTCGAGTAGCCGTTGCCTTTCAACAACTCCTCGAAGTAGAGCGTCCCATCTTCGGTTCACTGCTCCCAGAGGCTCTTTGATCGCCTGAGCTTGTTCCGATGATGTTCTCTCTGTTAACTCGGTGGCTTGTCTGTCATAATAATAATTATTACAAATATGTGTATGTCGATTATTTAGGTATTAGAGTCTAAATGACAGTCATTTGTAAGGGTGAAATTCGGTTGAATTTTATTAACAGATATTGTATAAAGTACAAAATGCACCTCAAATAATTTTTAAATTTAAGTATATAATGATAATTAAAAAACTAACTCTTATTTTAGTTTATTTTACAACTAAACAAAAAATAAGTATTCGTAAAACTTGCCTTATTAAATTTCTGAACATTAAAATGATCCAGCATTATAAGAAAAAATGTATTAGAATTTTCAATATTTTTCGGATATCAATGTGACTATTCTTATATGATTAACACCATTTCTACTTTCTTTGTTTTAAAATAAAAAAAAATACTATCAAAGAAGTCTAAAATTCATGTCTTCTTATAAGTAAAGTAAATGTAAGCAAGGAAAAAATGAAACTAGAAAATATGTATTGCTATTAATACACAGTTCATTTTTTAGAAATTACTATATATTTTTTGTAAAAATTTGTACACATTTCAATTATATTTTATTTTCTATCTTCAATAAGTAAATTAATATAACTTAATTATGGAATTTAACTAATTTAACACTAAATATTATTTCAAAACAGTTATTAAATAAAGTCTTACACTTATATTTTGAAATATTTTAAAGTAATATTTTTAAAAGTATACTTACTGTATTTACGTTGGAATATTTTAAGCAAAGAAAGTAATTTCTTATTGAAAGTAAATACGTTGTTGTTTGCATTGCGCACATTGTATTAAAAAGATGACATTAGATAGTAAAACGTACCTGTTGAGAGCTTCAACCTTGACCATATGAGGATCAACTTCAGTCTTAAATTTTGTCAATTCTTTAATCTGTTTTTTAATTTCATCGATATCGCTACCAAGATGTCCCATTTGCATAAAGTTTTCTTCAGCTTCCTCGAGAAAGTTACTTAAGTTATCAAGGGTGCCGTGAAATTCCATAGCCTTTTCCATAGCATCGATCAGATTTTCTTCGCGACGCGCATATAGTACTGTAACGTTATCCCAGACTTGATCAAGATCTTCGATATGCTTGCGCACTTCTGGCTTATCTGATTCACCACACAACCCCATAAGTTCATGGCCTGACTGGCGTACCTGTTCCACCTCTGGTTTTGTATGATCTATTTCCTGACGAATTTCGTACAACGCTACTTGCTGGCGCTCGATAGCCGTTGGTTGAGCTGCTGGTGGAGCCTGACCCGCAAGTGCATCTTGTAGTTCAGCTAGCGTCAACATAACTTCTGCTAGTTCAGACCAAAAACGCTTTGCTATTGTTAACGCTTCATCCAGACTACGAGCTCGATCACTCGTCACCTTATGTACATCTGCCCAGAGTTCATTGAGTTTATCTAATTTGCGCCTAATATCTCGTACTGCTGGATCTGAGCGACCAGCCGCTTTGCTTATAACATCATCGGCTGCACGTCGTACCGCAGCAAATGCTTCTGATCTCTGTGCTAATTCATCGGCAAGAGCTGCATTTTCCTCTAGTTGATTATGAAGTCTTGGAGGGTGTGCACTGATAGGTTCAGCTGAATGGGCTTGCTCGGCTGTACTCCCAAGAGCACGCAACATTCCTTCAAGCTTGTCTGAAAATTGTGATGATTCCTGTAGTGCGGCCTCAAGTGCCTGTTGCCGAGCACGTAGTTCAGAGCGTAAAGCCATATATCGCGCATTATCTCCATCAAGCAGTTCTTGTAGGCGCGCAGATTCTTCTTCAGCGCAGAGTTGCATAAGAGCTTCGCCCGTTTTATTCAATTTATCAATAAGTGGTCTATGTTCAGTAATACTTTGTAGAAGCAATTCATTACGATCTTGTTGTATAACGATGAGTTCTGGGCGTAGTGCAGGCATTGGTAGCACTGCTACTTGTTGTTCAGCCTCTTCAAGCCACGCAACTAATCCCAGATGACTATCGCGTAGGTGCTCTGCCAATGGTAAAGCTTGTTCGAGTGCAGCTAATCGGTCAGCTGCAAGTATCCCCACAGTATCAGCAAGTTCACGTAATTCTTCTGTCCGATCACGAATTGCCGCGCTGTCTTCGTGTTGACTAAGTTCACGTAGTAGTCTTTTGGCAGCTGCAAGAACATCACGTGCACGACTTCGTTGTCCTGATACATCATCGTTAAGAGCACGGTGCTCTTTCAATTGAATGCGTACAACTTCAGGCTCACCGCTTGGTGCCTCTGCATCTCGCAGTTGACCATCAGCTTCACGGAACCATTCAAGCAATTCCTCGACGTCACCAATAAGCTCAAGTGCACGCTGCTTACTGAGTTGTAGTCGTTCAGCTTTACGCTGAATTTGCTCAGTTATTGCATCAAAACGTCGATTATCACGCGTTACAAGAGTTTCAATACTTGCAGCCCCTTCACCAGGGGAAGCTTGACACAGCTGCGATCCAAGCGCATTAATACGCTCAAGCGTGGGTCGGAACTCGGTAAGCTCGAGCTCGAGTTTCGCAAGCTCTTGCTCGTGTGGTTCCGCTGTTTGAAGCAGGCCCTCAGCATTTTGCATCCAATCCATCAGATGACCATGACTCTCATGAAATTTACGCACAAGTGGCAGCATCTCTTGAGTACGCCGCAAGAGATCCGCGTTGCGTATAGTCAGTTCACTGTAACGACGTCCTAGTGAATCAAGTTTGTCTTTTAATTGTATTGCTTCATCTGCAGAAATGTGTCGCATTAGCTCGAGCCCAGATTCAGTTGTACTATTAAGTTCGATTTGTCGTGGTCGAATTTCCTCACTGAGATCTACGAGATCTTCGAGCTGTTGGAGTAATCGTTCTGTGTGAACAGCGAGTATGCGATATTTGCTTAACCGAGTGTCCATACCTTCCATCCAGGCTTGAAGCTCTTGATAACTAAGCACCAAATGACGCAAGCCCTGTTTTGAGCGCTGCAACAATTCGAAGAGAGAATCGGAGCGTTCAACAAGTACTGCATATCGGTTGGCAACTTCTTGCAATTTGTCTGCAAGAGCTGTTGCCTCTTCTTCTCCAACAAGAGCCATGAGTATGCTTGCAACATCTGTAAGTTCGCTGAAACTAATTCTCTTTGAAAGGATATCCTTCCCCAAACATTCATGTTCAACGATGTGCTGTTGAATCTTTTCTTCATCTGTGGGTATGAGTTCCATTTCACGAATTTTCTTTTCATTACGCTCGAGCCAAGCGACTAAAGGTATCAACTTATCTTGAAACTCTTTGGCTACTACCATTGCATGCTCAAGCGCTTGCATTCGTTCAGCCGCACCCACTGTTAAATTGTCAAACCTATCCATTAGATTCCTTAACTGATTCTCGATAGCTTTACGTTCTATGGAGTCACTACCAGCAGCTACGTCTTGCCCCATGTTGTACAATGATGAAATTGAGTTTTGTCGATCAAGAAGCATTTTCTTCAAAAACTTTTGCTCCTGTAGCTGTGCTTTTGCAACTTTATAATCGGACGATGGAGATTTTTGATTAGCAACCATCTCTTCTGTATCGGTGAGCCACTTTTCTAATCCATCAAGTGCTTCCTGGAATTTACCGGTCTGTAAGAGTCCAACATCTAATCGACGATCTCGTTCATTTAACTGAATATTTAAATTTAAATATTAATTAAAATTATACCTAATTATATATACTCTGATTTTATAAATCATCTAATTTCATTTACCTTTTCTTTCAAGTCATTCCATTTTTCATTCATCTTATCCAAGTCTTTCTCTATATTACTGGTGCTGATATCTCGACCAGCTGTTTGGATAAGCGCTTGTCCAACTGAATTACACTCGGCTACTGATCGATAAATCGGCTCAATCCTTTTGACTTTCAATATTCTGAAATCATCTTGTTGTACACGAATAAAGTCAACATCAGATCCAACTGGCTTAAATTGTTTAAGCTGCTCTTGAACGTCGTTTATATCATCTACAACATTAGTTTGAATTTGCCAAAATTGTTGTAACCTATTAAGTATGTCATTAAGTTCTTCTTCGCGGTTACGTACGCGTTCATCAAGCTTTCCAAGCTGTCTTTTTAATAGCTCAACTTGTTCTCTAGTTGCTGCAGCATCCGCAGTAAAACCCGAATCAACAAGATTTTCACCACTGCTTACTAATTTTGCAACTTCGTTAGATAATCTAATAATTTTATTCACAAAACCTCTAGTTTTCTCTATCTGGTCACGCACAATTTTTATATCTCGACCAGGGAGTTTTATAGCATCCAATTCTCTTTCGAAATTCGACAATTCTTGACTAAGATTTTTAAGAATATCAGTAAATTGAGCAACGGCTGTTGCTGCACTCTGAAGCTCATTGTATCTGTCATCTAGTTTAGCTTGGAGATCTTCAATACGATCAACAATACCATCTACTTCATCTTGTACATGAGTAGCATCCATCCCTTGCTCACCAGCTTTATGTATTAAATCTGTTGCTTGCAGACGGGCAGCTGCGAGTGGCTTTTTAAGAGATATAGTTTCTTCTCGTAAATTCTAAAATATACATTGTATCTTATTCATGGCATTTTAGAAAAGTATCGTACATATTATTTCTAATTTACCTTAATACGGTCAAGAAATTTTGGATCTTTGGCAGCTCCTCCAAGAGCATCATGAGATGCAAGTTTATCTTCACATCGTTGAAAACCATGCTCTAAATTACGTAAACTCTCATTAAAGTCCATAAAATATTTGGCTGTATCTTCAAGGGATTGTGTTCGTTCCAAAAGATCTATTATAAAAAATACTAGTTAAGTGTTGAAAGTAATATATATATAATTAAGTCTTGCATCAAAATTACCATTATTTAGTTTATCCCAGCATATTTTCATTGCATTAAGTTCATTTTTAATGACGTCTTTATCGATATCACAAGTGCTTAGAAAAGTCTCTCCAAGGGTATTATTATTTTCAAACTCACCAGACTTCTTCCAGACTTCGTTTCTGAAAGATGAGAGTTCTTTCAGTTGTTTCTCAATATCTTTTCGTTTAAATGAAGCAGGTTTTAAACTCTCTAGCTTATCCTCAGCTTGTCGTAGCCATGGAACAAAGACATTCTGAGCTCTACAATATTTATTAGAATGCTCGGCACAAGTCTGCAACTTTACATGCCTTTCAAGTGTGTCTTTCTTCAAACGATCCCATTGTGATTGCATTTTATCTATGTCTCGATGAAGACTTCTATTTTCGTTCCCTTGGTATTTTGCAAGAATGTCACGACCTTTGTTCAATAACATAATGACTTCATGCTCTTTCCCCATAACGCTTCTATAGATAGGCTGAATAATTAAAAATAATAAAGTTTATTACTTATATTTATGAGAGCACTACAAAGTAATTAATACATAATAATAATAAGTAATGAATACATAATAATAAGTAATTAATACAAAGTATAAAGACATGAACAAAATATTAATAAATTGAATTAAAATTAAATTTTATTTAAATCTAATTGTTGGTGTTTTCATTTAAATACCTCTTGATGATCAAGTTGTTGTTGAAGAATTTCGCGATCTGCAGATACTAGTAATTTTTCAGACATGTTACTCAATTCGTCAGCAAGCCATCCAAGAGTTTTACTACATGATGCTTCAAATTGTCTTCCATCTCTGAGATTTCCCTCAATTTCAGCCTTTCTGTAATCTAGCTTTTTTTGTAATTTATTATAAAGTTTTCCAACTGATATAAGTTTTCCTTGGATATCTGATTTGGAAGCTGGATCACTTAATACATCGCAAAGCTGTTCACCAGCAGCCTCTGCATCTGCAAGAAGTGGACGTTGCCCTTCAAGCTGTCTTTCTAAATGTTCAATTTTACGCAATTGTTCTTCAGGATCTTTGTCAAGAGGAAGATCGTCCAAATTATCTGAAATTCCTTGTAAAGCATCACGTAAACGATTCAAACTGGCATCAAATTCACGGCTCGTATCAACAGCATCTCCGAGACTTTGGGCACGTTCTTCAAGACGACTTGATTGGTCAGCCCATCTTTGTAAAATACAGTTTAATTTTTGTTTAATTTTTTGACCATCTGAAGATTCAATTACTACTCTAACCAGAACATTATCACCAACACTTATAAGATGATCAAGTTGTGGCTGCTGGGTTTTAAATTCTTCTCGTAAAACTTGAACTTGTTGTACTTGACTAGCTACTATTCTTGGATCTGATGAAATAGGTCCCAGTGCTCCTAACATTCTTTCTTTTGCTCCAAGCCAAAAGTTTAATCCTTCATAAGTGTCATAAAACTCTTTAATGTCTTCAAGAAATTTTATTCTATCCTTACATTTAATCGATATTGATTTCCAACAGTTGGCAACATCTTCAAGTTGCTTATTCAGTCCACTAATTCCATTGGCACCAGTCTTACTTCTCACAAGATCGCGCACTTGAGTTTTTGTACTATCTAGTAGAGACTGTTTTTCATACATCTCTTCAATCACAAGTTTAATTTGTTTAGTTGTTTTGTCAGATTCTTCTTTCGTTAATGGAATAATGTCCTTTGGTAGCTGTCGTTGCATCTATAAGTAAATGGATTAATATGCAATTAATTATTCTAAAAATAATAATAATTCTTAAATATATTCAAAATTTAAATGAATACAATTAGACGATATCACCTTCTCAAGAAATTGTGATAAGATTTTCAAATTATCCAAATATTTTGTTAGTTCTTCTCTAATATTATCAAGTTCATTTTGTCGATCTGTGATCTTGACACCAAGCAAGCCATAACGATTATTAATTTCAGAAAGTTGCTGCTGAACTGGTGAAAGTTCTTCCAAGTGAAAACCATCTTGACTAGATCGCCGACTACTAAAGCCACTACTGCCACCTGGAGAAACCGGACTTTGAACTGCACAGGATTTATTTGGAGAAGGTGAACGGCCTTCCTGTGATGTTCGACGTACTAAAACAAAAAAATTAAATAAATAGAGATTAAATTATACTACGTACTTAAAATGAAAAACTTATAAAATAAATTTTAATCTTACGAGGCTAATGTTGATAAACATATCTATTCATACGAATAAATAAGAATTTTAAATATTTTTTAAAAGTATCTATTCAATTTTCGATTTTATCCTCTTTAATTTTTATATGTTAACTTTTAATTTCTTTGTGATAGATATTATTTTGATGCTAAATAGCGAAGAAGGCTATTATTTTAGGAGTAATTTTGAGTTTAACCTGCAATTTCACTTTTTCCTAATTTTTTGTTTAAAAATGTTGTCTTTTAAGAATTTTTTAAAATCAGAAATAGGTAGAAAGTACAAGAGATCTTATATAAGGAATAAATTAATTTTTATACAATAATATGTTTCGTCAAGTACGACTGTACGATGTCGTTGTAATAAAAATTTAATCCTTTCGGAACAAATTTCTGCTAGTTGCATATTCAAAACACCAGTAACAATTGTTTTGCATAAGTTATACATGGTTTTTATTCATTCAGAAATTTAACACAAGATTCCAAATAAACTCTTAAATCCGAAATATCAGCAATTGAAAAAATCGTCACATACCGAAATAAGTCTTGATTATAAAATAAATATTACACTAGTTAAGAATTAATATAATGTGTATGACTACAAATTTTTTGTTAATTTTTTATCATATCCTATGTATTAGAAAAATGATTGCAGTATTAGGATATAATTTACTTAACGTATAGGATATAAATATAGTAGAAGTTGGTTTATATTACATACTATAGATTATGTACGAGAACATATTTAATTATTTATAATTTTTTTATTGTTATAAAATAATATCTTCATTAAATTGTTATATGATGAAATTAAAAATTGAGATAAAATGAAAATTAAAAACATACAGTAGCAAATATGTGAAAACTTCAAAAAATATAAATTAAAATGAATAGTATAATATAATAATCATACTTGGACTAATAATGTTTAGTTTCTTTGTTGGACTGTTGCCACCACGTCGTCTTATCGGACTATTACTTCTTTCTCTTATCAAATTGTTATAGGAAATACCAATATCATTAACTTTAGCAATAGTATAACCATAGTCGCGATACTCTTTTTGAATAGGTTTCAATTCTTCGATTTGTTGTTTGATTTTCTCGAGATCTATTGGTACAGGTTGTAATAATTGCATTTGATTCTCAATATCATTCAACCACTCTATAACTTGATCGCGAAGTTTTTCATAAGCAGAAAATCGTTCTATGCATGACTTGCTTAGTCGATGCTTTTCATCGAGAAGATTATTTAGTTCTTTCCATTGTGATTCAATAACTTTAATTTTATCTCGTATCGGTGCAATATCAGTTATATCTTTCTTAGAAATCAAGTTCTTTCCATTACGAATAAGATCTTCATAATTGCTACTTTGATATTCACGTTTGTCGAAGAGCTGTAAAATTTGTCCTTCATATTCCGAAATATTAAGCTTATTTAGGTCTCTTGATTCAAGAAGCTCAATCATATGAACATACCAACTATCGAATTTAAGATTTTCCGTAAGAAATTTATGGAGAGTTTGAAACATATTTTCAAGAAATTCACTTCGACGGAGTGATTTGTCCAAGAGTTTTTCAAATCTGTTTTGAACATCTTTAAGCTTACTTTCAGTACGTTTAACTGCTCTTGCATTACTTGAATTTTTTAGGAGTTCTTGTGCGATATTGCTTACTGCTTCTATACTGGCACGATGACTATCTAAATCTGCTTGTAGTAAACGTTGTTCCCGTTGTTGTTCTTCTAAACGTTCTTTTTGCAAACTTGCTGGCCGATTAACATTCCTAAAAATACGAAACCAATAAGATTAGTATAAAATGTATAAATTAAAATATATATATTAAATATAATCAATGCAGAATAAAATTTAATTAGAATTATTTAGAAAGTATTTACTTGAGTTGACTCTCAGCATTGTTTAGCCAAGTGATTAAATTGTCTAATGCGTCTTGTATACCCTGACACTGTACCAATGCCGTATCAAGCTCCTGACACTTCTCCGCAAGCATAATACTAAGTGTCTTGTACTTCTTTTCAAGTGTGTAAACAGGTTTCTCAAATCGGTTAACTTCAGTAGCAGTAAACTGTTCGTCCAAAGATTTTAGCAGTGCCTGAACACTAGCTTTAACATTATCGATGAAACGCTCGTTAGTCAAAAATTCGTTATAAATAGCCTTGGCTTTACTTAGTTGATCCTCTACTTGCTTAAGTTCAGGCGCTACCGGCTCAGAAATTATTCGATGTACCTTAGGATCAAGTTCTTTAAGCCAGGCATTAGCTTTATCAAGCGTCTCTCGGTAATCACGCTGCCTACCACCGACCTCGGATAGTCGATCTGAAAGGGCATTCACGCGAAACAATAAATCTTTATACTGGGTAGTTACAATTAACACTTCACTTAGCACCGCTGAATCCTGGCTGGACATAGGCTCTTTATGTGATAGCCGTTGAGGTAAGCTCGTTCTAAAATCATTTAGAATTTGCAGATAATCCTTACTTTCATCAATAAACTTCTGTGCAGCCATCGTAATGAAACGCAAGTCGGCCTGATGGGCTATCACATCACTGACAAAGTCTCGAGTTGTATCTGTACTGCTTATCAATTTATCCAAATCACTCAGTAAACGTTCATTATCTTCCAATATTCTTCGTGATTTTTCGAGCCACATTGAGAAGAATGAAATTTCGTTCCTGAATCATAGTTTTCAATAATATTCATTGTTATTTTTCCAAAAGTCAACTTTTCAAATTTAAAGACAAAATATAAAGACAAAGTAACTTTGTTTATTTAATTGTATTTAATATCTTCATGCTTTCATATACGTATACTATAGGTTTTTACAAACTTACTTAAATTTTGCGAGTTCATCTTTTGCGCCTACGAGTCGTTTTAGAAGTCTATCTATTCGATCTACCACTCTATCAAATCGAATCTTCAAAGAACGTTCATTTTTCTCCAGCGTTGATACTTCATCATTGGAAAGAGCATCGCCGCCAGTAAGAAGAACTTGTCTAATTTGATCACTACATGTTGAAATAGGTTGCCTATGTACTTCAATATCTTCCTTTAATTGCTATAATTAATAACAAATTGATTCTTTTTTTAAATGTTTTAGTATTTAAAATCTTTAAAGAATAATCCATGCATAATGTGGATAATTTATGCATACATTTTATATATTTTATATTGATAATATATAATCATTCTAATTTAACAAAATATCTCAACAATAATAATTTATATTTTTTACCTTCAAGCTACTCATCTGATTTTTGAGTCCTTCAATATCTTCATTCACAACATCTTGGTGAGCTAATTTGCCCTCTACATCGACAATCCATTGTAAAAGTTTTGAAAGAATATCTCCACATATTTTGTATTTCTCCTCGATAACGTGCTGTAAAATCCAAAAAATATTTTTAATTCTACTCAAGCAATGAGCATAACATTTTTTAATTAATACAAAAATAATATCATCTTACCAATGATAATGTATTCAAAAAATAGTCTTTCAAATTAAAATTAAACTTGATTAAACTTATGTCATACTTCATACATACAAACACATACACACTCGAAATGTTATAAGACATAAAAAAGAGGTTGTGTAATCACAGATGAAAAGGAAAATTGTTGATAAATATATGCAGAGTTGGTTAGAAAAACATGTAGCTATATCTTGCGAATTAGTACAAAAGCTGAGGTATATACTTTCAACAGCCAAGTTAATTTACGGAAAGAAGAAGAAAAAAGGAAAATATGTGCTTATAGTTAAGAAAGTTACATATATGCTTTCCTGCACTTAAAACACTCTCCTTCACTATTAGCAATGTTGATAATATATTCATCAGCTTAGAAAAAAATATGTTAAGTTCTTAAAAATCAAAATTGATCGCTTTAAGATTGCAATGTAGATCGCCCTTTTCGTCTCTGGCAAGCTATGAATTAATGCTTAAGTAACATTAATTTATCTGTAAGAACTATAAATTCAGAAGTAAAGTTAACGATAAATTTATTTTATTTTATTTAAACATTTTTCAAGCAAATAAATAATATTACATAAACATAACATGAGTAATAATAATATGGAAATTGCATATGATGCGTATAATATATATAATATTAATATATTTCGGTGAAATATTTTACACAAAATATAAATGGTTTCATAATAATTAAATAAAATAATATTTATCATACCTAAAAAATAAATAATTTATTAACATAAAATTAAAACATAAAGAAAAATTTATTAATTACATACTCATTTGTAATACACTAAAAACATATTTATTTATATTTTTCCATAAATATTTCAAAAATCAACAGAACTTTAAAAGGTGATAAAGTATGCACTAATACAATGCCGAAATATTAACCTTTTATCAAAATTTAAAAAATTATAGTATCAAAGTATAATAAATGTACAGTAAACGATTTATATTTACATGTACTTAATCTTATTTAAACAAATATAATTTAAATGATATCTTATATTATATTAATACTAAAAATATCTATAAGACATTGACCTAACCTTTGGTAACTAAATTAATACAAATTTTTAAAAGAAAACATTAATAGAATTTAAAATATAATTAAATTTCATAACATAAAATTGGTTGTTAAAGTAACGTGTTATCACTTAAATAAATATACTACTTTTAATATAAATTCTTATTTATCTATAAATAAATTCATAAATAATATTATTGATGATATAAAATAAATGATAAAAAAAACAATGAATAATGATTTATAAACTGGGTTATTATTGTCCTGTCCAAATTTTTTAATTCTTTAATAATCCATTCTTTAATTTGTATATATCCACAATGTTATTTTAAGGGATATAGAAATATGATACTTTGTCATTAAAATAAGAAAAATAATAATTATTGACAAGTAATCAAGTATTCCTCGATGCTTCAGAATTGGATAAAGAAATGATTGTATAAGATTTTCAAAATTTTTTAGTAAATTTTTGTACGAAATTTTTTATTTTATAAGAAATTATGATAAAGCATAAAAATTAAGTTATTATTTTTTTTAAATAAATGTTTAAAAAACAAATTTCAAATTAAAAAGGTTCTTTTAATAAAATGTTTAATATTTAAAGTTTAAATGTTTTTAGAAAACGAAAAGTTTTGTAAATGTATTGAAATATATACTATTTCAAGGTTCTTTAACATCTTTAAAGACTTGTTTATTAATTAAATGTACGTTTCTTTATTTAAGATTAAAATTGCTTATATATATTCTTAGGTCGTACCAAAAATTAATTTGAATTTAGAGAATTATATTCTATAGAAGGATTAATTTGAATAATTGATTTAAGTAATTATTTGAAATTAGATGGGGGTAATAACTAATATTGAGTAAATATTCACATTGTATACACGAAATCTCTGAATGCCATGCATTCACTAGTTATATGTAGACATATATTTTATCATTATTTATTACTTATCAGTTGTTTTCATTACTTATATTTTTATAAATAGTATAGGTATTACTCACCTCTAAATACAAGCTTTCCGGATAAATCGAAGCAAGTTTTTTTGCGCGCTCTTCAAGGACACCCACTAAAGTTGTATATTTTCTGTTAAGTATATCGAGGTCTCGTATTATACTATCAACTGATACAAGGCTGCCTCTTCGTGGTCTTTTAACAGAAGCATCCAATGATGGACAGAGTTCTTCCAATTGTTCCTTAAATACTCGGAGTTTTTGTCCATAAATCTATGAGTTTGGTTAATTCCATAAAAGGTTAATCGAATTAGTCTTTTGGAATTACTACCAATAACTTCCAAAAAGGTAGATATTAAAAATATGTTAAATTTCCAGATAACTCATTGCGGTATTTAATTGTATAGTTACAATTCAATCTATACAATTATTTGCAGAAAAGGTTTTTGTTCTTTTTCATTTTATTTTATTATTATTTGAAAACGTATTAATAATTACAATTAAGGCAGATGTTTTATATTTTTTGTACAGATATGTATTAAAATTTTTTGTTTCATTTTACATTACATAGAATTACAAAAGGAATTAAAACATTTTTAAGAGTTAATAACAATATTTTATAGAATAAGGGTTACAAATATTCAATATGCTAGAATAAATAATTTTAGATTTTGCATGATTAAAAAATATATAAAAGCATTTTTTATTTAAGACAATAAAACATAATTTTTAAAAATTAGTTCAGAATCAATAAAATATTTTCATACATTTTATGTGGGTTAATTTAATTAAGATAATTGTATATTTTTATTTTTTATTACAGCGAGTTACCAGAAAAATTTGCATAATTTACAGCATTTCATATTTGGACTTTCGAAGTTTCTCATTGAATAAAAAATAACATTTATTAATGTGTTATAGTATATATTTAAGAGTCGATTATTAGGATGATTGAAATAACAAAAAATTATATATATTATATAATGCTATTATAATTATCGATAACCAAAACTACATAAGAATTATTTAAAGTTTTGTATATATTAACTAGCAATAATTATACAAGATATTATAAAAGATATTATACAAATTAAGTTGAAGATTTTTATAACTGAAATAGAAAAATCTTATCAATCTTTGCCTGAAAAAACTTATATAAAATAATAGTGTATACAGTGATGAATGCGATGAGGATGAATATATGTAGAAAGCGCTTAATCTAATTATAAGCTTTCATTCACTCATTTTTCATTCATAGTAAGATTAAAAGTGCATATTACTTTGAATTACTTGTTGCTACCTTACCTTTCCTTCACGAACGAGTCGTCCACCAGTAACGTTAATTGATTCGATAACTGCAGCATGGTCAGTTACTATGTTTAGCAAATTCTATAATATCAAAAACCGATCGTAATTATTAATAAATAATTAACAAGTAATTAAATTCAATATAAAAATATCAAAGAAACCTTTGTACTTTCCAGTTCTTCAGCTTTGGTGGGAACTGGAACGATATTTTCAAGTCTGTTATAGCTTTCATCAACAAAGTCGATCTCGTTCTGATAAGATGTTTGATACTGTTGCGCTAGTCCATAGGCACTTTCAGCACTGCGAAGTCTATCCACAAGCTGTCCACAGATATTGGTCCAACGAGCGTTTAGTCTATTTATTTCTGAATCCAGTTTATCCATATCTCCATGAGACCCATGGTGATTTGGACGTGACTTTTCAACGAGTCGTCTAACGTTATGCGCGTCGTCATTTAACTGGTCAATGAGTAATTGCTGTTGGGCGATAGCATTTTGTAAAACCATTAGTTCCTCGAGAACTCCTTGCAAGCCTTTTACATCAGGAGGTAGCTCATCAAACGAAACCAGTTTAATTTCGAACTCAGATATTGTAGTTGTGTTCTCATCCAAGCTATTTAACACGATTTCCACACATTTAAGACGTTCAATATAGACGCTACTGAGATTCCAGATATAGTTCCATCTGCTCATAATATTGTCCAGCTTACTCTTCATCTGAGGAGTTTTAATAGTAATATTATGGAAAATCTGTTGTACTTGTTCAATATTCGATGTTAAATATTGTAATCTTTGCTCATAATCCTGATGTTCGAGTACAAGGTGTTCAAGCGTTTCAAGGTCACGTGGTAATGGTATTGCAATGCGAACCGTTAAAATTCTTTCAGTCTCATCTAGAGCCTTCAGAAGTAAAGAGATCTGCTCATTGAAAATACGTCCAGTATGGCGGGACTCTTCTTCAGCTTTCGCACGCTTTTCAAAGTCATCAAATAATTGATTTACTTCAGCTATCTCACGTCTTAAACGGCGTAACTGTGGATCTGAAGGATCACCCTCTGCCAGTAGTTTATCTCCATCTTCATTCAAGGCTTTTCTAATAGCAGTACGTTGCTCTTGTCCCATGTCTAGAAATTCTTGTAATGTCCACTCTTTAACTACCTACATTAACAACATTTTCTTATTTATAGATATCTTATTTTTACTTTACAAAGTTTGTCTTAAAATTTGTTCTGAATTTTTTATTACTTTAACTTTTAGTGACTTATGTTTTGAAATTTATTTAGAATTGTCATTCTAAAAATTTATAAAATTATTATGTTATACTTTCAAATACAGTCTAGGAGCTTATATATAAAATTTAATACATTTGAAATTGAAAAAATGTTTTTATTGACCAATAAATATCACATACAAAATGTCACTGTAGTTTCATACTCTAAAATATGTATATAACTATAAATATATTTATGCATTAGCAATTATAATAAAAGAAATATTAAATCGATTTAAATGCAAATTTATTTTAAAATTATAGTATAGAAATAAAATGTATAAATATGAATTCTTAATTTGGAAATCTAAAAAACGAAATGAAAATATCTTGTGTAAAAAAAAAAAAGAAAATTAATAAGAAAAATAAAGTGCAAAAATTTCAAAAGCTTAATTATATTTTTTTACTCATTAAATACATTAATGTTATGTTATATTTTGAAGTCTCTAGAATTTTGATAATCGTTAATATATAAGATAATTTAAAAAATTAATCAAATTGAATAATATTTTACCTAATTTTATATTAAATATAAATAGCAGCATAAGTATAAAAAATAAAAAAATAAAATTAAATAAGCTATTAAGAAATAATAAAATTAACTTTTGTTCCTGAAATTATTAATTTTTATTTAAAGAAAACTTTAAATTAATAAAAGTAGCCTATGTATATCCAATATATAATCAACTTCATTTTATTACTTATGAAACGGTTAGTAACAGAGATAAATATAATATATAATTTTATTTCCTAAAATGCATACTTTTATGGTAGCGAAGATCATGTTCTGTCTTAGACGCAGTTGCTTACGTTGCCAGAGAGCTACACTTTTCTCATATTGTCTCCTTAGTTTTTCTACTATGTCAATCACTTCTTTATCAGGTGGCTGAAGCAAAAAACAGACACCAGGTACTGGCGATTCAACTCCTTGGGAATTTTTAATTCTCCATTTTATCCTACTAGATGTATCGTACAAAGTACATTGTTCATTTTTCTCTATGGACATCTAAAAAATGTATAAAATGTTGAGTAATTATATTTAAAGACAATTATGTAAAGAAATTGCCACTTTTATTATTTTAAAATCTATTTGCATTTGTCCTTACGTTAACTTGCTTATAGGTACAGATACATGTGATCTGCAGAGGCCGTTTCACTGGCTGCTTACGCAGTTTCATGGGTATAATATCCTTTGCTTGATCAACTAATTTATGAACGTAATCACCATAATTATTTAGTTCCTCCCTTAGTTCTTGCATCCCTTTAAGTAAAGTCTCGCCTTCACTTAAACTAAATTCCGACTGCGAATAAATTGTATTCAATAATTCGTCCTTCTTCATGATCCACTGTTCGGCTTGATTAATTTCTTTGAGAAATTGTTGGTTTTGAGATGCATGTTTTAAATGAATTTCTAAGCAAAGAGTTAACTGTAATAACCAGGCCCATTGGCTTTGCATTGCTGACATGTAAGCTTCAATTGTTTTGGATGCTGGATGGTGTTGTAAAACTAGGCCTTCTCCACGGTCTTGTACTGCCGAGAATTGAATTTCACGCTTCTCAAGGTCGCTCATCAGAGTCTTTTTAAATATAAATATAATATATATTTTACCATTATGACACTAATTATTTAACATAATACTGTTCAATAATGACAAAACCATTTATTACTGTAGTTAAAAATTAATTTTTAGAAAAACAAAACCTATAATTCTCAATTAATTAACACAACACAAAATAATGTTCACATATATTTTTCAATTTAAATTTACATAATATTAATCACCTTTAAATTTAAATGTACTGCATTTATCGCTTAGAAAATTATTATTATGGAAAAAAGAGAACAATTTAGATGTATTAATTGCAAAAATAAATATTAATAGATAATGTTATGCATACATAAATAATAACTCTATAAAAAACTAAATAAAAGAAATACAATACAATAAATTTACCTCTACTCCAAGTCCGTATGTTTGCTTGTAAAGTATGAACAATTATTTTATTCAAATTTATAAGTAAAAAAATTTAAAGCAATATAAGAACATCCAAAATAAGAGATGAATTGTTACCTCATAATACTGCTCAACACTATGAAGATTAAGATTCTTGTCACTCCAGTCACGTGTAAGCTCAATCTCCTCTTTGCTGTTAAGCCAGACAAGCTCGCTAGTAGCTGATTGAATGAAATCGTGAAGAGTCTCAAGGTCAGATATGCGCTTGTTAGATGCAGTAATAAGTTCTGCGAACATTTTTTGTAGTTCACTTAAATACTGACTATATAAAGAGCGCTCATTGCCGTGGAAGATGTTTTCGGCTTGAACACATTTCTCTATATTAGCATGAAAAAGTTCAACAGCCTTGTGCTCCCGTTCATGAACATCAATTTCTTTCTGTACACTCGGTTGATCAGAACCGTAATCCGCCTCATTAATTTGCTTGAGTTTGTTTTTGCACCAGTCGATGTAGTCGTGAAGGGTGCGGAAGTGTGGATTTGTATCAACCAAGCGAGTTTCGTGTACCGTTGTGCGGTGTTTTGTAACAACGCGTTCTTCAACAGGAAAGGATACAATCGATAGTGGTTGCACCAATCGCTTATGCATCAATGAACGCAGAGCTACCCAACGTTGATGCATCTTCTGTATTCGCTTATGAAGTTCAGGTGCTTGACTATATCTACCTTCTGTGAGGGTGTGTACGTCTGTGAAAATATTTTGTATCTGTATTTCGGAGTTGCGAATATCCTGTTCTAATAAATCCACGGCATGCTTGGCTTCGAGAGGATGAAGGCGGTCGAGTCTTCGTGCTTCATCTTCAAGTCGTTTTTCGAGTTCCTCCAGTCGATTGTCAGTTGACTTCATTTCTCGATGAACTTTTTCAGCAAGCCGTTGCAGTCGTTCAAGCCTGTTGATTATAATAAAAAGTAATGCACTTATGAGAGAGAGAGAGAGAGAGAGAGAGAGAGAGAGAGAGAGAACAAAAAGTATTAAACACCATATAGCAAAGAAATTCTATAATATTTACCTTTTTATTTCATCATTGACAGCCTGATCCTTTTCTTGGTGTAGCATCATAAAACGATTCCAATTCTTTTCAATAAGTTCAATATGTAACTCTTGCTCGATATCAATTTCACCAACGGTATCAAAATACTTCTGCAAATCTCGAAATATGCTAGTAAGTCGTTGCTTATCACGGTAGCGCGGCGGCATTTCTTCATTTCTTAGCTTGGCACTATCTGCGGCAAGCTTCTTCATTTCTATCAGGGTAGGTGGAAAGTAACGATCCTGCACCATTGATATTTTCTCACGCATCCATAGATGCAGATTATTTGCAACCTCACGATACTCACCCAATCGACGCTGAGCCTCCGCGTCATATAGGGGGTGAATTAACGGAGGATCGGGAAAAACATCGTATAATGACGATATATAAGTTATTAAAGACTTCTCATCTGGCTCAGGTGTATCAACGTCTAAAACAAATCAATTTATACACTTAGTTATGCATTTTAAAAATTTTAAAAATTTATCAATAAAATTGTCTAATATGAAGGTTCTTTTTATACGAATATATATTTGTAATATCAAATTCATAATTATACAATAGCAGCTTATTAAAGATACATTGTTGAACATATACATATAATAATACTCAATTTTTTATTATCAAATTATGCGCAATTATATAAATTTGAAAATCTTAATAAAAACGACTAAAAGTCAATGCAGATGTATCCCTTTCTATTTTTACCCATTTTATGCTCACTTTTTTCTCTCTCTCTCTTCTCCGCCCTTTCTTTAAACTCTCACATCTACCATCTCACTTTATTTTTATTTTTTTGAGAGAAATACTGAGAATATTAAGATAATTTCAAATAGTTCTTTAGCTACCCACCAAGTAGATATTTCACGACAATTTCTATACAATTGATACAATTGAAATATACAATTGATTACTCTTTTATAAATTTTCTTAAAAGACTAGCAGTTAAGAACACTAGTTATAAAATCTAAAAATATTCTCACAACACGATTTTTTAAATCCTCGAGGGATTTGAAAATCGGTATAATTGGCAAAAGTAAAAGGTCGAAAATAATTACCTGCACATTCACTTATACTTTTAAGTAATGTGAAAGATATATTTTCTTTTATGAAGATTTTTCTAACAAAAACTGGTGTAGCAATTAAAAAATACAAAATGCAAATAGAGATTTATTTATTATTTATATTATATTTATTTATTTAATAAAAAATTTAAAGTATTATTTTTTACCTTGAAACCACTAAAAGTATAAATTATAGTATAATACATATAATACATATCTGCGCAGTGTGTACGCTGATGGAGAAAAAATATTTGTATAAAATAAGGTTATAAATATAGCTGAATACAGAGAAAAATTGATAAACAATGATGGATTGATGCTGCTGAAACAATGAAAATATCCTATTAACTCATGCATTGTTATCAGCTGAATCTCAGGTAAATCAGTGAAACTTTTTTATCGTTGTTTAAAAAAATTTCATGACATGAATTTTTATAGCTGGTATCGTAATTCACTTTTTATCCAAGAATTTTTTTTTCATTTTATTTTACTAATTTTACACTAATTTTACAATTTTTACTTTTTCAGAAATTGCTATACAACTACAATATTATAGAAGATAATTATGCAAAAAATGTATACTTACATTTTTAAATTTTAGAAAGCAAAGGAAATATTAATATTAAAATTTTTAACAACAAATATTTATATATACATATATAATTTTTACAATTTTCTCTAATACATATGATGTCAATGAACATTATGTATAAAATAATATCTTTAGTTGCTATCATGTTTTTAAAATTAAGTTAATAAAAACTTTTTAACAAAAAGACTGCCTTGTACTCTTAAGTTGTATTTACTAATTTTTGATGTATTAATTATAATCGCTATTTTAATCGTCGTCTTTTTCTTTCTTTCGACTTTGCATATTAAGACATAGATTTTTTAAAGATTTAGTCGGTTACAAACAGATATATTAACAGAATAATATTTTAGAAACATTAATTGAATCAGGAAACGTCTTTTAATTTGACTCTGAAACAATTGTGCTCTATTTCATAATTAAACATGTAAACTAAAACGTTGGTATAGTCTTGATAAATTTTATATTGCTAGTATTACAGTAATTTTTTTATTATACATAGGCATGTTATTTACTAATGTTACTTTGCGAAAAAGCGTATAGATGAGATGGTAATAAAAAAACCATGTAAACGAAAAAATTAACTCTTCACAATAAAGGAAGAGTACAATTTTCCTTTCGTTTTTATGTTCATTTGAAACATTTTACTTTCCATTAGGTTGCATAAAGCAGTACCTTTATAATACTCTTTACATTTACTATTATATTTATTCATTCTCATAAGTAATTTTTTGAGAAATAGTAATTACCTCCGAGGTTCTTGAAATCTTTTCTTATGACGTATATGTGTGCATTTGTGTTTTTACCCATTCATATTTGTATATGCGTGTAGTTTAATAATTGTAATTCCATTATTATGCCTTTTCTTTTTTTCTTCCAAAAACAGAAAATTAAAATACATTACCTAAATTTATGTGATTACAAAGAAAACGATTAACTCATAATTTTTATTTATATAATTAAATTTTGCATTTAAGCATTCTCTTAATACAAAGTACGCATTTTCATCATTTACGCTTTGAAATTAAACAGATATTTTAATTAATTAATATTTATTACATTAAATCTAATGTAAAGTTTTTTGCTACTTTTTTGCTTTATCAATAATTTATTGCAAAATAAGCAAAATAAGCTCCTTCGTATCTTTTAATATGCTGATAAAAGATCAGCTAGTATCAAAAAATCATCGATTAGTACTATATAATATTATTGAAAACACAATTCTGAATTAAATACAACAATATTAATTCAATATTTAAAAAGAAGTAGTCTTCATGAGTTAAATATAGGATTGTAAATTTTGTCAATTGCATGCGTCTTCGTGTCGACGAGCTTTGTCTTCGATAAAATTGATCGTCCTAGACACTTCTTTCCGATATTCCATATCCTTCTCTATTCCCGAGTTGATTTCTAGACTCTGTTAGTTCCTTGATATTTGAGCACACTGACCATGTTGCCTAGAGATCTGCAGTCAACACTTCTTACGATGTATTCTGACCCACTACTTTTCCTCTAGAGTAGTGCCTCTTGTTGATAACAATGATTTATCTTTGTCGTAGAGCTGCACAGATCTTGTAGACTGCTTTCACCGCCTTGTTGTTTGCAATGTCGTCGACCATTTATCTAAGAGCGAGGTTTTTAATGATACTGCATCTTCTTAAAAACTTTTCTTGTAATTCGCTGATTTTCCTTAAAGCTGTGTTCCTACTATTCACGAAACACGGAATTCTTGTTTTTTTTTAATCGATTACTAAACACTACTTAATTTCTGGATATATTTTTGCACATTTCTAGAATCGCATTTGTAGTAATCACCTGCTACTTGCCGACATCTACGGCGTCACTTCCAGCTCTCAGCGACAATCACTTTATCCTGTATTGTCGACCGTCGTTTATCGAAGTGTCGCCACTACCTTGTTTTGCACCCTGTCTGAACAATAAATTTTGTACTTTCATTTCTACTTAACTCATCCTTGGACCTATATCTAGAAAGAGTCCCGAAAATTGTAGGAATATCCGTATATACAGAAAAAGGGTCAAAATAAATGTACTTGATACGTCAGGAGTATGTGTAAATATATTTACATTATACCAAAACGTAATTCTTATCTCTACTGATCAATTTAATACAAAAAGACCCTTCTGAAGAACTATTGAACTTTTCTTTCAAATTTCTTTCATCCCTTCAGATCGCACATCACTAGACTAGTGTCCGCTCACAAACACACTAACTTAGATGCACTAACAACAAAGTTTTCATAATAATATGCATACATATGCAAATTGACGAAAATTATTTTAGTTTATTTCTCTCATATAAATTAATTTTTACGTACATAATACATAGATTTACAATCTAAAAAGTGCCGTAATTACAAACTGCACCTTTTATTAGTTAATTAGATTTTCTCTTTATTTTTTAATTAAATAATCTTTATAATTTCATTAAAAACTAACATCATAACTATATATATAGATAGTTAGAGATGTAACAAAACTTAAGCAATATTATTAAAAAGTACTTTAATAAGTTTATGCTACCAATTCCTCATCAGGTCAATTATTGGAAATGTTTGTTCTTACGGTGTAACATTACACCTCACTAAATAGAAAAACTAAGAATTTTAAAAAAGAATGCATTAGAGCATGGTTAAGCCTGTACAGAAGTGAATTAAGTACATACAAAAATGTTATATGTTAAGTACATACAAAAATGTTATATGTTAAGTACATACAAAAATGTTATATGTTAAGTACATACAAAAATATAATAAAACATATAATACAGCAAATATAAATAAAATAGATTTATTTATATGCTAAAATAAGAAAAAATCATTTTGCAAAAATATTTAAAATAAAAAAATAGCTTCATATTGAGCAACCTATATTGAAATATCATGTATTTTACAAAAATATTTCAAACCGGATTTTTAACCGGTTTCTTTTACCTCTTTACCTTTAACCGAATCTTTTACCTTTCTTGATAGACAAAACTATTTACAAAGCAAAACTAATGAACCAATAATATATTACATTAATATAAATATGATCGGATACTAAAATAACTTATGAATTAAATTTAGATGGAAAAAGCTACAATATCAGTTGGAGATATAAAATGAATTACTCAAAGAGATAAATTGTAATTATATCCCAGTGCATTATATGGAACGTGTATGAAATCTTTAATTATGTAACTTATACTCTTTTATCCTTAATGTCTACCCTGCTTCTTTAATTCCTGCTTAATCAAGATAAAAAAGCAAATACAGAATACAGTTTTTTACCACTGGTCCATTTTTTGCATTATATATATAAAAAAATATAAAATTTTTACGGTAAAATATCACTCATGTAACAATTTAATGTATAATAATAAAAAACTTATACTTTTGTAATATTTTAATTGTAAGACGGCGTTGGCTGTACTTGAATCAGCAATATTTCCTTAAGGAATACTTAAAGATAATTTTGTATAAGAAGAAGAAATTGAAGTAAGCATTTTATCTGCAAGAGTACTAATTAATCTGCTATAAATTGCATGTATTACAAGAGGAAAGTAGAGGAGAAACTGTTGCACAAGAGCAAAAAAATTACGACAAAAAGTAGTCGACAAGCTCTCAAATTACAAATAGAAGCGACCAAATTACAATATTTACTTGTATTTTTTAAAACCTTTATACATCTTTGCTATTATTAAATTATTTTCACTGGCAACCTTGGGTATTTATTGTATCACTAGGTTTCGATACAACAATGAGAAAATAAAAAAAAATGATAGATACTTCGTATAACAATTGCGATTGAAAAAATACATTAAAAAAATGTGACTGTACATTTCTACATCTTATAATCAAGTAGCATAATATATTACCTTCGGGATCAAGAAGCCTTGTAACACCGTATTCGCGCTCAGCAACATAAAAGACCTGCTCAAGCCGCTCGCGAGCCTGCCAAGTGCGGGCGCTACACCAATCTAAGAGATCTGGTCTGTTTCTGTGTACAAGAGCACTAAAAGCTAAGCCGTCGCGCCATGATGACGTGAAATCGCTAACTCTTACGCCAGGGTAGCGGGCCGTCGATCTTCTCGCCCATCGCAGTAATGCTTCCCGCGCAGTCACATGCGACTCTTGACCAACTACGATGTCGGATATCTGCAAAAATGAAATATGTACACTAAATAAATATTTATAAGGGAAATAGGCCTTTCAATAAATGCTTTTCTCTTTTTAATAAAACATTATCTCATGATAGCTTCAAAGGCTTGTATGAGTTTTTCAGTCAAACTGTATTTGTCTAACAAACGATGTTCTAAAATGTATATATCTACATTTTTTTGAAATGTATGAAAATATCTTATTTTGTACTTTAAATAAATCTTACTTTTTTCTGAAAATAAACTTAAAATTACATTTTTGTCGTCATAAATAGTTAAAACGTTTTATTGAACATAATTTTTAAAGATTTTTAATTTAATTTTTTTCTAAATACGATCAAAATTAGAATTAAAATAAAAAATGTATTCAGTGGCATTTTAAAACAAATATACAAAATTAAATTTATGTAACTGCATTTTACCCGACATGAAAAAAATTACTTAAAAAAAATAATTTATAGAAATTTTTTTCGTTATAATGGAAACGCACAAAAATGAGTTACATTATTGGCATAACCATAGCATTATATCTCAATTAAAAAATAAAGTACAAAAATAAATTATGTTTAGCCATTGAAGATATTTTTTTGCATTGAGCTAATTATTTAAAAAAACTAGCTTTTGTATTATTATAACTTATATGTAAATGTAAGAATAATTTCATGCACAATTCATAATAAAGACAGCAAGAATTGAAATGAAGATTTTAAAATCATTACTTAATATTCAAATTTCTTTGTGTAAGAATGAAACTTCATTGTTTTTATCAATTCACGCCAAAAAAAAAACATAAATTTGCTTAAAATTGAAACAATCTAATTACATTATTTTATTACGACGATATTAGGAAATAATTATATTAATAAGAAAACCTCTAAATTATAAATATATGTCTATTTATTTTAAGGAACTATTCAAGATTTGTTTATTTAAAAGAATTAAATGCTCAGTAATTGTTACAAACAAAACTTTCATTTGCTTGCAATGGTGGAATAAGTACAAGATTTGATTGCTGCAATTTTATCAAATAGTATAAATAAATTTTTACATCTGTAAAATTTTAATTTTACAGATAAAATCTGTAATTTAATTTCTATTATGCTTTTATATGATGTATTTATATAAAATATTCTTATAAAGAACTTATAAGAATAAGTTCGTAAAATAATGTTCTTTGTGTCAATCCTCCAATACCATAAAGAAAGAGATAGTTGGCGCACGTTACCTACAGAAACTACTACGTAGGATTATTCTGTATAGTAGATGAAACACAAAATAGTTACAAATTTATTTTTAGAATATTAATCAAGTAAATTAATGAATCGTGGTTATTCAACAATAATCTGAATTTACTAGTATTTTCAGATTATAAATTCTACTATTAAGAATAATCTTGACTAAGATATTATTTCTTGATTTATTATATTCGCAAGTAATACAATACACTACAATTAATATAGCATAAAAACATTATGAAAATAATCAACTTTAAAGAATAGTACAATAATATCTTTTAAATAATTTTCTTCTAAAGTGCTGAGATACTACATCAACTAAATCATTGCGCTACTTCATAATGATAAATGAATATGTTTAATTAATCTTTGAATTTTTTTATTAAATCTATCCTCTATTGAATAAATTTGAAAAAACTAATTTTATACAATTTTAATATGTATTTAGTTATACAGTATTTGATATTAATTATATTTCATTTTTTTTTAATACAGTCTTGAATTGTAGAAAGACTAGTTTTTTCACCAATTAATTTTTTATTGTACTATATGTACATAGAAATTTCTTAATTAATAGTAAGTTTAAAATTAACAGATCAAATTATTAGGGATGAGGAAGATTTTAATGTAAAAAATAAATAATTTTATTTGAACTAAGTGTAATAATTAAATTATTTTTTTAATGTGACACAACATAATTAAAGAGAACTTAATTAACGTGAAACATGTATGTCACATTTTTTATACATCTACTAGAACAGGAATAGTTTAATTATACTATTCCTTGAATCAAGTTACTTTAACTTGTACTTATACAAATTGGGTGCATAACTTAATATTATGTAAACAATTAAACATTTTGTTAGTTTAACATTTTAATCTTTTACTATACTTATATAGACTAAAAAGATAATCGTTGATCTATAAACGTTATATTGAATTAATATCAGTTATAATATTATTATTGTTGTAAATTTTGAGTAAAAGTAACTTAAAGAATCATGTATGATTTTATATTTAAAACGAATGAAATCTTTCTGGAACGCTTACTATCGAATCATTGATCTGAGTTAAAAGTACTATTGATTTAACAGAATTGTGATTTTTAATTCGAGATAAAGAAATATTTTTCTTGTTAATAGAATCATGTCAAGTAACCAAATATGTGTCCCATTTATGAAATATGCAAGTATATTGAAAGGTGTGATTTAAAAATAAATTTATAAAAAATTGACATACTTATTGAGTTAATAATATTTACAATAAAACTATTAAGTAAAATAATATAAAACAAGTTTATTTACTACACTTTAATATAATAATAAAAATCACATAAGCCACTTCTACATTGACAGTTATAAAAATAGTACATTCGAAATTGAAAATATTTATTTCTATTTTAGTACATTATTCTATATTTTGAGTTTAGTAAAATTTATTTGAATGAATTGAATGAATTAAATAAATTTTACTACTTTTTATCCATATATTATTTATCTATATAGTGCTGAAATATTCGATTCAAAATATATAATGAATACTACATCAAATGTGAAAATTAATCTCTCTGTTGATTTAATATGTAAATTTTGTATTCATCCCGTCGTAAGAAATCGTAAAAAACGCTGTCTAAGAAATTTCTTTAATAAAGAATTTATAAACATAGAATAAGAATATATCCAATTATCAACTACATAAAACGCATACAATGTAATGTAACATACTTTGCGACATTCAATTTACACAAATTAATACCTGAGTGCGCAGTCCTCGTATACTTATTGTGAATAACTTATTATTAAAAAGTAAAGTTAAAATGAAAATAGCATACTTAATTATAATATAATAATTGATAAAGGCCTAGATATGTATAAGTAATAAGTAGAATAAATGAAACAAAAATTTTTTTAAACTGTGCATCAATAAGAACATGATTTTCTTTCAAAAAACGATATACTATTATTTAACATATAAATTAATTGAGTTTACTTTATTTATTTTTTAAATTTACGTGAATCTTAAACAAAGTTATTTTTTGTTATTTGGAGAAAATTTATTGCAAATATGAGAAAAAAGATTGTAACTGAACGAATTTTTCTGATATTTACATCATTTTCATAATAGCCTCTCAAAAATGATATCTGTATTATACCTAAAAAGTGAATATAAAAAGATTTTTAAAATAAAATTCTATTTCTCGATCTCTTCCTCTTTGTTTTGCAACGTCATTCAAGAGCTCTTCATGTGCGTGTATGAGTATTCACGAATCAAGCGTCTATAGCCATATGGGGCGTGCCGAGGCATGAAGGTCCGGAGACCGATATCGCCATAAAAGTGTATCCTTAATGACGTCATCTTTAGAGTACAGAACCACGTTTAAGATGTGAGACGATAAGAAAAAGTAAAAAATCGTATGATTCTATTCTAATGAACACATCATAAAGAAACATAGAATGAAGTTCATTTAATATTATTTTCATTTAATAATTAGAAAAATTGAATAATAGCAATAAAGCCTTTCTTTATTTAATAAGTCTCAAAAGTTGAAATAAATGTTGTAAAAAGTTCATTTTAACACAATTTTCTGGAACTGCATGATTATTTTTATAAATATATACGTTCAAGGCATTTTGGTACTTTTATGTGAAATATTTTTTATTTCATATAAAATACAGTAAAATATTTATTTTCTATCTGTATAATAGGATATAAGATTTATTATAAAATTACAAAATATTTATTGTTATTCTATTTAAATAGAGATGCAAATCTTTATAAATCTGATAAAATTATAATAAAGTAATAAAAAATGCAATGTTAACCTTGAAATACTTAAGAAATACAACAAATCATGTATAAATATACCACTTCGTTTATAAAGCTGAATACAAAATGAAATAATTTAATGTTATTCTTAATATGAAAAATGCAATATTTTAATTTAAAAATTATAATTTAATATAATACACAATTTAAAAAATTAATTTAAAGAGTATAA
Organism: Wiebesia pumilae; assembly: GCA_018907045.1. Taxonomy (NCBI): domain Eukaryota; kingdom Metazoa; phylum Arthropoda; class Insecta; order Hymenoptera; family Agaonidae; genus Wiebesia; species Wiebesia pumilae. The sequence goes on from JACCHZ010000116.1 coordinate 14,635,311, forward strand.
TAAGGTAATTTCATTTTAACAACTTTATTTACTGCACTTTAATATAATATTAAAAATCACATAAGCCACTTCTACATTGACAGTGATAAAAATAGTACATTCGAAATTGAAGAAATTTATTTCTATTTTAGTAGATTATTCTAAATTTTGAGTTTAGTAAAATTTATTTGAATGAATTGAATGAATTTAATCAATTTTACTACTTTTTATACATATATTATTTATCTATATAGTGCTGAGATATTCGATTCAAAATATATAATGAATACTACATCATTTTAGTATACTAAAAAAAGTATATAAAAATGAAAGAGTTGTAAAAGTATGTCACAAAATTTTTCAGGTTACGAAATTTCACGTAAGAAAACAAGATATACTTACATCAATAAAACAAAATGATTAGTGCAGAATGTTGCAACTAAAATTATAGTAAACTTTAGCATTACCTAAAATTATTATTTTATAGACACATATATGAGCATATGCAATGAAAAAGAAATATTTAATACATTAACTCGTGACAATACATACTCACATATCTGACTTTATACTCATTATATGCATATTAAAGGCAATTTATTAAACGTTTGCCTGTAAAACGGGAAAATGCTCTGAAAAAGCTGTTTCCGACATAATTCTTTACAATCCTTTCTTTTATGTATATATAAAAATATGCATTTTTAATTATTTATTTTAATTATTTATTTTACGTAAAATATTTTGAATACATATTTGTCAAAATGAAGTGAGACCATAAGCGTTGTTTATGCCTCAATTAGTTCATTCATCTGTGTTTGTAGCCACATCTTCATTGTTTGATTTATTCACTTAACTTTCGATTGTACAATCTAATACCATACACATATGCATGCACTTTTTAATGTTTGAATAATATACACTAACCAAATCAGATGCACTTTGGTTTAATGAATTATGAATTTCTAATTTCTAGTTTCCTATTTTAGAAGTTGTATTATTATTTAGACAATTGGCTATTTATTTTAAATATTATGAAAAAAGTTATAATAAAATTCAAGAAACTTTACATTTGCTTACTTGTAAAAATTTGTCTTAAAATTTTTAAAATATAGTCTGTACTGAAATATTAAATACTTAATACATTGCAATAAAGTTCTTAAGTTTATCTACTAAAGAAGTAAAGAGTTGAATAATTAAGATAATCGATTTTTATTCACATTTCAATAAAAATGATATCACACACACACACACACACACACAAAATTTTCAAAGTGTACTATTAAAATTTTTTTTAGAACATAAGCATAATAGTTACAATACTTTAATAACTAAAGTAAATTTTAAACTAAAACTTTATAACTTTAGAAATATAAATTAAAAAGAAAATTATTTCAAATTCTCTATTTCTTTCTAAGAGTACGTTCATCTTTACTACAAGATTATAAATAAAAGTAAATAGGCCATGTATGTATAATTGAAAAATGAATATCATCTCTGATAAAATAAGATTAAAAATGTTTGTGTAATGTACATTATAATATTTTTAATGCTAAACTTAAATATTATTGTAGTTCAAAATTACAATATAAATATGAGCAATCATTGCGTTACTGACGAGTGTCTAAGCTAGACATAACTTAACGCAGATTTATCGAGTTCTATGGTGTTCCCCGCAAATATAGTTAGGCAGTTATCTGAACATAAAGAGTAAATGATTCTAAAACCAAGTATAAACATCAAATACTTATCAGAAACGATTAAGTTAGTGAAAATAATTTACGGTATTTATAACCTTGTGTTATATAATAAATAAAAATAGCTTACTATCGAAAACCTTAATACCGTGTCATTATTATCATTAAATATTTCTTATATTTGCATCTAGTAATAATATAATCGTAAAAGATAGTCTGTTTTTATCTTCGTAAGTGTCCAGCAAATGAGTGACTAGTTATTAGTGCCTTGGACATCAATTTCCCAACATCGTACCTTTAGTCATTTGTATTTTTCGCTTCTTTATTTTATTAAATTATTTTACGTTTCTCACTAAATCATAAAATTGTGCTTAAATTAACTTTGATAAATAAAAAAAAAATAAAAACTGTGAAAGTAGAAATCCAATGTCTTATATTTCTTAATATAATAATTATTTTCTAATTATATTTTATTGTTTTTAATTTAATTTTCACATTTTATCTTTATTATTGATATACTAAACTCACGAATTAAATGATATGTATTTTTATCTTTATTTATGAGTTTTTAAACTCCACGTTTTTATGACTCTAATTTTAACTAATAAAGTGGCAATGTAAATGTAAATGAAAGCGAATCATTTAGACAATAAACGATGTTAGCATATAATAAATGTATTGAGCAAATAATCGTTCAATAGATTATGGGCTTAAATTGCTTCTTTCTTACTTATAACGCAATCTTAATTTCAATTATTATCTTCTATTTATGCTTCGAACAGTTCTAGTGATATTCGATCTAGAAAAAGTATTAAAAAATATACTTTTTAACACATTACATCAAAAACCCATCTAGAAAAAGAATTGCTTATATATGAATGTACAATTCTATACTACAATTTCTTAGTATCTGAAAGTAACTTGAGAATAAATTCATCTCAATAATTACAATAAATTATTATAGAATACAAGACAATATAAAATACAATCAAACAAATATAATTTCTCTTATTGTGTACTGTTTTTCTTCTAATTAGTATGAGTTCTCTTAACTTAACAATAAATATATAAATACAAATATTAATATAAATATAAATATATAAATGAATTCCCCTTAACAAAAAAACAGTTTTTGATTGAAATAAATTTAATTTTAAAAATCTTTTACTGTATTTTGTTTCGTAAGTCTTACCCTGACGATTTTAGGTTTGTCCAACTGATAATTATTCAAGCTCGCGCTAACACAATGTGTCTCCTGAATAGATTTTTGTTGTACATGCTTGGTCAAATCTTTAGATTCTCGATCTTCTTCACCATGTGTGAGAGTCGTTGTTTTACGGATGATTCGCGTAACGATGCGCCGAGCCCCATTTTCTCCTTGACGTGAGGTCTTCGTTGACTCTATTGACGAGCCTGTTCATAGAATATTTCTTGTATTTTCTTTTCACACCCTACTATGGCCCTTAAAGCGATCGCTTTTGCTTGTGTGAGATCGGTGAGACAACTCAATGTGGGTATTTAGATAATTACTTTGTAACTAATCTGTCTTTATTCATCACCAATGACTGTAAGTCATAAAATTACACTTTACACCCAACTATGGCCCTTAAAGCGATCGCTTTTGCTTGCGTGAGATCGGAGAGATTGACAACTCAATGTGGGTATTTAGATAATTACAATGTAACTAATCTGTCTTTGTCCATCACCAATGACTGTAATGGTCAAAAAATTACACTAATTATGAAGCATAATTTGATAATTACATTTATATTATACAACATGTTCTTTGTAAACAGGTTCATGATTTGTCAAATAAAAATAATAAACTTTGCTATAATTGAATAATTAAATTATGTTGATAAAACTGGCTCTTACTATGAATAGAGTTAAACATTAATTTTTATATGAAAACATAAGATTAAAATCTTTTTTATGTACATGAGATGTTCCAGTTAAAAAACGTTTGCTTTAAGGTCGATAATTTTTAACAATTAAATTAACAATTAAATTATAAATTATTAAACAAGTATAATAATTTATAAAATTTAAGAATGTATGCTTGACCCTGACGAGTCTATTTTATAATTTAGAGTGCCAATGAGGTGTGGGCAAGATCAAGGTTCAATCAACCAAACATTTATGCGTATTGCTCAGCTGTTATTCTATTTTGTAAGTACATACAATAATTAAATATGAAATTTACATAATCCATTTCACGTAATAAATACATTAACATATTTTTTTTAATCTTTTCTCAGTAATCAAAATTTTTATTTAAATGTTATGATATAATTTATATCAAATCCTTAAATGAAGCATAATTGAAAATGAAACTTTAAAAATTTATTTATTTACTGTAAAACGAGTATAACAATTGCATTATTAACGTGAAAAATTAGAAAGAAATTTAATAGTATTTATAAAGAAATTAAAAAATGTTTTTTTTTTTTTGAAAGCCAATTGAAAAAAGTAACTGGTGAGCAATGAATTATAACCCTGAAATATGAAAGAATGAAAAAATCACAGTTCCTTGATAAATCTATATTAAAACTAATGAATTTTTTTTTAGAATATTTCATTCAAAATAAATTATAGAAATATTTTATTGAATGAATAAGAGTGTAAAATTTAGCACAAAGCAAAAGTATAGAATATTTTATAATTTTAAGTCATTGTCTATATTTCTCGGTGAACACAAACTTCTGCGTCAAGTGCTTACTACTTTTTGGTATAATAAAATCCAGAATAATAAAGTATGATACTTTCAAAAAGATTAACTCTTGAAAATACATATGAATACTATACATAAACAATTGTCAATAGATCTCTCTAATCTCACATCTTAAGTCTGAGTCAAAATTCTTTCGAAAGGTATACCTAAAACTTCAGTAGACATTTTTCGCTTAATATGGATCGCTTGCAAATCCATGGTCGTGCTGCATGCGTTGGTATTCGAAGTGATTTCGTTAGCACTCACGTTATCCCAATCGTCTTGTTGTCTTGTGCCCTGGATGAATAGTCTACCGTTTTTACTGAACTTATACATCGAAATACCTAAATAAGTATGACTCACATATAATGCTTTGGTATGTTCTTTACTTTGTTCTTTACTTCTCTACTCTGTATTTTCAAATAACAAATATAACTCTCTTAATACACAGTCTTGTTTACATTGTTCATCGTCGAACATAAAGTAAAACACAGTTGAAATGACTAATTGAACTCGCATTGCAAATGTACTCATGCAACAAACGTACTCAAAAATGTAAAATGATACAACGGACAAGATATCACTAAGCTTGAGTATGGAAAAAATGGAGCTAAATAGTTATAATAAAATAATAAGTGAATAATACAATACGAAATAATACGATTTAGCGCGAGCGAGATTCGATCAAAGAATAACAGAACAGGCGAGTCCGCATCAAATTTTATACGACGCGTACGAATGAGTGAAACGTATTTTATTCTTGAATTTCTTGTATTCATCTTTGGGGGCGTAAATCGTAAGTAGCGCCGCGACCTTCTCCGAACATTCTCTCAACAGTAGCCATCAGTAGCAGTTGCCCGAACAACGTATGCCCACGTCTTTAAATATGATGGCGCTGGATTCACACTGACTGTTTTGTCTTCCCGCAGTTCTATCCGACTCATGCTAACTGCCAAGTGACAGGCAACAGTTGATAGTCGATCCCCCACTTTCGATAACTCTACCGACACTCTTCGAATGCTTGATTCTCATTGTGCTTCTACTCTACTCTAACGTTGACGGTAACTTTCACGGAACCATTATTAATGGACGACCTTGTTTCTCTAACACTACTTTTATCCCTGTATTCAGTTTGCAATTCTTAAAGTTTTATTACTATGCGACAATTTCAATACAAGTTTAGTTTTTTCGTATTGTATTTCATATACGGATAAAACTTGTTGGTTATTAATATTTTGACAATTAACTGCACATATTTATACTGAAGCAAGTAGGACGTGACGGTCACACAATCGTCCGCAAAACCAGCAATTTCATATATATGACTTCCCACAGCCTACACATACGGATAAGGTTCGCTAGAATGCCAGGTGTTATATATGTAAAAATTAGACTATGAGGACTGGTGAGCTATATGAGTAAGATTCATAACTCTTCACTAGTGAATATTTTTTTGATGCAATAAAAAACAAAATATTTGAATTTAAATTCTTTATATAACATTACTTTATATATAATATTAAGAGATTTATCTTAAATTAACGTAAAGTATTTAAAACATTACTTCGAATATTTTAAGTAAAAATAACTAACAATTTTAATTTTGCTAATTTTATTATAGTTATCTCGTATAATTTATCAGTTATTATGTAATTGTTCATTTAATATCTATATGCGTTTTACAAATTATAATAAATTATAAAGTATAAATTATACAAATTATAAAGTAAATATTACTTATTTAACCTACGTTGTACTAACGAAGAGTTAAATTAAAATTTAATAAAAAATAAATATCTGAATCAATAGAATGCAATTATCGTTCAATATGACACAAATTTATATACTTATTTAAATAAGAGGTTTCATATATAATTTGTGAATTGAATCTTACTTATGCAAAAATAATTTAATTTTGATTGCTTAATAAGTCAAATCATTTAACTAACAAAAGACTATTGTAAACAATTATGTTTAAAGTGCTATATAATATTTATAGTAATTACTAGTTTCTAATGGTAAAGTCTTTTAATAATATGAGTTGTAAAATTTATTACATTACAAAATGATATTTAGTAAAATCACAATTAGAAATACTGCACTTTGAAAAATGGATATCTGTAAGCACAATTCAAATATTTTACTTCATTAAAATTTGTTTAAAAAATATATTAAATTGTTATATTTGTTAAAATAAATAATATCTAATTTCTATAAACAGTTAAACTTTTACATTGTGATTAGTAATGTATGCATGTGCATTTCTCAATCCAAAATATGTATTGGAATTTAAGAGTACAACATTTTATTAGGAATTTGGTATAATTATGAACCACAATACGTCACCTTCGTTCATAATACTTCACTCTTCCTTTTATCAGTCAAAAATTCAACGTGAATGAAATTTTTGCAAGAAACGACGGAACTAGTGAGTATATAGTAAATTTTCTTCAGGTAGAAACAACTATACATCAATTGAAAGATTATGTGATGTTGAAGGCAATCTCGACATTAAAAATTTCAAATTTGAAACTTTATATACTTCAAATCGTGTTATTTTTAACATTATACGTCTAAATACGCACGTTTCAGATTTTTAATTCTCTATCACTTTTTACGCTCCTGATTATCATTAGGTCGTTACAATCTCACATTACGACATAACGTAAATATACTTAATAAAACAGTTTGATCGCTCTTGTAAGCTCATAACACAAATTTAAATTACTACAAGTATAAAGTTCATATTTTAATCATTTAGAAAAGGTCTAGAATATGAATTGCTTATTGTACAAGACAGCCTTTTAAAAAAGGCAGAACAACTGGATTTAAAAATCATAAATTCATTATCACATGTTACTTATATAATAATTATTTTTATTAATTTTAATTATAAGTTATTCAATTAAATTTTAACATTATATATATATTTGGTTTATAAATCATAATACAACATCGATTATGAAAAGAAAAATCGTTATGAAATCGTATTTTAAATTACACGAAAGCAGTTGTATACATTACGGTGATACACTTTAAATGTGTTTTTTCTTATTCAAAGTATATTTTCAAATGACTTAAGAAATCTTTATTCATTTACTTCAAATTTTAACTATATCTTAAATATTGTATTGCATCAAAAATTTTATTTTTTCTTCATATATGTATCATTACTTAAAAAGTTTATCTTCAATTATTTGCATTTCAATTAAAAAATATTTTAATTTTATTATATTTTATAAATAAGAATCTGTCAACTATAGTATTTATAGAAATTATTATAAACAATTTTTTAGATACTTTAATATATATATATAACAAATACTAGATTAGAAAATTTTTTCTGTTTTTGTTTCAGAATATAAATATACATAATGCAAATATTTGTTTCAACAAAAAATAATTATTATTCATATTTGAATTTTCACATATACTATAAGTATTTAAAAATACTGGTTTTAATGACATCATCATTAATGCATTCATATCTTAGAAGCACTTATTTTCACTTACCGATTCTTGTCTAGCTGAGATACGATGTAGTGTTTGTATAATACATTCCGAAATATAACACGCATTACCGTTTACCATTCTAGTTATTTAAACAAGCTAGGTAAACTACAGCATCATTGTAATACTGCAGTCATTCTCCAAATATGGATTCATGTGACTTTTTGCTATTTCTCAAATTCAATAACAAATTGAAAGAGCAATTTTATTTAACTATAGATGAGATTAAACACTGGTCGAGTTAAATATTATACCTAAATATAGTTTGTGTCAGTGCTTTAAAATCTATGTTGACACAAATGCATACTAACGTAGAAGAAATAATTTTGATAACGTGATAAAATCAAAAATTGAACAAAAATTTGTTGTGAAAATTAAAATTCTTGTTATTTTTATATAGAAGCACGCAGTTTCAAAAGTATTTAGTTTTTATAGAGGTTAACTTTAAAATTGTCGTTGTGATACATTATTTTTTTTCCGAGAAGAAAAAAAAAGAGTATGATGTAAAATAGTAATAATAATTTTATTGTCGATTTGTTATCGACCCGTATTATATGCATTTAATATCTGTGATTACAATAATTAAATATTTATTAATATAAATTTAAATTTATTATATCGTAGTTCTCTTTAGTTGACATATTAAATAATATATTATAAGTTAGATCCTTAATATAACCTCGACGTTAGATAAAATTTAATTTAACCTAGCTTATAAGTGGTCAAATATTAAACATTTAATAATTAAATGTATATTTGTAAATATATTAACCCGAACACCTATTTAAATCCGAAATTATTTATCGAAGATTTTAGTAAGTTTGTTATGTAATATAATTTTCAAAAATATATATCTTTGAAAAGAAAAAATAATTGGCTACCTAAAAATAAACGTAATCAATGTAAATTTTAATTTTATAAGATATTAAAATATTATCAATGTAAAAATATAGTGTGAATTTTTCAAAAAGAATGTCTAAAAATATTACGTTGAACAGAACTTATTCAAATATACATTTATTGAATGCGATTTTTTTCGGTCAAAATATTTCTTCATCATTGTATATAAGTACAAATTTGCAAGAGGAATATTCTTAAAAATGATATCATCATATGACACATATTAACACCACAATCCAGTAGTACGATAGATGAAAATCTAAACGGTAATGCGTAGGCATTAACTATCTCATTTTTCCTGAGTATCCCACACAATCTCTTTTTGGGTAAAGTAGGTACCAATAAAAAGATAATTTGTGTGGGTATATGTGTAAGGTAAGTATGTGTGCGAATGAATGCGTGTATGTTTATGAATGCAATCTACGCTTGTATTTACGTAATTCCAAACAAAGTAGAAAAACTAAGAAACGCTTGTATACGCATAAAATTAATTGAACTGTACCCATTTAAAAGATACGTTGTATAATTATTTACTAGATATATTATAAGATATATTATAATATATTATATATTATAATATAACTAGATATACTTGAATAATATTACTAGAATATAATTATTTACATCTTTTTCAGGGAAATGATAATATAACATTCTGTTTCAAATGTAATGAAAAAACCTGAAAAATAATTTTATTATTCTAAAGAATAATTCGTTAATTATATTCCTGCCGCCACAAAGATAGATAAAAATAATTTGTTTTACACGATTTTCAAAGATTTTGAAGTAAAAATATTTAATTTTAATACAAGTTGCCCAAAAATAATTTAAATTAAGTTTAAAATGCGAATTAAATTCAATACTAGAAAAATTGTATGTAAAATAGCATTTTTTCCTGAAACTTAATCATTCAGTAGCCAAAAGCTTCTAAGTAAATTGTTCACTTAATAATGAAATATTTCTTCTGATAATAATTTATTTTAAGTTAAGTTAAAACATATTATAGATTATTATTTATTTTAAAAAAATGACATAATTATGATGATTATTATTACGAACCAAATTCACAAATTATTATCATATGGTATATTTTAAGGGGAAAAATATATTGGCAGAGTGAGAGTGAGAGTCGATAAAAACATTAATTTTAAAATTTGTGTAATTGTTTATTATTTATTATTTTAAAAAATTAATGATGTTTTTAACTAAATGAGAATTTTCCCTCTCTTTCTCATTTACATTTACTTTGTTGAAAACTATGTCGAGATTTCCAAATTTTGTTGTTACTCGAGATATTTTTGCTTTTGATATGATCAACGATATTCATGAATACAAAGTTGTCGAATGCCCCGGGAACATACGTTAATTAACAATAAAGTGTTACAACACATATGCTTATTGATAGCTTATTGGACGTGTTTTTTGCGGATATTTTCGGCAATATTGCTAATTTTTTTTCAGATTTTTTGTTATTCCTATCTTTGGTTCTTGGGCATTATAATTATGCAATTTTTTTTAAAATATTATTAATTTATAGTTTATTGTATTAGGCGGTCTTCTGCGAGTACCCTTATGCGGCGCAACTTCATTTTGTTTATAATAAGTTTCTATGTGCAATAAATTTTTTTTATTTTTTTGGTGATTGATATTGATTGTTGTTTATGATAGTTAGTAAAAATTTGAATTTTTTCAATTTTTCATCCTCTAATAAGGGGATATTTAAGATAATAAAGTTGTTTTTCGGGGTGTTTTTAGGGTTGAATCATTTTTTCTTGTTAATATTGTATTATAGTTATATGGTTTACATAGTTTTTTTGGAGAAATTCATTTTTTCAACAAAAAATTTGATTTTTTATTGGAGTTCTAACGTTTGAAACTTCAGACTCAATTAAATACAGAAATTTGAAGTCTGCCTCTTTGAAGTGGCAATGAAAGTGGCTATGAAAATTTTCATAATCCATTCATTAAAAAAAAAAAAAAAAAAAAAAAAAAAAAAAAAAAAAAACTATAAATAGCTATCACTAATGACATAAAGCAATTAAATAATACATTTAAATAAATTCTAATATTAATTTAGAAAAATCGTAACAGAGTCAATTTGAGTATTCCACCAAATATTATTGATCAGGGTAATTGTTTATATTAGAAACTACTCTCAAAAAAATTGTATAAAGAATTGTGGCGAAACATTACTTTTCATAAATTTTTAATACATGCATAATTACGCTTATGAGCAAACGGTACATTATTGTATAAAAAACGTTATAATATGAATAATTTTATTATTCGCATAAATTTTTTAGCAGAATATGAGAAAAAATGTAATAGTTAATTCCATCTGTAAATTTGGTCGAAAAATTTTGAGAAGAACTTACCGCCTGTCATTGAATGCACATGCACTCATATGCATACACACGCATACGGGCCACATATGAATGTTTTTAACAAATTCCTCTAAGATATTTCACTAAATTATTTTTTGGAAATGACTAGTACACAACAATCGCACATGTACAGTACAAGTACAATACCATTAATAAAATTAATAGTATATTAAAAAAATTAATACAGATCACAGTCTCTTCCTTTCTCTCTCTCTCTCTTACTAGCAATTAATTGTCTTCTAATATTTTTTCCCTGACATTTTATTTGATTAAAAGTTTCCAAAAACAGTATTTATTATTAATTTATAAGTGAGATAGATGGGTGAACATAGGCATGGCAATGATTGTGTTTACCAAATTGTAAAAAATGTTCCGAATCGAATATAATAATATTATAAAAAAACAATTTTTATTTGGCTCTACATGAGGGATAATATTAGGAAATAATATTTTATGAAATGCTTAAACTAACTATAGGTTTAATTCAGTTTTATATAGGGAACAATTTTCTGAAATAATATTTTGTGGAACATTGTCTTTATTATAAATATTTTAGTAAACTTCAGATAAAGTCATTGAATCGCATTTGATTTAGTTTAACAATGTATAAAATACATTGTTGCTGATGTATTTTTAATATGAAAATTTGTTTATATATATATATATATATATATATATATATATTATAGTTTGTATAAATCACAATATTTTACAATAAAAATTTGTAGCATGTATTAAATTAACAATTAAATTGTACCAGATATACTAGTGTGCGCATAAGTATATAAATTCTTGGCGTGGCATTCGAAATAAAGTAGTAAAAAATAATGTTTCAAATCTATTTTTGATGTGATAATCGTTTTATTTATAATATATTTGGTGCTTAATATTAATAAAAATAAAATTTTGTGAAATCCTAATAATTTCGAACTTATGATTTTTTCAATTTTTCAACCTTTTATGGAGATATTGTTTAAGGGTGGAGAGATGTAATATAATATTTTTGTTATAAAAATATTAAACGTTACCCATCAATTTTGTAAGAAATTAAAGATTTTCGTAAAAAATTATATTTTTCAAAAAAATTCCATTTTTATTAAGAGTTAACCTGTTAAAACATCAGACACGTCAAATATATGTGTTCAAAATTAGCGATCGAATTCGTAAATTTTATGATGGAGCTCGTGACATGACACGTTAACTTCGATTGCTGGCATTGGATGTAGCAAATTTAGCCATGTCAACAGTGTTTGTTAATTGATGGACAAAAGGATGTTGAATATGGATTGGCGTATTTGGTTCGGGAAGATAGGATCACATCATGTCGTTCACGATATTGCAATGAATAATTACTTAGAATTTAAAAAAATAAATTTTTTTGAGTTGAAGAGAATTACGATGTAAAAAATTTGAAATATTTACTAATTCTATACTAATGTTTTGCGCTTCTACAAATATTTTATGGTTGGACAGTGAAGTTACTGTCTTAACGCGAGATAAGCAGTCGGATATATTATTGTCTACTTCTTTTATATATTTGATACGTGGTGAACCTTTTATAAATCTCATCGTCCCATGACATAGATGATTTACTTTTCTGTGTTCCCTTGAGAATATCATATAATGGTTTAATTTGCTGGACGGCGCCAATTATAAAACTTTCATATAACTTATCATACTTTATTAAGTATAACTTATATTAAGTATAACTTATCATTATTTTATTAAGCCTGGTTTCGGAAAATATGTGATAACCTGAAGTGTGGATTTTATATCTGCTGACATCATCAAATGTCTCAGAAATTCAATCTCCATAATCATGCTTATGGAGTTACACATCAAAAACATATTTAAAGATATTAATAATTATGCCATTAATAATTATGTTAATGATTATTTCAGTAATAATTATGTTAATGATTATTTCAGTAATAATTATGTTAATGATTATTTCAGTAATAATTATGTTAATGATTATTTCAGTAATAATTATGTTAATGATTATTTCAGTAATAATTATGTTAATGATTATTTCAGTAATAATTATGTTAATGATTATTTCAGTAATAATTATGTTAATAATTATGCCTTACTAATATAAATGTTTAAGAAGTATGTACAAATGATTTAAATGATCCTGTTGATTTTTACAAAAAATGAAAAAGTTATCTATATACGGATAAACGAAAACTAATTTCCGTGTAATTTCGATGAAATTATACGGAAATTATCAAATGTTGATTTGTTGAGTATGAAGGCCGAAAGATGTAAAAAGGTATTCAAATAGTACGATGGCGAAATTAACCTTTTTTTTATTTAATCGGGTGCACCAGGAATTTGATTATAAATATATATTAAGTTGATTTTGAAAAAAAAAACAGTTTTCCTATGAAGATATAAATTTCGCATCAAGTATTCGAGTGGGAATGGCGCATGTGTCTTATTACGATATTAAGCGTGTAATAAGCCCTGAATAAACGTATTATACAGTCTTCGTCCTTCCTGAGCGTTAAATGAATTAGCACTGTCATAGAGCTATACAAGAGTTGGATTCCAGTCTCCGTATCTTGCTGAAGGTGAACGGTCTCGATGTTGCATTTATCAAAGACTGCGTGCAGTATTTCACGTCCGCGTATTGGAATACATAAGCGCTGGTAAAGTCCTGATATTACACGAACAATTTGTAATGAGCACAGGTTCCCCATTATTTTGGTGGTGATTCCTCTACAGCTTTGTCCAGATTAGACGCAAAAGATCAATTTTTGAGTTGACAACAATTATTTTGTTTTTTTTTTTCATTTACAAGTGAATTGTAATGTAAAGAAAATTAATATTAATTTTTGATATATCAACATCTACCATGATGAATTTCCCTAAAAAATTGCGTCGCAGCGATAAATTTAAGTTCATCACGGTACTTCCATTAGAAGCAAATGATCGTAAGAGATTTCAGAAATACACACACATCAGCACTTGTGTCGACACGGAAATAAATTTTGGAGCCTTTGAGACTACAAATATGCGGCTCCGATTTCCTTGGACTTTTGGCTAACGTCATTTTACCCAACGACTCGGCGTGTTTTTCGTGAGCACACAAAGCAATAAAGTTCATCTTAGCGTTATATTTATGATGATAATAGCAAAATTTTCATTTCCAGCAGTTGCTATGTATGCAAGATTGATTGTGCGTATATAACCAACAGTATACGCGCATCTATACACGATTTTTTCTTTGTTTAACGAAGAATTTGGCAATGTTACGGATCAATTTCAATACAGAGATTATATAGGTTTTACTTGGATTTATATTGGAAATGATATTCTAAAAAATATTTTATGTAATTACAAAATTGTAATTGTTATAAACTTTTTAGTAAACTACAATGTTCAAGAAATTGTTGCTGATGGATTTTTTATGTAAATATTTGTGTATATATCGTACTTTATATAAGTTACGATATTTTATAATGAGAAATAGTGATATTTATAAATTTAATAATTAATATGTAGTAGATACACTGTCACGCGCATAAGAATTGGTGCGCTCACAGACTCGTATCGTGGTGTTTGGAATAATATTGTTAAAAACAATGTTCTGGATCGATTTTTAATATAAGAATTTTTTTAAATATAAATTTTTAGGTACTTAATATTAATTGAAAATAAAATATTGTGGAATCCTAATAATTTCGTACTTGTGATTTTTTTAATATTTCAACCATTTATAGGGGTGGTTTTTAAGGGTAGTTTTTAAAATAATTAGTTAATTTTAAATTAAGCGTTTTAAATTGATTTGTAAACAAATATTCATTTTTGAAAAACTTCAATTTTTGTTAAGACTCAACCGGTTGAAACTTCAGACACGTTCTGAATTCGGCTTTCAATTGAGAGAACCACACTGTGAGTTTTTTGGGATAAATGGGAGGTGTGCGAGAACACAGAGTAGACACAACACTTACACATTCACATTCGCTGATGAATCTATTGTTTTGATTCATATAGTCATTTTCTACAACACTATTTTCCACGACGAAAATTGGACGAAAATAAGTATGATAGATTAGAAATTTTTTATGTAAACGAATACATTCGTAAGACACATTACTTTTTCTGATTTATCCGAGAAACAGAAAATATTAATGTTTAAATTTTTATTCATCATTTAAAGTTTTTGATATCGAAAAATTATATGTAAAAAATTTTTGTAATCCATAAATATCTAATCATAGAATTATGCATTCCATTTTTTTTTATTTTAATGAAGTTTAAAGGAAAATTAATATTAGATAAATTTTTTGTAATTTATCAAATTTTATAAATGTAAAAATATTATGAACGTATACTATTTACTTATTTTATGTATCAATAATTTTTATATATCAAATAAAATTATTCTAAATTCCAATGTTTTTGTTTCTTTATATATTATGATCATATTTTTAAATTCTTTGAAATTATAAAACATTTCATTTTTTTAAAACAAAATAATGCTTAAATTTTTCATTTTCTTTGGTTAAAATAAAGCATTCAATGAATATTTCAAAACTATAAAATTTTAATATTTAAAAAATTAAATCAATTATTTACTATTATAATAAAAGAAAAGTTTGATTGACAATATCTCTTAGATAACGTGAGTTGCTTCAAGTATTGCTTCAATGTATTGCACTAAAAAATATTTATACATAATTTCGAAAAAATATAATACTTAAATTTGGGTAAAATCACTCGAATATGTAATATTTTCGTGATATAATGCTACAAATACTTATTATGTTGCCAGCTTTATATAAATAAACGAATTTTTAAAGATCTTTTGATTTATTAAATAAAAATAATAATGTTTTGAAATAAAAATTTGATTTTAAAAATGTGCTAGCATACTGGTCATCCTGTTTAACATGCACGATTATGAAAACATGTTCTGAAATAAAATAAGTAATTTTGAAATAATGCATATATAATTTTCCGAAAAATGTATGATTCCATTATATTGACAAGATTTTCGTTTTACTTTTAGTTACAATTTTAAAATTTCAAACTTTAAAACCAAAAATAGTAATTTATTAATAATGTATATATATTAATCTATTTACAGGCGATAGAAATCCTAAGATTCTGTACTTTTTTAATAATACACGATAAATTTAAAAATATAATATTTCAAAATTGTTTGTACTTTTTTTATTAAATTAAAATGTAATATTTATAATTATCTGAAAACTGTTTGAAATAATTACTAGTTTATTTACTAATGATTTGTATATATTATAATATATAAATACTTAATATATATTATATTAAAATACATATATTATTGTTTACTTTTATATATTTTTATTATAATTTTTTATTTTATAATAAGACTTGTAACAATAAACCGAATTGTTTTAATAAATAATTTTGATAGAATTTTTGTTGAAACCTGTATATAATTTGTAACATTAAGGTTAAAACTATATATATATATATATATATGGTCCTTGTATTGCGTAAGTCCATCTCGAATCAACTCAATTCACTCAATTCTTAGAAACTTTTTTTCAATAATAGTAGTACGTTTATTTTTGTAGCCTGTCTGCAATTTTTTATCTACTTTCCAACATCACTGACAGTAACTTAACACTAACAGTTTACTTAATTGTTTTATGCCTACTATTGTTATCCTACAAGATCTTTTTGAATCTCTTAATGCCATTGTTAATTCTCGAACCTTTATTAAAATCGAATGGATATCAACATCATTAGCTAGCGTCTACTACTCTGTTCGTATTTCCATTAATTTTTATTTAATGTTAAGACGAAAGTTTAACATTACAGCTTCAAAGCTTAACATTACAAAGTTACAAAGTTTCACATCAACATCATTAGCTAGCGTCTACTACTCTAATCTATTTCTCGTTAAGTATTATTTAGTAATAGTAGCAAGTTTGCGAATAAAAATATTTGAAGAAATAATTACTTTTTATTAATATTTATTTAAAAAAAATTTTAATGTAAATTTTAGTGAATAAATTTTAATGAAAATAAATGTATTAAAGTATTCATTAAAGTCACGTATTAAAATTTGTTGATGGCGTTCATATATTATTTGTATGGATATAACATTCATGTTTAAATAGAAAATATTACACTAAATAATTTTTAAGTTACTTACCTGAAAATGGAGTATAATAGTCCATATAAGACCAAGGGTTAATTTTGGATTGCCGTCAACTATATCCTCTGCTTGAATATTGACAAGTTTGATATTTTTGCATTGTAAAAAACGTAGTGCTATCCTCACGTTATCCAACATATGAAAGCGCATACTCCCAGAAGTTTCTCTTGGCTTAAAAATATAATTTGTAATCATTTTTAAATTATAGTAATATACATTAAGAATTATCTTTAATTTTGAAATACATAACATGATAAAAAACTGATAACAAAATAATGATTAGTAGCTGTTCAAACAGAATATAAATAATAGCAAATAATATGTAAGAATAATTTTTATTTGTTTTGTATTAGAAATTTGTGGTGGGATCAATTGGATAGAATATAAATAACTGAACTCGCTTGTATACAAAATATTTTAATTTTAAACACGCAATGAAAAATAATTATAATTTTAACATAAAATATAAGCAACCGTAAATTAAATTGTAATTGTAAATTAATAAATCATAAATAAAAAAATATATTAAAAAATTTGTTACATAAATATAGTTATTAAAGTTGAGTACAATTTTTTTCCTATATATAAAGTAGTGAAAGTAATGGTTTTTTGTACAATAAATCCTTCGACACTTAACAAAAATGATAACTAAAGTCAACCAAAAATACTACAAAATGAATATGTTGAAATTAAAGAAAATAAGTTGAAGATTATGATTAAAACAGTATGTGAAACGCTTGTAAATATCAATATTTCATTTTAAAGTAATCATGTAATTGACTATTTTGCAAACACAAAACTGTGTAATTACAATGACGAAAATAAAATAAAAAAAGAACTAGAAACTTACAAGGTGTTCGCCAGAGAGCACTTCTAAAAGAGAAATAAGATTGTGTCCATCACGAAGATCTTGAAATAGGTCACCAACATATCTACTTGCCTGTAACATAAGAGATAATTCCTTTTTAATATGTCTGGCCCATTAACTTTTTATGAATAGATTGTCCATATACATATATGTATATAAATCTATTCACAAATCATTTAAATTTATACTTTACAATCTATGTACAGATAAGTCTAAGTCAACTATTTCTTATTCATATTTGGCATTTAACATACTTAAAAATTGAAATGAAAGAAATTCGTAAATTTCTTTATTCACTTTGTTGGCGGATACAAGCCTTTTTTTCAGTAATTGTTCTATTTTTGCTAGTCATCTATACAATCGTTATACCACTCATAAAATGATAAATATAAAATAAAAAGTTAAATATTTGAAAGCAGTTGCAAAATGTTTGTTAATTGAATTTTTCAAAAAAGTATATAAAAAAAAATATTAAAAATAGCATGATTAAGTAAATCAATAATGTGCTTTCATAAAACAAAAATAAATTTTATCAGTTAAAAAATAAGTTATTATTCTAATCTAGTCTCTATTCGAGTATTTATTCTAGTATTGACATAATCAAAAATTAAAAAAATTCAGTATATATATATATATATATATATGATAGTAAATAAAGTATATTCAATGTGTATGAAAGATAAATTTTATTAGTTTAACTGAGCAGAAGTTTGATGATAATATAAAATAAGAGAGAATAGGAATATCAATTTTTGGAATATATATAATCAGGAAAAAAGCTTTTCATTTACACATGCAGTAACCAAATACACAGAATTCGTATAATACGAGACTTACGGGGGGAGAACAGCACGGCTGGTTGTTGACGACTACACACACGTGTAAACATGTGTAGGTCTGTAAAGAATCCAAAAAACGTCAGCTAGTTACAAAAATCTAGGCAGTTAGGAGTTATTTGTGAAGCACAGGCACGAGTACATGCTTGTGCATCTGTAATAATGTGTAAGTGCGGGAACGTATATTTATATTTAAATTAATATTTTGTTTAATTTGCAATTTCATGTAATGATTTTAATATTTAAAATATAATAAATTTTTATAACTTAAAAGACGTGTGAAAATATTTACATTATACTTTTTTTATAATATTCATAATGTATTTTTGTTATAATATAACTTTTAAACTGAGTGTCAACTAAATCTATTTTTATTTTCAACAAAAAATATTTAATATGTAATATAAATCTTTTAAATTATGAGTCTGAAGTTTCCAAAGTTGTAACTCCAACAAAAAAACAACTTAAAAAAAAACTGTTTTTTCTTGAAAAAAAAAAAACAACATAAACCATATAACTATGATACAATATAAACAAAAAACGATATAACCCTAAAAATACCCTACAAAAACCCTTATTAAGGGATGAAAAATTGAAAAAATTCAATTTTTACTAACTATCATAAACAACAATCATTATCAATCACCAAAAATATAAAAAAAAATTTTAAGCGTAAGAGTACTCGCAGAAGACGGCCTCCTACAATAGTCTATATATACAATAATTATTAGTATTTTAAAATAAAATTTCATAATTCTAGTCTCCAACAACCAAGCATAGGAATAACAATGAAAAATCATAAAAGAATATTTAGCAATATTGCGGAAAGCATCCGCAAATAAACATGTCCAATATGCTACCGATAAGCATATGCATCCACCACAAAATTGTTTAACAAAATCATGCTATTAGGATTTGATAGCTTTTTAACGATGAATTACGTTGCAGATATAATAATCAACAAATAAATAAATTTTTAAGAAAAAGTCATCGCGTTATAGTTAAAATATTGTTTAAATTACGTAAAATGGTACGTATATGTATACGTACTTTTCATGATATACCGTATACCACGACAGTTTGAATGAAAAGTTGTCGAATGCCTTGACAATGTATATTAATTAACAATAATCTGGCCCGGTATACGGTATACATATATGGTATACGATAAATATTAAATAGTAAATAGTATACGGTAAATAGTAAAAATTTTAAATTTTTAAATTTTTTATTTTTTCAATTTTTCGTCCCTTAAACTGGTTGTTTTTTGTGGTGTTTTTAGGGTTATATCGTTTTTTTGTTAATATTGTATCATAGTTATATGGTTTACGTAGCTTTTTGAAGAAATTTCATATTTTAAGAAATTTGATTTTTTGTTGGAGTTAGAATTTTGGAAACTTCGGACTCATTTTCAATTTGTAATACTTGAAAATTGATCTTTCATCTTTCAGTAAATATTAATCAATCAAGATTGAATCTGAACACTAGTAAGATTTTTTTAACAACTTATTTTTTATTACTTTTTAAATACTTTATATATATATTTAATTAAATAGTTATATAATAAACAATCATTCCAAACATTTTATTTTGGTTTAATTTATAATGTATTTTTATTCAATATATTCAATATATTCAAGGTATTTATATTCACAAAATAGATAATTTTTGTAAATGATGAAAATAATAGTTCAATATATTGAATTAAGCTTATTGAATTAAACTTAAATATTTTGTACAAGTTAAATAAATTTTTTTCGTATGAATTTTGTGTTACATTAAATATTATATTATATTTATTAATAAATTCTATACTTAAAAATGTGAAGAGATTCTACAAAATGTCAATGAAGATCTTACAAAGCTTCGTATTTTATACAAAATAAATATTACACTAATTTTTAACTGACTCATTGAAAACAAATGATAATAATCTTAAAGATTATTATAAAATATTTTATTTAAATTAAATTATTTTTATTTAATTAGATTAAGGGAATATCAATTTCATTGATGTATAGTCATAAAAGAAAAATTTTTAATTTATAGTTATTGCTCGTTATCATAAAGATTGGTATTTTATTCATAACAATAATTAGAATTAATGAAACTTCTGATTGAATAAAGGAAAGACCAATACCTTGAAAAGTAAATGAAAAATTAAAAGTAGCAATAAAAGGGTAAAAGTTTAAGGAAATAAAAGAAAGATGAAAAAGGAATATCAATTGAAATTTGAAAAAATTAAATAAAGAAATAAGAAGGAATGATAAAAAGAATAAGAAATCTAAATGGGTAAAATACAAATTGATAGAAAAGAATGATTAAATGATAATAGGAAAAGTGAAATTTAAGGTAAAAAATGAATAAAATCTTAATGGCAATATAAAAATAGTGATGAATGTGGAGATTTCAAATTTTAGAATAGATAAGCCAAAATTTTATAATTTTTGAAAAAAATTGAAGCATAAAGAATAGTGCATGCAAATGAAAAAGTAAACAAATAATACGCATTACATATAAAAATGATTATAGCAGTGATAAGTATCTGTAGTATAGGACAAAGAATTTTCAGGAAATGTTTTGAAAGTAGGATATAAATGTATACAATTTTAGTAGAAAATTAAGTTAGGTCCACTTCTTATCGAAGTATTGAAAGAAGGAAGAAAATTTAAATACTATTAATAAAATGCTAATGAATAGTAATAAAATCAAATAAAAAAATAACTATAATATGTCTAATTTATCAAAACTAAAGAATTTATATAATAAAATATTATTTAGAGAACAAACTATTTTGTTCTCTAGTACAGAAGTATCTTCGAATTATCGTTGAATGAAATTTTACGAATTATTCCAAATCTTGTTACTTACCTGTATTTGAAGGAATCTGAAGTTTGGCATCATTAAAGTTGTTTTTTAAAAAATAGTTATCAATAATTAATCAAAGCGTTAAAATAATACGTACAATAAGTCCCACCATCAAAAACCGCCCTTTTAAGAGGATAAAAATTTCGAAAAATTGTAACAAAATCAATTTTATTATTCCACTAAATATTATCAATTAACAAAATAGATTATATAAAAAACTGTTTAAAAAAAAAATTAAAAAAAAATCGCGGCAGAACATTATTTTTGATGCATTTTCGATACACTATTGTACAAAAATCATTAGGTAACGAAAATTTTATTATTCGCATAAATTTTTTTGCAAAATATTAGGACAATTTATAATAGACAATATATTCCATATATTTGGTCAAAACATTTTGTTCCTCATTGTATGTACATGCTCTCATATGCGTACACGCATACGAGCCACATAAGATTATTTATAACAAATTCCCTTAAGACATTTCACTAAATTTTTTTTAATATAGCGTATTTTAATAAAATTAATACATCCAAACAGGTCCGATTTAAGTATATATAAAATAAACACTGCTCTACTGAACGGAATGAACGTGGATTCGTACACGTTACAAACATCTACACACGGGTAATTCGTGTAGAAGTCCAAGCAACCGCCCGATGCGGCAACGATTTTGAGTATTTGACGATTCTTTATCATAATTTCTTGATTTTTAAACGCGTTATCATCGTTTTTTATTACAACTTTATTTCATACGGTTCCTCTAATATAAAAAATATCACGACAATTTATAAAAACATGTGAATAGCTTTGAACAATTTACGAATTATATATATGAACTTCGATTTCTGATTTCCATTCGTTTCTCTCTCTCTCTCTTTCTTGCTAGCTAAATTTATTTATTTAGTTAATAAACTTATTTACAAAAATTAAAATTTCATCATTTCACGCATTCACATAGATTGGTAAAATCTAAAAATATTTTATATATATCCAATTTACATTATCATTCTAAAATATCATCAATTATAAGAAATATCGAAACATTAGAAAAAGAGCGAAAAAAAAATTATTCTACAAATAAGAGTGTACTGATATGTCAGTCAGTGAGGCGGAAACAAGTTCGATGCAAACAGTGGTTCAAATATATGAGTACACATCTATTATACACATTGCTGGAACGTGAGACCTTCGAAACAACGACCTCATTGAACGAGAAATCGACTAGGCTCATCAAATCTTAAATTTGGATGAATCGCTACGGAAACTGCGCAGTTTCCCAACACGGCAAATTGTGTTTTTATCAAAACAAATTTCTAATTTATAGCTTAAGACGAGTAACAAATTACAATGTACACAACAAGTTATAATAAATGCACTGTACTCAAAGAACTAAGGACATAACAGAAAAATTAAATTCTTTACAATTTAATTTAGATTCTATATAGATGCACAAAATATTTCTAAATTTCTTCAAAATCTAATTCATTGGATTTTTCTATAAATTCTCTGCTTTAATTTCGTAGATTCATAATATTTTAAGTCTTCACTTAAAAATATTTTTTTAATAATTACACCATTTTCAGGTAAATATTATATAATTATATAAAGAAACATCTATATTTTTAATTATATAAAGAAAAATCTATATTTTACCATTTAAACACTTGTAAAAATTAAATTTTTAAACAAAACGATAAGTAACAAAGTAAAATATTGAATGTGCAATATTGTAAAAAAACATGTGCTCTCGTGTATAAGACTGCATGTGTATCAAAACTATGTAACACCAATTTGTGGCGCGATTTTGATATCGAAACATTTTCATATGTATTAGTATTTTTAAATTATACGATGTTCTTTAAAAAAATTTAATGGAATATCTTAGGGGAATTTGTTATTATCAATATTTGATCGCCCCTATGCTCACGTATATAAGATTGCACGTGCATTCAAAAGACATAAATCCGATTTCTGGCGCGATATTGATAAGAAAATCTTTCCGTATGCATTAATAATCTAAATATTCTTAGATTACACGATGTTCTTGAAAAAACTTCAGTGAAATGTCTTATGCTAATTTATTAGTAACTATTTAGGCGGTCTGTATACTTATGTGTATAAAAAAATGAGCATTTAAAAATACGGAACATTAATTTCCGAGGCGATATTTATATCAGTATTTTTTATGTTTTAATTTTCTTAAGATACGTCACATTAAAAAAAATGTAGTAGCATGTTTTAGGGGAATTTGTTATTAACAATCTAGATAAAGCCCATATACTCACGTGTATAAGACTGCGAGTGCATTAAAGTGCAGCTAACACCTCTTTCCAGACCGATACTGATAGAAAAAGTTTTCGTATGTCTTTATAATGTAGAATTAAATGATGTTCTCGAATAAAATTCTTTGGAATGTCTTAGGAGAATTTGTTATTAACAATATTATGTGGCCCGTATGCGTGTATCTATATGAGTGCATGTGCATTCCAAGTCCGACTATTATTGTTATTTTCAGAATTTTGTTATTAATTTTACAAAACATCTTCTCTAACAGAATTTCAAAGAAAAAAAAAAGAAATCAGTCTTCAAGGAAATTATGAAAAATAAATAGAATATTAGCAGTTAGATATAGATGTGGAAACAAAGCCAAAGCAAATGATTATTAGAGAAATATTGTACTAAAAAGTTGTAAAATATGTATAACGAAAGTATATTATATATATTGAGAGAATGGAAATAGATAGGAGAAAAAGTGGAAATTAAAAATATTTTAAGAGAAAGAGGAATAAGGTATGAAAATATTTAAAAACACTGAAAAAAGAAACAGAATAGCTATATACAATGAATAGGTTTCAGACTCATAGAAAGAGGGCAGATATACAGATAGTAGAAGGAAACGAAGAAATATCGAAAGATAATGTGAAGAGAATGAAAACAGACATTAACTGGAAAGTATCACAAGCATTTTACGTAAATTTCAATTATTGTATATGAAATTAATTTAAAAAACTGGAAAGCTATAATTATTGACTAATTTTGATTTTCTTATAATAAGTTATGAATAATGAATAATAATAATAATAATAATAGTATTAACCAAGACCAATTATCTTATCGTGAGCTTTTTACTATTATTGCATATATAGCACAAATAAACTTTTATTTTAAATTTCATAAAATATGTATGATATAAATGTATGTAATTAGAATTTATATTTTTCTCTTTTCACTGTGATAGTTTGTATGTAACAGAATAAATTAATAATATAGACATGAATTATAATAATAAACGTTGCATACCTTTACACATTTCCAATGCTGCAAGAAAGCATGAAAAATTCAAAACAATACTATGAGTCTGAAGTTTTTAATGTTGGAACTCCAACAAAACCAAATTTTTTAAAACTTGAAATTTATATAAAAAAACTACGTAAACTACTTAACTATGTACAATATTAACGAGAAAACCATATAACCCTGAAAACACCCCAAAAAGCAACCTTAGTGGGAGATGAAAAATTGAAAAATTTGAAATTTTCACTATGATAAATAATGATCATTACCAACTACCAAAAAAATTAAAATTGTGTTTTATTGAACATAGTAACTTATTATAAACAAATAGAAGTTACGGCGCGTAAGAGTACTCGCAAAAAACCGCCTCCTACAATAGTCTATAAATACAATAATTCTTAATATTTTAACACTAAAATTTCACTATTCTAGTATTCAAGAACCGAAGATTGGAATAAGAATAAAAAATCATTAAAAATATGTAACAATATTGCCAAAAGCATCCGCAAATAAATACGTCCAATACTCTATCGATAAGCATTTGCGTCCACAAATTGTTTAACCTTAATTCATTAACAAACTCATACTATAAACTTTTTATTAATGCATTGCTTTACTGATATAACAATCAACAAATAAACATATTCTTAAGAAATAATCAGATTCTCGTTAAAACATTATTTAAATGACTTCATACATATATGTATACCGCATTACGCAGAAGTTTATTATTAAAAAATATATGTTTCCGAGGCATTCTACAAGTTTTTATTAATGAATATCGTTGATCATATCAAAATAAACTAATAACCCGAATAGCAACAAAATCGGAAATTCTCGTCCTAGTTAACAACAACGTTGAAATATATATACTACTTTTACTTAAGCGTATACTTTTAAGCAATGTATACGTAATAGTTTATAATAAATTCTAAGTATTATATTGACATTTATTATACATTTTGAATTTAATTTTTTCTGCTGTAATTAGAACTCGTATACTGCAATACATATCGTTTAAGCTTCTTATTTGTTAATAATTTCATTAATTAATTTGCAGAATATTTACTTTTAATCGAGTAAATGTACTTGAAAAAGAGAAGGAAATATATATTGATAGAGTGAAAAAGAGAATCGGTAAAAACGTTAATTTTGAAATTTGTATATTTGTATATTATTTCTTATTCTACTGAATAATTGTCAAGAATGAAATATTAATTTTGTTAAATGGATGATTTTTTATTGGAATATGAACTTATCTCGGTCATAATTTTTTACCTTTTTCCTACTAGAAACCTATAAATGTTAATAAATAAATTTAACGAAGTAACCAAAAAATTAAATATGAAAGTAATATACTCTAAGTTAAATTAGTAAATCTAATATTTAAAACATTAAAATCAGTTATTATTAAGATCTATTTTTATGATTATGCTACGCAACCCATAGCTTATAAAATTACTGAAGAATAGGAAATAAAAAATCTTTTTTGTAATATTATCTTAATAATTTTTTAAATTCTTAGAATATAAATTTATAAAAAACCATTAATACTTGAATTTTACTGTTTTTCTCTTTATTATTAAACATTTATATTTTTATAATCGTTGAATATTCAGACATTTTATTTGTAAAGCACAAAAATCATACAAATCAATTTTGCATGGAACATTTTTCTTATAAAACCTATATTTTCTGGCTAAATAAAATTTTTTTTAAAGATTTATATTAGATTATTATACTTATTACGGATTATTACGGAAATTAATGCTTTAAGATATTACGAGCATATTTATAAATCTTTTCACAATCAATTTGTTGCTAGTTAAATTCTAGTTGTTGTATTACAAGAACAAGACATATGAGGAAATTTTTATGTCGAGTGGCCTAATAAGAGAGTAAAATGATATAGAGACAGGGAGAGTGAGGAAGAGAGAAAGAATAATACGAAAAGATATATAAGAGAAAGAATAATAAATCGTAAAATAATTCGTGAAATTTTAAATTTTTTGAGTAATTAAATATTGGATAGTATAGATAGGTTTATTAATATCAGCATTTTAATACTTGGTTACATTTTTTCATGGTATCTGTGTTTTGAAAATAAAAGACGACATTGACACGCTTTTATTCGTAGAGTAAAGCCAAGATTCAACGGATCTTATAAAGTTCATATGTCGCTTGTGAAGTCTCTCTATGCTAATAAATGTGTGTGAATGCTTGTGTAGTAACACCTCGGAGGCCGACGACATGTAAATAATGAAATATTTTAATTTGCCTAATATGAGCGAAACTTATATAATATATTTTTTATTATAAGTATAAGAAATTAATATTTTTATAAATTTTATTGACAAATGATAATATCTGAAAAGAAATTTTTAAGCATAAATAAAAGTTTTAAATGTTAAGCGACTACATCCATAATACACGATCTTTTAACACATTTAGATTTTTCTATGAACTTTTATTAATATTGTAATAATAATATTATTAATATTGTAATAATAATATTATTAATATTGTAATAATAATATTATTAATATTGTAATAATAATATTATTAATATAATATTTTTATTTTTCCATATAGAAATATTTCAAGTTTTAAAAATTAATATATTAGATAAATTATTGATTAGGAATTGGATTTTTTAAAAAAGTGTCTTTTCAGATCTAAAACTGGCTTAACTAGTGTCTTCCATGAGTTATGCACATACGGACATTTTTTTACGTACCTATCCGTAAGGAAAACATCAGATTCACGTGTTGGCAATTTCACTCAGTTCACGGAGTTGGTTTGTGACTACTGTTATTCATAGATTTAAATGCTATTTATATAATTAATACTTTAGCATTTGTAAAAATAATTGAATAAGGCTTTTATAAACGTATATACGAATACGTTGTTATTACCAAATTTTAACTTCTTTTGGTTTCTCTTTTACATTTTGAATGCTAAATTAAAATCTCAAAATTTGTAAATATCATATTTTTTTAGTCTAATTTTATTTATAATTTATTTTATATATAATAGACAATTTCTTTCCTCGGATATTTTTAAAAAGTTTTAAATTATTATAACATAATATTAGTACTCATTCAACATAATATGTTGAATACCAGATATTTAGGTTAATCAAAATAATCTGGTAGTATAGATAATTAAATTCTAACGTTTCAGAATTTTATATTCATTAAAATATGTATAATTTAGAAATCGTTTTTGTAGAACTTCTAATTCTCCAATGAAGAAACACTATTAGATGGTATAATATTTATAATAAGTTTCTAAGTGTAGAAAAAAATATTTTTATTTTTTTTTAGTTCATAATGATTGTTGTTTATGATAGTTAATGAAAATTCTAAATTTTTGAATTTTTCATCCTCTAATTAGGGTTGCTTTTGTTAATATTATATCATAGTTATGTGGTTTTCGTAGTTTTTTAAAAGAAATTTCAAGTTATGAAAAATTTGATTTTTTGTTGGAGTTCCAACAAAAATGGAAACTTCAGACGCGTATAAAGAAAGATACCAGAATTTGACATATTATTTTGGGCAATGTTTCTATGAAAGTTATTATGAATTAATATACGACTCTCTATATACAGATGAGTATAAGAGTCATATGCAGTAAAATGCAACGAGCATCAAGTTCTACGTCGAATTTTGAAATCAAATTGTATGTGTATGTTTGATATGTAAAAAGATGTCAGAAAGTTATAAAAATTGTGTACAATATATCTGTGAGAGTTGTTATTAATAAATACTTACATCTATCTAGAACCATATTTATATAGGAATTGATATGCATGTAT
The DNA here is from genome assembly GCA_018907045.1 of Wiebesia pumilae. Taxonomy (NCBI): domain Eukaryota; kingdom Metazoa; phylum Arthropoda; class Insecta; order Hymenoptera; family Agaonidae; genus Wiebesia; species Wiebesia pumilae. Next base: position 14,664,335 of record JACCHZ010000116.1, read on the forward strand.
ATGTATTAAAGTTCAAGTTCCACGCTGTTTCTTGAAATGAAACTTCGTGCATTTGTTTGGAATGCTAATGGATGCCAGAAGATTTTTTTATTTACATTTTTATTTATTTACAAGATTTTATTTACAAGAAGATTTTGTGCAATGTTACTGTAAACATTTTTATTAATATGCATATATATGCTTATATGAATGAGAGTCCATATGCATTGAAGTGTAACAAGCACCGAGTTTCGCGCCGATTTTCGAAATGAAACTTTGTGCGTATGTTTCTTAAATAAAAAGACACCAGAATGTGAAAAAACATTTTGTGTAATGTTTTTGTGTAAGTAGCTGTCATTAACAAATATAGACGTCTACCTATACTCATATATATAAGAGTGCATATGCATGTAAATGCAAAATACTCAAGTTCCGCACCGAATTTCAAAATGAAATTTGTGTGCCTGTTTAGTATAAAATAAGTGGAATATGGTCAGAATATGGAGAAATATTTTGTGCAATATTTATGTAAAAGTTTTTATTAAATATTATACACGCCGGTATGTAAGTATATGCATATGGGGGAATATGCATGATATATAAATGCACTAAAGTTAAAGTTCCGCGTCAATTTTTTTTTTCGAAAAATTTTTAGAATATCTTTTAATATATTTAACGAGTTTCATTAAAAAATGTTGTGCAACATTAATATTTACTCTTGAAAAAATGAAAAAAAATTTTGTGCAATATTTCTGAGATATATTCATCGTTTCTGTCACCATTGTATATAAGTTTAAGTAATAAGTACAAACTGGCATTGCCGTTGATAGTGTTAAGGGAATTAATGATTGAGGACAACTGCACTATATCTAGGGGAAAGTTATAGGAAGATGAAGGCAGCTTTACCAAGATGAAGGCTCTTAGTAAAGGTTTCTATTTAAAATCATATAAATAAATTTTATATTTTTTAAACTATTCAATGGTGAAGGTATAAAGACAACAAATTTTTTTATGCCATTTTACTCAAAACAATCAAATTAATGTTGGTACACCAAAGTATAAAAATTTTTTAAAAATAATTATTTTAGCTAAACTATAAACCAATCAATAAACCTTATTATTGAGAATTAATAATTTCTTAATAATTCAATCTTAATAATTTAATGGGATCTGGAAAACATTAGGTTGCATAACAAAGAGGGTGATAAAGTTATACGTTATGCTAGTTTAAATAATCTCAGACCTCTTTTATATTCAATAAAATATCTTGCAATTTATTACATAATGTATAATTATAGATATTATCAAGTCTTTAATAAATACAACCGTGATCATCTATATCTAAAATTTTTATGTAAAAGGCTAATTTTAACGCTATATAAACATCTATGTAACGATTGATGCTTTATTCTTTAATAAAAAGTTAGGAACAAAAAATTTATATTAAGCCTCAGATCTACTTCATCTAATTTAATATATACTAAGTGAATATAATATATTAAATAAAGTAATAATTTATATAAATAGTACTTTACTTACTAGTAGTTATAAAATGAACGATAAATAAAAATATTTACAAAATATATTAATAATTAAAAGTACATCAAAATTGAAATAATAATGCCTTACGTAGCGTGTTTCAGTGTAGTCGCGAAAATGAATTTAGATTGTAAGATTTACTAAACGGCCTCAACTGAAGGACGTTACCCATTCTTCTGATTTATTTGTATCAATTTTATAATCAATGTATTAAAGGTTAAATATAACATAACATATAAAACTTAAAAAATTTATATTGAGTTGATATAATTTATGAGTTTCTTTTGCACTAGATTTTTAAAACTTTATCGCACGTCATTTATCTTATGATTCTTGTCAAAAGCATTAATTTTCTTGAATTATAGATAGTTGATCAAAACGACGTCTTAGTTAATTTTCGTGAAAGAATCTTAATAGGTAGATTATATACTAATACATCAACCAAAAATGGATATAATCTAAAAGTAGCGAGGCTATATAAATAGCTAAGTATGCCAACTAACAGCCAGTCATGCAGTTGGTCGGAGATTAACAAGAATAATTTCAGCTGAAAACATTCAATTCCTAAACAGTTTTGGCTTAAAGATAACTCTTAACGGAAAGTCAGAAGTCCATTTTTCTGTAATTTTCAAAAATATAGCAAGAATATTTATTATATCTATTAAAAATCAAGACGTATCAATTTCAGCAAGATTCAGAACACTCAATTTACATGGATTTTAACATATAAAAGAGCAGTATTTATTCAAATGAAATTGGTCAACAACATCATTTCTTATGTGTTGTGATGACATAAAATATAAAATTAATTCTACAGAGATTATTAATTGCAAAACTGTAACTTTTAATAACTATAAAGGTGTGATTTCTATAAAAAAATTTAAAAACTTTTTAAAAATTTAAATTAGACCTTACTCAAATTATGTAGTCAATACCTTAAGTAGTACTTTTGGATGCTTGTAAACTTCAATTTCTAAGACATATTAAGAAAGATGCATCCACTGGAATAGGTTTCGGTAATGGAGAATTGTATGAATACTCTATTTCCAACTGCATCAAAGCAGATAGGTAAAATCTCAACACAATTTAAAAAACCAAGTTTATACTATTTTGTGTATGCTTATTTTTAATATGTTATTTATCGTGAATAATTATTCTAAGCCAAATGAGTGGAACTAATTTATATCTCTTTAAAGTTGAAGTACGAATTAATTTTATAGCAGGAATAGCATCTCACTGTTTGATTTTACATGATCATATAGTTCAATATAATCTACTAAAAATGTATTAACAAACTTATGTAAATTAAGCATAATAAAAAACATCAATAAAATTTACTTTAAAATAGAAGAGGGCATGGAGTTTAATTACAGGGGGGGGGTTAATAAAATATAATTTAAGGGAGGTAATAGAATAGATTTTAAAAGACCACAACTTTCTGATGAGGGATATCTTCCACTCAGTCATAAAAATACGTTAATATCTAAATCCCTCCAATCCGAGCTCTACCGCTTTTAGTCGAATGTTAGGGGTGCCATATCGATTCTAGGTTGCTTCCTCCCTGTGTCGGAATCTGCATAAATTGTAGAATGCCATAATCAATGAAAATGTCTACTTCAAACTATTTTTGTTGAATTATCATGGTTAATTTTGCTAAGTTTACTTTACTTATACTTAATAGAAATTCTTATTTAATAGAAAGCTACAATTAAGCTAGAGTAGGTAGATAAAATAGTCATTAGTTAATTGAAGTTAGAATTAGACTAATTGATTCTTGTAATTTCTAATTGTGTTTTAAATATTTAATTAATTATATATATATCTTTTATTAAAATGTTACGTATCTATTTTATTTATTTTCACCTTTTTATTATTTAATTCTATTATTTAATTCTTCATAAAATTATGCTTTATATAATTGATGAGCTTTTATTCATACAAGAACATTTATGTTCGATACCACTCGATGAATTTACAATCACTTTATTTTATAGTGAGAAAAAAAATTTTGATGATCTTCTAAAGAGTCAAAATTCAAACCAAAAATTTTGGTTTGTTCATTGTTAAAGAATTATTTTATCGTCTGATTAGACCTTTTTTTCAAATTGATGTACATAGCATTTAATTTGTTATTTATACCAATGTGTATAATATTTAATAAAATCTTTTACAAAAATATTGCCCAACATAAAATTAACGATATCTAATTTTTTATACATGTAAAATTTTAATTTACTATTTTATTGATATGCTAACAAATAATACTTTTTTATAAAACTAAATTAATTTTTTCAAATCTTCATTAAGGCATAATAATTATAAAATTAAACTGGAAAATGATTTTACTATCTTTTTATTTAACTGATGATAATTGATCTAACGTAGTTTTCAATATATAAAAATTTATTATTTACCTTTTTCAAGTGTTTGTTTACCCATTTTGTAAAGGTTTTCTTCTGTATGGCATCTCTTTCATCTGTAAAAAAATATTATCTGTTAATATTACAAATTGAATATGATTAATACTTTAAAATAAAGAGCTAAAAACGTGTCTAATACTAATAAATGAATATTATTTAATATAGTGGTATTTTCATGATTCATATTGCGAGCACAGTGTGAAATAAAAATATTATAACCAAGGTAATAAAAAATATGCATTTATATTAAATTCAATGAGTTGGAAATAGAGATTAGAAGCCATGATATAAAATTATTTCCAAACTTTAAGTATAAAACTCTATTTTTTATTTTGAAATAATTTTATAAAAATTGAAATCACATAGTTAAAATTATTATACATTCAAAATAATTTTGTATATATATTTCTTAAAGAAAACAAATTTTTGTAATACTTTTTATAATATTCAGTGATATGAATAAAGATAAGAGTAGATTAACTAATTTTATTAAGAGTATTTTTTCTATTTTCTCAATTGTATTTATTATTCTTTAATACTATTTATTATGACAATAAACACCGTTTGAGACGGGAGATTACAATACTTGGATATTAGTGCGATTGCAGATCTTGAAAGATTTTTTGTTATTTTTTAAAAAAAAGACAATAAGCTCTCGTATATACCAAAAGATTTTTCAAAAAATATAATTGATTTATAGTTTAAATAGTGCAGGAATATTAAATGAATATTCATTAGAGAAATAGCCAAAAAGTAATGAGTATGAAATTGCAACATTGTCGCAACAAAATTGAAAAATTTCTTTAAAAATCTATCACAAACTATTAATTATAACACAAAAACGACAAAATAATGAGTTTCCCAAAAATTCTGTTTTTATAAGTTATCCTTATTAAAGGTTGAAATTTTCAAAAATTCATTAAAGAGTAAATATTAGTATTGCACAAAATATTTTAATAAAAATCATTAAATATATTAAAAGATTTTAGAAAAGAAGTCTATATTTGTTAATGACAACTATTACGAAAACATTGCACAAAATATTTTTTCACATCCTGGTGTCCTCTTATACACTAAATATACACACAATGGTACTTGTTGCATTTTAGTGCATATGACTATTACACATATATGCTTATGGGGATAATAATAACAGTATTTTATATTAATAAATATTAATAAATAATAACAAACATTTTATTATATATATTGTTTCAGGCGTATGAATACCTAAACGTACAAATGTTTACATATACATTAATGAAGGTAATATGTTAAAAATTAGGTTAATACGTTCTACAAATTCACTTAGGTTCTCCGGCTGAGTATGTGTTAGATCAAACTTTTTCAACCCCTCTACTTAGAAGGTGTGAAAAGTTAATACTGTTTTGATAACAGCCATCTAAATGTAAACCGATGTACGTTAAAATATAAATAATAACGATAAATATTTAATTCAGAAAGAAAAATGTCTAACATCATTCGTTTTTTTAAATGCTAATGTTCTTGACTGTATTTAAACATTCAATATTTGTAAAATTAATCGAATAAAGCTTCTATAAACATATTAAGTACTTTATTTACTATAGTAATGAAGATTTTCCACTCTTATTGAATAAAATTTATTTATATATAACGTGTCTTAAGTTTCAACCAGTTAGATCTCAACAAAATTGAAGTTTTTTAAAAAAGAATATTATTTTACAAAATAAATTGCAAACGCTTAATCATTTTCATAAAATTAATTTATTATAAAAAAATAACATTTCAACGCTTAAAAACAACACTTAGAGGGTTAACCAATTAAAAAAATAATAAGTTTCAAATTATTAGGAAGACCCAAAATTAAATATGAGTGTATAAAAAATGTAATATTTTTAACAGTTGTGAAATTTATAAGTTATAATAATCATAATAAGTGAGTATTATGTGATCAAATTTTATGTGTACTTATATAAGAATAAAATATATTTTTAATATTTAATAAATGAACAATTGAATTATGGATCTTACAGTTAGATTACAAAACAAATAATATTATCAATTATGTAATAGTTAATGGAATCATTATTGTTACTCAAGAATAGATTACTTACAAAATTATTGAATTTAGATGTTTTCTAAAAGTTGATGACAAAATGCCAATCTATTGTATTTAACATTGAGTTATCCAACTGATTGATTAATCTATTTTAAATATTTATGTACATGTTTAAATTTCACGTTTACACTCCTATTTATGCTCGTGTATATATATCTACCATAAATTTATGTTCCGCTTGCCCAATTGTTTTCATATTAGTTTTCTTCGTTATAATTAAAATATTTATGAACGGTATTTTGCTTGATATATACCCATTCAAATAATTACAATTGTGACATAAATAAAGTTAGGTAAATCATTTTTACTGATTACTTACATATTAATTATAATGTGACTAATTATTCACACAATATTTTAAAGAGTTGATCTTATAAAATGAAGAAAAAAGCATGTTAATAAAAAGCTTATTTCAAAATTCTGTTATAGAAAAAATATCAAAATTTAATTTAAACTATAAAATTTATAATTTTAAATGTCTGCAATTAATTTGAGCCAAATTAAGAGATAATCTGACTATTAAAATGTTTATTAAGTCAACAAATATGATCTTCCTAAATATTAAATATTTAAATACATATTAAAAACTTTTTATACAGAAAATTTCATTTTGCATTTATAGAACTGAAAAAGTATATTTGTCATATAAAATTTACAATAGTAAAAATATTGTTAAATTTTTATTTTTTATTGTACTTTCATAACATATTTAAAATATCGAAGTCTGTATTTATTTTATAATATAACATCATCTACAATATTTTAAAAGCCAAGTAAATGATACTAGTACAATCATTTCTATGGTAGAATTAGAGATTAATGATATCTTAGTGTAATTTGATTTTAGTTGATAAATAGTTAATATCTGTGAGAATATAGTGAAAGAAATATTATATGAAGAACATTTAAATGTCAATTGTGTGGAATGAATCTTAAAATTTCTGAATTTCGATAAAGTATCAATACAGTTATCAGAAGTTCAATTCTATACAAATACGTTCTTCGCAAAGACTATGAATAAAGGTTTTTTTCCATTTTATTATTTTTGTAATGCATAAAGTGTATAAAATCAGATATATTAAAAACTTTATAACTTGAAGAAAAATAGTAATCATCTATTTGTACATAGATGAATAACATGTGCTCCAATTGTGCACAATTTCATTTGTTTAAACACTATATTATAATATATATATATATATATAGTCTTTTCACTATGAGAAATTATAAATAAGCTCTATAAAAGCTAATATAAATTTACTCCTTATTTACAAAAAATAAAATTACCATTTAAAAAATGTAATTACTATAGAATAGTTTTTATAATTTAAATATAAATAATTTTTTGCAAATATAAATAATACGATCATAAACTTTCATACGTTTGAAAATTTTAGAACTACATAATTCTTGAATTTCTAACGTAATTTTTAAGCTAAAAACATTTTGCCTCAAAAATTTCATCTTATTTTTTCTTTATCAAAGTTATAAAATTACGCATTTGCAAAATCAATTTTTTCAAAAATATTGTTCACTTAAACAAAAAAGTATTTAACAAGCTAATTCTATTACTTACAACTTATATTTCATTCTATAATATTAAAATTTGCAAATTTATTCCTTTAATTAAGATAAAAGTAATACTAAGTAATAAATTAAATTATAAAATATATAAATATATACGTATTTCTTAAAAATTTTGCAGATAAATGATATGAAATGAAGATTAACAGTATTAAAATTTTATACTATATATTTACACTAAAAATCATTTTTGCTTAAAATTCCTATTTGTTTGTAATTATTGAAAAAATAAATTAATGCATATCCTTGTATCGTGAATATATTACAACATAGAAAAATTCAGGTGATCTCAATTTTTTAATTTCTCATTTTATATGATGAATTAGAATTTCAAATTATATATATACTGTAACAATGATCAAAAATTCTATAAATAGCATGCTTAATATCAAACATTTATTCACTTTTGTTAATAAAATTCTTATTAATGAAAGGAAGTATTATGAAATAGTAAATAGATTTTTATTTATAAAGTTATCTAAACAATTAAAATAACTGTAGAAAATGTAATTTTTTATTATCTAATTCATATGTAATACAAAGAATATCCATGTTTTGGAGAAAAAATAATAAAGTAGAAGAATTTTTTAAACTGAATAACGAAGTTACCCCAATTTTATTTCATTAAATAATTTATAGCACAATTTTATTTTATTTTATTATATCTAAATTTTACTAAGGTGAAGTAATTAGATACTCTAAATAATCTTTAAATAACACTTAATCTTTATGTATTAAAATAAATATTCTAAATTCACAAGATAAAGCAGCTGTGTTAGAAGAGAAATAAGACTAAAAATCTCTATTTAATATGAATATGAAGATTACAATATTGGAACTCCAACAAAAAATCCAATTTCTTAAAACTTGATCTTTCTTTTAAAAAAATTATGTAAACTACATAAATATGATGTGATATTAACAAAAATAACTCTAAAAATACCCTCAAAGAACAACCATTATTAGGGGATGAAAAATTGAAAAATTAAGAAATTGAAAAATTTTAAATTTTTACTAACTATCATAAACAACAATCATTATCAACTACCAAAATAATAAAAAAAAATTTATTACACATAGAAACTTATTATAAATAGAAGTTGTACAGTACAATAGTAGGATGATGCAGTACTATGACCAAACTTTTGTTTAGTTTAAGTGATTTGAAATTGCTAATACATTATAATAAAATACTTAGATAGTATAAGAAATTAAAATTTATAATTTTTAATTTTTAATATTATTTGAACAAAATATATTTATTAAAACTTTGTTCTGTACTTTCTTTTAATATAGTAACGAAGATTTTCCACACTAACTGAATAAATTTGGTATATATATGTATAGAAAATATAAAATAAGGTTGTAAATATAATTATACAACTAATGGGTTACGTAATTTTCAAAAGAAATTTCAAGTTTTAAAAAATTCGATTTTTTATTGGATTTCAAACATTGGAAACTTTAGACTTATTTTTTTCCAGATTTTTAATTATTTTTAAATTAAACTTCAAATTAAACATGAAAAATAATTTTATGATAAACAATACTGAGACCTAAAGTTGACGTGTTTTGGGGTTTTTGAAAATAAAAAATATTCAAAGGTGTAATTACCCATAACAAGAGTTTCCTGTCATGGTACCTTAATATAAAAATATATAAGAAAAACATATTAAAAAATATAAGAAGTATATTTATACGTAATTGTACGATCATTTGAGGGGTAAAAAGACCCTTATAGTTCACCCCTGCAAAATCATTTTTTAATTAAAAAAAAAAAACGATTTTCATGTGTAAATATTAAAGGTACTTTTTACGCCTTAATTAAATTGCCGAGTTAACAAGTAAAAAACGTCCTTGTAATATTTTTCGATATGCTACAACATATCACAATATCAAGAAAATCGGTGAGGATATACCTCGAGATGTTTCCTTGTTAGTGGTAGTTAAATGAAATTATTTTGTGGCATCAACAAATAAAGAGTATATAATGAATAATATAGAATTGAAATACAAAATTAAGTAGTGTAGATGCGAGTCATACAGTTTACAACAAAACTCGCTCAGATTGAAAATGCACGTCAATGCAACTCTTGAGTAATTTGTTTCGTTCTCGCATCCGTTTCTTGCCCATGCTTTTTGCACTCTCGATGTACTTCCACGTTTTCGCCTAACAGCCCAAGGTAAGGTAAATCCTTTCTCGAAAATATTAACTAAGAACATCGACACATTTGTGAAAAAATCGCGCTAATTGTACTGTTTAAAATTACGCGCTGCTGCTTCTTAAAATCGAGTAAATGTTCCGGCGTTGCTTTGACTCGGAAATTATTTCACACAACCTTAATGTACCTTCAAACAGTTATTTTCATTGGACAATTAATATTATAAATTTTAATAAATAAGCGACCTGTATCGTATACTTATTTATTCAAAAAAATTCTTTTAACGAAAAGAAAAATAATATGTTCAGGACGTAAGTAGGAGTTTTAATTTTAGCAGATGATATTTTATAGTAACTGTGTATCCTGAGTATAAATATGTTTAGTTTTTTTTTGTGTATTAGAGGTTTTATTTTAAGACATCCCACTAAATTTTCTTTTATATAGCTTATTTTAATAATATTAATACATGAAAAAAATACCGATATAAACAGCGTGCTAGAATTGAAGTTCCGTATGTTAAGTACACATGCGCTTTTATAGGCGTGAGCATAGGAGCGACCAAATATTGTTAATAATTAGCCTGAGACATTCCACTGAATTCTTTTTTAGAACATCGTGTATTTTATTATTATCAATCCATTCGAAAAGGTTTTTTTATCAATATCGTGCAGGAAATTGGTTTTACGTATTTTTGAATGCACATGCAGTCTTATACACGTGAGCATAGGAGAGGACGAATATTGTTAATACCAAATTCTCCTAAAACATTTCACTAAATTTTATTCAGGAACATCGTGTAATTTAAGATTCTAAATATATACGGAAAAGTTTTTTCATCAATATCGCGCCGGAAATTGGTGTTTCGTACTTTTGAATGAACATGCAGTCTTATACACATAAGTACATATGGGTACATCTTAGATTGTTAATAACAAATTCCCCTAAAACATTCCACTAAATTTTATTCGGGAACAATTTCAGATTGTAAATACATACGATAAGGTATTGTTATTAATATCGCGCCGGAAATTGGTGTTAGATGCATTTGAATGCACCTTCAGCTTTACTCACATGAGTATAAGGTTTCATATTAGATTGGTAATAACGTAAGATTAAAAGCGTTAGACACATATGTGCACATGTATACATACACATATTCTATCTTCAAAGATAGAAAAAATAGTTTTATTTTACCATATTTCATTTTTAATATTTTAATTTATTATTTATCGTTTTGTTTGAGAAATTTAGATTTTGCAATTGTTGAAATTGTTTTTTTAGATGTTTTCTAATATAATTATATAATATTGGCCCAAAAACGATGTAATAATTATAAATAAATTTATAAATTAAGTTATAAAGAATATTGCGGATACGCGAAGTTGAAACAAAGAATTCATGGAAAAATCTAATGAGTTAGAAAATTGTCGATAGAAAATCGAGAAATATTTAATGCATCTTTATAGAATCTATGTGTATTGACTTGTGGCAAAACACTGTTCAATATTTGAAGCTATTCATAGAATTGTTTTCTCGTTAATTCCACCTGATGCACTGAATACAAATGTTCCGCAGTTTCCAACTTCAATTTTCTTGAATTTTGGGTGTATAGCGTTACCACTACACAACCACCCTGCTAGTAACAGAATTGTAAAACTAGTTTAGAAGTGGTTAATCTGATAACGGTCGATGAAACGTCGAACGATTTTGTTGGCTGAAGTCATCTGCCTATGAATATTAGTGTAGGTATGTTAGGACCTTTATAGACCAAATTGGTTGCCATCAATTTATATCAAAGTCGATTTGTACTATAGTTCAGGATATTAATTTTGTTTCAGCGTTTTTAAATAAGCAAGATAATTGTAGATGATCCACCGATATCACGACGACTCTGATATTTCATGACCTGATAGTTTTTGCTGACATCATTTGTAACTTTATATTGTTCTTCGTATAGCATCTGTGGGCTACTTTATGCTCGTGTTGCGAATAATTTATCTGATAGTTAAATAGTTTGCCATAGACTAGTTCAACCTACATTGCTTGGAGACTTCTCCTACAAGCTACTTTGCTTGTGAACAGGATCATCGGAGCGGTTATGTCTATCTATCGGCTTAATGATTTGAAATAAACATGATACAAATTGGTCACCCTTGATTTGTAGTGATCCTCACCAACGAGGTCGAAGTATCAATTTTGATCGAAGCAGCAAATTCATCCAGCGTAAAAGACTCGAGTGACCGTTGACTTTCTGATTCTAGAAGGCCTCTAACATGGAAAACGTTTGACTCAGGTGAAGTGATGTACAGTTTTGATCCATCTGATATTGGCATTGAAGTATCTAAGTACAACTTGTTCAGGCCCAACAATCGGATTTTGATGAACTGTCACATGAAATGTTGTGTAATCGTTTGATCGCTAATTTTACTCTCAGATTTATTAAGCGATAGATGAAAACAAACGCTGTTTTCTAAAATTTAGCACCATATATAATGCACTATTGTCGTAGATATGTTGCGAAAACGGGTACTTCGACGCAGAGAATATCTCCTTGAATTCTTCTATGATTCAAATGCATTTAATATAGATTGTTATGTACATTATTATGTTTCACTCGTATTGAGCTATGAATTAGAAGTTTGTTTTGAAAGAAAACGCGAGTTTGCGAGGTGGCGGAGTTTTATTAGCGATTCATCCAAATGCTAGAATCAATAAGCCTCGCAATTTCGGGTACCGCTTCAAAGGCCTTCCCATGTATCAAGCAATCTGTGTAATACATGTGTACTCATACACTTGAGCCATTGTTTTCATCGAACTTCTTTACGCTTCGCTGATTGTCAAAAACAATACACTCATATTTAATAACGTGTAGATTAAATTAAATTTTTTCCGTTTTTCTTTTCTAATTTTTCGATGTTTCTTGTAATTTATGATATCTTAAAATGTGAAATGGTTACACATAATATTTCTTAGACTTAACAATGGATGTGTATGCATAAAATGGAAAATTTTTTGCTTTTCTAAATGTAAACTAAATAAAATAGATTGAAATAAAACTTTAGTAACTTTGAAAAATTAACTATTTCAAAGGATGCTTGTTACAGTAACCTTTATAAGTTATAATAGTACAGTTATAATTAATAAGGTGATAATAATACAAATAAAATAAATTTAGCTAGCGACAGTGAGTGAGTGAGTGAGTGAGAGAGAGAGAGAGAACGAATGGAAATCAGAAATCAAAGTTCACATATATAACTCGTAAAGTTGTTCAATTCTATTCATATTTAATTAAATGTCACGAGATTTTTTTCTATTAGAGGCATAAAATAAATTTGTTATGTATAAAAAACGACGATAACGCATTTAACAATCAAAAAGTTTTGATATGGAATTGTAAAAATCTCAAAGTCGTCGAATCGGGCCGTCGTTCGGGGTCTAGACGTATTACTCGTAATAAATACAAATCCATGTGTACTCACCCATTAGAACAGTGTTGTTTTATGAGGGACGTATTGACTGATATATTATATTATAATATGCAAAAAAAATTTTTATTTTATTTTTGAAAAATTCTTTTTATCTAAAAAATGTATTATTTTTCATTATTGCTCACACTACTGGATTAATTTTAATAATATATTGATAATAATAGTTTAGAAATATGGAGATTGAGTAAGCATAATAAGATAGAGGGATATTAAAAACATGAAAGAAGAAATATTGTAATGTGCGTGCGTGCGTGCGTGCGTGCGTGTTTATGTATCTACAGTTTCGTAAATTGAAAGGAATAAAAAAATATGTAGTAATATATATATATATATATATATATATATATTACGCATATACAACTGATGCTTTCGAAACTATCGCAAATTCGGTATGTTTATATGAAGTGTGATACATTAGTTTGTTTTTAAGACCTCAGGTTGCACTGTACATTTAAAAGTTTGTTTAGAAAAACAAAAGAGCAACGATGACCGATCGCTAAATGTCGGACAGCGACGAATCGTCAAAATTCTAGAGTGAACTTCGAATCCAACCGTCTTATTAGGTTGCATATTTGGACAGAACATGTGTGACTAAATGAGTGAGTACGTGTGTACTCATTCTCTTGTAACAGTGTGTGACTGAAATTTCTTTCAGGCTCGCCGACTGAAATACACAAGTTATAACTCAAATTTTATAATATATAGATCTTAATAAATAATATACTTATCTTTTTATTAATATTCAATTGGTTTATACATATTTTAAAATAAATTTTTCGGAAATATCCGGAAATTGTAATGCACAAGCTCTTACTGTACGAAATTACAGATGCAACTCAAATACTTTTTTTACACATTCTATTACACATTAGACGTAAAAATCAAATAACTTGCAAATAAAAACAACAGCCGAATTTAGTGATGCTTATAGACAATTTTTAAGGAATCACTGCATCCGAGACGACTAGAACTAAAATAAACTAAAATTTAATATTTGGCTTTAATCTGTAAATTTCTACCTACATTTTGAATTTTTGAATTATTAATTATATTCTTATGTTATAAAATTTTTCGATATCTAGATTATAATGATCAATTCTAATCATTAATGTATAACATAACTTTACTGAATAGATATAAGATGTAGCAAATAAAAAATTTACAACACTTTTTATAAAAACTGAATTCGCTACAGCTTCTGTAACATAAAACTCAATATATCAAAAAAAATAGAAATTTAAAAAATTATTAAGTCGAAAATAAGTAAAAAAATTTCATATCCGGAATATTACTTTTAATAACTTTATTCATAATGCTACACTAATATTCTATAAACGTAACAACTCTTATGCGCTTATCAAAACATCTAACACACTTTAATTTCTAATTAAATACATGCCTCAACATTTTATTGCTAACTATTAGGATTCGTAGAAATTCCAATATATATAGAAATTTTTCCATAAGACACATTCTGTTATACATTGTTAAACAAATAAATATTTGAATATAAAGTTTCTAAAGTTGACACAATAGCGAAAAAAATGTTCTTTTATACATTACTATGTATAAAATTTATATAATAATACGTAATTATATAATTACGGTATGAAAATAATAAAAACATAATTTTATCTTTGAGGAATCGCTATAACAACCATAATTTTGGGATGAAAAATAAAAGAAATTTATAATTTTAGAAATCCTTCATTCTACAAACGATTATTAATAATAATCATTTAATACTACTAGATAGAAAAATGTTATATAAACAAAAATATTATATATGTTGCTTTATAGTTTTTACAAAATTGCAGCACGTGCGAGTGCATGTATTGGATTGTGCACCAACATCAATCGTCAACGACACAAATTATTGATATTTTACGCTACAATTATAAAACTGACGTATTAACAAAAGAATTTACGTAAATAGCAAAGTTTATTTAGATAATATCATTGGGTTTCATTGTGGGAAAGCGTTTCAAACACACACGTTGAAAACTTATAAATTACTATATATGATACTCATAAACGGTATATAACTGATTGTTTATAACAAATTCTACATAGACATTCCACAACTTTTTACTAATAATTTCCGTTGCTTGTACAAAAACATACAAATAAATGATTTTTCAACAGAAATAATTTTTCGTAATCATTAATAGTAAATTGTTTTAAACAAGTGTATAATACGTTTGCATTTACTATGAGATATAATTTTTTAGTAATTTATTAACATTGAATATTATAAATGGTAACTACTCAATTAATGTGTTATTAATATAATTATAGCTGTTATACTGAAATAGTTATAAATTATAATCTTTTGGCTGTTAATAATTTGCATATTATGTACCGGTATTTATTTGTTATATAATAAACACAAGTACGTAATAGCAAATCATTACAAGATTTGCGAGCGACCTAATATAAGATAAACGATAATCATATATACACAGGTAAAATGAGTGAGAGAAAAAAATAGTAAAATATTAAGAAATTATTCTTACAATAACACATGAATTCGTATTTAAGGATCTACGTAAAATTATTTAACTTTTAATCTTACAAAAAGAGAAAGCTTGAATAATCGTATTCCTTTCAGAATCTTAAATCTATAATATTACTTTTTCAGGAGGTAGTGGACTCGAAGTGAAATAGAGATGTTTGTTAAAAAAAGTGAAATTGCCACGCCGCAAAGTCGATGAGTTATAGATTGACTCGTGAAAATCTTTGAGCCCATGAGTCTTGCGAAGTTTGAATGTCGTTGGTAAAGCCTTTTTCTGTGTGCTATACATGCATGAATGCTTGTATACTTATTACGCTTGAGTTAATATCATCCCGAAGCTAATACTATAAACTTTTTCATTTATTCTAAAAATAATTTAAAGGTAATATAATCTTAGAAAAATGTTTGGATTCAAAGCAAATCATATTCCAGAAAAATTTAGTGGAATGTCTTAAGGAATTTGTTATTAATAAAATCGTCCGCCTCTATGCTCACGTGTATAAGACTGCAGGTGCATTCAAAAGTACGTAACATCAATTTCCGACGCGATATTGATAAGAAAACCTTCTCGTATTTATTTATAATCTTAAATTATACGAAGCTTAAGAATAAAATGTTGTGGAATATCTTAGGGGAATTTATTATTAGCAATCTAAGATGTGCCCATATGAATGCATGTGCGTGGCAAGTCGGGCGATTATAGTTAATCGTAATCTTAAAATAACGTATATTAAGACGTTTTAGACGCATAAAAACACCTTTACAGTTCTCCGTCTAGGTTGCAAATAGAATTCTACGTGCACTGAGAGAAGATATGATTATAATTATTGATGCGATTAATGGAATTACCATACAAAATGAACAAAGTAACATCTTATTTATAGCTGGATTGCAACGTAATAATTAACGCAATTACATCAGTACAATAATAGAAAAAAATATCTTTTCGTGTTTTAATTTACGTTACGACATTTTATTATGCATTTTATTATGTACAATGCTATATCAAGTTAAAATTCTAGGAACATAGTGTCGCGGAATAAAATATAATTCTGGTAAAATTCTGATGCTTTGACATGAGAGAATGGATTATATACAGTGCAGAGACTGAATTATGCTGTAAAATTTATTTGTTAGGCAAACAAAATCTCGAACCACATCCTTCCATACAGTGCATTAGAATATATAATTCAAGTGAGATGATTCATACAGATATATGCAGCTCTTTTAATCTTAAATCACTCCAAAGACTGAGATTTGTTCTTTTGTTTAAAGATAACTGTACCAGTTTTATTTTTTGAAACAAAGTCTGAAATTCTTGAAAATTGAAAGAACTTATGTCTTTAGTTTTTCCTTAAGCTGTAAATTAATTAAAATTTTCACGCTTAGGCAATATAAAAAACAATACTCTAAAAAATTTCAACGCTGTATTGTAAAGGGCGGATTTCATATTTAGAACGAAAAATTTGAATGCACATGGACAGTACAAAATTTATGCTACTAAATTGCAATATTAAAAAAGAACTTTAGAACAAATATAACACTATTTGTTAAAAATTAAAAAAATGATTAAGGAAAACGTACAAAATCAACACTTTTTTGAAAAATAGTTTAATTGCAAACTAGAGATTAACTATTTGCACGTATTTAGTTCTACGTTTATCTTAAGAGTTCTACAATAAAAATTTTATGTAAAAATCAAGAAGATGACAGTCATAGAATATAACGCTAAATCAAGAAAATTTAGACTATAAAATAATGATAAATTTAGTGAATTTAATTATGTCATTAATTTTGCATATGAGTTCACTTACTAGTGCACTGTTCTAAGTGTACAGTATGATGAAATGAAATAATCATGCTATATAATAAAGTACACTTTATGGTAGAAAATTGCATAAAAGCAGCAGAATAATCCCCTTAAAAGATATGGAAATTACGTGATGGTTATTACAGACTTGGTACCTATGAAACAAAGAAAAGTCATGTTCAGTTCCAAAGCCAGAAAATCGCAAATTGTAGTAAAATATGTAGGCACTGAGATGAGTCGTATAAATCGCTCTTCTCAATTAGAAGAACTTTCGACGGGAATACTTCTTTTAGAATTTTTTGTCTTTAATTAAGAAATAAATTGTTTATTTTTCTCCCTATAATATACTGAAACTTTTTTAATTTTTTGTATTTTGAATATCTTAATAAATTAAAACATAATTTTAACAAATTTCCGGAATTGTTATTTTATTTTTTAATATTTCAATATACTGGAATCATAGTTTTGTATAAATAATATCATAGACAGCACGTCTACAATTTATTTACATATTTGTTTAATTTTGAAGAAAAAATAATTAAACGAAAAACCTCTCTTATATGTATAAATAATTTCTGTCTAACATACGTATGATTATTCAAGTCGAGTGCACGTTGGCTATAAATCTTTTAGTAAGTTATGTTGCATACGCGTTCTAATCTTATCGTATCGTCTACAAAATAACAAATTCGAGATACACTAAACATTAGTCAACGTGTTAAAATAACATTTATTTTTTTTTATTTTCAATAGTCGTGTACACAGAAAAAGTCTTTTGAAAATATTCTGCATTGCTCTGCATTAAAAGAACTTACCATTGATTTGTAATTATTTCTATGTTTTACGTTTGAATGATTTTTATAATAATTAATAAAATTTAATTTTTAATTAATAATTAAAAATTTATTGTTAATTAACTGTAATCAGACTACTAAAATAGTAACATTTTAATAATAACAAAATTTATAGGCAAGATGCAAATTGAAAATTGAATTTGATACTCAAAACTTATATTCACTGATCATTAACTATAATAACGTATTAATTTTCTTATATACTAGTTATAATGAAAAAGGTAAAGGGAATTATCATCATCTCAAAAAGTATAGCAAGGCTGAACTTGTCCCTTTATTTTAATTTTCTTAACGTTAAAAGCTGATATCGTTTTTGCAAGATCCTAACGATTCAATTAATGTTAATATAATTTTAAATAGGAACGGTATTTCGAAATAAATTTTTGTGGAATCCCAAAACTGTAATTGTTATAAACATTTTAGTAAACGCCTGTAAAGTCAGGATTCGCATATGATTTTCTTTAACAATGTATAAGACGTTGTTATTGATGAATTTTTTATGTGAAAATTTGTGTATATATCGTACTTTGTATGAGTTACGATATTTTGTAATGAGAAATAGTGATATATATTAATTTAATAATTAATATATTGAAGATATATTAACACGCGCATAAGAATTGGTGCGCTCACAGACTCGTATCGTGGCGTTTGGAATAATGTTATTAGAACAATGTTCTGGATCGATTTTTAATATGAAAATTTTTTTACGTAAAGTTCTGTAGGTACTTATTTTTAATCGAAAATAAAATTTTGTGAAATCCTAATAATTTGAGACTTATGATTTTTTTAATTGTTCAACCCCTTGTAGGGGTGGTTGTTAAGAGTATAACTGTTTTTTATATAATTATTTTATTTTATTAAATGATTAAACGTTTTCAATATTTTGTTATTGAATATTCATTTTTAAAAAACTTCAATTTTTTACTCAACCGGTTGAAACTTCAAACACGCTTATTTTTTGCAATTTTATTAAAAATCTTTTATTATAGTTCTTACAGTTATTATTGTTACTTGTTAAATTTAAAAACAAAAAATTTTTTTGAATTTCATAATAGGATATCCTTTAAGTAGTAAGAAACGTTTCTACCTTTTTAAAATCGTAAATTCAACTCAAGTTTTATTACAATTTACGTAAACTAACATAAATAATGAGACTTATTAGTTGAGCAATAAAAACATATTTCTTAATATCTAAGTGTACGTATAATATTAGTTGATAGTCAAAATAAAATTTTATTGTAAAAATATCATACGACCAGTAAGTGATACACTGAAGCACCATAACCGTACATGCTGCCACGTATAAAAGCTCTTAAAATTAATTTAGACCAAATTAATGATAAAATATTTCAAGATTGTCAAAACAAAAAGAAAATATTTTTTATTATATAATTACATTTCGTCAACTTAATCGGTTTAATTAAATAACCTGATTATTTAATACTTTATAAATATAATATTTAAACGTCTAATTAATATGTAATATTTTACACAATTTTATATATTTTATATAATACGACATTTTTTAAACTATATTATACTTATAGTTGTCTTGATAATATTAAATAAAGTTACAAGTTAAAATTATTTAATATACATTTCATAATATAAAAAATTTATTTTATAAAAATTTTTGAAAATACTTGAACGAATCTAAGTTCTTAACAATTTAAATAATGATTTAAGTATCATCTTTCGTATTGATGAAAAAATTAAATTAAAAATATTAATATTATTTTGTAATTTTGTGGTTGTCATATGAATTTACTTGCTACAATGATGAAAGAATTTTTATTTAATTTTTATTTCTTATTTCTAATACTTAACATATGTCGCATTTTTATTAATTAGATATAGATTAAATATAGTGTTTTTATAAATATGCTTTTGTATACACTTTTAGTTTTATTTTAACTTGAGGATCATATTTAAATTTAAATCACGTTATACTAAAGAAGAATTTATAATACTAAAATAAGGCATTAGAAAAAACATGTTATTAATTTTTACTTATTTATTATTTCTTTCACTTACATAATTAAGAAAAACAAAATTATAACTAATATAGAAAAGTAAAATAAAATGTAAAA
The DNA here is from genome assembly GCA_018907045.1 of Wiebesia pumilae. Lineage (NCBI taxonomy): Eukaryota > Metazoa > Arthropoda > Insecta > Hymenoptera > Agaonidae > Wiebesia > Wiebesia pumilae. The sequence goes on from JACCHZ010000116.1 coordinate 14,684,880, forward strand.
AGATAAATTTTAACTATTATTAAATTCACAGATTTTTTATTTGGTAATAACCTAAAAACTTTATATTTTTACATATATTTCTTATATTTTTTTAATTTTTTAGAAATTCGAAGCACTAAAATTGTAGACATAGGTTTACTTTAAATCTTATTCCTTATTTGCTTTTTATTAAGCTGAGCAATGTAATTCTTACTGTAAATAAATAGATAACATTTAGGAAAAATATATTATTAATCTGTCTATACTGACTATTCCTTGCAAATAAAGTATAATTAATAACAAGTATGTAATTAAAGACATATTTTTTATTTCAATAATTATTTAAACAACTACATCAATTTTAATAAAATAAAAATATTTTCAATGTAACACGATAGTAGTTCTGTTCAATCAGCTTTAATTGAAAAACTTAAATTCTCTTTCAATGTACTATCATAAATTTTTAATAAAAATTTAAAAAAACGAAATAAGAATGATAATATAATTCACTTAAAAAGTCTGAACTCTGAACTCTTTAACACACGTGTCAGCACATACATTCCTAATAATTGTATACGTGCAAAATCAGTATATCACTTACCGTAGGCTTCAATGAATATGGCCCAATATCCTCAATGGATTGGAGATAAGCTAGAATGTCCGTTTTCGAGGTTGTTTTTATTGTCGATATAGGTTAAATTTTCGTCGTACGACATGGCCACAATATCGTCATTCTTACGGATATTTTGGCCATTAAGAGTTACCGATGATCTTTCACTCTGACCTTTAAACTTGGAGAGAGATTCCTCGTAACCATATTGAGAGCCGTGTTCCTGATGATGTTCGACGACTGTGTCAGCCGGATCGAATCCCAGTCGTTCCTTGTAGTAGGCTTGGGTCGACATTGTTCTGCCCAGTCTTAGTTGATTAGCATCTTATCTTCCTCTAGCTTTTCATTAAACAAAACTTCTGTGTTGAAATATAATCAATATAAGCCAAAAAGCAAATGATGTATGTAATTGCTTAATTTCAACTTTTTGAAAAACACGCTTGCACGCGCGTGAACGCGCGTGCACACGCACATACATACACACACAAATGATTTTCAAATTATTGACAGCACCATAAAAATCATGTTCTTGCTCATCCGTTAAATCATTTTTTCTTTTATAATTGTGATATAGATGATATTAATTTGTTGACACCAACACGAATTATATAATTTTTTTTGTTCTATAAATTAAATACTCACAAAAAATTAAAGTTATCTCACAGCAGCATACGTTTTCTATTTTAAACCATTTTTCTTCTGTATATAATTTATGTTTTTGCTCTTAATACATTTATTTTTAAGAAAGCATGCGTAATTACGTATGTTATATTTTCATTTTTCATGTGTCAGATGCTTAAAATTAATTTGGGTTAATATTAGTAAAAATTATGCAGAGAAGCAGTCCCAGAGTTGGCATAATTCGTTGTACAATGAATATAGCATGACTATTTTTCTTCTTTTATATATTTATTTTTTTGCCTATCTTGTATGCAGTCAGTCGATTCACTCTTCAGTTCCTTTGATTCGTGTCCAGGATTATTGCTGAAGAGAACATTAAACAATAAAATTATACACAAAATAGTGGCAAAAGTTTTGTATGCCGGTACCAAGAATGTTTTCTTCTTATACTTTTTTAACAAAACAACTCAAAGGAATCTTCACTCTCGATAATGAAGAATATTTAGTTGGGTACTCATAAAAGAATTATATTTAAAAAATGGCAAAAACATCTGTAAAGTCGAAGAATAGCAATTATATTGCAATAGAAATTAAAGATCGATTTTGAGATGTTGTCAGTTTATTTGTTCGTATTCAAATATTTTTAAATAAATATAAATGTATTACTGAGATCGTGCACTAAGGTATTGATAAGAAAGTTATAACTATATTTACTGTACTCTATACTCTAGCTCTGTTTCAGTATGCACTGAGAGTATGTACGTGCTTGTGTGCGTTTTTAGACTTTTATATATTATCATTCATAAGAAAAGTAGACTCATATAAATACTTATTAATATTAATTGAAAAAATCTTTGTCAGAATATTTGAATATATATTTTAAAGTGATGGTCCAAAGTAGTAAATAAAAATTGTTCTAATTTTACTTACAGAAATTGCTACTAATTGTTCAAGCAGGTACAACTATCATGGGTAAGATATTAGTTATCTGTAACCGTAAAAATTTTAATCAGGAAAATTGTAGGTATATATAAGTATATATAAGACTTTTCATTAAAAAGGTTACATAATTTTGAAAATTATTAATTTGCAGTTGAGAATTTTAAACCAATGTAATAGATGGGTTCTATTTGCATTATCAATTGATAATTAATTTATAAGTGTATGATTTTCTGGAAATAGTTTTCTGTTCAAACAAGATTTATTTTAGTACTTTATTTACGTATATTCATCTTGAAATAATTAAAATAGTTTGAAAATTCATAAAGAAATAAAAATATTAAGATAATAAAGACAAAAACTCACGCTACACTAAAAAATCTCAGAATAAATAACTCAAAATTTTGAAAGACCTTACTATTTGGCAAGTATTTGTGCTTGCGCTTTTCGTTTTAAGATTTAATAAATAATAATATACCTTCTCTTTAGGGGAAAATATCAATAAAAAGTGGTACAGTAATAAGTTATATATGGAATTTCACTGTGTACAAATAAACCACTTTTTTTTTTAATTATTATTTTTTCACAGATACATTAGCATTTATGATTTAAAGCGTTAGCTTTATTAGAGATCTAATTACAGATCTCATTACCTAAAGAACTTTTTTGAGATGAGTATATAATTATTCACTTTTATAAAGTTGTTGAAAAACCATAATTTTTATATATTTTCAAAGCAACTGAAAAGTAAGCTGTTAACAAGGCATAATAGTCATTGCGATACCGATAAAATGTTAGTACTTTCTTTTTTGACTTAAGAACTAAGCATAAATATTTACTGACATACGTTTATACTTACACACATACGAGTTATACATACCAACATACAACAGCCCATAGAATAAAAGGTAAAAGAAATAAAATGAATAACTGAAAAATAGAAACGCAGCATTTAACTATTAAAAATGGACTGAGTCAATCAAACAAAAAAAAAGTATAAAAAAGTGTCAGCTACAAAATTAAGGTGATTTATATGGGCGTTGCACGACCGTCGATTAGCTAAAAATGAACTGACCGAGTGATTCGTTATGTGCGACTTAACGGCTAGACGAGTGAACGAAGAATGGTAAGCGAATGAAAGTCTACGTATGAAGGACCGGAAAGAAGAGAAAGAGACGAACCGTCCGTGCAATCGCAGTATCCCCGCATATGGTAATCGACGAGAGAAGCCGTGTGGGTGCCATGCTGAGCTGATGCTGACTTGTTACTTCTGCAAGAGCCGGCTCGCCCCCTCCTACACCCCACTGCAATTCCAACGGTTCGTTCTCCCTCTCTAACCCCCGTTTTCTCTCCAGCATTCCATTCTCTTCTTGATTTTGTACATATACATTCGCTGCACATACATACAAATATCAACTTTACGAATAGCAAACCCGAATATTTTACTGATTAGCTTATTCCGATTCCTCGTAAATTACTATTCGGAGCTATTTAATACTCAAACTATAAAGTAGAACTGACTACATGAATTGTATAATAATCAACAATTGAATACTTGTATGAGATAAGCGAAATTGTTCAATTATTAGCGTTTCAATTTTTACAATATTATCCAATGATGTACAGCCATAAATTGACCTCATTGATCTAAAAAACCATTTTTTAACCAAAAGTGCAATTCTAATTTTACTGTTAATGATTGATTTAATTCCATTTTTCAGAATTTAGAATCACTTAAAATAAGAAATTCCAAATATTTTAAAAACTAATAATATAATTTGGTTAGTATAGGAATATTTGATTACAAGTAGTATGGACAGTTTTTAAGGAAATAGATAACAAATAATCTGAGAAAAGTGTTAGGTTAAATAAAAATTAATAATAATATCAAGACACCATAATTCTATTTGTATAAGTATCCTTATGCACATTAGTAATAAGGTGTCGTGATGAATTCAAAATTATAAAATTTTAATCTTTGATAGTGGTCTTATAGTTAACTGTAAGTACATTATTTATATCATAATCACTGGATTATTTCGTAACTCATATGTGAACGTATTAATTGAAACATATTATTCAAAAAGTATTATTCACATATGTTACTTTCTAACTGACATAAGATACTGAATATAAGTTTTTTTTAAATTATTCTTTAATATTAATTTTTACATAAATTAAATTCCGACTCTATAAATTAAATTTCTAATTCCTAATAATGATCAGAAGTGCAAATAAATACATATTATTTAGAATGTTAATAATGATCGTATTTTGAGAAAAGATAATTTAAATATTAAAAACTCAATTTTCAGATTCTTGCGGCAATCTGTCTTAAAAATATTTTTCAATATGTATTAAAACAATATATTTCAATATATTCTTTTAACTTCATATACAATGCCAAATTAAAAAGTTTTCTTGACGTAGAAACCACCTTTAGTAAATTGAATATTGTCAAAAAATAAAAATAATTAGTAAATTTTAATCGTTAGTGACTTTGTAGTATAATTTTATATACATATATAGAAAAAGTATATTTTAATACTATTAAAGTTTAGTATCGATATTTCACAAAATATTACTTTCACAAATCAATGCTGAATTAATTGCCAAAATTTAAATGCATATTTTATGCACATAATAGCAAATACATGAAAAATAGTAATAAAATTTTTATATTTCATATCACATCAAATAGAGTCAATACAAATATTTCGATTTAAAAAAAGTTAAGACGTCTGGTATAAATTTATATGTATACGCACAGGGATAAATAATATTACAAGTAAGTCGTAGCTTGTAAAAAGTATTTACAGACAATATATTATTTCATTTTCTATAGACTACATAGATTTACGAGAAATCAACTGATGCAAAAATTGTATAAGAACAAATTTTTCTTTATAGAATTAATAAAATCTAATCTTCCTTTCTTTCTCTGTCTCTTTACATATATGAAATATGTAAAATGATAACATTTCTATAATTTCATTCTGATAAGTACAGTTAAGATCAATAAGTCATAATACTTAAGTGTTAGATCACTTATTTCATTTACTGATTTGATAGTTAATTTAATTATGTGAGAATATACCAACAAACCTATAAATCTCTGTACTGATGTAATAGGGTGTTTATTAAAGTGAGGAACATAGTTTTAGAATAGTGATGTATGTACAAGGTGAACGTGAATTATAATGCAAAATGTCTCTCTTAATCATAAAGATTTTTAAAAAATTATTGAATAAATTTAAGAAAAATATTAAAACAATTTTTTTTCTTATACTTAAATAAATAAGTTAAATTTGTGATTTTTAGAGGTTGAAAATGACTGATAATAAAAATATATTATATCTAGAAAAATAAGTAAAAATCTTATAAAAGTTTTTAAATTAAGAAAGGAAAACTTTTCTATGGAAGGTTAATTAATACAATTAATTAATAAATACAAAAGTTTGATTTATTTGATTGTAGCGGACATATAAAAAAATAAAGCTGTCTATGGGTTGAAAAAACCATAAAGGTTCTCAACCCATCCGTGTGCTACGGAAAGATTAGGTGACGATACCCACGTTATATTTTTAGCTGAACGACGGTGCGATGTCTGCGTGTGTCGAGACCTGTGACAGGTAAAATTACCACTTCCTTTCAGGGTAGCCAAATAACGACTCCTGAAGTTCAAGAAGGTGCACGGCGAGGCACGCGGCAGAGATGGCAAGGGATTCGCCTAAGAATCATCGACAAACATCACTCGGTCCGTCGCATGCGCTAACTCGTCATACGACTCGAGACGTCTTACACTCTTATATCCAACATTCACACAAAGTTTTACTTCGAAAATCGGCATGGAACTTGGTGCTTCTTGTACTTATATGTTTATGCACTCGTATAAACATGCGTATATGAGGATGATATATTTGTTAATAACAACACTCATAAAAACATTGCAAAAAATAACAAACACCAAATTGTAATGTAAAGATACTAAAATTAACTACATTAAAAGAAAAAATTAAATTTTCAGTGTGTAGATCTTAATGGCCAAAATATCCGTAAGAATGACGATATTGTGGCCATGTCGTACGACGAAAATTTAACCTATATCGACAATAAAAACAACCTCGAAAACGGACATTCTAGCTTATCTCCAATCCATTGAGGATATTGGGCCATATTCATTGAAGCCTACGGTAAGTGATATACTGATTTTGCACGTATACAATTATTAGGAATGTATGTGCTGACACGTGTGTTAAAGAGTTCAGAGTTCAGACTTTTTAAGTGAATTATATTATCATTCTTATTTCGTTTTTTTAAATTTTTATTAAAAATTTATGATAGTACATTGAAAGAGAATTTAAGTTTTTCAATTAAAGCTGATTGAACAGAACTACTATCGTGTTACATTGAAAATATTTTTTATTTTATTAAAATTGATGTAGTTGTTTAAATAATTATTGAAATAAAAAATATGTCTTTAATTACATACTTGTTATTAATTATACTTTATTTGCAAGGAATAGTCAGTATAGACAGATTAATAATATATTTTTCCTAAATGTTATCTATTTATTTACAGTAAGAATTACATTGCTCAGCTTAATAAAAAGCAAATAAGGAATAAGATTTAAAGTAAACCTATGTCTACAATTTTAGTGCTTCGAATTTCTAAAAAATTAAAAAAATATAAGAAATATATGTAAAAATATAAAGTTTTTAGGTTATTACCAAATAAAAAATCTGTGAATTTAATAATAGTTAAAATTTATCTTTTTACATTTTATTTTACTTTTCTATATTAGTTATAATTTTGTTTTTCTTAATTATGTAAGTGAAAGAAATAATAAATAAGTAAAAATTAATAACATGTTTTTTCTAATGCCTTATTTTAGTATTATAAATTCTTCTTTAGTATAACGTGATTTAAATTTAAATATGATCCTCAAGTTAAAATAAAACTAAAAGTGTATACAAAAGCATATTTATAAAAACACTATATTTAATCTATATCTAATTAATAAAAATGCGACATATGTTAAGTATTAGAAATAAGAAATAAAAATTAAATAAAAATTCTTTCATCATTGTAGCAAGTAAATTCATATGACAACCACAAAATTACAAAATAATATTAATATTTTTAATTTAATTTTTTCATCAATACGAAAGATGATACTTAAATCATTATTTAAATTGTTAAGAACTTAGATTCGTTCAAGTATTTTCAAAAATTTTTATAAAATAAATTTTTTATATTATGAAATGTATATTAAATAATTTTAACTTGTAACTTTATTTAATATTATCAAGACAACTATAAGTATAATATAGTTTAAAAAATGTCGTATTATATAAAATATATAAAATTGTGTAAAATATTACATATTAATTAGACGTTTAAATATTATATTTATAAAGTATTAAATAATCAGGTTATTTAATTAAACCGATTAAGTTGACGAAATGTAATTATATAATAAAAAATATTTTCTTTTTGTTTTGACAATCTTGAAATATTTTATCATTAATTTGGTCTAAATTAATTTTAAGAGCTTTTATACGTGGCAGCATGTACGGTTATGGTGCTTCAGTGTATCACTTACTGGTCGTATGATATTTTTACAATAAAATTTTATTTTGACTATCAACTAATATTATACGTACACTTAGATATTAAGAAATATGTTTTTATTGCTCAACTAATAAGTCTCATTATTTATGTTAGTTTACGTAAATTGTAATAAAACTTGAGTTGAATTTACGATTTTAAAAAGGTAGAAACGTTTCTTACTACTTAAAGGATATCCTATTATGAAATTCAAAAAAATTTTTTGTTTTTAAATTTAACAAGTAACAATAATAACTGTAAGAACTATAATAAAAGATTTTTAATAAAATTGCAAAAAATAAGCGTGTTTGAAGTTTCAACCGGTTGAGTAAAAAATTGAAGTTTTTTAAAAATGAATATTCAATAACAAAATATTGAAAACGTTTAATCATTTAATAAAATAAAATAATTATATAAAAAACAGTTATACTCTTAACAACCACCCCTACAAGGGGTTGAACAATTAAAAAAATCATAAGTCTCAAATTATTAGGATTTCACAAAATTTTATTTTCGATTAAAAATAAGTACCTACAGAACTTTACGTAAAAAAATTTTCATATTAAAAATCGATCCAGAACATTGTTCTAATAACATTATTCCAAACGCCACGATACGAGTCTGTGAGCGCACCAATTCTTATGCGCGTGTTAATATATCTTCAATATATTAATTATTAAATTAATATATATCACTATTTCTCATTACAAAATATCGTAACTCATACAAAGTACGATATATACACAAATTTTCACATAAAAAATTCATCAATAACAACGTCTTATACATTGTTAAAGAAAATCATATGCGAATCCTGACTTTACAGGCGTTTACTAAAATGTTTATAACAATTACAGTTTTGGGATTCCACAAAAATTTATTTCGAAATACCGTTCCTATTTAAAATTATATTAACATTAATTGAATCGTTAGGATCTTGCAAAAACGATATCAGCTTTTAACGTTAAGAAAATTAAAATAAAGGGACAAGTTCAGCCTTGCTATACTTTTTGAGATGATGATAATTCCCTTTACCTTTTTCATTATAACTAGTATATAAGAAAATTAATACGTTATTATAGTTAATGATCAGTGAATATAAGTTTTGAGTATCAAATTCAATTTTCAATTTGCATCTTGCCTATAAATTTTGTTATTATTAAAATGTTACTATTTTAGTAGTCTGATTACAGTTAATTAACAATAAATTTTTAATTATTAATTAAAAATTAAATTTTATTAATTATTATAAAAATCATTCAAACGTAAAACATAGAAATAATTACAAATCAATGGTAAGTTCTTTTAATGCAGAGCAATGCAGAATATTTTCAAAAGACTTTTTCTGTGTACACGACTATTGAAAATAAAAAAAAATAAATGTTATTTTAACACGTTGACTAATGTTTAGTGTATCTCGAATTTGTTATTTTGTAGACGATACGATAAGATTAGAACGCGTATGCAACATAACTTACTAAAAGATTTATAGCCAACGTGCACTCGACTTGAATAATCATACGTATGTTAGACAGAAATTATTTATACATATAAGAGAGGTTTTTCGTTTAATTATTTTTTCTTCAAAATTAAACAAATATGTAAATAAATTGTAGACGTGCTGTCTATGATATTATTTATACAAAACTATGATTCCAGTATATTGAAATATTAAAAAATAAAATAACAATTCCGGAAATTTGTTAAAATTATGTTTTAATTTATTAAGATATTCAAAATACAAAAAATTAAAAAAGTTTCAGTATATTATAGGGAGAAAAATAAACAATTTATTTCTTAATTAAAGACAAAAAATTCTAAAAGAAGTATTCCCGTCGAAAGTTCTTCTAATTGAGAAGAGCGATTTATACGACTCATCTCAGTGCCTACATATTTTACTACAATTTGCGATTTTCTGGCTTTGGAACTGAACATGACTTTTCTTTGTTTCATAGGTACCAAGTCTGTAATAACCATCACGTAATTTCCATATCTTTTAAGGGGATTATTCTGCTGCTTTTATGCAATTTTCTACCATAAAGTGTACTTTATTATATAGCATGATTATTTCATTTCATCATACTGTACACTTAGAACAGTGCACTAGTAAGTGAACTCATATGCAAAATTAATGACATAATTAAATTCACTAAATTTATCATTATTTTATAGTCTAAATTTTCTTGATTTAGCGTTATATTCTATGACTGTCATCTTCTTGATTTTTACATAAAATTTTTATTGTAGAACTCTTAAGATAAACGTAGAACTAAATACGTGCAAATAGTTAATCTCTAGTTTGCAATTAAACTATTTTTCAAAAAAGTGTTGATTTTGTACGTTTTCCTTAATCATTTTTTTAATTTTTAACAAATAGTGTTATATTTGTTCTAAAGTTCTTTTTTAATATTGCAATTTAGTAGCATAAATTTTGTACTGTCCATGTGCATTCAAATTTTTCGTTCTAAATATGAAATCCGCCCTTTACAATACAGCGTTGAAATTTTTTAGAGTATTGTTTTTTATATTGCCTAAGCGTGAAAATTTTAATTAATTTACAGCTTAAGGAAAAACTAAAGACATAAGTTCTTTCAATTTTCAAGAATTTCAGACTTTGTTTCAAAAAATAAAACTGGTACAGTTATCTTTAAACAAAAGAACAAATCTCAGTCTTTGGAGTGATTTAAGATTAAAAGAGCTGCATATATCTGTATGAATCATCTCACTTGAATTATATATTCTAATGCACTGTATGGAAGGATGTGGTTCGAGATTTTGTTTGCCTAACAAATAAATTTTACAGCATAATTCAGTCTCTGCACTGTATATAATCCATTCTCTCATGTCAAAGCATCAGAATTTTACCAGAATTATATTTTATTCCGCGACACTATGTTCCTAGAATTTTAACTTGATATAGCATTGTACATAATAAAATGCATAATAAAATGTCGTAACGTAAATTAAAACACGAAAAGATATTTTTTTCTATTATTGTACTGATGTAATTGCGTTAATTATTACGTTGCAATCCAGCTATAAATAAGATGTTACTTTGTTCATTTTGTATGGTAATTCCATTAATCGCATCAATAATTATAATCATATCTTCTCTCAGTGCACGTAGAATTCTATTTGCAACCTAGACGGAGAACTGTAAAGGTGTTTTTATGCGTCTAAAACGTCTTAATATACGTTATTTTAAGATTACGATTAACTATAATCGCCCGACTTGCCACGCACATGCATTCATATGGGCACATCTTAGATTGCTAATAATAAATTCCCCTAAGATATTCCACAACATTTTATTCTTAAGCTTCGTATAATTTAAGATTATAAATAAATACGAGAAGGTTTTCTTATCAATATCGCGTCGGAAATTGATGTTACGTACTTTTGAATGCACCTGCAGTCTTATACACGTGAGCATAGAGGCGGACGATTTTATTAATAACAAATTCCTTAAGACATTCCACTAAATTTTTCTGGAATATGATTTGCTTTGAATCCAAACATTTTTCTAAGATTATATTACCTTTAAATTATTTTTAGAATAAATGAAAAAGTTTATAGTATTAGCTTCGGGATGATATTAACTCAAGCGTAATAAGTATACAAGCATTCATGCATGTATAGCACACAGAAAAAGGCTTTACCAACGACATTCAAACTTCGCAAGACTCATGGGCTCAAAGATTTTCACGAGTCAATCTATAACTCATCGACTTTGCGGCGTGGCAATTTCACTTTTTTTAACAAACATCTCTATTTCACTTCGAGTCCACTACCTCCTGAAAAAGTAATATTATAGATTTAAGATTCTGAAAGGAATACGATTATTCAAGCTTTCTCTTTTTGTAAGATTAAAAGTTAAATAATTTTACGTAGATCCTTAAATACGAATTCATGTGTTATTGTAAGAATAATTTCTTAATATTTTACTATTTTTTTCTCTCACTCATTTTACCTGTGTATATATGATTATCGTTTATCTTATATTAGGTCGCTCGCAAATCTTGTAATGATTTGCTATTACGTACTTGTGTTTATTATATAACAAATAAATACCGGTACATAATATGCAAATTATTAACAGCCAAAAGATTATAATTTATAACTATTTCAGTATAACAGCTATAATTATATTAATAACACATTAATTGAGTAGTTACCATTTATAATATTCAATGTTAATAAATTACTAAAAAATTATATCTCATAGTAAATGCAAACGTATTATACACTTGTTTAAAACAATTTACTATTAATGATTACGAAAAATTATTTCTGTTGAAAAATCATTTATTTGTATGTTTTTGTACAAGCAACGGAAATTATTAGTAAAAAGTTGTGGAATGTCTATGTAGAATTTGTTATAAACAATCAGTTATATACCGTTTATGAGTATCATATATAGTAATTTATAAGTTTTCAACGTGTGTGTTTGAAACGCTTTCCCACAATGAAACCCAATGATATTATCTAAATAAACTTTGCTATTTACGTAAATTCTTTTGTTAATACGTCAGTTTTATAATTGTAGCGTAAAATATCAATAATTTGTGTCGTTGACGATTGATGTTGGTGCACAATCCAATACATGCACTCGCACGTGCTGCAATTTTGTAAAAACTATAAAGCAACATATATAATATTTTTGTTTATATAACATTTTTCTATCTAGTAGTATTAAATGATTATTATTAATAATCGTTTGTAGAATGAAGGATTTCTAAAATTATAAATTTCTTTTATTTTTCATCCCAAAATTATGGTTGTTATAGCGATTCCTCAAAGATAAAATTATGTTTTTATTATTTTCATACCGTAATTATATAATTACGTATTATTATATAAATTTTATACATAGTAATGTATAAAAGAACATTTTTTTCGCTATTGTGTCAACTTTAGAAACTTTATATTCAAATATTTATTTGTTTAACAATGTATAACAGAATGTGTCTTATGGAAAAATTTCTATATATATTGGAATTTCTACGAATCCTAATAGTTAGCAATAAAATGTTGAGGCATGTATTTAATTAGAAATTAAAGTGTGTTAGATGTTTTGATAAGCGCATAAGAGTTGTTACGTTTATAGAATATTAGTGTAGCATTATGAATAAAGTTATTAAAAGTAATATTCCGGATATGAAATTTTTTTACTTATTTTCGACTTAATAATTTTTTAAATTTCTATTTTTTTTGATATATTGAGTTTTATGTTACAGAAGCTGTAGCGAATTCAGTTTTTATAAAAAAGTGTTGTAAATTTTTTATTTGCTACATCTTATATCTATTCAGTAAAGTTATGTTATACATTAATGATTAGAATTGATCATTATAATCTAGATATCGAAAAATTTTATAACATAAGAATATAATTAATAATTCAAAAATTCAAAATGTAGGTAGAAATTTACAGATTAAAGCCAAATATTAAATTTTAGTTTATTTTAGTTCTAGTCGTCTCGGATGCAGTGATTCCTTAAAAATTGTCTATAAGCATCACTAAATTCGGCTGTTGTTTTTATTTGCAAGTTATTTGATTTTTACGTCTAATGTGTAATAGAATGTGTAAAAAAAGTATTTGAGTTGCATCTGTAATTTCGTACAGTAAGAGCTTGTGCATTACAATTTCCGGATATTTCCGAAAAATTTATTTTAAAATATGTATAAACCAATTGAATATTAATAAAAAGATAAGTATATTATTTATTAAGATCTATATATTATAAAATTTGAGTTATAACTTGTGTATTTCAGTCGGCGAGCCTGAAAGAAATTTCAGTCACACACTGTTACAAGAGAATGAGTACACACGTACTCACTCATTTAGTCACACATGTTCTGTCCAAATATGCAACCTAATAAGACGGTTGGATTCGAAGTTCACTCTAGAATTTTGACGATTCGTCGCTGTCCGACATTTAGCGATCGGTCATCGTTGCTCTTTTGTTTTTCTAAACAAACTTTTAAATGTACAGTGCAACCTGAGGTCTTAAAAACAAACTAATGTATCACACTTCATATAAACATACCGAATTTGCGATAGTTTCGAAAGCATCAGTTGTATATGCGTAATATATATATATATATATATATATATATATATTACTACATATTTTTTATTCCTTTCAATTTACGAAACTGTAGATACATAAACACGCACGCACGCACGCACGCACGCACATTACAATATTTCTTCTTTCATGTTTTTTAATATCCCTCTATCTTATTATGCTTACTCAATCTCCATATTTCTAAACTATTATTATCAATATATTATTAAAATTAATCCAGTAGTGTGAGCAATAATGAAAAATAATACATTTTTTAGATAAAAAGAATTTTTCAAAAATAAAATAAAAATTTTTTTTGCATATTATAATATAATATATCAGTCAATACGTCCCTCATAAAACAACACTGTTCTAATGGGTGAGTACACATGGATTTGTATTTATTACGAGTAATACGTCTAGACCCCGAACGACGGCCCGATTCGACGACTTTGAGATTTTTACAATTCCATATCAAAACTTTTTGATTGTTAAATGCGTTATCGTCGTTTTTTATACATAACAAATTTATTTTATGCCTCTAATAGAAAAAAATCTCGTGACATTTAATTAAATATGAATAGAATTGAACAACTTTACGAGTTATATATGTGAACTTTGATTTCTGATTTCCATTCGTTCTCTCTCTCTCTCTCACTCACTCACTCACTCACTGTCGCTAGCTAAATTTATTTTATTTGTATTATTATCACCTTATTAATTATAACTGTACTATTATAACTTATAAAGGTTACTGTAACAAGCATCCTTTGAAATAGTTAATTTTTCAAAGTTACTAAAGTTTTATTTCAATCTATTTTATTTAGTTTACATTTAGAAAAGCAAAAAATTTTCCATTTTATGCATACACATCCATTGTTAAGTCTAAGAAATATTATGTGTAACCATTTCACATTTTAAGATATCATAAATTACAAGAAACATCGAAAAATTAGAAAAGAAAAACGGAAAAAATTTAATTTAATCTACACGTTATTAAATATGAGTGTATTGTTTTTGACAATCAGCGAAGCGTAAAGAAGTTCGATGAAAACAATGGCTCAAGTGTATGAGTACACATGTATTACACAGATTGCTTGATACATGGGAAGGCCTTTGAAGCGGTACCCGAAATTGCGAGGCTTATTGATTCTAGCATTTGGATGAATCGCTAATAAAACTCCGCCACCTCGCAAACTCGCGTTTTCTTTCAAAACAAACTTCTAATTCATAGCTCAATACGAGTGAAACATAATAATGTACATAACAATCTATATTAAATGCATTTGAATCATAGAAGAATTCAAGGAGATATTCTCTGCGTCGAAGTACCCGTTTTCGCAACATATCTACGACAATAGTGCATTATATATGGTGCTAAATTTTAGAAAACAGCGTTTGTTTTCATCTATCGCTTAATAAATCTGAGAGTAAAATTAGCGATCAAACGATTACACAACATTTCATGTGACAGTTCATCAAAATCCGATTGTTGGGCCTGAACAAGTTGTACTTAGATACTTCAATGCCAATATCAGATGGATCAAAACTGTACATCACTTCACCTGAGTCAAACGTTTTCCATGTTAGAGGCCTTCTAGAATCAGAAAGTCAACGGTCACTCGAGTCTTTTACGCTGGATGAATTTGCTGCTTCGATCAAAATTGATACTTCGACCTCGTTGGTGAGGATCACTACAAATCAAGGGTGACCAATTTGTATCATGTTTATTTCAAATCATTAAGCCGATAGATAGACATAACCGCTCCGATGATCCTGTTCACAAGCAAAGTAGCTTGTAGGAGAAGTCTCCAAGCAATGTAGGTTGAACTAGTCTATGGCAAACTATTTAACTATCAGATAAATTATTCGCAACACGAGCATAAAGTAGCCCACAGATGCTATACGAAGAACAATATAAAGTTACAAATGATGTCAGCAAAAACTATCAGGTCATGAAATATCAGAGTCGTCGTGATATCGGTGGATCATCTACAATTATCTTGCTTATTTAAAAACGCTGAAACAAAATTAATATCCTGAACTATAGTACAAATCGACTTTGATATAAATTGATGGCAACCAATTTGGTCTATAAAGGTCCTAACATACCTACACTAATATTCATAGGCAGATGACTTCAGCCAACAAAATCGTTCGACGTTTCATCGACCGTTATCAGATTAACCACTTCTAAACTAGTTTTACAATTCTGTTACTAGCAGGGTGGTTGTGTAGTGGTAACGCTATACACCCAAAATTCAAGAAAATTGAAGTTGGAAACTGCGGAACATTTGTATTCAGTGCATCAGGTGGAATTAACGAGAAAACAATTCTATGAATAGCTTCAAATATTGAACAGTGTTTTGCCACAAGTCAATACACATAGATTCTATAAAGATGCATTAAATATTTCTCGATTTTCTATCGACAATTTTCTAACTCATTAGATTTTTCCATGAATTCTTTGTTTCAACTTCGCGTATCCGCAATATTCTTTATAACTTAATTTATAAATTTATTTATAATTATTACATCGTTTTTGGGCCAATATTATATAATTATATTAGAAAACATCTAAAAAAACAATTTCAACAATTGCAAAATCTAAATTTCTCAAACAAAACGATAAATAATAAATTAAAATATTAAAAATGAAATATGGTAAAATAAAACTATTTTTTCTATCTTTGAAGATAGAATATGTGTATGTATACATGTGCACATATGTGTCTAACGCTTTTAATCTTACGTTATTACCAATCTAATATGAAACCTTATACTCATGTGAGTAAAGCTGAAGGTGCATTCAAATGCATCTAACACCAATTTCCGGCGCGATATTAATAACAATACCTTATCGTATGTATTTACAATCTGAAATTGTTCCCGAATAAAATTTAGTGGAATGTTTTAGGGGAATTTGTTATTAACAATCTAAGATGTACCCATATGTACTTATGTGTATAAGACTGCATGTTCATTCAAAAGTACGAAACACCAATTTCCGGCGCGATATTGATGAAAAAACTTTTCCGTATATATTTAGAATCTTAAATTACACGATGTTCCTGAATAAAATTTAGTGAAATGTTTTAGGAGAATTTGGTATTAACAATATTCGTCCTCTCCTATGCTCACGTGTATAAGACTGCATGTGCATTCAAAAATACGTAAAACCAATTTCCTGCACGATATTGATAAAAAAACCTTTTCGAATGGATTGATAATAATAAAATACACGATGTTCTAAAAAAGAATTCAGTGGAATGTCTCAGGCTAATTATTAACAATATTTGGTCGCTCCTATGCTCACGCCTATAAAAGCGCATGTGTACTTAACATACGGAACTTCAATTCTAGCACGCTGTTTATATCGGTATTTTTTTCATGTATTAATATTATTAAAATAAGCTATATAAAAGAAAATTTAGTGGGATGTCTTAAAATAAAACCTCTAATACACAAAAAAAAACTAAACATATTTATACTCAGGATACACAGTTACTATAAAATATCATCTGCTAAAATTAAAACTCCTACTTACGTCCTGAACATATTATTTTTCTTTTCGTTAAAAGAATTTTTTTGAATAAATAAGTATACGATACAGGTCGCTTATTTATTAAAATTTATAATATTAATTGTCCAATGAAAATAACTGTTTGAAGGTACATTAAGGTTGTGTGAAATAATTTCCGAGTCAAAGCAACGCCGGAACATTTACTCGATTTTAAGAAGCAGCAGCGCGTAATTTTAAACAGTACAATTAGCGCGATTTTTTCACAAATGTGTCGATGTTCTTAGTTAATATTTTCGAGAAAGGATTTACCTTACCTTGGGCTGTTAGGCGAAAACGTGGAAGTACATCGAGAGTGCAAAAAGCATGGGCAAGAAACGGATGCGAGAACGAAACAAATTACTCAAGAGTTGCATTGACGTGCATTTTCAATCTGAGCGAGTTTTGTTGTAAACTGTATGACTCGCATCTACACTACTTAATTTTGTATTTCAATTCTATATTATTCATTATATACTCTTTATTTGTTGATGCCACAAAATAATTTCATTTAACTACCACTAACAAGGAAACATCTCGAGGTATATCCTCACCGATTTTCTTGATATTGTGATATGTTGTAGCATATCGAAAAATATTACAAGGACGTTTTTTACTTGTTAACTCGGCAATTTAATTAAGGCGTAAAAAGTACCTTTAATATTTACACATGAAAATCGTTTTTTTTTTTTAATTAAAAAATGATTTTGCAGGGGTGAACTATAAGGGTCTTTTTACCCCTCAAATGATCGTACAATTACGTATAAATATACTTCTTATATTTTTTAATATGTTTTTCTTATATATTTTTATATTAAGGTACCATGACAGGAAACTCTTGTTATGGGTAATTACACCTTTGAATATTTTTTATTTTCAAAAACCCCAAAACACGTCAACTTTAGGTCTCAGTATTGTTTATCATAAAATTATTTTTCATGTTTAATTTGAAGTTTAATTTAAAAATAATTAAAAATCTGGAAAAAAATAAGTCTAAAGTTTCCAATGTTTGAAATCCAATAAAAAATCGAATTTTTTAAAACTTGAAATTTCTTTTGAAAATTACGTAACCCATTAGTTGTATAATTATATTTACAACCTTATTTTATATTTTCTATACATATATATACCAAATTTATTCAGTTAGTGTGGAAAATCTTCGTTACTATATTAAAAGAAAGTACAGAACAAAGTTTTAATAAATATATTTTGTTCAAATAATATTAAAAATTAAAAATTATAAATTTTAATTTCTTATACTATCTAAGTATTTTATTATAATGTATTAGCAATTTCAAATCACTTAAACTAAACAAAAGTTTGGTCATAGTACTGCATCATCCTACTATTGTACTGTACAACTTCTATTTATAATAAGTTTCTATGTGTAATAAATTTTTTTTTATTATTTTGGTAGTTGATAATGATTGTTGTTTATGATAGTTAGTAAAAATTTAAAATTTTTCAATTTCTTAATTTTTCAATTTTTCATCCCCTAATAATGGTTGTTCTTTGAGGGTATTTTTAGAGTTATTTTTGTTAATATCACATCATATTTATGTAGTTTACATAATTTTTTTAAAAGAAAGATCAAGTTTTAAGAAATTGGATTTTTTGTTGGAGTTCCAATATTGTAATCTTCATATTCATATTAAATAGAGATTTTTAGTCTTATTTCTCTTCTAACACAGCTGCTTTATCTTGTGAATTTAGAATATTTATTTTAATACATAAAGATTAAGTGTTATTTAAAGATTATTTAGAGTATCTAATTACTTCACCTTAGTAAAATTTAGATATAATAAAATAAAATAAAATTGTGCTATAAATTATTTAATGAAATAAAATTGGGGTAACTTCGTTATTCAGTTTAAAAAATTCTTCTACTTTATTATTTTTTCTCCAAAACATGGATATTCTTTGTATTACATATGAATTAGATAATAAAAAATTACATTTTCTACAGTTATTTTAATTGTTTAGATAACTTTATAAATAAAAATCTATTTACTATTTCATAATACTTCTTTCATTAATAAGAATTTTATTAACAAAAGTGAATAAATGTTTGATATTAAGCATGCTATTTATAGAATTTTTGATCATTGTTACAGTATATATATAATTTGAAATTCTAATTCATCATATAAAATGAGAAATTAAAAAATTGAGATCACCTGAATTTTTCTATGTTGTAATATATTCACGATACAAGGATATGCATTAATTTATTTTTTCAATAATTACAAACAAATAGGAATTTTAAGCAAAAATGATTTTTAGTGTAAATATATAGTATAAAATTTTAATACTGTTAATCTTCATTTCATATCATTTATCTGCAAAATTTTTAAGAAATACGTATATATTTATATATTTTATAATTTAATTTATTACTTAGTATTACTTTTATCTTAATTAAAGGAATAAATTTGCAAATTTTAATATTATAGAATGAAATATAAGTTGTAAGTAATAGAATTAGCTTGTTAAATACTTTTTTGTTTAAGTGAACAATATTTTTGAAAAAATTGATTTTGCAAATGCGTAATTTTATAACTTTGATAAAGAAAAAATAAGATGAAATTTTTGAGGCAAAATGTTTTTAGCTTAAAAATTACGTTAGAAATTCAAGAATTATGTAGTTCTAAAATTTCTTTTACTTATTTTTGTATTCATATTATTAATAAGATTATTATAATTTTTATTATTAACAAAACCGGATAAATTAGAAGTTGAGTAATAAAAATAGGGATAAATATGACAATATTAAACAGTTTAGAAAAGAAAGAGGTTATTTAAGGAAATTTATTTAAAGCTTTATATATATATGTTGAAATATGTTTTTAATAACGATTAGTTTATAATAGTTCAATTTTTAAATCAATCAACTAGGTAAATTCCAAATTTGTTTAAAGATAATTTAGTTCTGTTTTATTAAATAACATTATTTTTGTAGATAGTACACATTAGTTCAGATAGAATTAGTGTGAAATCTTCGGTTGTGATATGTTGTTATAAATTATTGGAATTTAAAAATGTTAATTAACATCAATCTTCATATCAATTGTAGATGTTCATAAAGATGTAGTTTCATCATTGGGAATTATCTTTATATTACTCACATTTTATAAACTTAGTATGTAATGTTTAAGTTTCATAGCTTAAAGAAGATCACAATATTGTGTACTTTCTATAAATTTAAAAGACTGTGTTTGATTGTTTCAAATGATTTCTCTTCTGTTATTAACCATAATTATGAGAAATTAGTACAAGTCCAGTTATATCAAAACCTTCATGTTTGAAATTCCATATCAGACTCTCTCAGATATAGATGAACACTTATTCATATTTTTTCTTCTAAGAGCAGTATTATTGAAAATGTTTGTAGGATTTAGGCTGTAAAAACCATCTCGTTTCATTGCAAAAGATTCATCCATATTAATTCCAGTAAAAGGAGATGAAGATTTTATCTTTCAATACATTGTTTTAGTTGCAAATAAAAATTTGTTTTTTTCGCTCATAAATTTCTGCCATAACCCTCAAATAGAACGCGTTTAATTAAAAATGAAATTAAAAGTGACGAAGCTGAACTTGAGACATTTCCATATTAAATATTAAACTTGAATTTAACAATTTCATTTCATAACGATAAAGGTTGAAATTTTAAAGCAATTTCTAAAGTCAATACCAATTTGATCTTTTTATTGTGTTCATTTGAGATATAAAGATTCGTTTAAGTTGTTCATAGATATATTAAACAGAACCTAACAGTTTTTTTCACTTGGTACACGGCGGCTTTATTAAATTCGTATGTTTTATATTCTATAAAGAAAGGAAATCCATGTACGAATTTCTTAATAAATAGTTTTGTTAATGCCATAATCTAGGTCATGTAAAGCCTAAAGACGTTTTGACGTGTTAAAAGATCAATAAAAGATTAAAATTGCAAGGAATAATATGAGGCAGGAAATTCAGCGGGGTAGAGTGAGTAGAGATTTTCCAAGCTTTCTGTAATTTATAAATTTACCTTTAAGTTTTTATAGCGCTGAAATCGCGCTGCTTGCCTATACCGGAAATTGTTAGTCACAGAATTTTTTATGCTAACTGAATTCTCGCGTTACCCCTCTGCCATCATTACCTCTTTCTGCAACAAAATATTGCACATGCATATATACCTGTGACGACTCTGAACATCTGAGAAAAACTGATGAGTACTGACTTCGATCAAAGGACATAGGTTGATGACAAACCATAGCCTTCCGCATCTCTTACACGCCCGATTACGTTTCGATAATAGGGGAAATGGTGCTTCGTTATTTGACCCTAGGAACAAACCAATTGCAAGCGGCGACGTAAGTTAAAAACATTGCGTTATCGTAATAGCGCCCGTGAGTCAAAGTAGTTAAATAGAGGTCATAAGAATATTGTAACAATAATCATCTAACACAGTCCTATACTTTGTAATATACTACAGATCTTCGTAATATACTACAGATCATATGAACAGCACTGAAGAATAACTAGTCGACGTACTGCTAATGCACCCAGCGCCACTCGTCTTTACGGTTGTTCAAATTTGCCACCAGAGAGCATAAATTCGCAATAATTTATATTTATACTGTGCTAGACTTTCTTCCTGTAGAGTAGTACTATCTGGTTGAGATGAAAGTATCATCTTTACATGTGTTTTGGACTTTGCCTGAATTACAATTTAAAATTCCAAAACACAAAATAATCAATAAAAATATCTTACCTATTTGATTTATTTTCTTGTTATAATATTAAATAATAAAATTAAATTTTACCTAACAACTTTTAAGTGAAAATTTTTATTATATTAGATTATATTTACTTATTTATACATATTTGTGAAATTAAAAAATTTTTAATAAGAATTTTAACGACAAATGCATTTTATTAAAAACTTATTTAGTAAAATTATTTAGTTTATAAAAAAATTATTAATTTAATAAGCTGTATACAAATCAACTTAATAAAAAATTATAGAGATAATATTAATATTCAAAACAAATATTTTTATCAATGTTAATATAAATGGAAATTGTATAAAAATATAATCAATTAGAATTAGATTTACAATTAGATTTACAAACCATTTAGAAAGTGTTTACATAAACTTTAATGAAATGTTTTTGGTAATGCATTTATGTGGAAGTAATAACTATTTTAGAATTTATAATTTTCTCTGATTCGAACAACTATCTACTATTGAAAGTGTAGCAAATACATTCAGATAAAGTCACGACCGATTAATATTTAATTACTGAGTGATGCATCGTTTGAATACATGCGACAAAATAAAATGGAATCAAACAACATCGCATTAATCTCTGTTAATAATAATTATGATAAGAGAATAATTTTCATTATTAAATGGCATTATATATAATGGTTGATATCTGATTTGAAACTCATTCAAGAATTTATAAAAAATCTACAAATATTCAGGCACTAAGGTTTCACAGGCAATCAACACCATTAATATTTGTTTAATGTTCATTTTAATATTTTTCATTATATCTTATGCATTTATTTATAACAATATCTTATTAATAATAATTTATTATATAATATATTAAATGGACAGTAAAAATATATCATCTATCAAATTTTTAGTATAATTAATTAGAAAATATTAACTGAAAATACCATAATTATTAATTCATTTTAAGTATAACTTATAAAATTTTAAAAACTGTTTTCTTCTACGAATAAACTGTTTTTTGTTTTAAAAATAAATTTATCTGCTTAAAAATAAGTAAATTTTATTTAAAACAAGTAATTAATTTTTTTAATATTTATGAACACGATTTTTCTTTATTTAAAAATGAATTTCATAATGTTCTCGATCGATTTTAATATTGAGATTATAGTTCTTTTACTTAGCTTTATATCGGAAATAATAAACTGAAAAAACCTTTCGTAGAATCCCAAAACTGTAAATGATATTAATCTGTAAGTTGAATACACGGATAAGCATAAGCATAGCATGTAGTTTTGTATAATAAGTTGTTTTTGTTTAAAAATGTTCCGGCTCGAATTTAATATTGGAAAAATACTCATTTTATAATACACATAACCTACAGTAACGCGCCTATAAACACGATTTTTTCTTTATTTAACAAAAAATTTGACAATGTTCCGGATCGATTTTAATATTGAGATTATATAAGTTTTATGTAGTTTTATATAAGGAACCATATTCTGAAAACATATTTTGTGGAATCCCAAAACTGTAATTGTTATAAACATGTTAGTACACTCCTGTAAAGTCATTGATTCGCATATGATTTTCTTTAATAATGTATAAAACATTGTTGTTGATGGTTTTTTTATTTCAAAATTTGTGTACATATCGTACTTTGACAAGTCACGATATTTTGTAACGAGAAATGGTGATAAATATTAATTTAATAATTAATATGTATAGATATACTATTACACGCATAAGAATTGGTGTACTTACAAACTCGTATCGTGGCGTTTGTAAGAGTGGAAAAGTTTTTTTTATAGAATTAGTTAATTTTATGAAACTATTAAGCGTTTCCAATTGATTTTGTGAAAAATATTTATTTTTAAAAAACGTCAATTTTTGTTGGGACTCAACCGGTTGAAACTTCAAATACGTGGTTGTAATTAAAAATTAAATTTAAGGAAAATGTAATTCTATGGCTTCATCTAAACCAAAATTATCGTGGTACGTACTTTAGTGCACATTTAAGGTTTATGCGATATGTAAATTATAATTACTAGTTTATTGAATATGTATATTTATCTTCCAAATCTTGTTAAATCATATAATCTAATTATGGTCGACAAAGAAGATATTTTGGAAGCAACAGTCATTACCTTTAGAGGGTTTTACCTTTCTAGTCTTTAAATATTCGAATATGACTTTTAATCTTCAAAACACTTAGCAAAAATTCTGTAATATAATTTTAAGATTAAAAAGGTATTTTATAGTTTCCTTTTTAAAAAGCTACACATGTACATACACATTTTTTACACTATTTAACAAAAAATTCAACAATATTCCGGATCGAATACTGAAAATACATAGGTTTTATTTGATTTTATATAAGGAATGATATTCCGAAATAACATTTTGTGGAATGCCAAAGTTGTCTTTATTATTAACCATAACCTGCAGTATTTATACGTATATAATGCTTTTTATTTTATTTAACAAAAAATTAAAGAATGTTTCAAATCGATTTTAATATAGAGATAGTATAGGTTTTACTTGGCTATATATAAGAATGATATTTTTAAATCACATTTCATGGAATCCGAATTTGTTTAGTATATAATAACCTAAACTCACACATTATATTGTATAACAATGTATATAAATTGTTGCTCATTGATTTTTAATATGAAAATTTATAGATATATATTGTACTTATATAAGTAACAATATTTTTTAATGATAATTTAATAGAATTTAATTTAACGATATTTTAATGATATTTTAATAATAATGATAATTTTTTAATGGCATACTTTAAATTAATAATTAAAATGCTGTAAATATACTGTTACGTGTAAAAAAAATGTTGCGCTTTCAAACTTATAGCGTAGCGTTTTAAATAAGGTTGTTAAAATTAAAGATCAATTTTTGATATGAAAATTGGTACATATAATTTATTAGGTACTTAATATTAATCAAAAATAAAATTTTGTGGAATACCAATAATTTTAGAATTATGATTTTTTTAATTATTCAACCCCCTATAAGGGGTTTCACCCTGTAGGGGTGGTGTTTAAGGGTGGAAAGACGAATTATAATATATAATGTATAATTTATTCATCTTATGAAATTATTAAGTATTACCAATCAATTTTGTAAGAAATCATTCATTTTTATTAATCAGTCGTTTGAAATTATAGTCACATTGGAAAACGCAATAAAATTAATCTTCCCCACGGATTTTTTTACGATTTTTTTAGTAATAGTTTTTTATATAAATAATTGTCTTGATTAATAAAATTTAATGGAATAATAAAATTAATTTTGTTACGATTTTTAGAAACTTTCAGCTCATTATAAGGGTAGTTTTCGAGTGGGGAATTTCGGGTAAACCTATTATTTTATCATTTGACAACTTTTTAGTTTTTCAAAAAGAAAATTTTACATTATGATTAATTATGTTCGAATGTTATTGTAACTCCAACGATGCAGATTTTAGACTCCTATGAATATTATTTTTTTTATTGTATTCACTGTTATTGTTTAGTTTTAATAATATAAAATAACATTAACTGATTGTGATTAAGAAACATCTTTAATATGTGTTATGAATTGTATAATATATAAATAATATGTAGAGAATAATATATAATTTTTTATATGTTAAAGGATATTAGAAATCATATTTATATATGATCATATTTATAGGAATAAACTTTTGTGCAGCTCAAATTTTATTAATATATGTTTAAAACTTTTGAAAAAAATATTTAATTAAATTCCTTTTTTTAGAATTAAGAATATTGCTTTTTGTACAGTAAGAATATTGTATTAGTGATACTTGTCATAATAGTAAAAAAAGACATTTTTAGACTAACTTTTTTTACTTTTATACATAAATATGCTACTTCATTTAAATTTTTGTTTAATTATGTTAAAATATGTATTAAAAACTTAACCCATTAAAGTTATTATAATTTAATTTCTAGATATTCCTTAAAAACACAAGTTAATATTTAATTAATTCATTATATTTTTTAATTGTTAATAGAAGAATCCACAGTGCATTTTTAGTTACGAACTACAATTGATTTCATATTTCATTAAAAATTAATATTAAAATAATAACGTATTTTTTTAATATTTTATAATATATATAATATAATTTTATAATTTTGTTATAAGAAATGATACATATATTTGTTATTCATAAATTAATAATTTCCCAGCAAAGTTACTTTTAAGTGTGTGACTGTAAACATTTATTTTTGTTAGTAATTACAAGGAGTAACGTTATCGAAGTCATTGTTACATTTTTTATTTTGTGGCTTATTTGCGATGCTTACTAGTTATTACGACAACATTTCCTAAAGTTTTTTAAACTTTAGGATAAACTTACTGAATGAACAAACAGCTTTAACTTATGAAATCACCGTACAAATCGTTGATCTTGCTCAAATTGTGAATTTTTCTCACACAATTCTTATTAAAAGATAGTCACAAAATTGTTAAATTTAATATATTTCAATTCCTAATTAAAATTTTCTAACTTGAGAAATGAATAATCAAAATAAAAATCCTAATATGACTTTAAATTTACCTCAGTTGAGTACGCGTAAATTTTAGGTTTGCGTTATAAAAAACAAATGAAAGTCTTTTAATGGTTTGAAATAAATAGCGTATCTAAATATGATTGAAGACCATGATTATACGCTTTAAAACTTTCATCATAAATAAACAAGACCTATGAGTAAATTTAGTTAAAGAGCAATGACAAGATTTTGTCGTAAGATTAGAAGTGTGGTGCATTTGCGAAATTTCTCTAAAATTGTACTTAGTATAAATGATTTGACAAATAAAAAACGAGGAAAGCGATTACATATAGAAATTTACAAAGTACTTTTAATCTATCATTGATGTAAACTATAAAAGCAAGTCTCAACACTGATTGGTCAGTAAATCAGCAATAATCGAACTAATAGAATCGGTGATTTAAGCATTAACATGTCGAAAAAAATGCAGATAGCCATTGTCATTATCAGTACTGGTCGTTTCTACTACACTAATATCAGCAAAAGATGCATCTGTTATGGATTCGAAAATTACGGTTAGTCACCAACAATACTGGGATTATCATGGAGAGTATGGTGGTGGACTCGATCATCATAAGCATTATAACGAAGAGCACGGTAAGAAGGTCGATAAAGGTTATCATCACCATCACGATCATCATCATGATGAATACAAATATTACGGAAAAAAGCATGAAGAAGGTCATCACCATGACCAAAATGGACATAAAAAACATAATCATGATGAGCATGATCAACATAGTGAACATCACAGTTACGGGCACGAGCATGGTGGGGAGAACCATGGACACAAAAAAGATTATAAAAAAGGTGAAAAAATCAATGGATACCATAAGAAGGCTCATAAAAATGAATACCACAAAGAGCACAACTTTTACGATGATCACCATAAAGGTGGACATCATGAAAAGCATGGACATCACCATGAACATCATAGTGAAAAAGGAGGACGGCACAAAAAGGGAGGACATCATCACTCTGGTCAACACCATGGAAATCACAGCTCACCATGAACACGGACACCATAATGAAAATCATAAAGCTCATTATGGTAAACATGGAAAGAAATATCATCATTCATCTGAAAATCATTAATATAAAATCTGAAAATCATGTAAATATAAAGAAAGCTAAATTTATATAAGTTTTAAAACGAAGTTATGCTATATTTTAAACAGTTGTAAAAAGCCTGATTTTTGAATGAATAATATGTATTGAGAATGTGAAACAACTTCACCTTAAAACATAACTTCCGAGAAAAAAGTTTAATTCAATTTTTCTTTCCAGAATAAAGAACATTGTTTATTGCAAACTTTTTTTATTAGTAAAAGTATTATTAAGAAAATATTTATTAATTCAATTTCTAAATAAATTTTATCTGCATAATTACAATGTACTTACAGCAGAATCTGATTATAATCAGCTGAATCAAAAAAATATATCGATCAAGTGGAGAATAAAATAATTCGAAAATTTTTTTTAACTAATTACTTTTAATTATACTTTTATAAAGTAAAATGGTTCTAAGAGTTTTTAATTTAATTAAAAACTTTAATATATTCAAATAAATATTTTATTTATATCCAATCTATTAAAATAAATTTAATTTCAATATATTTCTGGTATTTTCTTAAAGAATATATTATTATATTTTCTGCCTTCTCCAAAATATTGTATTTTTTCTAAAAAATTAATTTATTCTCTTATTTTTAATTTTATTATTGAAAAGCATTTTATATTAAAATAAAGTTTAAGCTCTATAATACATTTTATAAAGTAGATTTTTTATTTAATTGTTGAAATTTGTTTAAATTTAATCTTAAAATAATAATTATAATAAAGTTTTTTACTATATTTTAAAATTTGCGGTAAAATTACATGCGTTCTTTAATTATATACTATATAAATTTTTAAGCATTTGTTGAAAGTAAATTTTATTAATTAAAAATTTTGGAATGATAAATTTAAATTTATGGATCAATCAATATCTAAAATTATTTATTGTACATGGTGAGAGCAAAATAGTTTTCAAGTTTACACGCCTATGATGAATATAATAATTTTAATATTTCACTAACAGGCAATGCATAAAATATAAAAAGATAAATTATAAGCACTGTTTGGTATGGAATCATATTTATTTTTAATATATTTTCTTATTTTCATTTATTAGGCCATTCAAATTCATATATACTTATATATACAGATAGCAAAAAAAAAAAATTTACTACATTTTTTATATAAATTTGAAGAAAAAAATTTAAATTTATGAAACTACAAGGGATGATAATCTCAAAAAATCGACTAAATTTTATCATTTTTCTAAATATTATCGATCAGAATAATTGTTTATTTAAAAACCTACTACGAAAAGAAATAATAAAATAATCGTAACGGAACATTATTTTTGGTGTATTTTTAATAAATGCATAAATGCATGTAGTAGCAAACGGTACACCACTACACAAAAATAGTTATAAAACGAAAAATTATAGTATTCCAACTAATTCTTTTACAGATTATGAGAAAAATTAAAAATGCAACATATTCTGTAGGTTTCGTTAGAAATTTTGTAAAGAAATTATCGTTGCACGTCACTGAATGCACACGCTCTAATTTGCTTACACACATTCGGGCCGCATAAGACTGTTAATAACAAATAAGCGGTGTTGATAATGTTACTTATGTTCCAATTCATATTCACTTTTATACACTTGAAATACGGATTCTTTATAGCAAATTTAGCCTAAGACATTGCACCAAATTTTCCCTTGGATTACTGTTCACTCTAAAATTATTAATACACACGAAAAGAAGCTTTTTATATCAATACCGCACTGGAAATTGATTGCATTTTTATACACATAAGCATAGGGACGGTCTAATATTGTTAATAACAAATTAGCCTAAGATATTCCACTAAATTTATTTTTAAGTATATTTTAAGATTATTAATACGTTCGAAAAAATTTTTTATATCAAAATCGCATATGCAGTCTTATACACACGAATATTAGATACATCTTAGATTGTTAATAATAAATTTTCCTGAGTCATTCTACTAAATTTACTTTTTGAACATCGTGTAATTTAAAAATAACTAATACATAGGAAAACCTTTGTATATTAATAACATTCTAGAAATTGATGTTTAGTATATTTAAATACTCATTCAATCTTACAGGGCAACATAGGGACAGCTTAAGATTGTGAATAACAAATTTCCCTAAGATATTCAACTAAATTTTTTTGAAACGTTATTTGCTATTAAAATCAAACATTTTTTTAAAGATTTGTTAACTACAAATTATTTTTGCAATAAAAGAAAAATATATATTTTTAGTTTTCAAGCTAAAAGCTGGTTTTACTTTCCAACTTTCAAGCGAAAGTCAGAAGTATTCACTTATTCAACGTGAAACAGTCTCGCAAACTACGTCATAACTTCGTGACGTTCATATTTTACGATTTTGACGAATCCTTCCCTAGCTCATTGAATTTGCGGCGTGGCAACGTCGCTTTTTTTCTAAACAAACGTCTCTAAATTACTTCCAGTCCACTACCCCGTGAAAAAGTGTAATCATAGATTTAAAATACAAATAGCAATACAATTACCTATACATTCTTATTTTAAAAGATTTGAAAAATAAAAAATTTTACGAATTTCTTTACAATTTAAAGTAGTATATAAAAATTTAATTTATTGCTTAATATTTTACTATCTTTTTTCTCGCTTATTTATTTTACATGTCTATATTATTACCCTCTTTCTCTTTATTATTAGGTTACTCGCAAATCATGTAAAGATTTGCTAATACGTACATGGGTTTGTTACATAAAAAATAAATACTAGTACATATTTTATATTATAGATATTCATAAATAAATTTATTAACATCTAGAAAGTTTAACAAACAAAATCATTGCACCATAACAACTATAATTTGATTAAGAATAAATTAATTGAGAAGATAGTATTCATAACATTTGATGTTAATAATTTATTTACAACAATTGTTTATGCTATATTATAGTATACGTATACGTTAAACATTTGTTTTAATAAACTATTTATAAACAATTATTTTTTATTGAAAATTTTATTAACTAGTATCTTTATATGGAAAAATTGTCGAATGCCTATTGAACAGTTGTTATAGACAATTAGTTTTACGCCGTTCATGAGAAACGCATATAGTAATCTGTAAGTTTTCAATATGTGTATTTAAAGCTCATTTACGCACTGTAATCAAATAATATTATCTAAATAAACATTGCTATTTACATGATAAATGTATTTCTTAATACGACAAATTTTGAATGGTCAGTGTAAAATATCAATAATTTGTACCGTTGTCCATTGATGTAGCAGACGATCCAGTATACGTATTCGTATATACAATTTTGTACAAGACAGCAAAGCAACTTATATAAAGTTTTCGTTTATGTAACATTTTTTTAATTTAGTAGTGGTAAATAATAATAATTATTAAACGTTTATAGAATGAAAGATTTCTAAAATCATAAATTTTTTATTTTTCATCCCATAATTATGGTCTTTTTACGAGTTATTCGAAGGTAAAATTACGTTTTTATCATTTTCATATCATAATTATATGGTTTAAAAGCTTTTTAAAAGAAAATTACCACGTTAAGAAAAACATTTTTGGAGTTTCAACGTTGAAAACTTTACACTCGAATATTAATTTGTTTAGCAATGAATAATACAAGATTTCTTGTCAAATTTGAGTACAAAAATTTGTATATAGATTACAAGTGCGATTTTGATATAAAAATCTTTTCATATATATATTAACAATCTTAAAATGTACAATGCTCAAAAGAAAATTTAGTTGAATGCCTTAGAAGAATTTGTTATGTATTATATTGCATATATCAATATATGCAATAATTAACAATCCTATACGTCCCGTATGCGTGTGCATGTGCATTCAATGACGGGCAACAATCTTTCCTCTTAAATTTATTTAATGATACATAATATATTGCCTTTTATATATGTTTTTATATTCTGTATAAAAATTTGTGCAAATAATAAAATTTTTCTCTGTATAAAAATTTTTGCAAATAATAAAATTTTTCTCTATATAAAAATGTTTGTGCAATAATATACAGTTTGTTTCTATGCATATTTACGCATTTGAAATGTACCATTTGAAAATGTTAGAATTTCGTTGCAACTTCAACGATGCAGACTTCTGACTCCTACAACTTAACTTGAAGTTCAAATAGCTGTAAGCAATCATATTGTCCGTAAACAATGTCTTGCATTCTTAAACACAAATTTGTTTCGAATGAACTTACCAGCTATCCTAAGAACGGCTCTGTCAGCTGGATCAAGTTGTAAGATGCTCAGAGGTTTATCCTTTGCCCAGCTCTTCAGACTGCCATCCAGTTCGAACTCCATTTTTTGTTCGAATTGTATTCAACAAAGTCTCATATTATCATAAATGCTATAAAAACATTTCCGCACTTTCCTATTCAACACACACACACACACACACAGAGAAGCGCGCGCGAGCTTGTGGTGGATATCGTCTTTTCACGATATTTACGGACTTTAATAGAGTTTTAAAAGTGAAATTAATGCATTGAACAACTTTGTGTAATAAATATAGTGTACATGATGAGTGACATGTCGAAAAAGTTGCCTGCTTGCTCGGTTAACTTTGTTTAACTTTATGATTAAACGACGTCGGACTTTAGATTAGACAGCTCTTACCAATGTTTACATACACGTTTGACACATATGGATGTGGGTCCCTCCTGCAATCTCTGTTTATAGCTTTTTTTTAACTTCAAACCTTCTTCCTCGCGTTAGTTCTTTCCGCAAACTGAAACAACAACAGATACTTGGTTAATCAAGCGAGAATGTACGATCTTTTCATTTTTTTTAAATATTACAATGAATGACGGCTTGTCAGATATTTGCTTTCAATGTTGCCTTAATTTTCTTTATCTGAGAAGGTACATCTATATGGCGAAAACCTTATCTGGTTTTGAATTCTTATACAAAATATGTTACTATGTTAAAATATTAAATATCTATGATCAGAATTGGCAAATACTTGATTGTAAAGAGATTTAATTTGATATTTATATAAGCGAATTATTAAATCAATTTATTAATTAAATGTTTTATATTATTTGAAATTTCACTTTTCTGCCTGTTGTGTTATATTATATGCGGAATTAAATGGAGAATATGCAAATTTTTATATATTTTATACTATTATTTCATTGGCATTAATAATGTATAAGTTAGTAAATTTAGTTTGCCTATACATGTTACGACGGAAGAATCCGTCGCTAAGAAAAGTGAAAAAGTGAAGTGAAGTGCATGCGCATAGGTATGTTAATGAACGAGAGTGTGAGTGTATAAGGAAATATATGTGATTCGGCCAAAATATAAATAAGTCAATAGTTTAAAAGAGTAAGCAGTGACGGGTCAGTGCATCGAGCCGCCGTAGTGCGCTACACTAACGTTCGGCTCGCAGTCTTTCCTTGCGGCACGTTACCCTCTCCAATTTTTTTCGTTTCGTGAGCGACTCTAACCTGCACATCTCTTTCCTTGCTGCTCTAGCACAAAGAGGGGCAGCTCGGCGAAGGGCAAAAACAGGGCCCACGCACAGTGAAAGAGGATTATTCTCCTCGTCCTTCCAGGGGAGGAGGAAAGTCAGACTGTTTGGAAAAATTTGTCCTCTACCGCTTGGTAATGCTGGTTGACGTGCCAAATTCTGAGCAATCCTAGTGACATTGCTTGATGCATCAGGTCCCCTCTCTAATAACGCTGATTGGCATACCAAGTTTCGTTCCTTACCCCGGTAATGTTGCTTGACTACCCATCGTCCGTTCCTCTGATAATAACGTTTTGGCCTACGTTTCATCAAAAAACTGAGTCCGTTGATCTCAAACGCAGCAGGACACGCTGCAAGGGACCATCTGTCATCCGTTCCTCCGATACTGAGGTAGATCTACGCCCCATCAAGAAACAGAGTTCGTCCATTCCCAAACACAGCTAACCACGCTGTAAGAGATCATCCATCATCCGTTCCTCTGATACTCACGGTGGGCCTACACTCCATCAAGAAACCGTGAGTTTGTCGGTCCTCAAACTTGGCAGACCACACCAGCCGTCATCCGTTCTTCCGATACTCGCGGTAGACCTACGTCACATCAAGAAACCGCGAGTCCGCCAGCTCCCAAAACACGACAAATCACACCGCCGATAGAAGCTATTCTAGTACTTCCGCGGAGAACAAAATTTGGTGAAGATACATAATAACTACATTAGTCTGTTTCAATAAATTTACTATATATTTTATAATATATAGATAACAATAGATAAGGATTAGAATCTAAGTATATAGTTACATGTATACATGTAACGATAAATTTATAATAGTTAATACAGTGTAGATTATCATGGGCAAAGATAATAAAATAATATATAATATAGATAGTCACAAGCATGTGTGGAACCTGAGTTTAGAAAGCAAGCAACGATAAGTTTCTTTTAGTAGCAATAAGATTCGCTGAATACTTTATCGATACAAGGAGAAATATGTAGTAACAATATATATTAAAAAGCAAGGGATAAAAGGATGAACCAATTCCCGATAATTAATTCTCGATAAAACCGGACTAGGCTCAAATAGAATTAAAGGTAAAATAGAAACCTGATCGATAACCGATTTTTCAACTTTCAAACTGCTATATCTTCTGTTCTAATTAGAATATAAATGATTTAATTTAATAAATGATAAATTCAATACTTTAAATTTATCCCTTTTGTTGAAAAATCGAACGATTAGTCACACTAATGTTTGTGGAAAATACGCCCCGAGATTTTTAACAGAAATCCGAATAAACATAATTTATCAAGAAAAAAAGAGAAGATTGAAATAAGAGCACGTATTATGTTCAACCATACTTGCCCGTTTTAGAGCCACCTCATTTTATTTCTTCGTTATAAAAAACAAAAATAAGAGAAAAAGATTTCATTATTTTTCTGAGTAGAAAATGATTGAAGCAGAGTAAAATTAGATAAAACAAACATAACAGTCCCTGTTCAATTCCGCTCTTGAAATTTCTACGTCACAAAAGGGGCAGTAAAGTAACGGTCGCACGGGGAAAACGATTTTTTCCCGCATA
The DNA here is from genome assembly GCA_018907045.1 of Wiebesia pumilae. Taxonomy (NCBI): domain Eukaryota; kingdom Metazoa; phylum Arthropoda; class Insecta; order Hymenoptera; family Agaonidae; genus Wiebesia; species Wiebesia pumilae. Next base: position 14,719,745 of record JACCHZ010000116.1, read on the forward strand.
GATACACATATGAAGAATACGAAAAATCCATGGTTTGCAAATGCACAGCAAAATCTTTACTGCTTGGGAGGATAGAATTGAAATATGCAGAAATTTTCCACTTTCTTATTGCGTCGCAGATTTTTTTATATTCTTTCGGGTGGAAAAATCGCAAAAAAGGGAGAAATTTCTGCATAATAGCATACGTTTCGTTGTTTCGTCAAAGCGATGGACGAGGTAGAACTTCTTCATCAAGAGCTAGAATGTCATAGCTTCTAGCTGTTCGAGGCTGTCTAGATGGAAGAAGATAAAGAAAATCTGATAGATACTCCAAGGCGAAGGAAGCCCAGCTACATGGCTCGAAGGGCGTCAGCCAGAATCACCCCGCCCACAGCCACAACACTTGGGCAAATGCAGAAGCATCCAAGTGTTGAAGTTGTTTTTCAGATATTTTGCTTACACTTTTAAAAGTAGTTTAACAAATAAATTTAAAGTAATATTAAATCAGATAATTATGTAAAGAAAAGTTTAATTTAAAAAGTTCTAGTCAATAAAAATTTTTATTTTTGATAATTTAATAATAATAATTCTTTCTCAAGAATAAAGTTTTTGAAAATTTTGACTGTATATAACCTTTGAAACAAAAAAATAATCAATTTGATGATTGCCTATTTTTTTCATTTCTTTTTATATTACATTTTAAATTATTTTTTATTACATTTATGACTCTTGATCTCCATTTACATTAAAAATACTCAATAATACAACTAATAACTCGAATAAGATCAATTAACACTATGTTCCAGCTCAAAGTAGAATGAAATATTAATTTCTAAGTTGTTCTATTCCATTGTGTATAATGCAAAAATAACACTAACTCTTTGTTTATAAGCGATAAAGATTTCATTCCAATCAAATGTTATATCAATAATTATATAGTTAGATAACAAATTTTTACTATTTTTAAAGAACATTTTGAGTCACCACTAAGCATTATATATATACAAATATTGCAGAAAATAAAGTTAAATAAACTTTCATTATTATTTTGATGCATTCAAAGTAAAAACTGCCAAACATTATTATAGCTAAGTAAACTAATATGCTGAGAATAAACTATACATATTCTAATAATTTTAACCCACTCTAAAAGAAGTGAAATATATATATATATAAACACCAATTCTATGAATATATAATTTTTTAATCATTGGTGATAATTAAAATATATCATCTACAACAAGAAATTACTATGGGAATTCAGAAAAGGGCAAAGAAAATATACCATCTTTTTATAAAGAATACTTCTTCACAATTAATTTTTTACCAATTGAAGATCGCAAAGATCACTGGATTTTTAAAAAATAGACAGCTTGTACTTTTTCTTATAAACAAAAATCAACCAAACTAAAAATTACATTACTTATAACAAAGAAGACAAATTAACAAAAACAAATTTCATATTTTTATACAGGTTTTAGAGGTTTTTCAATTTGTTAATATTTATTTTATTAATCTTAAGTGAAAATTCTTGATTTGAAAAAAAGAATACGTTAACTTTTGTAATTATAAAATAAAGCAATACAATATATTATTAAAATAATGATTTACTTTTTTAATAATATATATTGACTGCTTTTAGAGTTAATGGATAATTCTCTATGATAATAATATAAAATATTACAATTTTCTAAAGAACAATATGTACATTATTGAAAATGTAATGATATACCTAATTTAATTTGTAGCATTAAGTTTCTTTTACACACACACACACACACACACACACACACACACACACACACACACACACACACACACACACACACACACACACACACACAAGTAGCTTATTAAGATTTAAATTTTAAACCTTGAGAAACATATTATTATTCTTATGTTATGAATACTGTTGTAATTATAATTTCTAATTTAAAAAAAAAATTTCTAGTTTTAAAAATCTAAAATTAAAGAATTTTTTAGAATCATACATTCTTAAACACAACTAAATATTAACATTATATTTGTTTACATTGAATTAAATAATTTCTTTTATTTATTTAAAGCATTTATATATACGTAAATTTAAAAAAAAAAATTTTATTTTTTTAAAGCTTCATAATATATAATTGCAACTTCATTTTATACATAGCCTACAATAAAAAGTGAAAATAACAATTATGCAAAGTTTCTCAAGTAGTACACCTGGTAATTATTTTCCTGTTACCTCATAAAATAAATTGAAATAGAAAAAGCCATACTGTGGTGGATTTAAAACAAGGTGAATAACTGAGAAAATAGTTTAAATGTTTTAAAAGCACTATGATTATTAAAGGATTTTATATTGCTTGTAAGGATGAGAGAAGCAGAGAAAGAGAGAGATATAAATACATACGCATTGTATTCTTACTTTTTGGATAAAATTGTTGAGAAAATTTTTTCAGTGCAGCTTATTTGGAAATAATTCATCTTAAGTACCATCGATAAATTATATTCAAGGTTTAGGCGCATTTAGAGATACATTCAGCGATTCAGAAGTAATAGCAGACAGTAAAATGGGTATACACGAAGTATATGCAGATAACCTCTGTGTTTACTTTTATAATCTACCTCGTTTACTGTAGAGTATTAATATTCATTATTTTAAAACATTATAACAATATTGAATTAGTTTGGTTTAGTTATTTATTTGAATTTATTGCCAGAGAAGACGATATATTAAATATAATCAATATTTGCTTCCGAACTCAATAGTGAAAACAAAAAATACTGATTTTCTAGGGTTATAATACAAACTAGCTACACACACGCCACATAACAGATCGCTATTGCATCGTCAACAATAGCGTAAAAATCAATAAAGATTAGTTGTTCGTTTTTTTTTGGAGTTGCAATCATGATTTAATTATATTAAATTTTTTACGAAAGCGATCAAAATGACGGTACCCCTTTAAGTTGGTACATGCTACAATTTTGCACCGTTATTAACCCTTGAATATTAACTGAAATTTGGCTTATATTTCTGTACAATGCATACAGTAGTCGATTTTGTATTCAAATATAGTCGTTAATCACATCTGTGGTCAAAGAACAAGATATGAATTAATACCGATGAGAAATTTTTAAAATTTAATTATTTTGAATATGCAAAAAAAATAAAAATATATAAACTTGTTTTAAGCATGATAAATGTATAAAAAATTCCAAGTATTTGTGTTACTTATGAATTTTTATTTTATTACTCATATCGATCAAATAAATATAAATTTAATTGGATTTAAATATATATATATATAAGAATTCGTATTACATATCTTAATGCCTCTAGAAGACTATTAGCATTAGGTTACCTTAAGTTTAATTAGTTAACTCATTATATTATTATGGTGTATAGTATTTTTGTAATCGTAGTATAGTTAATATTTATTTAAATAGTTTTACACAAATATTCCATTTTATAAATTATTGATTAAATCTTCAATGATGCCCAAAGTTCATTTGTATTCTAATATAATTTATTAGAAATAAACGTATTAAAAAGTTCGAAAAATATTACTTTAAAACTTAAAGAATTAACATTTTATTATGAGACAAAAATTAAAAGATCAGCAGAAATCTTATAAATTGATGTGTTTGTTGTACTTAAAGTATACGTGTGAATTAATTATATATATATGGAATTTAAATTTCGATTTATGTATTTTAATGATTCTCGTTTGCAGTAGAATGATTTATTTATATCACTTAACGGTTATTGAGCTTTTTTAATAATCAACAAAATAAATAAATCCATCTTTCTGTTTATTCTCTCATTTGTATCTTTATATTTATTTATTGATTTCTGAAACTATGATCAGTAATATTGTAGGATTACTTAATTGTAAATTAATATAGGATAATTGATTGTTTAAATAAACGTCATTCAATTAGTGGTATTTAAAAAAATTTATTATATATAAAAGTCGTGTGATAGTATACAGGCAAACTGTGCAATATATTTATGTGATACAATACAATCACTGATAAAATAAGGACAGTTTGCTTGAAGCTTTATTGGTCGAAGTTATATACTCAAACAAATTCTTACCGTTTTTAAATTTTGAAGAACAATGGTGAAAGTGCTTGGTCGCTGTATCTTTATTTACAAAACTAAAACATGGCAATATATATTGTCGTGACGTTAAATGAAAATTCGGCATTTATATCTTGAATTAGTTGATAGGCGATGGAAATTTCTTATGTTTATTGCCTCTAAAATTAAGGTATAAATGCTACTTTTCTTCATCCCTGGTCAGGTAAAGGACAACTAGCGTGAGAAATGAAGCTACATTCCAGACTGAAGAATAATAATATTATGAGACAGTGAAGCAAAGAATAGAAGAAGCGTAATACAATTATTCAACATAATACAGTAAATATATTAAAATAATTATATATACAGTACAAAAAGACTCCTACAAAACATATACATCAGAACCTGCAATTTTATAATATTGTTATTCATGTTTTCCTTAAGAGGTTAGGATCAGTTAAATGCAAAATTAAATACAAAATTCATAATTTTAGAATTTTTCATCAAAGTTACTATATTATATTACTTTTATTATTATTATTACTTTGTTAGATATTATAGTTAACCTATAATATATATATATATATATATATATATATATATATATATATATATATATATATATATATATTACTATATTATAGTAAAACTGTATATTTAGTAAAAATTATAACCCTAAACTCCACGCCTTCACATCTGATTTATTCGTTATTATTATTATAAGTTTAACTGTAATACGCATTGAGGTTTCAAGAATAATTATATACATATACAACGTTATATACATTATTATATATAAATATATATATTTATATACAAAAATTATATACATTATTATTTATTAAACTCGTTTTCTGTATTTTTTTGTAATCTTTCTCATCGCGTACCTAGTCTGATCTGAAACTTGAGAATGTCCTGTAATCGAGGGAACACTACGTAATCGACGGATAAAAATATCAGTAAAACTCTACATTTATAAATACTATAGGAATCATATATTTAAGTTCAAATGATTTGAAATTTATTCATATTTTAATTATTATAAAATATTATATACAAATATCGTGTTATAAATTCGAGACAGTACAGTTACACGTAGCAACTACTTTGCTTGTGGCGACTGTTCAGTTTCGACCTGAGCGACTGATATTTGACATATTTATTACTCTAAAAATTTTGAACTTAATAATTTAAAAGAATACTTCAAAGATATTATACTTTTATAAAATACAATAATCGTTTTTTCTTCAAATGTGTAATTTTTTTAAAAGTAACTTTTAAAAAATTTGAAAAATTTTAAGTGTTTCAGAAATTAATGTTTTTCTTTAATAATTTAACAGTTTATTCTTTAATTATATATAACTTAAGAGATTGATGATTTATGAAAAAACGCATATAAAGAAACAATACCTATCAATTCTTATTTATTTTCATTTTATATTAACTTGGTATATTTTACTAATTTTTCTTTAGCAACTATGTGAAATATTCGTAAAAAATTATATTTCTTCTTAATTTTACTTAGTATCATTAAATTTATAGTTTCTTTTTAATATATCCGTAATTATTTATATGAAGCATGATTATAAACAATAAGAGTGGTATTACATGTTTAGAAAACTCAAGTTCTTTTAAAAGAAAAATTAATTTAAGTATTTTTCATCTGAAAATATTTATATGTGAAATTATGTTATAAAAAAGTACTTATTATAAATACTCAACTAAAAATGTATATATAATGAAAATTAGTATTCTATGGAAAATTAATGCTCAAAATATGAATTATACTATTGAATTATACTATGAATGCTCAAGTATAAATTATACTATTTTTGTCATTTAAAAAATTTTGCAGTAATATATTAATCATTTTAATTAATAAAATGGAATTTTTAACGCTGATCTGTACAAATAGGGATGTAGTATAAAATTTTTCATACCTTATTGTCGAAGCTTTGTGGGAAAGGTTAGTGAAATCAATATAACTGCAACGGACTCAATATTTGAAAGATCTTTTTTCAACACGTCTCTTAATTGACTGCTTTATTCCTCTTTTTCCTTTTCTTCAGAGAATTCCCTCATTAAGAGAGAGGTAGAAAGTCTACACTTTTTTATATTTGTGGCGCAGTTGTTTATTTATATTGATTTACAATTTTGTAAATCGAAACTCAAACGTTGTCAGTCTGAACAGTAAACTTGCTTTTGCTTTATAATTTTATCTACTTTGAAGTTTATTCTTGAAGGATATTTACGTTACAACGATATAAAAATATGTACACTCGTAGTTATGATGCTTCTGTAAAAAAAATATAGAAATAAAAATATAGACTCCATTAGTAAAATATAAAATCATATTATAAAGCAATCATATTATGAGTTTCTTATTTACTATTCCACAAAATATATACCAGGATATAATTTTGATAGACTGGTTTCTGATAAACTGATAACATATAAGAAGCTTATTTATTCAATGGCATATTAAAACTATTGAGCAGTTACAACTATTAATTGTGCGTTAATCATGCATCATGCAGACCATTAAAACATACTTTTTTTCATCTGCTGATTAGTTGCTTTCAATTCTTTTTAAGGAGTAATACCATTCTCGCATCCAAAAAAAGGCTTAAATTTGACGCCTTTTCTCGGAAAATCTATTGAAGGGAATGGAAATTCCTTTTGAAAGGTTATTAAATATATACTGAAGTATACGAAAAAAATGTTTATTTACATTTTTGTACAAAATGGCGGCAAGCAAGTCAATCTTCGGAAGAAGTTTTTTTAAAAACGTCTCGATTTACGGACCGATTCCCATTACAGATTCAGCGCCACTGAACATACGGTTGCGTTGAAACTCTTGTTAAAATTTGTGTGTAGCCGTCAATACAACGAGTAAATAGATCGTCCTTCGTTAATTCTTCATACGTGGACAAAATTGCGTTATATACTTCCTGGATGAGGTGCTTTATATGCGTATGTAGTCCCTGTGGCCTGTGCCTTTTGTCATGCGCACCAAGAATCCTCACCAGGTGGGCAGTTTTGGTGCTGTGACTTCTCATACGTTGATATCTTGTGATACATAAATATCGTTCCACATTTGCTCAATTGAATCAGGATTCCAACAAATAGCTAAGCCATAATAAATAGATACTTTGTCAATTAATTTAGCTGTTAACTTGCCTTTTCCTCCAAGCCCTTTTGTATTTTTCTTTTCATATTGCGAAAGTGAGTGCCCATTTGCTTCTGGACATGATCGATTACTTCTTTTTTCATTACTATAAAATTATCATAAGGCTCAGATTCCAAAATACCTTTAAATGTTTTCGAATATCCGTCTCCTATATAATTTTACTTTATACATATTTTACATTATACAAGGAGTCTGAGTATTGAAAAATTTTGATAATGGCTTCAACCTCCATCTTTCCGGCGGAGCCCTCGTGGTTAGTTTGGCATTTGTTTGACTCACACACATATACAATAAGGCAGTAACGGACCTTAGTAACCTTTTCCGCAACCTTAATATCTTCTTCCCTAATAACGGGTCGTCCATTATTCCCAAAGTTACAAGCCAAAGAAATCGAAGTGCGCCTTATTGCATCAAGCAGGCGCTCGGAGACTGCGGAAAAACGTACTGTGGCTCTTAAACATTTCTTTTTGCTATAAAACGATTTGGATATCGTTTTTATGATATTAAAGCAATGTTTAAGAAAAAAAATAGATTTTTTTCAAAATTCTAGAGTAGTGTTCCCCTTAAGTATCGTTCTTGGTATTTTTCAATTTTTTGTATTTAAGTATCAAATAAACGACAGAAAAAGGAATTTTTTCTACTAGTAATCGATTGATTTTTTAATCGCTAAGAGATTTTTCTTTCTGTGTATAAAGTCCTTGATTTTTAACTATAGCCTTTTATTAATCTTATCAACTACTGCTATAACCCTTTTGTAAATGTGAGAATCAACAGCTTTATACGTATCCGTCAAAATATCGTGATCAATATTTATTAATTCGCAAAAAATAAAGTTTTTCTCTGTTTCTGCAAGTTGTACATTTTGGCTGGCATCAAGATGCGTGTTTATGTTGTTGAGGGGATTAATCGCGACCAAGTTACTCGTTAAAAAATAAAAAACGGAAATTACTTCCCCTAAATTGTTTGTCTCTTATTCTTGCAACGTGACAAGCCCATTCAGTCTTTGACAAAGCTTCTAACGTGACAGACGTGCTGCCTCAGGAAGACATAAGTAGTTGTCAACGACACCATGATTCTGGCTCCATTCTCGCTTCCTGCCTCTGGTCCTTTTTTTGGATTATTTACAATGGCACTTGATACAGACGACTGCTTAATGCGTTCGAAAAAAGCGTAAACACTCTCTATCGGTTCAAGTCTCATAATAAATAATATTTTGTAATTTAATTAAAAATTAGTATGCATTAAAGGACCTGAATTAATCAATGAAGTATTTTGCAGCACTATACTGATAATATAAAAGCTAACATACTAAGTTTTATTTATTTTGTACATATTTCCTTAATACTTTTTACAAACAAGTACATTGCATATAGCACTGAAATCTATATAAAGGCCAATCATATGTTAAACTTATAACGGTCTTGCATGTTCTCGCTACTTATGATTTTGAGTTAATGAGATTATGGCGGCATCGTTTGAATTCATCCTGGCCTAGATAGCAAGATCAGACCGAGTACGATTTGGGAGGTGAAGCGAAAAATAAGGAAATAAAGATACGACGTCATGTGGACAGTTCTTTTAGCGGCAAAAAATGGTGGTATAGCTAGAAAAGTGTTCCGCAAAATGGCACTGTGAAGGTGGCGCAAACGAGCTGAATTTAGCTTCATTCGAGCTGCTTCTTCTGCCCGAGCGAAGGGCCTAGCCTAGTACAGGGCTTTAGCTTAGGGCAGAACTTAACTAGGCTTTCTTTCACAATATCCTTACTTTTTCTCTCGGTCTATCCGCTCTTTTCCTCACACACTGCACTTTTTCACTTACGCACTGGCTATTTCTGCTCACTCTCTATTACATGCTATTCTCTTTTATACACATTACTCTCTCTCTTACTCGTACTTTTTGTTCTATATTCTCTCAAGCATTCACTGCTCTCTCTCTCCTTTCTTATGCACATCGCTCTCTTTCACACATATTGCATACTGTTCATTCGTTCGATGGTTCGTGTGCTACTTTGGTCTCACTTTACGCTTTAAATATCTTGAACGTATCCAGCACCGCGAAAAACGACGCACTGTCTAAACTACTGCAGCGTAGAAGGTGGCTCTTTCATTTGTGAGTACTAATTATCTGAAAAATGTTTTCCAATATTGTTACGACTTACGTACTTTTACCGGACATAAATTTATAGTAAGATTAATAGTTTATCTATATTACGCAGTTTTATTTAATTATTTTATTTATTATTAATTAAGTTTTTGGTAGCAATATAAACGGAATCATTGTCATTGCCTTAGACAAACAGTTTATTTTTTATCATGGTTGTCCTAAGAGCATTCAAACCGACCAAAGCAAGAACATCTGCAATAAGATGATGCAAAAAGTCTGCAACAATTTTAAAATAAAATGAATGAATTTCAAAGCGTTTTAGAAGAAAAAACAGTAATAAAATATAATAGTGAACATAATAGTATAAGATAGTCTACCTATTTGACAAAAGATTCATTCTATCGATCTTAGAGCAGGCGTTCTTTTGCTAGGTAACAATAAAACACTTTATTCGGCTTTTTGAAACAGAGGATGAGCAAAAGTCGAAATGCTTACCTGTGAGAAGAATACACCAAACTGTAGATACTGATCGTCACCAACCATCCGATCATACGATAGAACGATAATAGTGGAGGACTGCATCTTAGCGCACTCCCATTTTTAAATCAATTAACGCTGCAAATAAGTATTTTCAAGAACTAGAAGAGATCGAGCAGAGTAATGAGAAGAAAGTTTGTTATTAAAAGAATTTATTAATTATTTAAATTATTTAAATTTTTCTCTCTCTATCTCGTCATCGTTTCCACTCGCTTTGTAATCTATGTTTCGTCGCAATACAGTGTTACACAAAAATAATATTACTAGAATTCGATTGGTCTATTTTTTAAGATAAATGCTAGGAAACGTTATAATATTTGTGTAATATTTGTTAAAATATCTGTACTTATTACCTTGTTTTAATTTACATATTATTTAGTTTTCTAAGGTAACTAATAAGAAAACTAGAAAATTGAAAGTAACATTGAACGAAGATTATCTACAACCTTATACATATAAATAAATATATATCATGTATAATATTATATATATTAAAATTTGTAAATATAAAAAATGATTCTATAAAGCTGGATAATTTTATATTCATAAATGTTTGTAAGAATAATTAGAAAATCACCATATACCAAGGGTTCAGGTAGCTAAATACAATTAATTTTTGGGCTATTTTATTAAACTATGTTGAATTTAAAATTTTCTAGATATATTGTAGAACTTTACTAGCAATTATTCAAATTCGATAAATAACTTTCTCTTCTTAAGATATAAGATAATAAAGTATAATTAATAATTATCAGCCTAATCATTTATAAAAATACACAATTCAGATTGTGTAGCTATTTATAGTACTATATAAAATTATATTTAGTATTTCATTTATTATTACTATTAATTTAATTTTAATTTTTTACTATATTGTTATTTCTTTTAGAATACATATTTTAATGTTTAAATGATTTTATAACTATTTCAATTCTTAATAACTTTATAAATAATATCTCTTAAGCAAATTAACTTTTCTTTTTTTCATTGTAATAAATCAATTATGCTAAATTTTTAATTAAAAATTGAGATTGATTAAAAATTTTGTAAAAGAATAAAACATGATCTACAATTTAAAATAATATTTTAAACATTATGCTTATAAAGAAATACATATTTCATAAAATAAATGCACTAATAAATCTTAATTATTGAAAACAGTAATTTTTTAATTACTATTAACTTTTACATATGCATGTATCCCTTATATCTATTAATGTCATCAATACAAATATAATATTACTTATAAGTACACGATACAATACTGCATTATTTTGCTTTAAATATTAAATAATATTATTATGATATTATTATAATTAATAATATTCTGTCAGTATAATGTTCACATATTCCTAATATTCAGATGTAAATATTATTATTTTATTATAATATTTTTCTTTTTCTTGTCACTAATATTAGCTGCTTTCCATATTACTTCTAAATGGTCTTGTATAGTGAATTTTTCTTTTTGAAGCTTAAGAATCACTGCTTCTTTTCGTTGAAGTAATTTCTGGAATTGTTGTAATTTATTTTTACATTTACCTTTTATTTGCTTAACATGTAATTCCTGATTTTTAACATGTTTTGCAACTAAAGCAAGTTGTTCATTTGTTTCTTTTTGAACAATCTATAAAATAAAATATTATTTTACTTAACTCAAATAAAAATTAAGAATTAAAAATATATTTAATTATATTAAGAAATTAAATATAAAATAGTTTAGACAATGTATACTTTTAATTGATATTTTAATGTCTCAATTCTGTGAGAAATGCTACTTTTTAAATATTTTATATCTTCATTTTCTTTTTTCCTTTCTTCTAAAAGATGTTCTAAAATCTGTTTTTCTTTAATCAATTTTTCTTGGTCTTTTATTAACTTTTCACAATATGACGTTGTATTGTTTAGTTGTTTCTTATAAGAATTATGAGATATTTCAATTGTATGCTTTGTACTTTTTAAATATTGTACTTTTTGTTGAATTTGTCTAGAAATGAATAACTTTTTAATTTATTTACAAACATATGTTTTATTTATATAGGTATTTATAACTTACTTTAAATTCTCTTCTAAATATCTACCTTTAATTTTTAATTGATCACGTTCTATAATAAGTGTGAATTGTTGCTTCTCATTTTCTAAATGTACATCTTCTAAATACTTTATACGATTATTTAATTTTTTCTGTTCACATTCATATTCATGCTTTAAATCTTCATATAATCTTTTAAATTCTTTAATAACAATGTTATATACAGGTACAGTTTTTAATTTTTAATTAAATTAATATTTAATTTTCAATTTATAATATTCCTCTTTAAAAATTTCATGCTTACCTTTTAAATTGCTTAATTCCATTTTGCATGTAGAACATTCCTTATTCACTTTACTATTAATTTCAAACATCGATTTAATTTTGTTAGCATATACAATATAGATATCTTGGATTTTCTGTTTCTGAATAGTTGATTGTTTTATAAGAAGATCATTTTGCTCTTTTATAATGTTAACATATTTTTCAATAAATTTCATCTTATTAACATAGCTATCATACTAATGAAAAATTATTAAATTATTAAATATATTAAATATATTTAATATATATATATAATAAAAAAATATATATTAAAAAATGTCATTATAATTTGATTAATTTGCATACCTTCTTTTTAAACTTTTCAATTTGAATGTAAAAGTTGGTATTTTCACTCATTATTTCTTTAATTATACCAGTAGAAATATCAAGTTCTTTTTTGTATCTTTGTATTAACTTATCTTTCTCATTTATGTTTTCTTGGTATGCATCTAATAAAGGACCAAGTGCATGAACATTTACTTTTCCCCAGGTTGTCAAATCATTTTTATTTTCAACACTAACTTCTTTTTCATCTAGGTTATCTATAACAGTTTGATTCTTTATTATCTTATCAGTTGTTCTTAATTTATTTTGATATTTTTCAATTTCTATATTTAAACAATAAATTACACTCTTTAATAAATTAACATCCTCATTTAGGTAAACATTATTATCTTTTAATTGTTCAATTGAAGTTATAATATTATTTTGTTCTTGTTCAAACTTTCTAGCAATTAATATAGATTTTTCATGATGCATATGCAACTGTCTGAATTTATCTTCTTGATGAATCAATAAAACATTAGTTTTATTGTAAGCAGTTTCCATTTTGTAATAATTTTGTACTAATTTCTGATATTTTCTTTGAAGTTCTGTCAGCATATCTTTTTTGGAATAATAATAAATAAATGATTAAATTTGTACATTTTTCTTAATTCTAATAAAAATTCAAAATTTACCCAAATCCAATGTTGTTTTTTCTAATTTAACAGTGAGTAAATGATTTTTCTTGATTAATCCTGCAATTTCTTTTTGTAGATAATGTTTACTTTTCTTTTTTATACATAATTTATTGACTTTATAGTTATCATGTATTGATTTTTTAAGTATCAATGTTGGTTTTAAAAAAAATTTTTTATTACTATGTTTTCTATGATGTAGTAAATTATATACTCCTAGAATACTACTCTTATAATTATATAGTTTTCTGCACTTTTTTAGCTAAAAAAATTATTAATGTTATTCTATATAAAAATAAAATTATAACTTGATGCAAAAGATATGGATACATTGTATAAAAAACAAATGTTTCAAATGATTAAATATTATATGAAGTTGACTGATATTAAATTCTTTACAATATTAATTAAAATTCTTACATTTCGTTTTCCAATTATAATAGGACAGGTTCCATTATTTTCAAAAAAATATGACATGCTTATAAAAATGAATTTTACTAACTAAAATATTTAATTATATATTGGACTATTTTTTATTATACATGTTTGAAAACTGATTAATTCAACAGTTTAAAGTTAAGGTTTTTAAGTAAGTGTATAAGTTTAAATACATTACTTAAAAGTATGGGATGTTAGGACACCATATAAAATAAACAAAACACAAGAATTGTTCTGACATAGCTTTATTATGCGTCTGTACACAAATGGATGACAGTTCACGATACAATACGAAGAGAGTATAACACATATGCACAAGTCCTTAATCACGATGGTGAGTCACGCTATCAGGTTTTCTAGCTCAAAACGGCGAACAAGACGTTTCTCTTATGAATTAACAAGTATACCAATGTGAAATGGTACATGTCAAAATTCACAAGGTATACCTAATATTTTCTTCTTTTAACGTAAAGAAAAAATTATAATGACTCGTGTGATTACCTTTTAATTGAATCAATGATGCGATATCGGACATTTTTATGGTACATGCGCATTAGATTTTATATATCTCAGGCGTCGTGATGTATTAAATAACAGGGTGTTTCAAGTAGTCTAACAGTCCAGTATTATATCTAAAATAAATGTTTTTTTTTCTAAATGTAATATTGATAAATTTAATAAAAAATATAGTAATGCTCTACTATAATGAAATTATTTTAAAAAAAATAATTTTATTATAGCTTTTCGATAAATTTCAATAATATTGATTTAATTTGGTAGGGTTCAGTAAATTGTGAATGTTAATATATATATTATAAATAAATATAAAAACGAATCTTTCAGAATTAAGAAAATTATTTTAAATTCTCTCTCGCGCATGGTCAAATAAATAGTAAAGTATATAAAAATTGAATATATATAACAAAAATAATACATAACGAGATTCGTAGAGTTTTTCATGCCGATTTAAAAATTAAGATAATGCAAAGAATGGATTTGTACTAACTAAATTTTCTTATAAATTAGTACATATCTGTATTATAGTCGATTAACCTATTAGCAAAAACCATTGTGTGTGATAAGGCGTACAACTACATTTTTCCTTATTAACAATTTATAAAGGTTATTGTAACTTTATTACTTCGATTCTTCAAAAATAAGTGTGCATTAAATATACTATAAAAGTATTCATTATTGAATATGTTTCATGAAGTATTTGAACAATTTGTCAATGAAGTATGTGAACAATATTTTACGTTAAGGTAAATTCTGGGCTTAAAATTTATTAAATTATTAGATACATAGTATCAGTAAGCACAGAATTGTTACCAAAATTTTTGTTTGAATAGCCTGTGATTTTAAGTTATCTCACGAAAAAATTTTTAAAAGAAAAAGTTTTAAATAAAAAAGATTTGAGGAAATTAATTATTTATTAACTTAATTAGTCAATAGCTTGATTTCTTCTGCGTCCCTTATGCGGACGTCGCAAACGTTTTTACTTACTCCTTTGCTGATGTCGGCTAATTCTACACGCTTCCTAACTGTCCCGGCTTGGACAGCTCGATATTGGACCGGATTCGTTACGTCCATAACGATCATAAAGTGTGAGGAAGCGTGAATAGAATACGACGCGTTTTTAGGTAAAAAAATCTAATATATTCTTAAAAAGATTCAACATTACAATTACAGCGGTGGTCTTATAATATTATCGGTCAGCGAGTTTCTTACAACGGTAGATTTTTCCTACTCTTAAATATTTAATCGGCGGTTTTATTATGCTACATATTTTCGTGATGTTTCCCTGTATTTATATTCCTGGCAGACTCGCGTTCAGGTACGTCAAAGGACGATACCCACCGCAACGAGCCTGTTGAAAGTTAAATAATACAGGTGAGTGATTTCGCGTTTGGATATGTTAAAGGCATTACCCGTCACAGCGAACCACTCCGCGTTCAAGAGCGTGCTCTGGACAGATTCACGTTCGGGTACGTCAAAAGACGATACCCGCCGAAAGGAGTCTGCTTAATTACAGATGAATAAATTTGCGTTCAGGTATATCAAAGGACATTATCCACCACAACGAGTTATTCTACGTTCAAAAGAGAGAGTCAATAGACTGTCACTGTAGAGTTGAAGCCTCTAGATTTGGTTGCTGTATCCAGAGGCTGCCCCGTTGCTACGATAGAACGCTACACTTCGAATCGGTGCTGATACTGATAGCCTCGCCCTTTTTATGCATTAAGGAAAGCATTTCTTCCTTCGATTTTTTCTCGCCGCCTACCGAACGAAAGCGAATTTTCCTCTTTACAAATCTTGGCGCTAGTTCGATGACGAGGGGCGGTGGCCGGGGCATGCATTCTGGAATATACGTAGTACTAGGCCTAAGCCCTAGAACATAGCTAGGCTACCTTTCCTAGCACTCATGCTCTCTCACTCACTCTGTGCGCTCTCTCATTCTCGCTGCGCTGCATGTCCCACTATCTGGGCAATATTTCTTTTACTCACTCCGCATACTCTTTCTCGCACTCGTTACGCTGCATGACCATCTTGCGGCATACACTATGCTGCGTACACTTTCTCTTATTCACTTCCATACTCTTGCAGCTGACGCTATGCTGCGTACACATCACTCATACATACACTTACTATCTCTGGCTTGCATATACTTATTGTCACAAAGCGGTTTTTGTATATGTACGTGCATATTTTCGCCGGGGTCTTGCTGCTTACCCGTAAACATTGTACATATACTTATTTGTGAGTTTGCGACGGACTTTTCTGTCGCATAATGAATAATTTAAATGAGTTTAAGGAAAAAAATGTTTGTAATTTTTATCACAGGACGTTCAACCACGTAAGAATATGTGAGATATAAGACTATTCACGCCGTAAAACCTAACCATATGTTCGATTCGATGATACGTGAGCATGAATGAAAAGGAAACTTAAATAAAAGTATTTAGTAATGCGTGAATTTAAAAAAGAAATAAATAAAGTAATATGCGATTTTAAATTAATTGAGGCGAATAAAATCATATGAATTTATAGTGTAGTTTGTAGCGCTTGTATGTAAAAATTATAAAATTTCTTGGAGGGATGCTCCATAATTGTTTGAATAGTTAAGGAAATGTGTCAGAACAGGACGAGGTGCAGTAAATAATAATGCCTTGAGGATTGATTTGGTGCAGTACATATTCTTATCTAGACTACATAGCGAGCAGTAAATAGCGTTACTTTAGAAACAGAATAAATATTATCTCTAAAAGTAGATTTCATCACTTGGACAACAGGAATGATCAACCTGAAATCGTAGGTTGAACGTCTTTTTATTACGGGGTTGAAAGGACTTTCACATACTCACAAAACTACTCAGAGTGGGCTTACGCATGCTTTCATGGTTATACAAATTGGAGCGAGAGCATGCATGTTTGCAGGGTTATATAAGTCAAAACGGAGAATGCATATATTTCCATTTACCTTAATTCTTAGTCTACACAATATGTTTTTTGCTTGGGTTAGTTACAATACAACATGCTACTTATATTAGCATTAGACCACTACTGTGCACATGAAAAAAATATCTGATATCGCATTGCGATATCAAAAATTATTTATCTTAATATAAAATACAAAAAAAAGTGGGCACAAGCTATAAAGTAAAAAAGATATGGAAAACGCAATTAATTCTTGCGTCGTTCACATCTTCTTCGTAGAGGACATGATATCTCCAATACAAGCTTTAGTATCTTTAACGCTACAAGAAAATACGGCTTTAAGAATAATAATCAAATATCTATAATCTTAATCTTCAATCATCCTAGCAACGAAGCCAGAACATGTTAGCGTCGTTACAAAATAATTGAAACCTAAGTAAATACTAAAATTTTAAAAACATTTTTAAGTGGAAAATGAGAGTTATTAGAAAAATTTATTGCAAGTTATCAATATTTATTATTAAAAGAAATATCACATTTTAGTATTTTAATATACTTACTAAACAGAAGAAAGTGGGATAGATAATAGGAAGTCGCCTTTTAAACGAGAACAGTACATGAGAGCACTATATATATATAATAGGCATTGAGGAAAAGGAGCGTTTAAGACTTTTAATAACGGTTTTTAAAGAGGCGAGAATGCTAAAGCTTAACGTGGGTAAGCAGCGACAGAAAAACTTCTTAAACACATCTATTAACATGAATAAGCAGTAATGGAAAGGAATAGACGTAGTAATCTAATGATGATGGTAATAAAATTTAAAAATGGGTAATGAAGTAAATTCAGTATTGTTACGGTGTCGAGATGTCGCGTTGGTACGCAAGCCTGGATCATCCATTTTGTCAACGGTATAATATAGTCAGGTAAGTAATGTAGTGTTTGCCGTAATATGAACGATACAATCTTAGGGCTAAGACCTTAAATCACTGTTGTTAATGTCAATTTATTCAGGTACCCAATCGTTGAACTCAGTCAAGAAATCTTCTTCACAGTTTTAGAAAGTGTGAGCTTGAAATAGCTCACACCTTTTGGACAAATTGAGTATAGATGAGTAGATCTTACAATGCTGTTGAAAGGGACCTATTTAGTTATCAAATTTTAATCGGGCCAATTATATCCGGTTAGGATTTGATGTTGCACAGCAATGACTATGAGAAGGTTAATATAAATTTCCAATAGATTTTCCTAGTATTTAGAATTTTTAAAAGATGATGTAATGATTTAACTACTTTTTTCGGCGAAAAATGACGAGGTTAAACTTTTGATCTTAAAATAGAGAGTATATTATAAATATAGAATTACAGAAATATAAAAAAATACACTTACTGGTATTATGATATTGTTATATATAAGGCCGAATTCAACTACTGCATCAATCAAAGAAAGAAATAAACTGAAATCATGTACGGAGACTATTTAAATAAATATATAAAAGTTGAATGTATGATTTTACTTAACTCTCAATTAGAATTGGAAGAGAAATCCGCAAAAGTTTATTAAAAAAAAGACGAATGTCTTTAAGGTATTATGCAATATTTAAAATTAGTTTCTTATAAAAATTTTATATTCATTGAGTTAAATGTGTTTATAAAATGAAGAAAGAATTGCAATAGACTTGCATTTGCTTTAATAAGATATTTCTGTCTAAAAAATGTTCTAAATATAATTTTTATTAACATGGATACACTTTGAAAAATGATAAAAGAAATAATGTAGTTTGTAAAGAACAAGAAGTATACACAAACTTAAGGAGCAACATCAGCAGGGAAAGATAGAGAGAGAGAGAGAGAGAGAGAGAGAGATGTGAACAACCTTATAATTAAAATTTGGGTCATTATACTGTCGGACTATTCGCACTGTCATCTGCTGAATCGCTAAGTTTCTCAATTCGGACGTTACCATCGGGTATCTCATGTAAAGTCTCCAACAAGTAAAAAGAAACATCTATACCCTCAAGACTAAGAATAGGAATTATTTCTTTCTCGGCTTCGCGATCTCTATTTTTCGGTCGCATGTTCGCTTTTTCTTTCTTTAATTTTGCAGCATATTATAAATGCTAAAGGAAAGGAAAGATTTCAAAATTTAGTATTATTTATATTATATATGAATTTACTTATTATATTATAAAATATAATAATTAGCCGCTGTAAGAGACAAATATTTAAATAAATAACATATTTAAATAGTAATAGAATATCTATTAAAACAATAATTCTTTTATATATTTTTAGGGTAAATTTTTATAAAACTGATACGATTCACACTACTTAATGATTTTTAATAATTAATCTATTAAAATACATGAAACTTAATACAAAAGTATATTTTTTATCAAGCTTTTACACACAAATGCGTGAGTAATGTATATAAAAATATAAACAATAAATTAGTAAATAATAAAAAAAGGTTTTAGAAAGAAAAAATTTATAACAGTAATCAAATTTTAAGGTAATTTAAATAAAAATCATTACAAATTTATCAATAAATAATATCCATAAGTAAATTTGATTCTTTTAGAATTATCATTATTATTATTATTTTTACTTTTACTTTTATTATTAGTAAAATTATTCTGGTGAAGAAGCACTGTACTACATGAATTTCAAAGATACGGAAAAAACCTACGTATAAAACTCTTACATTCTTATTTTTTTACGTAAGAATGATGATACACAATGTCGATTGAATTATTTTTTTCAAATTTGAAATTTAAATTACGTTAGTAGAAAAAGAAAACTTTGAGCGTATTTAACTACTATATACACAAGAAACATATAAAATTAAAAATATACACTTAAACAGATATATAGGCAAAAATAATATAGTGATAACATTAAGTGAACAATTTTTTTCTTTTATTTTTTAAAATTATAATGATAAATCATGTAATTAGCAGCTTTTAAAATAAAATGAAAAGTCTTACAAATAATTTTTACTTTAATATATTTGAATAATGTACCTTGATTAAAAAAACGGTGTGATTGTGCAAACGCCCCGTTGACTGTGTAATAATTTATTGTTTTTTTTAATCGTGTAATCTTTTTTTATTTTTCAAATAGTTCCCTATACAACGTAATCTCACGTTATTCATTTACCCTGAAAAATACGGATTCAGTGAATGATGTCTGCAGTGCAGATGGCGAAGGAGACGGATAAAGAGTAAAAAAGGCGGCAGTCATACGTGATTATTGATAGGTTCTCTCCTAAGTCGAACTGCATGTCTTTTGTTTTCTGGAGAAACATCGAAGGGGACCACTACGTCCCTTTATATTTATATTTCTAGAGCAGACCTGTACTAATCAGACTAATATAATTTCTATCTACGAACAGGAACCTTATTGTTCCGGATTCGTTTTGTATTACTCTCTCTCTCTCTCTCTCTCTCTCTTATTTGCAATCCTTATTCCCGACATGTGTTGAAGATACATACGATGGATCATTTTCATTCATTCTAGTTCATTTCCTCGCTGGAATACACAGGTCTAGGCAAGGTATATAATGAACATTGCGCACGTCAGATGTAAGTCAACTGATCCAGTAATTACTAATTTAATAGTACTTTTAATGTAAATATTCTATATTAAAGCAATCTTCAATTTACTTATAGCTTAAAGACAACTTTATGTTAAGAATCGAAACTTGCAACTTGTTAAAAAACAAGAAATATATTTGATGTCTTAAAATATGCGATCGTTATTTCATAAAAGATTATTAAAGGTATGTTTCAAATTGTTATATATATATGCCTATGTATGTGAGTTAGACTAATAAATAATGAAAGTTTACAGGGATCCTATTGTATAGATACAAAATTACAAAAAATAAATCAACGATTTATATAATTTAAACTTATATTTATATTTTCCATATATAATTTTTCTATTTAATAATGGAAGTACTGCTTTTCGACTCATTAATTGTTTTTACTTATAGAAGAAAAATAATATTATTAACATACAGAGCACGTGGCAATAATAGTGCTTACCAATATAATTAATAAATAATGAAAATATTACCGCAGGTCTGTAACACAAATTAAAGACGTATATGATCAATAGATGGAATCACACAAGTAGAAAAACAAATTATTAATGTCAAATAATATTTGTAAATAATAAAGTTTTTCCTTTAACAGAGTAAATAATAATGAACCAAAACTGAATAAACAGCGCAAAACAAATTTGACAAATTATAAAGCGATGAACCACGCAATATAACTTACTTATGTCTTATTTTAAGTCGAAATGTATACGTATATATTTTTAAGAAACCGAATTTCTGAATAACTAGCCTGTACATTTATTATGTTGTTAATTTTTATTAGTTAAAATTAGCTACACTCTGTATATGGCAATTCTTTATCTATAAGAGACAATAAGAATAAGTTGATATCATATGTTTTCGACCGCTCTACTTGCTAAAAATTAAGAATTTAAATTAATTAATAATAGAAAATTCAATAATAAAGAAATGTAAAATCTTAACATTTTATAATATTACACTTCCTTATATATAGATAAATTAACATATATCTATGTTAATTTGTTGAAAGTTAAATTCCGAAACTTGTTAAAGCTATGATTATTCTTTTACTATGGATTAAGCACTCAAGCTTCTGTCTATTTTATTTAAATAAATTATTACATTTGAAGATCAGACTAAATAAATAACACCATAATTTGATAATAATGATTCTGATAACTTTAGCTTATTAAATTTACAGAAAATTGAATAAGCAAAGAGAATACTGATATAAATTAATTTAAGTAAATTATGAAACAAGTAATATTTATATACCAGACAGGTTAACAAGAATTGGTTATAGTCGTTAATAAATGTAGTTACTTCTCTCAATTTCAATTTAGATAATTTATTAGCTATTTATCATTTTGCACAGATGCGCCGACCATTTGTTAATAATAATTTATTAATATTAGTCACTACTACCGTCTTTCTTTTTAGGATAAATATGACTTGTAAAGAATTTTATAATTTCGTTTGACGGACGTTTTTCTTATATGTTAGCTATTGTATTTCGGTCAAATTAATTGTGATATTAAAATTATATTATTTATTTAGTTCTGCATGAAGTATAAAATATCAAGGATGCACCCATCGTATTTACAAACAATCATATTCTACTAAACAGTTATTTGAAAAAAAGTTAAAATTTATAATAATATATATATATATAAGTAGGATTATGTATTCAAAAAATAATTCGGAATAATCCGAATGAGTGAAAATTTTGTAAACGAAAATTTACTTAATAATACATTATTAAGTAATTAATAATACTTAATAATAATTTATTATTAAGAATTACTAAATAATACGTAAAAAAATAATTACAAAAAAATTTCTATCAGTTGAAAAGAAACAAAAAACATTTTTAAAACTAGATCCCGATTAATAGTTCACTCGTCAAAGGGAATACAAGCCAATCTTCAGGAAACAACGTCGATAGAATGACTGGTTTGTTGTCGATAGAATGATAGATGATCTGGTCTGCTGAATGAAAATGCGAATAAGAGAGAATTTGATAGAATTTTCAGCGAATAATTACAGCACAATTGACATTAAATAATTTTATTTAATAATTTATAAAAAACTATTGCGCAATATAATAAATATTAGTCGATCGCACGTAATGCCCACGTATTTTTACAACTTACTAAATAAAAGTTTACTAAATAAAATTTACTAAATAAAAGTTCTCATGTAACTACATAAATTATGCTGCAACTGATCACACATACAAATAGGTGAATCTCCTTCTCTAATATCCCTTATATTCCTTTTTAGGTTTATCCACTTCTTTAGTCTCATCTCTCATTATCTATTTTTCTTTCTCTATTTTTCTGTTTATGTAAAAGGAGAAAAAGCACGAAAACACTTCTTATTCACTATCTACTTCTACTGATCCTTTTGTTAGTTCATCTAACGCGAGATTTATCTTTCTTTTATCCATGATTTTCTCTCTTCTTTCACACCCGTAAAAGAAAGTCCTCGAATCGACTTGCTGATATCTCCCCTATTCTTTCGTTATTCCACGGCGCGCTCTGTGCGGCGATAATATGCAGCATCGCAAGATAATATTAATGAGAACGCTAGCTTTCAACATGCGTTTAAAAGTTGAGGGAGGAGTAGACAGATTTTGGTCAAAACGTTTATCTACTCCTGGAGGTCTCTCGACAGTAGGGTGTCGAAGAAGGTTAATAAAAAACTAATGGTCTTTTTCGGTTTTTCTCAAGAGACCACCTTTGCACGTCTAAACGCAATTTTCAGAGATAGTTCTTGAAGCTTGATTGTTACTCACATATTTCAAGGGGTATTGACACTAATCATGGACGGGAGACGCATGTCTTTTTCGAAAGCAGTCTCCAAATCTTAAACATATTAGATCCGAGAGGCTTTATTAAGAAATAGGAACCTACGATCTGGTTCATTTTCCACAAGTCTCCCGCGGAGAAATTTCTGGGCTTTCGTCTCTTATCGCAATGGAAAACTTGCCCTTTTCTTTCGCCATGTGATCGAAGGTCTGTCTCTCTATAGAGTTTCAGGATATTTTTAACCGTTCCTTCTATCTTGAACTCCGTTCGCTATTCCTATTCTGTAACATTTTGGTCTATTGTGCGTTTATATACTTCCAGTTGCATGGGTTACTTTTGTATTTATTAGTATAATTTATTATAACTTATTTTTCTGCAAACGTGAGTTTTTTATTTCTTTCTGCCTCAAAAAAAATTAAAATGTTTTTAATAATTTTTTATTATTTAATTTTCAAATTAAAAACTTATTTTTGAAAAAAATAAAAAAAAATTTTTATTTTTTAAATTAATTAGTACAAAAGTTTCAAAATGATATTATTATTTTTATAACTGAATGTTTTCAAAATCGGAACTTTAAGAAATTACAAAATACACTTAGTTTTCTAGTATTTGTAAACATAAGTAGATAAACATAAGTTATAATTTTATTTACAGGATAAAAAAAGGAATAAAAAAGCACTTTTACGTCAAGAGCTTTTCTAATACTTACTTATGTCATATTCAAAGCTTTAAATTTAAAATATATGTATATATCATAAAAAATAATACATAACATATATTTTTTTTAAATTTTAGAAATTATTCATAATAAATTAATATGTTTACATTAGCATACAATGTATTTTATGTAATTCAATTATATTTAATTGAATTTTACGTATTCAACCATTTTCAAGGAAACAAGATAATTTATATATAATTTAATTTAATAATGTTTATACAAATATATTATATTGAATCACTAAAATTTTATAACTATCATTTCCGATTAATAGTTTTATTTTTTATATTAGATAATTTTATATTATATTTATATTTATATTGGCTTTCAAATAAAAAAATATTAATTTTTTACACCGATTTGCGAAAAAAATTAATTAAACAATATAAATAATATTTTGAAGGTTTTTAATGAATATAAACTAAATTAAATTACATAAATTTAGAATGTAAAACGATCTTTTTGAAATATAGATTAAATATGATTAAAATAATGTATTAAAAACATAATTTTCTAAAATTTATTAAATAAATAGTAAATAAGTACTTTCTAATGTAATTTGCCATACAAATATATGTATAATATATATTTATATATATATATATTTGGTGATAAATTGCACATTTATTGTTAAAGACAAATTTACTTTTGCCTGATTTTATTAATATGTCGTATAGAAAACGAAACAACAAAGGGTGAATAACTACACTAGTTTAATTAGTAATAAATACTTAGTAAATTAATGTTTCCGTACTAAATTAATTGAAAGTTATTTGTCCTTCTATTCCTCGAACTTTAGTAACTTTTTAAACGTAGGCAACAATTATGTGTATATTCACTAAATCGAACAATGAAATTCATGATTTATTTTATTTTTTCGGATTCAACTAAATAGATATTACATATTATAAATTTACATTGATAATTTTTATTTTTATAACAAAATAAATGATATTATTTAAAAAAAATAATAAAAAATAGTTTATCTTCAAGAAAAAGTTGAATTTCCCAAAAACATGAAAACAACATTGTTTTAGAATTTGTTAAGTTAATAACTCTATACGAATTTCAATTGACAAAACTATAATTTTAATATTTTTTAATATTATTTTTTTTAATTTAAATTTTAATATATTTTTTAATATTATTTGATATTATTATTTTAATAAAATTATAAACTATTAGAGTTTGTCGGTATATTTTTTAGTTACAAATATCATTCTTTTATATTAAATAAGAAATTGAGATAACTATGTTATTAATATTTACGAATTAGTTGGATATGTTCTTATTATATAATATATAATTAATCACTCAATAATATAAGATTATTAATAATTCTAGGTTTAACAATACTAATAATATTTCAAATAATCAACTAATATTTTATAAATTATTACTGCTTACTATATTTTCCATATATTTATTTATTGTCTTGTATATATATATATAAGTTATTATAAATTGATGGATTATTAATATAATTACCTTAAATTTATTTGATTTATATAATTTATTAATTATTTTTATAAAGGTAACTATAGTCTTAAAGATTGTTAATGAAGAATCTTTATCTTATTAAATGTATTTATATCATTTTAGTAATATTAAACTACAATCATTTTTTTAGTTTTAAATATACAATTCTTCAATATGCAACCAGTTTACTCTCATTAAATTACACATATATTTAATTTTCATTCTATTACTAGCATGTACATTAAATCAAAATAAAAATAAGAATAGTTCTTTTCAATAATTGTGTATTTCGAGTATAGTAAAATAAATAGTTTCGTTCTCTCCGACTGATAGTACACAAAAAAAATTTTACTGCATAAATTTCTTACAAATTTTTGGATTTAATTTTATTGATAACGCTAGATTACTTCTTTAAATATGTTCTCTTTACGAATGTACACCCCTGTTTCGTTTGTAGTTACATTGTAAAAGACTATGCGCATGCTCCCAAAACAGTGCAGAAAAGCAGTAGGAGTCAGAAGGAAAAACTCCATGGTTCGTTTAGGGTAGTCTTCAGTTTGTAATAAAGTGAGCTTCGAGATTGACACGTTTGCATAAAACTATCCTGAAGCTTTTTATCTTTGTGTCACAATAACATTCATCCATTTTTGCTACAACGTACAATTCTAAAGTGTTTGTGGATTTACCTAGTATTCAATGCTGGAACACATGGGTTCAAAATACGCTACACCGGTTCACATTCATAGCGAGTACAATACTAGTCTATCAAATCTTAAGAGCATCAAGTTCAAGTAGACAAACATACTTAACAGTGTTTTCGGAATCGTATTTGCCTTAGCGAAACATTTTTAATCGATCGTTTTTTCAGCATCTATCGTTCGCGAGTATACTGTACCGAACTTTTCTCTCTCTCTCATTCTGTTCTTCATTCTCTCTCTCTCATTCTGTTCTTCATTCTCTCTCTCTCATTCTGTTCTTCATTCTCTCTCTCTCATTCTGTTCTTCATTCTCTCTCTCATTCTGTTCTTCATTCTCTCTCTCTCATTCTGTTCTTCATTCTCTCTCTCTCTCATTCTGTTCTTCATTCTCTCTTTCTCTCATTCTGTTCTTCACTCTCTCTCTCTCATTCTGTTCTTCACTCTCTCTCACTCTCTCTCTTTTATTCTATTCTTCATTCTCTCTCTCTCTCTCTCTCTCTCTCTATGTTTTTATTACATTTTTTCCTTTTGTACTTCGCTAGTTCGCACAGCGCTTCTTGCAACCTCAGTCTCGATTTGCCACTTACGGCTTGATTCAGTGATTTCCTGTCTAGTTCGAGACACTCTTATTCTCTTTATAGGAAAGGACTTTTTGCTAAGAATGGTGGTCATGTCAGAGAATGTCGCTGTTTCAATAAGAAATGGACATGAACTTGCACTTTTGAATGAAGAATGTCACACGGTTCAAGTAAATAATGTTACGATCCTTGTGTCCGGAAATACTTCACAGGATAATATCGGTAGTGAACGCTCCGAATCTAAACTAGAGCATCGAGCAGAGTGGAGCGGCAAAATGCAATTCTTCCTTAGCATCATTGGGTATAGTGTTGGATTAGGTAACATTTGGAGATTTCCCTACTTGTGCCAACAGAACGGTGGCGGTGAGTATCTTATTTTATACCATTTATTTCCTGTCTCTCTAATTTAAAAGATTTTTTATGTAATAGATTTAAAAGTTTTTTATAGTAACTGTTTATTATTTTCTATTTTAAAAGCTTTCATGGGTAAGAACAAATTAAAAACTAATTCTATTTATGTTCGTATTCTCATTATAAAATAATAATAATGACTACACCTGTACATTTCTCCCATAAATACATCTTCAGCTGCTATAATCAATGTTACATATTGAATTGAGTACATTTATAATATTACACTACTGCAATTTATTATCTGTTGCTAAATGAAGATTTTAATTTGACTTAAGTGTGAATTATTAGAATATAAACATTGTGAAATTTTTACAAAATATAACAATATATTCTGCGATAAAGTTTGTAAATATATATAAAAGGCACGTATGAAACGGAAACTATGTTGTAAAATTCAGAAATTTAATAAAAGTACTTACATGTACTGAAAATTTAATCATAAGTAATTTATTAAAATAAATTTAGTGAATGATAATTATAAATATTTTATTGCAAATTACAAATATAACAGAAAGTAAAACGTTTCTTAATATTTCTATAAAGAAATCATTAAAATTTAGCTTTTATATTTTATATATTATATTTGCAATAATTTATCTATGTTTAATACTCAATGTTCCAGTAATCTTTTTCACACAATTAAGTGAGGTCAATACTTAGGCTAACATTCTATAAGTAATATGTTTATCTTACCATAGATATTAATATATTATATTAATCAACAAATGATAGAATTATTTAGAAATTCTACGATCAAATTTTCTTAACTTTAATTTCATAACTAATAAAAATCATTTATATTACATTATTTACAAAGATCAATATTTTATTCAAGAATAAAGTAGTTTTATACATGTACAATTTAAATTTATGTATCTTTTTGTTCAATTTATTGAAGTTTATTGTTTAAATTATATAAATATTGTATATAAATATAGGAATGAAAATATGAAACCTTTATTGATATATACACTAAAAGTAAAAAATATTTATAAATTTATTTATATTGGGTTGACATTTCTATCGATTTGTACTAAAATGTCATAAAAACTAGTTTTAAAAATGCAGAATAATTTATTATTTATTTATATAAAATTAAATGTAATATGCTGCTTAAAATAAAACTTTTTAAAAATCAGAGTTAATAATAATTATTAAGTAATAATATATACTTAATTACACAATAATTTTTTTAATATTATACTTCTTTATTATCAATATGATGTAATATATTATTTATAAATTATTATAACAAGCTATTAATGAATTGTAATTCTTATATTCAGTAGTAATACTATTTTTATACGTAATTTTTTGAATGAATAAATACTAGATTTGTTTTTAACTTAATATCACTAACTTTATAATTATTAAAACAAGAAAATAAAATAAATTATAAAAAATTTAGAAAATAACATAGTTTAAATGATATCATTTAGTTTGTTAATGACTTATTAATTTTAGTTATTAGTTTAGTCGTTATTTAGAATATAATTCTATATTTACATAACTTCAAGATTGAATATGTGTAGTAAGCAATCGGATATAAATGTTTAATAATTAATAATAATTATTATTAATTAGCTACTTCCACGGGTTAATTTATGTAAATTAAAAGGTTTTTTGAATATGAACTTCTAAACATAAATTAAATTTTAAAAATTGTTAATAAATTTGAATAGGTATTGTTTAAATATATAATATTGAAAATTACTGAGTTAAGCAACTAGTTTATGTATTTTATTTATACTTTGTAAAAGAATATTAACAATAATTAAAGTATGAAGTTTTCAATAATTAAGAAAAAATATGATACTTTATTATTTATCTCTAATAAAACTAAATTTTATTGGTAAATTTCTAAAATATTATGTAGCTATGAAAAGAAAAATATATAAATATTTGATAAGTACCTCAAAGTTTCAGATTATATTGTATCAACATACTAGCTTGGCGGTAGTACTTTACTTTTTATATGCTTGACATAATTTTAATTTAGGTCAAGGTTATCAAATATAGAATAACGTTCTCGTATATTTATTAAATATTCGTCTCTTCCATGCAGTCCCATCGTCCTCGACTCTCATATATACGACTGAAACCCTTTAAAAAAAATAAGTTTTTTTTGTTTTTTATTTATAAACATTCGCATTAGGCTGCAAATGTCAGCATTCTAAATTTACTTAATAATGTAATTGAAAATAATTGAGTACCATCTCTCTCTAGTTAGATAGACGTATAGAAATACATTTTTTATATTTCATTTTCTATCTATTAAATTTCAGTTATTTTTAATTAATATCGAATACTATTTTAAGAAATTCTCTTACGAAAAAGTCAAATTAATTTTGATTTAAATTATTTTAAATATTAATATTTTTATGATATATAAAAACAATTATTTAAATATATTCTATGGATATTTTTTACAAATATATATAAATAATTATATTATAATTAATTTTATAAATGAAAAATTTATTTCATCTACTTTGTATAAAAAAGTTATTTTTGTTTATGAAGTAAAAACTATTCAGAATTAAAGTTAGAGAAAGAATTGAATTGGATTTTAACTTAATTGTAAACATGTACAATTTTTATGTATACACCCAAAAAACCTCTTTAAATCACGTCGCGTATTGTCGATGTATACGAAATTATGTATTTCTATCCTTTAAATTTATATACATACATTTTATTTATATAATTACTACTATATAAAGTAGTTTAATTTTTAATTTTAATCAATATAAAATTACATTTTTTAATAAATAAATTGACTGAAATATATTACATATTAAGCAATCTATATTTAATATCTATAAAAATCATATTTTTTAAAATTTTATTATTACTTTTTCGAGAATTATATTTTTTAAAATAATTCATGTAATATTAAGCAAGGTTATAATTGTTAAATTATACATTTCATAGTTGCTGATAAAATAATTCTTTTAATTGCTTTTTACAGGTTTCTTAATTGATCAATTATATTTTGTATCGTTTAGAATTATATAATCAAAACTATTGATCTAACCATATTTTAATGTAATAATAGAAGCGTATATATTTTTTAATAAAGCACCATATAAAACTATTTAAAAAATATTGGTTTCTAGATAATCAGTAAATATATTCTGAATATATTAAATATACAGTAGTAGTTGTTTTTTAATAAAAAATAATATAACTTTTAAAATATAAGTAAAAGTATATGAACGATTTATTTTGTTGATCTTCTTTCTTATTGGTATTGATCTCAGTTTATAAGAAGTTGCTCACCTTTATTGTTTAATATATGTATTGAATAGAGGCGATGACGACGCAGAATGAGTAAATTCTAATAAATGGAATAGGGAAGTAGGTACATTAATGTTAGAATTATGAAAAATAAAATTGAAGATTTAAATTGATGAGATTCTTACTAGCATCTCTATTTATATAGAGAGATGACTTTACAGCTTAAATGATGTTAAAGTATATTTGCTGAATATAACTAATTCATAATGTGTCTTTATATGTGTTTATTTATGGTACAAATGACTTTAGTATTCATTGCGAAAACAATACGTAGAAATTGACATTTACTCGCGTAATAAATTTCATGAGCAAGCATCGAACCAATTTACCACATAGGTATGACATGACCTAGATAGACCATAATGCGCTCGCGACTTATACTTATGTACAAGTATCGATCTTTTTAAGTAACTGTTTTTTACATGAGAATTTGTGAAGCTCTATTATTATGCTTTTTTTAAATATTGTACGTTAAATTTGCATTATTAATCTAGCAATTAATTTTCTTTTCTATTTATTTAGCTATGATTAGTCTGTATTTCTTTTTTCTTTTTTATGCAAATCTTATTTTCACAAATATATAAGTTTATTTATAAAAACATGGAGAATTTGTTCTATAAAAACATTTTTTGACTTTTGACTACTATTTTTATTTTATTGAATACCTTTTTATGAGAATTTAAGTATTATTTGTTATAGAAAAGTGATGTAAAAGCTTCATTGAGCAACGTTAATTATAATATTATAATAATTATAATTATAATAATTCAGAAATACTCTTCTAATGTACTTTAGTTTTCGGTTGTTGTAAATATTAAAAATTTACTTTCATTTATTTATTTATAAATATTGATGGAAATTATAAATTTCAACTTATAAAATGAAATTATTAAAAAAGAAGAAATTATATTCATACTTGGATATTATAATCATATTTAAAATAAAGCATATTAACTATTAAGCATTGATTAAAATAACAAAAAACTGAATTATTATCTCTTGAAAGCAGAAATTATACAAAATTATACTAGTCATAACAATTTTTAAAGTTGTTCATCATTCATTGGACTACGTGGAATTGAGAAAATATAGTATGTAATAAATTTTTATATACTTAAATATATTATATTTTTAATATTTATACGTAATATTCTACTAAATGTGGCAGAAGTATTTATATATAAGGAAATATATCACAATTTCGAGATGGTACATTTAATGCAATAAGTTAGAACATTCGTTCTAACTTATATAAAAGAAATATAATTTAAGTATAAACTTTACAAAATTGTTAAAGCAAAGTTTATATTTTTCTAAAAACAAATTTCTGAAACATAAAAAATTAAAATTTCATAAAATCACTAAATTCATCATTATTTCATATTTCTTGAAAACTAATATTTAGAATTTCTAAGCAGTCTCAATAATATGTATGTTAAAAAAGGTGGTATAAAAAACATTAATTTGTTCTATCAACTACATTTTACGTAGTTTTACACATTTCCTATTTATCTACTTGGATTAATTTTTACATGATATTATATTTTAAAATTAACATATCTTCATACGTTTTTTATAATATTTAAATATTTGAAACGAAAAAACTATAAATATATTAAAATTAATGTTTTCATGGCAGGCAATAATAAATTATTCTAATCACTACATAAGATATTAAAACATCTAGATTTATAATCTTTTAATAATATCGTAAATATTATTATCATTAAATAATTTAAAAATTTTTAAAATTTATTTACGTAGTTTAATTAAAAAACATTTGGAATAAAACATCCATATAATATAATATTTTAAAAGAGCTATCAAAATTATTACAAAATGTATATTAATAAAAGTATTGTAGATACTGATTTTACTTTTACATACGAAATGTATTTGTTTAAATTAAATATTGTGTGTATTATTATATTTGTTTGGCTTAAATACATTATAGTACTTAAGCATTCTTCACAGATCAACAACTTCCTCTTGGTTATATCGTGATGTGTGCTTGAAATGCTTGTATTAAAGCATTAAAAATCAGCGTTACGTTACAATTTGATTTTTTTATGGTCGAACAAAATTTCTTAATATGAATTAAGTGCAAGCGCATGCTTGGAAGTTTAATTTTTTTGGCTGTTGCATTAAACATAATTATTTTAAAATATTCTTAGATTCTTAAATTTCCAAGTTTATTAAAATGATTTAAATTTAATTAAGTAGTCTAATTGAGTTAATTACTTTATTCCACGTATATATATATATATATATATATATATATATATATATAAATTTGAACTTTAGCGCATATTATTCATATTACAAAAACAAAAACTTGAGATAATTCCATAGCCGATTCATATTTTATTAATGATTCAAGTAGTTAATACATTTCTGACTGATAATCAATCTTAAAATTTTAACTGAGTTTTTATTGTCAAATAGATCACTTGATAAAAATAATCTTGAGTGGAATCCTAAAAAGCATTAAAACTGATCTTATTAACATTGTCTAATTTAATTATTTCTCAAATTAATAAGTTCTGAAATTACGATTTCATAATCTAAGACAAAAAACAGTACTGGAGAGTATGTTCGGAGTCCCGCTTCTTCCCTACTTTGTCAAAAAAAGGAATAACTATTAAGTGATTTAGTATATGCTCATTCGTCTACACTGTCAAATTACGCGAGAAAATCACGACAAATTTGACGAAAAAAAGGGTGGCGGAATTATCAGTTCTGGATTACGTATGGCTTGGTAGCATACCATACGAGCTCCTACAATACTGTCACACGAACGGGATAGGTGCATGCAATGCCGTTACGTAGATCAGGAAAGGCACGTTCAATCGACTTTGAAGGAAAGATCGAAATTTAAAATATGCAGTATTATCGATCAGGATAATCGATAGTAAATATCGATACATACAAAAAGGAAGTGTCACCTTCTGATCGGTAACATTTGCGTTACTTGCCATAGATTGTTCGCGGACGCGCTTTTGAACTGCAGTAAATACGAATTATTATAATATAAAATTATTAATGAATCTTTCTCATATTTTAGCCGAAATTTAGCGTAGGTTTGGTTCCTCCTTCAGGAGTCTGAAGATTGCAACGTTGTTGTTGCAACAAAAAATGAAAAATTTTAAAATTGAATAATTTCTTCAAAAAACTATCAAAAAGTATTAATTATTACACAAAACGACAAAATAATGAGTATTACAAAAATTCTACCCATATGAGTCACTCTTATTAAGGGTTGAAATTTTCAAAAATTC
Source organism: Wiebesia pumilae (assembly GCA_018907045.1). Lineage (NCBI taxonomy): Eukaryota > Metazoa > Arthropoda > Insecta > Hymenoptera > Agaonidae > Wiebesia > Wiebesia pumilae. Next base: position 14,753,674 of record JACCHZ010000116.1, read on the forward strand.
ATAAAAGAGTAAATATTAATATTGCATAAAATTTCTTTTTAGAAAATCGTTAAATATATTAAAAGACACTTGAAAAAAATTTTTTGAAAAAAAAATCGATGTGGTACTTTGACTTTAGTGCATTTATATGTGAAATTATGTGCTCGTTGCACTCGAATGCACATGACTCTTATACACGTGTCTATATGGGCAGCCGTATATTTGTTAATAACAACTCTCACAGAAACATTGCATAAAGTGTCTTTTCACTTTTCGATGTCTTTTTTTCTCATACCAAACAGACACACAAAATTTTATTTAGAAAATTGGTGGAAACTATGTGCTCGTTGCATTTGAATGCTTATGCACTTTTATACATATGTGCATATGGGGGCCGTATATACATAGTTTTAGGCGTGTATGTCACAGACGTACAATTACGGATGTGTATTTTAATAATGGCATAATCAGGTTAATTTTTTCTCCAAATTCTAAATGTAAACCGATGTTCATTTATATATAAATAATAATATTAAATATTTTTGTTCAGCAGCATGTAAATAATTCATTTCGTTACTTTAAATACTAATGTTATTATTTTTATTTAAATATTCAATATTAGTAATATTAATAAAATTAGGCTTCTATAAACATAAGTATGATAATGCATTATTATGACCAACTTAAATATTTTTTTAATTTAAATTATTTTATTTTACTTATGTCTTATTATAAAACAATTGGATAGTATAGGTAATAAATTTTAGCATTTTTAATGTAGAATATTATTTCAACAATATATATTTAATGAAACTTCTATCTATACTTTTTTAATATAGTAATGAAGATTTTGCACACACTCAATAAATTAGGTAAGTACATATATGCATATGTATATAATATAAAGTTGAAAATATAATACAACTAATGGGTATAGAACAAATATTTTTTTGTTTGAGCTTCTAAGCTTTTTATAAAAATAATCATAATTCTATTAATATATGATTCTATAGTTAAGAATCCTAGATAAGTACATGGAAATAATTTATTTTACCAAAGATGAATTAAAAATAGTTTTTTATATATAGTGCTTGGTATGTTTTATTATTCGTAAACACGTTTTTATTCATAAATTAATATTTTGTAGAAATATAATTTGCTGTTTAATTGCAACATGAAAAAAATTTTATTCATTAAATTTTCGACCGATCCTGCTTCAAACGGCTAGTATACAAAGGTTCTCACATGTACAATACATATAGACACGCTTCACAAGGGACAGTCGAACTTCGCAAGCCTCGTAGGCTCGAAAATTTTTATGAGTCGATAAGTTGATCCTCGATTTTGCGCCGCGGCAACGTCGCTTGTTTTTCTAAATAAACATCTCAAATTTACTTCATATCCACAAAACCACGAATAAGTATAATTATAGTTTAAGTATACTGATATAAATACTCTAATATTCAAAGAGTCAAAAACTAAGAAGTTTACGAAATTGTTAAGTATTGTACAAATATAAGAATTTTAATCTAACATTTTTTCTCATTTCTCTCTCTCTCTCTCTCTCACTCTCTCACTCATTTGTCTCTCATTAAGCCACTCACAAATCATCTAAACATTAATTCATATGTACTTTTATTTATCATATAAGAAATCAATGTCAATACATAATAATTATTGTAATTATAAATAAATATTTAAAATATACATAAATAAAATTACTAACAGATATAAAGTTTATAAGTTATTCTGTTTCATTATAACAGTTATAAATTCATTAGAAAGAAAATAATTATAAAGATACGGTTCTAAACATTTATGTTGATAATATATTTAAAACTATCATGTATACGCGATAGTTAGCATGATTAAACTATTAATGATCATGAAACATTATATTTTCTTAAAAAACGAATTTCTTTTATTTTTTTCTTGTGCGAGCAACATAAATCATTAATATAAAAATCTACAATTCCTATTGAACAATTATTATGAACAATAAGATTTACGGCGTTAAAAGAGCGAGTGAGAAAGAAAGAAACGGACAATTATATGGCTTAGTAATATAAAAGAATATTCGTAGATACAAATTAACGGATGATTTCATATTACCAGCCGCTATTTTTATTACAACGTTTAGTGAAGTGCTCACTAATTCAAAGATTTGATACAGTCAAAATTATTGTATATATCATAAATTGAATAAATTACATTGGATAAAGAAATTATATTACAAAGTTATTGCAATTAAGGAAATAAGTTATCGAAAATTCTTTCGACCGTTAAAAAATTTCGAAAAGGTGTTTTGTATGTATAAACGTAGATATGAATACATTCATATTTCTGAGCGAGAATAAACAAATTTATAGTTAAAAAGATCTAGCAATATTGTAAAAATTTTTCAAAATATTATGATTATAGAAAATATGTAATTTTTTGGAATATTATATAAATAATGTAAGTTAGTAAATTTTATGCAAAATATCTAATTATAAGGCAAAGATACTCAAATTAACTACGTAAATAAAATAATAAGATTTTCAGTATGTATACAATATTAACTATTGAATAGAAAATTTGACTATAAATAAATTATAAATTTATAAGAACTTGTTTAAATAAATTTATTTTTTGAAAAACTAGAAGTAGCCACTTAAATGCTACAAAACCGTCCCATAAAAAGATACAATCCTCAAATTGTTAATTTACCAAATATATCTTAAATGTAAGTTTATAAAATTTAAAGAAGCTCGAGGTTATTATTATTATTATTATTAATTATTATTGTTAATTAATAGAAGATGAATAAAAATAATATAAAAATGTAGTAATATTACAGTACAGTAAAAATTTCTGTATTATGGAAAATAGAAGTTTAACTAACGATTTTTTTTTTACTTCTACATCCGTAAAAGTTATTTTCAAATAATAAATATGCATGATATATAAATGCACTAAAGTCAAAGTACCACATCGATTTTTTTTTCAAAAAAATTTTTTCGAGTATCTTTTTAATATATTTAACAATTTTCTAAAAAGAAATTTTGTGCAATGTTAATATTTACTCTTTTATGAATTTTTGAAAATTTCAACACTTAATAAGGGTGATTTATAAGGATAGAATTTTTGTAGTACTCATTATTTTGTCGTTTTGTGTAATAATTAATACTTTTTGATAGTTTTTTGAAGAAATTATTCGATTTTAAAATTTTTCATTTTTCGTTGCGATAACAACGTTGCAAACTTCAGACTTTTCCTTCGACGTTTTATTTTCTCCTTATTTCTCTTTCTATTTATCACTTACGTATCCTCATAACTCCTCCTGAGGTCGTCGATGCTACTACCGTGATGAGTTTCCCACTCAATCAAAAGAGATAAAAAGGAACAAAAAGGACCTACGTTAATTATTTGTTTGTAGTTATTTATAACGACTTTATCATTCTATTATAAAACATTGGAATTCGATCGTTACATCTATTTTATTTTTTTTTAAATTTTAGTTTACGATATTTCATATTTATTTTATAAGTGTTTCTTCTATTTTAGATATTTAGTTAGATAACTATCTAGATAGATAGTTACGGTCTTAGGAAGGGGGTTTGTTGTTATTACGGTGCAATGTGGTCTCAAGGCGACAATACTTTGCGCCGCCCGAGTGTCCGAGTTCTCGGTGTCCTTTTCCCTAGACGCATGGTAGCTGATCGCTCGGGTTCTTTTGTAAGGAAGGGATGCGAAATCGGGAAAAGACAAATAATGTTTTACATGGTATTAATTGGAATCTTTCATTGATACCCATTGTAAGATGTAAGTTGTGATGGCCTCCTGCGGTCTCCAAAAATGGTGATTTAGTGATCCCGCTTCTAGTTAGGAGGTTGTATATACCTGGCCGGCTCTAGCTGTATTGGCGTTTGGTTACGGAAAAAATGAAAGAAGGAAACTGCACGTCAAATAATGTAAGGAAGAAAAAGAAAGGCAGTATGTTAATTAACCTACTGCTTGAAGAAGAGGAGAACGAATATAAGTTAAAAAACGTACTGTTGGGTAAACTCTTGTACTTTAAATAACATATGAGAGGGGAAGACTTGTACATAAATAACGGAACGGAAAGACAGCACATCGAGTAGTCTACTACCCGTGGGAATAGAGAACGACAGTACGTGAAATAATATATTGTTGAGGACAAGGAAATGGAAATGGAAAGTCAGATCAGCGAATGACGATGATAGTATACGTCAGTGGTAAAAGCGTAGCGACAATACTGACGGTGAAGTTGATCGTATTCCTTAACCAGGTCACGTTAACATGTTGTGCCACAACGGTATATAGCAGTAACTGCTACAAGACTTATACTTCCAGGCTAGGCCAGACTACTCCGGACTATTGCTAGGTGGCAAACCCAGAAAACGGTGCTGAACCGTGCTTGGTTACCAACTTTTATAGGCCAAGCAAAAATCAGTCGCATTTACTTTCACTCATTACAGCAGAGGCACTACTCTTTCTTCTCTCTCACTCTCATTTACATCTATACTATCTCACTGATGCAGTAGGCGCTGTGCTTTCTTCTCTTTTACACTTATTTGTGCCCTTACACTCTCCCTCGCTCTCATACGTATTCTTTGAAAGTTACGAAAATATTTCAGAAGATTCGCGAACATTCTAGAAGTTGAGAGAGCGTTTGGCTTCGCTCGTTTAAGGGTCGTCAGCATATATGGTCGTGACACGTCGCGTATCAACTTATAGCGAGTCCGTGCATCTTGTTGGGCCTGTTGGCGCTTAGTCTGCGACGTACGCAGTTGACAGCGGTTCATAATCTGCATTAGCAACCACGCCAAAGCAGGTTAGAATCGTTGCATCTTCTTATATTTATTTTGATCTACTTATGATTATATTCGGATTATAGTTGTTATTAAAAAAATTACCATAAATAATTCACTGTTAAAGTTTTGAATCGCATTTAATGTGTAAGTATCAAAAATTTTAGTTTATATCGTCTTTGTATCATTTTTGTAACATTATTCAATATGATTAAAGAAATTAAAATAGAAAATTATAGATAACTGATATTAATAATTTTATGAAAGAACTCTTATTGTTGTAAAAATAATATAAGTATCCTTATTTGAAATAAATTACCATGTTACTTAATTGTATTATATATTAGAATGTAATTTAATTTTGTATATTTTGAATTAAGACTTTAAATGAAAACTATTTATTTATACACACTAATTTCTTATAATGTTATATACGCTTAATCATTACCTGCATTAATGCATTAATCAACTACCTTGCATTCAATTTTCACACAAACTGAAAAAATAGTCACCGAATTATAATTCAAAATAATTGAAAACCGAGTATATAGTGTATTGAAATTAAAAAGAGAGATGGATGTTAACTGCTGGATGGATATTACAAAGTGTATTTGGCACCAGAAATTTTAAACATCTTACAATGAATAATTTTGCAAAGTTCTTCGTGGACGGTTTGCAGTGAATTTTTCTGTTTGACAGTGAATTCACAGTTCTCGTTAAATGATTAAGACTGTATTCTTTACAATAAAGTGATGATTACAGATTTTTTAAAGCTTCGTTTCAGTTTTTCTTTATTTCGCAGCTTCTTCAGTGGATACAAATAATAGTGGCGCTATGAATCTCACAGAACAGAGATGAGGAAGAGCAATGAATGAAAACATTAAATTTTCGGCAATGTCCCTTTAGCTACCGTAGAGTTATGACAATAATCCACCCTTTTCAAGGCGATAGAACCATCAAACGCAAGCTCACCCGAGTCCCACAGCCACGGCTGCCAGTTTGCCCTTATTAGAGCGACAGTAAATATTCTACATCCCGCCGGAATGTAGACAGCAAGCAAATTGAAAAGTATATTCAAGATACTCTGACCTTTGCAATATTGCAATTATTAACAATTTCATTTTTAAACCGCATAAAATATTTATTACTTGTTTTATATAATAATTTTACACTTGTGGCGCTGTCATTATTGTAAAGTAATATATCTAAGCTGTCCGTCAATTTAATTAAGAAATTTTCAATTCTTTGTATACATAATATAATTTCTTTATTAAGATATTTCCCACATGATTAATATTTCAATTACCACTGATCGTGTGTAAGATTCTCTAAAAATATATCAATTAAATAAATTTTTTAGGTTTTCTAATTAATAAAATTTCTTTTTTAAATCGACACTCTTCTTGTACCCGAATGTTCGTTTGAATGATTGAAAATAGTGTTTCTTGGTAGGCTATAATTCGTAGTAAATTTATGGCGATATTGCAATTTTTACGAAATTCATAGAGATTATTTTGGATTTGAATACAAATTTTCAAAATTCAAAAATTCAAACATTTTGAATGATACGTTTATCAATACCGATATATTTAATAAAGTATAATCTGCATTATATATATATCTTACAGTGGTACAAATAAAATAATCTGCGCTTGATATATTGGAAAGTTTTAATTATCAACTCAGCGGTATTGATTTGATGATGAAGCGATTTTTAATTCAGTGATGCTTAATGCGGCGAGAGCTTGATTTAAACTGCAGGAATGCACTTAATGTTGGTTACAATGATTTAGACACTTAATGTATGTGGTGGTTTTTCTTTCGTTTGACTTTGTTTTCAGTAGAAAGATTCATTTTTATTTAGAAAGAGGAGATGAAAAATTTTCGTTTTTCTTAAAAAAAATCCGTATTTCAGATATCAAATGTTTTTATTAACATTAAGTATATAATTTCTTAACATTTTTTTTAATGTAAGCACAAGCTTATTAAAAAGATTGTTGTAAGCATTGGAATAAACTGCATATATGGTATTTTTGCAGTCTCAGTTTAAAGACTCGTTATTCAGTTTATCAATTTGTCTTAAGCATTTATATTATGGGAAAATATTTACTTGGATCTATTGGTAAGAAAATTTGATTTTCGACAAAGGTTGCAAAGAGGAGTTTTTAAGGCAAAATTCTGAACAAAGAAAAAATGTAGTGTATAAGAAAAATCGGAGTGAAAGTCTGAAATCAAAACGTTACTGATAAAAAGCACCGTAGAATTTTTAAGAAGTCACATTCGTGTAAAGGAAATATAAATGTATATTATACTTCATAAAAATTTCACAAAATAAAAAAAATAAAAATTTTACTTTTTAAAATATGATTTACTGCGAAACTATAATTGTGCATGTGAAAATTTTATAAACTAACTTTTTTATTAATTTCAGGAGCGTTTCTTATACCTTTCTTTATAATGCTCATCCTCGAAGGTGTACCACTCTTTCTAATTGAATTGGGCTTAGGACAACGTATGCGTCAAGGCACTCTCGGTGTTTGGAATTCAATTCATCCCTGGCTTGGAGGCATAGGTATAGCTTCCTGCATTGTAACGTTCTTCGTTTCTCTCTACTATAATGTCATCATCACATGGTGTTTTTACTACCTCTTCAATTCTTTTCGGGTAACTGACCTTTCATTAATATAAATTTTTTTTTATATTTCTTGTATCTATTATATAAATAATAATAATATATGTATTGTATTATATAAAATTAATAATAATGAAATTTTACTAAAACGTCAATAAGTTCGTGATAGGTATGTAATTTGTAAAATAGGTCACTAAAAATACTATATCTATTAACAATGTAAATTTTTAGGTGATATAGAGGTTAACATTTCTTTCCTAAATAAGAGAACGTGCGCTGTTTATAATCAACGCTATTCTAATTATAATATTTAAAAGGAAATATTATTTAATTTGGCCTTTTTCTGTTTCAAATTCTACCTATAGGCTGTTACATTTAGATTTGGTGTAAGTACTTTTATTTCTAATCAATTTTGCATGCTAATAGTTTTTCAATCACATATTTGTAGTTTTAATGATAACGTATTAGTGAAAACCATTCTTACAGCGAATACATTAAGTTTCATAAAAAAAATCTTCTAAAATTTCATGTAAGATCATATCACAAGTATAAATTTAGATCTGGCATGTTTATTTTATTAATTCAGTAACGATGTATCTATGTATTTTATTTAGAATATAAAAGTCATTATTTAAATACTTGTATATATTCAATTTATTTTACAGTTTAAATAGCCACCAACTACTGTATATTTAAATATAAATGATTGTAAACTTTTAATTACATTTTTTAAGAATTTAATAATCAAATTTAAATTTCATTTTTTGAAATAATTTCAAATGAAGTATAAATTTTTATTTGTATAATATCTTTATTAATTTATACATCTTTGTTAAAATAACAATAAAATTGTTCAATTGCAATACATTAAGCTTATGCTTAAAAATGTTCAAAACAAAATATTATATATTTAAAAACAAATTTCTTACACTTCATAATATTTATAAAAATATTTTATAGTATATTTCAATTGTATTTTATATGTTTAACATTATAAAATAGAATTATAAATTATTTATTCAATTATATATCTTCAAATATATAAAAATGTTTTTGATGGTTCTTTAAATAGATATTTTTATGAGTCTGAAGTTTCCATCGTTAAACTACAAAAAACAATCAAATTTATAAAAATTTAAAATTTCTTTTAAAAATCTACGTAAACCATATAACTATTGTGTAATATTGATAAAAATATAATATTACCATAAAAACACCCCCAAAAACTACGAAAAGGAATTAGGAGAAGAAAAGTTGAAAAATTAACTAAATATTTTTAATAATAAATATTACCAACTGCTAATTAAGTAAAACATTTTGAATTACAAATAAAAACTTTTAAATAAAAAATATTTTCGACATGTTGGAATACGTGTTGTAAAGCGCCTCGAATAACATTCTATAAGTCATTAATTGTTGATATTTTATCATTAAAAATATAAAATTGTAATGTCTAAAAACAAAGGTTAAAAATAGCAATAATATTAAAGAAAAACATTAGGAATTTTCATAAAGGAGCCTTTAATAAACACGTATTCCGTATACCATATGTATATGTTTATGCGTTTTTAACATAAATGTTTAACATAATCATGCTGATAGTATTCCACAACTTTTTATTAAAGATTTTTTACTCTAATATAATAACAATAATTAAACAAATTTTCAAGAAAAGAAAGTAGATTATCGTTATAGTTAAAACATCGTTTAAATAAGTCTCTATACGTATATACGTATACCATATGTATACAAATACCACAGATTATTGTTAATAACAATGTATTGCAGAGATATCCGCAATTTTTTATTGTTGAATATTATTAGTCATATTAAAACAAATAATTCAAATATCAATAAAATCAAAAATTTTGTCATAGTTAAATCATTGATTAACCAAGTACGCCTATTTAAATGTATTTATATGCCGAGCATAACTAATTGTTTATAATAAATTCTAAGTATTCAATTGATAATTGTTATATTTTTATAAATTAGGTTTGTGGTAATTGTAACTATTATATTGCAATAATTATTGGTTAAGCTTTATGATTGTTAATAATTTGATGCATTTGAAAATACTTATTTCTAATTATAATATTTATTATGTACTTGATTATTTTAGGGAGAGAGAGAGAGAGAAAGAGGGAATCAATGATTGAGTAAAACGTTAAATTTAATTTTTCATATTAATAAAAATTTTTAATTTTTGTGCATTATGTCTTATTGTAAAATATTAAAAAAAATTTTAATTCTATAAGCCTGAACATTAGAGAGTATTGTGATTTATATTTAAATTTGCATTGATTATTCTAATATTACATGTATTTCCTCGGATGGTAGACTACATGTTAATTTGAAATGCGAGTTTTGAAAATATTAAGCAGTATTGTGCCGCAAAACTGTGTTTTTGACTCGTCAGAAACGTAGCGTGTGATCATAATCTAATCCGACCGTCATAAAAAAAGTTATAAGACACAATATTTTTCATATAAATAACTGGGACTTGAATACTTTTTACTATATGATATAGATTTTACTATATGAAATTGCATCTGCATCTTCAAGCTTTTTTTTCATATTGCATTACACCGTACAGATAAAAATTATTGAAATTTTCAAACGCAATATGTTTGATAAAATACATAAATATGAATAGTATATGAATTATATGTACGTTATTATTAGGGTTTACGAATGTTGTAAATTAGTCAGAGCAATATATTATTGTATATAACTGTACATATACGAGTAAACATAACTCACACAAATTTTTAAGTCACATGCAATGGTGCCCCGCATGAGTTTCTGATTTTCAATTCAATATAAATAAAAAATCTAATATGTGTGTTAAACCTGTAAATATTAAAATTATATTTCGAAGTTTATTATATTTATATTCGAATTATTAAATATGTTCTTCTATTGTAAAATGTTTCAATCTCTAGATTAGAAAGTACAATTACATTGAAACTTTATAATGATTAAGAATGAAATCCGTTGTCTTTGTAAACCAACAACTACTCATTGAAATTTACATACATATGTAGCTTATCTCGGTCATCAATTTTCACCATTTTATTATTATAATTCTACAAAAAATAAATAAATTTTACGAACAGAATAAATATATAGTAATACAATTAACTTCAAATGAGTACAACTGAGATTAAAAATATTTAAAGCAGTTATAATTATATTCAATTTTTGATGACTTATATTGCATAGCGTCTACCCTATAAAATTCTAAATAATTGTAAATTCAAAAAATTGAGTCCTTGTATTTTTATTTTTTGGTCATTATTGAAATACTTTAAAAATAGATTTATGAAAAAAGTAAAAGTTTAATTTTACTGTTTCTTTTACTTCTTTACCTATTAAACATTTCTATTCATGTAATCATTACAAATGTGACAATTTGTTTATAAAGCAGAAAAATTATACAAATCAATTAAGTGTAGAATATTTTTAATATAAAATTTATGTTTTCTAGTTAAATTAAAGTTTTCTTGTAAGATCATATGATTTTATAGCGCAAATAAATGGCTTAAGAAATTATGAGTATATTTAGAAAACTTGTAAACAATTTTAATCTGTAAACAGTTATTAATAATAACTATTTAATACTTCAAAACAAAAAATAAAAATAATATATAAATAAAAAGTATATATTTATTTCGCTTTGGTATTTTATTCAAAATTACGTGTCTGAAGTTTCAACTGGTTAGATTACAACAATAAAAAAAGTTTTCTAAAAATGAATATTCCTTTACAAAAACAATTGGAAACGCTTAATTATTTCATAAAATTAACTAATTATAAAAGAAAATAACATTACCACCCTTAAAAAACACCCCTACAGGGGGTTGAACAATTCAAAATTCATAAGTCCAAAATTATTAGGATTACACAAAATTTTATTTTCGATTAATATTAAATACGTACAAAGCTTTACATAAAAAATTTTCATATTTAAAATCGATTTAAGTTGTAAGATAAATACACGGATAAGTATAGGCATAGCATGTGGTTTTATTTAACAAGTTGTACAACAATGTTCCGTAACGAATTCAATATTACAAAAATATAAGATAAACTTTATTTTATATAGGGAAGGATATTACGTAATAAAATTTCGTGAACTGCCATAACTGTGATTGTTATTAACAATAATCCATAGTATAAACACGTATATAAACGATTTTTTCTTTATTTAACAATAAATTTGACAATGTTATGGATTGATTTTGTTATTGAAATTTTAGTGGTTTTACTTGGCTTTATATTCGAAATGATAATGAAAGTGTAAACGTTATAAACATTTTAATAAACTCCATGTAAAGTCATTGATTCGCATATGATTCTATTTAACAGTGTGTAACACATTGTTATTCATCAATTTTTGTTATAAAAATTTGTATATATTTTGTACTTTGCATGAATCTCGATATGTTGTAATAAGAAATGTTTATTAATTTAATATTTAAAATATTGTAGATATACAGTTACGCGCATAGGAATTGGTGCGCTTACTAGTATCATGGCGTTCGGAATAATGTTATTAAAAACAATGTTCCGGATCGATTTTAAATACGAAAATTTTTTTACGTAAAGCTTTGTACGTATTTAATATTAATCGAAAATAAAATTTTGTGGAATTCTAATAATTTGGACTTATGATTTTTTGAATTGTTCAACCCCCTGCAGGGGTGATTTTTAAGGGTGGTAATGCTATTTTTTTGTAATTAGTTAATTTTATGAAATTATTAAACGTTTTCAATTGATTTTGTACAAAAATATTAATTTTCAAAAACTTTTTTTGTTGACATTAATGATTGAAACTTCAGCCACATTCAAAATTGCTATATATATGAGTTCATGTAGTAGATCTTCTGTCAACGTCAATCGTCAACGACCAAAATTATTGATATTTTATCGTTATATTTATAAAACTGTCGTATTAGGAAACAAATTTATATAAATATCTATATCAATATCTACTCAGATTATATCATTTAGTTACATTATATCAAGGATTTCTAAATTCACATTTCGTAAACTTATAGGTATTGCAACAAAAGGTTTCATTGCGGGCTCGCGGCGATATCGCAGGCGAAGATTTGGAAAAGGAAGAAGGAAAAGGATAGCCCCAATATCTAACAGAAGGTGTAAGGTAGAGTGAGTGCGTCGGTGAAATACGTATACGTGCGAAAGAGAGTGCCGAGTGAATGTACGAAAGAATGCCTACGTAGTGGGAGTGCGCGGCCCTGTGTGCATGCGAGAGAGAACAAGAATGGGGCAGTAGAAGGGAGCCTTGGCTACATGTCAAGCCTCGGCTATGCGTTAAGATAAGGCACTGCGCAAGCAAGTGTAACGCGCTATCTAAAGAATTTGCGCCACCGCTGCCGCTGTTTTCCCCGTCGTAGCTCTCGTAAGAGCAAGGACTAAACGGAGCCACCCCTTCGCGAATTCAAACGAGTATTTCATCAGCTAGAAAGTTAATGGAAAACCGAAAGAAAAAAACTCTCTTTAGTTAATAAAGGGAGGAGATCTCTCTGGATAATAACAGAGTGTAGACCACAGAGTGTAGATCTGAGTATGAAAGACAGTGCAAAATCAGTAAGAATCTAAGTGCGGAGCAATGTGCGAGCGAGCTACGGAAGACAGCCAAGCGTAAGTCCCAAAGGCATGGGCTAATGTAAAAACCGGGTAAGGGAGTAATACGGGGAAGAGTGCAAGGGCAAGAGTGGTGTAGTCAGTTGACGCACCAAGAAACCCCGGAAGATGCAGCCTGCGGGCGAGTTTCCAAGAAGTACAACCAGGCGCGCTCCATGCCATGCAGTCTGTCGGCGCACGGCATCCTTGTATAGTCTATTGACGCACCAGGAAACTCTTGAAAGTGCAGCTTGTCGGCACGTAGTATCCTGATGTAGTCTGTTGACGCACCCAGAGAAAAAAACCACGTGACTTGATTCTCTCCGTCGTAACTCGCTAGATTTGTGGGAAAAACTAGCCGCCGTAATGAATTAAGATTTTTGTGTAATTATTGCCTTTATAACCCGTAATAATCTCTATAAAATACCGCCGTCTAGTGTATAAGAAAGCGTCGCGTTTATTGTGTACCGTCGCCATTAAAGTGTAATCTACCGCTATGTTTTATAGAATTTAAGAATAATAAAAATCACCACTAATGGATCAAATGCCGCCGGAAGTGTTATGTGATAAAATCCATCGCTGACGAAATATAGTGTATAAATTGCCGCCGTGATTAAGAAAAGGTATAGAGATGTTTTGTAAGCGGTAAGTGTACTGTAAAATATAATACCTGTCGATCTAAATTGAATAAAAATGGTTTAATTTTAATATTAAAAAGGCCGCCATTCTCATTTCGCCTATGTTTCATCATGCCTCCTCCTTCCACTACGAATCTAGCCCGACATCGAGCCAGGACAGCCAGGGAGTGCAAGAATCTGAGTCGCCGCCGCCAGAAGGGCAAATGAGTAAGCAAAATAAGAAAACGAATAATTAAACGTTACATGACGCTCAAACAGGGACGCGAAACAATTTAAACGTTACAGAATACAAAAGTATACTCACGTACTGCAAATAGCTAATTCATTCTAACAATTCTTCAATAGGGTTTCCACAACGTTTTATTAATGTCTTTTATCGCTTATACAAAAACATGCATTTAAATGATTTTTCAAGAACAAAAAGTTTCTTGTGATTATTAATAGTTTATTTAAACAAGTTCTTATACACATATACTTATGAAAAAGATGCAAAAATGAAGAAACGATTTTGTAAAACGTCAATTTCAATAAAAACTAACTTTTGTCGGAGAACGCATTGAAATTGAAATCTAGTATCCTCTAGATAATGCTAATGCCGCGGCAACACTTTGAGCGTAATTCAGCGGTGCTCAAGGAGAGGAAGACCTCTTATTATTTAGCGGTCATTCGATCTTCTCTTCGATAACTGGTTGTTACTTTATTCGCTTTATCGCATTGTTATATAATTTCATAGCTGAAGCGACGTTAGAACAGATAAGTTGAGAAGCCTATATTTACACGGTTTTATTGCTACCCAAGCCTTCTCAAGAGTCTGACATATATGTATACTTGAGTATGACATACACATAATTGTTTTTCATAAATTTCAAATATTAAACATTAAGAATTGTATCTTCACAATTAAGTTATTACTAATGAAATTTTAGTTGTTATATTGTAATATTTATAATTTATAAACTTTCTGGCTAATTATAAATTTATGTATTGGTATTTATTTTTAAGAGACAAGAACATGACGTATGAGAAAATCTTTGTATGATTTATGAGTGGCCTAATCAGATAATGAGAGAAGAGGGTAGAGAAAATAATAAAGAGAAAAAAATAAAACAGTAAAGAATTAAGTTATAATTTTTATATTTGAACATTATATGCTATTGAACAAAAATTTGTAAAATTTTTAATTCTTTGAGTGATTGAATAGAGAGTATAGATGGCTTATAAAAGTCAGTATTTTTATTTTGTGATTACATTTTTTCAATGTAAATTTGATTTGTATGTTTTAAAAGCGATGCGATTGATGACCGAAGTCTGACTGAAGTCTGCATAGTTAGAGTTGCAACGAAATTTGAAAATTTTCAAAACCGATTTCTTTTTGAAAAAATATTAAAAAATATACTTAAAACGATAAAATAATATATTTGAAATTAACGCCACCCTCATAAGAGGGTGAAAATTTCGAAAAAGCATAAATACTATCAAGTAAGAAGTAGACTGTTTAAAAAACTACATCCAAAAAAAATTAAAAATATCGTGGCAGAACATTACTTTTCAAGCGTTTTTAGTACATACTTCAATATGCGTAGAAGCAAACTGTACACCATTGCACAAAAATCGTTATAAAATAAATAATTCTGATTCGCTAAAATATTTCTGTAAAATATAAGGACAAATATAATAGCGAATATATTCGGTAAATTAGGTTTAAAAATTTTAAGAATACTCATTACACGCATACGGGCCACATAAGATTGTTTATAACAAATTCCGCTAAGACTTTCCACTAAAATTTTTTTTAATATAGCCTATTTTAATACATCTTAGATTGTTAATAACATATTTCCTAAGACATTCGACTAAATTTAATTAATGACTTAGTTTTGTACGTAATTTTGTAATAACCGAATATGAATTTAATGGAATCGAAATATTTTTCTAAGATTATGTTACCTACAAATTATTTTTGCAATAATGAAAAATTTTATAGTTTTATCTTCAGCTTGATACTGACTCAAATGTAAATATACAAGAATTCACACATGTATAGACACAGATTTTACAAGAGACATTCGGCTCCACAAGGCTTATGGACTTGAAGATTTTCATGAGTCAATCCGTAACTTATCGACTTACGGCTCGGCAATGTCCCATTTTTTTAAACTAACAAATCTATTTCACTTCGAGTCCACTACCACGTAAAAAATAATACTATAGATTATCTTTTGTTGAATGAAGAGTTTGAAAAAACATAAATTCTTTTATTTTCCATCCCATAATTTTGGTTTTTTACGGATTGTTTAAAGATAAAAGTATGTTTTTATCATTTATATATCTTAATTATATGATTTGTATTATCATTAAATTATTAATAATGAACTTACAATTATAACTTAAAAAAGTTACTGTAACAAGCATTGTTTCAAATAGTTAATATTTCAAAGTTACTGAAGTTTTAGTTGAATCTATTTTATTTATTTTACATTTAGAAAAGCAAAAAATATTTTATTTTACGTATACAATGGTATAAGAAATTTTATGCATAATCATTTTACATTATCATTCTAAGATATTATCATTTATAAGAAACAACGTAACATTAGAAAAAGAACAAAAAAAAATTCACTACAAATATGAGTATATAACAATTAGTAACGCCCAAAGAAATTCGATGAAAACAGTGTATGAAAACAGACTCAAGTATCTCAAGTATCAAGTATATTTTTTGACAAATGCAAAGTCTTTCTAAACGACGGCCGTAATCGATGAGGCTCATCGATTCTAGTATTTGGATGAATCGTTAACGAAATTTTGCCATTACAATTCCATAACGTTGCGATTTTTTGAAAGAAAACTTCTAATTCATAGCTAGAGACGAGTGAAGCATTACAATGTACGGAACAAGCTATACGTGCACAAAATTCTTACGAGAACTAAGAACAGTACAGAAAAATTTATTTCTTTATGATTTTATTTAGATTCTATATAATTGCATGAATATTCCTCAATTTCTTCAAGTTTCTAACTTTAAATACTTTTGCTATAATTTTGCTTATCCGTTATATTTAAAGTCTTTGTTTATAAATATATTTAAAATAATAATACTGTTTTCAGGTGTATATTATACAATTATTTAAGAAAACTTTTATAATTTCTATTTATGCACTTGCAAAAATCAATTTTTTGAATAAAATTATAAGTAACAAAATTAAATATTGAATGTGCAATATTATAAAAAAATTGTTTTCTATCCTAAAACGTTATATATATTCATACGTATCCAGCGATTTTAATCTTACGTTATTAACAATCAAAGATGTGTCCATGTACTTATGTTCCAAATGAATGAAGTGATGTTCCAAAGAAAAATTCAGTGTGATATTTTAGGTTAATTTGTTATTAACGATATTTGGTCACCCCTATGCTCATATGTATATAAGACTGCATGTGCGTTCAAAAGTACGCAACACCAATTTCCCGTGCGTCATTGATAAAAATTTCCGTGTATATTGACATTCTTAGAATACACGATGTTCCAAAAAAAATTCAGTGGAATGTCTTAGGCTAATAATTAACAATATTTGGTCGTCCTTATGCTCACATCTATAAAAGTACATGTGTATTTAATTACGGAACATCAATTCCTATACGCTATTTTTTTCATGTATTATTAAAATACGCTATATAAAACAAAAAGGTTTTTTAGGTTTATTTTAATTGTCAGTATTGACGGAAGTTGTTACAATTTTATGTAGCCCGTATGCGCGTACTTGAGTGCATGTGCAATACATGACGGGCAACGATAGTTCTCAAAATTTTTAAAACAAATTTATAGAATATATTGTCTATTATATTTATCCTCATATTCTAGAAAAAATTTTTCAGATAATAAAACTATTTGTTTTTTAACGATTTTTGTGCAATAGTGTAACGTTTGCTCATACGCGAGTTTACGCATGTACTGAAAACGCATGAAAAGTAATGTTCTAATACAGAATTTATGTACTATGTACGAAACTTAGTATATATATATATATATTTATTTATTTATTTACTATATGTTAGAATATAATATTACTTAATGACAATTTATATTGAATGAAACTTCAGCCCTTCCACTTGACTGCGCAACCTATTAATCTTATTCTGAATAAACATTTTACATTCAGACGATGATTATTCAAGTATAAATATAAACATCAAATCTTATTCGTTACGGCGGTGATTTATATGCTTAGCAACGGATATTATACAATAGTTTCGTAGTGATTATAATTTCATATAAATTCTTAAGAGTTGCAACTAAAAAAAAGCGTTTCTTGGACTATTATTTAGTTGTTATAATGTTATTGATTCGAGAAATTTTTGTTGATAATATATACAAAAAAAAGTTTTTTTGAAACTGAATGACAATTATATTATGAATATTATGAAACTGAAATTTACAATTTATAACTAAAGCCGCGAGACGCGTAATTTACAACAAAATCGCCGATCGGATCGAAAAAACGTACGTTCATGCAACTTTTGGAAGATTTGTTCTTTTCTTGCGTCCGTTTCTTATTGTTGCATCTTGCACATCGATGTGCGACCACATTTTCATCTGAAAGATTCAAGGAAAGAATAGAACCTTCCTCAAAAAGTTAATTAACAATATCAACACATTTGCAGAAGTGCTAATTGTACTACTTAAAATTGCCTTCAGTTAACTGTTGCAAATTAGCCGATGTTGTCACGGTTCTTTGACTTTCAGATTTTTTAATTGTAAACAATTAAAAATATAAATCGTAAATTATTATAAATAAGCGGCATGTAGCACAAATTTATTGATTTTATACAGAAAAAAATGTATTTAAAGCAAAAACAAACATAATAAATTCAGGATGTGGATAAGATTTTTAAATTTTAGCAGATGATATTTTATAATAACTATGTAATCTGAATATAAATATATTAGAAATTTTGTTTCTGCATTAGAGGTTCTACAAAAACGGTTTCGAAATTATACATATTTTAATGAATATAAAATTCTGAAACGTTAGAATTTAATTATCTATACTACCAGATTATTTTGATTAACCTAAATATCTGGTATTCAACATATTATGTTGAATGAGTACAAATATTATGTCATAATAATTTAAAACTTTTTAAAAATATCTGAGGAAATAAATTGTCTATTATATATAAAATAAATTATAAATAAAATAAGACTAAAAAATATGATATTTACAAATTTTGAGATTTTAATTTAGCATTCAAAATGTAAAAGAGAAACAAAAAAGTAGTTAAAATTTGGTAATAACAACGTATTCGTATATACGTTTATAAAAGCTTTATGCGATTATTTTTACTAATGTTAAAGTATTTATTATATAAGTAGCATTTAAACTATGAATAACAGTAGTCACAAACTAACTCCATGAACTGAGCGAAATCGCCAACGCGTGAATCTGATGTTTTCCTTACGGATGGGTGCATAAAAAATGTCCGTATGTGCACTTATGGAAAACACTAGTTAAGCCAGTTTTAGAACTAGAAGACACTTTTTCAAAAAAATTAAATCAAATATAAAAAATTCAATTCCTAATCAATAATTTATTTAAACTTGAAATATTTCTAATTGACAGAAATAAAATACGATAATATAATATTATTACTACAATATTATTAAAACTTCATAGAAAAATCTAAATTTGTTAAAAAATCGTGCATTATAGATGTAGACGGTTAACATTTAAAACTTGTATTTATGTTTAAAAAAATTTCTGTTCAGATATTATCATTTGTGAATAACATTTATAAAAATATTGATTTCTTAAATTTTAATTTATTATTATTATTATTAATTTCCGTAATAATTTCATATGCAACTTTAAAAGTTTTTTTATTTAGCTAGAAAAATAGGTTTTATAAGAAAAATGTTTTATACGAAATTGAATTGAATGATTTTTGTGCTTTACATACAAATTATATATATTTGCAATATAAAAACAGAATGTAATAGTAACTGATTTTTATGTTTTAAATGTCAGCTTTACTAATACAAATTTGAGTGTATTACTTTCATATTTAATTATTTTATGAGTCTGATGTTTCCAACGTTTGAACTCTAACAAAAAATAAAATGTTTCAAAACTTGAAATATCTTCAAAAAAACTAGGTAAACCATATAACTATGATACAATATTCACAAAAAAACGATTTAACCCTAAAAACACCCCGAAAAACAACGTTTATTAGAGGATGAAAAATTGAAAAAATAAAAAATTGAAAAAATTCAATTTTTACTAACTATCATAAACAACAATCATTATCAATCACCAAAAAAATAAAAAAAAATTTTAAGCGTAAGAGTACTCGCAGAAGACGGCCTCCTACAATAGTCTATATATACAATAATTATTAGTATTTTAAAATAAAATTTCATAATTCTAGTCTCCAACAACCAAGCATAGGAATAACAATGAAAAATCATAAAAGAATATTTAGCAATATTGCGAAAAGCATCCGCAAAAAAACATGTCCAATACGCTACCGATAAGCATATGCGTTGTAACACTTAATTGTTAATTAACATATGTTCCCGGGGCATTCGACAACATTTTATTCATGAATATTCATTCGTTGACACATCGAAAGCAACATATCCCGAATAGCAACAAAACATTTCGTCATAGTTTTCAACAAAGTAAATATATATGAGAAAAAGAGGGAAAAATATATTGGCAGAGTGAGAGAGAAAGTCGTTAAAAATGTTAAGTTTAAAATTTGTGTAATTGTTTATTATTTCTTATTTTAAAAAATTGATGATGTTTTAACTAAATGAGAATTTTTCCTCTCTTGTATGACTAAAATAATATAATTTTTACAAATTTTGAAATTTTATTTTAGCAGTGAAAATGTAAAAAAGATCCTAAATGAAGTTAAAGTTTGGTAATAACAACGTAATCGTATATATATTTATAAAAGCCTTATTCGATTATATTTACTAATGTTAAAGTATCAATTATATAAGTAGCATTTAAAATTACAAATGACTGTAGTCACAAATTAACTCGGAGAACTGAACGAAATCGCCAACTCGTGAATCTTATGTTTTCCTTACGTATATATGCGTAACAAATAATTCTAACAAATAATGTGCACAACTCATGGAAAACACTAGTTAAGCCAGTTTTAGATCTGAAAAGACACTTTTTTAAAAAAATCCAATTCCTAATCAATAATTTATCTAATATATTAATTTTTAAAACTTGAAATATTTCTATATGGAAAAATAAAAATATTATATTAATAATATTATTATTACAATATTAATAAAAGTTCATAGAAAAATCTAAATTTGTTAAAAGATCGTGTATTATGGATGTAGTCGCTTAACATTTAAAATTTTTATTTATGCTTAAAAATTTCTTTTCAGATATTATCATTTGTCAATAAAATTTATAATAATATTAATTCCTAATACTTATAATAACAAATATAAGTTTCGCTCATATTAGGTTAATTAAAATCTTTCATTATTTACATGTCGTTGGCCTCCGAGGTTTCGGCCGGAGCTACCTTAAGTGGTTATACACAAGCATTCACACATATTTATTAGCATAGAGAGACTTTGCAAGCGACATATGAACTTTATATGACATATGAAGATCCGTCGAATCTTGGCTTTACTCTACGAATAAAAGCGTGTCAATGTCGTCTTTTATTTTCAAAACACAGATATTATGAAAAAATGTATTAAACACAGTATTAAAATGCTGATATTAATAAACCTATCTACATTCTCCAATATTTAATTATTCAAAAAATTAAAAATTTCACGAATTTTTTTAAGATAAGCTGTAATATACAAATGTAAGATTCATAACTTCACTTTTTACTTACACTCTCCCTGTCACTATATCATTTTACTCTCTCTTATTAGGCCACTCGACATTATAAAAATTTCCTCACATGTCTTGTTCTTGTAATACAACAACTAGAATTTAACTAGCAACAAATTGATTGTGAAAGGATTTATAAATATTATATATTATGAAATCTCCAAATTTAGTTACATTTCGGGTTTTTGTTACTTTTTATATGTCTAACTTTAATCAATAATAAAAAATTGTCGAATGCTCCAGGAACATATGTTAATTAACAATAAAATGTTATAACGCATATGCTTATCGGTAGCGTATTGAACGTGTTTTTTGCGGATATTTTTGGCAAAAGTGTTAATTATTTTTTTCAGATTTTTTTTATTATTCCTATCTTTCGTTCTTGGGCGTTAGAATTATTCAATTTTTTTGTTAAATTATTATTAATTTTTGTATTTATAGTCTATTGTATTAGACGGTCTTCTGCGAGTACTCTTACGTTACGCAACTTCTTTTTGTTTTTAATAAGTTTCTATGTGGAATAAAAATTCTTTTTATTTTTTGGTGGTTAATAATGATTGTTGTTTATGATAGTTAGTAAAAATTTGAATTTTTTCAATTTTTCATCCCATAACATAGGTTTTTCTGTGTGTTTTTAGAGTTAAAACGTTTATTTGTTAACATTGTATCGTAGTTATATGATTTATGTAGTTTTTTTTCAAGAAATTTCAAGTTTTGAAAAATTTGATTTTTTGTTTGAGTTCCAACGTTGAAAACTTCAGACTCATTATTTTATTACTTCATAAAATCCATTTAATTTCTTTTACAGATTTCTAGTAGGAAAAAGCAAAAAAATTATAACCGAGATAAGTTCATATTTCAATTAAGAATCATTTATTTAACAATATTAATATTTCATTTTTTATAATTTTTCATTAAGTGTCAGTCTAATTTATTTTTTCAATCTAAATACTAAAACATTTTAAGATAAAAACATAATAAATAATTTAAAAATATATATATTAGGTGGTCAGCTCCGAAGAATTTTTTAAGTTAAATGCTGTGCAAGGAGCGAGTACACATGTATTCACCGACTGCTTACACAGCAGTTACACATTTGACGGTCGTATTCGGTTAAGATCATAGCTCTATGATTTTGACGAGTTGAAAATATGTAAATTATTTACCATATAGTATTATGTCTCCTTTATTGAAGAACATCACAAATTTTTTAAAATATGAAGTAATATACAAATATAAAAAACAAAATTAACGTGTTTACTCTCTCGCTCACTTTGTTAATATATTTTACACTCTCTTTTTCACGTACACGTACTCAACAATGAAATTTTTTCTTGATACGTTTTTGAATTTGTAAGTTAAAATATGTCAGTATCTAATAAAAATTATAAGAAAAAAAGTATTTTAAAAATTAATCAGTCAAATTATTAACAGATAAGCTTAAACCATAAGTATTACAATATACTTGTTCTAATACAGACAAAATTAATTCCAAAAAATATAATAATTGTCAATGTAATACTTAGAATATATTATAAACAAATATGTATACACCGCTTATTACATAAGCAAACCTTATACGCTTATTTCAACGCTGTTGTTAACTAAGACGAGAATTTCTGATTTCATTGCTATTCTAATTATTTGTTGTTCTTAACATGTCTATCGATATTCAAAAATAAAAAGTTGTGGAATGCCTCGGGAACAAACAGTTGCGGTACATGGTACACATATGTTGTACGTTGTATGTGTTGCACTTATTTCAACCTTGTTGTTGACTATGACTAAAATCTCGGATTTTATTGCTATTTGGTCTGTTTATTGCTTTTGATATGTCTCACAATATTTAATACAAAAAAGAGGTGGAATGCTTTGAAAACACATTTTTTTTAACAATAAATTGTCGCGATATATTGTACACATATACCGTATGTATACGTACTGCACTTTCTTAATCGCTTTTGTTAACTAAGACGAGAATCTCTGATTTTGATATGACTACCAATATTCAATAATCAAAAGTTGTGGAATGCCTCGAGAACATATATTTATTAATAATAAACTGCAGCGCTATAAGTATACGTATGGAGTCTTTTACTCTATGTTTTAAATATTTCGAGAATCTTATTTTCTCTGAAAATTTTTTTATTGGTTGATTATTATATCATTAACGTTATTCAATGATAAAATGTTGTCGAATCCTAATAGCATGATTTTATTATACAATTATATGGGAGACGCATGTGCTTTTCGGTATCGTATTTGACATGTTTATTTCCGGGTACTTTTTTCAATATTCCTAAATATTTCTTTGTTTATTTTTATTGTTATTCTTATCCTTTATTCTTGAACATTGTAATTTTGTAATTTTATTGTTAAAATTTTAATAATTATTGTATTTATAGAGTATTGTACTAGGCGATCTACAGTATGTACTCATACTCGCCGCAACTTTATTTGTTTATAATAAGTTTTGACGCGCGCCGATCAAAATCACGTTCATCACGACTTTGATGATCAAACAACATCGTGACGTTAACATCACGACCCGTAATGACCAGGTCATGTGAGTCGGAACCGGAGAACGTGACTCATCACGGGTCACGTAAACAAGTGAAGCGACTCGTGCTGAGAAAGGACCCGGAATTTCCCACCAAGATGCTGTCCCGCCACCATTGGCGCGGCGTGGTTTCGAACCGGAATGGCGGGGTGCGTTCCCGCGTTGATCATACGGCGTCGCTTGGGGTTGAAATAGCGGGAAAACATTTTTCCGTCCATTGACGTGGCGTAGCTTCAAGCCAAAGGGTAGGGAAATGCCGTTCGTCT
Source organism: Wiebesia pumilae (assembly GCA_018907045.1). NCBI lineage: Eukaryota > Metazoa > Arthropoda > Insecta > Hymenoptera > Agaonidae > Wiebesia > Wiebesia pumilae. The sequence goes on from JACCHZ010000116.1 coordinate 14,778,098, forward strand.
ATTGAAGCTGCGATGCTCAGCATTCGAAGATTTGGGAAGCGCGCGCGGAGGCCCAGAGTCAGTTACGCTAGAGTATCGGAACAGGGAAGAGCTGATTGGCTAATTACAAAGTCATATCTCGTCTTTTCCTTTTACGAATACCCCTCTTCCTCTTACTATCATCCTTCCTTGTCAAGACGATCGATCTAAACAGTGTTGAAACAAACGGCTAACGGAGGAACAATCCGCCCTTTTCAGGGCGACTTTATATTTAACTTACGGAATCCGGCCGACCAAAAAAAAAGTCAGCTGAGATGATCGCCCAAAACGAAAGTTGCAAGGCAAGGCTGCACCAGCCATTAGAACACCATCAGTTGGTAAAGAATAAAGGCGAATCCCCAGACAGAGAGTTTGAATCTTTTTATCAGTTTCTATATACAATAAATTTTTAAAAAATTTTTTTTATTAGTTGATAATGATTGTTGTTTATAATAATTAGTGAAAATTTCAAAATTTTCAATTTCTTAATTTTTCATCCCCTAATAAGAGTCATTTTTCATATTAATGTTTTTGTTAATATTACATCATATTTATGTTGTTTACGTAGTTATTTTAAAGAAATTTCGAGTTTTTAAAAATACGATTTTTTGTTGGAGTTCCAACTTTGAAAATTCAGACTAATTTATTTATAATAAGTTTTAATCTGTATTAAAAATTTGTTTAATTTTTTTAGTATTTGATAATTATTATTATTAATAATATTTAGTGAAATTTTTAATTTTTATCCCTTCTAAGGGGTTGTTTTTAATGTAATATTATCTTTTTGTTAATATTTTATGATATTATCGGGTTTACGTAATTTTTTAAAAGAAATTTTGAAGTTTTGAAAAATTTGATTTATAGTTGAAGTTTCAACGTTGGAAACTTTATTTGTTTTTTAAACAGCTAAAACAGCTAAAAAATTAATCAGCTTAAGATGAATTTAAGATGATTCATTTCTTTAATTTACACAATTTTTTGTTATGTAATATTATCACTGTATTGATTGTTATAAATTGTGAATTATATATTGTTATCAATTATTCAATATCTAATATTAGATTATTCTGTGTATCTAATATTGTGTGTATACAGCCATACGTTTTCATCTTATTTATATAAAATATTATTAAAATTTATAGTCAAATAAGCATATATGTCTGTCTTACACAATATGTAATCTAATTGGAATACGAATTCGTCATGACATTTTGTGGTAATATAAATTTAGATTGTTTACATGTACGTAATTATAGTACATATATTCGAAAAGGTACGTGTATAGTTTCCTTTTTAATCTAAAATTGACTTTATTAAATAAAATTATTACAAATTAGACTTATAAGTCAGAATAACTTGTAATATTTTCATAATAAGCAATTAATTTGTAGAATGATTTTGAAAAAATCATATTTACTTTATATTATCCAGTAAATTATTTTTTTACTTATATTATATTATATGTATATTAATTACACATTAAATAAATTAAAAAGTACTATTGACATTTAAACAAATCTTCAATTAATGTATAGGATAGCTATAACAGTTAATAATTATTAAAATATAATTTGAAAATCAGATTCATGTTTATAATATTACTGTTCATACATTAAAATAATATAATTTTGTTTAAAATTATTTATCAATAATGATAAGAGAGTTAAGCGTTCGTACTAGTACAGAATTTTGAATAATCTATAGAATAATAAATATAATGCAAAAATCTAATCCACATGAAGTAAAAGTTTGAAATTAATGACTGTGATTATCTGGAGTTTTATACAAATATTTTATTTGTAAATTTGTACTGAGGCGGTTTTCAAAGTGATCTTTTTAGGTTCCCACAATTACTTGATATTTATTATCATAAATTCAATTTTTCAGTCTTTTATAAGATTTATTTTTAAACAGATATAAATGTATAAATAAACTTACATACATAAAAGTATAAATATAAATATATATATAGAATACTGTTAAATTGACCTTTTTGTAATACGTGGTACATTCGTATATATAGTAGCAGTAACTAATTTCTGTATGCACATAAATGTTTGTATAGAAGAGATAATTATTATAAATTCTTAATAGGAGCATGCTTTTTATTAAAAGAAACTTGTTTATTATTTTGCAATGAAATGTGTTTCAATTCAAAAAAGTACAAAATTAAAACTATATTTTAGTTCCTATATTTGATAATAAATAATGTTTAATTCCAAGGTAATATCCAACAATTTCTATTAAGACATTTTTATTTATGCATGGAATAGACTCGCTTTTCATATAAAGGTTTTTAGTTTATGAATTTGAAGAATATTTTTCCATAAAATATTTTTTTATAACAGTTACAATAAAAGTATATTTTAGAAAACTAGAATTTGATTTTTATATAATAGAGATCTAATTGATAAAAATCTTTAGTAATAAGAAAATTATTACGAGATATTTTATTATATGTGCCAGTATATATAAATTTGTTTATTTAAGTTGTTTTTATTATTTAACTACAGTAAAATAAATACGAAATATGATGAGGTAAATAATAATTTAAACAATGCGTAAATACATACTTTGTTAGAAAAAATATCTTTATTTAAAAATTTAAAAAACATGTGCAAATAGTTATATTTAGATACTATTAATAATATAAAAGTAAGAAAATTGTCAACTGAATTATTGTTTACACTTATTTTTGTTTTGAATAATTACTTATTCAAACTTATGTATTTATTTTCATACAAAAATGGATATATTAAATCATCACCAAAATTGTGAAAGGATATATTTGTGTGAATCTGTAAATCATGACATTTTTAAAATTTAATATGATGCAGACTGTTGCTATATTAAATTTACTAATTATTGGTTATGAAATGAAAAAAAATCATCAAGCCATAGTATGCGGCATATTTGCTTCTAATAGATATCCGAGTGAATTATTTATAATCTGATTTATCTTCTATAACATACTTAGGAGCCACTGTTGTGGGCTGAGTGTCCAAGGATTGATAATACACCTATAGAAGAATGTGAGAAGAGCTCTGAAACAGCATATTTCTGGTATCGAACTACTCTTGATGCAGCACCTTCTATTGAAGATGGCCAAGGTCTCAAATGGTGGATTGTTCTATGTCTCTTACTTAGTTGGATAGTTGTTTTCTGTATTGTTATGAAAGGCATACAGTCTTCTGGAAAAGTAAGTACACATATGTATATTAATATTAATATTAAATTTATTGTTGCATGTACAACTCATGGGAAAAATATACCAATATTGTAAAATGTTTTCTCGATATATATTATTTTTTATTTATTATATTTATTTTATTTTATTGTATATTATTTTTTATTCTTGTCAATGTATATATATATATATATATATATATATATATATATATATATATGATATTGGATTGTTTGCTTAATATAAATTTATATATTCTTATGAAGTTTTTTGATAAATTCTTTTTACAATATATGAATATATTCAATATATACAGAGTGTATGCTTTAATGATAGAACCATTTGGTTAGAATCATACAAATTTACTAAGCAGCAACAGTATTTAATACGTATTTTATTTTTGAAATTTTTCTTATTTTTGTATACATTTTTTGAGACAAAAATGAGACTTTTTCGATTAATCAGATTCTAAATAAGTTAATTAAAACATTTAATTTACCAGTTATTTTATTTAAGGCTCAAATATTAGTATTTCAAGCCAATGAAAATATATAACACTAATTTTTGTAATTCTCTTTTTTCAGACTTACATTATAAGATATTCATGAGAATTACGTATCAATGACAAAAATCTATTCTTGTTAAATCACCGTTAATTTACAGGTTGTCTATTTTACATCAATGTTTCCATATTTGGTATTGACCATTTTCTTTGTGCGTGGGATTACTCTAAAAGGTGCTGATGCAGGACTTGCCCACATGTATATGCCCAAGGTTTGTGAAATATTATATGATTATTTTATGATTTCTTACTAAACATGCGATATGAGACACCTTTTTTTCCATGTGCAGTAGTGGTCTCAACATACTAGACCTTGCAAACGCGCGCGATATATCCAGATTTAGATAGTGTTTCAAGAAGTGCTAACAGCACAATATTTTTTCTTTGAAAACATTTGCTTTTTATATTTTGAACTAATGCTAATATCAAATTCATGACAATTTTTTTATATAATAAATTGATATAACAAAATTTTAATAGAAAATATATTAATGAGATGATATAATGAAAATATTTATCCAAATAATTATTTCTTTTATTATAACTTTAAAACTAATCTTTAAAAAATTAATTTCATTCATTAAGATTTAACGAATAGTAAATATGTATCATCAATTTAAAATTATCAAAAAATAAAAAATGATTTTACATAAAACAAAATTTTTTTTACATTAGTATTTGTATTATTTAAGAATTAATTTACATAAAATAAGATTCAGCGTATTAAGATGTGTAAACATATTTTTTGTTTATCAACAAATCGGTAGATGTAATACAAAATAAAATTTAAATTAAAAATATGACAAAAAAAGACAAATTTATAACAATGTAAGCAATTTTTTAGGAAGCTTAAAGAATTCTTATATGCTTATCCATGCACACGATCGTAAGTAGGTTTGATCTTTAAAGGATTATCATTGTTGTTGTTATTATTATTATTATTATTATTATTATTATTATTATTATTATTATTATTATATTATTATTATTATTATTATTATTATTATATTATTATTATTTTATTATTATTATTATTATTATTATTATTATTATTACTTTTATTATTATTAAAATTATTTAATTATATATGTATATATATCAGAGATAGTTTTTTTATGTTTTTTTTATTAATAAGTGTCGCATTTGTCTTCGCGTTCAAATTAATAATAATCTCTTTTTTCCAGTCTTTCGGGTATTAGAGTAAATTAATTATAAAGTAATTCACTGTAGAAACATTTGATATTGATAAATAGTAAGAAGCAAATGTATACACTCAGAAGAATAAGAGTGTTTAACAATCGAGAAACACTCTAATTCATTCTCTACGATTTAATATTTCTATTATCTTGCAATTACACTCTTACAGAACATAGCTTATATACCTAATTTTATGATAGCAAATTTACTTATTTAGAGGATTTATTCATGCAAGTGAAAATTTGCTTGGATTCTCGCTAAATTTTAACAACATAGAAATTATCGACATTTCTTAATTTCTAGTGAATCATATAAATTTTAATTGAATTTATCTTAATTCTGTCTGAAAATTATTGTTTTAAGAGAAATTTTTAATTTTAGTGTTGTTTAAGTATACCTTTTATTAAAATATTTGTCTATTTTTCTTTATTAGATGCTAATTATTATATTTTATAGTATAATAAGCTCAATAATCTTTGAAATCTTTTTTTGTTGAGAATTAGTGTTGTCATTTTGTTGTTACTTTATGGAATATAGCTATTTATATCGCGTGTGTTCGAAAAGGCCAATGAGAGTGTAACTACTGTATATGCGACAAAATGATCTTTTTATCACATTCCTCTTTCTTACTATATTTTATATGGCACAATTTTTAAATACAATTTCTATTTAAAATTTATAATTAAGTTGCATTATATTTAAAATGTTAACATATACGTACCTTAAACAAGAATTGCTTAACTTCAATACAAGGCTTTTCATTAGATCTGTTTTCATTGGTAATTTGATCAATTTTCTCCAATCAATTTCGGGAATTATATAATTATTATTATTTTTAAATAAATATATATATATATATATGTATATATATATATATATATTATCATTAAACAGTGTTTTAATTTTAAACATCTTTTATTGTTATAATTAAAAATTATATTTTATTTAGTAATTGCATTAATTAAATTTGTTTGTAGCTATATTTTTTAACTAATTTAACATTTCATTTACAATTTATTAAAAGTTTAAGGTACAATGAAATGAAGGTATTTTTTATAAGTTATTGATAAATTAAGATTTTATTATATAATCTACTAAAATTTATAATTGAGAGTTGAAAATTTAAGTACTGATTCAATTCAATCCTTATTTACAATTACTTATCACTTTATTAATTGAATTATTATTAGTATTCCGATGTTAGTTAATGAATAAATATTATTTAACAAGGTATATTTATGCTCAAAGGGTTATTACTGGTATAAAAGAATAGCCATAAAAAATCTGTCAGTACATTAATTCTGTATATTTTCAGCCTTTAATTTTATTATTTATAATTATATAATATTTTTTATAATTTTCATGTATTTCTAAAGATATATTAGAGAAATTTCTATTTAAAATCATTATTCATATGTACAGAAAAATGCAATAAAATTTTGTTGATCTCATCTTTACCAACAAAGACAACAAAATCTATATACAAATATTATTTAAAACATATCTAGTTTTGTATTTCGTATTATATTAAACTTTTATTCCTTTTAAATGTATAATAAAATAGAAAGTATGATTGACTTTTAAACTATTCAGATATATAAAAATGTATACTAATTATTAGAACATATTTTAATTATTTGAAAATTATTATATACAATATATTATTGATAAATAGCAGATATATATTTTGTAGTAGACGTATGATGTTTTGGACAGAAATTATAAATATAAATTGAAAATCATTATTTTCAAAAGTATAAACAAGAGTCGAAGATGATGAATTGAAAAATAGAAAAAATATTTCGTAATTAAATAAAAAGAAAAAAGTTAAAATGTTTGGAGATTTTGTTAAAGATTCAATTTTATTCCATTTTTGTTAATATTCAATTTTATCATCGGAATGTTTGTAGTCTATTGTCCTTTAAAGGTTAAGAAAGAATCTCAGTTTTCAGTAACAGAATATTTTTCTAAAAGGGTGAAATAATTCAAAGAATAAGAAATAATAAGATGAGACATATTCTTGTAGAAAAAATATTGTTTTTCAAAGGAGGAGAAACTGAATTTAAAAAGCATTATACAATTGAATAATTTAGGTTATGCAATAAACTAACAAAAAAAATAAATATTAACAAAAATAAAAATTGGAAAAGAAAAATGAGAAAAAAGAATTTAAAATAATATGGAATTTGCCATAAGAAACAAAACTTGATTAATAAAAAATGACTTCAACTTCTTAAAATAAGATAGTATTAATTAAGAGTACTTGAAAAGAAACTACTGAAAATTTATAATTATTTCAGTGTTAATTTACAGTAAAGTTCATTTGTTTAAAACCATTAAAGAATTTTCTAGATACATATCATTTTGAATTAATTGAGAATTAGCTAATAAGTTCGTTTTATAACATTTGTTTATTCCAAGAAAAATGCAAATGTTGATTTATTTCAGTATTAAAAGCAAAAAATTTATTACTTAGAAAATACGTTTTATTGTGTAAGAATATCACTGTAAATACTAAAAATACTTTTTTCCCTTAACTTTCCTTAGCTTTTTAGGCAGTAATTTTTTCCAGTGCAATAAATTTAAACAGTGCAAATCAGCCATATTATTTTTGTAAATTAAATAGTATAATAACAAATTAAAAACAATATATTCATGCACTTTATTCTTATTATATAACATGTTAATTTTTTATACTTTTGTATCGTACTGGTAATGTTTTTTTGTACTTCATTCTGGAAGTTTTACCTTCATATATATCTAGAAAATGTAAAATAAAATATATTTATAAGTAAAGTATTTCGTTTTTAATATTTTTAAAAATATTAATAACAATTATATCCAAAGTTTTATTAAAAATATCAAACATAAGATTTTAACTTATTATGCCCTAAATTAAAATTCAATAAAAGTTGAAACAATATTTAAAATATATTTTTTTGAAACTTTAATTTATTTAACAACATTTAAGGTTGAAAAATTACTGGAGCCAACAGTTTGGTTAGATGCTGCGACGCAAGTATTTTATAGCTTTGGACTGGCTTTCGGATCTTTGATTGCCTTTGGTAGCTACAATACACCTGAAAATCATTGTGTGCGAGATGTGATCCTTGTCAGCGTATGTAATGCATTTACTGCTGTTTATGCCAGTGTTGTGATCTTCGCTATTCTAGGTTTCAAAGCTATGTCTAATGTAGACAAATGCAATGAAAAGTATGATATCAAGTTAATTAATTTTTAATTTTATTTTTATGAGTTCGCTTTCATGTTGTAATAAATTTGTTTTATAATTTATAAATAAATTAATTTATAAATAATATAATTCTATAATTATTAGAAAGTAGGCAACAACCATATATCTAATAAAATTTAAAAATATAAAACATATAATAAATAGTTTACTAGACAGATTCGATCATTTTTTAAAATAGTCTTAAGTAATGATATTCTAAATGTACCATTATTTAAGAATTCGAGTAAATTCATAATTTTTTCAAATATAGACATTTGACAAACAATTAAAAGTATAAAAATTCAGATAATAATTACATGGATAAGTAAATGTGCTGGATTATTTATTTTGCAGTAATCGGAACTCACTTATCGAACATGGATTTCTTGAGGCCAATGGCACAGATCATCAGTACAATCTGATCATACGTAATTTTAATATTTCAATCATTAATTTTACTTTAGAACAATGTAACTTAGGTCAGCAACTAGATAATGTAAGTTCAATTTTTATGTCATATAAAATATTTTTTAGTATTTATGCTTAATTCCGATTTGAAACATGTTTTTAAAATACTTATATTATTTACAGGTGGCTGAAGGCACAGGATTAGCATTTATAGTATTCACACAAGCGATTGTAGAGCTTCCCGGGGCACCCTTTTGGTCTTGTATATTCTTTCTGATGCTCTTAGCTCTTGGATTAGGATCTCAGATCGGCCTTCTTGAAGGAATGCTATGTGTTGTTTTTGAAATAGATCTTTTCAAAAGAATAAAAAAACAATACATTACAGGTAAAAAAATATATTTTTTAACAGTTTTTACACGATTTTAAATTTTGATGGTATAATACTTCATAAATAAATGCTTCAATCATTTTTTGTTTATTGATCATTTCACTTCAGGTGTATTTGCCTAAAAAAGATATTTTAAATTATATTTATTTTATTAGAAAATATTAAAATATTAAAATATTAGAAATATGATATTTTGTTTTTAAATATGGTAAAAAAAGAGAATATTGAAAAGTAATGAAGCATTTTATTTATTCCTTTTTTTCGAACATAAGCCTCGTTAATTTTATTATTACCATAGTGTTTTTAACAAATTTTCAGATAAAACTATTTTCAATATAGATTTCATTTTTATTGAAATATATGATATACCCACAGAATTAAAAAGAAAAGGTATTTAATACCAATTTTTATTATGTTTTATATTAAAACATTATGGAACCAACATATAATGTAAAAGATATTTTCAGTTAAACGATTTTACGAAAAGAGCACTAAAATTAATTAAGTTGCATATGATTTTAAAGTCTTTTTTTGATGTATTAATTATTTTACATTTCAGTAAGAAAATATCGCATGGATGTAACTTTTTTAAATTTATAACAAATTTATTATAGTTTAACGATTACTATATTCACTAATGTTAAGTAATGATATATTATGATTAAAAAAATGTTTAAGTGATAGTAAGGCACTTTTATATTTATGCTCTTAATGTAATTTTATTAAGGAAAAATTTGTAATTAAACATTAAGAATACAACATCAAGAATCATTAAATTAAGAAACGAAGATACTGAGTTAAATCTCTTTAAAATGACTTTAAATATTTAAATAAATTTTCGACAATGTCTACTGAACCTATTAATGAAAATTCTATCTACGTCTCTAAGGATATTTGTTTAGTAGATCTAGCGTTTCATAGTTCATTAGATATCGATATTTTGATCGGCGTTGAGTTTTTCTATAATCTTTTACATGCAGGTAAATTCATGTTAAAAGTCAATCCATGGTGTTTCAAGAGACGACGTTATGGTGAATATTAACTTGTTGGTACAGTAGTATTCGAAACATATCCATTAACGAACAGAAGGTATGCTGAAATTTAATTAGTACTAAAATTTAGTTAATTTATGGAAATTAATAGAAAATCGGAGTAAAAACAATTTATAGAAGTCTATTACATTTGAATGGTGAAATTTAGCGAATCAGTAAGTTATACTGTTTTATTACTGTTTAACGAAAATAAATGTGTATTACGTTATTCACGTACACGCCTCTCAATTCTACGCAATTGAAAAAACTCTTTAAAAAATCCTATTTTAAAGAAATAATTTGTAAAATGTATAGAAAATTATATTAACTAAGATCATATATCGTTAAACAAAATTCGAAAGTTACAAGAACCAGCATATTATCTATTTTATGACGGTGTAATAAAATATACTAGTGTTACGCAAAAATTAGATTAATTTTTTATGATTTTGCGAAAACTATAAATGGCTCTCATTAAATGACTCTTTATTAGTTGGTCTAATTTAAAAAATTGACCTTTTTTGATAATAATACAGCTTTTTTCGTACGTAATTACAATCAATATCATGTACAATATCATACACAAATATATTGGTAAATTAGGTTAAAAAATTCAGAGGGTTTTATGGCGAAGCGGTGAAGTTCTACACATTAAAAACGCAAAATTTGGAACTGTGAATGTACCACTTATTTTTGCACATTAATTAGCAAGTGGAGGCAATTAGCAATCATTTCCGAACGTGACAGATTTTCTGAAATAAGGTTTTTATATTCGACGATTGTTAACAGATGTGCAAATGCTAAATGAAACTCGTAAACTGCAAAGAAGTCAAGAAATTACTAATTCAATCTATTTGGATAACGTAATAAATTTTGTTCATATAAATAAGACATTAAGGGAATTATATGCACAAATTCAGTTGAATGAAAGAAACTATATAATTCAGAAATTTATAACAAAAAATGAAATTAATTGGCACTTTATAATTCTTAAAGCATCGTCTTTCGATTGCCTTTCAAAAACAATACTAAAATCATTTAAAATTCAGTTTTCGCCTGCAGTCAGAAATGACTTAATTTATGAACATCATTTATGTAGTAGAAATCGAAGCAATTCATGATTCACGATACCTGATCCAATTTCTTTTCTTCCATTAATTCTAGCATATTTGCTAATTAGTAGTTATATGACAATCTTAGTCTAAGAACATGTGCAGAATGTTCTATAAAATCATCTCTATTGTTTAAAGCTTGCTTAAAAATGCACCAGCATTTCTGAAAAAGATGATGTAAGGAATATCCCAATGAGATAATTACTTGTAGTAAATGAAAATACTCGTATTTATAATAGTTGTATGGAATGACAACTTGCCTGCAATGAAGTAGAGACTTCGTGTCATAACAGATACATATCGAAAACTAGATGGCATCGTTCGTACAATCACTATTGTAATTCAGTCGGTAGCTACAAACATGCATTAAAGTATTTGTATACACTTTTTTTTAATAAGTTATTAACTTCCAATTTTATTGTAATAATTAGCGTTATTGTATAATTTATGTATGCAAATTAAAAATTACTGTAATTATATTATTTAAATTTAATTCAAAAACTTATTAAGGAGAAAAGTATAAATAAATAATTAGCTTTAGATAAGAAGTTTCCTTATTGCTAACAATAATTACGTAAATATCTATATTACTATACATGTTAATAGTAATTAGTTATATTTCATATTCCTTGTATAGGATTCATTTTATTACTCATTGTGATTTTGGATTCTCTAAGATATGTCATTGATAAGAAATGTTATAATATTGTGTATTATGCCTGAGTTTATTAGATGTTTTAAACATAGATTGTACAAGGAAGAAGACATATTCAGTCGTATCCAATGTATGATCATGAGTTGCGTCTGTCCTTGTTCTTAATCTATTGCATTTAGTACAATGGAAAACCATAATGGTGTTTATATTTTGTGAGCTTATTTGGCATTCAGCAAAGAGCATTCGAACGAATCAAACTAATTGTTTAAATTTGCTTATGTAGCTTATTCTTATCTATCAAAATACTATAATTTAGAATAAATGTATATGTTTGTGAATATGATAATTTTAATTATTTTAATATAAAATCTGTATGAGTAGAAATTTTTTCATTTATGTCTACGAAATTCTAGGCAAAATTTTACTATTTAATTCTGCTAAAAAATGCTATTTAATGCAATTTTTAATTTAAATATGGATTATATTTGGGAAAATTCGATCAAAAACAAAAATTCTCATCTTAGTACATTTAAATTTCTTTGTTCAAACCTGGAAAAACGTTGAAAATAAAATACTTGACAACTTTACAGTATTTTTATTTTATTTAAAAATAAAAAGTAAAAATACAAATATTTCATTCTTATAACCCGTAAAAGAAAAATGTAGATTAATATATTTTTCAACATCTTTACTTTATATTTAAATAATAGTCATCATTTTATTATTTATTTAATTAATAATAAAACGAATTATTTATTTTAAAGAAACTATGTTTGTTTTAATATTATCTACTACCATGGATTATTATGTATATTCTTATAAATGTACGCTGATTCAGTTGAATTATTTCAGTCAATAGTATTTGAAGGTTAAACTTAAATTTAATAATAATACTTATAAAGAATATTAAATAATTAAATATACTAAGCACGAACAAATAAAATGAAAAGTTTTAACATATATTTGTTAACGTGACATATTTATCACGAAGTACGTAGATTTTTTAACGCTTGTTGTCACCTTATGTATTATCAAATTTCTTTTTTATTCGTTTTAAATAAAAAAATTCGACGTATTCAATATTATTATAGTAAAATATAACCTTACATTTAAAGTATAAAATGGCATATATTTAGATTGCAATAATTGTAATACATTTTAAGGATTATTTTCTGTTCTTTTTAAGAACTTCAAATTTCTAAGTCGCTTTGGGCTACGGGAGCGTCGAAGAAAAGTCTGATAGTATAACGACGAAAGTGACCATCTGCAACGGATCTCCGGACAGCTTAAGCCACGCGACGAACTTGCTATAAGCCTTAGACATACCGCGTTGCAACTATTGTGTAGGGAAGCAATGCAGCGTTTACTGCTTGATACCACTAGACATACGCGGTTGGAAGCGCGCAAGTATAAATTAGTTACATTGTGCAACTGGCGACTGTTTTCTGCTATGGTTCGCCTAAAACAGTCTGAATCCATCTTGTTTCAGCCAGCCGTTTCGCTGTCACTTACACTTCGCATGTTCTTCGACGTGTATCGCAGTTTTTTATCCCGTCTTCTAACATACATTGTATATCCTGCTCTTTTCCTTTAGCACATTATTTGACGCAAATCTCGATCCCCTTTCCTATCTCACAACATTCAATTCGCATCTACTCCTCTCTCTTCACATGATCGAATATGAATTCTAATCTCTCATCCTGTTACATGTTACATACTGTGTATCCTACTCCGTACTCCATCTATCAGAATATCTAACATACTTTGGTTCTATCTCCATGCAATTCATTAAAATAGAGTACAAGGATTTTTAACTATAAAATGTAATGACATCATTTTCCCTATTTCCATCGTTTTTCCCAACGTCTAAATTTCCCATCGTCCAAAATCGCAAGCTCATGTTAATTTTAATATAAGTTATAAGTAACAACGCCCCAACGGAGTAACTGATAGCTCATCGGGGAAAAAAAGTATGAGTAAATGTTAGCTACGATGCTGGATAGTTTTATTATATATAGATTTAATTTACCTTATACTGAGTAAAGAACGAATACCAAATTAATCCTCCGCTCAGATCTTACAATCAGCCTTTAATGGTGCATATTCTTACTATACTGTTTTGAAGCATCTTAGGCTCTACGACATTGACGCTACATATTTGCAAAGCATTCACAAGATAAAATCAGAAGCCTATTATATTTCACGTAATGAAGGGTTATCTCGACCACTTACGTATATTAGCAAAATGGTATCTTGCTCTTTGAAAGGCACGTAATGTGTGTTTTTATTCGAGTGCTCTTAATGACGGTTGTCTCTTAATACAGTACCTACTTTGAGACCAAGGCTATGGTTTTTCACCTAGATAGTTGGCTGTCAGTTTTGGGTTTGTTGCGGGGCAAAATTTATTCTTGGTTATAAAATATGACAACTTATAACTATGCATTTAGAACTAAGTAAACTAAATATATTCAAGTTAACTTCAATAATTATTTATTTTTAGTTTATGCTTGCAGTTCGCTAATTTTACAGACG